>CM056194.1:152614701-155014701 GCA_029692085.1 Gymnothorax javanicus | reverse complement strand
TATGTTCACTGCAGCCAAGGCCCAAAATTGAGCGGTGTCTGATCCAGTGCAAAGAAATCTGAACAGAAATGAGAACTTACCAAATACCAGGAGATTTGTACTCTGAACAGAAATACTGCAAGCCTCAGTTACCCACCTTTATTCTACCTGATGAATCCTGCTGCTATAAGCTGCCTGGACTAAGGAGAGTGCATTTCGTTGAAAAATGGCATTCACCTAGCTCAGGATCAACCTCCATCACTGTATCCTCCCAGTGCCAGTTGGCAATGTGAAAACATGCTTCTAAAGACGTGGTATTCTGGAATTTTCATTTTAAGAGAGGGAATTGGACAGAAAATATACACCAGCATGTATTACTCTGACAAAAGTTGAGTCATACAGTTCTTAACAAATTTATTAGACCACCTGTCATAAAAAAACGAGAAAACACAAATACTTAAGAAATTTGTCAAAAATTTGTTTAAAACTAAAACAAATTATTTTGTTATTTCTTTGGCAAATAACAAACTGAAACCACTAAATAGTCCTTATTCACACATAAAAACCAAAAAAAAAAAAAAACTATATTTTGTATGGCCTCCTTTGGCCTTGATAACAGCTTGCATTCTTGCATTCAACTAGACTATTAATTTTTATGTTCAGGAATGCAAGAAAATAACTGTTATTTGGCATCTTAATGAAAAAATAATAATGTGCTCAACCATTTTTTCCACTTTTTTATAAAACAGTAAATTTGAAAATTCATGGATAACAACAATAATTATATTTCAGCATTAAAAATATCACTTCAGTTAAAGAGCTTGCGCATACTGGTGGATCAACCATTACAGACACATAAAAATTATTTTGGTAATTACCAACACTGTTAATTTAGGGCAGCTGTGGCATAAACCTTACATTGGGTGGTGGTCTAATAAATTTGTTAAGCACTGCATATTCATATGCAATGTAAATACATTGTACTACTTTGAAATACTGATTTATTTCAGACTGCACTGAAATGCCAGTTCAAAGTACCGAAGGTAGTTCATACAGCCTGGGAAACTGGGTTAGAAGAGTACATCAATTTTGATTCCGAATGATTTTGACAAGTGAAAGATAACATAAGACCCTTCAACCCCATCCCACAAATGGAATGATATTGTTTTGCAGCTCATATATGTGCTGCTCTTTCCAAAGGTGAAGATTGCATTTTTATCGAGTTGCCACCCAGATGACTGTAGTGCTACTTTGATTTTGCAGTATTTTGGTACGTCAGCCTCTTGGAATTTCTATCGTCCTGCTTAAGCGATGTTTGGATTTAACAGGGTCAATAGTTATTAATCCTGGGTGTTTCTAATATAATTTTCCAAATTATCCATGAAATTTGCCAAGTTAGCTGATTGTTTCCGTACCTTGCTGCACAATCCTGGCTGTAGCATCGACTAAGGTTTCAACACAACTGTTTCAGCAATACGCTACAGTGTAATGAATGTGTAAAATAATATATATATTCTGACATTAAAGTAAGCTATCTACTTATTTTAGAAATCGTAAAATGAATCTAAATACATCTGTGTCAGGGAATTCAAATGTTGACAATGCTGACATCTACTCCTCTGCAACTCATTTATGGAATCAAAACAAGGAATCAAGTATGCAAACAAATATGATTCCAGTAGAATCATCTTCTTTTTTCCCGATTCCTGTAAGGAACCAAAAAAACAAAAAACAAAAAAACAGCACCCAAGCCAAGCCATTATTGGATGCTACAGCTGGACAATGATCCTTATCAAATACTTAGCGCCATTAAAAACGCAACGGTGAGGTATTTGCTGTATTTGCGGCAAATTGAAGAATCAATTCAAGACTTTTATTGCTTTGCAAGTGAGGCACCAGTGGAAATAAACAAAAGCGCGTGGTATTGTAATGCTGACGCGCACCACATGAACGCGCCAAGCACTTCAGTAATAACAAACTTTGAGCTGTTTGTGATGTGTACAGTGACACTTGACTTGTTCTTTTGGGTTTGGTCAATAGCCTACATAAAGCCAACAACAACAAAAAAAAAAAAAAAAGAAAGAAAAACGCTACTGCATCAAGAAAATGGAACGGCTTGTGGCACAGGAGAGAGAAAAAGAGCCACTAGCATGTTACAGACAGGTCTCACTCGCCGAGAGGCAGAGGCGTGTTTAGGGCCTGGCTACTGGGCTATAGCCCGGGGTATTTTTTCTTTAGCCCAGGGTCTTTTCTTACGGTTGAAAAATAAGACGAGTATGAACTTAGAGCTCTTGCAACCACTGAGTCTTTAGCTTACATTGTACTAATTTATTCGCAGCGTGCATTAGAAAGTTACCATAGTTATGGTGACGCTTATGTGTCTGTTTTGTTCTCATAAAAGCCTCCCTCTTCCACCCATATATATGTCCATGTTTGCACACACAGTTCATGATGTCTGAAATGTGACATTTAGGAGCTAGCTAGTAGCGCAACCAAAAAAAAAAAGAAGGATCTGAGAAAAACATAAAACGATAAAGCTAATGTTTATTTATTATATATAAGCCTTCCATGGTTGATAAAATTAAAAATGTCATGTCATTTTCATCTGGCAAAGTGAACAGTGAACTTTTTCTTGTCGAGGCTATCCACCGCGACATCAGCTAGCAAAATACTGTTCAACTGACCGCTGGCCAATTATCGGGACCCCAAAGAAAATAGACTATAAATCTATTACCGCAGCTTTTCGCATATTTATCATACTCTTAATGAAAATAAATAAATCATTTTGCACCTGGACCAAGCAGTCTCCGATTTCATACACGCTGCGTGAATAATCCTCAACATGCGGGCCTTCAGATCAGAGTGGAAGGGAGCATTCAATCTGATCCATCACGATAGAAGATAAGAGATTGATGTTGATGCGAGCCATGGATGCATGCATCCAGTGGCAAATGGTATTATTTAGCTAGCTCGTATCAACATCAATCACTAACCTTCCAGCCTAATGGATTAGATTGGATGCGCTCTTCCACTCTGGTCTGAAGTCCCGCATGTACATGATTATTCAAGCAGCATATACTGTCTGAAGTCGGTGGTCGGGGTACAATGTGATTTATTTTCATTAGAGTACGATAAAGATGAGAAAAGTTGCGGTTCTTAGATTTAAAGTCTATTTCCTTAAGGGGTTCTGATAACTAGCTAGCAGTCAGCTGAAAAGTATTTTGTCGATTGCAGCAGGTGTTCAAAATACTGGTTCAGAAACTAACTACGCTTCCCCAATATACTCCAGTGACAATAATATGCTTATCAGCGCAATGCCTTAACTAGGAGCCTGCGTCACGAACAGTCTGCGGTCACAAAGCGGTCTATGTTTTTGGGCTAATAATGTCGCTCATCGTCCTCACTTTCTGATATCATGAAATTTGCTCTCCGATCTGCAGTATTACTCACCGAAGCCTAATAGATAGACTGTTGGACTTCTGCAGCAGACCAGCTAGTTTACTTGCCATTTAGCGCATTTTGGAGCACTTCAATCGTGATTGTCAGACGGGTATTTGCAAATTTGCCGTGTACACAACTCAGCGGACAGAGACAAGGTTGAATGCGTTGCCATTCTCATTGATGCATGACTACAGCCGTGCTGTGATTGGCTGTTGGCACGTACAATGGTACCACAGCCTGTACCAGGGCTGTGATTGGCTGATGTACGTAATGGTACCAACCAACCTGCAGGAAAGAAAGTCTGAAGAGACTTCAACCAGCTGCTGACTGTATCTTGAGTGGGTTAAGAATTTTTTTTCTTCATTAAAGGGTGTGAATTTACAAGTGTTCTCCAGTGTCTTCTGTCCGCTTTAATTTAGTGGTAGGTTGAGGGTTTCTGTATCGCAGCTCACACGCGCACTTTTTTCCTCCCTCTGGGCTAGCCTCGAATCTCCTGCCATCCTAGATCCGCTCCTGCCGAGAGGTGGTGCGTCATTTGCACTGTCACCATTCAACAATCAGTCGGCTGTCTATTCGAGAATGGAACACAGGCACTGTCACTGACCGACCCCGCTTAGGGCAGCCACGAGTGACTATGGTAGCTCACAAGTGCCACATCTGGTTTCAGCCTGTATGTGACAGATTCCGGATAGCAACCCAAACTGATCATGAGGCTTTATGTAGGCCAAGGGCGTAGGTTTGCATATGGAAGGTAGGGACATGTCCCTACCAATATTTTGGGAAGCCAGATTGTCCCTACCAATATTTCAGCGAATTCGTTTTTATCATCTTTCCAGACAAGCCATACAAGACCCAATTGTGGAGGATACGTCTCCAAGACAACCCATTTACGCATTCTAGCATTTGATTGGTTGAAAGGGCTATCTGAAGACTAAAAGTCAAGAGTAAACTGACCACTCTATTCAGGTCATTAATTTTCATTTTGGTCCAAAGCGGGGCTTGAGACGCGCAACTGGATCACCAGCTTTGATTGCAAGAGTTTGCAATGGCTTACCCGTAGAAAAGAACCGTAATTTGGCATTTGTTCCAGGTTTTTCTTCATCGCCTAACTATAGCACTTTTCCCATGGCCCAAATCATGACATTCATTGATATTACCTTAAGCACGTATCACTTTTGTGGAAATTTCATTGTCTGAGAGCGTGAGGAAAAAAAAGTCGCTCCATGTTAAGTCATGCTGCTAATATTGCGCCAAACCGAATGCCAAGTGTAATGTTGGATGAAAAAGTGATCTAACTAGTCAGAAACAGATAGTTACAAACACATAATCGTAAATCTAACATGATCCAGTCCGATTAACGCTCGGTTTGCAACTTGTCCAATTCATAGTCGGTGGTCCATTTTGAGGTGTTTATCGCGGCTACAATTGCGTTACCGCATATTAAGATGCTTAATAGAGAGGATTGCGAGCTGGCTTGCTAACGTAGTTATATATCCACTCACTTAGTGTCAATGTCCAGGTTACTAGATCTGAGCAGGTTTCATAAGTGCGCTGAGATGGTTTGCAGCTGAGAGTTAAGGTTGTGGCAAGTTTATGTATGTGGCATCTTTTGTATGAAAATTTTGGAGGCACTTTGCGTAGCATACTTAAAAAAATGGAGAAACACTCATTCGGATAATCTCTGTATACAGTAAAGGCAGTATCTGCGCTCAGATTTACACAAATTTTCCAGCTCGCGCGCTACGTGCACTTGCATCACATACGTGTCGCTACAAATTCTCACATTAAACCTACGCCCTTGATGTAGGCTATTGACCACACCCGAAAAAACAAGTCAAGTGTCACTGTACACATCACAAACAGCTCAATGTTTGTTATTACTGAAGTGCTTAGCGCGTTCACGTGGCGCGCGTCAGGATTACAATACCATGTGCTTTTTTTTATTTCCACTCATGCCAAAACTGTGACTAGTGCTTAAAGGTGTAGTCAGCGATGTGGGAGAAAACAAGTAGAGAGGTTGTTGATATTTGAAGTGTAAACGAATACAGACCCACCCCTCCCTTCATGCTCCGCCCCGGTGTCCACCCCCGAAGTTCATGGACGCGCCTTGTCACGTAAATGGCAGTAGTACATGTGACGAGTATTTAGTAGTATTATTATTGATAATAAGCCTGTCATATAAAGAACTGCTAAAGCATGCTTGTCAGCGCAATGCCTCAAATAGGAGTCTGTGTCCACGAACACGCTACGGTCAGGAATGCATTTAACAATTGTTCTGGCTAATTACAAGCTGAAAAAGTGGAAAATGGATTCGGAATTTTTCCCAGTACAAGTTATCGATTTGCGAGCTCCACATAAGCAACGCTTAGACCGTTTGCATATTTCTGCTATGAGCTCATTTCGTAGCTTGCTGTTGGAATTGTTTCGTTTTGGAAGAAATGGTTATCAGGAGCTTATAGCAAAACTTTTTCCAGAACAGTGGGTATATAACAGTACAGCTACAACCGCATGCATGCAAAGCGAGACAGTACAAGCAAAACAATAAGCTGAGACGAAGGCGGTTCATTTCATTCTATCTAGTCGCACATATGTACAGCGTTTTATTGCGCAATTCCCCGTCGATTCCTTACATGAGATGTCAAACATTCACAAGGACTCATAGCCATAGACTGTATAAAAAGATGGACGAAGCTACCGTGACGTCACCCATTGGTTTCAGCATACCATAAAGGAAGCCGCGATTTTGGCAATTTGAATTGCGCCATGTTGTCATTTTGAAACCGGATGTGATTTCAATTGGACGAGAGCGGGAATGGAAGATCCGGGGAGGAACGTGGCTCTGGATCTGATCGTATCGGATGAGGACCAGAGGATAGCCACGCCCCAAAAGCATATTCTGGCTTTATCCTTTATTCTAGTCTATATGGGACCATAATTTACAAAAATGAACATCATGGTATATCGAAGGAGACTTGAAACTTGCTATAGCTACCATAAAATAATGTGAAAAATCATTACTTAAATGAACAAGTGTTTGCCACTAACATGGCAATATCCCCCGCCGTCCGTACGATATGTGTTCGTACGGACAGAAGTGACGGACGTGACGGACGGACGGACGGAGCCCAATGCTATATCCCCCGCTTCGCGCTAAACGCGCAGCGGGGGATAAAAATCAGGTGGGAAAGTAGGGTCATTTTCTCATTGACTTCTATAGTATTGAACTTCTTTCTGCAACCACCGACGTCGCCATCTGCTGGCCATTAAATAGAATGCCATTCTACGATACTTCCGCATGGGCTTCATTTTTCAGACCAGGGTGCTGCGTCCATCTTTTTATACAGTCTATGCTCGTAGCCGCAAGTTCAATTTGCGAAGCTAAGGTTAGCTGACCCGTCAGACAACTGTACCCACAACTCAACTGCTATTATAAATAGAGAACATCGCAACAGCGGTACATTTTGGCAGATTAGACAATATGATGAATGCCTGACGGCTGTTACTGTTGTGTGAAGCACCGCAAAGCTAATGTTGCTCACCTGTCCAGCAGAAAAACGGCAACCTCCGCATCCGTTTTCAGACCCTTCAATTCGCGGAGTTCCCTCCACCGTCGGAAAGGCTGGAGGTGTGACCTTACAAATTTTCAAAAGAAAACCGAGCAAATGGCATCACATGCACAAAGAAAGAGTGAAACAAAGGGGTAAAAGGGGTATCAAAAGGTAGAAACTGGAGCTAATGGAAAATGATAACAGGCTGGGCCGGATCTACCATATGGGCAATCTGGGCACATGCCCAGGGGCCCTTGGGCAGGGAGGAGCCCTCCATGATGGGAGAGTTTTTTTACGCTTTTTGCGGTTCATTACGAGAAGAGAGAAAATGATTTGCACCAAAACGATAATCATTAGCGTGACGTTATAGTAATTTTAGCGAGAACACTGCGACATTACGACAAAAGCAAATCCAGCATCGATGGTATTTTATCTTCTGATGTGCGACGCGCCGTTGTTGCTTTGCCACTCGCCACAGTAATAAGGCTAGCGAACACAGTTCACTGCAATTCCGAGTCCCCGTATTGAATCTACGCTCAAAGCTGAAACATCTCATTATTATCGTGATTTTTTTCCCTTTAACCATGCCAAAATCGCATGAAGTTGAGGGGTGCATGAACCATAACATGAAAACAGGTCGCATGATTACTTTTAACGCATTTCCAAGTGAAGATTCACATCCTGATCGCCACAGAAAGTGTATTTATCCGCTTACAAAAATTAGTCGTTAGTCGCAATGGAACTACCTGGACTCCTGCAGAACATAGTACCGTTATCTGCGGAGACCATGTACTAGTAAGATATTGCTTTGCCATCCAGTTGAACTTTTTAATAGTTTGATTTGATTCTGCTTTGTCAGGATAATCTCGCAGGGGAAAAAATGACAAGTAGCGCATTGAAGACCCGAATTACACCGCGTGTCATCGTTTAATACAGTAATTTGATTAAAAAAAAAAAAGGCATCTTGTTAGTAAATAGACCTTGGGCTCAGGGTTGACGACGCACATTGATTATGCGTCGTTGTCGTTCACCTCCTGATTGTATTACGCGTATCAAAATTCGTTTGGGTCCGATCTTAGTCTAAGTAAAACTTTATCGAATACTTGCAATGATTTCGCCTGAAAAGCCAGTGCCAGAGTTATACTGTTGATCACTAAATATGATTGCATGGCCCATCACTTTGTGAGTGTCATTTTATGGGTTTATGTGCTTCAGAATCCAATTATCATATTGAACATTGTGTTTTCCGGTATCAGTTCGAACTTGCAGTGCCGTCTTAACTTGCAGCTGAAATGATCATATACTTTCAGTTGGTGGGTGGTTGTTTGGTTGATCTGTATATTATATTAAAGTTACGCAGCACAAGCAAGTGCTGGAGTTATATCATTTAGATCACCAGAAATGTGGGTGCATTTTATCTTGTTGCATGGGTCGTCATTTGTTAACAAACTTATCCTACCGTGGCAGTTGTGTACACAGATTGTTTCATGCATTCAGTCAGCAGAATAAACAAAACATTGATATTTATTTTTTTTAAAAAGAGAAAGTGTTATGTCTCAACCCCCCCCCACCCCCGGGCAAGTCATTTTTGATTTTGGGCAACCTTTTATTTGACTTGCTTGCCTGAAGGGACAAGCGGGAAAAATCCTTGTTGTAGCACCCTGACTGGACAGGCATACTTGCACCCGACTCAGCTGGACTTTGTCATTCAGCCTTTGATCAATCAGATGGTTGGACGTTCATATAATTAAGATGAGCTTTTGCACCACGTGTGTGTCTGTGTATTTGTGGAGTCAGTCTGGTGGGGCAAAGGCTCCATCAGGAGCCTGCTGTATTCTGGGTGTCAGTAGCTTTGTCATCGCCTTCTTTGGAAGGTGTGGGTGTTAGGGACGGGAGGGGGGCCCTATGAACTTCAGTGCCCGGGGGCCCCTGGGTGTATTAATCAAGCCGTGATATCAGGTGAGAGTTGCAGGAAATAGTGTGGCAGGGGGTGTATCTATAAGCGAGGAAATGAGGTGCAGGTAATTACAAAACAGAACGGGGAGGATGAGTGAGTGTGTGAGTGAAAGGTACAACAAAAGCACGTGGCAGAGAATGGGAGTGAGAAAGCAAAGAGAACTTATACGACTAAGAACTTAAGGAAACACCATAAATACTTAGAAAGAAAAGTACTGAAAAGTCAGAGAATCTGACTAAATACGTGAAAATAATAAACACAGAATCTCCGAGGCTGACACTGAAGACACTAAGTGATTAACTGTTTCATGCGTAATTTTATCCCATTATTCCTGGGAAGAAGTCTTGAGGTGAGCAACAGTGTGGAGTCTTTGTCGTTGCATTTTGTGTTTCAAAATGGCTGCACATTCTCTATGGAAAGAAATCTGTGCTGCAGATGAGCTATTCCAGCACCTGCTCATTCTTTTTACACAGTCATGTCTTTGTAATGCGTGCGAGCCCAGGCTCATCCCAACGCGTCATATAATGATGCTACCTGACCAAGCATCGATATACGACGCGAAAAGAGGCTTTTAGCGTCCTTATTTGACGCGAGTTTAAAATGAACTCTACCGCCTAACCCTCAACCCGAACCCTAGCCGTGAAAATCAAATAAGGCCGCTAAAAGCCTCCTTTTGCATCGTGTATCAATGCTTGGTCAGGTAGCATCACTATATGACGAGTCAAAGTAAGAATGTGTTGTATGTGCAGAATGAGGTTTTGCATTTTGTTGAAATGTGCGTGGGCTTCTCTAGAAAAGATCATGGGCATCAAGCTTATTATGTATCAGAGAGGGAGAAATATCTAATTGCTTCCTGTGCTTTGTTGAAGAATTTTGTTCTTAAAACATTCACTGATTTTCTTATACATTTGTGGGCAGGTCCAAGATCCATCTTTGCTCCTGAAAGACTAGGCCTTTCCTGGATGCTGCTTCTGTTCCAAAGCAAGTCTGAATGGCAGGAATGGATGTATATTAACGAATGAAATAAAGTTCACCTAAAAAGCATTAAATATCTTGTCTTCATACACGTACAAGGTAAATTAAGAAATCACTATTTTATGTTCGCAGTCGCATTTTGCATGCCTTCCCATCTGTTTTTGATTTGGTGTAGTGATTTAAATCAAACACTGCTTTTCAAGACTTGCTTCATGGTTTGATCATAATAGAAAGTGTGAGGAATAAAAATAAAGTTCAAGGCGTCTGGCCAGAACTACCAACAAGTTAACCTTTTCTGGCTGTAGTGGGCTGTGGAGTGTGGCTCAGCACTACCATCTGTGCTGAACACACATGCAGATGGACCTCTGGTAGCACATATGCACAAACAGTTACGTATATGCGAAGCTGACCTTGAGGAAACCTGGTTAGCTTTTCACCAAGTTTGTAAGTCTTCCTCTCCATAAATAGCCCTTTTCTGTACTTTGTCATCTCCACTTCAGCTTTTTAATCCGCTGTCAGTGTGGCTGCTGTAGCTACTCTTATCCCAAGAAGACTGCCCCGTGAACTTACATTCATGCATTACACCTAAAACATTTACCTCCATTTATTTAAGTAGCTTCACATACAGGACTGGGTTTTGGACTTGCTCATGTTGCTGCTGTCGCCATCTCTGCGGTCAGTTCTGTTTTTGTGGCACTTAGCTCCCCTCAATATCTTCAGTCAACCCATTGTTGTATTGTGTATTGTCCTCTTGGGTGGTGTATTATAATATTTGCCTTCTGTGTGTTCCAGGATGACCCCTCTTTTGGCCCCTGTGATGACTCCTACACAGTTTCTAACTAGACTAATATGGGCTGAAGTGAAGAGACCTTGAAAAGTTCTCTCCGGGGAGACTATCTGTGAACTCCGCTTCTGGCATCAATCCACTGGTCAGCGCTTCCAGAGCACTCATGTCCTGCCATGTAAGCTGCAAAAGCTGGCAGCGGGTTTTACCTTTTGCAAACACCTATGTCATATAGCGTGCACCTGCTCCAGGATTCTCTCCACCATTTTTTTTCAGGCCCACTTTGCTACACAGTCCTGTCAAAACAAAATATTGAGCCTTAGGCTATTAATAACTTTATAAGTTCCATCGTAAGGATTTCTTGCTTATAGCTTTCATCATGAACCCCATATAACCTACTCGATATGCTACTTACAATTCACATGTTTAAGTTTATATAACCACTGCTGACAGATAGCTACACTTAGAGCTGCACAAACAGCCTCCCATGAGGTGATAACACAATTTCAAATCAGCGGACAGTATAATCTTAGATATGCAACAGTCGTTTATGTGTTTCTGTGTACGTCAGCTTTTTCTCTTACACTGATGTAATCAGCTATTGTGTCAAATTTATTTAAATAGCTTTGTTTACAAAGCGCAAAGAATATGGGTTAACATTATGGAAATGCTTATTACATTATTGCAGTTGCGTATTGGCTCGGCCAAGCTCTTGTAATTTCTGTGTTCAAGGTGTCCTGAGGAAGTTTCAGCTCCTCTTGAACATTGCAAAGCTCACATTTTCTTAACCAGCTGTGGGGAAAAGCAGTGTTGACTGCCCAGCAAACCCGGAATGCCTAATGAGTGCAGGCCTTCGGCTGCTTAACTGAGCTGTTTATGGCAGCGTTCAGGTTGCAGCCAAAACAACTTGACCGCGACCATTTCAGCTGTATGATGACTGCTGTAATATTGAACCAACTATCAAAAGTTAAGCAGGACATTTTTCCTTCTACTTTCTAGTCTTACACTACTGTTTGGTGACTGGGAGAAGCAGGTTAGGTAATTAACAGATATTAACAATAATAATGTTAATAAAATCATTAATATCAATAGGGTTATAAATATGAGTTAATAATAACGGGGCACCACCCTGGGTTCAGGGACCAATACCTGAATCATGAATTCAGTCTCTGTAGGAAGTGTTCACACCCGAATGTCAGTATTTAAAACTATTTTACCTTTGTGCAACAGACAGTCGAGGACTGAATCAGAGCACTGGCCGTAACAACCAGCTGTTACCACAATACGCATGCGCAAATAATCACAGACAGCTACTCTTAAAATATAACAGAGCTTATTTAATACTTGCAATATTGATCACAGTCAATATTACTTTAATCAACAGACATGTACTTTTCCTACAACTACCACAGCAAGCAGCTATACGCCCAAGCAACTACAAAACACGCTTAACCCCATTCCACAGAAGCCAAATCAGGCAATTGATAAGTTCCTCTATTTAGAGCTTAATAATTCAAGATTTGTTCATTACAAAGAAAAAAATTACTTAAATGAAACAAGACACTTATGGCATTTAGAATACCAGCTTATTTCAGATAATTGTCATAATTTTAGTACTACCCCATCTCTAAAAAAGTTTTGACGCTGTGTAAAATGTAAATAATAACAGTGTAATAATTTGTAAATCATTTAAACCCTATATTTAATTGAAAATAGAACAAAGACATCATGAAATGTTGAAACTGAGAAATTTTATCATTTTTTTGAAAAATATCTGCTCATTTTGAATTTGATGCCAGAAAAAAGTTTCAAAAAAGTTGGGATGGGGGAAACAAAAGACTGGAAAAGTTTTCCGATGCTAAAAAAACACACCTAGTGGAATATCTCACGCCAAATTAGGTTGATTGTTGACCGGTCAGTAGCACGATTGGGTGTAAAAGGAGCATCTCAGGGAGGCTGAGGCTTTCAGAAGTAAATATGCTGAGGGCTTTACCTCTCTGTGAAAGAGTGCATGAGCAAACAGTTAAAAAATTCATGAATGCGGATTCTCAACTTAAAATTGCAAAGAATTTAGGAAATTCGTCATCTACAGTACATACTTTCATTAGAAGATTCAGAGAATCCAAAGAAATCTCTGAATGCAAGGGACAAAGCCAAAAGCTACTATTAAATAGTCATGATTTTCAGGCCTCCAGGTGAAACTGCATTAAAAACAGACTGGATTTGACGGTGAAAATCACTGCAAGGGCTTACGAACACTTCTGACACAGTGAAGTGAACACTTCACTGTTGGTGAACACAATTCATCGCTGCATCTACAAATGCAAGTCAAAACTCTACTATGTAAAGACAAAACCATATACACATACAGACGAGATCCTGAAATGCTGCTGCCTTCTCTGGGCCTGAGCTTATTTAATATTGACTAAGGCGAAGTGAAAAACTGCCCTGTGGTCTGACTAATCAAAGTGTGAAATTATTTTTGGAAATCATGGACACCACATCTTTGGGCTAAAGAAGAGAGGAACCATCTGGCTTGTTATGAGCATACAGTACAAAAGCCAGGATCCATAATAGTATGGGAGAACATTGGAGCATGTGACAGGGGTAACTTGTGCACCTGTGAAGACACTTTTAATGCTGAATGTTATCAAAAGTCTTCTGGCCAACATATACTGCCTTCTAGACATCTTTTTTGAGAAAGGTCTTGCTTATGTCAGCAAGACAAAACCAAACACCACATCCTGCACATGTTACAACAACATGGCTTCATAGTAATGGAGTTTGGGTACTGAACTGCCCTACCTGCAGCCCACGCCACTCATCCACTGAAAATATTTTGCGCATCATGAAAAAAAAAAAAAAAAACATGACAAACTAGGCCGCAAAAAGTATTCAGCAGCTGAAATCTTATATCAAGCCAGAGTGGGAAAACTTTTTGCTTTAGAAACTATGGCAGCTGGTCTGCTCAGTTCTGTTAAAAGAAGAGTGTTGTTTAAAGGCCCAATATGTAAAATTTCCCAATTCAAAGATCTATAAAATATATAGATATGTTGTATATGTTTTGGTGTTGTGTATTTAGATTATCCGTGATGTATTTAATGATTATCAAAGACAGAGATATCTGTATTATCAATGTAGGGACACGGGTCGTTTCTTTTCGTGGCATATTTGAGGTCACTCCCAACACAAAGAGTGCACTAGACCCAGAAAATCACCCTCCACGCACGCATGCTTCGCCGTTGCCAAAGAGTTTCAAGCCAAGATGGTAACATAAACGTAACGTTACTCCACTTCAAAACATTTTTCTTGTGATGCCTCATTACAAAAAGAAAGCTGATGTGAACGGCACATCGTTTGTGCGTTATGAGAAGTCAGTGCTACGTTAGCTACATTACTTGCAGTCAGAACACGGCTCCCTTGAATACTCGATTCACTTTGGTCTATCAGCGTGTCTCGACAGATAACCGCTGGCCAGCTGGTCTGTTGAGCACATCGTTGCTAAGGAAGCTATAGCAATAGCGGCAGGAGCAACTGAAAGCGTACACTGCCAGCTGACAGTGGCATTTCCTCGATATCTGTTACCTTTAGCATTTGCATTCAGCAACGTAGTGTTCACATCTGTTATTATTCTCTACAAAGATGGGCAACATGGCCGGCCCCACCCCCTTATCTCAGCCTCTGACCTGCAGCACATCATAAGCGCTGTAAACGGCCGGCTTATCATTATCCCTTACATTTTTTTTTATTTGAATGAAATAAGATGAAGTTATATAAAAGCAAAGAAATATGACCTTACCTCGTCCATGTACATGGTTTCGCCGCTCCTGTTTGAGTCACGTCGGAGAATTTAGCTGTCAGCGGTGCGTGTAAATTGATGAAGACAACAACTCCCATGATTCCACGCGATCCCATTGCGTCATCAAACTCGGCCTCTTGTTATTGTTTGATTAAGCGCCCTCTAGCGGCAGAGAATTACATATTGGGCCTTCAAAGAAGAGGTGATCAACTCAGTAGTAAACATGCCCCCGTTCAAACTTTTCTGAAACCTGTTGCCAGCATCAAATTCAAAATGAGCATAAAAATCGGAACCATTAAAAATGCATGGGTGTGGTATGTGCTGTATTTTCTGCAAATTGAAGACTCAATCAATTCTTATAGCTTTTCCAGTGAGATACGAGTATAAATAAAAAGCGGGTGGTATTGTAATCCCGACACACCGCATGGAATCGCCAAGCACTTCAGTCATAACAAACATTGAGTTGTTTTTGATGTGTATAGTGATACTTGACTTGTTCTTTTGGGTTTGCGTTTTTAATGGCTCTGCGTATATTTAAGAAAAGCAGAAAGGTGTCATTTTAGAGCTGGGTCACATGTCTGTTGCTAGGGCCTAATGGACGACATCATCCAGCACCGCTGAAGCATTTGTTCTGGTCTTATTGTGGTCTTCAAGAAGAATATTAGACTTCGTGGCTGATATTGCTTGTCAAATGTTTGCAACATGACCTTAAATGTAGTCTTGTCTACCAAATTAAAATAAACTGTTTCTTTTGCCAGGTAATGAGTTGCAACTTCATTATGCTGCTCCCATGCTTACTGCCAGACTTGTACATTGCACTTTTTGTCAAAGCCCGAGTTGTGGTTGGTTTGTTTTGCAAGGAGCCTTAACTCATGATGGCAATGTTGCTTATTCAATGGGATTGTGTACAACCGACTGAATTCTGACAAGGGGGAACACTGAACTAAAGGTGTTACCATGGGTAGAAAAGGATGATATTACCAGGGTTGCCAGGTCTGTGTAACAAAACCAGCCCTATGGCTATTCAAAACCAGATGTTCACCAGCTCAACGGCCAATAAACCCAGTCCAAAAATTAGCAAAACACCAGAACTGAAAATAAGTCCCTGCCAAACCTTATACCTTATGAAGTCCAACAGCACTGCTATTGTGCCAAATGTGTTGCAATATCTAAAACGTTACATTTTAAATGTGTCATCAAATATGATAATGTGAAATCCAACACATTGTAACAAGATTTGTGTAATTTCATGCAGTACTATCATAAATAAAATTTAGCTCTGTTAAAGTGTGGGCCAATGGTTCTTCATGTCTGTCCTTTAGACCCACTGTGTCCACTGGTTTTCGTTTCAACCGCTACCTCAATCGTAGAATTTTAACAAGGTGTTAATTTTCTTAGTTAGATGGATTTCATGTTTAGAGCGGTTATTTACCCTCTCAAGTCACATGTTGACATGAAAAACATGCATGCATACCATGAGGAATAAAAATTTTGATCAAAACTGGAAGAAAACGTAACCGATCAAATTATAGTATTAGTACATGGAGACAAGTTGCAAATTGACACTGCTGTTAGCTTACTGGCATTATACATATGCAGTCTTTCTTTGGGCGGCACAGTGGCGTGGTGGCTAGCACTACCACCTCACAGCAAGGTTATGGGTTTGAATCCAGCCAGGGGTCTTTCTGTGTGGAGTTTGTATGTTCCCCTAGCGTTCACGTAGGTTTCCTCCAGGTACTCCAGTTTCCACAGTCCAAGGACATGCTCATCATACTGATTGGAGTCACTAAATTACCTGTAGGCATGTGTAAATGGTGTGTGCGCCCTGCGATGGATTGGCGAGCTGTCAATGGTGGGTCCCTGTCTTTCGCCCGTAGTCAACTGGGATACACTCCCTCGAATCTAGTGAGGAAGAAGCGGGTATAAAAAAATGGATGGAAGGAGGTCTTACTTTTACTGACATATCCATTGGGTTACAGTGTCAAGCTATATTAGCTATACCAGCTACTTTTTTTTGCAGTCATTCGCAATGTTTAAGCTCTGGCGTGTTCCTTGCGAAGCAGGGAGACAAACCAACAAAGAAAAAATATAGTCCATATTGGAAAAAATAACAAACAAGCGGGAGTCCTCCAGGCCATTCACTCCCATTTGTGATGTGACATATCAGATCAATTGCCCTGGCGATGACGGGCAGATACTGCATCAGCTAAAGTGGCAAATGAGATTGCTAGCAAGCTAACAATCAAATAAGTTACACTTTTGTTCTCAAAATACTTCATGCCACTTGCAAAGTTATCATTACTCAATCCCTTTGCTTTTCAAGATTCTCCACAGCTTCAGAGAAATAAAAAAAACATAGGTAACAAACACTGTATATGACACTATATCGACTTTTTTCCATCACTACACAACTCTACAAGACCCTATGAATTCTTTTTGTTCTTTCCCCTTTTTTTCCCCGGGATGCCCACATCCCGTAATACTGGTCAACTTAACTGATTGGTAAAACCCACCAGCAACCTACGGGGCTGAAAAGTCTGGCCAATGCAGATGTGCCAAAAACTGTAGTTACTCAAATGGCCACTTGAGGCTGGCTGCAAAAATGAGTCCATCCCCACTGATCCCCATGCTAAAAAAGCCCAATTTTATAATAGAAATAAATATACAGTCGCGCCCAAAATTATTCATACCCCTACCAAATTTGTTTTTTTTTCGAGATATTTTTTGACAAATCAAATTTATTCTTGCACAAATGACACAGTAAGTTGACATAAGGCTTTAAGAAGTACAGTAAACAATTTTTCAAGAAATACAATACTTTTTGGCATTTTATTTGACAGATTTACAAAAAATGCCATGTCCAGAATTATTCATACCCTTCTCTCAGTAATTGATGGCAAAGCCTTTATTCACGATTACAGCCTCCAAACGCGTCCTGTGGTTTCTACAAGTCTGCATGGGGATTGTGGCCCACTCCTCTTTGGTGAACATCTCCAGGTCCTTAAGGTTTGAGGGTTTCCTTGCCATGACCTTGGTCTTCAGTTCCCTCCACAGATTTTTGATAGGATTGAGGTCGGTGCTCTGGCTTGGCCACTCCAAAATGTTCACTTTGTTGTCCACTAACCATTTCTTGACAGATTTGGCTGTGTATTTAGGATCATGATCCTGTTGGAAGATCCAGTCCTTCCCAAGACCAAGTTCTTCGGCAGATTGCTTAATGTTTTCACTGAGGATCTGGATATACTGGTCCTATTTCATGATGCCATTAACTTTAACAAGGTGTCCGGGCCCATTAGCTGAAAAGCAACCCCAGGGAATGATACTCCCGCCACCTTGTTTGACCGTCGGGACCATGTTTTTCAGGTTGAACATTTCACCTTTCTTACGCCAAACAAAAGCTCCATCTCTGTGCCTAAACAGCTCCATCTTTGTTTCATCCATCCATAACATTTACAGCCAGAAGCTTGTTTCTTCATCCAGGTGAGCTTTTGCAGGCTAGACGAGCTCTTGTGTGTCTGGGTTGGAGAAGTGTAAGTGGCGTGAGAAAGGTGAAGTGTTCAACCTGAAAAACACAGTCCCAATGGTCAAACAAGGTGGCGGGAGTATAATGCTCTTGGGTTGCTTTTCAGCTAATGGGCCCAGAAGCCTTGTTAAAGTTAATGGCATCATGAAACAGGACCAGTATATCCAGATCCTCAGTGAAAACATTAAGCAATCCGCCGAAAAACTTGGTCTTGGGCAGGAATGGATCTTCCAACAGGATTATGATCCTAAACACACGGCCAAATCCGTCAAGAAATGGTTAGTGGACAACAAAATGAACGTTTTGGAGTGGCCAAGCCAGAGCACCGACCTCAATCCTATCAAAAATCTGTGGAGGGAACTGAAGACCAAGGTTATGGCAAGGAAACCCTCAAACCTTAAGGATCTGGAGAAGTTTGCCAAAGAAAGGTGTGCCAAAATCCCCGTGGAAACATGTAGAAACCTTGTGATCAACCACAGGAAGCATTTGGAAGCTGTAATCGTAAATAAAGGCTTTGCCATCAATTACTGAGAAAAGGGTATGAATAATTCTGGACATGGCATTTTTTGTAAATCTGTCAAATAAAATACCAAAAAGTATTGTATTTCTTGAAAAATTGTTTACTGTGCTTCTTACAGCCTTATGTCAACTTACTGTGTCATTTGTGCAAGAATAAATTTGAGTAGTCAAAAAATATCTCAAAAAAAAAAACAAAAATTGGTAGGGGTATGAATAATTTTGGGCGCGACTGTATATTCATTTATTTATCAAGAGCAGTTTTAGTTGCTATAGCTAATTTTCCCCCTCCATGGAAACTGTGGTGGCGGGTGAATTTTTGTGGGCCTATAACTCACCCATTTATATTATATTACAGCTTAAAGATTTTCGGTCAAACTACCTTCATCAGGGTCACATCAGAGTAACAGAGTAACACTGATGAAGGTCTTTGACTGAAACGTCAGTTTTTAAGTTGGTGCACATTTGTAAAGTTAGCAGTGTAGCGTTATTTTCTTTTTTCATTTTTTCAATATTTATTGTAAGGCAAGGTTTTGCAATAATGAGCTGTTTTAAGCACCAGATATCTGTTTTAGAAAATGTGTACATGCTCCTCCAAAACTCATAAGCATGGACATATAGGCCATACACACCATGTAATTACATCTTATCATTTTGTATTATTGGTTCTGCCATCTCTCATTGCCACAGAAGCAAATTTAATCAACAGTATAGAATCATTTTTTCTGAGAAAATATTCAGTCTCTATTTTTACAGCTTAGTACCTTTTCAAAGCTTGTGTCATGCAAGTACACCCCTGGGTGCCACCCTATTACCTGCTGCACTGCTCTACCCACAGGCATGTCCTCAAGACTGTAAAAAAAAAAAATTTTCAAAGAAGTGAAAAAGTAAAAATAATGTCCAGGTAGAACCACCAGCAATGCATACAGTACACACAGCGAGATGTAAAAAAAAACTTTCCTCAACCAAAAATAAAATAAGACATGCCATCTCGGGTAAGTGAGATAAGCCATCACACATTGATCAGAAGAAGATGCTGTTCTGTATAAAGAATACAAGTTGACCTTTCAACATGGCTAAAATGGAAAATAAATAAATAAATAAATAAATAAAAGGTGGGGTAGGCTGCATTCAGAAAGCACTCTACAGCTATAACTATCAATTCTGAGTACAAAAAGCTTGAAGACTGAGTGTGTCTCCAGTCTGTAAACATTTCCTCGCATATTGTGCCCAGCTTTTTGTAGCCCACTTCCACTATAGACTGTCTAGGGATAAATATATGAAATCTTTATTTCATTATCTCAGAGGGCATTTATTTTTTTATCTGTTTGACTCAATGGAAAACTTCTACCATTTATTTTTCTTTATGGGACTGCCATTTTGCCTGCATTTCCTCTTAAAGCAGATTCAATTGGTTCAATCCCAAGTTCATATTCATTTAAATCATTCTTGGAACACCAAGCTAATCTACTGTAGTTCCAAAATATACAGTAAGTGCATCGTTTAACCACCCACAAAAGAACTTCTAAATAGCATGTCAGTGGAACTGAGGACGTACTGTGTCACTGGCACATGAGGGATGATGAGTGATTTCGACTGCACTCTCCCTGGAGTAGGCCTCAGCATTCTTGCCCTATCACAGGGCTCCCCATATTCAGCATTAAAGCAAACACTCACTCTATCCGCAGAATCCTCGTTGACATATGAGGAAACAATCTCATTCACTTTCATGTTTAAAAAAATGTTTTACCTGGTAATTACTTTCAAGCACTATCAAGTTCACAGAAGATGTGATGTAGTAAAATGAACAAAGTGTATGTTGAGTTTTATTTCATGTGCTTATTCCGCTTACATGTGTGAAAGCAGGCTTTCTTTTTAATTATCTCTGCTTTGCTGGTGTTTGTTTTCAGAGCTTTCATGGAAATTGAATGCGGTCTGCTTCATAGAATGTGTTTTTTCCGAAGATCTCTGAAATATGTGACTGCATCCTCTTGTTACTTCTGTGGTTCATTGAGTTTAATATTTACTCTGAAATGTTCTAGGAAACTATTCCCATGAAACGCTTTTATTGTAAAATCACTTGTACCCCGGAGTACAGTATTGGTTTAAAAAAAGTTTGCATCAGGACAGTCTTTGCTTAAATTACTGCATGCCTGCAGCATGTTGTATATGAATTGTATGCTGTAAATTAATTGAAACAGTTTAATGTAATGCAAGATTAAATCACACAACCGATATGCTTTCATATTAGAGTATTTTCAATGAAAAACTAATTATTTAAGCTAGTACCCTCTGTATCATGGGCGTCACTTTACTCAAAGAGTCAAAGGGTACTTCTTATGGGAGTCTCTAGGCATATCCCAGAAAATCAATTTTCATTCATTGCAGCTAAATGATGCAGTTTGCCTGAAAATAAACACTCTAATTACAGTATGCACTCATTTCAAAAAGTATGTTCCTTTTTGTTTTCATACAGGTGAGTTTTGGAACTCTTAAATATGTCAAAAAGACTGACGTCAAAATGGAACAAAAGCTCAATTTTTCAAATATATGACTGCCATCAGTACAAAGTGACAGTTGATTACACTGTATATAATGTACACGCTATTATAAAGAATGTGCACACATTGTGTAATTATTCACACATTCTTGGTAGAATGCTAAATTGAAGACATGCAACCCTCTTTCAGCCTAATGTAGAGTCATTGTCTTATTAGTAGATCTTTTTCTATTATTTTGGAAGACAGTTTGCAGCTCTGGTGGTGGGCCGGTAAATTGCCACTGGCTCATTGGCAGTCATATGGCTAAAGTCCAGCAATCTCAGTGGTGATCAGTTTATTGTGGATGGAGAGGACACAGGTGCTTCAGCCTTGTTATGCAGCTCATTCTGCCATATTTTCAATCTTGTTTTGGAGCATATGCCCTCTACAATTGGCCAGCTGGCATCCACATTAATTTCAGCTCTCTATTTTCGACTTTTAAACCTCATGGCGACCGTAGCCCGTTTTCCTTCATCTCATTGTGTTGCACACAGAGTACAAGTGGGGTATCAAATAGCATCCAAGCAAATTTCAAACTCAGTGTAGCTCGAGGGCAAGCTGCTGCAGATTGAAAATGCATCATTCATTGTCACCCACACGTTCTCTTTCATCATCAGAGATGAACAGATGTTCACAGTCTGTGGTAGGCCCATCAATTAACTCATCAATTTCTATCATTTTTTTATATAATGCTATTGCTTTGAATTTTTTTTTTTTAATCCTCCAATATCTCAACGTTAAAGCATGACAGTCAATTTGATGATGCAGCATTGTGAATCATAGGTTTATTTGCAATAACCTTTCTTCAACCACAATTCTAAAAAAATAAAAAATTATAGAACACATTATGGAAAATTCAGATTAAATCACAACGGAGTGGTTTGATAAGTCCATTCACCTTGTGTTATATTAAAGACACTACAGAAACAGTGCGTAATATAATTAAAAGATGCGAGGAATCCAGTCAAATCTTGGTGCGTAAACGGCAAGGCCAAAAGCCACTGATCAATGCGTCTCTCAGGAGTCATGGTCAAAGGTCATGACATGCCTTGGAACAACTGCTGTAAATCTGTATCAGTGAACATCTTTCACAGCTGCATCCACCATGAAAGCCAAAACCATACATCAACACTGTCCAAAAGCGCCTCCGACATCTCTGGGATTGATGCTATCTGAGATGGATAGTTGCTCAGTTCGAGTGTGTTTTGTGATCTAAAAAGATCAAATTTGGTGCATTTTTTTTGGTGAAAACATCTGCTATGTTCCTCCAGAACAAAGACAAAGGAAAACCTGAGCTGTTACCAGTGTTATTTCCAATAGCTAGGATCTGTCAGATCTGCACCATTAATGCAGACAGATATGCACAAATTTTGGATCAACATATACTATCATCTAGATATCATCTATGGCAGGGAAGTCCCAGAATTCTCCAGCAAGATGAAGTCAAACCGCATTCTGCATGGACTGCAAGTGCATGGCTGCAATAGCAGTTCCTACAGTCCTGATCTGTCTCTGATTGACATTGTGATGCACAATATAGAGCTAAATCTATGGCAATGAAGGCCTCATACATTTGCACTGATGAAGTCTTGCATAATAGAGGAATGGGGAAAATTCCACTTGTTAAACCTGTACAAATGGTGTCTTCAATGCCAACAAATTTAAGGAGTCTGATTAAAAAAACATTTTGATGTTGCATTGTTGTAAAGAGTGGATTGTGCCTGCTTTTCTGAACTCCTCTGCAGTCATCACATTTTGTATGTTAAATAAGCAATTAAATTCTCATTAGAACATTAAATAACATGTTGTACTGTTTTCAGGATAAAGGGTAAATGGACTTTTCAAACAAGCCCATTTTGATTTTATTTGCATATTCCATGCAATTTTTCAGAATTTGGGTTGTATTATGAATAGTCAATACGTGGTGAATAATCAGCATTACCATACGGCAGGCAAGGAAATCTGCAAATTGTAAAGTATTGGGGGGAAAAAACATTTTAAAAAACTGATGGAAGGCTTATTGAATTCTGTCTATAGAATTGTCTTTAAGACTGTTGGTGCATCCATGCTGTCGGTTAAAACTCATAATTGTCTTCAGGGCTTCTATTGGATCAGTTGATTGACAACCCATGGAAAAATTGATTACTCTTCCAGCACAGTCATTGTATTAAATGGAAAACAATTGATTTTCATTGAACAACACTTCATACTGCAGTGCAAAAAAACATGCTTGCATACTCATGTGAAATGCTTCTACACATAAAGGATATTAGCCTTTTCTTAATTATAGCATGCAACAGATTGAAATCTGAAAATTATATTGAAAATAAAGAACAAAAAGTCGTAACTTGAGGCTAAATTATAAAGCAACTAGAATCTCAGCTGTTGTAGCATGGTTAATGAATCCCATGGGAGAATATTACAGCGCCCTCTATAATTAAGATGTGTTCTTTAGCTTCTAATAAATTCAGTTTTTTTCTAAATAATATAGGACCATAATGAAAAAAAGAGGAAAATCCAATCTTTAATTCAAGTGCATTTATTCAGTGGGAAAAAAATCCCACTTTAAGAAATAATTCTTTTACATCAAATCATGTGTGCCACAATTATTAGCACCCCTGATGTTGATACTTTGTACAACCCCCTTTTGCCAACAAAACAGCACCTAATCTTCTCCTTTAATGTTTCACAAGATGGGAGAATACAGAAAGAGGGATCTTCGACCATTCCTCTTTGCACAATCTCTCTAAATCATCCAGCGACCTGGGTCCTCTCCTCTGCACTCTCCTCTTCAGCTCACTCCACAGGTTTTCAATGGGGTTCAGGTCTGGGGACTGAGATGGCCATGGGAGGAGCTTGATTGTGTGTCTGGTGAACCATTTCTGTGTAGATTTGGCCACATGTTTAGGGTCATTATCTTGCTGAAAGACCCAGTGACGACCCATCTTCAGCTTTCGGGCAGAGGCCACCAGATTTTGATTTAAAATGTCCTGGTATTTCAAAGCGTTCATGATGCCATGCACCCTAACAAGGTTCCCAGGGTCTCTGGAAGAGAAACAGGCCCACAGGATCACCGATCCTCCCCCCATACTTCACAGTGGGCATGAGGTGCTTTTCTGCATACTCATCTTTTGTGTTCCGCCAGACCCACTTAGAGTGTTTGTTGCCAAAAAGCTCTATCTTGGTCTCATCTGACCAAAGCACACGGTCCCAGTTGAAGTCCCAGTACCACTTAGCGAACTCCAGACGTTTGCGTTTATGATTGTGAGTGAGAAAAGATTTTTTCCGTGCATGCCTCCCAAACAGCTTGTTGGCATGTAGATAGCGCCTGATGGTTGTTTTGGAGACTTTGTGACCCCAAGATGCTACCATTTGTTGCAATTCTTTAACAGTGAGCTTTGGAGAACTTTTTATTTCTCTTACCATCCTCCTCACTGTGCGTGGTGGCAAAATAACCTTAAGGTCCTCGTCCAGGCTTGTTTACCACTGTTCCAGTTGTTTTAAACTTCTTAATGATTCCTCTGACAGTAGATATGGGCAGGTGCAGGCGAGTGGCTATTTTCTTGTAGCCATTGCCTGACTTGTGAAGGTCGACACACATCTGCCTTACTTGAATGGTGTGTTCCTTTGTCTTTCCCATGTTGAAGAGTGGATAAGAGAAATGGCCTCTGTGTCACGTCATATTTATACCCCAGGGAAACAGGAAGTGATGCATTATTAATTAAATGTTCCTAGATACTGATCAACTTTGTAAACTACTGTAGAAATGACAGAAATACTTCAATTACATTTATTTCCTAGGAATTGTTAGGGGTGCCAATAATTGTGGAACAGGTGATTTTATGAAAAATAATTATTTCTTAGTCAGGGATTTTTTTTTTCCCGTTAAAATTCACTTGAGCTGAAGGTTACATTTTTCTACAATTTTCAGTGTGAGAGTATGCTTCTGCAATAAAAATTGAATTTATTTTAAGGCTTTTAACACATCTTAACCAGGGGTGCCAATAATTATGGAGGGCGCTGTATATGTAGCAGGATGTATCAGGATGGCATGCTGAACCTCTTCAAAGAATTGATAAGGGATACGAGCAGGTAAAGCAGATTTCTAGGATATACAAGATTACAATTAGACCTGGCATTCAAAAGAGGTTTCAAAAACAGAAATAAATCAAATTAACAATTCAACTGAATATGTTGAATGTGCATGTAAAAAAATTAATCTAATTGTAAGAGAAATACAAAGATTTTAGAATCGTCACAAACAGCGTATTATGAAAATGCTTACGATTAAATTTTGAAAAAGTGTTGTAGTTTAGTGAAGGCAAGGAAGCAGCAAAGTATATTTTTACATGCAGTATAAACAAAAGTAAAGTTCGTTTTACTCCTTAAAATAAAAGTGAGTTTGACCAATGGTTGTGCAGGAGCAAATGATTTGCTTATTTGCTTGTAACCATCAATCAATACATAATCTTACCCGCTCATTCTTAGTCAGGGAAGGTGGGGTGTATCTTAGCGTCCAGGGGACAAGGGTCAGGCATCCACTCTGCACAATCCTCCAATCCATCACAGGACAAGCTCACTCACTGACAATTCATTCACACAATCTCACTAATAGACCATGTGTCATCTCCAGTTAGCATTACATACATGTTTTCAGACAATAGGCAAAAACCAGATTATCAGGAGGAAACTTTTATGAATACGGGGAGCAAATAGGAACTTCAAACAGATTTCTCAAAAATGGTGAATGGACTATGCAAATCAGTGCATAAATTGCACAGCATCTTATGCTACCTTGGAGACCTCACATGGACAGAACAAACTCCGTAGTGAAACAATTTTGGATCCCCAGTCTCATCACTCAGATACATCAGAACTGGCAAGCAGATAGCATCTTCATTATTCCATAGGTCTGGTTTATAACACAAGAATAAATTGGCCATTGTATCTCTGCTCCCCTTCCATAGCTACACCAGGTCCATCCCTTCTTTGCACTATCCCAGGTAGATGTACCAGGTTCCCAAGATACAGGTAGAGAAATTTGTGAGGAAAACCACACAGCAATTTTCATTCCTGCTCTGTTTATTCACTGATGCCATTCCTTAGCCTCACCGCCCCCAATTCTCCTCTTCATTTCTCAATTTTTTTTTGCATATCTGACAGTTCTTAGTGGACTTTTGGCAGTGTGAAGTGGTAGTGCTGTTTTTCTTTCTTCATGCGCTGCTTTAGTGTGGTATTTAGAACAAATGCAGGGCTTGAAGTTTTCCGGCGCCCTGCCGGATTTCTGGCGTGAGGAGATTTTTCAGCACGAGCCCATCGGGCTTTTTTTTTTTTTTAAATGTGAGTTTTCGATGTGTAACCATTTATCCAATCACATTAAACGCTGTTTAGAGGCTGATAAAAGTGATGTAATTCTAAACCAATAGCATATGAGTATTGCATGTTATTAGGCAATACAGGCAGAGCAGGGCATGTAATTTTTTTTCCAGGCGAGTGCAGGGCTAATTACAATAAATAGGTGTATCTATCGAGCTGACACTTGACGCGCATGCGCGATATAGTCGTCGGTCTCACACATGGACTGTATATAAATTATATGCAGTCCATGGTCTCACATACATGCTCAACATCCAGATGGCGGACAGTTATAAGCATAGGAAAGGATAATACATCCTCAGAGAGCTGGGACGCAGCCCAACTTCTAGCATCCCATCCATGGTTTTGCCATTTTGGGCAGACATACATGACAACTTAGCAAAACTCGGGGTCTCCCGTCTTGCCACTACAGAGCAGGAACATTCACATCATCTTAAGCTATACCATTCGAACTAGAAAAAAGGGGAGGGAATATTTGCTGAAGATGTAATGGCCTGTAGAATTAGTAGGCCAAGCGCAACGATCAGAGAGAAAGTGAGCACCACGGACACAGTACAAACACATAGAATAATACAGACCAAACGAAAGTACTCGCGCTTCCAAAGGACGTATAATAGTCCGAAACATGGAAGCAAAGTGGAATAGCAAAAAGGTAGAAGAAACTCCAAAAATCATAAGATAGAAAGTCATACAAAACCTGACTACAGATATCTTCGGCTATAGTGCGACGCTAAAAACAGACACTCTAGCGAAGGAGGCGTGCCGGACTTCCTGCTTAAATAGACTCCAGGAAGGCGCCGCCCCAGCTCAAACAGCCAGCTGGGTAAAGAATCCGATAGCCAAGGAATTCGATATCGTCCCGGGACGAGAGCACCAAAGAAAAATCCAAACCACACGCACACCTCACAAACCATGACAGAAGATACCATTTTAAGAATTTGAATCCAGTACCATGTATTTTTATGGCACACCTTTAAAAGCAGAAACAGATTTTCGCAAAGCAAGGCTAAATCCCAATCAAGTAATTCTCAACCGCTGAGGCAATAATTTTATTACAGGAGAAACATTCTTGCAAAATGATTAACAGCAAATACGAGTACTGGACACATCTGTCATAATGCTAAACGCTTTCGTACTGGCGAGACGAGCGTGCGTGACTCATTTCCAGTCCGGGGATGTGAATGTGATTTGGTTAATTTAATTAGCATAAAAGGAAGGTTGCTGCTTCAATCAATTCAAATAATTACCAGAACATTGCAGCCAACTAAAAATACCCACATGGTTTGAGTAAAGTGTTTTAATGTGGTTGTAGCCTATTCGATAAATAAGATTTCAGCATATGACATACATTCTAGCTTACAGCAACAGAACAAATGTGGACAGAGCAGTCGATATAGTTAACCAGCAAGCTTCCTCTTTCGATGCTAGTCATTGATGACCACCTCATGACAGCCAATGTTAAACCAAGTCCTGCAGTAGATTTCTGAGATAATGCACCGTCCGCCTGTGTAAGAAGCTAGCAGAAGATAGGATGGCATTAGCTAGCCTGTCAGTCTCAAACTGACATAACCATACATGAGATTGCTCCGGAATTCAAAAGACGTCTGAGAAGCATGCAACTGAGAAGCTGAAGAAAACAATGTTTTCTTCTTATACATAGACGAAGAAACTAACGTAAACAACGATAACATTCTGAATATTTTGGTTTGTTTCTTCGATGACGGCATCGGCAACAAGTTTCCGCAAACAAATTGAGTTAACTTTACCAAATTTATACTGGACTGTGAGCAGTGATGCAGCGTTAACAGTTATTTATTATTTTTAGTTAAGGTGTTGCAAACTCAAGAACGCTCTATTTAATGAGTTACATTATCTGGGGTAACATTATATGACTAGTTAATGGTCTGTATCAGAGATAACGCTGGGTTGCATTAATGCTAGATAACGTAAAGCTAACTTAACGCTATGGATAAATCTTGAGTTGGGACTAGAGACAACGTCAGCTCTGTTGTCCACGTAAGTGTCTCTAAACGTAAGTTACTGCTCCTAGTTATTCACACTCAAGTGTTGGCATCCCATTCCCTCTTTACATCTGTAATTCCCACAGTAGCGTGCGTGAACGTTAATCATGGTCACTCCTCTCATCGCCTGAAGCTCATGCCTTAGTGAATGTGTTTTATAAAACAAATGTCAGGCGGTTTCAATTTGTTAGAAGCTCTTGTATTGTGATTTTACGTATTTCTGTATTATGACGGACAGGCTACTATCACAAAGTACATTAGGACGCAACTCAATTTAGAACCCCCCCCCCTCGGTAATTTCATTTTCCGGCACGGAAATTTTCCGAGCTTTAAGCCCTGCAAATGGGACTCACATGCACAGGTGGTACATCATTGGCAAAATATGGCAAGCAAAAATCAAGAGGGGGGAGTAGTTGTGCCTAAACTACACAAATTGTTGTTCAGGAAAATCACTTAGTGCACAAACACATGGATAGATTAGCCCAAAATACTGCACGTACAGTGGGGCTGTGACGGTAGTTTATTTTGAATCAGCACAACAAAAGGTAGAATTACCTTGCTAAATTAAAGACCTTAATGCTGATAGCCTCAGAAACCTGATCAATTCTTATTTAGTCTCTGGAGACTCATATCACATTGTTTAACAGATGCTGTCATCTTCACTGATGTCTTTTCTGAGTTAATAGCACCAGGTTGACAGCCGTTTGAATGATGGATGTGTACCTTTGTGCTCCATCCTACAATTTTATTGCCAATTTTATCCTATAGTTTTCAAATCCTCATAATTTCGAGGAGCCAGTCTTGCCCGACTTGGCTTGTATTAATCAATGCAGCAACCTACATTCTTGGAAGATAACACTGAATAGCCCTTATGCTGTTCACTGTGGTATTCCATAAACTGTATGCTCATTGTGCCACAGGAGTACACTTCATGAGTATCTCGTGCTTACAGACTTCAGTGCCAAACTAATCAGACTGGTTGCCTTTGTTCCAGAAAATGAGGGGAACTACAAAAAATTATGCACCCCCAAAAGGATGGTACTGAATCCTTGATGCAGTCAATGTTGGCATGCTCACAATTTGATTCCAAGCCAAGGGGCATGTCAATGCACCAAGGACAAATGCTTACGAATACAGCTATTGGGCAGTTATTTCCTGTTTATTTGGTAGAGTCAGAGTGAACACATCACGAAAGCCACCCAATGTCCCAATGTTAAAAATCCATTACGTTATGAGATTCAGCAATTTGTGATGGCCTTGTACCTCCCCCCAACTCAGCTGTCTCTCCTGCAATATTGATTTATTAGGAGGCTCCTGGTTTTCAAATGCAGCTGATCTTGACATTTGGGAAGGAGCCACAGAAACAATGAATTCATAAATTCACTGCCTTGGTATTTTCAGAGCAAATTGAGAAGGAAACCCAATATGGATACTGTCTCCGTACATGCATGTATGCATGTGTGACTGTATATTAGGACAGCTAACAGTCTGCTTTGTCTGTTGTGTCTATAGGTGAACATTCGACAATGAGGTTTTATAGTACATGTGTGCAGGTGTGTGTGTTTATTAGATAAGTCACAGTCTGCTCTGGCCATAGCAACCGTTACCATCTGGTGACCCAACAGGGCAAGCGTCTGTTGATGGTTAATAGCCCATATGCATGAACAGTTTCTATGAAAAGTATCAAAATGGATTTCTGGGCAACAAGTGCTTTCATTACCACAGAGTAGCAGAAAACATTCTCCCTGCCTGATGAAATTCTAATTAAGCTTCATCACGCCTCATCAACCTCGTTTACTGCCTTGCACCATCTGTATTGTCACAAAACTTGTTCATATAAACATACAGTTGAATTCAGAGATTCTTTTGTGCAGGAATGGCACAAAGGTACATATCTGCAGGCTGTATGATAAAAATGCCATGATTCTTTAGGGAAATAATGTAGACAAAGATTTTGGAAACCTACACCAACAGAAACAAGAAGCCACTAAAATAAGACAGATTGTCTCAAAGATCAGTTTGCTATGCCAACACTTTAACCCATTACTGCCCAAATTTCTTTTCAAAGTAAAAGTTACAGTTTTACTGCTTGGAGCACAAAAAGGTTAAGTGCATTTTTTATAGTTTTGAGAAAAAGCAATGTAAAACTTTGAAACAATGTGAAAAATATGATTTGCATCCAACTTACAAGCTACAGCTAAAAATCTATCTCACGCTTTTGCGCACCAAGCATTCGATTTTATCATTGGATACTGTGTACAATGAACGTGTAATGCTTGAATACAGGTGAAAAACAATTATTTAGTCATCAAGGGCCCCAAAGCATAAGAAAGTCATAATTTTGAGACAAAAAAAAAAAACACATTTACATCATGCTATAATCTTCAGTTTTTGTTCTTAGTGCCGTATGGAAATTCATCTCAGAAAAAATGGCACATTTACCTTATAGAGCATCGCATAGTGCTGTGACAGATTCAAGAGACTTGTGCAAATGGCGGCCCCCACCACTGCAGTAAAGGGAGATAACTCTCATTAGCACTTTTCCTGGATGTGAGTTACTTCCCTTGATTAACCTATGGTAGCTGAGTCACAGTAACGCATTCACTTGGGTTACACAGGTTAAAACGTGCCACGTCCCTGAGAATGGGACAGTGGTCATTAATGGGTTAAAATGCAAATGTTTTGGGGCTCACCGGTGGCACATCGGTCTAAGCGCGCGCACCATAAAGGCTGTCCTTCCCGCGGCGACCCGGGGTCGATTCCGGCTGGGGTCATTTGCTGCATGTCTTCTCCCATTCTTCTCCCAACCTTCCCTGTCATGCTCCACTGTGTACCTGTCTAATAAAAAGTGATAATCCCAAAAAAAAAAAAAAAAAAAAAAAAACTAAAATGCTAATGTTTTATTACCTTATCAACTGGCTCTGCACCACCAAACATCTAAGATTCTAAGGCCAATTAATAAATTAATCTTCTTTTAGTTATTGAATACAGAGTTTAGAATTACTTGGCTTACTAATATGGTCAAGTTATTCCAGAATTTCCGCAAGCAAAAACTACCAAAATCCACAATAAATAAAGAAATTAATACATTACTCAATGAATGAATAAATATGACATTAAGTACATCAAAAGTGACTTATTGGAGTTTTACATTTATTTATGGATTATCTTCCCTGTGCATTTTCTGCTTGTATTTCTGAAGATATTACTGTATTTCAGCATTGTGTTTTTATGTGTCGTAATGCATTGCTCTACTGCTATGTTTCCCCCTACTTATATTTCTAAACATTTGTATTTCAGTGTAGTCTTTAAACTTTTCATAATACCTTATTTTGCCTTTGTATTTTTTTTTCCCAAGCAACTTCAATGGCTACATGAACACTTACCTATTGACACAACAAGCATATAATTTATATAAGATGAAGGCTTATTAATCATTTGATACCTGAAATCATGCCATTTGCTCTCTGGGTCAAGATGTAATGTTGACTACCACAATAACCTTGTAAATTTTATTAGCCCTGAGCTTGTCAAAATGCTTTTTGTCTGTTCATCAACTGCCATCCATTCATCCATCCATTAATAATTCTTGTAATCGTTATTGCAAGACAACTACTGAGTACATCTTCACCAAATTGTGTGTACTGATCTGCCCTACTGTCTAGTTGAGCGCCATGCAATTTTTTGTTTAAACCTCTTAAGCCCTTAGCCTCTGGCTCAAAAATAACATGCTCAAAATGACATGAGTCTGCAACTACTTGGTCGATTTGAATAATCTTGGTATTGTAATAAAGGGAACACCTTGGGGATTTCTGTCCAGGTGTAAAAATCATTATATATGTCACTGAGTCAGAGTAAATGAAGATGGAACAAAGCATAAATGAAAGATCTCATTTCCGCCCAACAAAACTGTACTTTTATCCCTTTTGAAATGATTTAGTTGCAGTCTGAAACCTCTAAAAAAATTACAGCACAGAATCTCATCATTAGCTGTGCCATGGTTTATGCTAATCAAGTAAATCAGAGCAAAATTAGAGAGGAATGTCTAGGTGGCTTCCCCAAATTGGCAGTTCGGGCACATTTTTGGGGACTGTGTGCCAATTGATATTTCTCAGGCACCAAACTGTAAAAACTCATTTAATTTCAGTTATATGTCACTACAGGAATACATTCCATCCAAATACAACCACGTTTCATTTTTTTTTTTCATTTTTTATTTCTGCCAGGTTTGTATACATTTTTCCATTCAAACAAAATACATACAAAGGAAATGAAGTTTGACAAGCAAATAAACAAAATTATGAATACAAAGATAAGGTAAAAAATGGTTACAGGTCAAAAGAACAAACACCCCAGCAATTATTTTTACAAGATTAATGCTTCTACTGCCTAAAATAGGTGCATACCAGCCCAGGGTTTGAACCTGGGTCTCACATGGGAGAGCACACCATCCTAACTACTACGCTGCATCAATTGACGAATAAGCCTCATGGCTTGCATGAAGAGTGAGTCAAGAAAACATGTCATGCACCCCAATTTAGCATTTGTACTGCTGCTTGTCTTGTGCTTGTGCGTAATGGCGCAAGGATTCTCAGTCAGAAAACGACTTTGAAAATGACTGTTGAACATTTGGCGGATAATTATACTGTCAGAGCCCATATGAAACGTCAAAGCCAATACAATCAAACGGCCACCCGCAAAGTCTTACTGACAGCATCACAAGCCAATCACAGAGAGGAAAATACATCGCATGCATGCGAAATGCTCAGAACCTGACATCCTTTGAAGCAACGCCCTGGAAAAAAAACATGCAAGGAGACTGGAAGATCTAGCTTCACTATGACACAGATACATTAGGCTAGTAATAGCAAACACAGATTTACCCTCAAACAGTTTATTACAAAATATCAAAGGTTATAAAAATTTTTTGCTACTTGCTGTTGTATGTAAAGTGTATGCCTGCTGTTCTTTGAGTGTGGTGTCGAATTAAAATGACATGGCTTATATCGTTGGATTCTGTAGACTTTCCTCTTTCATTTGATATATTGTTTGTATGCATAGCGCAAATACAGTAGAAACGCTAGTGATCGAGCACAAATATTATTTTATCTTTTGTTGTGCTACATGATTATATACTTGATTGGTGGTTGAATTGTGTTCAGTTTAGGTAAAAATGGTCATCATGTGCTCTTTGCCGAGTTTCTTCCCTTTAGATGGATATGCCATAAGACAGTGTTGCCATTTGGAAACAAGCTGTATTTATTACGCGTAATGATTGCCCCCGGTGCTGGGGTCGTTCCGGTTTAAGAGGTTAATTTGTAAATTCAAAATGGCTGCCTGGTTGTCCTGTTAATTTGTTATTGGTATTCAAAAAGAAGAAAAAAAAAACTCCTGAGTGGATTCTGAACATATTCTGCATACTAGTCCCCCTTTTGTTCTATTTGGACAACATTTTATTTTTGCTTCGTTTGCACATTCAAAAAGGCCACCAGGCCTCCATCTTGAATTCTGACTCTAAAGTTTATCACTTTTCCACTAATCTTTACATTTAGATCCTGTTGTATGTTATCAATAACAAGCAGCTAAAAATGCAAAATATGTATTCTATACTATAAAATATAAATATACTATAAACATAACGGATTTGGTTGATACTTAGCACTATTCAGAAAATTTGCAAAAGTTCGATGGTTCATGGTCAATTTTCACTTTGCTTTTGCTCTTAAATTGCTCATCTTCAGGGATGTTGCTGGTTTGAACTGCTTGTTAAAATCCTTGCTAGCCATGTGCTATGCACAGTTATAAAGTCTACATGGTTTCAAGACATCACCATAGCATAGCTGCTGTTGATTGGTGAACCGTAATGATACTCCAGGACAAACATTATTTTGTTTATCCTGGAACAATGCTTACAAGGCAATATCAGATTGTGCCTCACACACACAAGGGGAAGGGACCTTGGTGATATGGAAACAATACACAACATTGTCAGGCTCTATATAACTTGATGTTATTGCCTTGTAGGTGCTGTCATCCATCCATCCTGTTACTTTCTCGAGATGCTGTCACTCTAAGTTAACACTGTATTCAAGCTTCTGGGTGAAAATTCAACAATTAAAAACACGGTAGAGATAAAAATAAACTTCTGTTTTCAATCTGAGTTTTTCCACTCCTATAATAAAAAAGTAATAACCCTCTTGAACTGAACTTTTTGCCACACATTCTGCAGCAGTAATTATAACCATCAGGTCTGACAATTTAATTTAGATCATTTGGTAGGTTTTTGACAATGAACTCCCATGCTGGCAACAGCAAGCCTCACTGCAATGTCATTGCTTTACAAGTGGTTTATGTTGCTTTACTGGGACTCAGAGGGTTGGAGGATTGAGCCCCTTTGCTCCCAGTTGTGCAGCTGTTGGGCCCTTTAGCAAGGCCCTTAACACCACATTGCCTCAGGGAGGATTGACCCTTTCCTGATTTCATAAACTGTAAGTCTACATAATGCTATTGTAATGTAGTCACCAGCCCATGATTCAATCTACGTTCTCACTTCTGCAACATTCCAAGATATTCTCAAAAAAAAAAAAAAAAAAAGCAGCCGGCTGGATCCAGGATGCTTGGATTCTCCTCAAAGAATCGGTACCTTAATGTGGTCGAGTTTGCATGCCTCTTTGGAGCTATATTGCCTGGAGCATCTGCTCCTGATAGGGTTCCCATGGTAAAGTGGCTCTAGGTGAGGGGCCAGGCAAATGTGATCCCTTAGCCCACGATGATACGGCCCTCCGAAGATGGAAGAACCTTGCCTGGAATAGGGACACTGGGGCCCCTTCCTGGAGCCAGACCTGGGAGGGGAATTTGTAGGCAAGCGCCTGATGGCTGGGTTTTTCCTGGGACCCAGTCTGGTTTAGCCTTAAAAGGCTACGGGAAGCCATCTCTTCATGGACCCACCACCCACAAGGGGAGGAGAGGGGTTGAGCGTTTTGTGGACCCAGTGGTAGATGGGAGCGAAGACCCTGGTATTCTGGGCCCTGGTTATAGAAACTGGCTTTTGGGACACGGACTATCACCACATTGATGGGGAAGGAGCTGGAGCTTCTGAGCAGCAGCGGCTAGATATAGTCAGACTCACCTCTACACACGGCACTGGCGCTGAAACCAAGCTCCTTGATAGGGGTGAGACTCTCTCCTTTTGTGGAGTTGCCCAAGGTAAGAGGCAGTGGGCAGCTGTGGGGATGCTTACATCCCCTTAGCTGAGCGCCGCTTTGTTGGAATTCACACAGGTCAGCAAATGGGTCTCCATAATTTGCTTTCAGGTTGTGAAAGGGAATGTTCTGATTGTTGTTTGTGCTTATGCACCTAAAAGCAGTTTAGAGTATGCAGCCTTCTTGGAGTGTCTGGGAGGCATACTGGAAAGGGCTCCATCTGGGTGGTCCAAAGTTTTACTGGGGGACTTCAATGCACACATTGGCTGGCCCAGATGACTCCTGACTCAGCAGACAGACTCAGCGAGCTAGATGGACTGCAGCCGCAGTGGATACAAAAGAAAAAAAACTCGGGTTTCGGAGGAGTTTGAGGAAGATATGGATAAGGAGTTCTGGATGGCCTCAAAGAGGTTCTGGCGAACCATCAGACAACTCAAGAGGGAAAGGTAGGGCTTCGCCAAACCTGTTTTCATCAGGGCAGGGAACTGCTGGCCTCAACCAGGGATATTGTATGGCGGAGGAAGGAGTACTTTGAAGGAATTCTGAATCTGGCAGACATGCCCTCCTTTTTGAGGGATGAAGGACTCTGGTGAGTCATTGCCCATCTTCCTGGAGGAAGTCATCGAGATGGTCAGAAAGTTCCGCAGAGGCAAGTCACCGGGGCTCGACAAAATTTGCTCTGAGATGCCGAGATGCTCTAGATGTTGTCAGGCAGTCATGTTTGACACGCCTGTTTAATACTGCATGGATGTTGGGTACAGTGTCTTTGGACTGGCAGTTTGGAATGGTGGTTCCCATTTTTAAAAAGGCGGACTGAAGAGTGTACACTAAATACAGGGGGATCCTACTGCTCAGCCTCCCAGGAAACGCATATGCCAGAGTGCTGAAAAGGAGGCTTTGCCCAATTGCTGAACCTCGGATTCAGGAGGAGCAATGCGGGTTCCATTCTGGCTATGGAACAATGGACTAACTTTTTTAGTCTTGCACGGATACTTCAGGGGTCGTGGGAGTGTGCCCATCCAGTCAACATTTGTTTTTTAGACTTGGAGAGGGCCTATGACTATGTCCCACAAGGTATTTTGTGGGGGGTGCTGAGGGAATATGGGGCTTCGGAGCTGTTAGCTCAAGCCATCCAATCCCTGTACAACCAAAGCTGGAGTTGTGTACGCTTTTTTAGCACTAAGTAAGACTCATTTCCAAATGATGTTGGACTCCACTAAGGTTGTGCCTTGTCCCCGATTTTGTTCATGATTTTCATGGACAGGACAGCAAGGCGCAGCCAAAGCTTGGAGGGAGTCCAATTTGGTGGCCTCAGGCTTGCATCTCTGCTATTTGCAGATAATGCGGTCCTGTTAACTTCATCAGGTTGTGACCTTCAATGCACACTGGAGTGGTTCACATTCGAATGTGAAGTGATTGGCATAAGGATCAGCACCACAAATCTGAGGTCATGCTTCTCTGGTGGAAAAAGATGGATTGTCCCCTCCAAGTTGGGGCCGGGGGGGGAGTTGTTACCCCAAGTGGAGGAGTTTAAATATCTCAGAATCTTGTTTTCAAGTGAGGGTAAGATGGAGCTTGAGACTGACAAGTGGATCAGAGCAGTGCCTGCAGTGATGCACCCATTGTACCAGTCCATCCTGGCGAAGAAGGAGCTGAGCTTTAAAAAAGTAGTGACCGAAAGGACAAGATCTCAGATACAAGTGACCAAAATGAGCTTTTTCCACAGGGTGGCTGGTCTGACCCTTAGGGATAGGGTGAGGAGCTCAGACATCTTGGAGGAGATCAGAGTAGATCCACCACTCCTCTGCGTTGAGATGAGTCAGTTGAGGCGATTCAAGCATCTAGTTTGGATCCCTCCCGAATGCATCACTTTAGAAGTTTTCCAGGCAAGTCAAACTGGGAGGAGGCGCAGAGGCTGACCCAGGACTCGCTGGAGGGATTATATCTCGGCTGACTTGGGAATGTCTTGGGGTTCCCCAGGCAGAACTGGAGGAAGTTGCTGGGGAGCTGGATGCCTGGGCCTGTTTGTTTTGTTTGCTACCCCTACGACCCAGCCCTGGATAAGTAGAAAAAAATGGATGGATGGATCCTGCTGGAGGGACGCATTGAACTGGTGTTTGTCTGCCTTTACTGCTTGTGTTAAACCAAACTTTTTCAATTCGTCAAGGATTATTTTTGTTAAAACATTTCAAAGGGAAGGATGTTTCATAGATCTGAGAAAAGAAATACATAGCAAATGTTATTGTCTATTTGAATATTATAATTAAAATTAACTTCATGCTGTAAATGCCCCCCCTTCTCATCCAGAAATTTTTCTAAATACTTGGGAAAAATCATTGTTTTTGAAATTCTAATTTCAAACAAATTCTGCTTACAATGATCAATGCTTCTTAGAGGAGGCTGGGTAGGTGGGGGAGATTAGAAGCAGATCTGTTGTTAGTCAGAGAAGCAGCAATGTAGAGAGCACAGTGCAAGAGGGATGAATGAATGCTACCTTTGTTATAAAAGCTCAATAATAGGGTGGGAGATGCTGAAGTCAAGAATGATTGAACAGAAACAAGCTTGTGATGGGGACTGACTTCTGTGCCTGCCTGAACTAATGCTTAAGCTCCATCAAAGAAATGCAGGCAGTTTGTGCCAGCTTCCTCATAAAAATTCCTACCTGTCATTAGGCTTGATGAAAACTGTAGGCGGGTATGAATAATTAGGAATGATGCTGTCATGTAAATGATGCATTTTTAACATTGCAGAGACAATGCCTCTTTACAAAAATATGTTTTCCCTGAAACTGAGACTTTGTAACTTTCTTTGCTCAATCTAATCAGGCAATGTAATTTCATAGCTAATAGTTCCAGATATTGAAACATTCGTAGATATTGGACTGAGATTATTTTTCTGCTCTATTCTCACCAAACTGTCAATCCAAACTGCTCTGTGAACCAATTAGTATCGTATTCAGAATAATACTGCATAAAAAACTTGTAAAACTTTGAATTTCAACTTGTTGATGTACTGACAAACTCACATTTGTTTCAAAGTATGCAGTCACAGTTAAATCTTTTAGTTCCTGAATATGATTTTATGGAGGTGAGATAGGTGATGAAAATATATTTGAATCCTAAGTCAATATGTCAAACTGCTTTCGCCAATGCCTTGAGTTCAAGAAAAGTACGTCATATGACTATTGTTCTCAACCTGTTCCACTCCGGAGTCACCATCGGAGGGATCCTAGCATTCCTCTCACCTCACCTTAAAGCACATTACATCTCCAAACCCGTTCCCATTTAGATTTTGTAATAACCAACTAAGTGTTAATTTGTTCAGTTGCAAGATCAATCCATATCCATTTCCCCTCAGCTTGCATTATTGTTCATTTGCGACAATTATCAAGCATTTCCCTATCCACATTAATGGTAGACCTAGCATAAAACGTCAATGTCTGACGAAGCTTCTGAACTCCTGCAGCGCACAAATCAGTATATTTTTTATCTGTGTTCACATCCAATCGGCTTGATATGCTCAATAAAACCTTTCTAAAAATGCGGTCTGCATGTTAAGGCTGCTCATGTAAAAATAAAACTCTGTCTAGAACCAGTGACAGTGGGCTACCATAATGTTGGTTAATGCTCCACCTATTTCTGAGTAAGAATCGGGTAACAGATTGAATTAATTTACTGAGCACATGGGCTTCCAATAAACTGCATTGCCATTTACGATTAACAGATACAGCTTTTTGTCCACAAGGAAGGCTACAATATGAGATTGCATGGATGGTAGTTAACTAAAATTTCTCAAAATTCCATCTTGAAGTAGAATGTAATGTAGTAAGTGCTGCTTAAGGTGGTATTTAGATAAGGTTTAGATTTTGTTTAATTAGTTAATTGCCGTTTCAGAAGCTTGACTGTAAAGACCTCATGAATTACTTTGCTTGAAAGTTAGAAGCACGGCATGTGTATTAAATGATTTTAATATCCAAGCTATGCGTCAAACTTTCACGATGCACTGATAATATTCAATTACCAAAGAAAGAAGCATTGGTAACTTAGTAAATAAATTATCGCTTGGCACAGCAATCAGAGTGCAACTATGCTTTCAAATGCTGAAAACATTAGGATTAAGTGCAATCTCAAAATAAATTAGGCTGCACTGCTGAAAAAAATCCTAGAACGGGAGATGGAATTCAGAGAAAGCACTGTGTCATTGATTTTTTTTTTTATTATATTTGTTTTTTTTTGGTCACACTTTAGATGAAGTGTTGCTCATAAAGGCTTTATACAGAATTTATAATGCATTCATAAATGAGACATAATGTCTTCATAAATCAAATAAGCAAATGTCATGCTTTGTAAAGGGTGAAATAACATATCCTTATTCAGCATGTGATGCCAGTTGTGATAATGACAATGTCACTTAGCTGATAATATCACCCTTTACAGCATTTAGCTACTAGCTAAGTGACATTGTCAGTTATATCACATCTGGCATCACATGCTGAATAAGGATGTGTTATTTCACCCTTTGCAAAGCATGACATTTGCTTATGTATGATTTATGAAAACATTATGTCTCATTTATGAAGGCATTATACATGCTGTATAAAGCCTTTATGAGCAACACTTCATCTAGTGTGTGGCCTTTTTTTTTTCATGCATCCATTCAATATCAGTAAGTACATTGTTAATTTAGCCCTTCAATGATCTGTCATTTCTCAATACTTTCTTAATAATCACACGCTTATATATTGGTCTTGATTAATCAATAAATAATTTGAATGATTATTGATCAAGTGATTTTGAACAGGAATAGACTGAAAGCAATGATGCGTTTAAGGCTCAGAGGTTCACGGCAACATTAATATCATCTGAATATCCCGCAACGCCAGCACACAGCACCAGGGGGAGGTTGGACTTTAGGAGGTTAACTGATTGCTGCCTCCTCCGTAGCATTGACCCTGCCTTGAATTGCATCCCACATTTTTGTTGATTCAAAACCACTGTCTTTCAAAAGCCGCTTACATCAACTAGACCTCAGGCACTGCATATTACATGTGTAGATATGCTACATTTGAAAACCTCTGAGCTTTACAGGTCAAAGAAAAGACACCAATCTTCAATGACACTTTTACTGTTGCCAAGGATGAAGTGTGGCGTGAATTAAGATCCACCTCCACTATGCCTGCTAGGGCAAGAATTTGCAAAATTTGGACAACATTCATATTATAATGGACCCTTCATCCACAGTGTGGTGGTAACTGGAGCAGTGCCTGGAGGCAGGGCAGGTATGTAACTGCCACAGGTGTTGAAATGGGTGACACTGGCAAATCCCATTATATCCAGGGTACTGAAAGTGTCTTCCCTTTTGCGGCACTGCATGGTAACATGCAAGTGAATATTTTTCTTCACTTGTCATACAGCCAGGTACTCCTTACATTTCACTTAGAGCAATCAATGTACTGTTGGGGTTTGTTTTTCCTGAATCCATGTGGTGCATTTACGTGTCTTGGAATGTCCAGAATTTCACCAGAATTTAATGTATTTACATATGATTGTGTCCTTATTTCAAAAGTTACTTGGGTTAGTTAACTTGCTATATTTGCCTTTACTTTTGTACAGTCCAAGTCGTGTTATCACTTGTTTCACTGTTACTCATTGGATACGTTGGAAGATGCTCCAAGGAATATAACAAAGGGCACATGCCAAATAAATTGAACAATCTCCCGTTTTTAATTTAAATTACTTTACACATTTTGAAATAATACACTAATTTATGCCTAATTGATTGCACATTACCAAAAGGATCATTTGGAATCCAGTGCAGTGCTAGGTATAACTTGGACATATAAAAATGGTGTTGAGAGGCTCAAACTGGAAATATTTAGCCATCTGTTTATTTAGCCATCTGTGTCATCTACCATTAATTTTCTGAAGCAAATAAAATAGTACAGATGATAAGATATATCATAAATAAAAAAGGTGCATTATTGTGCTGATCAAAAAAAAACACTTAAGAATGGAAAAAAAAAAAACCATCTAAATTGCTGATTAGACACTGTCGGTGGAATCACATCATTCATGCAATCCACAAATCAGGACATAGAATTTATAACCAAACTTTTGAAGAGTAAATGGTGGAAAACGTTGAGCAGGAAGTTAGTGCCCGGAGCAGGACTTTTAATTTCACAATAATAGTACTGAATATACATAAACCAGGTGATAGCAAAAAACAATAAAATTCTTAAATTTGACACAATGCGGGACACAGCAAACAAAAGGACATATAACTAAACAGAGAATGCCTAAACACACTTGGTAATGATACAAAGGTCAACAATAACTAAATGAACAAAAGTACAAAGTAACAAAAGAACAAATCCAAAAATCGCCAACTGCAAAAAGACAAAATACAAATCCCCGCAAAGTACAAAGGAAAATAACCACTGTGCAATGAATTGGAATGAGAAGAATAATACACAAAATTAATACAGGCCGGGGAACACTGGAGCTAGAAACACAGGAAATCTTTAAACCCGCGTAATATCAAGACTAGGAAATGCAGGAGCTAGGAACACAGGAGTACTTTTAAGGATGCCCAGTGACCAACTGAACAGAATTGGGTGTTTAAATAGGAACAGAAACAGGTGAATGTAATCAGTACTCAGGCGAGTTTGAATGAGGAAGTGGAGACTTGATTGCAGATGGGGGCGTGGTTACCGGGCTGCCAGGCAAGGATGTGACAAACAGCTTCTGGACACACATTATTATTTTTTTTTTCCTTTTATATCAGTGCATTATAATTTATTCATAAAAGCACCTTTTGTATTCAGGCCTTGTAGGATCACAAAGCTCTTATCAACTGTCAAATTGTTACATTTAGTATCCAATAATGTTGCATAATCACCATTTGCAGAGGTGAAGTCAGTAAAATACAGGAAAAATATTTTTTTTTTCCCGTTATTTGCCTAAATGTATGGATAATTACTGGACTTCAAAATGTAGGAGTCAAACAATATGGAACGAGAGCTTTTAAACAAAGCATGAGTCATTATGTGTGACCTTCTTGATTTGATTCATCATTTAATGCCTGTAATCAACAGGTGTAAAATCATTCAGATACTCTTGCCAAGACAGAAGGCTTAACTGTGGTAGTCACTGTCAATATGCATGAAAAGTTTTTACGTCTAAAGAAACTGTACTGTATTTGCGAAACCTGGGAGATATGACTGGGGAGTATTCAGGATGTTATTTAATCTTAAAATTGACATTTAGATATTTTTCATTCGTAGGTTGAATCCACTTTCCTGTTTATCTTACCTCCAGAATAGTACAAAATTTATATTATTTTGACACTAATCATTCCAATTGTCAAATATTCTAAAAAATGCATAAAAATTAACAATACTCTGTTGCTCATTTCCTTGTGTTATCTCTCAGTTATCAATCACTGCATGATAAGCTCCAGACTCCTGTAAACCTGTTCAGAAAAGCTGAATAGAAATTATATGGATCTGTAGATTTTTTTTTGGTCAAGAGGGGATAATACAGGGGAGTGAGATTCAGACATGCCTCTCAACTGTGACAAAAATGCTGGTCCCCAGGCAAAATATTTGGTATGTGTGGTAACCCTCAAAAATATGCAGGGTGGTCTTCAAAATATATAGTTTGCAGGGTGACAGGTTATATTTTGTTAATCATGGTCTATCCTCACTTATATGTTGCAGAAACCACATTAAGACTGAAGTCTGACCGTAATACAATATAGATCATAAGGATTTTTATGTTATAACCATGCGGAACATGATTTTGAGTACCCTGCATGATTCCCATACTGGTCAAAAATAAAGACACCTTTCAGCATCTGCGCATAATGACTTGCTGTTTCTTATCTGAAAAGTAGGTTTTCCTTGTACAAACTTTATCATCTAAAAAATGTACACTGGGCTTCAAAATTACTGGCACCCCGTCTGGCAATACACAAACAATACTTTAAAAAAATTTGAAAAAATATATTTTTCAAGAAACTCTAAATACAAATATGTGTGAGAAATACTGTGCAATATTAATGTTCCAGTGGAATCAATCAAAATCATTAACTGATTTAATTTAAAATCAATTTCCTCCAAATCAAGGTTTCACAATCAATGCTATTGTAAATAACATCCACCAAAATTAAACCAGGCATTAAATTCCTCTTATTTAAGTTTTATCTAAGTTTTGTATCATTACATTACTTCCTGTTTCACTAGGATCTAAAAATGAGGAAACACACAACCAATATCCCTTTGTCATCCAACATCATGAAGAAAACAAAACAGCTGTCAGTTCAAAAGAGGCAGATGGTCATAGACCTCCATAAATCTGATAATGGCTATAAGATTCACAAACGATTAAATTTGCCACTGAACACTGTCAGGGCAATTATTTAAAAATTCCAAAGATATGGAACTGTTGAAAATCTCCAGGGTAGAGGACACAACTGCATTTTGCCCCTCAGGATACTGAGGAGGATGGTGAGAGAAGCACCAAATCCCCAAGAGTCACTGTGAGGGAACTGCAGGCCTTGATGGCATCTTGGGATCACCAGGTTTCAAAAAGCACCTGTCATGGTTATGGTTTTTGTCATGTTTATGTTCATGTTTATATTCAGGATCTGTGTTCATGATTTTGTCTTTTATTTATTCTTTTTGGTTATTGTAATCCTCAGGTTTTTAGTTCGTTCTATTTCTCAGTTCCATTGCACTTGTCTCCCCTGTCTTGTGATCTAGTTGGTTCAGTCCGTCTTCCCGGTCTGTGTGCTCACTTACTTCGGGTGATTTAAATGTATTCTGGTGTTTAACGCATTCCTTCGATTCTCGTTTACTTCCTTCGCCTTACTGTTCTGATTACTAACAAAACTAACGTTTGTATTTTGTATCATAGTCTACTAACACAACTAATCCATGTATATAGATTACTAACTTACTAATGAGCACTCTAGTTAAATCTGTAAAGTTGCACCGCTACTAATTAATACTAATTCCCTCTCAGCAATCGCCCTGTTCTAGTCTCCGCCTCTTGCTCAGCTTTAACTATCTCCCCCTGCGTTTCTGCGAGATCTCTCACACGTGCTTAATTACTTTCCTGCACTCGTTATCTGTGCACTTAGAACTCCTTGACCGGAGCTGTTTAAATGTCATAGGCTGTCTGTGTGATTCCCGTCCGTGTCTTGGCGTTCGCCAATTTTCGTGGTTAGGGTTTCCCTCATGTGATTCTCCCCTTGTAATTAGTCTGATCCATCTCACCTGCTCCCTGCATAGCATGTGACTTTCCTCCTGTCTATTTAAGCGGTCTTTTCACAGCCAGCTCCTTGTCAGAACGTTGATCAATATTTCTTTGTGCAGAGCGCCTTGTATGCCATTGAGTATTGTTTTTCTTCGACTGGTTTGTCCGACTTCGATTCTTGCCATAGCCCTTCTTGTATTGTTTTGTCTTTTTGGATTTCGACCTATTTTTTGTATGACCACGATTTCTGTGTTTGGATGCCCTGTGTATGACCCTTGGCTTTGTTCATCGACTATGACTTTTTGCCTACCGTCTATGTACCTTTGCTCATCTGTCTTACTGGTTCTGACCCCTGCCTGTCTAGTCAACACTGTTTTTGGATTTCGTATTGTGGCTTGGCAATTCCTGTGTTTTTTGGCTTTGACTCGGACTTCATTAAAGGCATACTTTTTTGGATTTCCATCTCTTGCGTGTGGTTCCTGAACGCTACGTCACAGCACCATCAGATACCAACTCCACAACCACAGGCTCCTTGAAAGGGTTGCCAGAAGAAAGCTTTTCTGACCAGAAGACGAAGAAGCAAGCCCTTGGACCAAAACATCACAACAAACCCATTTGCAGAAAAGTTGGGACGCTGTGTAAAATGTAAATAAAACAGAATGCAATGGTTTGCAAATCATTTAAACCCTATATTTAATTGAAGATAGTGCAAAGACAACATATCAGATGTCGAAACTTACACATTTTCCTTTTTACACCATCATCTTCCTTATACCTGATGCTGTTACCCCAACTGAGCTGCTGCTACTGCTGCTACTACTACACAGGCATGCAAGTAACATTTCTTCTCTGCTAACCGGGTGAATTAAAAAATTACCATTGGCTTCCCCATCCAACCAGCTGCTTCCAGTGGCAGTCCTTTTGGTCAATTACCCTGTTGCATATTTTCCCCTAAAACTCCAGGATTGCATTTATCCATTAATTCATGTTTTTGTCATTGTATGTGCTGTTAGCATGTTGTCCTGTTATTCTGGTGTGTGTGTTAGTAGTGTATAGTAAACAATGTTTTTGTGTAAAGTCGTTGCCTTTGTTTCCTGCAAAGTACTTACAGTCACTTTCCATATCCAATCCTTAGTAACTTGATCTACCCAAGGTTCAAGTTAATCATATTTCAAAAGTATTTTAAGCGTTAAAGACACTCTTGACTGATCACCCAATGAAAAGGTTATTGATTTTATTATACTGATGTAGAGATTATATCTGTGGACAATTAATTAGATGGGTTCTGTGTAATAACTCTGATTATCGTAATATTTCCCCAAATTAAGCTAATTTACCCTACATGTTTGAAGAGCCTGCAGATTTCTGTACTTGTCTGACAAGAGTGAAATTCAATGAGGGCTTAAGCTGTAGGTGCCCATCTGCTTCAAGCTTCGACATGTAAATTCTGAGATGCTGTTTTGTGCACTAGTTGCAAAAAATGAGTTACTGTAGCCTGACTGTCAGCTCACGCAAGTCTGGGCATTCTACTTAGTCTAACCAACAAGGCGTTTCTACCTGTAGAAATGCCACTCATTGAATATATTTCTTTTTTTTCCACCATTCTGTGTAAACCCGAGAGAAAGTTTTGCGTGAAAATGCCAGGAGATGAGCAGTTGCGAAAATACTCAAACCAGAAAGTCTGACACAAACAGCCAGGTCACGGTCAAAGACCTTGAGATCATTATTTTTTCCCCATTCTGATATTGCTGTGAATGTTACCTGATGCTCCTGACCTGTATCTGCCCAATCTAATGTTTCACTGCTGCAACAGGATTGGATAATTGAATGGTCACATTGTGTATATAGTCCCAATATTTGAAAACTACTGCAGTTGCATTAAGAAATTGCTTCGGACCTTAAATTCAGATTGAATCAGTACAGTGTGACCCAGAGTGACTAAAAATCCCTTTAAAATGAACAGGTGGAAGAGGAGGTCATAAATATGTGTTATCCCATCCAGCATTGCCAACACTCATAAATTGAGAATCAGTCATCTCCCCAGGTCACATATTTTACATGGGGAACCTCCCCACTTTTTTTAACAGGACAAACCACCCTAATCAAAAGATTAAATGTTCTTAATGATGAATCTTATGAAAGAAATATTTTTAAAACTCAATAAAGATATTTGTCAAAAAAAATCTGAGATGGCAGTTGCAATCTCACCTGAGTGACAAAGTAATGAACAAATGCAACTATGTGTATTCAACATACCACCTTAACATCGTTCAAGCATGATTTTTTTTTTTTTTTTTTTTAGATCATGCAGGTGTTTCACATCTTTCACACTGGTGATAGTCTCCTTTTTACACTGATAAACACATATTCAGTCCCTAATTATAGAATTTATTTCACATCTGTAATGACTGAGGAAAAAAAAAAAAAAAAAAAGCTTAAATCAGAGTGCCTTTGGGGACACTACTGGAATCCAGATGGTTATGTTTGGTTTTTTCTCTTGGTCTCAACAAAGACAAATTAGTTTAATGTCATATTTTTCATTCATCAACTTGTCTGAAATATTCCCTCTAGTCAAAATATCGTGACTTGGAAAGAATAATAGCAAGAATCCACCAATTGTATTTTGAATGAAAGCTCATTTTCTATGTGCAACACAGTGGATATACGGTAATAAGGGAAATGACTAATTGCAGACATTATAATGCAACATATTTGTTGTATACAGGCTCATATTTCATGGTATCATCTTTTAAAGGTTACAAAAGCTCCAAACTTTGCAATTATTGACACTGAAAGTTTGTAAAAAGCATTATTGACAAGAGGGAAAAAAATGAACGAAAAACCAACATAAGGTGTCCTTGTCAGGTGGCCACAAACAAACAGAGCATAGTGAAGGTCATTCTGGAGTTTCCCTTAGGTGCTTTGTGCAATCCTGATCACCCATTTTTGGTTTCTGAACTTCTGCTCATATGCTTTAGTTTCAATTCAGTCCCTGACATTTATAATTTACTGTGAAAACTGACACTTTACCTTCATTGTGCAGTCTCACTGACAAGTGGCCTTATTCAAATGTCACCAATAATGTCCAGACCACACTGATCATAATTGTCCATAGAGTTCTGTTCAAAATTCATGGCTCTGAACTAGTATTTATTATACGGAGTAACTGTTTTTGAGTGTCCAATTGTAATGCAATAAAACAAATGAAATCAAAACTTCAAAAAATTCAATAAACTCTTCCTAAAATAAAAACAAAACAAAAGAACAACCAGCTGTGATGGTTGGTTTTTCGAGACGCCAAATGCTGTGGCCGGAGAAAAAGGAAGTATAGCAAAATAAGAGACAAACACAGACAAAATAAGAGAGGGAGACTCTCGCTTCCAAAGGACATAGATCCAGTCCGAGTAACAATAAGGATGCAACGCGAGCTCAACAGAACAAAATGAAAGGGAAAAATCTCGGAAACCGAGATAAAAAGGTATCGCACCAGACGGTGCCCAGAAAGAGGGGAAAGAGAGAAAGATTCCCTTGCTAACTAGCACTTTCCTCTTTTGCAGCTAATTCCTCAAAAACTCTCTAACTAGAGACCTTACCGGCTATAGTGCAAACAAAACACTGACACTCTAGCAAGGGCAGTGAGGCGGAACCTGGGCTTAAATAGAGTCCGGGCGCCACCCCCAATTAATGCCAGCTGGCCTAAGAATCCGATCGTGGGCAAAACGATATTGTCCCAGACGAGAGCAACAAAGAAAGCTCCCAAAGCCACCGCCAGCCTCCAAAACCATGACACCAGCTCCATATTACCTGTGGAACAGCATGATGCCATGCCTTAAAGGAAGAAAACTTTTTTTTTTTACAAATTATTTTTGTCTCTTTCAGTGACACTGTCTCCGCTTTTTTTTTTTTTTTTTTTTTTGCTTGATGGCTTTATTCGGATTCCTCCCTTGAGAATTTCAACATCCTCTCAAATCCACATTGATTGTGGTGGCAACATTTTTTTTTCTTCTCATAGCTTTAGGTGGAATGTAAACTACAGTTGAACAGTGGAATAAAAACTAGAACACTTTGGGTGAATGCAGCCACATCCTCCTCCTTTTGTCCCCGCAATCTAGCGAGCGGTTTCATTCTCAATTAACTTTTGTTATCTTATAATCGTCTCGTTCTACACTCCTCCCTCCTTGTTTCACTTCCCCTCCTATTCTTCCTCATTATTTGTTTAATGTATATATGTTCCTTTCTTAGTGTTCCCGTTGTTGATTTGCGATCTAATCTTAAAGCTAACCTGTCTTTGTGCTCGTTATACTCATTGTCACTTTGTTAGTTTGCTGCCATAGTCTAGTACTTTTCCGTCTTCGGTATTTTAAAAATAAACATTTGACTAGATTATTAGCCCCTTTGTGCAGAAGCCAAATGTGGCTATTTATGCATTACCCTATTTAATGCTTTATAATTCAAGATTTAAGCTTCATAGAGAGGGTAAATATGGTTCAACTGAGACAAGACGCTTGTAGCATTTAGTATTCCATCGTACTTAGTTTATTTTCATGATTTTGGTGGAGAAAAGGGGCTGCAAACAAAAAATCTTCATGAAAATTCTGCATTGAAATAAAAAAAAAAAATAATGCTGAGGATTGAAAAATGGCTGGGGGTTAAAACAATACATTTCTGGAATCATAAACTCCTACACCACAAGCATTCTTCATCTGAGCATTTAATCATATTTGGCTTCGAAAGTGAAAGCCAAATAAGACAGCTCTCCAGGTGGCTTCCCAAACACTCACTGCCCTCAAAATGGCACACGGTCAAATCATAAAATATTGTTCACACAATTCAATTTTTGACTCATGAAATTCAATACGAATTTTTGTTGTATGATTTTCTGGTTGAATTTATCATGAGTTTATCAATATAGGCGCAGCTGGATATCAATGGTTACCAGTAACCTCTCCAAACCAAAAACATACCTTTATTTCCATGATAAAGTTCAGAGTTTCGCCCATTTTTCTACAAAGCCGCATCAGCAACGTACTCATTAGAGGAACTGCTTATTTTATGGTCAGAACGTTCACTCAGACGGAAAGCTTGCTGTTTACAATTCCAATCATCCAAATGAAATGCAAGCTTGAAACAATGGCTTTCACACCCAATAAGTGACAAGTATAACTCACAACACAGTAATAGTTGTTTGCATTTTGAACAAGCGAAAGTCCAAAGCATTCTATTTTGTTGAATTCGGTATAAATTCCAAAACAGATTGCCACATCAAGCAAAATGCCAGCACATTGCAGTATCAACTACTCTTGTTACCCAATGTGACGCACTAGCTCTGTGATCATGGTGGTAAACGGAAAATAAGAAATAGCTGGCTAATTAGCAAGCTGGCTAGAAGTAAGATAGAACTACACCATACAAAGACAGTTTTACTCACGCTCCAAGAGAATAATTTCTCCATCATTTAATTGCTCCTCCAAGTGCTCCTCCAGTCGGTTGCATTCATAATAACTGCCAGTTTACATCTTGCAATCACATTTCCATCCTTTAAATATAAACTCAGCACTCCAGGCTTGTTTCTGGTAGTCTTTTTTTTTCATGCAATCACCTCATTCTCAGCAGCGCAAAGTTGAGAGAATACAACCTAACTTCTATTTAGCAAGTGTTTAGATACATTTCTGAGTGTCCAGTCAATGTCTTTGAATTACTGAGGAAAGTTTATACTGTCTGGTATTGGATAAAAATTGTGTCAATCGACAGGTACTTGCCGGGAGAGTTTCACGTGGGTGTGTACTATAGCTATGCTATCACGCAGATACCATTGAATAACCATTGAAGTGATTTTATTTCTGTGAGAGCTTGTATGAGGCTCTAATAGAAAGCTGAATTCTTTGACAGACGAATCCATGCGTGAATCCACGGGAGGAAATTACCCGTTTTTAATATCTGATGACTATAATTGATTGTAGAATGACACAGTATCAATACCATGGGGAATTTTTGCTTCAAGAGACTGATTTTTAATCAACTTAATTGGGATATCATTGGCTCACTATAGCAGAAGTTTTGTTACGGAGGACAACAATTTTTTTCTGTCGCAAGAGATCATTTTTTTAAACTGCTAGATATATACTATGGGCAAGTATATTGAACAGTTTGCACATCTGCCTTAGCTGGGGATTTTAATTCATGCAACTCCTGGGAAACAGGGATGGAACATAACTCATCCATATTCTAAACCATGTTTGAGCTCGGCTAGCTAGTGAATATTCAATACCTGATCTGGGTGTGCCATCTAGTGATAGAATAGTGTAACTGTGCGCATAAACAGAGCAGCTCCATGTCTGCAGGTCTCTACATATGTGTGTAGGACTAGGAAAAGGGGTCACTTGGGTCATTTTATGAAAATTGAGATTTTCCAACAAAATCAAAGAGTGATCCGAGTTTTTCATTTTGAGAAAAAAATTGGGTGAATTCGTGCACAGCAAAGTGTTGTAAATTGACAGTACAGTAGTGCTGGGATATCACTATCACTGGGATATCACTGAGATACCCCGTTAATCTCAGAATGGAAAAAAAATCCCAAGTGACCCCTTTTCCTAGTCCTGCACATATATGCACAAAGGGGTTAGGGATTGTCTCCCAGTTGTTCAGTGGCACTTCAGCAGCGAATCCTCCCAGTCATTTGGCCTTGGAATTCAAGAATGGGCACAGCCTGCGTGGTAGTCACCCATGGATAGCCTTCCTGGTAAAAACCTTGGACCCCACCTTTACCATGGCCAGACTGCTCCCTCTACACTCTGTTTACCAATCACCCTGACCCAGACTATTATCCAGCCATGCCCTCGTGAGTTTTAATTTTAGTGCCAAATGCAGCCATAAAAATATTTCATTAAAGCGCCAAGTAGCTTGTTTTGGATCTGTGTCTGGTTCCCTCTCTGAGGTTTGTGACAGAGGACATACAGGAGCTTTAACACATCTGCCCTGCCTCAAATAGTTATAAATTTTCTCTTTTGCACAAATGTGTGAAAATAGTTTTGTATTATATTGTGTTTGATATACCACAGGGAAAAAAAAAAACAAAAACTCAGGCCATGCAATGCACTAATGTTAATTAATTTAGCTAATATATACTGAAGAGCCCATCACTCCGCATACGACTTTTATGGCCCTAGTTATATTTTTGTTACAGTTTTATGAGTTTTCCACATTTTAAGACAGCAATAATTTTTCATAGATTCTTAAATGTGAATGATAATTCTGTTTTTTTTTTTTTCATTTTTCAATTTAAAAAATCTGTGTCTTCAGAGATATTTTCTTTGTGAATGATACAGTGGTCTTTTTTTTTCCAAAATCATAGTATTTGTATGTTGCATGTGTGATTACTGCAGCTTAGATGAACTGAGTGGCCAAAATTATACGAACACTCCTTCGTCTGGGCCTCCATTTCAAATGTCTGACTTGGCCTCCGCTTTGCACTGTATGCAAATCCAGATGCTGCTTCCCGAAATGATTCCAAACTTCTAACAGTTTTGGGAAGACCCTTTCTTCATTCAGAATGACAACATCCCCATGAACAGACCGAGGTCCGTTTGCTGAACCAATCAAGATGAATGTGACAGCTCAGCACAGTTGTAATCTCAACCCCATCAAACACCATTTGAAAAGGCCCCACCTCGAGCTGGGTCAAATCACCCAGCAACACATCTGGACCCTGCAAATTTTTTTTTCTGGCAAATCTGTACAACAGTGTTCTAAAATCAAGTGGAAAGCCTTTCCACAAAAAAGGATATTTTTGTAGCAGCTGGGGGAGACCACCTCCATTGAGCTTAAAACGGGATGCTGGATAAGTTATCAAAATACTACATGATGTAGTATTATAGCTTCTCAATTCATTCATTCTTTGTCATGAGATTTCACTCATCAGTAAATTCAGCCTCTAAAATTCTAAACTCTTGAAATGTCTTTGCTGCTGCCTGATAATGTAGATTTACTGAATGTGCTCCAAATTGCATGGGTTAATTGCTTTGCATAATAATTAGTCAAGGTAAACAATGGGGTCTGTATATTTCGAAGGAGGTGATTCGTCTTTAGTCATGTCATCAAAAATCAGCTATAAAAATTGCACACATAAGCAAAACGGCTACACTCTGCTGATATGAGAAAAATAGTGTTTTTTTTTTTTTTTTGCCATTGCTCAAGACAATCATTCTTCTGAGCACTTACAGCTGACAAAGGCTGCAGGGGGCAATAACCTGGGGTGTGCACACTCATCCACACAAACAAAAACATATTGATCTCTGTTGGCAGGCTTATGTGGTTCAACCCATACTTCTCTGCTTCATCACTGCATTACACAATTGTCCTATTGCTGCTTGATGCAACCATTCTTTTATGCAACAAGGTTTCACTGTCTGACATGTGCTCCTCATTGGAATCCTGATGTGCGAACCAAAGGACTTTTTTGGGGGGGAAGCCACTGGCTACTGGGTTTCATCCCAGATCAAGGCATCCCAGTCAAATGCAACCCATAGGTCCCATAACCTGGATTACAAATTCTCACATAAGCCTAATTTAATTTTTTATCAATTGTAAGGTATGAAGCCTCCAATGAAAAAAATTCCAAAAAAATTAAATGGTTCATAACCCAAAATAGCTACTCATCTCACTAGGACGCAGATAAAAGAAAATTTGGCCTAGAGTACCCACTCATTTGACTGGGACGGGTCTATCTGGCATGACACCACCTATTGACTGGTGTTCCAAGTAAAGCACTGTAACAATTGCATAATTTGTATTTGTAAATGAGAGAACATAGAGGATACTAGATGGAGGTAGCACTGGATATGTAAATAGTCTTTCCCAGGAGCTCTGACTTTCAGAGACACCACATCCTTCGTTACTGTTTTCATTTAACTTCCTAAAGCTCAATGTCCCCCTAGCGGTAACGCCGCCATCAGGGGACTTTCAAATGACTTGCCGTGAGCCTCTGACCCTTAAACGCATAATTGCTTTCAAGTTGTTTCTGTTTAAGATCGCTCGATTAATAATCACACTTTTTTTTTAATCAAAAAAATAATCAAGACCAATATACGTTAGTATAAGCCTACAATTATTAAGAAAGTATGAAGAAAGGACAGATCATTGAAGGGCTACATTGACAACACACTGAATAATGATATTGTATGGATGGAAAAATAACAATAATAATAACAATAAAATGATGAAAATAATCAATTAACCTAGTGCTTTTCCTGAATTCCACCACCCGTTATAGGATTTTTTCAGCAGTGCAACTCAATTTATTTTAAAGGTGCACAAAATCAAAAAGTTTTCAGCACTCAAATGAATACCCAGATGACAAAAATTGTTTGAATCAACTTTGATTAGATTGCATTTGCGAGGAAGCGTAGGTCCATGCTGGTTGCTGCACAAAGCGATAATTATTTATTAAATTACCGACACTTATTAGCAGTGGCGGTCCTTCCTCCAGGCGACATAGGGACTTGCCTAGGGCGCCACCCAATGGTAGGCCCCAAATATGCAGGCAGCATAAAAAAGCAGGAAACGTTTTTGCATTGGAAGCTCCCATGACCTCATATTCAGAGTGCTTCTCTCCAGTACTCATTGTTGCTAAGTTACAGAAACCGTCCTCTTAGCACTTCAACAATCCATCATTGCGAATGTCAAGTCTCAGTAGTTCAACATTATATTAACGTGTTACCTTAGATAGGTTTGCTAACACGATGAAAATAAATCGTGAATAGTCTTAGCAACTGAGCTACTGAATGATTGTTTCTCAAAATGCGTGATTGGAACCGTATACAGTCAGTGGTTTGAGCAACATAACCAAGTGACTTTCGTAACTGTGCTTTCAGAAATGTAGCTAGCTACCCCAATTAAAATAAAAGGGAACCTAAGGGATACCCCGCCCTGCTTTTTGAAACTTTTTCTCTGCTGATCTGATAAACTGTGTTGATTTTATATAATTTGAAGGTGCTGATTTCAATTTGCCCTAAAAATTTGTGTATCATGTCAGGTTTTTTGACAAATTGCGAGTTCTTTTTTCATATTGATATATCTAAGAATACACAATGATTAATGAAAGCAAAATGACACAGTTAGATTTTAACCATTCTGCAAGATGTAATAAAACAAAATGCAGCTTACCTAAGGATTACATTTTCTTTTCTTTGATTTACGGGAATAATTTAGTTTGGGGCAGTCTTTCTGTAGGCACCAACAGTAACACCAACCCTGCATGTTGAAAAAAATTTTCTGCTGATTTCCCAAAAAGGCGTCATATTACCTAATTTGAGGATGCTGAATTAAAAAATGCGAGTAAAAAGTTTCTATCACAGTTTTTTTCACAAAACAAAATGAACATATTCCTTATTATATCATATAAATTGACTTTTATGCACCGATCAAAACAGCAACAAATGTTATTTGGGTGTAGTGTCATGGTTCTGTGTTTGATGTCATGCTTTATGTTCATGGTTATGTCTTTTCTTTTTTCTTTTTGGTTATTGTATATTCCGGTTTTCAGTTCATACTATTTTAGGTTTCATTGCACTTGTCCCCCCGTCTTGTGATCTAGTTGGTTCAGTCCGTCTTCCCAGTCTGTGTGCTTACCTGCTTCGGGTGATTTCAATGGTTTCTGGTGTTTCATATTATTACTTTAATTCTCGTTTACTTCCTTCGCCTTGCTTTTCTAGATTACTAATAATACTAACATTTATATTTTGTATCATAGTCTACTAACCCAACTAATCCATGTATAGATTACTAACTTACTAATGAGCACTTTGGTTAATTTGTAAAGCTGCACCTCTAATAATTATTACTAATCCAATCTCAGCAATAGCCCCGTTCTAGCCTCCGCCCCTTGCTTTGCTTTCCCTGCCTCTCCCTACGTTTCTGCGAGATCTCTCGCACGTGCTTAATTTCTTTCCTGCACTCATTGTTTGTGCACTTAGAACTCCTTGACCGGAGCCGTTTATCTGTCATAGGTTGTCTGCGTGAATCCAGTCCGTGTCTTGGCTTTTGCCAATTGTTGTGGATTTGGACTTCCCCATGTGTACCTTCCTCTGTAATTAGTTCTTATCCAATTCACCTGTTCCCCGCATAGCATGTGACTTCCCTTGTGTCTATTTAGAGTCCTCACTGCTGTTCAGCCCTTGTCTGAACGTTGATCAATATTCCTTTGTGCAGAGCCTCTTGTATGCCAAACGGTTATTGTTTCTCCTTGACTGTTTCATCCGACCTTGATTTTGCCATAGCCCTTCTGTTCTTGTTTTTGTCTTTTTGGATTTTGACCCATTTCTGTACGACCACGTCTACTGTGTTTGGATGCCCTGTGTATGACCCTCCGCTTTGGATTTCGACTACGATTTTTTTGCCTACTGTCCATGTACTGTCGCACTTCTGCTTTTCTGGTTCTGACCCCGGCCTGTCTAGTCGACTTTGTTTTTTGGATTTCGTTTTTGGCTTGGCAATTCTTGTGTCTTCTGGTCCCGACCCTGCTATCAATAAAGGCATACGATTTTTGGATTTCCTGCTCTCGCGTGTGGTTCCTGAACGCACTGTCACATGTAGTGAAACACCAACAGATGTAGCAGAAAACATCTGTATCATGTCTGCATTTTCCTCTGTCAGTGGCCATATTACTATGCCTGACATCAGGATTAAGCACAAAATAATGTCCTTAGAATCATACTACATGTGAAAATCAGCTAAGAATTGAACAATTAGTTCTCACCTGGCTCAGAGGAAAATAGAAATCATTCATTGTGGCAGTTTTTTCCGGTAGTTAAGCACTTCTTAATCGTGCAAGTGGTTGTCGAAAGTAACAATACTATGAAATGCTCGTCATACATTGCGAGAAAATGTGATGTGCTCGAGCAAAACTGACACTATTTTTGGAATCGGCACCCTAAAGTTAGTAAAAAACAAGAATTGGATTTTATTCAGGAAAATGATGCAGGGTGGTGATATCAGAGTACCTAGCTACCGCTGTTGGGCTCAACAGTTGTAGTAAACATAAATACAAACTAACCAATTCGTCAGCAGACCTCAAGTCCCTAAACAGAGAACAGCGAGCGAATATAAATTGTAGCTAATTGATTTGAAACATGACTGTACCAGCTGGCTCAATTTCTCCTCCGACATTGCTGTTGATATTGTAGGTCCCTCCCTCTTCTTGACTTTCATTGATTGGTGAAAGAGAAGTAACTCTGACGAGTCTGGCGCTGTTCCAAAAAGCGCCGATAGCAGAGCGGGGAAAATAAGCTGAAAGTTCAAGATGTTGCGCTACTTTACTGTAGAACTGTTAAAAAGTTTTTTTTTTTTTATTTTTTGCCTTTTATTCTTTATTTATCAAGTTAATTTAACAACAATATTTAACGTATTTCACAATACAATATTTTTTGGAAAAAATTTTCACATATTGTATTGGTTGGGGGGGGGGTGGGCTTGCCTAGGGCACCAAATGCACAAGGACCGCCCCTGCTTATTAGGATGAAGTACATAGGTTATTAGTGCATCATGAAAGTTCAACGAATGGAATGCATTTAAAATCAATTGAAATGCATGCCATGGGTTGAATATTCAGGGTAGCTAAGTCATTCATGAGGTCTTTATACTCCAGCTTCTGGGAAAGTTGTAGGAAGGCCATAACATGAGATTGTATGAACAGCACATATCTAATTAATCAATTCGAAATGAAATCTTAACCTAAATACCATCTTCAGTAGCGATTACTACGTTATACTACTTCAAGATGGAATTTTGAGACATTTCTGTTAATTTCCATCCATGCAATCTCATATTGCAGCCTTCCTCTTTTTGCAAAGCTGTATGTCTTAGTTGTTAATAGCTACGCAGCTCAGGCTATTGGAAACTTATTGGCTCAGTAACTTAATTCAATTAACTATCCAATTCTTACTCAGAAACAGGTTGAATGTTAGCCTGCATGATGGTAATATCACTGGTTGAAGGCAGAGTTTTGTTTTTAAATCAGCAAACTTAACATGCAGACGAGAGTCGGCAAAACCGCATTTTTAGAAACGTTTGCTTTGGTGTATCAATCCCATCAGATGCGAGCTGCAGGTATTCAAAGGCTTTGTAAGAAATTGATCTTTTAAGTTACCATTAATGTGGATAGTAAAATGCTTGAAAATTATTGTAATGAGCAATAATACAAGCTGAGGGGAAATGGATGTAGATTGATCCTGGCAGCTGAACAAATTAACACTCAGTTGCTAATTAGAGAGCCAAAATGGGAACAGGTTCAGAGATGTAATGTGCTTTAAGGCAAGGTGAGAGTAGTGCAAAAGTCCCTCCGATGGCAAGTCCGAACTGGAAGAGGTTAAAATTCATTGAGACTTGGTTCATTCCCCCAGACTGGCCTGTGTACCCACAAGTTTTGAGCTGAACCAATGTGTCATCAACAGAGGGCAGTGTTGCTTTCTTCTCTATCCTTCTCCATCCTGTCTACAATGATCAAGTCAACTGGGCCTCGTTTCCCAATAACGATCGATCGTAGAGCTCTATGAGGGTTTGCTACGAGCGATCTTACAAAAGTCCCTCGTTTTTAACGTGCGTTTCCCGAAGAAGCTCTTACGGGAGAGCGCGTGCACGACAGTTAAGTACTTCGTAACTTAGCTTTGCGCTGCTGTCCACTTCAATGGTGCTGAGATATTTAATTTATTGATTATAGGCCACAGTCACCAATTTAAATGTAGGCCTGTGTAAGCTATGTCATGAAGTCAACATGAGATTAAGCATACATAAAACAGTAAAGAATAAATGAAACATATACACCCTGGAAGCATAGTAGGCTATACATAGTAAAGTAATGGTGACGTGCCATGGCTGCTCGGCTGAAATAAGCCTACACAAAAAAAAATCCTTGTACGTGACAGTCTTGGCCTGTTTCCAATCATCCTCCTCGTAAAAAAAAAAAAAAAAAAAAACCTTTCCAATTATAAAAGTGATCTATTGGCATTTAAATGCATAACTTCCATCTGAATACAATGTTGCAACTAGTAAATAGATCTCAGGCAAAAAAAAGTTTCATGCAATTTCTGAAAAAGATAACTCTACACCCCGGTACCAGGGGGCGATGGTTACGCATAATAAATACATTATGTTTCCAAATCGCAACATTGTCATGAGGCATATCCACATTTCGCGAAGAAACTAGGCAAAAAGCTCATGTAGACCATTTTTACCTCAACCGAACACAATTTAAGCACCAAGCAAGTAAATAAGCATGTAGCAAAACATAGGATAAAATCATATCAGCACTGAATAGCTAGAATTTCTACTGAATTTGTGCTATGCAAACAAAGGATACCTCAAATGAAAGAGGAAAGTCCACAGAATCCAACGATGTGAGCCCTGTCATTTTAAGCCGACACCACACTCAAAGAAAAGCAGGCATAGACTTTACAGCCTACAGAGATGAGCAAAGAAATTTCTTACCTTTGATATTTTGTAATAAAAAAACTGTTTGAGGGTAAATCCACGCTTGCTATTGTTAGCTCAATGTGTCCGTGTTATAACGAAAATAGATCTGCGAGTCTCAAAGCATGTTTTTCTTCTCGAGCATTGCTTCAAAGATCTCAGTTCCACAGCATTCAGCTTGCTTGCAATGTATTTTCCTCTCTGTGATCGGCATGTGATACTGTCAGTAAGACTTTGCCGGTAGCCATTTGATTCTATGGCTTCTGACATTTCTAACGAGCCCTAAAGCACCTTTATCGCACAAAGCTAGCCTGAGCTAGAGCCTTGCGTTCCCAGTGCGTCAAACCAAATCCATGGGCCATTTGAATGTACTTTAATAGCGCAACAATATAAACACTAAACAGGTTTGTTTGTGGTATTTTCGGTATAATTATCCGCTAAATATTCAACCGTCGTTTTCAAAGTCGTTTTCTGACAGAAACGCATGAATACTGAGGGCACAATAGTACAAACAAGGTGAGTGACTTGTTTTTTGACTCATTCTTTATAGGGGCAATGTGAGCAACAATGTTGTGTCAAATAGTATAGCCTAGTGGTTAGGGTGTAGGGCTGCTTCTCAGGCGGCCAGGATTCGAGTACCTGACCAGGGCTGCTCTAGTATGACAATAGCAGCATTTTGCTTGAATAAATAATTGCTGTGGTTTTTATTCTTTTGCCTTTTTCCCTGATTTTTTAACCCTTTTTGTAATCATAATCTTATTAATTTGCTTTTTTTTAAATAAATCTGCTCCAATGGAGCCAAACTTCATTTTCTTTGTATTTATTGTCTTTGAATGGGAAATTGTACAGGCTATAGGACTGGCAGAAATAATAATAAAAAATATATATAAATTCTAAAAATTAAAAACTGATCGTATTTGGGTATGCCTGTAGTGACATATACGTGAAATTAGACAATTACAGTTTAATATCTGAGAAATCTGATTTGGCACACAAGGTACCTGAATTGCCAATTTGGAGAAGCCACCTAGACATTCCTCTCTAATTTTGTTCTGATTTACTTGATTGGAATAAACTTTGGCACAGATAATGGTGAGATTCTGTGCTGTAAATTTTTAGAGGTTTCAGACTGCAACAAATTAAGTTTACAAGGGATAAAAGTAAAACTTTGTTTGGTGCAAAATGAAGTCTTTGATTTATACTGTGTTCCATCTTCATTTACTCTGAGTCAGTGACATATATACTGATTTTTACAACATGGCAGAAATCCCAAATGATTTTGCCTTTATTATGATACCAAGATTATTCAAATAGACCAAATATACTATTCAAAAAAAGTAGGGGATATTTTATTTTGAGATCAAAATTTTCACATATACAAAGGGATACGAAACCATGTTGTATAGTTCCTTACTGAGGAAGCATTTCCAAAGAAATTCATCACCCAAACACATCAATGACACTCTCACGATCTGCACGGGATGCTATTGATGATCAAGGGGGTTGTGCCACAAATTTGCATGACTCTGAATTGGAAGGTTAGAGCCACTGTAAAGGAAGATTTTGAAGAGAAAGCATCAGATTATCAGTGGTTGAAGTCGTTAATTAAACAGAGACCATGCGCCGTCTAACACAGGAGGAGAGGTTACGTGCCCTTGGCATGCTACTGGTTGGCACAAGACAGGTCGTTGTGGCAAGGGCAATGAATGTTTCCCAGTCTGTCATCAGCAGATTATGGTCCAGACATCGTGCTACAGGGTCTGTTCAGGATAGACCACGATCCGGTCGACCAAGGGCAACAACTCAGGCTCAGGACAGATTCATCCGCACTATTGTCTTGAGAAATCATATGGTAACAGCAAATCAGATAAGGTCTCAACTTCAAGGGATACTGGCTTGGTAGTGAGTGGCCAGACCATCAGGAATCGTCTGCAAAGATTTCACTTACACGCCCGACGTCCTCGTGTCATTCCCTGTTTGAGGGATCGTCACGTAGGGCCAGACTCCAATGGTGTCGTCATCATCAACGCTGGGATAATCGCCGATGGAACAACGTAATGTTCTCAGATGAGTCGAGGTTCACTGTGGACTTCCTTGACAGACGCAGGAGGGTTTGGCGCCGGCGTAACTAACGTTTCCATGACGTTAACGTCATTAGACATGATCCGTATGGGGGTGGATCTGTAATGGTGTGGGGAGGCATCACTGCTGCGGCAGAACAGACTTGCATGTTGTTGCTGGACGTGTCACAGGGCAGTACTACGGGACAACATCTTGGCACCCCATGTTGTGCCGTTTGCACGTCGTTATGGCCGCCGTTTCATTTTCCAAGATGACAATGCCAGATGTCATAGGGCCAGGATCGTTACAGATTACCTCCAGCAGCAGAATATCACCACATTACCATGGCCAGCACTCAGTCGGACCTTTCCCCATCGAGCATGTCTGGGACATGCTTGGACAGCGGCTACGCCAACGTCAACAACCTCCTGCCAATGTCCAAGAACTTGCTGCAGCATTGCAACAGGAATGGAATAACGTTCCCCAAAATGACCTGGGACGTCTCGTTAGGAGTATGCCACGCCGAATTCGAGCTTGTCTAGCCAACCGAGGGGTTTTACCCGCTACTGACTCTGTTTCACAATGGTGGTAAATTTGCTGTGTGACCCTGTGTTTGTGTCGACCCTTATTCTGGAGAATCTGTCCTTTACTGACTGTACACAGGGTTTCGAATAAATTGACAAATGTTTCCTTAATGTTTTTATGTCATTTGTTTCCTTCCTGACCTCATGATCTGCATTTCATGGTACTTGTAAATCCAATATCCCCTACTTTTTTTGAATAGTTATAGTTGCAGAGATATACTCATTTCATTTTGGGCTTGCCATTTTTGAAAAAGAGGCTCAGGGCTTAAGGGGTTAATAACCCCTTAAGCCCTGAGCCCTGGCTTGAAAATGACATGCCCAAAATGAAATGACTATATCTCTGACACAAATTGGTCGATTTTAATAATCTCAGTATCATAATAAAGGTAACACCTTGGGGATTTTTGTCATGGTGCAAAAATCAGTGTATATGTCACTGAGTCAGAGTAAATGAAGATGGAACACTTCATAAATGAAACATAGTTTTTTCACCAAACAAAGTTTTACTTTTATCTGTCTTAAAATTATTCAGTTGCAGTCTGAAACCCCTAAAAATTACAACTCAGAATCTCACCATTATCTGTGCCAAAGTTTATTCCAATCAAGTAAATCAGAGCAACATTAGAGAGGTTTTTGTTTGGGAATGTCTAGGTGGCCTCTCCAAGCTGACACTGTGTGCTGTATCGTATTTTCAGGTACAAAACTGTAAAACTAATTTAATTTCACTTACATGTCACTACGGGCATACATTCCATCCAAAAACAAGCACATTAATTTTTTGAATTTTAATTTTTTTAAAAATTATTATTATTTCTGCCAGTCCTGTAGCCTACACAATTTCCCATTTAAAGATAATACATACAAAGAGGATGAAGTTGACTCCAAGCAGATTTATTTAAAAAAAAAAAAAAAACCAAATACATAAGATTATAAACACAAAGGTAAGGTAAAAAATGGAAAAAAAAAAAGTAAAAAGAACAAGAATTATTATTTATACAAGTAAAATGCTATTAATGCCGATGAAAGTACATGTCTACACCAGGGATTGAACCCTGGTTGGCTGGGATACAGCGATTCAACCTAACCACAAGGCTACATCAGCTGACTGTATTTAGTAAGTCAAATTACCAATATAAAGAATGAGTCAAGAAAATATGTCACTCACCCTGCTTGTACTGTTGTGCTCGTTTTATTCACGCGGAATGGCACAAAGATTCTGTCAATAAACAACTTTAAAAAGGACTGTTGGATATTTAGCTGATAATTATACCGAAAATACCACAAACAAACCAGTTAAGCGTTTATATTGTCGTGCTATTTAAGTACATGTGAATGGCCCATGAACTCAGTTTGACGCACTGGGAACGCAAGGCTCTAGCTCAGGCTAGGTTTGTGCGATTAAGGTGCTTTGAGCTTGTTGGAAACATCAGAACCCATAGAATCAAATGGCTACCGGCAAAGTCTTACTGACAGCATCACAAGCCGATCACAGAGAGGAAAATACATTGCAAGCAAGCTGAATGCTGAGGAGCTGAGATCTATGAAGCAATGCCTCGGGAAAAAAAACATGCTTGGAGACTGGAAGATCTAGTTTTGTTATAATGCAGACATATTGGGCTAACAATAGCAAGTGCATATTTACCCTCAAACAGTTTTTTATTACAAAATATCAAAGGTAAGAAAATTTTTTGCTCATCTCTGTAGACTGTAAAGTGTATGCCTGCTGTTCTTTGAGTGTTGTGTCGGTTTAACATGACAAGGCTCATATCGTTGGATTCTGTGGATTTTCCTCTTGCATTTGAGGTATTGTTTGTATACATAGCACAGATTCAGTAGAAATGCTAGCGACTCAGTGCTGATATGATTTTATCCTCTGTTTTGCTCAATGCTTATTTACTTATTTCAATGCTTGGTGCTTGAATTGCGTCTGGTAGAGGTGAAAATGGTCAACATGAGCTTTTTGCTGAGTTTCTTCGCGTAAAGTGGATAAGCCGCATGACCATGTTGCAATTAGGAAACATGCTGTATTTATTATGCGTAACAACTGCCCCCGGTACTGGGGGTGTTTGGGTTTAAGAGGTTAATAAGGCCAACTCATGAGGGTGGACTTGATGGCCAGAGAAAAAATAAAGATGAAACACCTAGTTGCACTGATTTTCACTCTTCGGCGTGCAATGAAATACTTTGTTCCAATTTCTTAATTGTACTTAGGTAACTGCCTCAAATTATCACATGCCACGCATAGGCCTGTAACACTGGCAGGGAACTGGTTTGTTCCCCATTAGCGCACCTAATTTTATGTCGAACAGAGCATTTACACCAAAAAATAGGTTCGGAACCCAAAATGTTTTTTTTTTTTTTTTTTTTGCGCACGATGACAAGATCAGGGTCTCGTTTCCCAAAAGCATCTTAAGGCAACGATGATCGTAGAATCCCTCTTACAAGGCATTTTACGTTTGTGGAGTGTCTCCCAAAACCATCGTAACTTAAGACGCTCTCAGAAATCGTCGTAGATCTACGAGTGCTGAAGACCACTCTTAAGTCCAGCAGGAGTCATCGCGAATTATAATGTTTTTTTTCTGCGTACATGTTCTTTAAATATTATCGTATTTAATCATGACTCCTGATGCTGTTTGTAAATGAAAGTTATGATTCATGGAACTTGAATGGTGATTTTTAATCATACATTCACCAAAAACAAACAACAATTATAGACATTATACCAATAATAATAATTACATAAAAAATGAAGAAAATAAGAAAGTAGACGCTATAACAAAAAAGATGTAACCTATATACAAATTTCAGCAAATTAAATATTATACTGCACTAGAAGAACCGTGAGAAGAATAATGAAGAAAACACAGAAGTGTCGCTGTGGTGAATAATGCAAGTGGAGTGCTGGTCACGAGAGGGGAAAAGGGGGTGTATTCTAAAAATGTCCAATAATTTGTTAATGTGCTCCGAAACCAGCCATATATTCCACATCTCCTAGCTGATTAACACCTGCCAAACTGTCATCAGCCTGCTCCTCCTTCTCCTGGTCACGTACGGGGTCTCTCGCCCAGACAGCGATGTTATGCAGCATTGGTACAGTGTCAGTGATGACTGCACAGCATTTTGATGGGGAGAAGTGTGGGCCACTACTGAACTTGGGCACGCACCTGCAGTGCAACTTCCTTCTCCCCAACTCACGGGTAGTTGTGGGATTTGCCGCGGGGCTAAAGAGATAGCCTACGGCCGAAATGGGTACCCACGGTCCCCAAGGAAACGCTAGCGAACATGGCTTCTCGCTGTCTTGACGTTTCACACCCCTTGTTGCGGTCATTTTCTTTGCATTGTCTTCCCAAACGATGGCTTTATTTTCATTTGTAGGGCTACCTTTCAATCTGATGAATAGAGCGACTTTGTTTGCCTCTACTTCATCCCACATTATGCCTATTTTGTCCAGACAAAGAGCCGACTGTCGTTTTGTATTCATAGTTATTTAGAATGTTTTCTCGGTTTCGCCGAATATCCGATTCTCAGTGGATACCTTTATACTAAGTGTGATAATTTGATTGCAGAGTGACAATACCTGAATGTGTCGCCAATGTTTCAAGACATATGAGAAGAACCAAGAAATGCAAGATTTGGTTCTTATTTTCTATTTAAGGGCAATGGACAAATCAAAGCACACTGGCAACGGTCAGCTGGGGAGAATGAGAAAACATAGGCCTACCTCTAAATAAATGACTGGTTTTGACGTGTTAACAATCATTCATTTAACTTGAAATTATATGAACTCGGAAAACATAATTCAACATCAGCAGTGGCCAGTTATCCTCATAAAAATAAGGCGAAAAATGGTTAAATTATATCGAGGCCAAGTTGCATTTCAATCAACTCTTCTCGCGAATCTCTGTGTTTTCTGTTACAATTTAAACAATCATTAAGCGCAGAAGCAAGCGGGGTAGTTAAAATGCTCACGAGACAGCAAGTTTGGTCATATTTGCTTAGAGGAAGCTAACGCAATGCCATAAACAAATATTAAAACCTGCTTATGCGGCGTTCAATGCGTGGTCAATATGTTTACGATAATATTTCCCCCCTTAAACACGTACTTTTTAATGCCATTTTTTTAAAAATAGGGAGCTCATTTTCAGTCTTCTTTCATAATCGGATAAACAAAAGATCAAAACAATGTACGGAATTATCGAGAGAGTTGATATTCTTTCCTTATTAATTATTAAGATTTACCTCCTTGCAGTCTCGAATCAAAGCATAAAGGCAAATTAATCTTTTTGTCACCATCACCTCTTAATCATTACTGGCTTAATTGACCAGAAAAAAAGGTCAAATTGATTGATTGACAATCAGGCATAGTATGTGGAAACAGGCTGACAAAATCTAGCGATAAAAAAGAAGTCACTGCCTACCCTGACCGCACGTCCCTGATAGGAACACATTTAAGACTTACAGTCTTGTGCAAATTAATTAGATGAAGATGCATATCAATTGAATGAGCTGATCGGAGTGCAAATAGCCGTGAAAAGTGATGGAAATTTTACATAACCACCTCAAAGATCACTGCATAGTACCTTTTAGTCGCGTTTCATTAATTATCTTGACTTATGTGATGCAACTAATGTGATTGCGTCATCAACACAGTCCTGTGACTGTGTTGAACTGCCCTGGTAATTCACCTGACGTCAATCCCGTTGAGAATCTTTGGTCCTTCATCAAGTCAAGGCTGCAGCAAAAGGACTACACCACAAAAGCCAAAGTCATCGATGCAGTTGTCCAGGTGTGGCATCACGACGAAGAAATCAAGGCAACCTGCAAAAATCTGGTCAGCTCCATGCCAAAATGGGTGGAAAAGCTTATCAAGAACCGTAGAGAACAGATCTCATACTGAGTGCTGAATGTATGCTATTAAAGTAATAAAAAGCCTGTAAAACCTTTGTTGTTTGGTTTTTCCCACTCCAGCCTGCTTTATCCAATTGATTTGCAGAAGACTGTAATATGCTTGCACAGTGTTATGAAAATGTATTTGCCTCCTTCCTGATCCCCTTGATTTTTTATATTAGCCACAGTCGATGATTTCAGGCCTTTATGCAGAATGTAACACAAGACAAAGGGAACACATGAAGAAGTTTTTAATCATCATTTCATTTTCAAAGGAAAACAGTTATCTGTGTAGATTACCAATGAGAAAAAGTAATTGCCCTGCCATATTTAATGACTGGTTGCAGCACACAGGGACATGCAGAAAGCACCTCAGAGGCAGAGGCTCGGATTAAAAAAGGAGAAAGGATGTTCACTGTTCTTAATAATGATAGGCAATGTATTTGTTTTGATTATTTAGAAAGTAAATTGACTGTTCATCAGGCAAACCTAAAAGTGAACAACTTTAGGGCAAACGTGTTAAAAGGTCAGGTTACTGGCATGCCATCACTGGGCATCAAGGCTGCCGACGGGGGGGGCAAAGGGGACTGCTATCCCCGGGCATCAGACTAGGGGGGGCATGAAACTGACCCCGATTTTAAAATAATGTGCTGGAAAAATCATCATAATAAATATCTGTGAAGATTTAACATAGTATTTCTCTGTTACATAGCTTTATATGTTCTATTTTGCAAATTTTCCTTGACAAATGACATAGTGGTAGAAATAGATTTACACCCCCCACCCCACCCAATGCAAGTAGTTTGGTCCGTCTTTAGCGCTGCAACACAACACTGATGACGTGAGCTACCACACAAGCTCGCTGGCCTGAGATACCTTGTTGCGTATCTTTCTGACTTTGCCCATAACGGTGGCTGGAGGCGAGCGCACTTTCAGTAAACTTAGTTTAATAAAAAATCACTTGCACTCCACCATGTCACAAGAGAGACTAAATGGTTTAGTGATGATCTCGATAGAACATTAACTGGCCAAGAGAATTGATTTTGATGATATAATACATGACGTTGCAACTAGAAAAGTGCAGCGCCTTTCATTTGTCAAATGAATAGACTGTGTAGCCCACTTTATGTTCTTTTGTTTTTGTTTTAATTGGCCTGTCAAAACATTTACCTAAGTATGTATGTAATAATATTCATGATTTTATCAGTTGTGATCCTTGAGAATACATATTTTCGAATAGGCTTCTGAGACATTTTTCCAGTGGCGGGCGGTGGACAGAGAACAAGGAGGGCGATAAACATGTCTTTAAACTGCTTATCAGTCTTGATCTGTTTTTCAGTCAATTTCCCTGGTAAAAGACTCTTGAACTCTCCCCTCTCAGGTGTAGCAAATTGTGCTCGTTAAGATGAGAAATCAAACGCACCAGTTGAACGCAAAAAAGAGCACATTTCAATCTTTTTCAATTAAACAATCATTACGCACAGGTTTGACGACTTGATGTGAGAAAATTTAACGCGGAAAATCCACAGTGGTTTTTTCGTGAAGAGTTGCCTATTAGGCATGTGAATTAAACATTTTATAGAATTTATTATTCACTCGCCTAAACATTTCATTATAAGGGAAACTAACATGTTGACGAAGAACAATGATTGAAATCGGGTCACTAATTTCATCTGTTTCAAGGGATGTTTTCCGCCCCCTCGGTTTTCCGTTCACTGCCCGTCACTGCATTTATCTGTGAATTTATGCAACTGTTTGAGAAAAGTAGCCTAAATTATTTATTTTACATGCGATCCTTGAAACATGATATGATTTATTTAAACAACATTACACAAGTGTCACATAAAGTGTCCTGTCAGCGTGTTTTTTCATCATTCTATTTTTCATTCTGTTATTGTAGCCTATTAATTAACTCTATAGCGTACTTGGGGGAGGGGGCATTGCGAGACCATTTTATCCCCGGGCATTGGCTAGGCTGATGGCGGCGCTGCTAGGCATTCCGCCACAAACTTTTCTGACAGAGCAGAATTCATACTTTTCTCAACTGTAGAAAGTCCCCCTAACCCTGAACCAGCATAGCATTCCCACTTCATCATACTGAAACCACCGTGCTTGACTACTGGTATGATGTTATTGTGGAATGCTGTGTTAGCTGAACACTACATATTATGGGACTCAAACCAAAAAGTTCCAATTCTGACTCATCAGTCAAAAGAGTATTATTCTCAAGTTATGGGGGTTGTCAAGGTGATTTCTTGGCAAACATGATCCTATTGGTTCCTTTTTGTTTAGCCGTGGTTTTCATCTTGCAACACTCACATACGTAGATACTATTTTTGCCCTGTCTCTCTCAAATTCTGGAATTTTGAATGCAGAGCTAATCTAAGGCCAGCAAAGCCTGAATTTCCTTAGATGTTTGTAAATTCTGTCATGACTCCCCAGATGAATCATCATTGAGCTCTTGGAAGAATTTTGGTGGGACTGTTACTCTTAGGAAGGCTGACCACTGTTTCACGTTTTCTCCGTTTGGAGATAATGGCTCTGACTGTGGTCACTGGAATCTCTGAGCCTTAAAATTGGGTTTATATATATATATATATATATATATATATATATCTTTGCATGCAGATATCATCAATAATATCTATGTAGCGTGGAGAAAGTGTATCTGAGAGGTTTGGAATGTTCCACCTAGAACTCATTGTAGACTTGTAAAGCATTTATATGGTAGTAATGGATTAGAGTGTGATCTGTTGTGTAGATTTCATCAATTTTATATGGCTGTTGCTAATACTGAAAACGAATGTACTCATCTGTGTGCCGATTTATGCAAGTTCTCTGGCACTCCTGTAGCCTGTAATAGGAGACGGCTATTATCAATATTCAAATGTAATGACTTATCAGAAATCAAGAAGTATATGATGAATGATTATTTTAAATGTTCATGTCAATGTGAATCTGAAGGTAATATCTTGAAAGAATTGTGCTTAATCAGGGATGATATTTTAAATGTTGATATTACAAAGGAAGAAATTGAAATTTTAATTGACAAAATCTGTATAAAAGGTTAATATGTTGTTTTTAAAACCACGATCATATGTTTTGTACGTTTTCTTATTGTCAATAATACTCCTCTGTACAACATTCTATGTTGCTGTGAATAAATGAGATATATATATATATATATGATGTAGTTATTGATATATTTCAATAACTTGTTCTCATCCCTCGTAACCTCTGACTAGAAATATACTACCATAATATAATGAGTTTGTGCACACAAAGCTCTAGGCTTTGGTCCTTTGATATAAGCTGAAACAAATGCTGGCTGAAGGAAAACACAGGACAGGCCAAGATGTCTCATCTAGTGAGGCAACCAATTCTATATTCATATTATGCAGTATATAACAAGTTCTGATATATACTTGATGTTGGTTGATTCATATACAAAGTAATTCAGTGTGGGGGGTCTTTTATTCAGCAGAGAAGGTGAACTTATCCTCTGGGGGCAGGAGGTCCCCTCACATATGGAGAAAAAAGGCCCCCAGGGTGCCCTTGCACCAAAACATTTTTCGATTATTCATAGTGTATTATTTGATTAATTGTTGTGTTAAAAGCATGGTGTGAGGTTGAAAAGGGTTTTGGATGTATGATCCCTCCAACTGAGGCCTCTTTCCCACCCCTTCAAAAAAAAAAAAAAAAAAAATGGGGGGGGGGTTTAGGGCCCACACACATCAAAAGGATTACTGTCGTCAATTTTATGTTGTAAACTAAATTTGCTACTGTACCTTCATCAGCTTTTCCACATTTAGCTTTTTGAGTGAACATTCTGAAATATTAATGTGTAAAAATTCAACAGAAATGTGCATTGTTCTTCAAGGTGCATTCAGCGATTCTTTAAAAAAATCTATGGTGTTGCACAACAGCTGATATGGCTGTCGTTCTAGAGTGTGCTTGTAGAAATGGCTCTCTGCTCCCCCCACCGGAATAAGAGCAACAGCTTTCTTTGTAGTAGCACAAGGAATTACCTGAATATTGGTGGGTGCTGACAGCCAAGATAGAACAGAGAAGTAATCTCAGGGCAATCCATACCCAAACACGTTTGACCCCAAAGTTCAGTTTGTTTGACTAGTGTGAGTGCTCCATACCACGCTCAAGCACGGCACACTTTCTTTGCTCTGGCACGGTTGGAAGAGGTATGCTTTGGCACGGTATGGTTGCCCATGCACGAGCACAAGCACAGGAACGCGACTATATGGTGCTGGAGACTTTGGCCGCATCATATGATTTTGGACCATTCCTCCAAGCAGATCCTTTAAATATCCTTCACATTCTTGGGTTTGTGTTTATCAAGTGCCCTTTTCAACTAAGCCCACAGGTTTTCAATTGGATTGTGGTCTGGCAACTGAGATGGCCATTGCAGACCGTTGATTTTGTTGTCAAAAAATCATTTCTGTGTGGATCTTGACGTATGCTTTGGGTCATTGTCTAGTTTGAAAGTCCACCTACGTGTGAGGATTCGTTCTGGAACCAGTTGCGAGAACACAGGATTGCAGTAAAAAGAGGCTTTATTGAACGGGGGGTAACCCCGCAGGGCAGAAGGCAAAGGTACAGAGTCCACAAGACAAAAATCACAATCCAGGGAGAAACCAAATCGTAACCAGGGCACCAATCACAAAACTCAAAAGTCGGGCAAAAAAGGGTTCAAAAAACAGATACAGGCAAAAGTACAAAAGAGCAGATCCGTAGGTCGGGCGATCCAGTCAGAAGATAAACACAGAGAGTACAAAGGCGAAATGAAAGCAGCACAGGTAAACTTGGGGAAAACGTTCTGACGGGGAACTGCAGGAGAAGACAGCTTAAATACATTCAAGGGAAGTCACATGCTATGATTAGGATCGGGTGAAGTGGATCAGACTAATTACAAAGGAGGGAACATGAGGAGAACCTAATCACATGAAATTGGCAAAAAAGCCAAAACGCGGACAGGGAACACGAGACAACCTATGACAAAACATACAGCTCCGGTTAGGGAGTTCTAATGTGCACAGATAATTAGGATAGAGTGGAGCAGGTGCGGAGGATCCGCTTGAATTGCAGGAGAGACAAATGAAGGCAAGAGGCGGAGACTTGAGTGCTGAGAGCTAGTTAATCAATTAGTAAGTGCAGCTATACAATCCCTAGTGCTCGTTAGTAAGTTAGTATTATATACAATGTTAGTTTGGGTTAGTAACTTTAACAAAAACAACAAACTGTTAGTATTGGTTAGTAATATAGAAAAGAGAGGCGAAGGAAGCAAACGAGATTGGAAGGAATGTTTGAAACCCAGAAACCATGAAATCACCTAAGCATGTGACACGCAGGACTGGGGAGAAGCTGTAACTTAACAAGAGACCAGACAGGGAGACAAAGTGCAATGCTGGGCATGAATAAAACATGGACGGAATCTAACAGAAAAGTGGAAGGGGATGGCAAAAACGAAAACATGGCAAAATGCAAAAACTAAACAAAACATGACAAAACCTAACAAACATAATCATAAACATAACAGGGACTAGGGAAAATCATAATAAACATGGCATACAAGGCAGAAACAAGACAGAACAGATTAGAATCATAACACTACGGCCAAGTCCCAGCCTTCTGGCAGAGGCAACCAGATTGTCAGCCAAAACATCCTGATACTTAGTGGAATTCATTATGCCATTAATCTTCACCAGTGCCCCTAGACCTCTTCAATTTAAACAGGCCCAAAACATGACTGACCCGCCATCATATTTCACCGTGGGTATGAGGTGCTTCTGCTTGTATGCATCTCTGTTTTTGTTTTCCTCATGATTTTGGATGACAAAGGGATATTGCATGTACCTTACCTCATTTTTATACCCTAGGGAAACAGAAAGTGATGTAATGCTCAATCTTGTTCCTTAACACCTTGTTCCTTTCATAAGTGTAATTTGATATCTGGTTTAATTTTGGTAGATGTTATTGACAATAATCTTTAAGGGTGCCATAAATTGTGAAACTTGATTTGGCAGAAATTGGATTTTAATTAGATCAATAAATGATTTAGGTCTGTTCCATTGGAACATTAATATCATACAATATTTTTCATGTGTTGTTATTTAGAGTTATGCATTATTCATGAAATATACAAAGTGTTTTAACATGGGATATAATTTAACTATAAATGTTTGAAAATGTTTTTTTAGATCTTGTGTTGAAACCATTTGCATATATACGTAAAATTACATTCAACTATAGGGACTTCCACTGTATTGCCATGCTACCCCTGGCAAATCCCCTTTCGCCCCTTTGCCACCCCTTGTAAAAATTTCTAGATCCACCACTGTGCCTCTGACCAACTCAAAAAATGAGGTAACAGACATACTGCCCTGTGTTTGGGACATGTTTTGGCTAATGTTCTTCTGTCCATTCCTTTGAGTTTTGGCAAAGTTGAAGCTTGCCATCTGCACAAATAAGTTTGTACAGATTGGCATTTCTATCTAATTTTTTACCCTCTAAAAACTGACATGTTCATTTCTGTTATTCACACAGTGTGTGCTCCATATTCACATGGAAGCAATGAAAGGATCTTATACTGTCCCTGAATATAGCAGATTTTATCTCTGGGAATATTGTTTAAATTCTCCAGGACATTTTTGTGGGATTTCCCATTCTTATTATACTCACAGACTGTGTTTCCAGTAGATGAAATTATCCTTGTGTTAAAACCAAAAGTTTTGCTGACATCTGAAGTAGGACCTTCAGAGTAGCAAACAATTTCTTTGGCTAACTGTCTTACAGCAATTTCTTGAGGGTCAGTGAGAAATTGACTTGATTGCCACCACTTTTCCAGGCCCAAGGGGTGCGGCCTGTGAAAGCCTAAATTGTGCCTTTCTAACAGACTGACTTATATACGTACTTTTTTAAAAATGCGCATGTGCAGTGGAATATCTGTGTTTGTCTATTACCTCATTGCCTTAGCAAATTAGAAATGCCAAGATTGGTCTCTGTAAGTATCCAACACAGTGGCCAACATATGAAGTGGTCATTGGGCTCTAATTTTTGGCGCAGCACAGGGTGGTGCAGCGTGGGGTAGCGTGGCGCAGCCCACGCAGTGGTAATTTCGTCCGGTGCAGCCCGCGCAGTGGTAATTTCGTGCGGTGCAACACCGTGCGCAGCCACTTGGTAGACGGACGTGCGCCGAGATGGGTGTGGCGGCGTAGTAGGGGGAGGTGTCACATATTCATCAAGACGCAGTGACAATTTCGTAGAAAAAGTCTTCGCTGAAGTTGCGCAGACAGCTCGCCAGCTCCAACCTGGTTTACTTTCTGTGCAGTGGTAATTTGGCTGACCGGCGCACAGTGCGCACATGTCACCGAAACCTCACAGGCAGGTTTCCAGAATGTCAGGCACATTTCAATGCAATAAATAATTACAGCAACCACTATTTAATGTAACTGAATCAGGACATAAATTATAGTATCTATATCGATTGTCCTGATGTCAGATTAAAAGGCGCTTAACGCACGCGTAATGGAAACTCCACCTGGCTTAATCAACGCAGCTGAATCTGTGATGCAAACTAACGACTTCACATCTTTCTCAGCCAACCACAAACTGCCTATATATATATATATATATATATATAATGCTTGCGTTCTATGCTCAGTAAAGCCGCTTGCACACTGGACCTTGAAACAAATTTTTTCATACGACTGATTACAGTCAAAGTCAATGCAAAAGACGCCAAAAGTCGGACAGGGTTTTAATATATCTCCGTGTCCGAAAGTCATAAAAGTTCTAATTTTTCGAGTATTCCAGGAATTATTAGACGTGCAAACTTGGCCATGTTTGTGTTCGACCTTCACAAAATGCAAATTGATAGCTATTGACTTTTCTTGGTCTTTTTATTCGTGTGTTTTCTTCGGTTGAAGATAGACAACAGTCTTTATTCGGACTCGCTTTTGAAAATTAGTCAGATGGATCGAACAGATTCACGCTTTATTTCCACACCAGAGATAAAATAGTGCTTGTAGTCAGTGAGCAAATCAATTCTATGACCATTGACAGTGTGAATAAATTATCGCATGCACGATCAAGACTGTCCGAGGCGAAATGCAAAATAGGGGAGAGCTGGTACAAAAGTTACATTTTTCACATGGACGTCATTTTAAAAGATAACGTTACAGACTGAAAAAAAATTTCGGAGCGATTAACTACTTTCGTGTGTGCTCTGTCAATATCAGGTGCCAAATCATCACCATATATATTGACTTCGGCATAGTTTGACATCGAACGGAAGTTGCGGATTGCTTCTTTCGACCCATCCAGCCGGGATGAAAGTAATGCACGGGCAGGGCAAAAGTAACGTGATCAAATTTACTGGAATCTTTTTAAATTTCTGTCGTTAAAACAGAAGCAAAAACAGCCAGAATTAAACATTTTAATTGGCTTCAAATGTTCCAAAAGTGAACGTGAACATGTTTAATGTGCAAGGTCTATTTATAAAAATTATCCCAGATAGCAAGCACCTCCGCTGCGGATCTGCTCCGGCTCTGTGCCGACTCCAGCTTATCCGGCTCAGAGCCGGGGCAGATCCGGAGCGGAGGAGCTTGCTATCTTGGATGAAATTACTCATCACAGTTGTGACAGATATAATGAGTGGCACCCTCAGTGCATGCCTCATGCGACCACAGCAGACAAAAGATGCACTGCACCCACACTTCTCCAGGCAAAGATGAGGCAAATGTCTCCCCACAAACAAGACATTCCTCATCCTTGCCCCGAGAAACTGTGGTTGCAGTGTGTCCACTAAGCCTCATTTTCTTTGGGAGTGTTGAAGAGGACTGTTTTCTCTGGCCCCTCTGCCGACTCTCCTCCTCCAAAGCAGCTTTCACCGGGGTGTCGGTCAGTATTGCTGTTGACCTGCAACATTCAATGAGATTATAGTCAGAATCAGCTTGTTTTTATACAAGCAAGAGAATCAAGATGAGTTAAAAATGACACTATGCTCACCTCTTTCTGCCTCTCCTTTTATTTTCTTTCCTCGAGCCAGCCTTTGGATATGGGCGAAGCTTTTCTGGGCTGAACCTCTGTACTGGCGTGCCACTAGATGTTCCTGGAACCACTAGCATACATGGATAGATGATATGCGCTGGCGATGGAGCTGGCGCTGGTGATGAAGGGGGCGCTGGTGATGGAGCTGGCCCTGGCACTGGGGATGGAGCTGGTGCTGGTGCAGGACGGTCGGTAACAAAAGCTGGAGCAAAGTCTGCCTCACTGAAAATATCTGGATTCAAGGGCCAGATACCAGTACACTTGAACCCAGACGAAATGCTGCTTGGTGTCGCAGCTTGAGGCAGAGTTTTAGCCACAAGACTTGGGATGTTGTAGATGGTCAAAGTTCTTCCAGGGTTCATTCGCATCCAATTGTCTGCTGCACTGTTAATGTAGTGCTTCAGAGGGCCAAAAACGCTTCGGTCTAGCGGCTGAAGATGGTGGGAGCAGTGGGGTGGAAAAGATTGGAGTACAATGCCCTGTGACTTGCAAAAGTCAATAGCTACCACAGAGAGGTGTGATGCATGATTGTCTAAGAATAGCAGCAACTTTGACTCCAGGGTCACGCGGGTGTGTCTTGCAAAATGCTGTAAAAAGGCCAAAAAATCTGTCTCCTCCATCCACCCCGATCCATTGGCAGAACCAGTGCAGCCAAGGGGGCCATCCCGGATGAAGTGGTCATGGAACTTCTTCCTTGGGAAGATAAAGTAAGGGGGAACAAAGTTGCCTTGTGCGTTGGCAGCAAAGGCAACGGTCACCAATGTCCCTCTTTCCCCGGAGGTCACAGCACCGACTTGGCGCTGGCCCTTGGTGGCAATGAGTTTTTCTGGCACTTGAACCGTTGTGGTACCTGAAATAATGAGTGAAATGAATTATTGCTAGTGCAAATCACTGTTGCTTTTAAATTTATCATCTAAATATAAATTTTTACCTGTTTCATCCATGTTCCAGATGTCATTTGCCTCAAAATTATAGCGGGTGAGGACAGTCTTTAGGTTGTTAAAAAACGCAGTCATGTTGGTCTTGTTGAAGCTGGTGGAACGGGACATGCTGGTGGCTTGAGGTCGACGGATGGACAGGGTTCTGTTGCGCTCGAGGAAGGAGGTGAGCCAATCCTTCCCTGCTATCTGGTTTTTCTTCCATGAACATGGAGTTTTGAGGCCAATATTTTCGCCCAGCTCATATGCAAACTTTCACACCTAAAAAAAGCATAAAAAAGAGGTTAATTCCCAGATAGCAAGCACCTCCGCTCCGGATCTGCCCGGCTCCCAGCTGATCCGGCTCAGAGCCGTGGCAGATCCGGAGCGGAGGTGCTTGCTATATGGCGGTAGTGGTGTAGCTCTGTCTGCGGTGTTACTCGCACCTCTTTAGGACTCAGGCCAAAATATATATCGGCTGCTCTCTTTATATATGCCTGCAGTCTCTTCTCCTGTTCTACTGTGAAGACTTTGTTGTGAGCCCTGTACCCCGGGGCCCTGGTCTGCTGCCCTCTTGCCTCTGCTCTCCTCTTGCAGTACCTGAACAGGGTGACATGACAAACGCCATGCACCGCTGCTGCCCTCCTTATACTATCGCCTCTTCGGACATCAAAAAAGGCCCTTGCGTAAACCTCCGGGTCAACCGTTCCTCTCTGCGTAGTTCTGACCCTAACTCTTGGCATTTTCTGTCGGTAAAACATAACACACATTTTTATGGAGCTTTTAAACACAAAATGCAGCCGCATTAGCAGAGAGGGACGAACGTAACTGTTGCTACTTCAGTCCCGACGGTGACTCCTGAAATTTGAACGAGGATTACTTCCAAAGTGGAAAAATTCTGACATTTCAAACTGCACCATATGTTACGGAACTAAATCACCTATCATTTCATCATAAATATGACACATGGAGCGATAAAGACAATCTTTAAATTGAAAAAGTTTAGCATTTGTCTGAAATTACTCACCGCTGTGGAAAACAGTCTTCCCGGTCTTGTGCCGCGAGGAAGACTGGGCGCCTCAAGAATGTTCGCGGTTCTGGAGAGGGGCACGAGCTTCACATGCTGACCTAGTATGACGCATAGAAGTGCGGATGGCTATGAGTAAATCGCCGTGTTATTTTCGTCCAGAGTTACTTTCGCACCGGCGCTCCCCTACTCCATGTCCGGCAGTCAGCAAAAAGTAAAAGTATTGGTATGAGAACAGATTTATAACGAAATAAAGAATAAAAATATATCTCCAACAAACAGAGCATCCAAAAAAGATGGCCCGCAAATAAATAAATGGCAGTGTTCATTGGATGTTCTGTTTGTTGTTAAAATGTTTAACATGGAGTATTTTGCATTTAATGTCCGACAGGCATTGTACATTGTCCCGCGCCAATGTCGACTCACTTTATTGAGCGGAGCTTAAACAGAAACATTGATTGAAATTCTCGGTACTCAGCCTGAAGAACTGAGCCCTCTTATCAAAACATTCATGTTTTATATCTAAAACATTCAGTAGATTTGAAGAAATTATAAACAATAATCGACTGTCGGACACGGAGTTATATTGAAACCATCCGACTGTCGGACACGGAGATATATTAAAACCCTGTCAGACTTTTGGACATGTAGACACTGCTTTCAACGCAATCTGTTGTGAGGAAAATTCGTTTCGCGTCCAGTGTGCAAGCGGCTTAATACTAGGCTACTATTATTGTCACTTAGGTTTTATCGTTTTTAGTGGGGGAAAGGAATACAGCCTGATTGCTATGATCTCGTGCTGAGTTAAGATCACAAATTGAAAATAAATGTGAAACGTATCTTGCATTGTTGTCCATGCATGTTAATCCCAAAATTTTAAGCAGCAACAGGGTGTAATAATAGGAACACGCTATCCATCGTTTCTCTTCCCAATGATGCAGGCAGAAGAAATAAATGAGCAACCGTCGTATTTCATTCCAACTTCATAAGTTTGAATGATCTGACGTAGTTTCGTTTTGAAGTTCCATTCAAGTTCGCTAATGGCAATAATTCGCGAATGCCCTAGCTAGCCAGCTAACTCATATTCGTAATGCTTAATATAGACGTAAGCGATGCAGAAAACATGCCTGAAGCAGCAAAGTAAAATGCAACATTAACGCATCATGCAGATGTAGGACAGAGGCCTCTATATTCCAACACATTAAAGGTGAGGAGAGGAGCTCATTTGATTGGTGAGGATTTGACTCAGCTGTGTTATACCCAAACACGCCTTCTCTCCTCCCTCTTTGCCACTTGAGCCGGCAGGAGGAACCGAGGCGGGACAGAGGAGTACTTGCGCCAGGCTATGCCGGGCACGAAATTGCAACATACACCTGGACACACCCCGTTGGCGCGGCGCACCCCCCATTCGCCGCGCCTGCGCCTGGTCTACAAATTTAGAGCCCATAGAGTTTATTTGTATACCTGTTATAAAAATGGCTATAGAAATGGCTGCTATTTGTCAGATCAACGGTAATCTCCAAAAATGCTGTCCGTTTTAAGATCACTAATTGATGGCTAATCTTTTCATGTTTGTTTGGGAATTCAAGCTGAAGTGTGCTTTTATTTATTTGTTTTTCTTTTTCTTTTTTAAATTTTATTAAATTTCTGGGCAAAAATTCCATAAAACGTTTCATCATATAGTAAAGTGGTCTGAGGGAAAACTAGACTTCTGCATTTCCTCTTAGCTTTGTTTTCTGCCTTTAGGAAATTTAACAGTAGACTTTGGCAAATTACAGCCCATTTCAGAGACAGGGCATTCCTATTAGCCGTTCTACAAATTCAGATGTGCGTGCAGGCCCCTTCAGGGAAAGCCTGATTCAATGCAAGGAAACTATGAATGTGATTCAATGGCGGAAAATCATTGTGAAATACCGAAAAGTTACCCAAAAAAGGAGAACAGACTTATGAAAGGGAGTCTAAAAAGCAGTCTGGCAATAAATTAAATGAAATGCCTGTAAAATTAGAAAATTAGAGAAGCATTGCAGCGATATCAACCTTAACTTGGATTTCATGCTTGCCGTTTCTCTCCTGACATGGTAAGCTGCTAGCTACCTTCATTTTAATGTAATATCCTATTGTTTTTTGGTGGTTGGTTTGGCTGCAGTGTTACTATGAAAGAAGATGTTGAGTTGCTTCGTTGAATGTTACTAGCCAAAGGCTCACAGCTGCCGCTAGTTCAAATTCATGTTTATGGGGCTAGCTAGAGCCTCAAATCACAGTATGTCATTTCAAAAGATTTTACTGGCCCACAAGTTTGCAAAGAAAACTGGATGGTAATTCTCATTGAATTGCCACTATATAATGGCATTAGGATTGCAATCACAATTGGGATGATTGAAAATTGAGCCTAGTAACAATGGTTTGGCCTTCTGCTAACTGTAGCCAAAGGCTCATGGCTGCGGCTAGTTCAAATTCTTGTTCATGCAGCGTCAGTTAGCTTGGCTGGCTTGCAGACGGTTGCCTTTGGTCAAGTATGTGGGTTGAATGTGCCCATGCTCATCTGGTGGGAGGGGCTTAAGGCAGAGGGAGCAGGGGGGAAGAGTGGCAGGAGGAGGCTGTATTCTTATCACCTGCAACAACATTCTTGCGGGGGGTATTAAAATTAGCACCGTCTGTCCGTCCATGCGTCCTTCCGGACCCATAACTCAAAGAACCGATTGTCGGATTTCAACAAAACTTCACGGGCAGATACATTATGACATCACAATGCATCAAGAGAAGGTCACTAGGTCAAATGTTCATCTGGCTGTCGTTGTTTGTCAAAATTTCTTGTGCTACTCTGTCATATGTTCCTTTCCAGGCTATAACTCTTATTATTTGGCTGATCCTTTTCAAACTTGACAGGTGAACACATCATGACTTAAAGGTGTGTCATTAACCAAAACTAGGCCGCTAGGTCAAATGTCCATTTGTGCCTTGGCACTTTTCGTATTTTTCCATGTCGCTATGCAATGTATTCCTGTCCGGGCTGTAACTCTCTTATTATTTGGCTGATTGTTTTTAAACTTGACAGGTGAAAACATCACGACCTAAATGTGCATCATGAACCAAAATAATATTAATATGCGGTTGCTGGGGGATATGGATGACTATGTCAGCTTGTCAATTTTTGCATTTTTTTTTTCTTTGCCTTTGACAGAAAACTGCCCAGTGTTTTAAGGCAGTGTTTATCCACATTAACCGTATAGCTGATAGCCTGCTATGGTCTAGGAAGAATTGTTGCAATTTGTTCTGCCTGACAAGCTGGAAAAAAAATAATACAACATAGCAATAACGAGCTGACTGAATGAGCTTAGATCACAATTTATTTTGCTATTATGAAGCAAGTGATTAAAAGTTGAACTCGTCATACGCGGAGATTGTTAGTTGCAGATCTTGGCAGCTTGCTAATATGGTAGCACTTTACACTCGCCTGGTATTAGATAAGGCAGTCTTACTGTACGGGAAACATTAGGCGTGTGGAAGAATAAAACGGGCTGTAACGTGTGGACAGAATGGGATTAGGTCATAATTTATTTCCCAAATGAGTGCTTAAAAAATGAAATGCCTGATTTAGTTAGAATGAGCTGGGTAGCTTGCCGAAATTGTATTTAAACTATCTGATGGATGGTTTAAAATTAGGCTGCATTTTGTGAATTATGAAGCGAGAGGAAAATGATGGTTGGGATTAATGTTTAGTTAACCAAATATCCAGCCACTGCTCACTAGCTCCTGCTGATTCTGGAGAGGATCGTGTATATCTTCTGTGCAATGGTTCCGCATTTTACCATGGATGGGGAAAGCAACGGGTTTATATTCTTGCCGGAAGCATTGGATCGTCCCGTAATTGGGATTTTAAAGGCTTAAAATCATTAACATATGACTGATATGCATCTCATTGTTTAATTTTTTTTAAATGTTAACTTTTCAAGAGCACTTTCAGAGTTGTGTACCAAGCTCTAGAACTACAGTGATGTTAATCCATATTTGACTTGAAGGCAGTCTAAATCAATCTTGCTATAATTGTTTGCATTGGAAGTGAGAATCACCAGGTCCAATATCACCATCTTTTAAGTGAACTTATGATAGCTTTACTTCGCATATAGTCTGTAGTTTTGTTTTTTTTTTTTTTTTTTCAGTTTGAGTCAATTTACTTTCCAGTTTTGACAACGGAAAATAACTCAACGACCATGCCTGATTGCTGGAATCTCCTTTTTGCTGGTATAGAAAGTACTGTATAAATCAATTTAATTGAATAATATTAGAAGCCCTGAAACAGTTTTACCCTAGACCAATTCATAGTTCCCAATTGACCTGTACGCGACAGCATAATGCAGTTGAGAAAACAGGATGCCTATGTTCAACTCACTGACTCCTTCCAACTGAAATAGGTTATCTCAGCCAAAAGTGACAAATACAGGGCTGTGAACAGGTATTTGCCCCCTTATTGCTTATTTGTCATGTTTAACTGTTTATTAATAATAATAATAATAATTATTATTATTATTATTATTATGTGTATTTGCATAACACAGTTTTAAAACAAAGTTGTTGATGGTGCTAACATTTTCTGGGGGAGAATTCTAGAGTTTGGTGCTGTCGGTGATAAAAGTGTGTTCACCACTTTTCACACAAGTTCTAGGAATGGCAACCAGATTGCTGTCAGATGCACTGCAATAAGTGAAAGATAAAAATACTAGGTGAGATGAATTTACTAATTTTAAGACTTTATACACTTATTTCTATCACAATTTTTCTTAGTAAGACAAAAAAATTTGTCCTGATTCGAGGTAATTTTGAATAGCTTGCCAATGGAATAAGAAAATTTCACTTGCCAAGCAAATGGTAACTTATTTTAAGTTACTATTAGCTTGACAAGTGAAAATTTTAAGTCACTATTTGCTTGACAAGTGAAAATTTCTTATTCCATTGGCATGCTGGTCAAAATTACCTCAAATCAGGACAAATTTTTTGTTTTAGAAAAATTGTAATAGAAATAAGCGTTTTAAGACTTAAAATAAGTACATTTATCTTACCTAGTATTTTTGTCTTTCACTTTTTGCAGTGTGATCTTAGTGACCTAACCAAAATATTCTTTACACCCATGTCACTAAGGTAAACTAGGGCTTGAGCATGAAGACATTTAAGAATTAATAAAATAATGTCAAAATCAAATTAAAATATATGAGTAACCAATGAAGGGATTTGAGAGCTGATGTGATATCATTCCTTATTTTAGTGCATCATAGGATCCTTGCAGCAGCATTCTGAACATGTTGCAAGATCATAATGGACTACTTGGTTATGTAGTCCATAAAGTGCATTGCTGTAATCAAGTCTGCCAGACAGAAGAGCATATATGAGTTTTTCAGTCGACAGAAGAGATAATATCATGGAATATAGAGATATTTCAGAGGTGATAATATGCTTTTACTGTGATTACTGGAACATTGATCTCTATCAAAGATAATGCCTAGATTTCTGATCTGGCTTTTGGCCTTCAGACTCATGGAGTCTAGATAGGGTTAAAACCTGCTCTTTGTATTTCATTTCCAATAACAAGGACCTCTGTCTTGCCTTTGTTTAACTGCTGTTTAACACCAACAACATTCTGGTTAGTGTATGCAGATGAACATTGTTTAATTTTTTTCAATGTTGCCTGGACCAATAATTTTCCGTTTATTCATCTGAAATTATCACGTCATCCAGAGGACAGTTTCTGGCTCTTGGGAGGTTGATCGAATCATAGATTTTACTTCAGCAGTTTTGGATATTTTAGCATCCTGAATAGATTTTGCTGGCTGGACACAACTGATGTCTCTGGTAGAGTAAGTGTGGTAATGACAGTGTTTTCTTGCTAACATGTCAGTTTTACAGTAGCCTATGAAATCACGCGGTGCAAGTTTCTATTACATTTTTATCTATGAGGCCCAAACTATCTTGGTACTTTGCAACACTGGTGTAGCCAGAACTGAAGATTGCATAGGCACAGAACATCCCTGTAAAAAAATATCAGTCCTGATTTGTTCTTAGTCATTTTTCCTGATTAACAATACATTCACTCCGAAAACAGTTCACACCATGAGGTGTTGTAAGTTCTCCTCCTTATGGTAAGTCAATAATCATTCATATGGACATGCAGTTTGGTGCATTTCAATCAGCCTTATTCAAAATTGTGCAAAGTTGTTTCAAATTTTTCTCTTTGATTTAATTTAAACAATCATCAGGCGTAGGTTAGATTGCCCGATCTGCCAATAAGGTGGCACAAATTCCATGGCAGTTCACCTATAGTAAAGCATAGGCCTATGCATGAGTAAGTTATCTTTCTGAACTGAATTTTGCCTATTATGTAATCACCCTTAGATCGCATGATCGCATGAAGAAGAAAGTTGTCTTATTGCCAATGGATTATTCTCATCATTGGAAAACGTGTTAATAAAGGAAAATGACCCAGAACAAGTCGGCACTAGTAATTGTTGTAAAGGTATGTTCCGTGCCTATCCAATTTTCAGTTCCAGGAAAGCAACGCGCTGAGTGCATTCTCATTATTGTAGGTTTTCTACCTTTTGTGCAAAACAAAATGCAACAACCCTTTTTCTGTTTTCAACGAGTGACAAAGCACCAATAGTAAACCTTTTTTTGCCTTTCTACCACATATACAGCAAAGTGTTATGAAAACATTGTTCTTTCCATTGGTGTAATACTCCTTTAACTTTAAGATTGTTTTGCTCCCTAAGGAGTGCTGTCTCAGTACTAAGTCTAGCCTGAAATCCAGACTGAAATACATAATCAAGATTATTTGGGTAGCGAAAGCTTATTGATTGGATGGAGGCTATTTCGCTATTATGTTTCCGAGAAAGGCAAGGTTGGACAAGGTTGGTCTATATTTATCAAACACAGAGGGGTGAAGATTATTGTGTTCAGCTGAGGCTTAACAACTGCAGTTTTGAGGCTGCGTAGATAAATTCCAAATTTTACAATATTCATTACATCTGTTGATTTATAACTCAAGACTAGTTTAAAGAAGCGAGTTGGTATTGGATCATACGGACAACTTGAAGATTTCATAAATGATATTACTTTGTTTCATTTAGTTTTTTATTTCTCGTTGCATTTCATTTATTGAAACTGTTATTATCCCATGCCACAAAATAGATGGGAATATAGTAATTAGTGCTTTCCATCCACAAGTCCGTCCCTCTGCCTGTCCATCCATCTGTCCATCACGCTTCTTTTACAGGTCAGAACTCCTAAAATATTCAGTATTTCTCAATAAGCTTTACTTGATAGATATATCTTATTGTGTCGATGTCCCTTTTCATACTTCTGTCCATTTGCCAGCCTGTCAGTTTGTCCATCCACCGCATTTTTTTTCCAGGCCAGATATCAGCCATCCCTTTCTTTTCTCGGCCAGAACTCCAAACCTGTCAATATTTCTCTATAAAATGTAATACCTGGATACATCTTACAGTGTAGATTTGCCTTTTTATCCTTCCATCCCTTCTCCTGTCCATCTGTCCATCCCTCCACTGCATTTTGTTTCCAGGCTAGATATCAGCCATCCCCTTCTTTTCTGGGCTAGAACTCCAAAACCATTCAATATTTGTCGATGAAATTTAATATGTGGCTACATGTTATTGCGTAGATGTGCCTTTTCATACTTCTGTCCATCCTCCTTTCCATCGGTCCGTCCTTCCACGTGTTTTGTTTCTAGGCCAGATATCACCCATCCTTTGGCAGGGGATATGAGTATTTCGTGCTCGTTCAAAACCTATATCACTCATGAAAAAATAATTTTCCCCCTAAACCTAATGACTGGTTTTAGCAGCAACAACTGCAATCAAACTTTTGCACTCCAAAACCTTAATTTTGTTTCTTTTGAGCTATTCAGAGATGGACTAGTTTCTGTGCTTCAAATCATTGTCCTGCTGCACATCTAAACTGTACTTCAGCTTTTCACACTTATTAGTTCAACCTCCTGGCTGAAATATTAACTTTCTGGACTTGGATTGCCCACAAGCTGGCACACAGCAAAATTTTGGCCAGAGCAGCATTCAGCTGCAGTAGGTGTCACCTAATTCTCGTTTTTTAAAGTACTCAAAAACGTTTATGGCACTTTTAAATTATTATTACTGTTATTATTAGTAGTAGTAGGAAGAGGAGGAGGAGTAAGTTACGTGTTTATTAATTTATCTATAATTTTTTTTTGATCACTATCACCAACACAAGCAAAAAGAAAACTAAAGTGGCATCTGTCTCTTGTATGTCTGAACCAGGGACTCTTTCATTAATGAGAAATCACATATTTACAGAACAGCTCAAACCCTTTAGAAAATACATACGGTAATTTGGCAAATGCGCCCAGTCTGTGCTGATAATAGCGGCAATTTCTGGCAGACTAACCCACGAATGCTGTTTTTTTAATTGAATGGTAGTGATTTGAAGCCCTTACAACACAGCAGAATTGTTCTTCCATGCTATCAACCTTTGACATTGTTCTTACAATGTTTGAGCTCAGTGTGCTGTTGAACACTCAACTTCCAAGTGTAATGCCACAAACACCAACCACTTTCACAGGGTCGAGCAAGGTGTGAGGATTACAACAGCTGTTCGGACACAATATATGCAACTCTGAGTAATGAAATATCCCTCCTCTCAATTAATAGTCAGAAATTTGAGAGAGAAAAAAACATTGGTAGAAGAAGAGCATTTAACTCTATTCCCATTAACCCTTTGTGCGCTGAATACATTTTCGAGTAAGTAAACAGTTGGAAACCTATCATGTGTCAAACTCTTTTAAACAAGTTGCCACATGATAGGTTTTCAACTGCATCTGGTTTTGATATCTTACACCATTGGGCAACTGTAGTTGCCTATGGCGTCAAAGGGTTAACTGTCAACACTAAAGGTACAGGGTTGGTGTGTGGTAAAGCGGGCAAGGCGGCAATACCCCTTTGAGGTTTGATCTCCATCAATGGTACCTTGTGAACTACTACTTCCTCTTTGCCTATTTTCTATACTGCTTTATATTTGTCTCAATGAAGTATATCATATGGGAGGATGGTGGGCTTTGCTTTTTGTCGTGTTGTAAGACTAAGATTTCAAAAGCATAAGATCACTTCTTCTACGAGACTGATCCCATCTATTTCATGAGTCTTTCGCACCTGATCTCATTGTTAAATATTTCTCGTTCACTTTTTCATTCACTGAAAGAAGAAGGTTGTCAGTTACAATTTAATTAAAGACTGGGTTGGGAGGTAGGAGGTAAAGGGGGAGGGAGTTGGTATGCCTTGCCCTCTGTCTTACATTCAAGTGCGTGTACAAGCATGGTAGCTGGGAATTAGATTTCACTTCGGTCCTGGCTGGACAATATATGACCCATTAATATGTAGTGTTGATGTGGTTGATAAATGGTTGTCAAGTGCAATCTTTTTTTTTCTGCATGATAAACTGAAGGCAATAAAATTACCTGTGTGTAAAGAACCTCAAAAACTCCAGGTAATTTAAAATGAAAACATACATCTGCACAAAATCCTTGGGCCATAGGGGCTTATTGGCCTACCCACAATCTGGGGGATGAGTCAACACCATATCCTCCAAACCTTTTTCTTGCAGGTCTATTAAGGGGGGGAGGAATTAATTTTCTCTACTCTGACCTTGCCTTTACTGCTTGTGTTGTTAGCAGTGAAAGTGCAAGCCTCCCCGCTGATGATCATATTGTTAATTCCCATCCTGTTTTAAGCCTACAAATTTGAATTGCTTCAAAGGCCAGGATACTTGTATGATTTCAGATCAGTAGTATTAAGTGAAAAATAGAAGTTTGTCATGGGTAAAACAATCCTTTAATATTTTCTACATTTTCAAATTGTTTCATTCCGTATTATTAATGAAATTCTATTTATGAAAGATTTGTTTTAAAACTGAATTTGTTGAAAATGAAGGATATCCTTGATGCAGCATTTTCTTATAGCTGTCTTTTAAAGAATTCAGGGCTTTTTAGTTGAGCAGTTGGCATGATTGTGAGTCACCAGGGAGGCTGTTCTCCAGCATCAGCTTTTCTCCATGCTGGGAGATTTTTGAAGCGAGACTTATCTTGGTCAAACCGAAGATCCCTCAAGAGCTATAAGCCCCATCATCCTGCAAAGGAAGATGAGGATGTGTATGATAAGGCAGATTTGCGCCTGATTGCTTTATGGATGTCAACACCCGACACTGCATCATGCGGGAAGAGGGCCCTTTGAGGACAGCTGTAGACCTCTGTGAACCCATTTAGAATTTGTTGAGGGCTGGGTGCAGTCAGAGCAGCTTTCTGCACTATCAGCAAATGCCACACTGTCATTAGTAAGTCCAGATTCTTTCCAAAATTATCCAAAATACATATGCAGTCATTTTCCAGAGTATGTTGCTTACTATTGATTTGTGGAAGAAAGATTTCCAAGGTTACATATGGAGATACGGCTTGTATATTGTATATGCTTCATCAATTAAGTTTAATTATTATAAAACTGTATCACTATTTCATGCAGTATTTTAAAGTCAGTACTCACCCCAAAACAGAATAGTGATATTGGAAAGGAGCCTAAAATGGAATGGTGAATCCATAGCTCGCTAATGTTACTAAATGTTAGCTTTCAAGCACAGAGGGCCACGAGTAGCAGTGAGTGGGTTAAGTTAATTTTCTCATTGGATAGATAGCAAGCTAACGCTATCTCAATACATAAAGTCATACTTTATTCCACTGAATTATCAGTATGCACTTGTTTGTGGTTACTTCATGTAGCCCAGTACAACCAATATTCCTACAGCAGCTGTAAGCAGGGGTCACAGATTTAGGTGTAACACGAGCTCATTTGCTGTCGTGCTCTGTTTGAGTGGTGCACTTCCCGCCCACTTCCAACTAATCATGGGCAGTGCTGCATCTGACTTGTGATTTATACGTTGTATAATTGCACATCATTCCCCCGTATTTAAGATTATTTCATATGCAAATAGTTAGCTTAATTGCTTGCTTGTCAAAGTTGGTGTCTGTCACGGCTAGGTGTGAAATACTGAACTACTTGCACGAATGGTAGAGATACAGTTGGTCCCGAGCCTATATACTGTAAGCTTTATGAACTTTGGGACTGCCTTGATGATTGGAACATCCTGAACATCACGCAAAATTCCTTCTCCACTATGTCATGTGTCCAAACCCCTTTTCTTTGCACCATACAACATGAGAGTTTGGTCATTTGGCTCATTTAAAAATCAATGATCAAGAGCATAGACATGAATGAGTTACACAGTTTTTGCCAAAGAAAAAGAAGGCTCATGCTCTTTGCGGTTGCTTTGAGCATACAAAAAGGATAGCATTTCTCTTATATTTTACCTTTATTTTTTAAACAGATACAACCAACTCATTTATGTGAAAACATTAGCCTAGTTAATAATAGTTTATATTTAATATATTTATGACACCTATAGTAGTGAGACATTTTAAGAAGGAAAACATACTGAGAAATGGATAAAAAGTTTCCCACCTCTAATCTCTGATATACCAGGTATACGTTCAATGGCGCATTAATGAGCGGGCTAACCTGGGCTATAACCCGGGGCCTCCACCATGGGGGGGCCTCTAAAAATTGAGAAAAAATATGACAGTAATGAACACCGTAACGCACATGATGCTGCACTACAGTGACACCTGGTGGTAAAAGTGGTGGGGATGGTGCGTGCGACACCGAGAGGTCCCATCTCTAATGTTGATACAGTGTAACAAAATCACGCCTAATAGCCTATCTATATCCATCACGCAGCTTAGACAAAAGCGACATGCAAGACATCGACACACATAGCCAATATTGACAACAGGGCCGGCGCTAGCCTTGAAAATTCGGAGGCAAAGATCCATCCCTTTATTGACAGCAATAAGTCCTGGCTAGTTCTCAATGGTTTTCCGTTATTAACACGTTTTCCAATTTAAGAATAATCAAGTGACAATTGAAGACACGGTTTCTCTCCCCCATGCAAACTAACAGCGACAAAATAATGGGCTACATTCAGTGCAGAAGAATAATTTAATAATAAATAGGTCTATGCACTGGCACTCAGCAACTGTAATTTTTTTTTTCCAGCGAGAGCGGCATTTCAGAACTCTTGCGAATGAAGGTATTTTCGGTGACAAGTACGCACACCTGTTTTTGCAGCACGGTCACGCAACTTGCTGTAAAAAACAGACAGCTGCCCGATTGGAAAATGTAAACGGACGAAACCACGTACTTGTCACCAGAATTACCTTCAAAGCTTGCTATGTTAGCTGTTCAGGCTGGCTATTCAGCTGCTAACGTTACGTTAATGTAACATGCGGTCAGCTGAGTAAATAATTGCCTGACAAGAATAACATTACTCAGTTATTAACTGTATCATCCACAGAAAAGATCGGTAAGGTTATCATTTGCCAGCCATTATAATATGCCGTCAAAAAATCCGGTAGCAGCAGGACACGTTCCTCCATTCTTATGAGTGGTTACTGCATACTTAGCTCTCTCTAGCTGTAAGTGACTGTACAGGCTAGGTTTGGCTAGCGAACTACATGCAGTTAGAAACCTTAGGTGATACTTAAATAATCGCTTGACAAGGCTGACATTACTTTTACCTTCCTACATAAGTGTTTACTAAAACTAACCTGCTACTTTAGCCTGTTGACATAAGTCTTGTTCATGCAGGGGGTAATTTTGCAGAGCTCTTAACAATAGCAAAATGAAGCTGAGTGCTGAACTATGGTACTGAGAAGCCCAGTTAGATTTTGTTTATTCCAAGACTCGGTAGGTCAGTTCTTCATCAGTTGTTCCATAGAACATAACTGTAAATGTTTACAACAGTAATATGAAATGGAACAATTAAACCATTGTTACATTAAATGGCAAAGAGCCAAAGATGACCTTGTATCAAGTTTGATGCAGACTTCTGACTGTTAGTTTAATCAGTGATTTGCCTAAAATGTGTTTGATTTGTTGATTTGTTTATTGAACAGTCATTATTAGCCTAAGTGAAGTGTTGTGCAGATGTAATTGTGTGTGTGTGTGTGTGTGTGTGTGTGTGTGTGTGTGTGAAAGAGAGAGAGAGAGAGAGATTGAGTGAGTGTATGTTGACTCATTTGCGAAAGTTAATGTTATATTCATTAGATAATTAAATGATGGCACAGAGCCTAAGATGACCTTGTATCATGTTTTTTTTTTTTTTTTTTAATGGGGTGGGCCTATATACTGTATATAATGTCTCATGCACTTAGGGGCAGGGGGTGGATGGAGTTTTGGGGGGGTTTGGGGGCCTCATAAAGTTCTGTAGCCCAGGGGCCTCAAGTGATGTTAATGCGCCCCTGTATACGTTGTAACAAATCTTGCAACAAGTTCATCTGAAATTTGACATACAGAGTCCTATTTTGATGAATCTGTAGGCAGCCAGCAAATCCAAGTCCTAACAGTATTGCAGATGAAAAGTCAGCATGTCTAACTTCATTCTGGTGATTTCATGACAGGAGGCGATAGTGCAGCAGTGGTGCTGTTGTTATCAGGTTTCGACCAAGTCAAATTACTTAAGTATGGGTGTGGCAGAGATTTGGTTCCATTACTCCCCACTGTTATTTCCCTTAAAACCAGTACGTTAATCCTGTAGCGAAATGGAAATTTCGTCTCTTGAAGAACAAGCACCTACCTTCTGTTACCGCCACCTCCATTGGTCTTCTGAGAGTTGCGCTCCAATGTCATAATGCATGGAGGGGTTTACGGGGATAGTAGTCGATTCACCAGGTACTGTGTTTTGTATGAAAAGATGCAAGTGATTTAACCATACACAAAATTAAAACAATGTGGCAATCAACGCCATACGAAATGGCAAATGTTACAAAATAAAAAAAAATAGGTCAAGCTGGACCATCATTATTGAGTACTTTGATTCTGTCCCACTTCAATAAAAGGCAAACAAGGAAAAATAAAGCACATGCCAAACAATTGTTTTCAACCCCTGTGTCTTGGATACAGATAAACCGCAAACCCACACAAATCCCAGAATATGTTTCAGCTCCTATTTGCCAAAATAGAAAAAACATTGATAAGTGTCCGAGCATTGAATACTGCGTCGCATACCCTGAAGCCAGTTGTTTTTGCAGTCCAACAGAAAAGATTTTCAATACAGGAACAAAAAATAGGTACTCAATGAGTACATGTGTCTACTTGTACTTTATAATAGCGATGAAATAATGTACTTCTAATAGATAGGGATGTATTATAGAGTCCGTAATAATCGGTAATCCAATTGTCTAGACAACCTGAAATTGATCTGGACAAACTAGACTACAAACAAGGTTGTCCAGATAGACGACCAATAATCCTGGCAGTTTTAATAGGTTAAATATGCCGAAAGTTTATTTACTTCCCTGTGCTATGGGCGAGACCATTTTTGTGATATTTAAGGCCTAAAGCATGTAAGTTTCACACATCCTGTAAAGTGAGTCTTTTTTTTTAATAATGTACAACGTACCACGGCAAACAATAACTGTGGGGAGGGAGAGGGAAATTTGCACAGCAAATTAGATCTGGGGATAATTAGGTGGCAGATTGAAAGAGCCAGGTTGGGACTTAAGCCATGGCACCGGGGAACCCCCTTCTCTTATTGATGAGTGTCATAGGATCTTTAATGACCAAAGTGAGTCAGGACCTCGGTTTAACGTCTCATCCAAAGATGGCGTCTCCTTCAGTACAGTGTCCCCGTCACTGCACTGGTGCATTGGGGATTATTCCACCAGACGGAAGATCGCAACCTACTGGCCCACCAACACCTCTTTCTCAAGTACTCACTGCCTTTATATCTCTCCTCACTCGTTCCATGTCATGTCAAATTGGTTGGCTCTGTTGCTGGCCATGTAGCTAGCTAATGCTGAGTTTGATCAGAAAGGGAAATGCAGTATGATTTGAAGGAAAGACCTGTCTTTTCCTGAGATTGTGATGGAAGAAGGGTCTCATAAATATTAAAGAAATGGTACACAAATGAACCAAGCTATTGATTTGCACGAGAGTGGTTTTGGTTAGCAATTGGTGGGCCTCCAGCTGGCTCACAGCTAAGACGTTTGTTTCCGAGCCCTGTGGTTGGGTGTTTGAATCCCACCCACGTCATTACCGAATATGGCCAGAGGCCCACATGGGAGAGACAACAATCATAACAAGCTCGCCGGGAGGTTACATAGATTTTAATAGAGGTTACACCCAGGGGCGGAGCCAGAGGGGAGGCCAGGGTGGCACTGGACCCCCCTGAAATCTGATTGGACACCCCTGGTGCCCCCCCAGATGATTGACATGTCACAGCAGCACGTCTTGTTGAAAGGAGCCTGTTGCATTTTGAAATCGGTCACGCCTAGTGACTGCTAGGTCCCTCCTGTGCAGTAGTTGGCGCTACATACCACAAAGAGAATAGAAAGAATCGAGGAAAGATATCGCGGCAAGGGGATGAACAGTGTTCATGAACAGTGAAATCCAAATTCTGAAGTTAGTTTTACGGTGGTTTCTGTTTAAAATCACTTTTGTGTTCAGACAGGAGCTCGTTTTTGTTGTTTGCTGTAAGCAATGAGTATCAAGCTAACTTTAAAGGGGAACTATGCAAGTCCAGCAGAGATGCTAAGTCTCACGCATTCAGCGTTAGTCTCTCGCCTCTTGGTGGCATTCACGTTCCTGTGCCGTAGTCAGCAATTATTCTATCAACGCGCACTGAAGAAATTAACTCGCGGAATTTAAGTCATTGTGCATTAAGTTAATCAGTTTTACGTGCATTACGGTGGATTTCCCCACTAGTGACACGGAAATCGATTATGACTCGGGAATTCTCACGCTTGTCTTTACTGAGGGATTGAAAGCAATGGAATTGCATCAAGACGTTTCAAATAGTCTTATTTCATTTACACAATTTAAACGATCATGAAACACATGCATTGTTTCCAATCCCTGAATAAAGAGAAGCACGAGAAGTCCGGATTCATAATCGCTTTCCATGTTACTTGTGGTTAGGTCCACCTTTACGCAGGTGAAACTGAGACTTCAATGCAAAAGGATTTTAATACCGCGTGAGAAGCTCATGAAGCGTTCTCTGAATAATTGCGGACTACGGTGAATAAGCCTAAAAAATGCGCGAGACTTAACGCCAAATGAGTGAGATATGGCATCTCTGGTCCAGTCACTTTTCCCGTTTTGCTGACCCACCTCCCGGCTGTGTGCATTTATTTTCAACGTAGCCATCGAGAAATCAATCCGTGGAGCTGTGGATTATCATATAGGTATTATGATGTGTGTATTTTTGTAGTCTTATATGTCATAAACAAGAGATTATGGGTTACGGAGAGCGTTTGTGCCGCGGTGCCACCGAGAGGAGAGCTGGGACACCGGGTCGGAGGCTCTGATGTTGCAAGGTCGGTTTTTAGCCGAGACGCTACGTGGAAGGCGGGGAGCCTCCACTCTACCCGTAACAAGTTACAAGTCATTTATCTAACCATCACAATTAGTCCGAAGCTGTTTAATTAAGGTAAAAAAATATATATATATGAATATATATAAGGCAAATAACCTGCATAGTTTCTCTTTAACGTTACATCTCATGGTGTCAACAGATGATCAGCATCAACTTCAAGCACATTTAATTATGGGCGTCGCATTGAACTGGGCAAACTTTGTTGAGCTCCGACCCCATTGCCACTTATTTTTTCCGCGTTTCTCCAATGATTTTAGATTAATGAGACTTGCAGACTTTCAGCTAGCTAGCTGCTTCATGCTCGTTGGCTTAAATGAAATGTCATGTGAAAATGCTAGTCTGTCAACTAGCTGAAAAGTTTGAATATTAAACTTACATCTACAGTGGTGTATTTGCACTGACTTTTTTAGTGAATTTCACCACAACTAAAGAATTATGTTGATCTGAAACTGCATAAGGTAGTTCATGTCAACAGGGTGTCATTGTTTGTTGAAAAATTGATGCCAAATTGTGTGGGTGTTTTACATTTTGTACATTGTTAATAAACCGTAGAAATTACATACACAAATCTTATCTGCTGTGTGCTTAAGATGTAGTTATATAATATTCAAACATTTACAGACTCCTACTGCAATTGATTGTTTGAGAAACACATTCATTGTCATAGTCTGTGGGCCCCCTGAAATAGCTTTGGCCACGCTCTGGCCACCCCAACGATAAAAGTCTAGCTCCGCCACTAGTTACACCTATTAAAATTCAATTGTTCATCACTCTTTAGCAACCACTTCTGGTCGCCCATGCGCATGTAGCTGTACGAGCAAAATTGTAAATGTGTGATCCTCCATCCTATCTGTGTGATCCTCCATAGGCAGTGTACAATTGGCAGTGCAACTGCATAGTGTAAAGAAGCGAGGGCTAGTCGTCATGTTAGTTAGTGGAATCACATGTCACGGCATCTTCATCCCAAGTCAATGGGATCAGGTTGCTTTTGGTGGGCTAAACAGTGGTCAGTGTGAGTCAAAATGCAAGCGAAAATTGCAGAGTGCAAGATTTATTCATTGACACACCTCCCTAATGCGCTGTGCAACCCACTGAGTCGCAGATGCATTTGTGACAGAGCACAAAAAAAATAAACTGTGCAAAGGTGAGAGATATTCCATTTGCTACGGATAAAATTGTGAATACCGTTGCAGCCACATGCATTTTTAGTTTGCAAAGGCATGAAAATATTGCGGCTCAACTCGTAAACATGTATAAATTACTTCCACTAGCGCTCTGTGCGAATGATCAAATGAGACCCATAAAAAGGCAGGAAAGTGCCTCGGGCAATAAGTGTCCCACTCAGGACACTGTTACGAACGGCGTCCCACTAAGGAAACAGTCACAGTTGATAAAACTGAATTGAATATGAATCTTGTTTTGACCACAACGGTTCCCATCATCAAGTGGTTACTCCCAGCAGCATAATGCACCATGTCTCAAAGCAAAAACTAGATAACTCAGTCGCCACTGGAACCGAGTTGTGTATCTCCCCGATCCCCAAATTTCAGACAAAATGGCCGCCGGCAGCCATATTGGATGTCCTAATTTGCCAAAAATCGGTCTTGAGCATTGTCGAATAACTATATTTGCCTGAGCAAAATTAGAAAAAATTCCTGTAATAATTGTCGCTTCCATTGTTTTATGAAAATAGAAAATCTCTGCTAAACGCAATTTGGTGGCGGTTTGGCCCGGTTTGGGTCAAAAAAAAACCATAATATCTCCCGACTATCTTCGTCGAGGGGATACAATAATCTCTAACTGGATTTAGAAACATGAGACTGCGTTCATCGTACGTCAGTGGCCTTCCTACAGTGGCTGATGGGGGAAAACATGCTGCAACAGCCCAACCAGATTTGAGCACCTTTGTGATGTGCTAGAACAAGAGATTTGCTGAATAAATGGCCACAAGTCCTGTCAGCAAAGAACAGGAAACTGAGGTTACAGTTGGCAGCTCTGGACAGTAGGATATTGTAAAAAAAGACTCCTGGTCAAACAAATCTATGTTTCTGCTGCAACATGTAGATGTTCAGGCTGATAATTGTGGTATACTGAAAGAGGCAAAATTTCATAAGACATTTGCGTAGTACCCCTGTGGTGGGATGTTCGAATCCTAGCCACAGTGTTATCGGCTACAGAGATTTCATCTACGTCAGTAAGTCACATGATCTTCAGAGTATGCCACCATCCTGACCATCAGCGACATGGACCACCACCTGCAAAAGATGTTCTAACGGATGCCAAATGTATTGGTAGAGCATGATATGAAGAAGAATATCGAAAGCTTGACCGTATACAGGGCATATGAGGTTGCCTTAGTGCGGATATGCATAATTCTCCAATTTCTGCATCTTTCCGTATGAAACTGAAAAAAATCGCCTCATATTGGAAATAAAGCACCAAAAATTTGAACCTAAATTTGAGCATTCGAATATCAACTAACATTATGGCTAATTTCAAAGTTAATTTCCTTTCTTCCTTCGTCCGTCACATCTATGGATTAACATAAGCTTTTGCTGGACATGACATCCATGACGCACGTTTGTATGTTCTGAATGGCAGCATGTAGTACTATGTTCACACGAAGTATAATTAAACAAGATGGACGGAAACCTAGAGTATGGCTGGACTGGTAACATTATCATGATCATGACGCTAATTTCCATTAGCGCCTTAATGGTAATTCCACTTATGCGTTGGCATTGAGTTAACTCTGTCACTCAGCTACTCAGTGAGTCACGGACATTCACGTTTCTAAGGCTGGTGCACTATTGCAGTGCAGCCTTCAGGAAATTTAAAATTTTTTTTAGTCCTGTTATTTAATTAATAATGTCAATATTGTGGAATGCTTTCTCTGTCCAATGCAGTAAACTGCCAGATATGCGATCGCTAACATTAACTGTGGAAAAACAGTGAGTTATTTTACGGTCCTGAAACTATCTCTATATGTCAGTTATAAATCCATAGTACACACAAATGGTCCTAGAGAGCCCACCTCACCTCAGCTTGTCATAGTAACGCTACCTGACCAAGTGTCGATATAGTACAATGAAAAATGAGGCTTTTGGCATCCAAATTTGACACCAGTGTTAAAACAAACCCTATCTCCTAACCCCTAACCCTAGCCTGAACTCTAACCCTAAACATCAAATAAAGCGTCCTTTTTTGTTGTATATTGACGCACGGTCTGGTAGCATCGCTATATGAGGAGTTGGGATGAGACTGCGCTGTCCTAGAAATTTACATGTCAAATAAAATTCAGAATAAAGAAATGAACAGTTCCGGGGAAAAAGGGGATATATCCCATTGTGGGAAATGAGCGAGACAACAATTTACTCAGCTTTGCTGAGATGATTGGGGCTATGATGGTCAACTTTCCTAAATCTCATCAACTTTCTAGTGACCGCTTCTGGTCAGCCAGGCACATTCAGCTGTAAGAACAAATTGTTTGCTGAATGAATTATTCTCATGCTATAAGAACTGCATAGTGTAAAAGAAGTAGCGGCTTGTTGTCACGTGAGCTGGAGGAATAACGTGCCACAGTATCTTCCTCCTTAGTTGTTGGGAGCAGGTCACTGCTAAAGTCGCTGTTAAAGTGTGGCTGTGTTCAGGGTGGGAAGAAAAGGAGAAATTCCACAGCCAAACTGAATTTTGTTGCTGACCATGTGAGTCTTTTTATGGTAACAGTCTACCCATTTTCAAATGGGTACTTCCACCAAGATAATGCACCAGGTTGCAAAGAAAATGCATGATGCTATTATTAAAACACCAGCCATAATAGCATAGAAATGTTTCCAGCACCATGTTAAAACCATACCAGTGAGAAAAAAGGATGTTCTGGGGGCAGAGGTCTTTCCCAGGTTTTGTAAGGTCTTCATAATACTCCTGGCCACTGAATGTACGGTATATAGAGTACCTTGGTATAGCAGTTGTCTTAGACCTCCTATGGCATTTGAAGTTGCAAACATTTTACATTTGTGGAGATGCAAGCCTATGCCCATCAAGTCAATGCACTTTATTGTCGGGGTACCTCACCATATTTTTTTCATATGCTTTTTTAAAGATGTGAGCTTGAATTAAATGAGTCCTGGGATCATTGTACAGTTGACCCTTAAGGTCTCAAACTCTTACTTTGGGAATGAGAAGTGCCGTACCATATTGCCCACGGATCATTCCAGAACAAAACTGCTATTGTCATCATTCGTCAAATAAGGTTTTGAAATTGTGAGTGTCCTAGTGACAAGCACAATCTCCTGTGCTCAGCCAAACAATCTCCCTAACAGCTTGCGGCAATGTTGTGGCTTATTGATTTGTTAGACTTAAATCTAAACTGCAAAAAATGTGAAATAAGAATGGCCACCTTACTGACAAGGACAGTAAAATAGAACAATTATTCATAGATGATGTACTGATAATTCATGTGCCATAAAACATGCACACCAATGAGGTAAAAAAAATGTAACGTAGAGGAAAGACGCTTCTTATTGGATACAGATGTATAAGAATTTTGTAGATAGCATGTCAGCAGTCATGCTGGTTTTAATTTGCCATATTCAGGTGTAATAAAGAGTGCCTCACTAAATGTTCATCAACAGTGAAGGACCATTGGCAAACTGGGAACAAATTTGTCAAATAAATTGACAATTTGATTAGAAACACTGATTGATTCTGGATATGGCTAGTTTTCCTCAAACATTACAAGAATTTGGCATACTGCCTGTAGCCAAAGAAAAAACAACATATTCTGCTCTAATCCTGTGTTTTTGTCGCATTTTTTTTCCCCTTGATCAGACCTGAGGCTACCAAGTAATAGAAATAAAATTTCTGGCATCATTCAACAAAAACAATTACTTTTTAGTACTTGGTTATTTTTGGCACGAGCAACAGATGAGACTGTATATGACACCCCAAAAAAAAAAAAAAAAAAAAAATCATTGCCGATCAGTTTTCTTATTCTGGTTTTGTATTTAAAGCAATACTTTCTCATTAATATCTGTATTTTAAAGTGATATCACTCACCAGAAACCTCCCAACATTGCTATTGAAATAGCATTTCAATTTTAAGTTTGTGAATTATACATTGACATGTTGCCAGAGATGTTTGATTGTTCATAATTTTTTACTGCCAGACTTTTCAAATGAAATACTGTATATATATTTGCCCCCTTCTCTAATTATATTTTTGCTTATTTGTCATGCATATTCATATGTTTTAGATCATCCAATTCATTTTAACTTCACACAAAGACAACGCGAGTAAGCAAAATGCAGCTTTGAAATGATCATTCATGAATTGAAGGTAAAAAGCCATTCAAAACCTTAATCACCCATGTGAAAAAATAATCACGGCCCTGAACCTCATAACTGGCTGTACTGCCCTTGGTGGCAACAACTGCAATGACATGTTTGTGACTACTGGAGTATTTTACATCGTTATGGAGGAATTTAGGCCCACTTTACTTGGCAGAATTGTTTTAATTTAGCCACATTAGAGGTATTTTGAGCATGAACTAACCATTTAAGATCATGCCTCTGCATTTTATTTGGATTCAAATCAGGACGTGGCTACTCTAAACCCATTATTTTGTTTCTATTGAACCAATCACAGGTAGACCTGCATGTGTGCTATGGATAATTGTCCTGCTGTGTAACCCAAATGCTTGAGCTTTAGGTCATAAACTGATGGCGGGACATTTTCCATCAGGATTTTCTAGTAGAGAGCAGAATTCATAGTTACATCAACTATGGCAAGTCACCTGGGTCTTGGGGCAGCAAACACTAAAAATGTCATTTAATGCACTTATCATGCACCTCGTTTTGGTACTTTCAAAATTATGCTCTTTTGAAAGTGTTTTCAAAAACTGCATTGCAATCATTGGTCAAAGACTGGGGCCATTGGAATACAAATGATTGAAGAATACAGTTTAAAACGATTCATGTTGGTGCAATACGAGATTGCCTGTTTTGAACTGCTTTTACAGAAATATTAGTGCAAAATTTGAACTTTGAAAAAATTATTCCACATTAAGGAAGAGGAAGACAGATAGGGTCATTTTGGCATAAAACAGTTTTTTTTCATGTCCATTAAAATTCCAATGAGTTTTTGCCACTTAATGAAGCTCTAATTTGCACTTGAACAGTCATTTTTTGCTTTGGAAAGGTCCTTAGAACTGACCTGCAAGTCAAGAATTGTGAAGCAAGGTGGCACGAGGGAAATGATAGTATAAAATGATGCAATCATGTGGCACAGGAAACAAGACACACACAGTGAAAGGAAAACAAATGTGTGTGGGTGAAAATAACACGGAACTGAACTGACTCAGAGACATGAAAAACACATCGGGGAACAGAAAGAACTCACTATGACCTTACAAAAGTGGTTAGGAATTGGAGGACGGGTTGTTTTGTTTTTGTTTTTTTTGCCTATTCAACTGCAGTTCTAGTCTAATGTATTTATTTTCTCCTCTAGGTGGAGAAATGGTGGCAGATTTTTGATGAAAGAAAAAAAAAGATTTCAATGATCAGAGTTGACTGCTAAAATAATCGGCATGAGTTTAGTTTGCTTTTTTAATCTACATAGTCTATCAGGAATCACCAAATCTTGCCCACAAATCCAAATCCAGCCTAGTTTTTTTTTTTCTCCTAGGCAATGAAATAATTAACTGACAGACTGCCTTTACATATTTACATCTGACTCTCAGGTTAAGGGAGATTGAAAGACCACCAGTTTTTGTACCCCTTGGACTACTGTTTCATGATCCCTCCTGAGTGCTGTTTTACCTTTTTTGCATTTGAATCATTCTGTAATGCTGAGTAATCATCTGGATACATTTACAATTTCAGTTTTTACCTTTATAAATTGAACTTGGTTTTTGGAAAAATTGTTAAGCTTAATCTTATTTTACAGAAAAGCTGAATGGTTTATATATTTTTTTTTCAGGTGTATTGAACTGACATGATTAGCTTTCATGGTTGGCTATTGTAAAACCATTTCAAGGTAACAGGACAAAAGTCTGCTGCACAGTTTTTTATATAACAGAGAGAAAAGGAGGGAATTCAAAATGAGGGAACAGAAGGCCATTTTCCGGCCGTACAGAGAATAATTCTCTGTTTGCTGGTTTTGACGTCTTGGATGCATGATGGGCACTCGTGGCTTTTCCATGACCTTTGACATTAATAGCAGAATCTGTCAACAAGAAACCTTTGGCACAGAGGTGCTAGCTACTTGACAGATGTTTGTTTTACCTAAAAAATAGTATTGACCTCGACGGACGGTTTTGAAATCAATCAAGTTTAACAATCTGCAGTCAAATATGAAGGCAAATCCTCATATTTCCTTACACTATAACATTATATGAGGTTTTGCTGCTTTATTTTTCGATTATTTGAGTGAATTGTGCTGATGCCTTGGGACCACGATGTTTATCAAAGCAAAACATTTACTCCACATACTGACCCATTTGAGTATGGATCCACAAAATCAACATTAACAATTTTATTTTTCTTGAATATTTATCAACAAATATTATTGCTACTGATTTTTTTTTTTTTTTTTAGATAAGACCTATCTCAAGACTCAAGAGAATTATGTGAGCATTCAATCAAAGTGCAAACAAAAGAGTTATCAGTGACATCACTTGGTAAATACAGCATAAACAGTGACCCCGAGTCAAGTATAAACACACCTTGGTGCTGGAAAGTGAAAATGTTACTGCATTTCCTGATGATCATCAATCTTGATGAAAAACACTTTAAAATTGCAGTTAAAAAAATAATCATTTTAGTTTAGGGCAGTAGGGAAGTTGATGAAATGTAATAAAAAAAAAAAAAATCTCCTTTACAGAATTTCTGAGCACTAAAGTGTAATGTAGAATACTGCCCTTGCTAGAGACGTCATTTATTTATTTATTTATTTATTCATTTATTTATTTATTTTTGTGTGTGCGTGCGTGTGTGTGTCTTACAGGCCATTGAGCTCCTTTTTTACTGCAATTTTTTATTGGAATTGATAAGGTCAGTACATTGATGCTTGCGCATGCAGCTGATGGATTTGGTTGAAGTCAAAAAATGGGAGAAGACTGTAAAAGTTAAAGTCTCGTATGTAATCTGCAAGAGTTTGCAAGATGGATTTTTTTAAAGTCACTTTGGCATTCATACATTGTTTGTTCTTTAAGTTTAAAAGCTTCCCTTGCTTTCTCACTAAAGATGTCACATCTTAGCACGCCCTCAGCTTCACACTGGATATCTGTTTTATTCAAGAAAGGTTTTGGAGGGAGACATAGCATAATGTTTCACTGTATGCCTGTTTGAGAGACCAGCTGTTGTCCTTGTGTATTATGCATGAGCCACGCACCCATGTCAGGTGAAATATGCTGTAGGAAGCCACTTGAGCTTTCCATTAGAATCATTTAGTATGCATATTACAAACTGCATGGTGGGTTTGGTGAAATTTTTCCATTACAGCTCTGACAAAAGTGTTCTTGTTTTCTTCGCATTGGGCCATCATTTTATCTGCTGTCCATCTGTCAGTAAATATTAAAAGATGAAGCAGATTTTTGGTTACATCTGAGTGAATAACTAACATTGGCCTAATTTCGAATGAGATCTCTGGGTTGTTGATCTATTTGAAATGTATACTCGGAATTTCTTTACAGTGTTACTGTTGCATTTTACCCTCTGAATTTAAAGCTTCTCATGCTCAAATATAACAGGAGCATTATTTTTTAACAGATTCAGCCAACATACTGGTAAGCCTTTGGTATAATCAGGGCTTGAGTTTTTTCCAATCTGTGTACTGAGTCATGTAGGAAGTGCATGCCACATAAGAGCTCTGTAATGGGGAGCATTAATCACAGCCTCTCTCGGTGACGACAAACGCTTTGCCTTATCGGTGATCAAGCTAGTGTCAGGTGGACCACCCCCGCTCCCTCCCTTCCTGTTCCTTCAGCTTTGAGATATGAGCCTCCGTCAGATTTCAGAGTGATCATCTGTGATAATTCGGACATTGCAATGACAGGTGTTATCTAGCGTGATTCTGACTCGCGGCTGTTGTGGGATTTGATTGAGTGGTGGGAGAAATAGAGGGGGCGGGGTGATCTAGAGATGCCCATCCTGCAGAGCTGATTGATTGTTGGTGCTCTAGCACTATCTCACATACAAATATAGTTAATAACTTGGTTAGCCTTGAGTGAAAACTGCTTCCATTGTACATATTTTTCCTTTATATTCTCTCTCTCTCTCTCTTTCTCTCAAAGGAGGCAAAATTATGTGCCTTCGCACCTCAACCTGCCATCCAAAACTATTTATCTGCATTTAGGCTATCTACACTTTATTGTGTACATATGATTTACACACACACACACACACACACACACACACACACACACACACACACACACACCTTAAATCCATCAAGTTAAAAAGCACTCTGTAGATGGCATCTGTCACTGGTGTTAATTCTCTTTTTAATATTGCATAGCCGAAGATTGCCCTGTTAATCCTCTTGACACGCTTATTCTGCCCAGTAGCAACCCTTATGCACTAGATAGATCCTTTTAAGTGCCTGGACATGTGCTCTGAAGTCTCATATTTATCACACACAGACAGAGACACATTCTTATATGCATTTATGTACTGCCAGGGATTCTTCATAGTGTTTTCATGAAGTTGATTTGATTTCCAATTTAATTGACAGTTCTGGATGTAAAAACGCATGGAGAAGCAAATCTGGCCATGTTGCTCCAGGGAAAATCATTTCAATTGCTTTACATTGGTTCACTTTTTCCCATTGTTTGTTATTTTATAGAGCTTAGAAATGCTTGTTTTAGGACACAAGATGGTCTCGGCCAGTCTTAACATTCTGTGAAAATACCACTGAAAGCACATCATATTTCAACAAATATTAAGCTGTGAGAAAAGGAAAACAAAACAACAAAATATTATTTCCCACCCCAAAAGTGTCTCTTCTGCTGAATTAAAATGTGAATCACAATGAAATTTAAACTTGGTCCCAAAGTACATAAGAACTCCATTTGATAATTGTAGGAGTGGTATGACAAATTAAAATTCAGAACTGAAACATGAGTTCACATTCCTTGTCATTTATGATATCAGGCATGTGCATAGAGAAACTGTCCAAATGGCGCTTAGAGAGCAACCTAGCACTGAGCACCACCAAATCACAAGACATCATCATTGAATTAGTCCCAATGCAGCTGTTGGAAAATACAAATAGACTTAGTCAATTTATCATATAATTTACATGCGAAACATCCTGTGAAATAGAATCATGCCCTTGATATCATAGCTGTTGGAAAATAGAAATAGACCAATTTATTTATCATAACGATACACATACAGGAAAATCGGGACCAATGGTAGCTATCAGAAGTTTAGAAATTTTTGTCATAAATGTTTATGAGAACAAACACCTTTCCCTTCCTTAGTTCTAATTGAGGTACTCCCAGGGATGCATATCCACATGCCAAACATGTGGGGTGTATGTTACCATACCTCTCGTGTTATAGTTCTCCAGGATTATTAACTCTATTCTTTGGACTGCATAATGGAAACTATAGACTCCTTTCTTTGGAGAAAGACAATTTAATACAGCATCTGTTTAATTAATTGTTAAGTGTTTTCTGTATTTTCTGTGTAAGCATTAGCTGTTGTGTGTGGGGGGGGACACATTTCAAGATTTTAAGGAAAATGACATCTTCTAACTTATGTACCTCTTACCTAGTTGCTTGTTGGATGTCACTGAAATTGTTTGTCTCCCTCACCCCAAAGGTATAGGACTGATTTAGTCAAAGCTGCTCGTGGCTGTCAATTTGAGTTTTAAGTAGGAGATGTAATCGAAGACGGGGCTTTAGAGAGGGATTTACTCCAAAAGCATCCATCTTTCTCTGAACTAATGCAGTGGATGTGCTGTAATCTGCAGCCGCCTCTGTGATTAACACTGAGCAGGGCTAGAATTTTGAGAACTGAGCCTCCATGGAACTCAGGATTCAAAAGACAGTTGAAGCTCTTCTCAAGCCATTGCTTTGTCCTATCCTGTGTGATCACCAGCATTCAGCATTTACTGTAGAAAATGGGTCATATCATTCAGGATATCCACAATCTTTCACAAATTGACCTACTGCTCCCCTAATTTACCCTGAGAACAGAAATCCACATCAAGTCAAGTTGCTCCATTTCACTGCCCTTCTCTCATGTTGAGCACAGATCTGTCCCTCTCGGAAAAAAAAATTCTTGACGTAACTCTGAGTTAAAATCAGTTATATATGGGCAAATGTAGTGCATTAAGTACCAATGGTTCCTTGAGTGTACACAAAGGTGAATACCTGATACTCTGTGTACCCTCCTCAGTATCTCATTCCTGCCACATCCCCATATCTCAGTCTCAACCATTTCTTATCTCCTATAGTGTAAAGTAGGGCTCACTCACACCCCTGCCAGCTGATCATTATGGATATGGTTTAGTGTGACTAAGAACGGCATTAGAAAGGACGAAAAAACCATTGCTGATTATATCTTACATTGGTGTATGTAACAGATGCTTTCTGGGCTTAGATCTGGGGGGATTACATCAGCTAACAGATGCTAGTAATGTTATCACCAGAGAAAGGGCCCATCTCTTTATTTGTGTGTGTGTGTGTATGTGTGTGTGTAAGAACGAGAGAGAAAGGAGAGATTGTGAATATGTACCTGTGAGATACATATGGTGTGTGTCTTTCCAGGGTGGGGGGAAACCACAGTACCCAGAGGACACCCACGCAAACACTGGGAAAAACACGCAAACTGATGTGTTTTGGGAATCTTTGGGTCATGTGCACTCCTGTGTGCATGTGTGAAACAGAGTGAGAGAGAGAGAGAGAGAGAGAGAGAGAGAAAGAGGATACAATGAACATGTACTTGAGTGGCATTCAGCAAAAGAGAGAAAGTCCGTGAATATGTGCATGCAAGAGATTTAGAAAGACAGGGAAAGACTTTGTTTTGGCATCTGATTTGGCCCACAACCCACTTCTATTTTACATGACAAAACTGTTTAGCAAGATTAAATTTGGGAGAGGCAAAAGAGCAATAACAAATGAAATCACCACAAACTCTCAGGTTGGAACTTATTATGCAGAAGAAAATGTCTTGATATTGATTAAATGCCAAATTACCTACCATTGTATTTCATCCAGAAGGATGACACAATAAAATGACATGGTGCTCTAAGATATGGTTACATTGTAAACACGAAGATTCATCAAATTGTGCTCAGCTTTCTCTTTGAGGGAGTCCACAGTGCTGATATTACATAGCTCAGGGCAGACCAGGAAGCAGGAGATTGTGTGAAGTTGACCAGGCCATGGGCACACTGGATCTGTGGGGAAGAAAAGTAAGTGTCTTCCTCAGCTCAAAAGCTCATTACTCAGGCCCTCACTTTATGACATCAGCATTCTCCCAGCACTCTGCTGCCGAGTTAAGATCATGCAAACTGCACTTTGCTTGATAGATTTCTCTCTCTCTCTCTCTCTCTCTCACACACACACACACACACAAAACACACATTCACACTAACAAAAATATGCATAATCATGTATGCGCACTGACAAACATCAGCTTGCACTAGCACACTCCTGCACATGCACAAAGATCTCTGTACACATGGATTTAGAAACACAGAATTGTGTGCGCTCACCAACTGAGACCAAAAAAATGGGATGTGAGAGATGATTCAGACTCGGCTCACTAGAATAGAGCAGCATTTTTTTTTTTATTTATCAGGAATGAGAGACCGGCAGCACAGCAGGCAGGTTTGGTGCAGAATCTCAATGCATCTCCCTGTAAGCTTCCCCCCTCATTCACCCCATGCCTGAGAATATTCCCAAAAATTATTATTACCCATCCTCCCTTCCTCCTTCCCAGCTTTAAACACTTTAATTACAACAATTCCCCCTCTCTGCCATCATTTAACATTTTTTTCTGAGCGCAGAGGAACTCAGTAAGACTGCATCTGTTGGACATGAGTCAGGATTTTCCACTTCAACATTTCATTTGAGAGGCAGGAAAGGCATCACTTATAGCTGAATTGTATGTACAATTTCGTCTGCAAAGCGCAGAGACCGAGCTGCAGGTGTTTCCATGGCGACTGTTACATTGATCTTTGTTCACTGCCAGTGAATTTAATTGATTTGGTGTTCTTTGACATACCATTAGTGAGGTTCGCTTTCATCATAAACATAACATGAAATATACATGGAAAGCAACTGCAAATTTTATGGGTATGGCAGGTATGTTTGCTGTTTATTGATAGCGAAAAGCTAGTTTTCATTTCTATATCTTAAACTTCTCACATTTAGAAACAACAAAGGTGGAAAAATGTCAGAATATCTTCATCTATTTGTGTTGGGTACGATGAGCATTAAATTAGTTATTGAAATAAACTGATTTGATTTCACACAGTTTTTATGCCCAGGGCCGGACTTCACTCCAACCCTCCACCACCAACACGAACCCCACTTTTTAAACTTTTTGCACTTATGCACATATCCATAAACAGCTCATAACTTCAGTTTAGTCATAATATCAATACTGCAAATAATAATAAAATATCCTCCTACCTGAATGCATGGAGTATATCAGCCATTCTACCTCCTAAACCATCAATACACATTCCCATGCTTTCCTTGCGGCAAAACATGTATTTTATTCTTGAAACAAATTTTTCAGGCAAGTTCACACTCAATTTTTGAGGATAGCCTGTCTGGTGAATCGTTTTTGATGTACATCCTCAAGAATTTCACAAGAATTGGGTCAGTATATAAAAATCAAACATAAACAGAATTAAGTAATAATTCTCATTTTACCTACTGAACATTTAATTGAGAACAGCGCAAAAAAAGAAAAAAAAAAACATTAGAGCTTTACCTTATCAACTGCATTGAGTTTTACAGGTATTTGCAGATTCCAAATTTGATGCTTGCAGTGGTCCAAAACAATTGGGGTAGGGCAATGGAAATTCAGGGGAAGTTGTGTAATTTTCAGAAAAAGGACTATTTGAAACATTCCATAGGTAAACCAGTGAGTTGGTTACAGGTCTTGCAATTATGATTGATTACAAAATGAGTAGTCACAAAAGGCGCAGTAATTTACCAGCAAGATGGGTTGAGATTTGCCACTTTGCCAAAAAATTCCATTAGCAAATGCTCAAACAGTTTTAGTTCAACATTTCTCAATGTGTCTAACCTTACTCATCCCGCTGCAATCCTCTGTTCATACCTGACGTTAGTTTAGGATTAAGTCAGCATGTCTCATCCACTGCCAACCCCATTAAAGATATATTCTAGTTTTTGCCATTATTCCAAAAAATACAATACTCATCCAAAGCTTTTATCACAGCTAATGAAAATGAAAATTCTGCTAATATTTAGAATTCTATACAGCCGTGCACAATTCAATTTAAATAATTTTTTTCTACTGGTACCGCAGTTGTTTGACCACCTAAAGTCAACCTCTGTCTTTCAAACATTCAGTCACCTTCTTAAGAATGTCAGCATACCTGTTGATATCCATGTCTTTCACATTTGTAAGACAAGGTGTTTTTCTGTCTAGAAATGTGGGTTTTTTTTTTTCTTGTGTTCATGCATTTCTGCCCTGGCCTTCAAATTGTTGGCTTGTTTATTTAAAACCTGCACAGGTGACTATAAACATGCTAGAGGCCATGTGTACCAAACTGTGGTAAAAACTCGAACTGAGATGCATTTTAAATATGCATGGGTAGGAACATGCATGCTAAGTTTCAGTGTCCTTGGTTAAAGGATCTGGGGAAGATTTTTAACGATAATCATGAAAATTAGGGGTGTGGCCCTATGAAATGGAACATACATCAAAACCCACAATATGCGTGGTGAGTTTTGGTACTTAGTATATGTGTCTTTTCACAATACTGGGTAACAAAGTTTGACCGAGAAACAGGAACGAAAACGCCAATTCATATTGAATTTAGAAAGTTGTCATCTCTGCTTAGGGGTAACGTTACCTGTCCAATTAATTCATGCGGTATTTTATATGCAATATTTTATAGGAGAACGTTATTCTGAAGTATAACTTTCATCTCGATGGATTGCGGTGGAACAAGAAATGCGTACAAATGTATAGGTCGCTGCATGATAAGAAATTGCATTATAAACCTAAAAATATAAAGTCAATAACATAAATTATATGGAAAAGTCTGGAAAATAGCAGTCAGTAATGTCTTACCTTGCGGGAGAATGGCCAATTGCAGAACGATGATCAAGAATAAGGATGGATTTGGATAATTTTTATCATAATTCCCTTTTCACATGACAGTGGTTGCAGCATGCAAAATTGTGGACACGAAGCTTACAGGGGCAGAAACAGCCTACTCACAGCAACACGCTGGAAAACTTTCGTGGCTGATCAAATTAAGTCATCCATCAAATGTGAAAAAAATCTATAAATTGATGCGTATAATCAAAGAATAAAAATAAAAATTTGTCTTTGGTAAAGGTCATGATTTACTGGACACAAAATGATTTTTAGTATTTGTGTTGGTACTTTTCAAAAGCGACAGAAATTATCAGGGAAGAGATTGGTTTATCGGTGCAAGGGAAGTAAATTCACCTGTGGAGTAGCACCTACATTCGAGCAGCGTCGCTCATTCATGACCTGCCTGCCATGGTAACAGTCGTTTGCACTGTGGACACTACGGGCAATGACCGTTACCTGATAATTTCAGTCTAATAGCCTGCTTTCCTGGTTAGCACATATATCCTATGTGCTAACCAGGAAGGTTTTGTAACAAAGTGGAATTTATTCACTGGACTGGGAGTAAATAACTAATGGGCAAATCAGCATGATACTTATTAATTCTAATTTCCAACATCCTTTTTTTAAGAACTTATTTTTGATGTCACATTTTGGTGTCCTCATTTGAGCCAAAAATCATTTTAATTAAGTAAAAAAAGCTACTGAGGTCCGAGTTTTAAGTCCGAGTTTTATCCTCACTATATCTCCTATATGTACCAAACAAAATGAACATGAATTAAATGCATCAATCATTATCTGCTGATGATAAAACAATTAACAAAAACTATCCCTAAAATCTCTCCAGTATTGTGAAAAGACATACAAGTATATATATCACATTTCTACAGAATTGCTGCAAAAATTATTCACAGTTTAGTCAAAATGGCATTTTTTTTAAGATGGCTGCTATAGTGGCCATATTTGAATTTAGATTGAAATGCCTCAAAGAAACTTTGATGGAAACATGCATGCCATGATTCAGCTTCCATGATCCAGTTGTATTGGATTAGAATATTTTTAAAGATATTAATGAAATTTAGGGGTGTCGCCTCATGACAGGGGTGAAATCAAAGTCGAAATGGAACGCACACAAAAATCTGGGATATATATTATTTGCTCAGTCTTGGTAGTTAGTTTGTACACATCACATTTCAGCTGACTTGCCTGAGAAATGATTGAGAAATGATTGACAAATGACTCAAAAAAGTCATTTTCAAGATGGCTGCCTCAAAAAAACTTTGGTGTCCTCAAGGGTAGGAACATGTATTCTGAGTTTCAGCTTCAGCCCAATGATTTTGGAGGACATGATGTTTTCATCTGGACAGTGAATGACGAAAATCATGGACAAACAGGCCATAACACAAGCCTAGCGGACCTTTGTTCCAGGTGAGCTAATTAGCATGCATCAATGTAACATAACAACTCCTGAGAATGGATTACTTCCACATCACTGGCTGTAAGCTGACTATATTACACTTCATGAATCCCATTTCAAAAAAAAAAAAAGAAAAACATAACCTTAGTCAAAGTAGACCTGTAATGACAGTGTAGCTACTGGATCGATCATGTGCAGCCTTGTGTACATGCAAGGAACCACAGAATGCCGAAGGCAGTTCAAGGTCAGTAATGGCAAGGAATTTCCAAAAGTTACTCTTAGCACCTTTAACAGCAGGTTAACCTTGTTCAATAGGCAGGAATGCCTTCTGTTAATTCCTCATATGTGTATATCTGCCCTTTCTATCTTTTGGTTGGTTTGACTAGCTTGCTAAAATCAGGTGGTGAGACTATCTACGAAGAGTGATTGGTGAAGTTTGTCTAATGTAGGCAAAATATTTTGCTTATTATTTCATATTAGTGATCTGGAGTTTCATGATATTCTGCCAATTCAGTCCACAATTTTGAAAATAAGTAATTAGGTTTTATGTGATATTACATGTAATATCACATGATGGAAGTGATTCTCATTTAAATAATTGACCCTTTGAGGAGTAGAATTATTTTTCAGATGTATTTATTTATTTATTTTCAAAACAGTCATTCGTCTCTAACTCTGTTGCTTTAAGTTGAAGTGCCCATTGTGATCGCAGTACTCAAACAATCAAGCATGAATATTTTAAATAAAAGTCTCAATTAAAAATTCTGGTCAGGTATTAGAATCTTCTGTGATCCTGCTCCTTAAAGAGTTAAAATAGTCACAAGCTGTAGTATGAGCCCTGCTTGGAAGTGGGAAAGAAACGGGTTGTAGTTATCCTCCCAAACTGGTAGCACTGCTTATGCCAGAAGATGAAAAATTCAGACTTTTTCTTACTTATGATGCAAGGGAGGGGCTTTACTGAAATAACTGACAGAAATTTTGACACAGTCACAAAATGTAGTGAATTATAATCTCCCTCATATCTAAAGCTGGGGAGGGGGAAAAAAAAACCTAGCGATGCAAAGAATAATTGCCCCATCTCAGTTGGAGCCAAGCTGTTTACTTATTTATTTGTCAAAGCTTCATTTAAAATCGAAAATAATTGGAGTTTAAAGAAAATGTTTGCACATAGAGAAACTCCCATAGACCAATTAATGCAAAGTAATGCATGTTGAATGCTTGAATATACCTCAGAATACATGAAGTTTAAGATGTGGAAGAGATGCACTTCATATTGAAAGTTTTTTCCTCTCCATTCTCCCCGAGAGGTCATAACTCTGGCATCAAGCCTCTGACCAAATGTAAGTTTGTTGCTATTTTATCTGGCCACAAGCTCTATATTGAATAAAAATACTGATAATACCACTTTGGAAAAAAAAGGCAATTATAAAGAATGATAATCAGCCATTTTCCACTTTAAGCAACGATAACAAGATTACTGAGCTGGTGCACTGCAGTATAGCTAGAGCATTTTGTCATGGTGTTGGATGTTCCATCCTTTACTGTGATAAAGTATTTACCATCTGTGAAATTGCCTTTTAAGTGTTCTTGAGGCTTAGAAAACCAGCGGCACTGCAATGCTCCAGGGCTAGAATTGGGCCACTTGGCTTTGTAGTGGTTTCTGTGGGTTTGGTCAAGATGCAACTGGGTGATTCGTACATGGAGTGCCGAGAGAAACATATTGGTACATCTTGTGACTGACCCCATTTGGCCATGAACACTACTCAGCATGGATCATTGTGTCTATCCCATCTCAGCTCTGGAAATGTCATCCAACAGTAAGAAGTCCCTCCCCTCCCGCTCCCCAGGACACATGATTGTGGTTCTTCTACCCAAACAGAAAGTGTGTCTCATGAAATTAGACACAGGTAAAGTGCAGAATTAGTTGGTGGAAGCAATTATACTTGCCAGCTGACATCTCACCCTGCTTTTTAGGTGTGTGTGTGTGTGTGTGTGTGTGCGTGTGCGTGTGTGTGTGCATGCGTGTGTGTGTGTGTGTCTTTACGTTACATTTTTATTAATTGTTAATGTTCCATTGCCTTTTTTACTGGCCAACATTGGAGACTCAAGAAAACGGGTTATTCTGTTATTGCAGTGGAACAATTGTTGGATAATTAAGTGAAAACTGTCTTTCTGCGTAAAATGTAATAATACACAGGGCAGTGGTTATTGTTGGTCAATTTTTTTATCCATCGGTCTGATTGCAAATCCTGACCTCATTAACTCGCCGAAACTCTCAGCAATGTAAATGCTTATTTCACAGTATGCACAATATACTGGATGCTTCTACAGCAGCATGTTACTGGATATCTGTATATTACAGGTATGTCATTGAGAATTTATTTAATCTTTGTTGGCCCTTTTATGAGATTTCATAAACTTTAACTCAAAACTGTTATTTGAGAGCTATCATTTAATGCATCAAGGAATCAAGCTGAAGTTGTTCTAAAAAGATAATAAAGTTTCCATGTAACCGTGATTCTCAGAGTGAAGAGACTCACTCAACTCATGTGACATAAGAACTCTCAAAGGCACATTTGTACATTGGCATTGCCAGCCATGCTTCAGTAACTTGAGCTGTAGGCACCTACATGTGTGGTTTCCCCAGTCATCTGACTGAAACTTTCTCCCTATCTATTTGCACACAGAACCACAGTTACATCATAAGCGATACATTCTCTTTTGTATCAAGACTATCTCATTGCAGTGTTAGGTACAGACAGGTCCAAAAGTATTTGTGTAGCGAAACAAATACTCTATATGCAACCACAAATGGCTCTATATGCTACCATAATGGATTTGAAATGAAATCGAGATGTACTATTAAGTGTTGACTTTGAGCTTTAATTGAGCGTTTTTCCTTTAATATTGTATGTACTGTCCAGGAATTCCAACTATTTTTATACATAGCCTCCAAATCTCTGGGGCTCAAAATTGTACCCACTAAAAAAAATCATAGATTAAATTGTAATTTTTTATACTTGGTTGCAAATCCATTTCAGCCATTGACAGATTGAGGTCTGGAACCCATAATTATCACTAGACACTGGGCTTCTTCCCAGCCAGACCTTCACTGCAGCTGTCTTCATTCCCTGCTTGTTTTGGGGGGGATTTTGCCTTCAGTATTTCCTTCAGCAAGTGAAAGGCATGCCCAGTTGGATTCAGGTCAGATGATTGACTTGCCCTTTGTAGAAAATTCATTTTTTTTTCCATAAAAAAGTCTTTGGGGTTGCTCTCACAGTATGCTTCAATTCATTGTCCGTCTGTGCAGTAAAGCGCCTTCACATGAGTTTTTAAGCATTTGACTGAACCTGACCAGATAAAATAGCTGTATACAATTGAGAATTTATAATGATGCTTTTGTGTCCAGTCACATCTATAAATACAAGGGAAGCAGTTCCATTAGTAACCATGCAAACTTGCATCATTACATGCCCTCTATCATGCTTCATGGATTAGGTGGTATGTTCTGGAATACTAGCAGTTCCTTCTTTTTTGCAAAATGTTCTCTTCCTATCATTCTGATGTGGGTTGATCTTTGTGTGTGTTTACCTGGTGCTGTTTTTTTTACATGCTAATTGATTATTCAAATAATTGGAAGGCTTTTTAATTAAGGAAACTGATTGAAAATGAGTCAAAATTAGTTTGAACAGATATTTGTGCTTCTGCTATTTTCTGCTGAGGGTTGTTACAACTGATTATGTCAAAACAGTTGTTACAACCAATAACGTCAAAACAACGCATAATGTCAAACTCAACGTATAACGTCAAACTTTTTCCAACCGATAATGTCAAAACACCCTTGATGCATATGTCAAAACGAGAAAATTTCATTTAAATGCTCCTAGGCCACAAAGTGTTGAGCATTCCCACTGTGGATAGGTCAGAATATATCTGTACAACTTGTCTTTAGACATATATCTTGGGCAGAAGTTAGCTACTCAAGCCATCTCATTGAAAATGCCGTTTAATGGGCCTGATTGCGTAAGTGTGCACAAACTTATTGCTTTCAGATGTTTTCCATGAGCTATAAGAGCTCATAAAACCACTTCTGGATAGAAAAGAAATGGAGTGCACACACAGCCAGACAGACACGCACAGGCAGACAGATGGACACCATTTTTCAACAAGCTATTGTTTACCTAAACACTACTTAACAATTATCCACAAATATATGACATGTAGTCGAACAATCGCAACATCTTGGCCAGTATCATTTGCAAATAACCTTGGATGTAATGAAAGCCATTTTGGGCACTACTTTCCCGATCATGTGACTTGCTTAGAAGAGAAGGGGCATCAGACAAGGGGCATCATTTTCTTTTCATCAGACTTACTATCAATACTAGCGCAAAATGTTCTTCTGGAGGTGCTTATAAATATTCACATTTTCTTTCCATTTTGGTTCTCAGTAATGAATACAATTGTTGAATACAATGGAAATTATTTGTTCTTTGCATATGGATGAGACAAATTACACTGACTGCATCACATGACCACCAAAGTGGCAATATCTATAGGCAAAATGGCGCTCGTTATATCCAAGTCTATCTTTCTCTAACAAAAATGGCCGAGATATTCTGGATGGTAGCCTAATAGCCAATAGCAACTTTTTAAATTCATTTCCGGGAGATTTCCAGAAGCTGATATTGCTATAACATTAGAGTCACGTGCGTGTAGTCACGTGTAGAGCATCATACAATCTTCAGATCAAATTAGACCAGCGGAACTGGCTGCAAGGTGTCTACCCACTTGGTTGAGGATCTCAACCAGCGTTAAGATAATAGAGAACGTTGAACAACAGAGGGGTGCACTAAAAAGCAAGTTCAACATTAGCCAGGCTTTCTTTGCATGAGCTGGCTTGACAAACCCCTGACTCTCAGTCAGAGATACCTTGACTTTGGCTGCTTAAGAGAGGCACTTTCGTGACATTGAAAACCTGGGCTTTAGGCTCAACATACCTCGCTAACCCAGTAATCTCACTTCTTAGTGCACCCCTCTGGGCACTGCAGGTGTACTTTTCTTAACCTTGAAAAATTAAATGCACACATCACTTTGTGCTGACAATTATTCTGTGACATTTGATGTGGTACCATAACCTACATCACAGTTTTAGAGAATTGTGTGGGAAACACTGGCTTTTTCAGAATCACAGTTTAAATTCAGAACTTTCATGTTAAGGGGTGATCTGGGGTTAAATGAAAAATGACACCAGGAAACAACTCAGAATTAATCTAAAGAGGTATATGTAATTACCACCAAAAAAGATACAAGTTGGCATTTTTCTGTTTATGCGGTTGCCATGGTAACCGAGCAAGCTCATTAAATATGCAGAAAACTTCTGGCACCAATTCCTCTTTAACTCTATCATAGAATTCAGTTTTTCTTTCATCATTTAAAAGCCATTGCTTATCCAAATGCAATGACATAGCCATTCTTTGCCCAATTTATCAGTTTTGTGATTTTGGGGCATTTTACTTAAATTTTGAAATTATTTTGCGCAGAATCTGACAAATACTCAAAATACTCAAAGTACGTAACAGATAGGCAAAATTTCCCTATGTCACTGCATTTCTAATGGAGTACAGTACCTGCAGCCCAAATGTCATTGATTTTCAATGATAAATAAAAAAGTTATGGCTGCCACAAACATGAGAAACTTGGAAAAAGTAATACCTTAGGAAATCAATGGAAAATGCATTAGACCGCATTGAAAAGTTGAGTTCAGTCTTAGTCTGTGGCTTACACCCATTTTTCAGACTGTATTATCTGATTATTCAAATGTTTATCACTTTCCTGGAGTGAAAAGCATAAATTTCATCACCACAGTTGCTTTTAAATCATGACTTTATGGCAAAATTCAGTTTTTAATCCTTGTAGCAATTAGTGATTATTAAAGGTGGATTATTATAGAATATTTTTATTCAAAAATTTTTTTTGGAAAATTAATCAAATTTTGCCCATTTAACCCTAGATCACCCCTTAAATTGCCATGCAATGGGCGACAGATCAACTTTTTTTTGGCGACCTTCTTTGTTTTCACAGGCAAAACTGAAAAATGTTTTCGTTCACTGATAAGATCAGTACTTCTCAGAGATTTGTTTTCTCCCATGTCAGCTGAAGGAAATGACATTTTCCTTTTATGCTGACTGTCTATGCCCACCTTATATTTCTGACCAGTTATACAAGATGTTCGCATCGGTGTCATTTTTGGCGAGTTCAACTAGTTAGAAAAACTTGGAGGTGCAAGGAGTGCTGAAAAGAACTTTGGCAAGGCAATGCGTTTATTTGTTTTCTCCACAAAAATTTTGTTCTTGCAACCACACTTAAGTTTGTTTCCACAAGAAGTATGCTGTCACCCTAAGGCTCCAGCACAAATGTTGTTAAATGATGAGGTGGGCATGAGACGAGGTTGTTGAGGGAAAGTGATGCTTAAAGAAATGCTCTGCTGGGAAACCCTTGGGTAGGGCATTTATGTGGACTTCCCATCTAAAGAGCTGTTTCGGTGGTAAGTGGAGGAATAACAGCAGGTGGTCATGGTGATGTTTGACTAATCAATGTATATTCATATGGTAATTTGCATTAAGCAAGAATTTATAATTTTGGGCAGTAACAGGAGTTGAGTTCACACACACTTTATAAAGGTGAAGGTTGTGATTTATGAAGGCAGAATTATAGGCTGGTATGAGTATGCATCGTTTTATAAATCATGTTTTTGTTTGGCGCACACTATTTCCTGCCGCTCATGTCATGCACACTTTATCTACAGACCTGCAAGATTTACACATGATGCCCCAGAGCTAAGGGTTGACATCCATGCAGTATATCAATAGAAGTTTATAAAAAAAAAATTAGAGCCTTTTTTTCTCTTTTAGCACAGGGAAGTCCATTCTAAATGAGCAAAGCCTCTCTCCCTCGACATGATGAAACTCAGCAGCTAGACCAACAGGGAGATCCAGTAATGGATAGTACTCTGATGCTAGAAGGTATTTGAGCATTTAGAACCTCATATATGAATGCATGATTGAGAACTACTGTAACCAGTTACTCTTCTTATATTTCACATGGAGTTCGGACACTATACATTTATTGTGATACTTTATAGTCAACTTAAACAATATAAAAAGTTTAAAGTCTATTTCTTATTTCTAGCACAAGTCCAGTCCAGAACAGTGGTTCAACCAATCAGCAACATAATTTTAATGCAAAATACCAGTTTTGAAGCTTTTTTGTGGCAGCAAGCATCAGCACAGGCTGGGAAGCATGTCAAGACTGAGGCAGCTTGATTCTGCCGAAGAATCGAAAACTGGGTCAGACCATTCCCCTTTCAGCTGGACAATGCCTCAAAGCAGGTGACGGCAGCACTCTAAAGTGGCTACCACAGAGGAAAGCAAATGTCCTTGACTTACCTGCTGAAAGCGCAGAATTGTTCATATTATAAAATGCATGCTGAGATTTGAAGATTGCAGTCAATTCAGAATTTGAAAGGAACATCTTTAGCATTTGAGCAATTTTACCTGAAAGAACTGGAAAAAAGAAGAATGCTATTGTAGGTTATGGAGGTCAAATGCAAAAAAGAAAAGAAAGACTGCCTTTGTGAATTTTCTTATCTATAAGTAACCAACGGGGAAGAATATTTGAGAAAGAAAATTGTCATTATGAAGCCTGGATATGTTGGTGACAGCAGTTGAATAAATATTGAGTCAACAGAGATGAGTACTGTATCCATAGTCTCACTTAAACTTTACATGTTTACCCCAGAAATTTTTCTTATTGACATTAATACAATTCATCAACCATTGTGATACCTTGGCTAATGGTGCCTGTCATACAGCTGGGTCAAAGGATACAAAGTATAAGCTTCAGGCCAATTTATTACAATAAGCTACTTTATGCCCAAAATGCAGTAAGAAGGTATGTATGACGTCCGCGTCCTCAAGGTCGCCCAACTGACATATTTTGTTTGACAGCATTTCAATCACATCCAGTATATGCAAACCAGGGCTACATCTACCCTAACATGCTTATGTGACGTCAACATAATTCTGGCATTTTTGAACCCCTAAAATAGTGACTTTTGAAAATATTGCTTTCCCACTTGTGGGCCATTTCAGATGCTATCCAGTCTACTTTCTTGAAGATATTTCGTAAAGTACTTGGCTAAACCTGATTAGTACATCAGTCAATCCAACTTCAGTATTGTTTTTTTTTTGTCATTTGTTGTCCATCCGTCCATTACACCAATATAAAATATGAAATTAGATCAAATTTCTCAGGTCCGTTATTAAGCAAATCAGAGGAAGTTACAGTCGAAGTCATTACAGCCACTCTGAGTTGTTACAGTTGAAGCTGAGCGATCATACCAGCTTATTGTCTTCAGTACGTATTTTGAGTGGAAACTCTGACTCCACTGGACATTTAGTTCATTAAGACAAAACTATGAGTAAGAAATGGATGATATATTTGGAGCAAAGAATTTGAAACCGTATCCATCAATCTCGTTTTTTGTGCACTGCCCACCTTAACCCTCTATTAACCACCGTAGCATATCTGCTACATAAAGTGAAAGGGTTAACAGCCTGGACACCCTGCTGGTTTTGTTTCTTAGTGCCAAATAAACGTTTGAGAATAACTTGAATGGTCCGTCGAGTTAAAATTTTAAAATTAAAAAAAAAAAAAAATTTAAATTTAAATTAAAAAAAAAAAATTTTTTTTTTTTAAACTATTTTTCCAAGTATTGGCCCATAATCAACACATTTGCCTAGGAAAATGATTTTTAAACAATTGGAAATGGGTTTGGTTAATAGAGGGTTAAAGAATCTGACTTCATTAATTGCAATCAAAAACTTTTTTTTTTTTTTTTTGGATGAGTATGACTAAAGCTGAGAGAATTTTCCATACTTCTGCTGCTAATGTTCACGGTGCTAGCTGATAAGGCTTCTTTCTGTTAGTTACGAACTGTGATGGCTAACAACTGATGACTTTTCAAATGAGGCTCAAGCTGCTTCTGGGCCATGGCTCATACATATATGGCACAGTAGAAGTCGTGTAGCTACTTGGAAACACTTGCGCAAGAGAAACATTTGTGAACCTGTGTTTCGTGAACAGAGAGCCACGCCCCTCAGCATACTGGGAGTTGGCTGTGCTCAGTGGGGGTGGACTAAAACAGTTATAACAAATAAAATGATATGTCTGAAGCTGAAACATTGATACTCATGATATTAATATTCCACAAACTGCAATTTCCGTTGAGTTAAAAAAAAAAAAAAAAATTGCACTGAATCTTTAAGATCACCTAGCCTGGAATCCATACTGATAAAGTGCTGGTCGCTCCCAACGGTCACTGACTTATCAGTCTGGCCTTAGTCGTATAGCCAGCGTTTAGCCCTTACGTCACTAATTAAGTGAATATATGAATATTCATGTTTTCTGCTCTTGGCGAGAACCACCAATTGAATAAGAGTTAGCTGGCCAGAAACGGCATTCGTGAATGTTATTTGACATGAGCTTAAAAATTAAATTGTGGCTTGCTTGCGTTTACTCTTGGAGTATTTGTTAGGTTTTGAACAGGATAATGTTTGGCCATATCTGCATTTAGTTTATTTCAGTGGGATTCCCCAATATAATAAAGGCTAAATTAAATAATACTCAAATTACATAACGTATTTCACTGTAATTGGCATTAGCTCTAGCTTGAAGGGCATGATTGCATCAGCTACATTAAAGTGATACTCCACCCAAAAACTATAATTTGAATATCAATTACTCACCATTAGATGTCTTGAACTGACGAAGTTGTTCTTCACCTGCACAACTTTATGGCCACTAGAGAGTTTTGAAGAATTATCCAAATTCCTTTTTTTGCTGGAAGCAAATGGGGTCACGCAGTAGCAGTGGGAAAACTCCACAAAACGTCCATTGACAAACTTTCAAACCATTGTCCAACGCATCGTCCAGTACAATCCAAGTCAGCTTTGTCCACTCGTATCCTCAGAACTCTAGAAACGCGGTTATTTTTCGCTAAAAATAATAAAATACCACAGTTCTGCTTCAAGTAAGCTCGCGCAGTCAACGGAAGTCCCGCCTCCTGGCTCGTTCATTGCCCAGAGACTCTGCTGCCACTCAGATGAATACTCGTATAAACACGCGCCGGGAGGCGGGACTTCCGTTGAATGCAGAACTTTGGTATTTTTATTTATTTTTAAGTCTGTCTAAAGGGGGGAGGAGGGCACCCTTGCGACTCTGAGCCAATCACAGATCTCGCATGGATTTTGTGTGAATATTTGAAAGTCAAACGCTGGCCTACCGACTGAGGCCAGAGGTACAAGCAAGTGACCATTGGGAGCGACCAAAGCTTGATACGGATGGATTCCAGGCTAAAGATCACCCAGTTCTCGAGGAGACATTACCGATGACTGTGTTGCGCTGTGGAAGAGAGTACACTGCATAACCAGCCCTGTCTGCATACTATGAAATTTGGCAATTGTTTCATTTCATCCAAGTGACTCTGGTGTACTGATAAATTTCTTGATGGCCGCATACTGTATACCACTGTATACTCCAACTGCAATGACCTCCTTTTTCAAATTAAATATTCAAATTAGTGAAAAATAAATGACTCAGACAATATGATGAATACATTTTGACATGGCTTTCAATGTTAAAAAACAGAGTTCCAAACAATCCCCATTCTAAAATGGTTTAGAGCAACTGTATTATGCATAGAGTTCTATAAAAACAATAACGTTTTATTTTCCCCAGCCTTGTAAACTGCCACCCCCACTTATTCCCTACTTTAGCCGCTAGTTATTATCTGGCGGTTTGATGCAGGAGTTCTGTTTTTGGTTTAGGAACTTTTACTGATCCAAATATATGTTCTACTTTGAGAAAGTCTCTGTGTTTTTATTTATATTGGATGTAACAACATATTTTCTCCATTACCAGGGCTTGTTTTCACCGTATTGTTTTGGTGTGACTACAACTACCCAAAATGCTGCTCCCGTCGTCTGACTAAATAAATATCCTCACTTATAACCTTTGATTTAGTGTCACTAAAACAAAGAGCTTGCTGAATCTGGCCTCATCTTTTTAATTCAGCTTTTATTCTAGATCTTACATTCTATCTCGTTCATTGCATTTTATTAAGTCCTTGCATTTGTTCTCACTGCCTAGGTGGCCACAGTTTTCTCCTGTTACTCCACATCCTGGCAAAGCTCCAGATAAAAAATGGTATACAAATCTAGCACATCCACAAAATCATGTTACTCACGACTGTTCAAAAAACAAAAACAAAACAAAAAAAAAATACAACTACACTTATCAAGTATTGATGTGAATTGACAGATTTAGACGTAAGGGTACCCATTTTTGGATTTTTTTTTTCTGTCTCTCCTGAAAAAAGCTAATAGAGCCTGAGAAAATATTAAAAGAATACATGCTAAGGCTGCCGGGTTGGCTCTAGCCTGCGAGCAGGCTCTCTTATTTGCGATGGGAGGCGCCAGTTGAAGGCGCCAGTTCAGCGGCGGCGAGAGGATTAGGAGGAGGGAGGGAAAAGAGAGCCTGCCTGAAAGCCAGGGGTTTTTGAATTCCGCCCTAACTCGTTACGCCCCATGGGGCAAATAAACTACCAATAGGAATGAAGCAAAATGTAAACAAACATGACAGAAAATTGCATGTGCAGAGTACCTTTGCGGTAGTTTTTAGGAGATATTCCTGATGAATCGCACGATAACGCCGAAAAAGTTTTAAATAGACCAAGCGAAGCAAGCGATCGTTGCCGTATTTGCAAGTGTTGTTTCATTGTCAAGTATGGAAACGGGAAACCTAGTCGTATGTCCACTGAAAATCTATATGGGCCAGGCTCACGAAATGTGCGCCACCCCGGTACTGAAAAATAATGAAAGTACCCAAAGAGCTTAGCTGTGAGTGGTTTTTTAATCTATAGGTGTTGTGGGATCATATTCCAAAGCCGTGCGACGGCGACGTTTTTCATTTTTTCGTAGTACCTGGTCAAAGTTGGGTCCCTCAACTCATTTTTTGGGCCAGGTTTCTGCCTTAGTTTCAAGACAAGCATATCTTCTAAAGCCTCATACATGCAAAGATATAGCTATATCTTCTCAAAATGCCCTGATATGTATAAAGGATAGTATAGCTGATGGAAAAATGGTATATAGGTAATATGCTGTTGGGATTGTCAACCCTGCCACCGCCCTGAAGTCGGGGTACGTTTTGCGTGCGGCTGCAAAATTGCTGCATGAGTGCAAACTGCTCTCTAACACTAATGTGTAAAATTAATTCAGGCAATCGTATGCTCTCAGTGGTAATTGTATGTGATAAAGGTATATGTCTACTCTCTGAATACCAAATATCACGGTCATTGGTGGAATATTTGGTGAGTTATACGCATTTCCCTATACCCTTGCTCGTCTAAGTCAGAAACATGAAAACCTACTCTTTGCCTATAATCCATCCAGAGGCCTATAACTAGTGATAATAAAGTTATTTAAGCCTCCAATCAGTGTTATAATTGTATATAAGTGATGTCCAGAGGTATATCACCTGAAATTAGAAACCCTACAGTGATTTTTTTTCCCCCTCAGGATCCCGTCGCTGCTGAAAAAAAGAAATTCTGGTCTGCAAATACCTGTAAAATGTTATAAAAACCTATATCAAAACTCAAAAATCTCTTAGAAACACTCCTTATGGCTTAAAAGTATGTAGCCTAGGCAATACCAAGCCAGAACAGATGTCTACTAGCTCAAAATATCGGTATATCGGTCAGAAACTGAATCTAAGTCAGAAACTGCGAGTAAGTCAGAAACCCGTCAAAGTGTACCAAACTCAACCCGACTGACTTGCTATTGCCATAATACTTAACTAATAGATAGAATAAGAGTCTCAAGTAGGTAATTGATCACTTACCAATGGAAGATGCCACTTGTAGGCTGGTGGACAGGCTGCTTGACAGTTCTTTTTTTTTTATTTTGGGTCCTAGGTTCCCCTAGCCTGAGCCCCGGGAGTTTTTTATGATGATTGCATGTTTCTATCTTTTAGTTCTTGTTATTTTGTTGTGGGTGTTGTCTGGTATCCCCGACCACCTATGCATGTTATTTGAACAAGTTTATGACTGATTGGCCACCGATTGTGGCCACAGTGGCCACCACGCCCCGCATCAGTTTCTGCCTGAGATCCCGGTTTCTGACTGAGAGCGTGGGCCGACGCCACCGATACTTTTCGATTAAATCTTCAAAGATACAAGTCGACACGTTTAGAAAACACAATATATCATGTCCCTGACCACCCATGCATGTATTTTACCAAGTTTATGACTGATTGGCCGCCGATTGCGGCCACAGAGGCCGCCCACGCCCCGCGTCAGTTTCTGCCTGAGATCCCGGTTTTCTGACTGAGAGCGTGGGCCGATCGGTCCGATGTCGGGCCTCCGACCGACGTCATCGTTGTACAACCCCAATTCCAAAATAGTTGGGACGAAGTGTAAATTGTGAATAAAATCAAAATGCAATCACTTTTAGATCACATGAGCCAATATGTTATTTACAATAGAACATAGATAACATTTCAAAAGTTGAAACTGGGACATTTTACATTTTTATGCACAAAATGAGCTCATCTTGTGGATAAAATTGTAAAATTTATCAGTTTTTGCTTTGTTATCTCCGTTCTATTGTGAATAAAATACTGGCTGGTGTGATTTGAAAGTCATTGCGTTTTGATTTTATTCACAATTTACACTTTGTCCCAACTATTTTGGAATTGGGGTTGTGTTTTTGATCAAATCGGCTAAAATACATGTTAACATGTCAAACCAACATGGAATATCATGTCCCTGACCACCTGTGTAACGACTGGGGCCACATTTGGCCGAATACACCCGATTTCTGCCTGAGATGCCCGGGTTTCTGACTTAGAAATCTAAGGCAGAAACCCTAAGTCAGAAACTGACCAAAATGCTTCGCGCGCTGTAGCTATGTCGTTATTCAATTAATAATGGATCTAAACGGTGATTTCCACATTGATTTAGGCCAACAACAATACCTGAATTGCATTTGGCTATATCTTTTACAGTTTTTTAAAAATACATCTAAGTCAGAAACCTTTCTTAAAAAGGTCATTTTTTGGGGATACAAAAATCCCACTCGATCCCTGTAGGTTGGAGTTTTTTTTTTTTTTTTGCCCTAATGCACCATATATTTGCTTCATCCTGAAGGATTATTAGGGTGTAGGGATCTTTTTTTATTTTTCTAGAGTGCTAAATGTAAAATCTAAGTCAGAAACCAGTACCTTGTGGACAATTTATTAAATGTCACTGTAATACACAAAATGACGATAGGGACGTATGCCGACTGTCACACATAGCCTACACATGTCTATTATGCACAGAAAAAAAAAAAAATTAAAATAGAACACACTTAAATATAAAAAAACAAAAAGTGGACTATTTCACTTTTTACGTGGACATCAAAAAAGTGCCATTTTTGGCTACTTTTCCAACTTTAAGGGCAAAAGAGACAGGGAAATGTTTATTGCAGACCGACAAAAGTTGGGTGTTCCAAGTTGTTCTTGGTGAGCTCTATCCATTCATGGTGGTTCTGGAATGATCTAAGCAAAATATAAGATTTGCTAGCCTGTGGACACATTTTTGGGGGGGCGCACATTTTGTGAGCATGGCCCATATAATGTTTCGAATAGGGAAGGCACTCGTGGACAAGTGTTAGCTTCAATGTGTGAAAATGTCGGCCTTCCTCTCATGAGATCACCAAGATTGTCACAGCGCGTTTGTAATCCATATGCCCGTAAAAATAAGGAACTTAGGGAAATTCTTCACTGAGATGTGTTGGTCTGTTGTCATGGTTTTTGTCATAATTTGGTAGCTGTCAAATTCGACCAATCAGAATGCTGCGTTCGTGGACAAAAGCGAGGAATTCGAAAACCCCTGGCTTTTGTGCAGGGTCCCTCCCTCTCCCCAATCCTCTCGCCGCCTCTCAACTGGCGCCTCCCATTGCAAACAAGAGAGCCTGCTTGCAGGCTAGGTTGGCTCACTCAGTTAAGACGCCAAATTGCGATGTGGACTGCCGGGTTGGGATAATAGAATCGTAGCTTTGTTCCTTGCTACAGCGCCTCCTGTTGGCCAGCCGCGCGCTCATCAGTAAGATTCTAAGCTTGCTTACGTTCAGGTATCCTCTGCCCACATTCTGAACTTGCAAAGTTTCAAGCTTTGAGTGTAAAGAAGCAGTGGCTGAGAGGCGCATGCTTTGGAGGAGAGCCGCGAACTGTCTTCGCTCTCTCGAGATGGCGACATCGGTTCACATAAGAGTAAGCTTGTGCAGTTAGTTCTCTAATTGGGCATTTGGGTGGGATTGGAGATGCCAAATTAAAAAAAAAAAGAGCACATGCTTTCAAAAGTACAAAAAATGCTTGTCGTCTTCATCTTTGCTTAATACATTTTGATCAGTGAATAAATGCAGGAGAGATGCATTTATCACACAGCAAACCTTGCTAAAGTCTTGCAAGACTTGGAGCTATTTTTGCTCTATTTGTAGTGGTTCTCTGGTGGAAAACCTCCCTTTATTGTAAGAAATTATTTAATAATCATAGACATACCAATATTTAGTATTTAGCTGTTCTGAATGGCATTATAATTTAGGTGGGAGTCCATTTTGATGGTTTCTAAGTTCAGTTTTAGTGTATAAATATTTTTGAATAGGTTATGGAAGATTATTATTTTTTAAATAACTAAAGGATATTGTCTGTGTAAAAAGTTCAGAGTGGAAAGTGAGAATGGAATTTTTAATTTTAATTCTAAAAGCTATGACAATAATACACTGTTTTAATTCTAAATAACTCTAGGCTTGTGCTAAAAGATGCAAAGTTCAAATGTCACACCTGTCATTCAAAACATTGCTGGACATTGTGTAAGTGTCAGCTTATCTCATGGACTGAAAGTCAAGAATAAGCACTGCAATCGTACGAAGAATTCATAATTATCTTCATTACAGACTTGCCACTCTCCAAGACATTTCAGCGTGATTCAGTGAATAGGAATCACAGGGCCTGCCACAATGAAAGCACTTACCCCTCTCGAGTAATGGACTTTTGATGTAGAACTGGGGTAACATGAAAAAAGCAAGTGCCACAAAATATTCACTTAAAGCTTCATTGCCATCTATCATGATGAGTACGCTCTGATGTGAGGCACTCACAACAAGCGCTCGCGTGATGAGTGATCAGCTCACGCTACGACCATGTGCCGTTGTCTTATCTGCCAGAGCAATGTCAGCTGCTAGAGGAGCTTGAGGAAGCCTGATCTGTGCAGTGGCAAGTCTGATAGTGAATGCACTGGTTGTGAGCCTCGAGCAAGACTTACATTTCATCAGAATCCATGAGGAGAAAAAAAAGCACAGTACTACTCTGTGAATGGTATTTATGATGCTTCAGTAGGGAATCTCCCTGCAATACCAAGTTGTCAAGTATTATTTCTAGAGTTTATATTTTTCCTTGCACTCCTTATGACTCCATTGGCGAGTCATTATGAAGACTGCTCAGTGGTGCCATCTCAGTAACAGAACACTTTTACGAAATGCTACCTTTTACTCTGGCTTTGCATTTGCTCTCTCTCTCTCTCTCTCTCTCTCTCTCTCTCTCTCCTGACCTTTCAATTCTCATTGCTGTGTTGACTCATAGTCACTTGACCTAGGGTATACTAGCAGAACATTTCCAAGAGCATCACACTTGCAGCTACATAGGGTTATATGCAGCAGGGTGCGATGCACTATGTCCTTCCATATATATCAATATAGTTTTCTACTAGTTCTGCTGCAGTGGCCTTTCTGTTGGTTTGGACCAGACAGGATTAAATTATTAAATAATGAAAACTAATGAGGGCAACCAGAGGGATAAAGCTGACAAGGACAACTGAATTGTAGGAAAAACAATAAAAAAAGCTCAGCACGAAATATGTGTAATAATGTTGGTTAGGGGCGCCAGCATCTCAATATTGCCCTTGTTGACACTTCTTTTGCTTACTATCTGCAATACTGAGTTGATCCTTTGGCACTGCAATGATGTCAGTAGTTGTAGTCGCATGGTATTTTGGCCATCAAATTTGAATACCATTTTTGAGGGTGAAATGGGACAACTTTGAGGGCTTGTAAAATCATTAATGTTAACCATAAATGTCTTAAACTTTGCAGTTGTGTAATTTAAACTGTGCATTTTGCAGATATATGAAAAATTACTTAATAGGCACTTTGATTAACAATTAGGGACCGAGGCCACAATGTAATAAAATGGTTCAGGTTTAATTTTGTCTGATTCTTCCTGCCATCTAGGCGAGGCGTCACCAAGCGGCAACCTGCGGGGCTGAAAAGTGAAGCAAATACGGAAGTGCCAAAAGCTGCAGTTCCTTGAATGGCCACTTGAGGCTGACTGCAGATAGGAGTCAATCCCCATTGACCCCCATGTTAAAAAGCCCAATTTTACAGCCTAAATAAACATGTTTACAGCCTGGTTCAAAATACGGTTTTGGTCTCTATGGCTAATTTCTCCCTCCATGAAAACTGTAGAGGGAGTGAATTTTTTTGTCACTCTACTATTTACATTATATAAAGGCTTAAATTACTGCATAATTAAGGGCGTGGCCACTTTGAGTGACAGAACCTTGAATTACACAGTCTCTGGGCAGGAGTCGTCTCATCCGGTTATGTTGTGGCTAGGCTAGAGCACAGGCCTACACGGCCCCGGGCTGTAGAGTAGGAACGCCAAGCCCTGCCACTAACCACGGGCCTTGCCTGGCTGTCTGAGGGAGGGGGGTTACTACAGCTTGGCTAGCCTAGTCGCTAACCCTTGGCCTTTTCTAGTCGTCTGTTGACCTTTGTCCTACCTAAGCTCATTCAAGTCACGGAACTTGATCCATTGGCTGCGTTTCTGATGAGATTTTAAATCGAAAAATCAGGATGATAATGTCTTGCTGTGTGGTTAGGAATCTGTGGTCTATTTTCTAAGGTGATGAAATTCTAATATTATTTCATATAACATTATATGTCTACACAAAGTAGCGTTAGTTCGTTCACTCGCCAACTAGCCAGAGAATGAATACAGTAATCACCCCCACTAAGTTTTTGCCCAAGATGTCCAGCTGTGCCAGCGGGAGTGTACGCCTGCCACAGTTATTATACTGGCATGCAGCAAAATAATAGCATGACAGAAAAGTGTCTGAATTTAGGGTTAACATACTTTTGAACAAAAGCTGTCAGTCAGGGGTAGGAAAACTGTCACGGATTCCCCAAGAGGTTGCCAACGTAACTGGCTAGTCAGCTACAACATTAGAACCACGATAGCACGCTACCAAATGACGGGGTCCTCTTAGCTGATTCCCCAGAGTATTTGGAGGGCTTGACCGGAGATTGTTTATACACTCAATAGACTCACACAGCAGTATCTTATAGAACTGCATTTGCCACCAATGGATTCTTTCCATTTTCAGTGCGATGACTGATGCGGTATCAATGTAAATAGAAAGGCTAGCCAGCTAGCTATATAGCTAATTTAACATATCCCATGTTATCTAGCAAGCTAGCTAGCTGTCGCTAAATGTGTTTCTACATTTAAGTCCATCATCCACAAGCTAGCTAACAACATTAATGTAACTAATAAGCCAGACGGAAACTGAAAAGTGTCACTAACTAGCCACGCTCGGCTATATTTGCTGTTGCTAAGAATAAAGGTTTTTTTTTCTGAAAGTAACATCAATTTTACGAGGCGATAAAAAAAGTTGCGCGTCGCAGTGGTATTGTTAGCTAATATAAAGGCCAGAGATAAGCTGGGCAGCTGATGAAATAACCATGGAGCCTAGGAGCCCGACGCCCAGATGTGTGAGCATTGATGAGCCCATGTATGCTGGCTACAGTAAACAATTAATTCAGCATTCACCGAAGTCAAAATGTAGGGTGATAGTACTTCATATCAAAATGTGCGAGTGTGAGGTAGGAAAATAAAGATCTGTCAGGTTTGCTCGTAAGCTTACGTAATGCAGTGTTATTGTTTGGCTGGACATACTACCGTTAATGGGACCTGGCTAAGGTGCATACAAGAGCTAAGCTGAGCACCTGCTCACACTCAGGGGGGATACTGATATTCAGTGAGCAATCCGCCGCAACTTCACAGCGGTGTACAGCACTACTGCCTCACGGATATGAACAACGTTCGTCTCGCAACCGCTTCACGAATATAAACAGCGTTTGACCCGCCACCGCAAGCAACTTAACAGGATCCAATCCTTTACTAGGACAGATATGACCCCGCATCTCGGCCTTAGTGAACCATGAAGCTTCGAGCTGAGTTGGCTTTTAAGTTGAGTATGGGAGCCGTAGCTAGCTTGGTAGCTGTGAGCTTAGAGGGCGTGTTTCAGCAAACCGGCTCCATTCGGCCCACCCACTGGGCTCGCGTTAGCCCCAGCAACGGCCCGCCTTTTTGCCCATTTTTGGATTAGCCAGGAGGTAGGCGGAGTCAAATAAGTGCCAAGATGGCGACCAAATTTGCTTCAAAATGGATATTCAGAAACCTATGGGTGACGTCATGGAGGCTACTTCCATGTTTTATACAGTCAATGGGCGTCACGGGTCACAGGCCTGGGCCCACCCACTTGCACAGCTGGCCCACCCCAGCGGTTCCTGCTGGCGCGCATCACGATCCTCATTGACAAATGTAATCCATCAGTAAAGAGGAGAAAATTACTAGCAGCAGTCACAGTGGTGAATGTAATTGCTTTATGAGGAATAATAATTCAATGACAAACAGTGGCGTCGCCTGGCCAGGGTATTCAAGACTGTAGCGCCGGAGATTGTTTCTTTAGCCCTGAATAATTCTTCACTTTGAGCTGATTGTCATGACGTTAACTGAATGTCAGTAAAACAAGACAGTGTTGTAGTTTTTATCTTCAATGACAGGAGGCACAAAAGACTAATCAGAGGGGGTTTATTACGGGAAATCATGTCCAAATCCTGTCTAATTAGCTGACGGGTCTTTGTGGAGTTAGCTGCTATGCCAAATGCTGATCTCTCATAGTCAGTCAGTGTGTGAAAATGCATATGCATGAAATTCTTTTTTTACCTGCAAAACGGTTGAAGCTGATGCAAAAACATCCATTCATGTTGAGCGAGGAAAATGAGGTGCGTAAATGTTTATATGAGTCCTAAGATACGTCAAAGTGATATGAGCAGTGCATAAGTTATAAAGCTAATGCACGGCGTGCTTTCAATCAGCTTGCGACCCCAAACTAACCGTTTTGCATTAGGTAGCTATCAGACCTGGGGACGGATTGTAATCCGGATTACGATTACGATTATGATTACGATTACGATTGTAATCGCAATCGTAATCACTCATTTCGATGGGCCTGTAATCGTAATCGTAATCTCTAATTTTGCAGGGACTGTTGTTATTATTTGTTGTTGTACAAGTTGTTATTATTTCACAAGTAATTCTACAATACAAAAACAATGTTTAATCATTTCACATGCTATTTTATAAATATATATGCATCAATATACTTGTACCATTATAAAGATATCTCCACAAAGAAACCCTTAGTCTAACCAGTCGTAATCATGATTGCAATCTAGATTGTAATCGTAATCGTAATCATAAATTCTAAACCCATGTAATCGTAATCGTAACCGTAATCATACATTTTTGGAGGACTGTAATTGTAATCGTAATCTTTAAAAATGTCTCGTAATTGTAATCGCACTGATTATGCGTAATCCACCCCAGGTCTGGTAGCTATAGAATTTGGTAACAAAACCCATTTTCTACATAGCACTGGTTCCTATGTGATCCGTATCTACTAGACATAATCGCAACACAGACTTTGGCGCCTCACTTCGGTGCCTCTTAGCGTAGCTAAATACCTGCACAGTCAATGGAAATAATTGGCCGCTGGGACTCCGAAATGGATGTTAAGCTGAAAAGGCAAAAGACACGAGTAAGCAAGCAAAATTAATTTAGAACAGCTATATTATTTCTGCGCTTTGTCATATCAAGAAAAAAAATGTGCATGAAGGTAAACTCATGCAAAGTGTTTGGAATAATTTTCTAGCTAATGTGACGTTTAGATCTTCTGTCCTTTGCTTTTTTTTTTCTTTTTTTTTTCCAGTGGGTGTGTGACCCAGCTTCAATGGCTACATATTCACTTACTGACACACCAAGCGCAAGCACATCGTTATTAAGTCACCAGAATCTTCGACTAGTTTTCTTGTGTTGTTTTGGAGATTTCATTACGGATACGAAAAGTCAAATTAAAAAAAAAGGTGAAAGTGTCTACGAGAATTGTAAATAAATTTGTCACCCGTAATTGAAGGATTTGGTTAATCGTAGGCCTATGTTTTTATTCAGGCTATAGCCCAGCGTTTTACGTGGGCTATAGTATACGTCAATTTCCAGATGTGTTGAATACATGTATCGGTAGTATAGAACGCACTTGTAGTAACCAGCTAATTTCATCGTTGCAAGCAGATTTTCTATTGAGACTGGTAGAACCTAGAAATCAATGTTGGAAAGACAGGAGGTACAGCTGAGAATTCCTGCCTGAATTAATTGTCTCAATGTCAATTTCAACGCCTAGACAGTCTTTGTTGGCAATATTGTGAATGGACAACGCAGTTTGTCGATCTCTCTCCAGTTAAAATTTAATCTAGCTCACTAAGCAGTCAATGTCGCTCTGGTTGCAATAAACTTACATAAATAATAATCCAGCCAGGATATCCAAACAGACGGCTGGTCTTTAGAAAAACTTAAAATACCAGCGCTCTAATTGAACGGATGCATTTGTTTAACCTCCGCAAAAAAGTAAACATAGTAGGTTTGTTACGGTTTCATTTTCAGACGATTTGTGCAGCTCTTAATAAATACAAACTGTTGCGGGTAAATGAGAGGTTATTTCAGCATTAAAAATATTTCAGTGGAAGATTTAAAAAGTGTCACAGTCATCAACCTGATGTGCTCGTCACCATCCATAGCTTGATATAAGACATTTCTGTTTGAGCAAAACTAGCACTGGAAGCCATCCGAGGCAGGCAAACTGTATTAACATCTGTAATTAGGTGGATCAACCAAAACTCGGTGTGCCCTCCCAAAATGGAAATCCTGGCGCCGCGCCTGCTGCAAACAAATCTTAATATGTGCAATAGTACGGGGCCTTTGTTGTTACATTTTGCAGCTCAAAATACAACACGTTCTCTATCGGGGACTAGTAAAGACTGTTGGCCTCTTCTCACACAACCATACCTTTGCATGCCTGAAGATTGCAGTTGTCATTGTCTTGTTAAAATATGCATAGATGTCCATAGAAATTATTTTGCCTTGGAGACAGCACATATTGCTCCAAAATCACAGGATTTATTTAAGCATTTATGGTGTCTTCACAGGAGTGCAAGTTTCCCTTGTCAAGGGCACTGACACAGCACAGAGCTTGGCTTTTATTCATGTTGTTGGTAAGAGTCTGGGTGTTCCTTTTCTTCTTTGATCCAGTGCACACCATTTCCATTTCTTCCAAAAAAGACCTAAAATATTGATTCTTCTGACTACAGCACACAGTTCCACTGTGATGGTCCATCACAGATGCCACCGAGTCCAAAGACGTCAATGTTACATCTGGACTCTGTTAATATAAGACTTCCTTTTTGTCCAGTGAAGTTTTAACTGGCATTTGTGGATGTAACTATGCATTGTAGTACCTGACACTGGTTTGTCAAAGTAATCCTGAGCCCATGTGGTTATATTACAAATAGATAAATGACAGTTCTTGATTCAGTGCAGTCTGAGTGATCACGAGTATTCAGCTTAGGCTTGCACCTTTGCCATTTGCATGCAGAAATTCATCCAAAGTCCTTAAGTCTTTTAATTATCTTGCACCCTGTAGAGGTTGAAATACCCAAATGACTTTTCTATCTATTTTTGAAGAACTTTGTTTTCAACCCCTTTAAATGCCTATATGCAAAAAATAAAAGGCTGAATTCTTAAACAGTAATGATCGGTCAATTATTATAGTTATGTAAAACTATAGTTCTGTGGCTGAAACAGGGAACTATGCATGATGTAAAACTGTAGTTCTGTGGCTAAAACAGAGAACTATGCATGTGGATAAACTCCCCAAATGATCCTAATTAAGAAAGAAAATAATCAGCTAATTATCCAAGTTTGAACAAATTCCTGCTTTGCCAAAATTGCGTGGTCCAGTCTTACATAACTTCACATAATAAGTTGGACAACAGGGCTTCAGGACCCCTAGATCACATCATATCGAGGGCTGACTGCAATAAACAGTTATGTCCAGATGTTTTACATTGGACATAACTGTTCATTGCAGTCAGCCCTCGATATCTACCACATTGATATGACATTCGTGAAATGCATCAGATGATTGCAAATTGACAGTTGTGGCTGAAATAGTGGTTTTCTTTTATAGAAGAGTGCTGCATTAAGGCCCGCATCAGAATTTGTGGCTGCATCAATTTTATTTATTTATTTTTTTTCAGTATTTTTGGAACTGAATAAAGGGCAATTCGGCATAATGCTCTCAGCAAGTACCACAAATGAATCCACAGATGGACACTTAAGCCATTTACTTGAAAAAGTTATGTTCCTGTATTGTACTCAGTCGAGTACCAGGAATAAGTGGGCCTAGAAAACTAGGAAAAAATGAATGCAAAAGTAAATTCAATATAAAAATATATTCACTAAACAATAAAAAAATCTGCCCACCAGCATCATGTTGTAGAATCTGGAAATATATGCGACAAATGGCTGATAAGCTTAGTCCAGAGCCATGCCAGATAGCAATAAAACTTTTGTGGACTTCCAGGAGGTGACAATGGTCTCACCACAGGGGGGGTTGTTGCAGGGCTCTGGCTGACACAATGCCCCTGTGCGAGTCATATTACTGGCCTAAGTCTTACGTTAAAGTCCAGTTATATTAATCTGTTTCAAATAATCTAAACCTCTGGGAAGAGCATAATATGCTTATATATTCAATATTCTGCAAATAAATCACTTCTGGACTTATAACCCAATTTATCTATATATTAATTCATCTTAAGACTTTTTTCATGACAACTGCATCATATTAGTACATATTCATATCATGTTTGGTCTTGTTATTCTCGGGGAATCTAAGGAGTTGAATGGGTATGTTTCATTTCCATTGAAATTATGGTTCGTTCCTTTTGGAAACTCCTGAGAATTTGGTCGAATACTCTCTGGTAATCACCCCTATTCTCCTCTCTCTGCTGAAGTGTTTTATTACATCCTTCCAATGGTGGGAACCCAAAAACCGGATTCGACCCCCCTTCTAGGTGTTTATGGCCATGCCGCCTGGATCAAAGACGTGATTTGGCTTAAAGCAAAGAGAAACAAACCATTCTGGGAAGATCGTATCCGATCTCTCCCCGCGCACGTTAGTGCGTGAGTAGCCTTTTCAATGATGTAACATCGTGTTTCGAACTTCCCGCGCACGTTAGTGCGTGTATCCTTTTCCTCCAGGTATGACTTTATTCTCCTCTTCTAAATTATGCGTAACTTGTAATTGGCTTAACGTGGATTTGTTTGATTTAAGCTTTTGCCTACCTGGTGAATAAATTATTGTCATTCCTTTAAGCTTGCGTGGTCTCCGGGACTCTTAACCCTTTTATTCTTTCTAGCCGCGTTGCGACGGATACCTAGGGGTATAATCCTGACCGAGGTACGACTGGCCAGCGGCCCGGTATGGGAATTGGTTTTATTAAGTTGGAGAGACAACCATGATCTACTTACATAAAGGGTTTATGTATTGCCGGTTCTGGGATTTTAGCCTAAAGGAAACCCATGGACGAAAAGTCGGTTATCTGTTAAAATTCCCTGAAGGAACCCATGGGCTTGCATAGATCTGGGTTCGCTGTATTCAAGCCAAAAGATGCTTTTTGCAGTGATGGCTGACTTCCAACCTCTAATCTAATCAACGAACCTAGGATCCGGTAACAGTACTAAAACCCGGGAGTACATGTTAGCGACAGCGGTAGTCTCCTAAGAGTTGAAGGTGTAGTCACTCGAGACCCACGCAGGTTTCTCTAGATTATGGAGTCTAATTCTAATTCTAATTTGGAGTCAGATATTTAACGAGGGTATCACTAAATTCATTATTATAAATTTATTATGGAGTCAGATTAATTGTAACCGTTGTGCTTTTGTGCCCCGTCCTTCGAACGGAGAAAATATATCCATTTTATTGTGATTCGCACCAGCCAGGACGTCGCGCGTGCTAATACTAGGAATCCATACGCGTAAACCTTCAACCCGGGCTCTTCCTCCTTTGGTCGAGCTGCGTGGGTTTTACAATGTTTTTTTAAAAGGATGATTAGCATATATATGTGGGTCAATGACAAATAAGCCTTTTAAAAATGTTTTTTTTTTAAATAAATCTTTTAAAATGTACAGAATACATTTATTTGAAGTTGGAAGAGTGTGTTTAAACAAGTCTTAATGGTTGCACAACATTTACAGGGTTTTATTTCAGTTTTAGCCTGTATTTGCAATTTCACCAGCCAAAAATGTCAGGTGGCACAACCAAAAGTTTCTTGAGAAAAAACACACTTCCCTCTTTTTTTCGAAGTGATTTTTCCAGTTAGTATACCTGAGAGTGTCTGCTCTGCCTAAAACATTACTATTTTGTAGTTGAGCTGGGTATTAATAGTAACTTATGGATTTTTTTTATTGTAGGGGGCGGGTATTTTGGCTTTCCAAACATTTTAAGAACAATTATGTAATGGGTCTGGCTGTGCGTTTGGTTTTAGCCTTTCTTTGTGGGTCGTATTTGGACCACGTCTGTTTCTTTAACTATCGGATTCTTTTCCCAGCTGTTTCGTCAGGCGTGGGCGGCGCCTTCCCCTAAGGCTATATAAGCCGGATGTCCGCCACGCCTCCTTTGCTGGAGTGTCTGATTTTAGTTATCACTACAGCCAGAAGATATCTCTAGTTAGGGATTTTTGGTGAATTTCTTTGCAGTATATTTGTGGTTTATTTCTTCAGGGAAGTTTCCTTTTACTTTCCCTATTTGTATGTTCCTCTCTCGCTCTGCTTCCTGGTTCGTATTGTTGGGCGTTCGTTTTGGAAACGCGAGAGCTGTTCTGTTTCTTCGTTTATATTTCTCCCTGTGATATTTCAAGTCCTTGCTGGTCCTGTTTTCTCCTAGCCGCAGCAATTAGCCTTCCGATTCCTTCGGCCATTACAAATTAAACTATTAAACTTTGTTTATTTGAAAGGTTTTCAATATAAAATTATGCCCTTATATGAATATTATATTGATTCATATTTTAAATGACATATTTAATGCATTTCACATAGTGTTAACTTGCTCAAACGGTTGCGCCACCTGTCATTTTGAGGGTTTGAGATGACAAAAAGTAAATATGATAAATTGGAAATATGTTCAAATTAAACAGGTTTTATAGAATAAAATGATGCTTATTATGAATCATTTAAAATTATTTTAAACCAAAGTACTGCGCTCGGACACAAAAATCTGCATGTTATATCATTGACCCATATATATATTTCTTTTTTCATGGGGCATAATGCCTACTGGGTTAACAATGATGACTTGGGAGCCATCAATACACCAATAACTCTTGGAAAGTTGGCTATGTCATGAATGATTCCTTGTCTTTCATTCTCATCCTGGGGAAATCTTGCAAAATGGTTGCCCTGTTCACATATTGCCTCTGTAACACAACAAACTACTCAAAACCAGGTAGCCTGTGAAAAACCACAACAATGACATTCTGAAATTCTCTGCATGCATAAAATCGAAGGACATAGCTGTTGCACTGGGAGAAGGGCATGGATTCATCTTATGAGATGATCAATGTCAGCATCAATATAGTCTAGAATGTAACGCTATAATCCCTTAAAAATTAAGTTTTTTTTTCACAAATTTTAAGCCTCTATGCTCTCTCAAAGGGTTCATCCTGTCTTTGAAAACCTGCAATTGGGCACGTTGCCTTGGCTCATCTATTGCTTCCTGTGCTATTTCAATGATATGCGACACTTCCATGGTCATACGTCCATCCACACAAGCAAGTGAACAGAGAATTTTAAACCTGTACACAAGATAAACAAGCCCCTAGGGATGATTAAAATTTCCCTAGTTTCTTAGATAGGTGTGGCCAACCATGTACACAGGATAAAAAGCAGATGATCTAATCACTCTTTCTGATTTCGGGCCAATATTTTTATGCTCGATCATCACCTGTTTATTCACTGTTTAGCCTGGTTAATCTTGATCAAGAGACAGACACCCTTTATGAATTCCGGAAAAAGTTTTTAACCTTGCTCACAAGCTGATGTTGCGTTTTTATATCCTACTAGACATCAGGAGTCAAATTAACAGTGAATGCGATGGCTGCTTATTTCTACTAAGACATTGCAATGTTCAAATGCCAGTCCCAAAAAATAAAAAATAAAAAAGACAGACAGACATGGTTTATTACCATGGAACCAATCCTGTCATGTTCCTGGATGCTGGATTCCACTGAGGTGTTGAGCTATGGCAAGACTAGGGGCAACAGATAAGAGGCAAAGTGTACCCGCACAATTATTACCTTGCAAGCTAATTTTAATTGAATTCAGTTTTTGCTCACAAAACAGGCAGAAAAGTTGTGAAAGGAGAAATGGCAAGCATTCATTTATTGCCCAAGAATCTGAAAATCAGAGAAAAATGGAAGCAATTAACATGAAAAAATTGTAATGTCCCATTCAAAATTCATGAGAAAACATGGGTTTTCAAATTACATTTTTCCACCTAAATATTTTGCTAGTGAGTCCAATCTATCCTGCAGACAAGAGTGAGTATGATTCAACTACTAAGTCAACCAGTAAGATTAATTTTATTGTGTTTTATCCCTTGATTGAGGACAACAAATGTGCAGTGTACAAGTTAGCCAAAATTAGCCTGCCAAGTTTTATGATTCATGTCAAATGTTGAGAGGACATTGTATGCAGGATTAAATAATCGGTATATTTATTACGCACGTCAGAATGTTTGTCTTTACAAGGTCACTAACTTCTCAAAGTTGTGTGTAAAGACTTGGTCAAAAGTGTTGGTACCCTTACAACTCATTTAAAGAATGCCCATTCTTCCTGAAAAGTCCTAAAATTAAACGCTCTTTTGTCATGTGAGCACGTTTTTGGTTTGCCATAGAATAAAACAAAGAAACCATGAAATGAGCTGACTAATTGCTTATTCTAGAAAGAAATTCAAAATGGCTGGACACAATAGTTGATACTCCTTAAAAATAATGAAAGATCATTGAATTGAGGGATATTTCAGACTGACTCTCTTGATTAGTCAAAAATCTCCTGTGATCTGGAAAAACATAGTGAATTTATCAGTGGCAAGTATTCTTGCAACTGAACAAAAACCTTTCGATTCTGGACTTTTCCCAACCGAAAAAAAAAAACTTGATTTTGACAGTTCAAATAACTCTAATAGCTAGTGTTTTAAGATTCTCACCACTCTTAATTACTGCAAATGAGGATCAAACTCAGCTTCTCCCAAAAGTGACATATGTACTAGGTTTTTCCAGATCGCAGGAGAAATGATCAAACCATTACGCAAAAGCGTGCAATATCACTATAACGTAGCTGCTATGGTAAAGTTAGAAGTCAAGCCTAAATAGTTGTATCAGTGAAAAAAAACAAACAAAAAAAAAAAAAAAACAACCGAGTCATAATCTTTAGCTCAATCTCTGTATGTGCCCATTTCAGGTGCATTCTCTGTTCTGTACTCTGTCTCTTGTCTCTGCTGAGCTCAGAAATGCTCTCTGTCTCTGTACTGAACACTGTCTCACTCTGGCAGGAGGCTGCTTCTAAAAATCCCTATGACTTAATGGATGGATTTTACAAAATTTACATTTCCAGTGATAAATGTCTTTTAGGGGACTGTTCTCTATCTCTCTTTTTTCTGAACCCTCCAGAGGAAAAATGAGTATGCATTTTTGTTTAAATGCTACATTAAATTGGTTGATTTCCTATATGGCTATATAACCTATAGCTATATAGCTATATAGAGGTACATTGCTCATCTAATTAGATACAACTAGCAACAAAGCTAGTACTGATAGGAATAATTATAAATTATAGGATTAGCAGACTCATTTCTACACGCAGCTTTATTCGCTACAACATTAAGGAAATGTTACATTATGCTATGTAGTCCTTCCTACCTACAGCAGACAGTAATATTATTACCTCCGCCAAAGTGGTTATGTTTTCACCCGTTTGTTTGTTTATCTGTCTGTTAACAGGATAACTCAAAAAGTTATGAATGGTTTGGCATGAACTTTGGTAGGATTATAGGTGGTAGTCCAAGGATGAGTTGATTCAATTTTGGACGTGATCCGGAACATATTCTGGATTCGGAAGAATTACAATATATCTGTCAAACGTTGGGACTGTGTGATATTTCTGACCGGATAATTCATTGTCAGAAATGCAAGAAGTACAATCGTACAAGTGAACGCATTAAGTCATGCTGAGACTCGGTTGCATTGTGTGCACTAGCTATACAGTGTACGAGTAAGTATTCATCTGCCGACAGGCTCCATCCAGTCACAGAACTGATAGCTTAAATTGAGCCGTTATTAGATTGTTTATGTTGTGTCTTCATCTTGTCTGAACAAAAAAATCAATAGCAACAAAAGATCAAAAATGCATCGATTTTTATGCAAACTAAGGTTTGCGTTGCTGCTGTGGCTACTCTAGTCAGAGTCAGAAGTAGGGGCTGCATTCAAATTGCGGTATGGTGCTGTCTATTTACACAAGCACAAAGACATACAGAGACATAGAGAGAACTCAATTATAAAAAATGTTAGCCAGTGAAAAACTAAATAATTAAAGCTGTTAAGGATAGCATAAGTCAGTAAATTGACAAACCATTGAGGGGCGATCACAGCAATCAAACTCGAATTAGCTTGCTAGCAAGCCAACTTGCCATCTATTTGGCAAACAAAACAAATGCGTTTATTTAGCATTATTTCATGCACTTGCAAATAAACTTGCTCACAAAAATATGCAGTTTAGAATATGGGGACTAACCAATAGCCACTCTTTGCGCTCTCCTGAAATGAAGGGTCTGAACGGATTTAATTATAACATGCACTTAGGTCTGTTCATAGTCAACTCTCCGGTTTTATAGCCAGCTAGCCATATTTGATGAATCCTCTAAAGCATTGACTCATGAAATGCAACATGAGTTTTGTGGCTTTTTGGAGTTGTCAATATTTCTGCAGGTAATCGGTGATGTCATGTTTCAGTCATTGGCACAATTAATGTCTTCACAGTAAGCAAGACCTCACACTGGCATTGATAGTGAGACTTTTTGACAATGTTCCTTGTACACCCCCCAACTACACAAGATTGAGGAATTCTATATTTGTCAAATAAAATGTATTTAAAACAAACCCAAAGGCAAAGCTTTAGCTTGGATATTTCCAATGGAACATACACACTTGTCTGTCCTTATAAAATCGAGAGCTGCAATCAGTCTCAGAACAAAGTTACATGCATATAATTAATACGTAATTAGTTTTTCAGAAGTCAGGTAAATCGTATGACAGCTAGGCTGGTTTTTGATCTTCTTTTTTCAACACAAATAGGATGATTGAGCTCGGTTACTTATCCATTCAGGGGAAAAGTAATATAAAGTACCTAAAACTGCCAAAACAGCAAAAAAAGTCAAGTATGTTTGAGTTCCTCTTGAATTATTAAGTAATTAAATTGTTTGATTATAATCAGGCAATCTTAAACAGGAACTGGTTGAAAGCAATTATGCATTTAAGGGTCAGAGGTTGATGACACATCCCCAAAAATTCTGTAGCAAGGGCACTACTCCTAGGGGGATGATGGGGTTGAAGACGATTTCACAAGTAAACTATTCGCTGTAAACCCTGACAAGTGTGGTGAACTCAAATGTTTTGTGGAAACTGATTACCCAAAAAAAAAAAAATGCATTAACACACTGATTTTAAAGGGAAAGACAGCAGCTGATCTGATTTGCTTCAATGGAACCAAACCCCACCACACCGACAGGCTAGTAATTTGTCTTTGTCCAACACTGTCACAGCTGCGCTAACCAAAATGGAGTTGGATGTGCCCAGTTTTGATCTGCGATATCGTGAGCGCTTGCATTTGCTGATAGCATCTAGGTCGTTAAATTATAGCCCATTGAATAGCCAATGTGGGCTTGCAGCTTTTAAAAGCTGGGTCTCCTCTGTGATTTTTCTGTTGTTGCCCAAGGTGTCTGTTTTTTATTTTTTTTTTCCTTTCGCAGATGTGCTGGAAGCTTGTCCAGGAAAATTCATGCATGAAGGGATGTGGGCCATGTCGGTTTAGTTTTCAGTTGTTGCTTTGTTGCAGGAAGATTGTAATATGCAAAGGTCGTACCTCATCTGATGCCACATGAAACAAAGTTTAAATGGCTGAAAAATGCATTCCCTCCAAGTTTGAAATTGTGGTTTTTGGTAGGTACAACAGAGTCTGTTGCCTTGCCCCATCCCCTCTTTTTTTTAAAGATTGAGGCCTCGGAGTTCTCAGGAGCGCCTTGTGCAGCTCCTGTCCCCTGATGCTACCGTCATGGAGTGTGATAAGGGAGAAAAGATAAAAGAGAAGAGAGAGACGACCAGACAAAGGCTTTTATGGCTTCAGTTTTATTACCAGTTACAAGGAAGGAAGTCCTGTTTCAAATCTGATCACACGGCTTCCCTGTCGGGTTCCCCCAAATTTGGTTCCAGGGGTGATGATGAATAAAGTCCTTAGAAACACATTTTAGACAGTTCGTATTCCCCAATGTCAGTCACCCAGGGAGATCTTACTTTCATTAGTAACATCTTCCCTGCTTGCCGATCACAAAAATATGTAAAAACTTAATAATGAGAACTGTGAAAGTTTGTTTTGGTTTGATTATATTGTGTAAGTTCTATAAAGGAAAATGCATTAACAACATGGATATTTCAGAAGGTACTGCACTGTATTGACATGGCATAGTCGCTGAGAAGACAGGGGATGCATATGTATTGATTAATTTATAGATTAAATTCATGATTATGAAAAGCAGGAAAGTGAATGAACACAGTGCATCACAGATTTGTATTAAATAGTGACAGCATTCTTCCCCATGGGTGCTGGCAGATGTATGGCAGTGCGCACTGTGCATAACATGAGAGATTCCTGATTCATAAGCATTCCAAGAGGGTGATAGAGGATGGAGGTGTGTGTGGTGGTGGTGGGGGGGCATAAAAACATAAAGAGACTCTGATTGGTTGACTGATCTGTAGAATCTTATATTGTATCTTGGTGCTTCCCTTTCAAAATTATCACAACTGACAGTCTTACTCTGCTGTGCATGTTAACTCTGGACAGCCACCCAGCTCAAAATGAGTAAACACTGCCTCAAGCAAATGCATTTGTTCATTTGCTATAACCCTTGCAAAAAGGCCCAAAAATAATGCAACAAAATAAGCATTGACGGCCACGCGGCAATTGGACAACTCAGACATTAAACAACCCGTACGAACCTCCACAGCCGATGTTAGCGGCCTGCTGAAAGAAACACCTCAATTACCAGCCATCCACAAGAAACAGAATCCCACCAGTCCCAACTGAGACATCAGTTAATGCTATCTGCTTAGTCTCCAGTTAGGAACCTTCTGGAAGTTCTACTAACCCTCACGAGACCTAAGTAATGTTACTTGCTAGTTGCTTTCCAATATTAGCAATAGACTTGCTCGGTGTTATCAAATTTGAAGCAGAAAATATTAAATATGCATCCGATTCTGTAAAACTCAATGCACTGGTAAGTACATTCACACCATAAAAAGAGTGGGAAGCTTCTTAATGATGCATTTTTGGAAAGCAAAGAAAAATCCCAGATGAGGTTTTTTTTTTATTTGGGCTTTATATACAACGTTGAGGTACAGCATTTCTAAAAATTGCTTGCTTTGTGTAGCGTGTATACTTTTCTCATACGGCGATATGACTGAGGACAAAAGTTCTCACTGACTGGATTGATGTAAAAAAAAAAAAAAACGCTGAGACACAAAAACACATCAGTTTGCACAGTTGTGCATGGTTGAATTTGAACAGCTGGGAATTTGAAAGAATTTGTGCTGCATTAAATTGCTTGAATCAAAAAAAACTATAGAATGCAGTAAGTGTAAAAGCTATAATCGATTTAATTGCTTCGTGTGGACAGCAAATTATACCACTTAGAGATCATACAGACAAACTCAGTAATTTCCAGGCACTCCTGTTACCATCACTGTTACCATCAAGTCTAGAATGAGCTAACGGAGTCGTGCGGAAAACAGCATTAGTACGCAATTCTTGATACATGCCAAAAAGGTGGTTTTTAATATTATCGAAAAAAACAGCTGGCAGCCATCAGAGCAAGTCAGAACAAGTGTCGTGATTCATGCTCTAAGGGGGCTATGGCCCTGAAAAATGGTTCAATCAGTGAGGACTTCTTTGTTTTGTTTCCAAGGCTGACACGACAGGGTAAACTTTATCTGAAGTCATAGTGGATAAATTAAATGTATTCACTTTAGATCCAGTAAACATGATGTGGCTGGAAACATTACTGGCAAGGTGCTAGGCGTACAGGCCAGCATTAGACAGTTATATCCTGCTGCCACCTGTGGTCATTGCAGAAACCATGGACTTGGCTACAATTCACACAACACATATCCTCTGAGTTTACAATACATTTAACACCATTCAAATCACTATCTTACACCCAGCGCGTTGTGGCGCAAAGCGTGACGCAAGTGTCTATTTTAGTTTATGTACCGGGGAAGTTGCCATTATCCCATCCAGCACCCAATTTGAATTAACAGCTAATGTAATTGCGCCAAACTGAGCGCCCATGGCCGTGTTGGTCTTAAAATGAGATGTGGTCAGGCGCATTGATGGCACTTTGCTGTTTTGATGCATCTGAAATAGATTGCACGACTGATCAACAAAAACCCGGTCTAAAGTCAGTAGTCAGTTTTTAACTGCTATTTTAAGGGCACGTTGTCATTATAGTATTATGTGCTTTTATCGGCGAGTGCAAAATGTGCATACCCATGGCTTGTTACTTACTACACAGGGACTAACAGCAGCACCCACACAAGCAAACAATTAAAAATAAAAAGATTACAATGTGAAAGATTATTGTCAAGATATTTAAAAAATACTCGTCAGAATGGTGAATGTGATCTATGTACCCTATCGGCAAGAGATAATCATCACATATACACCTACTTGGCCACTTTTTTCTGCAGCAGTCGGACGACTTCGTCCCCCTGCTCTGGGTCGGGAAGCTAGTCACTCTTCAAGAACACTCAGCTTCTGCCATCTTGCTCCCCAGTGGTGAGTGACCTTCACACCTCCCTACAAACTGCTCCATCCCTGCTGCCACTCTTCCATTGTAACCTAAAGACTCACTTGTTTAGACAGTATCTGACCTAACCCCCCCCGCTTTTTTTTTTTTTTAAATCTTCCTGCTCTAATGTTTGTTTGCATTTGCTTTTGTTTTTTCTTTTCTTTTCTTTGCTCTTTGTGCTATTGCCTTCTGAATAATCTGTGTTCTATATGTTCAGAACTTCAAGTGACTAATGCTTGATATGAAATGTACCTTGTCCGGTCTGTAAGGCTACGCAGGGGTCTTCAAATCTGGACCTCGAATCCAAATACAGTCCAGGTTTTCTTTTATCCTGAGTAAGCAAATGAACATTTAGCGCCCCTGATTCGCCAGACTGTCTTTACACCTGACTCCCAGGTAAAGGAAGGTGGAAAACCAGCAGTTCTCGGACCTAGAGGACCGTGAATTGGGGACCAGGGGGCTACAGTGTCAGTGACCTGACTGTATGCACTTGCTGTGAGTCACTTTGGAACCTATTCCATCTGGTAATTTGCGATTCAACATGTGAGGTTACGCACATAGGCATTCGCAAATTATTCTGGATAAAGCCATAAATCTTTAATACTGGCAAACTCTGTCATTCTTGCTGCCTTCCAGAGGATCCCCCCTGGAGGGGTGGCTGTTCAGCAACAATGGTTCGCCAAAACATCAAATACGTACATGGCATGTCATGTCTGGAACAGTGCATGGATTTTCGTTTATCAGATGAAACACAAACTGTAACTGAACAGATGTTTGAAGTGTTGCAGATGGTATTCGGATGAGTCAATTTGTTACCTGTAAAAAATGCAGTGTTAATTCAACTCCAATAGAGTTTATTTGAGTCCAAGATGGATGGGTTGGTCTCATATGAACTCTACTGGAGTTGAATTAACACTGGGATTTTTGCTGTGTGCAATTACCTGAAAAACCAATTTTGAATCCCACCTGATCCATTAACACAGTGCCTGCTATGGCACTTTTACGTACAGTAGTGTGCAGTGATGATTAAACACCACCACTTTCATCTAAAATGGGTCCTAATATATTACTTCTCTATCATTTTTTGGTGAAAATGCATTGAGAAATACTATTGTAGGCAATGAGAAGAAAAAAATCATTCCCATAAGCATTCTGAGGTAAAAATATGGGTAATAAACAAAAACACTGAAAACATCCTTTTTTTTTAAATAACAATTGAAAAGTGTTGCGAGTGTTGAAAAGTTGTTCCAGTATATAAGGTGACATGAGCTGTAAGCAGTGTCACAGTGTTAAACATGATGGCACGAAGGAAGGAGCTCTCTGAGATTGTCGTAGCCTCATTGTGGCCCTTACACAATGCTGGTTGATCACTTAGAATTTTCTGAAGCCGTTGAATGCTGCAATGACACTGAATCACCATCAAACATTTTAAAGAGACCAGTTCGCTGAAAACTAGTAGCAATAGAGGTGCAAAAACGGAGGGTAAGTGCCTCTGATCTTCGTTATCTGTGAATGACAAGTAAAAAAAATCTGTGATTGACAGCACGATAACTCTGTGATGACATTAATAGCACCAGAGGCGAAGAGATGAAAGTATCAAGATCTACTATTTCCAGGCGGCTGTGTAAATAAGGTCTGCTTGGTCGTGTTGAAGCCAAGAGCTGGCAAAATCATACAAAAGACTTGAGTTTGCCAAGAAATTCAAGGATTGGACACCAACGGACTGGGAACAAGTCCTTCCCCGATGAAAATATTCTATAGTAATTTCTTAGTAATACTACAGTATTTTTGACATAACTACAGTATTACTATAGTTTTAACAGTGGTAGTACTACATAGTAGTAGTAACTAGAGTAGTTCTATAGCCATCACAATATAACTATAGTATTACTGCAGTCAAGAGTACCAGGATATTACTATAATTCACACAACTGGATTGCAGTAGTTCAAATAGCTATAGTATCACTATAGTAATACTACACTATGGTGGCGAAAATACCATCCATTTACGATAGGATAACTATAGGTTGGAATTATAGTAATTTTTCATAAAGGTTTGCACTGATGAATCAAAATTAGAAATGTTCTCATCCAAACACAGAACTTATGTGCGCCATAGAGATGCAGAACCTTTCAGAAATGACAGTTTTACCTCTTCAGTAAAACATGGAGGTGATAATATTACGGTTTGGGGTTCAGTCTGCTCGAAAGGAACCAATGATCTCATAAAAATCGATGGAATCATGGATCAAAAGAATAATCTCAGTATCCTTGTGAGGCATGCATTGCCATCTGGAAAGAGACTGATTGGTTGGGGATTTTATTGTCAACAAGATAATGACCCTAAATACACTCTTGGTGACAGAAAAGTTAAGACTTGACCTGCTCAAATTCCAGATCTTAATCCGATCAAGCAAGTATGGGATTTGTTTGATACCAAGATAAACAAATCTGTTGTAACGTTGAAGGAATCTTTTTGGAATGAACTTCAAACCATATGGAATGGTTTAGTGAGTGAGATAATTTAAAAAAATATATGTGAAAACTATGCCTGAAAGTTTAAATGCTGTAATCAAAGCAAAGGCCGGCCACACTAGATATTGACTTTTTCTCTCAAGAAGACATTATTATTTTTGTTTTTACTACATATTATTATCTGTTTACTTATTTTCATCAATGTGATCCAAAATTCATGAAATAAATACTTGGGTAGTACTTGGTTTTATTTTATCTTCATTTTATTAACTGTATAATCATCACTGCACACTTCTGCAGCAGCAAAAGCAACAAATTATATTGCTGCTGGAATCTATAATTAATCGGAATTTCTTCCATACTGTATATTGAGGGCTGACTGCAATAAATAGTTATGTCCAGATCTTTTACATTTGACATAACTGTTTATTGCAGTCAGCCCTCGATATCCAACTGGACTTTCAAATAGCAGAAGCAAGCTCTTATCACTCCTGTTGGATATTATTCAAGACGTTTCATTAACATAATCAAAATAACATTAGTTTTTGTTTCTTTCTTGCTGACTGTTTTTCTCACTCATTTTACTCATTTTACTCATATATTTATATTTTTTTTACCACTGACCCTCAATGAAAAAACTCTAGTTTTTTCCATTTGCTTGTTTTATACACAAGTTGTAATGTTATGTAAAGTTCAAGTGCGGCCCTGGGGATTATTTTTCATGACATTTTTGGAGGTCTCTGTGATCAGGTTTTGCACACAAACAGACCTCACTCTTCTGCCAAGAAGAATTTTTCCTGCTACTCAAAAAATCTGCCCTTATAATAGCTATTTGCTACGGTAAAAACCCACCTGGCCTTTAAGGGAATGGGCGACGATTGGTATCTTTTGTTCCGCCCAAAACATGCCTATGATTAATGAAGAGATTAAATCCAATACCTTTGCACTATACATTTTGCTATGCACCCAGATAACCTGCTGTTAAACTGGCAAAAATGGATTTGGACACATTCTAAATGCACCTGCACCACACGTTTCAGACCGTGCGCCTATATTGTTAAAATAGAGCCCACTGTGTGCCTTTCATAACAGCTTCCCCCAAATGGCTACAGGTTTTTTTTAAGTAACAGCTGCAGTAGTCGATATTTACAAATGTTTTTTAGTATGCCCTGGTCTCAGCACAATGCTGTTATCAAAAACCATGCAACCATCTTTGTGACAATGGGCAGACTGCAGGCAGAGGCGGACCCTAAAAGCTGCAATACTGCAGCATCTCTTTCGAGAGGGATGGACTCATTTGATTTCATTATCAGCATGATTGTTATTCAGGGTTTGCTTCAATATCTAACGCTTGTTAGTGACAGTTTGCAAAAGCCAGCATGCGTTCTACTAAGTGATGCCCCCAATACTGGTGCCCTGATTACGTTGCTCCATAACAGGGTCGATGCAATGTTTGGAAAATATGAGGGCGGGGATGTGTGCAGGCTGCAACACTTGATGTTGTTCCCTCTGTCCCTAACATTGCAGCATTGCAGAAAAAATGGTCAAACACACCAGTGTCAAACTCTGAGAAATACTGGTGATGGAGTCAGTACTGTCCATTCTTCAATTACCTCACAGGAGAACTGAGGGACCAAGTTTGCTTGGCACTCAAGCAGATGAAAAGCCAGTATTTGCTGCCGGACAAATGACAGTCTTGTCGGATACTATGTGGAATGAGATAACAGATGACTATGGGACACTGATGCCCATTCTGGAAGGTGCCAACGTTGAGCTGGAGCTGTGGAATCAACTCACTGTTACACAGTTCAAACACACACAGATTTTTACCCAATCATTCACTGTGTGCTGAAAGCCCAGCTAATGCTGCCAGTGTCCATAGCCTCTGCTCACTCTGTGGCATGTGAAAACTTATTTATGCAACACAATGACAGAGGGCAGACTCACTGGACTTGCCTTTATGAACCTTCATCCAGAAATATAGATGAGGAAGTGCTCAAACAAAGTGACTAGGGAGAGGAAAATAAACTTCAAATGCATGGGCCACATTTCATGATTAATTAATCAGACGGTGTCATCTTTCTCTCTGGCGTCTCATGTTTGTGTCATATGTATGTATTTTCTTGTGTGTGTTTCTGAGCGTACCCTAACAGGTTTCTGTGCGTAATGAAATCCAGCAGGCACCCCTGTTTTTTCCCAACAATGTCTGTGGCGCAATTCACTACTCTGCCCCCCCCGGAAACTGCAGCAAGTGGTTCATTCTTCAAAAATTCACTGGTTATGGCAAGGCTAGATTTCAAACACCCAACCACAGGGCTGTCAGGCAAACCTCTTTGCTGTGAACCACTCTGAGATGACAATTCTCCATATCTTTTTGGTGTTCTTGCTAAACTAACACCTGGAGTATTGCAGGTTGGTCTTAATCAGTTTTTGTTTGATTTGATGCTTAGTATCAATGTAATCTTTGTATATTTAGAACTATTTTTTTTTTAATTAGTTAACTTGCACTGCTCCTTTAATGGTTCCCATCAGACAGCTTAAGCCTGGTCTGGCACTATAGCTTGAGTTAATTGGCTAAATGCTTCTTGGTACCGTCTGCACTTGAAATCATTTTGAATCAGGCCAGTCATCAAATGACTATGATGTAATATGAGAGAGAGGCCACTTAAATTCAACAGTTCAACACACCAGTCAATGAGAGAGGTGAAGGTATTCAACCTTGTCCAGAAAAGGCCAGTGCAGGTGCAGTCTTTCGTTCCAGCTATGACTCTCCTAATCAAGGGTTAAAGCAAAAACTCAGGGGACAGATTTGTAGACTCAGATGTGTAACTGCATTCTGGAATTAAAGCCTGCACCCACACGAGCCCTCTCTGGATACAGTTGAGAACCTCTGGGAATGATAGGTATGATAGATGCGGCACATTGCTATCACAGTGAAAATTCCTCTGTTTTTCTTTATAAAAACAGGAATCATTGGAGGATGACACACCCTCCGGCCCCTGCAATCTAATCTCAGAAATCCCAAAATATCAAAAGGCGCCAGTCTAGGATTAATATGCATAGCAAGGTTCGTTAAAAAACATTGAACAGTATTCGAGTTCTGCTCCGGAAACGAAATGATTACAGACGGATAGGTGCACGGACAGACGGACGGACATATTGGTGTCTGTATCCCCCTGCAGTATACACTGGGGCCTAATTTTTGTCCTTAAAATGAATGAGATGTGCTTTGTCAGGATTGGACAGAAAATCTACCGGATGATAGATCAAAAGGAACATTGGTGAGCACTGCTGTAGATGGTGTTGAAATAAGACAACATAAAGTAGAAATTCTGAAATGTTTGATGTCCTGCACATTAACATTATTATTCTGACAGACTGATTTTTAGCCTCTATTGAACAATTTTTTTGTATCATTAACAACTGGCTACCCATAATGTAAACATTAGGAGCCATAATTAACGTTTCAGTGTGAGAATTCTCTGTGATTTCAGGAGACAGCTCGATATAAACTGGTGATATTAAACTGTGCATATGGCAAATAACTGTCAACTGTTGCCTGATTTAATGAGGTAAGAAGGTTTCTCTCTTCTTTTGCAGTGCAAAATATACAGTTAATTATTGTACAGTACCATTGTTTTGCCACCACTCTACCTAATGCCAAATCAAAGTTTAATTAACAATCCCAAGCTCCTAAACTGCTTCCCATCTTCCCATTTAACACCCAAAGGCAATAGAGGCCCAGCTCTTTCCCCATCTGTGTTAATGTGTCCTGGTTGTGACATGATATGCCCAGTTCTGTCCTGTCATGAGCAGCCAACTGGAAACTGCTGGAGGCCCAACACAACCAGCAGTGAAAGCCAGATGGACCAGCAACATGGAGAAACAAAGCTGGGACCCTCATCCCAGCCAATTGGGAGGTATTTCCCTCAATCTCACTTGCGCTGTCACACACTGGAGTGTTGGACCCTAGAGCTCAAATCAAAGAGCCTCCTCTGGAGTGTGAAGCTTTGTGCAAAGTACAGGTTGACTTTGGCTCCTCTCATTAGTGAGGGAAATATTGACTCAGCTTAAAAATCAGATGTTTTGAAAATGGAGGAAAAAAATACCTGCAAAATTATGATTCTAAATCTAAACAAGCAAACATGAATTAATTTGTTTATAGCTCTGGTTTCAGACCATAAATATAAATGGCTCTGATAACGATAACAATTCAGCATTTGAAAAGAGTTTGGCTGTTCATATGATGGACATGTGGGTAATCCCAGTGGCCAAGAATATATACTGTGCAATAATGTGACCTACTGAAATTTAATCAGCACAGGATAGTAAGGTATGATGGAGGATTCTTTATTCTTGAATAACAAATTGGTTGACCCCCATGTTCAATTTTGGTTCTTTTTGACTCTAATCCAAAAACACTAATAAGCAATATGATGCCCGTGTCAAGTCTAATGCTTATTTTTATCTGTTTTATGGTGTCTCTGACTTTTTTTGTGTTCTCTGTCTATTTTACTCATGGGTTTCTGTTGATTGATTTAAAGGAGCTGTGTCCTGATTATTATGCATGCTCAAAACATAGATTGCAAGAAAGTGAATCTGCATGACTGCAAGTCATAATCTGATTCCATCCTTGCCAATCAGTCTTCATTTTGCACTGTATTTATCTATTTTAGTTACTCTGGCATTATGCTTTTCATATTAAGGAACTTTGTACGGAAATTTGAGGATTCAAAGCGCTATTTTAAGCTTTGGCCAAAGGATACAATGAATGTAAGTGATATGATCCGTATCTGTCTGATTTTGTATTTATTATTTTTCATGTATATTCATCCACTCCATTATTGCATTGCACATTGTCTCCCCTGTAATGTTTGATGTTATCTGTGTCATCATGCCAGTGCACTCCCCTGTCTGTGTGCAGACACGGTTCGGGTGATTTCGGAAGTTTTCCGGTATTTCACGAACTTCCTTCAAGTCTCGTTTTTACCTTCTTTCCTGCTTTTCTGAAATTTCCATATTAATTAACCACTAGGCTGCTTAGTTAGTACTGGTAATTTTACTGTATACTAATCCCTTTGTCTGTACAGTAACTAACTAACTAACAATCACGTATTTTGATTAGGTGTGTAGATATCACTGTTTACTAATATAACTAACTCTGCCCTGCTCTGCTCTGCTCTGTAACTCCGCCCCTTTTGCTTTCCCTGTACTCTGCTTTTATTTCAGCTTATGCACCTCAGGTGCGCTTCTCTCTCTGTCCTGGAAACTTAACTGTGCACTTAGAACTCCTTGACTGGAGCTGTTTATCTGTCATAGGTTGTCTGTGTTGATCCCGTCCGTGTCTTGGCTTTTGCCAATTGTTGTGGTTTAGGACTCCCCCATGTGTGCTTACCCCTGTAATTAGTTCTTATCCAATTCACCTGTTCCCTGCATAGCATGTGACTTCCCCCTTGTCTATTTAAAGTCTTCACTGCTGTTCATTCTTTGTCAGAATGTTGATCAGTATTCATTTGTGCAGAGCTCCTCATATGCCATTTGTCTATTGCTTCTTCACGACTGTTTCGCCCGACCTTGAGATTGCCATTGCCCTTCTGTTCCTGTTTTGTCTTTTTAAATTTTGACCTGTTTTTGTATGACCACGATTTCTGTTTTTGGATACCCTGTGTATGACCTACCTTTCTGGATTTCGACTACGAGTTTTGGCTTACTGTCTATGTACCGTTGCACATCTGCCTTACTGGTTTTGACCCCTGCCTGTCTTGTCGACTTCGCTTTTTGGACATTGTTTTTGGCTCGGCAATTCTTGTATCTTCTGGTCCCGACCCTTTTTGCAATAAAGGCTTACGATTTTTGGATTATCCCTGAGTTGCGATTGGTTCCTCTGAGCGTATTGTTACAGTAAGCTGGTTGCTATCGCCAGTAAGCAAAGAAGAGAAATACCTTCTAGATTTTGACTTGAAGTTGAGCTATTTACTTAATTCAAAGTTGTGAGCATGCTCAGTAATTGTGACACAGCTTCTTTAATTGTCTGGTTACTTTGTTATCCCTGGGCGCATTCCTTAAGCTTACTCTCGCATTTCTTTCTTTCTCACCTATTTCTGTGTATTTAGATTGCCAAGCGTTTAGTGTTCTTCGCCAGATTGTCTTTTTGCATATTCAAGCTCTTGTGTTCTCTTTGTTTTCATGATTCAGCAGTACTGCTTCTTGTCCTTCATGTGTGTGTGCCGTGCCTCCATGCCTTCATTTGGTACCTCTCCTTGACTGGTTTCTTAGTTTTGACCCTGGCATGGATCAGTGGCACTGCCCTGCTCATCTTCTTGGATCTTGGTTGCAGCAGTTCGCCCCCTGCTTGTGAATTAGTCACAATCTGTCTTCTCTGTATTGTCCTGGCTGTTGGGTCTTGACCTTGGACTGTCAACCTATCTTTATGCATATCTGCCCTCTCTGAGTCCTGCTACTGATTCCTTCTGTCCTGGTATCCTTGACAGCTTGCTTATGGACCATATACACACTTTTCATAGCCCCAAATCAAACCTTGGTATGATGTGTTGAATTAATACAAAGCAGTGATTTGTAAATTATATTTGACCTGTGTTACATTGTAAACAATGCAGTAGCACATTATTTGTTTTGCCATATTGATTTTATTAACACCTATCAACAGTTTTTCAGTTTTGATTCTTGTGATATAATAAAAGAGAAGCTAAGACAGTGTAGATACCATTTTATAATTCCTTCCCGCAACTCTAATTAGACCTTAAGGGTCTGTAAGCGCTAAGTGATTAAATTGCTGATGTAAAATTTTGTCCCGCTCCTCGTTCAAGTCTTAAAGTTTGCAACAGTATGGGGTCTTAGTTGGCGCATTTTGTATTTCAAAATGTGCCACTTATTATTTATGAGGGACAATTTGGGACTGCAGGCAGGCCAGTTCAGCACCCGTTTACTCTTCTTACGCAACTGTGTCTTTGCAATGCTTGCAGAATGCCGTTTTAAATTGTCTAGTAGACATGTGCATCCTTGGGAAAGGTGTCTTTATGAAGGCAGCATATGTTGCTCCAACATCACAGTGTACTTTTCATCACAGAAGTGTAAGTTACCCTTGCCAATAGTACTGACACAACCTCATGCCAGGACAGAGCATGGCTTTTGGACTTGTCGCTTATAAAAGTCCATGGTCTGAAACGCACGGCATCCATTCCTTCCACAAAACTTGAAATATTGATTTCTCTGTCTGTAATGCATGTTTTTACTGTTATGGTTCAATGCCTTCGAGTCCCAAAAACTTGACTGCACTTCTGGACTCTTTAGACACAAGGCTACCTTCTGCCACTGTAAAGTATGACTGGCATTTGTGGATGTAAATACATATTGTAGTACCTGACAAAAGTTTCCCAGAGTAATCCTGAGCCCATTTAGTCATATCGCTTGTAGATTAATGACGGTTCTTGATGCAGCGTCATCTGAGTGATTAGAGATTAAGGGCCTGATCTACTAAAGCTTTGCATGCAAAGAAATGCGTGGGAATGCCATATCATCAGCAAATTAACCTGCAGTCTCATCCACTAAGGGTGTGCACTGAGGATTGTGTCTTTGAAGTGTGCAAATTTGCACATTCTATGCAGTTAATGAACAAAGTGGAGGAGAGTATTCGGTGGAACGATGGAGAGGAGATTGGGGCAAAGGTGATGTTGTATGGACTTGGTCTGTGATTGTGCGAACATTGGGAGCCCCAGGTGGCGAGACTCAGGGTGGGGCTCGGGTCTCTCGTCGGGGTCTGTGTAGGCTCCTAAGCCCCCCGGGGTCCCAGGTGGTGGCTGTTTATTGCTTCCTTCTTGGAGAGGGAAAGGGAGGGAGGGACGTAGAATCAAGACGGGCAGGGATTGTGGGAACGAAGGTGGTATATATAGGCGTGCGGAAGAATAGGAAGGCACATTGGGAGTGGTCTTGTTCTTTAACCTTTGTGTGGGAACACCCTTTAGTACTTTTGGCCCTAATGAATATGTAATAAGGGGCGTGCCTATCCTAGCATGCAAAATATGGGAGGAGAAAATGCAAATACAAAATTTTAGAACATACATAGTGACTTATCAAGCCTGAAAGCAATTTCAGTGATGGTGATTGCATTTGCTATTTAATACCTTTGAAGGGTAGGTACTAATTGGAGACCACAAAGGAAAAACTATTAAAGTCCAAATTTGGCATTTTTGTACATTTTATATGTTATATATTATAATATTTATAATAATAGATAATAATATTACAACTTGTATATAATATTATAACATTATATATATAAATATATATTTATATATATATATATTTTTTTTTTTTGCATACATTTTAAGTGTTTTGTTTCTAAGATCGTTTTGAATTTTTAATTCATCATTTCTCCACAACGTGAAAATGTGACACTGATCATTTTTCCATTGTGGTCTTCAATTACGCTCCGAGTAATTGCACACAGACATGGCTGCCATTATCACCGGAAGGAGAAGACGCAGGCGGCGAGTACGCAGAAAACGAGTGTTCTCCATCCGTGTGACAATGTTTGGGATGTCAGAGGAGAGAATAATTCAGACATATCGCCTATACAGCAATGCCATTTTGGAGCTGTTAGATGAAATAAGGGCTGATTTGGAGCCAGTCGCAAGAAAAAGTCATGCCATACCTGCGATGACAAAACTTCTTGCTATTCTCCATTTTCTTGCAACTGGTTCATTCCAGCGTACAGCATTTCTCACTGCTGGGATCTCCCAAAACAGTTTCTCGTGTGTTCTGTCTCAAATACTTGGATGCCCGTTGCGCAAGATGGGCCAGTACATAAAGTTTCCATCCACACGGGATGCACTGAATAAAACGATACACGAGTTTTATGCAGTTGTTTGCTTCCCGAGAGTAATCGGAGCGAGTGACTGTACTCATGTGAAACTTGTTCCACCCTCAAACACTAAGCATGCACTGTTATAAACTTGCACCTTTTTTGCCAGTTATTTTAACTGTAATTTTACAATCAGTTTATAATACAGGTTCCGTGTATGTTAACCGTAAACCACAGTTAAATGCGCCCAGGACTCTACTAACAGTTAAAATAACAAGGATATCATGCTGCCGTCTTGGCCAGGTCACTCTTGGAAAAGAGATTTTTAATCTCAACGAGTCTTTACCTGGTTAAATAAAGGATAAATAAATAAATAAGGAGACAATGCGTTAATTTAACTGTAAAATTCAGTCCATTTATAACAGTGTATTTGCTCCCTCCTCAAGCACCTCCAGCTCCGTTGAGTCGTATTTCATTTTGCGTTTACATTCGTCCTTTTCCTCCAAACTGTCCATGGTGGAAATGGCTGCAGCACGCAAAGTCCTCATTTAAATAATGCTGTTTGCACCAGCAGTCATTTAGGCAATTACTCTTAGTAGATCACCTGCAAAATGTAATCAAACCAAACGCGCAAAATGTTACTACGAGCATGCAATTTAGCGCTCTTTATCTGGGATCTTAGTAGATCAGGCCCTAAGTGTATTCAGTTGCACCCTTGCTCTTTACGCATGGAAATTCCTCCAGAACCCTTGATTCTTTTAATTATGTTATGCAATATGGGTGAAATATTCTAATTTACTCCTATCCTTTGTTGAAGAACATTATTTTTAAACATTATTTTTATTTTTAAAATGATTTTTTTTTTTTTTGAAGCTGTCTGTGATCAATGATTTTCTCATGCGTTTGTAGGCAAATTCTTGGCCCATCTTTGCTCCTAAAGGACTTAGCCTTTCCTGAATGCTGCCTTTGTAACCAATCATGATTGTGATCAACAACTGGCACCAGCTGTTTAAAATGACTTCATTACTCTTTTTCTTTCTTACCTCATTAATACTTGTAAAGCTACACTCAGCTGGATGATTGGACTAGCTGTCCCTCTTTGGAAAGAGAAAGGCTACAGCCTGAATTTTTGCAAATAAAGGTGGGATTATTCTCCTTTCTGTGCTGGGCAAGGTTTTTGGACAGTTTGTTTCGAACAGAATCTAGGATCAATTTTTTGGCCTCCCAGCATCCGGAGCAGTCCAGGTTTAATCCTAAGAAGTCCATCTTGGCTGTTGAAGTCCTCGTTGAGTGCAAATGTGAATATCAGCAGGGCTTCCTTGAGGCTTTTGAAATTTTCATGCAACTTTCTACCCTGTACATCCATATTCCCAGTGATGGGGAGTTATGAGTGCATTGGATCGGGTTATCCAGCGCTGTGAATATCTATGTGTGAGGAAGAGGGTCCAAGCCCTCATGGTCCTGGTTTTTCTGGTCTTGCTATATGGCTAAGAGACATATATGCTTATCAGTGAGCTGAGGTGAAAACTGGACTTTTGTGGAATTATGTCTTATCTGTGAATTCTTGGGTTTCGCAGGAACAACCTTGCGTCAAACAAGTAGTCGCTTGGGGGGGGTACCTGAATACTACCTGAATACTATACTACCCACATAGTGAGGGAACGCCAGTTACAGAACTACGGCAACCATGTGGTGCATTTTCCTGCAGAAAATCCAGGTTGTGGGTGTCTTGTTGCGGAGGCTAAGAGTCGCTGGACCAGATAAGGGGGCATCTAGGTAACACCTGGCTGTGGCAGATGGATGATGACTGTTGCGGGGAATGGTTATGGACCGTGGGTCGGCCTGAGCGGCTGTCTCCTGAGACTCTGGGATGTTTTGCCATGTGGTGAATGCGGCAAAACACAACAGCAGGTGCATGGTCTTCATCTTCACCTGATTTCAGGTAATGGCTGGCTTACTGCAGTGAGCCTATCACATCCCACTGCATTCCCATGGCAGCCTAATGCAAAGTCCCACTATCTGTACATTTGTTCAAGGATCACATATATCGCTTCCAGTGTTTGCCTTCAATTGATAATCAACTCACTCGGTCTAGGCCTGTAAAAGTCTTTCCAAAGAATATGTTCTCACTAAGCAGTATATGCTGGAACAAAAATACTGCAGTACACGCAATCTCTTGTACAGGGTATACTTTTTGTTTGATGGGAATTAGATTAAGTAAAGATTCATGACCTCCAAATGATGAACCTGTTTTAGGTCAATTGTCTCGTCTTCCAAAGGAGTTTTTTCCTGGCTTTAAGAGCAGCACATTATTTTGGAAGTGCACGAGCCTGTTTATTTGTTATGCCTGGCTGATTCTGTACTCATTGGTTGTTATCACATTGAGAATGAAAGCTTTTAAAAGTGTGGTAAAAAGTTTTAAATTCCATTCTCATCTCGAAACATTTATAAAAATATGTATTCCTAATCCTACTCTGAACCAGAACACCAAATTCTTGATTGAGCTGCATCAGGTGTGCTTCAGGTAAAAAATACTTGGTATTTCCTTTAATAGTTTAGGCTCTACTTAAGATCAATATGAGTTTGTATTTGTGTGCATCTAGTTCATAAATGGTTTTCCTTCAAAGAAAAATCTGTCGTGACTTTGCCTCATTATTTGTGTGTCGCAGCTTGGTTGGTATGAAACCTGCACCCACAGTGGCTCTTTCTGGAGAAGGTTCCCTACCCCTGGCATACAACAATATTGAATGCTTTGTGGTTCACAAAATCATTGAAGCGTGACCACAAGCGCAGACTACGCTTTGCTCAGTGGAGTAAAAACAAGGCCTGGGAGATATAGAACCTATACAATGTACAACAGTTTATGAAAACATCTAAATGGCTTTTCTGAGAAATACGTAGTATATAATAAAAATGGCTTGAATACACCACCGTTAACTGATCTTATCACAATTACAGGTGATCCTGGAAGTGTTATTATATCCTAATAAATTAACATACAACTATATACTATATATAGTAACAATCTATATTTGTCTAATCTGAAAAGGACAAATGTGTTTCAGATGTATTGTAGTTATGATCCGGAAGGCCAATGTCTCGTCAATCATGTACATATACTCTAAGACTCTTAATTTGGATAAGTATCTATAACAAGCATTCCATGTTTATTATTTAGTGACCTATTTTGACACCCAAAGGAGATAGTAATCATTTCTAAATATAGGTTCCAATTTTCGCAATCCAGATCCATGTTACCGGTCTCGCAATTTAATGACACTCGCACATTATTTAGCCAACTATATGAGGCAACTTTTGTGAAAATATCTTAGGTGTGTATTCATAGGAACCTGGTTGTTTTTTCAAGATGAACTTTACGTTTTGCATCAATTTTGGTCAAGACAGATGCATTTTTCAGTGGAAAATTGTCTGAAACTTTTTCAGTTTTTCACACATATACTTATGTTTGGTATCAAAATATCCGTCATGTTGTTGTGTAGCCATTAAAAAGCATCTGGTTTTTCAGAACAATCATTTATGGGTTTAAAAATGGACTTTTCGAGGCCTTGTCCCAAAAAAATCTTGAAATCACTAAATTGGTCACAGTTCACTTCCTGTATGCAAATTTCACATTTCAAATCTATTTTCTGGACAGTCCCACAAGTAGGTACATAAAGCCAGAGGATGGTTCAAATTGGGCTGTGGGCAAATTTGCCTATGCCCTGCAAAACCTCCTTTGGCCTCTGTAGAATGACATTCAAGCATCTTTGGAGTTTGGTGACTTTCATATTCTGTTGCCTTGCTTTTTGTCTATTGTAATTTGCTTCTAAAACACAATCCCACATTTAAAAAAAATATATAACCTTGTAACAGTAGAATTAAAATTGGCGGACAAGGTCAAGGAAATTCTTATTTTGACTGCACTTGGGAGGCAACTTGGATCGCTTGGATAATGGATAATCACAACCTTCAGAGAAAGACGTCTCCCGCATTCATCTTCAGTTAAATTTAGGACTCTCTTTAACTGTATATACTTAACCTTATATGGGCCTATTCTACATGTCGACGCAAATGTAGGCTGCTGTTCACAGCCTATGTTGCACAAATTTATGTTCCAAACTGAGTGGGTAGAACAAATAAAATCAAGTAAACATAATTTTTGAGTCTCCCATGTCCCAGCTGACTTGTTTTCTGAATATTTGCCCTTCTATAAACCTCAGTAGGCTGAAGCTGTCTGTGAGAAATAGCACACAGGCTCCACAGTTATCTTGCATCAATGTCATGTAAACTGCCTGCAAGTAATAAAAATTGATGTTACGATTAAACACAATACAGTCATGTTACATTATTTATATTATTACTGTTAAATACGGATGGATTATTCAGTTTGTCGGCACCTTCTGGTAAAATTTGAAATGGGTTGCACTTGAGGCAAGGTTCCAGCAAGTCAGATGTGGTCTATTTAATGTTGGAGAAAAATACAAAACATTGCCTAGTGCGACCTTATTTAAATAACTCTCCTACTGGTATCATCTAAGTTGCATAGAAAACACCCCTTTAAACATAAATACAACTTCAATATTCGTCTCTCAGCTCAGTTACATTATGCCCTGGCAGAGGAATACCAGTATAGCCCTTGTAGCTGTAGGGAAATAGGAATTGGTGTAACTATCAGTCTGTGCTTCCGCAGGTTATGATATGATAAACTATTTGACAAGGAAGATAGTGACTGGTTGCTCAAGGGCATGAAACAAGGGACAATCCAGCAACTCTGCAGACTCAAAGTAAGGTTTATATATAATTAGCCTCATAGAATAATTGCCTACACCATATTTTTGCCAAATTGAGATATTGGCTGCCTGTTCTTTTGTATTGGCGAAAAAATGTGATTTTTCATTTCATTCTCAAATCCTTAAAAAAATTTCTCTTAAATAATAAAAATTATACATAAAAATTAAAAATAATTAAAAAAAACCTTAAATATGAGATGGGCAATTATGTTCTGAGGCTAACGATATGCAACAGAGGCACACTGGAGTTTGGAACACAAATCCATAAGACCTGGCGGGGGAGGCACAAGAGACACTAAACAATTCAAAGGAGACAATATATCTAAAAGACATGCAGGTTGCTGGATGGGAGGTGGAACAACAGGGATTCACAACAGGGTCGTGACAATTTCTATATTTTTCCAAAGTTTTAACTGGTCTTATATGCTTGCAATTCAAAACCACCACCTTTACCTGCCATCTGCTAACAGCTGACCATATTATTTTCAATTGCATGCATGTTATTCGGCGGGAGTGTCACTTAGTTGCTGAGAATACCTCTGGATAAGAACAGAATTTCGTTGGACAGTGAGAAACCACCTAGTTACGACATACAGGGCGTATCAAAAAAAATTTCCCACTTTGAACTAGAGTGCCAAGGGCCCTGAAGGTTGCCGGCAGTTACAGCTCCAACAGGAGAAAAGTAACTAGCATCAGTCCGCGGATTCAACAGCAAGCCAACACGAATTCTTGCGAAAGCAATGTGTTGTCTACACAATATTGGCGTTAAAGAGCTCCAGCTTGGACAATTTCGGCGGTGATGGCGAATGGTCCCGTACCACTGTGGATCAATTCACGGTTTTTTGAATCAATTCTTCTCTGCGAAAGAAGAGAACTGTTTCATCTCGCACACTTCGCGGGCCAATGCAGCTCAGTGAGAAAGGGGTTTTAGTTACCATTATCGGGCAACTCGACTGAGCAGTCACACTTTTTCATGAGTGACAGACAGCAACATTTCTGCCATTTAGCAAAAAATATAATCTTTAAGAAGTCTACATCATGAAACCGATTAGATTTTTTTCTAACCTGAACTTTCACTGTCGTCTGCTGTCAATTTGTGAAGTGCGCCATCTTCTCAATTCACTTCTGGTTCTTGCTCTGCTTTCAGACAATGATTTTTTTTTACACAACACTGCCACCGAGTGGGACAGTGGGTCTAATTAGTATTATTCTTTCTATTCCATGATGCTAATAGGAACAAACATCCAAAAATGGGTTTTGATGAGTTTTTATTGCCGCAATTGATCGTGAAATAAGGTCAACCATGCGGTTACAATGCCCGTAAAAATTTTAATTATTTATAGGTTAGTGCCTAATACATACTAATTTCTAAAGACGTTATTAAACGAGGAAATAAACAGATTGATTTTGTCACATGACCTTGACCTTGAAGACCAAAGTCAAATCCAATGTGGTGTGTTTGATCAGCATACATGATTTTTCATTAGTATCCAATACATACCGAAGATCTAAAGCCAACATTAAAGGACTTTTAGGCCGTTTTGTCATTACCTGGACCTTCTTGCCCAAGGTCAAATCCAATATATCGAAAACAACGAGCATACATGATTTGCTATTAGTGCCCAATACATACCTATGCTCTACAAACAATATTAAACAAATATGGGCCATTTTTGTTATATAACCTTCACCTTGAGGCCCAACATCAAATTTGACTGACTGCCTAAGAATGTTCAGCATACATGGTTTCCTATAGATGCCCCAAACATACCTGAGCTCTAATTGCCATATTCAGCAAGTTACAGCAATTTTTGCCATTTGATCTTGACGCCCAATGTCATATTCAACTTGCCAAGAATGTTTGGCTTACATGATTCCCTATAGGTGCCTCACACATACCTAAGCTCTAAATGCCACATTAACCTGTTATAACACATTTTTGCCATTTGACCTTCACCTTGAGGCTCAAGGTGAAATTCGAACAACCGAGAATGTTTGGCATACATGATTCCCTTTAGGTGCCTCACACATATCTAAGCTCTAAATGTCATATCAAGCAAGTTATAGCCCATTTTTGCCATTTGGCCTTGACCTTGAGGCCCACAGTCAAATGTGACTGACTCACAATGTCCGGCATACCTGATTCCCTTTAGGTGCCTCATACATACCTAAGCTCTAAATGCTATACTAAGAGAGTAATAGCACATTTTTGCCATTTGACCTTGACCTTGAGGCCCAACGTCAAATGTGACTGACTCACAATGTTCGGCATACCTGATTCCCTATAGGTGCCTCATACATACCTAAGCTCTAAATGCTATATTAAGAGAGTAATAGCACATTTTTGCCATTTAACCTTGACCTTGAGGCCCAAGGTCAAATGTGACTGACTCACAATGTTCGGCATACCTGATTCCCTATAGGTACCTCATACATACCTAAGCTCTAAATGCTACATTAAGAGAGTTATAGCACATTTTTGCCATTTGACCTTGACCTTGAGGCCCAAGGTCCAATGTGACTGACTCACAATGTTCGGCATACCTGATTCCCTATAGGTACCTCATACATACCTAAGCTCTAAATGCTATATTAAGAGAGTTATAGCACATTTTTGCCATTTGACCTTGACCTTGAGGCCCAAGGTCAAAAGTGACTGACTCACAATGTTCGGCATACCTGATTACCTAAAGGTGCTTCGTACATACCTAAGCTCTAAATGCTATATTAAGAGAGTTATAGCACAAAACACCCCGAAAAATGATGAAGTCCAGACACGTTGCCTAGGTGGCGCTATGAAGGAGCGATTCAATCAAAACGCCGTTTACACCGTTGAAGCAGGTCCTGATACTGATTCCATCGCTGCGATTAAAAAAAGATTCATCGGACAATTTTTAAGAAAATTGCACCTAAGTGCCAAAAATGGCCATTTTCAACATAAAAATGGCCACCAAGTCTAAACAAATGATTCAATCAAAAAAATTTTTGCTCGGGCATTAACTTGATGACCAATTTGATCACATCCCCAAATTAAAAAATAAAAATTCATCAGACCGTTTTTGAGATATGGCTTTAAACGGACGACGCTGACGACGCCGCCGGACACAAAGTGACGACAATAGGTTACTGGCCTACGGCCGGCAACATAAAAATTGCCCTACAATTAATATTCCATAATTTTTTGAAAATCCTTTTACTTAGGTTGATAGACAATTGTTCAGTGCTTTTTTGTGCAATTGCGCATACTCGACATGTCACGCATGAGTGAGCACAGGCTAATTACGTAAATTGTGTTACGTCTGTTTTGCGAGAAAAAAGTGCGGGGATGAAAACAGGATCTGAGACCATAAGAAGTAACGTTAGGTATGCCCTTTGTTTATCACACATCGCCATTACTTTTGAATGAACCCTTCCACACTTTCAGTCCTCAACATATCCACCATTTCTTTCCTGGCAGATTTGGGCCCTCCTCAGCATATTGTACACTGCACGACAGATCAAAGCTCTGTCCCTTCTGAGAACATTGACTTCTGCTGTTATGCGTTCCTCAAGGTCATCCAGGTCCCTAGGTGGAGTAACGTACACTTATGACTTAAGATGACCCCACAAGAAAAAGTCAACAGCGGTTAAGTCCGGTGACCTCAGGGGCCATTCCATGTCGCGGTGTAGGGCAATCACTCGCTCTCCGAACAGTTCTGTTAGTTGAACTGAAATGTGTCAAGGGATGTGCTGAGATCAAGAAAGTGCGAACACCTGGTGTTGCACCATTCTGGGGAGATCCATTCATTTAATACATAACATGACATAACAGGGCTGTTAGCCACCTGGAGAGCAAAGGGTTAAAGCAATTTCCTGAAAATTTTTAGGACACTTAAGGGCATACCTAACGTTGCTTCTCATGGTCTCAGATCCTGTTTTCATCCCAGCGCTTTTTCGCGCAAAACAGATGTATCGCGATTTACGTAATTAGCCTGTGCTCACTCATGCATGACATGTTGAGTATGTGCAATTGTACAAAAAAAGCACTGAACCATTGTCTATCAACCTATGTAAAAGGATTTTCAAAAAATTATAGAATATTAATTTTAGGGCAATTTTTCAAAGTGGGACATTTTTTTTTGATACACCCCGTAGAACCAACTATGAGGGACTGGAGTGAGGGCATTTAACAGAGGGCCTTTCTCATCATCGATCTCGGTGACAACATTCCTCTTGCTCCTTGGCGACATCTGCATCCTGTGCTAAGGTTGTAGATACATTACATCTTTAGTAGAATTCCAGCTACCTGCTATGCTGTAAATAAAATAACTTCATACAATTCTCTTTTTGCTCATTTTTTTTCCAAATTGTGCTCATTATTGAGGTGGTTTTGTGTTAAAGCCATTTTTGCACACTGGACAAAGGTGGATATCTAGTCGTAACACATGCCAGCTGATATTACTAATTGGCAGAATCAAATGATTATCTTTCAAAGGTTAAATATTGCTTTCAGGCAGTTTTAGTAGATTTTCAGAAAAGTTGTATGCCTGGTACAGCTGGAGAGGCTGATAAAGAATTATGAGGAATGCAAAATAGCTACCAAGAAGCAAGGTCACTGCTTGGGCCTCCTATTATGTGGGCAGTTTGTTGTTGATACCTCAAAAATGAAGGAGTTTGGTGCAAAAAAAAAAAAAAAACATTGAATAACGTCTACAAGATTAATCCCTTAAACTCTAATATTTAACCTAAGTTTTGGCTTCAGTAGTTTCAAAGTCAGTAAACTTTTTTTTTTCAAACTGTAGGACAATGGCACATGCACATTCTTTATCTTGTAGTTGCAGCATATAACTGAAGTTGCATTGCGTTGATATCATGAGAAATATTCAAACCCTGAATGCCATCGTTTTATGGTTACAGCATTAAATCAAATGGAAATAGATCTTGTCCATCATTTTATACACATTTCCTTGTAATTCAGCAAAAATTGGAAACCTAGGTATCTCCACAAGAATTTAAAATTGGCCTGAAGTTCCACGGGTTCAAATTCAGCAGCTGCATTCCATGGACCCATAATAGGTCCATTGGTTTATGGGGTTAAAAATAAGCTGAACAAGAACTAAAATTGAGTGGAAGTGTAAGATGAATTGCAGTCTTCCTCAAAAAAGGTGCTGGTCAAAATATTGCCATGCAAGCAGATCACATTTGGCTTTCACAATTAAGATCTTTCAGATTAGATGGCTGGATTAATTTGACAGAGCACAAAAAGCAGCAGACTATGTAAGGCAACAGAGTTTTGACATAGTCAAGGAACTGTATATTTTACATCAGTGCAACACTAAAATACTGAATTTGGCTCAAGGTTGTATGAAACTGTTTGTTCTTGCGCATGTGCTAATTTCAGTTGTTTTCCAGCTAAAATGTGATAAAAATGGGTAAAATGCCATCTTAAAGTTTCATTGTGAGAGCATAATAAATACAACTTAGTCCTTTTTAGAGCTGAGCCTCAGAACATTCAGGAACGTAGAGTATTCTATCAAAGATCCTAAGTGTGTGTATGAATTAAGGACCTTGCATGGTTAAGTACTTGAATGGCACAAGTGGACTCTTTTGTGTTCTAATTACTGTCTTTTACAACTGAGGCAGGGGATATGATGAATGTGACGTTCCTAGCATACGTTGCGGACTTTGAAATCTTTTTCAAGTGCCACGCACATTGTAGTCTTCGGGCCATCATTTCTTTTATGTGTCTCAGTTTGCCAAACACAGGGAAATACCCATTTCAAATCTATTTACTCAGTGAGAACCAGCCAGCCTTTAAAAAACTGAATGACTTATGTGTTGTGATGCCTGGGAGATGGTGAGGGGCATTGCCCATTCAGTGCAGGTATGCCAGTACTGAAGCTAGGGGTTCAGTGCAAAAGACAGCACTGGCCCAACTCACAGGCAGAGCAGCATTTATAGCCCACTGTCATCCCACCTGCTGCCATCTGTCAAATCACTGGACCTTATAAAGGGTCTTACCCTCAGGCAGAATGTGGACCTTGTTCTGCATGGCTGTGGATCGGATTGGTTTTTTTTATTTATTATATTGATTACTTTTTTGTTTGTGTCATCCCATCCAATGGAGTTTTTAATACTTTCTTCATTTTTTGTTAAATAAATGTTTCCGTTGCTGTAGGTTAGTGGACCCGATAAGGCAAAAAGGAATTTTTTATTTTGATAAGGGCTTTAAAAATGATTTATGTCTGTTTGCTGCATGATACAGAGATTCTGCATCATGGTCCTAACAAATCTGGAAAAAAAAAACAAACAAATAAACCAAAAAAAAAAAAACAACAACATAAACTGACTACATCTCTGTGTCACGGTGATTGGTAACCACTGAGTTTGAAGCTCCAAGGTGAAATTATCTCTCAATTGAATTTGATGTTATGTGGCAAGTGTAATGTGAATTTAGCTTTTAGAAGTGATTTCTCTGTCTTCTGACAGTTGTATCAGGCATTTTCCATGAAAATAATAGAATAGGCCTACAGCTGCATGTCATAAATGTAAATCTAATAATTACAATTCTTAGCGATTAACATTTGCCCTTCAGTCAACACGTCTTAATTGTAAGATCATGACATTCACCCGAAATACAGTATGGAGATTTGCATTCCTCAGTGACATTATTTTACCTTGCTGAAGAGCTGATACTTGTCCTCATGACTAATTAATAGACATTACTATTTTTGGGGCAAAAACTTCACTAAAAAGAAACACTAAACCATTTCTGTAATCCTTTCACTGGGTTTTTGGTGTTACCAAATCAAGGTTTGTTTTCACATGATGTCGATATAGTAACATATGTTATATTTCCATACTGATACAACTCCAATTCCAAAAAAGTTGGGATGCTGTGTAAAATGTAAAAAAAAAAAAAAAAAAAATCACATAAACTGACATTTTATTCACAATAGAACTTAAACAACATATCAGATGTCAAAAGTGAGACATTTTACCATTTCATGAAAAATATTAGTTCATTTTGAATTTGATGGCAGTGTCACATCTCAAAAAAGTAGGAATAGGGCCATGTTTACCATTGTTTAGTATCCCCTCTTCTTTTAACAACAGTCTGTAAAAGTCTGGGAAGTTGGACCAATTGCTGAAGTATTTCGAGAGGATTGTTGTCCCACTCTTGTCAGATGTAAGATTTTAGCTGCTCAGTCCTGGGTCTTCATTTCCAGATTTTTCGTTTTATGATGCGCCAAATGTTTTCTATAAGTAAATGGTCAGTAGGCCTGTTCAGCACTCAGACTATTCGACTGCAAAGCCATGCTGTTGTGATGGATGCAGTATGTGGTTTAGCATTGTTTTGCAAGGCCTTCACTGAAAGAGACATTGTCTGGATGGGAGTTAATGTTGTTGTAAAACCTCTATACACTTTTCAGCATTGATAATGACGTTCCAGATGTGTCAGCTCCCCACTCCATAGGCACTAATGCTACCCGATACTATCAGAGATGTAGGCTTTTGAACTGTGCGCTGATAACAAGCTGGATGGTCCCTCTGCTCTTTAGACCACACAACACGGTGTCCGTGGTTTCCAAAAAGAATTTCAAATTTTGAGTCGTCTGACCACAGAACAGTTTTCCATTCTGCCTCAGTCCATTTTAAATGAACCTTGGCCCAGAGAAGACAGCGGCATTTCTGGATTGTGTTCCCATATAGCTTCTTTTTGCATGATACAGCTTTAGCTTGCATTTGTAGATTGCATAGAGAACTGTGTGCGTTCACAGACAATGATTTCTGGAAGTGTTCCTGAACCCATGCAGTGTATTCCAGTGCAGAATCATGCCTGTTTTTAATGCAGTGCTGCCTGAGGGCCGAAGATCACAAGCATCCAGTATTGACCTTCGGACTTGTCCCTTGCGCACAGAGATTTCTCCAGATTCTCTGAATCTTTTGATGATATTATGTACTGTAGCTTCAAAGTCTCCGCAATTTTACTTTGAGAAACATTTTTCTGAAAATGATCCACAATTTTTAGACACAGTTTTTTGCAGACTGGTGAATATCTGTCCATCTTTACTTCTGAGAGACTCTGCCTCTCTAAAATGCTCTTTTTATATCCAGTCATGTTACAGGCCAGTAGCCAATTAACCTAGTTAGTTGCAAAATGCTCCTCCAGCTGTTTTTAATTAGTACCACTTACTTTTCCAGCCTTTTATTGCCCCTTTGCCAGCTTTTTTTCTGAGATGTGTCACTGCCATCAAATTCAAAATGAGCAAATATTTTTCATGAAATGGTAAAATGTCTCGCTTTCAACACCTGATATGTTGTCTGTTCTATTGTGAATAAAATGTGGGTTTATGAGATTTGGAAATCATTGCATTCTGATTTTATTTACAATTTACACAGCATCCCAACTTTTGTGGAATTGGGGTTGTATTTTATTTTGTTGTTATTGTCCTAATCCCGGACACAACTCATGCTGCAGTCTCAAGATTGGGCAGACAGTTTTCGGGTCACGTCCAAAACACGTGTCTGCAGTGGCGGGCTGTGTATTTTACACCTAGGCCTTCAGTAACCCTCCCACAATTAACCTTAACTTCGCCTTGACTCAACGGCAACAGTATGACGTCATGACGTAACCCCCCACAAATTCCCAGTGACAGCATTCACACATAAAGTACTATGCCATATCGCATTAATCAATCACTGCCTTTACCGAAAAACAAGAAAACACACACAGCAACCAGTCACATCCACGCAGATACTCAGTTGACAGTGAATTTAAAAACCGCAGCTAGAGTTCAAACGCGAATGTCTGTTACTCAGAGTATTTGAGTAGCAGTGAAGTAGTTAGCTCAGTGCTAACTCGTTGAGTAAATTTTGAGTTTATAGCTCGCTAAAGCTCGAAACAACCGCAAAATTTACTGCAGTTGTTGCATTACTTTCATATGACACGCCCACTCATGTAAGATCTACTGTACAGACTGTTCTGTTAGTTAACGTAGCTAACCTGTTGTCAGCACATAACATCCTAACGTAGGCAGAGGCCAGATAGATGGCTGTGCTGTGTCAAAGACTACGGCCCATTTGGCATACTCGCAATCTGATTGGTTAAAATATGACAATCAGCAAAATCGTCCCGCTCTTTTTAATGGGAGAGGGAAACAATCTACATTCTGAAGGCCTTGAGACTTGAGACCAGAGCCATGTAGAGAGAGCTGCTTTGACCCGGAGACAGCAGAGAAAAAATCTGATTGGATAAGACGAAGCTGTCCTTTATAAAAGTTGTCTGCACTGTGGGAGCTGCTCAACTCAGAGTTAAGCAATGAAATCACTTATATTTATTGATTGAGGAGTTTGATTGACTAAAATACATGCAGCTTTTATTAAAGAATTTATGAAGAAAATACAATTTTTCCAATTTATCTAGGCCAGCAGAGAAGGCCTTGTTGGCCCTGATGGCACACCACTGTGTGTCTGTCAGCCTATTTAAAGAGTGACCCAACCCAGCTGCCCATTGCAACAGATGTCAAGTTGCCCATTGCTACATTACTCATGATTACTTTATTTGGCTGAAAAATCCAAGATTTTAGATTTGTAATTAGGCAGTAAGTGCAGATTCTCAGCTTTCTTTCATCTTGTTTTTTGAGAAATGATAGCACTTCATACATGTAGCACTCACTATTGCAGAGGACAAATGCTTTGACTGGTGATTATGATTAATTAAGTGTATTTCATTGTTTCCTTCATGCAGATATAAATGCCTTTGCTATCGAATTTTCATTCGAGAGTTTTGTTTGTCTCTCGAAGTTTAAAACCAGGAACCACAAGCAAATGTAGAAATTGCGGGAACAAGCACTTTAATTGGTGGTTGCCAGGCAGACTTTGGTACATTGAAAATCAGTGCAATGTGGACATGGCTGACATGAACAGAAACGGAATTAGGAACGGAAACTAGGAACAGGCATTGAAAATAATTATCATTCGATAACAAGTACGAGGCAATCTACACTTAAATTCGGTGTATATTATTTACGGCGTGATTTCTTACCCAACGAGAGTGTACTTCGACACTTTGATAATAATGGAATAATTGTTTGGGTAACTATTGTCATTGAGTATGCAATTAATCCAACTTTTTGTTCAAGCAATTTATTTTGTTCTTAAACTGTCATTGGGTCAGAAATCATGCTGTAAATAATATATGCAGAACTAAAGTCCTTTGTTATATATTCATATTATACACCACCACTTTCATCTAAAAGGGGTCCTATATATTACTTCTTTATAATTGTTTGGTGGAGATATGTTGAAAAATACTATTGTCGGCAATGAGAACAAAAAAAAGCATTCCCACAAGTACATTAAGGTAAAATTATGGGTAATAAACAAAAACACTGAAAACATATATTTTTTTACTCTTGCATAGAATGCATGAATGCATGTTTTAAGGCTCATTCCATGACTATTGGTGCTAAAAAATTGTTTGAATTTGTTTGAGGCAACATAATTCTGCAAAACTACCTTTGATCATCAGTTGTTCCCGTATATATAAGGTAACATGAACTTTGAGCTGTGTCACAGCATTAAACACAATGGCATGACAGAAGACGCTCTCTGAGATTGTTTGTAGCCGCATTGTGGCCTTACATGATGCTGGTTGGTCACTTTGAAAAATTTCTGAAGACCATAAATGCTGCCATGGCACTGTTAGAAACACCATCAAGCGTTTCAAGGAGACTGGTCCGCTGAAAACTAGAGGCATATAGAGGTGGAAAACAAAAGTTAAGTGCCTCTGATGTTCATTATCAACGTAAGACAAGTATAAAAAATTGGCAGTTGACAGTACGACAACTCCATGATGACATTAATAGCACCAGAAGTGAAGAGATGAAAGTATCAGTACCTACTATTTCCAGACACCTGTGTGAACATGGTCTGATTGGTCGTGTTGCTGCCAAGAGGCTTGAGTTAGCCAAGAAATTCAAGGATTGGACGCCAACGGATTGGGAACAAGTCCCTTGGATGGATGAATCAAAATTAGAAATTTTCTTATCCAAACGCAGAACTAATGTGCACAGTAGAGTCAGAGAACATTTAAAAAATGACTGTTTAACCCCTTCAGTAAAACATGGAGGTGGTAATATTATGGTTTGGGATTCAGCCTGCTTGAAATGAGCGGTCCATCCATCCATCCATCCATTTTCTTCCGCTTATCCAGGGCCGGGTTGTGGGGGTAACAGACTGAGTAGAGAGGCTCAGGCGCCCCCCTCCCCAGCCACTTCCTCCAACTCTACCTGGGGGACCCCAAGCCGTTCCCAGGCCAGCTGGGAGATATAATCCCTCCAGCATGTCCTGGCCCTGCCTCGGGGCCTCCTCCCAGTTGGACATGCCCGGAAAACCTCTAAAGGGAGGCGTCTAGTAGGCATTCGGGCAAGATGCCCAAACCACCTCAACTGACTCCTCTCGACGCGGAGGAGCAGCAGTTCTACTCTGAGCCGCTCCAGGATGTCCGAGCGCCTCACCCTATCGCTAAGGGTCAGCCCAGCCACCCTACGGAGAAAGCTCATTTCGGCTGCTTGTATTCGCTATCTTATTCTTTTGGTCACAACCCAAAGCTCATGACTATCGGTGAGGGTTGGAACGTTGATCGACCAGTAAATCGAGAGCTTTGCTTTTATGCTCAGCTCCTTCTTCACCACAACGGACCGGTACAACGCCCGCTTCACTGCAGACGCTGCAGCGATTCGTCTGTCAATCTCACTGTAAGCCGCGCTGGGAAGGCAGGAAGGACTGTGTGCACTCTGTTGCAGACCATGACTCTGGTGAATTTATCTTCATGGCACCTGCATCCTGGCAGCGACACTTCTGGGCCGTGAGATGCAGAGAGAACTCAACTCATCCGCTTTCTCACCGATGCAGGTCTCTGGCAATCAGACCCTTATTGTCTTAAGGGCCCTTTGACCTAGCAGTGACCCTCCTGAGTCATGGGAGCAGACTCAATTAGGGTCTGTATGGCGCCAACTTCATTCACCACAGCTGGAGCGGCCCCCAGCCTCAGGGTTAATGGACAATCTCTGGGGTAAAGGTCAGCATTGAACATCTTGCAAACCACCCGAAAACGGCTGAGACAACTTTGGCAGAGAGAATGCCGCAGTGCAATAAACTGGACTTTTCAGATATTTCACCAGCAGAATAATTCACATTGCCTCCCGTAATGTTGCAAATCCAATGTGTATTTTTGTTATACGACATAAGCTGATTGTTAACATTAATACCAGTTACCTTTGTAATTATGGACTGTAGCAGACGTTTCATGGCAAACTGTAGTGCAAGCATATCGTGTTTGGTATCATTTTACTCCACTAAGATTCCGAAATCGCATGGGGCATATTTCAAAGGAATGAAAATTGAGCCAAACCCTCATTCAATAACTATGAAAAGAAATATACTTCAGTTTCGCTCGTGGGGATGTCCCCTCCCAAATTCCCTCTGAGGAGGGGTTGGCTTCCTGATTACCCAAATGATTTATGATCCTACTGTAGGAAGCGCTTCTGGAGTTTGGGCTTAAAAGGTAGGGAAACAAAGGATTCGTGGAGGATCGCAACCAACTTCCCACACGTGCATCTCCATGCCGTGTGTAGCCAATAGTCTATCGTTATGGAAGATCGTAGACGACTTCCCCACACATTCATCTGTATGTGTGGCGCCGTTATCACAATGGAAGATTGCATCCAACTTCCCCCACGTGCATCTCCATGCCGTGGTTAGCTTTAATCTAGTCATGGAAGATCTTGGGCGATTTCCCACACATACTCTTGCAGCGTGTGCAGACAGAATATAATTGTGGAAGCTTGTATTCATTCTTCCCGCATGGTACATTTTGTGCATATGTGTAGTTGTGAGCTGCGCCAGGTATGATTTGACGACTTCTTTATATTTTCTGTAACGGTATAATTTGGTTTCTAATTTAAGCTTGTGTCTACCTGGCAAAATAAATTTGTAATTGCTTTTGTTGTGTGTTTCTGACTCTGAACAAACATATACTTTCCAGCCCGGAGTCCGGGCTCCTAATTGAGCAATGTAGGACTGTAATCGCATGCCTGATCAACATGCTTAGTCTATGTTATAAGGTGGATTTTCCTCGCTGTGATGAGTGTTATTTTGATTGGCGCGAAGAGAATATGGTATACCGAATAGGAATCGGTCCCTGAACAGAATTATCGAGGAGAATTTTGTTATACCGAATAGGAATCAGTTCCTGAGCGGAGATCTCGTTTTGGGCCCCGGTAATCCCTAGTCATAGCTATTTTCTATGTCAAATTATTGTGCTTAATAATACCGCCAGCCTCTGAGTTCTTTCACCGAATTGGGTTGTACAGATGTTTTGGTCCAGCGGAGTAAGGTATAGACCAGTTACAAGTCCGATGCACAACGTAGCTCTAAATTCATAAATTGGAGTGAGATCAATATTTATGCAAACGCATAATTTATTCATAACCACAAAGGGTTATAACTAAAGTTCTATCCTAAATTTGATATGGAGTCAGATATATTGTAACCGCTAAGATATTAGGGCTGCAGCATCCCGAGACATGCTTCGGGCTCACTTGAAAGCGGAACGTGAGTCGACATCATCACGTTTGGCCCGAGGCAGTGGCCTAGTGCTGACGCTGTAGCCAGACCCCATTATTATAATGGAGACCGGAAAGACTTTCTTTTCCCTGGCTGTTTAGGCAAACACGCTGAGACCTTCCGCCTCAGCTAGGACCCTCCTTGGCCTAGTTGCATGGTGTTTACATCACGCTCCGTCCTACCCTCACTCGTGAACAAGACCCCGAGATACTTGAACTCCTCCACTTGGGGTAACAACTGACCCCCCACCTGAAGGAGACAATCCACCAAATGAGCGGTGATCTCATAAAAATTGACGGAGTCATGGATCTAAGGAAGTATCACAGCATCCTTGTGAGGCACGCATTGCCATGTGGAAAGAGACAGATTGGTCGGGGATTTTATTTTCAACAAGATAATGACCCTAAACACACTTCTAAGTCGTGCAAGAATTCTCTCAGTTGGTAAGAATCATTTTGTGTCATAAAAGTTGCAGTGTGGCCTGCTCAAAATCCAGACCTTAATCCAATTGAGCAAATCTTTTATCCTGGTCTGATACCAGGATAAAAAAAAAATCTGATGTAACATCGAAAGAATCTCTTTGGAATTAACGTCTAACCATATGGAATGGTTTAGCGAGTGAGGAAATTTAAAAGAAATGCGAAAATGATGCCTGAACGATTAAATGATGTAATGAAAGCAAAGGGTAGCTACACTAGATATTGACTTTTTCTCTCGTTAAGTCATTATATATATTTTTTTTACTATATATTGTTATCTGTTTACTTATTTTAATCTATGACCCTATAATATATGAAACAAATACTTGAATAGTACTTGGTTTCTGATTTATGTTTATTTTGTTAAGTGTATAATCATAATTGCACACTACTGTGTAGAGACAGGGAGAGAAAGAGAAAGGGATATTTTTATTTGGTTCTGTACTCCACCACAAAGATGCAATGACAATGCAGACCGTCAGCTGTAATTTTAGGTTGTTGCCTTCCATATTGGATGAATAATTTCGAAACGCATTTTTTCACACAGTTCCTCCCATTTTCAGGCGCATTAAAACATATCAGGCAATTTCACATAATGTAGACTGAGGTCATCAGTTCATATTTGGTCACTTTACCTTTGCCTATACCATAGGTTGGGTGAATGCTCTATTTTGATCGGCTTCAGAGTGTAAATTGTTTTATATATATATACACATACATACACATATATATATGGACACCGAGTAAGTAATTCCAGCAAAAATGTATGCCCGCAGTTCTAAATTAATACGCTGACTATAGCCGGTGCCTAGTGACCATAGCAACAGGGATGCAAATAAAACCGTTTATAATTTATTGCAACAAGACAGCAAGCTGTCTAGAACATCATGTCCAGTCCCCAGCAATCAAACACCCTCCGTCAAAGGCAACTGTGCTGGACTATCCAATATCTGGAGCTATCGAATTTCACAATAATTTGAAATGACAAATTTTATTTCAAATAAGACAGCTAGCTCACTGTAGCAAATAGAACAAGTTTTCCTGCAGTGGGTCTTCGTATTGCCTGGTGCAAAGTTAACATTTTTTTCAGTTTTTTTGGTTTTTCTATTTATTGTAGCTACTCTGTGGAGCAACATTAAATGACATGTTTCCTCGCAATGAAAACACAAATTATTTGGGCATGAAATTATAATAACTGTGTCAACCATGTGAAATATTATTTACCTTTAGTCTTGCTAGCATAATGTTTGTTTTCTCATAGCTGAGCTAAAGGGTTCAATGAGCTGGGCAGACTAGTTTATCTCCTGAAAAAAAACATTGTAGTGGCCTCAGAAAAACTTAAGATTTTGTTTTTAAAATGCATGAAAATATAAATTAATGTTCTATTTTTTTTTTTATTTGGCACGTAACCATGGTTTTGGTGGGATAATACCTACCAGAGAATGATGGACCTCATGGAGGAAAGCATCCTCCGCTGTACTTCATATGGTTCTTTGGCCTCCACGTAATCCATAATTTTCTAATAATGGACTCCTTATCAGGTATTATCCCCTGATGCTCTGCCAGGCCATCTTCAGTTCCTTTGTCTCAGTCTTCACTTCAACATATAATATGCATGTTTAAATAGATGTTCAGCGATTGGCTAAGGCAACATAACTAAAATAACAAAATATGTGTCACTATCCAATGGATTATGATGCTCCCTAGACTTTTTTGTTTTTTCATTTCTTCCACTGCATATTTCCAGAAGATTACTGGTGACACTTTTTATTGGCTGGAATTGAGTCATAACTAACGCAGCGAACTACATCCTGCCAGAAATAATAATATAATTTTACACTTAATTTTTTGGACTTTCATTTCATATAGCGCATTTCACGCTATGAAGTTAGTCAAAAGTTTTAACATTCAAGTCATCGCTCACAAACTTAATGAAAGAACACATTTTTTTAATGGCTTCAGAGCAACAGTCGTAAATACTGGCATCAGTCAAGCAAGTTGAAGCCTGTTGAAATCATGCCAGTTGCTGAACTGAAGCTGGGGAAGCTGCCTTATATGTAACCCACATAATTACTCACCTACATGCAGACCACTGATAAGCATGCAGCCCACATCCTAAGTAGATGCAGTTGCTTAACTGGATTTTATTAAACATCGTCATTAAAGGCCCAGCCATAGGCTTGACTGAGATGGTCTATTTGTGTGGATGAGTGAAATGGTTTCAGAGAAGATAAACATGGCAGTCAGTTTAAATTTTTATGATCTCATCAATGTATTAATTGAGCAAAATGATAGAAATTGTCATTATGAATAGTTTCTATGTGCCATTGCAAAACAAATGGAAAACAGTTTTGTTGACTGAAGTAGCAATGGTATATACCAAACAATTCCAACTGAGCGATATACTAGTTTGTGTTGAGAGACGCCACGGTCAGACCTGACTGCCTTATGACTTATAAGAGTATTTTATTTTGTGGTTCGATGTTTGTAATCATATTTTAGCTTCACATACTGTCCCTCACCCTCAATTGCATTGTTTCTTGGTTGTATCATTTGATGTGCTTTTGGATCTGACATATTTCTGAAAAGTTCTGGATTATTCATTAGCTAACGCTTTTGATGTGATTAACACAGAGGAATTGACTGATAAAAACCTCTCTCAAAAAACCACAATGGCAATAACTCGTCTCCCAAAATTGCTACGCAAGGCTGTAAATCTATCAACAGCATACCACAAATACAAATGCATTAATCATATCTGCCAATTAGTAAGGGAACATTGTCTGATTACACAAGTATTCATGTGAATAATGTCCAATCTCAGCACTGTCTGGTGAGAAATCCGTTATTACTCCATGAGCTAATGGCCTTCTATGCATCTGAATGTAAGCTGTTTATTTTTCTCTGAGATGAAGATCTCCAACATTTGAATATCATTTCTAATAGTCGTGAGGAATTAAGTGATAAATTTAATTGCTTTTCATGGTGTTTGTAGATGCTATGGTTCAATATGCTACGCATTGATCTCTGTTACGAGTGTAGCATGGGAAAGGGCCATGCACTATTGATGGTGAAGCAAGGCTTTCTGTAGCAATGAAGTTTTTCAGCCAATTGTATTGTAAATAATAGATTCATTACTTGAGGCCACATTTATGAAAATTTACATTAGTGACTCCAGCTGGTAAAAATAATTTTATAAAAATACTATTATATAAAAATACTATTATACTATTCAGGTGCTAAAATTGGTAAATAATACATCAGTTCATCTATTCATGTTTATGAGTGATTATGTTGATGCCGGAAAACTTGCAAGTCTCAAAAACTTCACTACTTCAAAATGAAAACTATAAATAACAATCTTTCAATAATCTACAACAACCAACAAACTAACAACAACCCACGAGTTAAGGGGGGATCCACTTTTTTATATGAGCAATCTGACTCTTCAGATTAACTACAGTAATCACGTGCTTCTACAGAAAGCGATGGCTAATTTGTCTTTGATCACGTGCTTATCCAAAAATGGTACACACCTCCGTGCAGAGCCTCAGCAGAAACTACCTTTGGTACTCGACAGACGCTTCAGAGCCTTGGTATCAAATGTAAGATCACTACTGTGCACCCTCTGAGTAATCTCAGGGAAAAAAGTGAGATCAGAACATGCACAGGCCTGACAAATTTGACAGACAGGCTGCCTCACTCTAGTAACTCAACGAATTTCCTCTCCTGTGCTTGCCAATCCACAAAATGTACATTTGCATGTTTAGATCCCTTCTATAAATGACTCCTTCAGATTGTTTTGAGTTCTTTATTTGTAGCATATCACCCAAAGGGAAAATGACATGGTGCCTCGCGTGTGAAGTACTGGGAGGTTCAGAATTCTCAGCAGTCAGTGGAAAGGGAAAATGGCTTCTTAAATTAGAGAAGCAGAATTGAAGATGCTGGCTGCTAGAGCTTGATAAAAGCATGGGGATGGGATTATTTGATTCTCTCTTCCCAAGCTGCAGCAAAGCATGACCCTTTTATGTCTGCACCTCAGAGCTTTAGATGATGAGTGGACATACTAGGGGGGCCCTTTAACAAAAAAATCTATCTTGATTTTGAGATGGAAAAAAATACATTATAGAATTATTTGAGAATTTGTTCTATCCTCTTAGCGCTGAAGTGCTTTGGTATTCAAAGGCATGGCTCTCTGCAGAGACCAGTAAGCATTTGGGTGGGGAAGCAATTCCTGATTGTTTTCAATTCTGATTTTACTTCTCACTTAAAGGAGAGAGAAATTAGAATTTTTAGAAGATGGGCACATACTGTCTGGAGTATTGTATCACTTTTTAATTCACTGGTTTAAATCAGGAGTCCCCCACCTCAGTCCTGGGGACCCCCTGTCTATGCCATTTTTTGTTCCATCTGCTGCAGCAATCACATCATTTTAAACAGTTTTTTTTTTTTTTTTTTTTTTTGCATTTGGTGCTTTTCATATTTAAAGGGATTATTTACCCTCTTTAGCCAGATCATCAGAAATGCAGTATGGCTGCATGTCATGAAAAAATTGCTTTGTTGCGAGCAATTATCAGAAGTGAAAAATATTTTTAACTGAGCAAATTAAGTGCTTCGATAAATCAAAAGGGGCTTAATTACATTTCTCGACAGGTGATGTTTTTTTTTCTTCTTGAAAACAATTCAGGTTTGGTTCATTACCATTGAATTGTAACTTTACTGGCCAAATCACTAATTTTAGGAACCATGTGCTCTGTTTTCCAGTGAGGAATCTATTGATTCACTTAAGCTTTTATTGAATGTGTTTGCCATACTTGCAATTTGTCACAATTGGAACTTGGAGGGTTTTTCTGGACATACTCTGACGTCCTGAAACATTAAAACTATTCACAGATGAAACAAGTAATGTTGATTGTCTCATAACAATGGTGCATGTCAAGGACAAAAACTGACCTTGTTGAAACTAATATATAAATACAGTATATGCTCATTTTGAATTGAGACGGACTTGAGGTCAGAGTGACCTTGACCTTTGACCACCAAAATCTTATCAGTTCATTCTCAAGTCCAAATGGACATTTCTGCCAAATTTTAAGAAATTTCCTCCATGCGTTCTAGGGAGATCACGTTCACAAGATTGGAATGGATGAATGAATGGACAGACGAACACCCAAAAAACATAAAGCCTCTGACCACTGCTTTCACCGGTGTGCAGGCACAAAGATTAACAGGTTATTAATGTCCCATGAAAACCTCTCGTTTAACTTGCTTTTTGTAGATCAACAGGAGATCAGGAGTTTGTTGTGAGCTTTAGCAAGCAACAAACCCAAAATTTACTCAAGTTTCGTGTCTGTTATATGAAATGACCAAGAGTCTAAGGTTCTGTTTATCACATAACTGAATCGTGTAATTTAATATAAAACAAACATAATTTTCGTTACCACCTAAATGCTAATTCCCATTATGTTAGCATTGAGCTAACTTCATTGCAATGATACTGTCCCTGAATCACAGACATTCATGTTTGAATGGGCCATGGTTTTGAAATTCACAGTCAGTTGAGTAGCTAGCTAACATACTAATGTCACGTAATGATTATGGAAAGATACAGCGTTCACTCTGGCTAGCCAAGTCACATTAGGCATGAGAGTAGTACTTACCTAGCTCCTAAAGCGATAAGCCATACCGATTTAACCAGCGTTACACTTGGTATTCAGTTTGGCTAAATGTTCAGAGCATGATGTAATGTGGAGTGATTTTTCCCCATGCTCTCAGCCAATGAAATTTTTGCATATCAAAAATATTTCATTGGCTGGGCTCTGGAAAAAGCACTGCAGTTATGTGATAAATATATGTACTGCCCCTCAAAAAAAAACCTCACACATTATAAAATTTTTAAATTGTGTGTGTGTGTGTGTGTGTGTGTGTGTGTGTATATATATATATATATATATATATATAAATGTGCATCATATGGCCAAGAGTATAGTTCCCAAATCACAGTTCAAATTATTTTAAAAAGGAAAGTACAATTGCTTTTCCTTTATGTCTGGATGTTCAGAACCGATAGCTTTGAGAGAAGTCAAAGCTTTTCTGAGTCCATTCTGAAATTGAAATACTGGAAAAAAGTGAACTTCATTCAGGCAGGTTGATGTTTTGAAAACCAGTTTCAAATCTTTGCATTTCATTTTGAAACCAATCATGCAAATTGAAATTAAAAGGCACTCTCCTGGAATAATGCCATATTTCTATGGAGACTGTAAAAAAATAAAGATTCTCTGAGGTGGCAGAGCTCAAGTTGTCTTCTTTTTTTGAGTAAATGCGATATATATATATATATATATATATTCTCCCCCCCCCCAATTTTAGGAATCTTTCATAGCTTTTAAATAGCTATGGGGAGTATTTCTCACTGTTACCAATCTCAAGCTATTCTGTTTACAAATCTTCTATCCTTTAATCAAACTTCAAAGAACCAGCAGGTAGTAATTGTGTTCAAGTTGCGTGAGCAGCCTCAATCTCCCAGCATGGAGATAGATCACAGCCTCATTTCTGTGTTGCTGCACACTGATTGGACCATAAACACATATTACCATTTACCAGACTCAAAACAAAACAAAAAAAACAATCTACAATCACTATTTACAATTTACTTTCCAAAAAAGTTGGGACGCTGTATGAAATGTTAATAAAACCAGAATGCAATGATTTAAATTTGATTTCTACATTTAAATGAAAAAAGAACAAAGAAAGCATATTAGATGTTGAGACAGAGGAACTTTATTGTTTTTTTGGAAAAAAAAAAAATGTAACCCATGATAGCAAAATGAATCTTAAGTCACACCTGTGCATTTCCAGTAAATGGAAAATATGTGCCTGAGGGCATAAATTTATAAATAGTTTTGTCTGTTTTCAGCCTATTTATAATGTTAAAATTCCTCCTGGCACACTTTCCTGGTGAGAAAACTTTGATAAAGAGTAGCTAATGGGCTATTAGCAGTGGCGGTCCGTCGGCAGAAACACAGGGCCAGCAATAACCTCACATTTTACTGCTTAATGACCTAAACCTCTTGCAGTTTACCTCTCCCGATCAGCAACAGTTGCTCAGACTAATTCGTAGAACCGAGGAGAGTCTAATTTACTTTTGAAAGCCTTGTTATATATTGCACCACTAAATTATACAGCGTTTTCTTCCGCACATCAATGACTACGTGAAATATTAATATGTTTTTATAATTTCTGTGCCTGTGTAGCTCGTGAAACAGCACAGATATGCGTAAATGAGTTTGCGTGGCTCATTTAGCAATAAGCCACGAGAATCTATTCTATAGTCTGAATGTAGTCACAGCTAAAGGGTGTTGTTAGGTACAATGCATAGCTGAGTGATGGGGAGAATTATTGCAGGGAAGTCAGCGAAAGTTTCAGATATTTTGCATTTGTTTCCATCCTAACAATATTGAATCAATTATATAAATGTTGGTAATAGGCATTGATTTTTCATTAGCTTTTCTTATTATGGAAAATGGACTGGTCTTGGTCGTTCAGGCAATAAATTGTTTGCTTGGTAATCAGGCGAACTTGAATGAGAACAGCAAGAGGACAGTCGAGCGGTCAAGGGTAAGGTTACTGAAGCCCCTCTGAACATGTGACAGCACACTGCTGGCTATTAGTAAACAGTGGCTCATTTCATGATGGAAAAATGACCCGAAACAAAGCTGTAAATTAACTAATTTCATCAATAAATTTGTCCACGTTTTTCCTGGGGAATCCCGATTATCTATATACCAACATAACGTGTGGAATCCCCTCTTTCCATATGTGGTATTCATTACACGTGACAAGCAGCCAATAGCAGCTGTTGAAAGTTGTAAACAAATGAGGTTTAGGACTTCCCTACCCCAAAATTGAATATCTTGGTGATGGGTTAAGACAGAACAGTGATCTAAGCACCATTACAAAGCTTACAGTGTCATCTATACAATGTGTGGGGAACTCAGTTTTAATCATAAAGACTCATTTTGCCATCACCGGTCACATATGTGCATTTAGACTTTGATGCCAGCAACACTTTTCAGAAAAGTTTTAACATGGACATGCTTACCACTGTGTTACAGCATCTTTTCTTTTAACAACACACTGTAAACATTTCTGCCCTACAAAGGCAAGACCTTAACTCACCGGAGCGTGAAACTGAGAAAAATGACTTTAAAGTTTCTGCTTTGTCCAGACAAAAGTATTGTAGGTAGGATACTCAAAATCTGGCAAAGTAGTTGTTATTATGAAGAAAAGTGTGTATACAAATAATCTTGGGCTCAAGTCTGACCTTTGACCTTTATTTGTCAGTTACTGTACTCTGCCTTTGTATCATGTTCACGTGTATTCGCGTCCTTGCATTGACTTTGAATTTAATAATTTGTGCGAAAAATTTGTTTCGCGTCCAGTGTGCAAGCGGCTAATACTATTATTGTCACTTAGGTTTTATCGTTTTTAGTGGGGGAAAGGAATACAGCCTCATTGCTATGATCTCGTACTGAGTTAAGATCACATATTGAAAATAAATGTGTAACGTATCTTGCATTGTTGTCCATGCATGTTAATCCCAAAATTTTAAGCAGCAACAGGGTGTAATAATAGGAACACGCTATCCACCGTTTCTCTTCCCAATGATGCAGGCAGAAGAAATAAATGAGCAACCATCGTATTTCATTCCAACTTCATAAGTTTGAATGATTTGACGTAGTTTCGTTTTGAAATTCCATTCAAGTTCACTAATGGTAATAATTCGCGAATGCCCTAGCTAGCCAGCTAACTCATATTCGTCATGCTTAATATTGACGTAAGCAGTGCAGAAAACATGCCTGAAGCAGCAAAGTAAAATGCAACATTAACGCATCATGCAGATATAGGACAGAGGCTTCTTTATTCCAACACTTTAAAGGTGAGGAGAGGAGCTCATTTGATTGGTGAAGATTTGACTCAGCTGTGTTAAACCCACTCACGCCTTCTCTCCTCCCTCTTTGCCACTTGCGCTGGCAGGAGGGACAGAGGTGGGACAGAGGAGTACTTGCGCCGGGCTACACCGGGCACGAAGTTGCAAAATACGCCTGGATACACACCGTTGGTGTGGCGCTCCCCCCATTTGCCGCGCCTGCACCTAGTCAATGAATTTAGAGCCCAAGCTGTTTTGGAACTAATTGGGCAAAAAAAAGGTTGACGAAGAGCAAACTACAAGTGCAGCACACCTTTGGCAACTTAGATAGCCGCTCAGCAGCAAACATATTATAGCCATATAACTGCTGTGGTAAAAAACCCAAAAGTGAGTATGCTCCGCAATTATGACGACAAAATGCTGGTTAGTTGGATGGATTTAAGAATTAGATCTTTTTTTTTTTTTTTTTTTGCAAAATAAAGAGTGCCTATTTAACATGTATTGCGAGAGAAATGTGGGTATGTCCAGACTTTTGACAGGTACTGTATACTGAGCAGTTTGCACATCAGGCTTAGCTGAGGAGTTAAAATCAGGCAACTCATGACAAACAAGGATGGGAGTGAACTCGTCCATATTTTAAACCGTGTTTAAGCTCGGCTTGCTTGTGAATATTCAATAACTGATCCAGGTGTGCCATCTAGTGATAGAATATTGTAACTGCGTGCATAAATTTGCAGAGCTATGTCCGCTGGCGGACACATCTGCATAAAGATGCCGAGCACCGTTTTTCTTCTCGACCATGCCAAATCCAGATAATCCTTAAATGATAAATTACATTCATATTTTAATTTGTAACAAGTAACGAAGTGGCCATTGTCAAAGTAACGAAGTAAAAGTATACTTTTTTTGTTTTAAATGTACTAGAGTAAAAGTCCCGATTAAAAAAAAAAAAAAAATCAAGTCTTCGTTTGAAAGCCATCTCCTTAATCAGTTTTCCTCGAGAGCGGTATGCCATTCTTAAACATAATATATAAAACCACTCGACAAAATCTTGTTCAGTGGCAGTATACTTTTATTCAGGTGTAATGTGTGTATGTGTGTGGATTTTGGTGACAATACATAGACTGTAACTTAAGCGCGGCAAACTTTGGTGGGTGATAAAACAAAGGCAGAGTACCGTAACTTCAGGGCCGTACAGTACCATCACTTTGATGCGCGGCTAAACAAAGGCAGAGTACCTTAACTCAACGTCAGCGTCCCGAAACAAAGGCTAAGCACCGTAACTGCAGTTACGGCATTCTGCCATAGTCTCTCAGGGAATTTTCAGAGTTACTGTTGACACAGACCTTAACTTTTTTATAAAAACAATCGAATTGACTCAAAATATTCATCCACATGATAAAGGAGGTCTTCAATACCCCCAAAATGACAATAACTCATTTTCGACCAAAAGTGATGTTACGGTGTTTTGCCTTTGCTTGGCAGATTTGGAAACTGAGGAGACCAACTGCTGTGGTTTTGAAAGCAAAATGTTTCCTCATTCTTGCTCACTGTAGGATTTCAGCTGCTCAACACTTTGCGGCCTCTTTTGTAATATATTTTTTTTCCATAATTCACCTAATGTTTTCATTGGGTGACAGGTCTGGACTGCAAGCAGGCAAGTTAAGGACCCGGACTCTTTTCTTACGGGGCCATGTTGTCGTAATATGTGCAGAGTGTGGTTTGGCATTGCGCTGATCAAGTAAGCAAGGCTTTCCCCCAAAAAAACCTTGACTGCCAAGCAGCATATGTTGCTTCGAAACCTATATACTGTATATATGTCGTTCAGTGTTAATGGTGTCCTCGCAGATGTGCAAGTCACCCGTGCCCCATGCACATGCAGTAATGTACCCACTTACCTTCATAGATGCTGGCTTTTGAACAGTGCACTGATAATAAGCTAGATGGTCCCTCTTCTCTTTAGCCTGGAGGGTGCAGTGTCTATGATTTCCAAAGAATTTCACATTTTGATCGGTCAGACCACAGGACAGTTTTCCATTTTGCCTCAGTCCATCTTAAATGAGCTCAGGCCCAGGGCAGGCAGCAGCATATCTGGATCTTGTTTATATGTGGTTTTATCTTAACGTGGTAGAGTTTTAACTTGCATTTGTGGATGTATCGACAATCTGTGTTCCCTGACAATGTATTTCAGAAGTGTTCCTGAGTTTATGCAGTGACTTTTCACCACGGAATCCTTTTTTCAGGCTGCCTGAGGCCTGAAGATCACAGCCATTCAATATTAGTTTTTGGCCTTGTCCCTTGTGTACAGAGATTTCTCCAGATTCTCCGAATCTTTAAATGACATTATATATTTTCCCTTCCCGGCAGTCCCTTCCCAATTTGCAACCCTGTAAGCGCAATAGCCAATTGTGCGCTACTCTGAAAAAGCTGCCGACCACTGCCAGCTGGTACAAAGCGGGGATCGAACCTGCGACGTGATAGTCACTTCTGCTTTGCAACGCGATGCTTTACCAAGTGAGCTATCTGGCAACGTTTTGTAATTTACAAAGAAGTGTTATGCTTAAATTGTTGAATTGTTTGCCCTTTGCAGTCAGTCAGAGAATGATGACGCACTCGCCACTCACTTCTGAAAGACTCAGCCTCTCTGGGATGCTCTTTTTATGACCAATCGCGTAACCCAATTTTGGTCCTGCACTCTTAAAGTCTGGGAGTGAAGCCCGTTTGTGCATTTATAGTTTGTGAACCAATCGTGTAACTAACCTGCTGGTAATTAAACAGATTAGCAGTGAAATATACTACCAGATGTATTTTTTTTTAGAATCCTGCAACTTTCCCAGTGTTTAGTTGGTCCTGTCCTTTTTTGAAACCTATTGCTGGTACCAAATTCAAATTGAGCAAATATTTAAAAAAAAAAAAAAAAAATTAAGTTTCTCAATTTCAACACTTCATATGTCTTTTGTTCTATTTTCAATTACATATAGGGTTTAAATGATTTGCAAATCATTGCATTCTTTTTTTATTTACATTTTACACAGTATCCCTACTTTTTGGGAAATGTTGTTATTTATTGTTGAATAGCAAAGCAAAAACATAGCAGGCACTAAATGAAACTCTTATACAAGGCCAATTCAACCTACTCCAGTCTGTGAAGCACCTGCTATGGTCTCATAATAGTCATATGCCTGCTTTTCCTTTGCCCAGTACTGTGACATGTAAGGTACAAGTAAAAATACTCTCCAATGGGGAAATAATTGCATGGCATCATTGGCCATCCCTATGGCTCAAGAAGATTAACCCCTTAAATTCAATTTTTGCTTGAATTTTCCCTTGAGTGAGTCCAATGTTAGAAACAGCATTTTTTTATCATAGTGTCAGACAATGCTATATGCATATTCTTTACCTGCTGGTTGAAGTGCTTCACTGTAGCTACATCACATTTATATGAGTGAAATATTAAAACCCAGGACTGTGTGTTTTTATTACCACTGCATTACATCAAATAGAAAATAACTAGCAACATTTTATACACATTTATCAATAATTCAGCGGGATATGCTTTGGGATCCTTGAAGTCTCCCCTTGAATATAAAATAAGCCCAAAGTTTCACAGGTTTGAATACAGCAGCTGCATTTGACAAACCAATAGATGGGTCCTGTGGCTTTTACAGGGTTAACTGGGGATTAAATTTGTTTAAACACACGAATAAATGTGCTTTGTTTCTCACCGAGACATGAATTAGCATCTGTGCATCTGAAAGATTTCTGGTATTTTTTTTGTGAAAGGGGGAAAACAATGAAGAGAAATAGAACCGCTTTTTCATTATAGCACATTTTTATATTACAGCGATGATTATTTAATGATACATTTTCAATGAATAGACATTCTAGTACTTAAGATTTTCTGAATGGACGTTACCATAGCGATTGCCTGAAAATCACTGACCCATTAAAGTTAGGCCATTAATATTGCCTTATAATACCTACTTAAAGATTTATTTTTTAATTTTTTTTAAAGAAGAGCTATTTAGCATTATACATTTTCAAAAAATGGATTTTCAAGAGGAAGAATGACCTCGCAAATTTTCTTTTTGATGTCAAAAATTCTGAGTGCTTGCAAACACATAGTTTGGTTTCAATGTTGGATAAGCAGACATTTGGAAAATTGGCACATTTGCTGCGCAGGCCAAAGAGATTGAAAATAGCCATTTAATATCCCTATCTGACCCTCAGTGAGAACAGGTAAACCTAACACTCCCTTTTCATTTGCAGGTTCCAGCCTCACTTTACACATCACTGCCATGAGCTGTGAATTGGCTCACCCAGTCAGTATTTTTGCAGGATTTCTTTGCCAAGAAAAATGTTGTATTAAATGAAAGGCAGTGCAAAAAGTAAGGTCTGGGACTCATATCCAAAGGCATTTTTGTGTTTCCTGAATCAGGGACCTTTTTCAGGATGACAAGTTACACAGCAATTATGCTGCACTCAAAACGTGCATTCACGTGTGGACATCACATCATTCCTCAAGTTCTTTTGGGAGTTAGTCCACAAAGATACTTTCTAAACAAAGCAATTATATTTTTTGCTTTTTAAGACTAAATTGTCTTACCTGCTAAAATTGACGTGCACTGTTTCTACCTTACCTTCAGCTGACACTATGTATACATATTCAAAGGTTCATATGATGTCTCACAAAGACTCATGCACGATTATTAGAGTATGAGCCTTTGAATTTTCAGCAAAACGTGGTTTTCACATGACAGTCACGTGATTTTCACATGCTTTTTCTCAATTATCGTAAGTAACAACGGAACCGTGCCTTCCAAAACAAATACATAGGAAAACATGATGGCCTTAGTTTAAGTTACTATTTCCTAAAGGTTAAGTTTGGATTAGGTTAAGGTTAGGGTTCAGGGTTCAGGAAAGGCAATTGTGGTTTTTAAAAAACCAGTCATGACTCACAATTACAAATGTTAATCTCACGGTTGAAAACGGGAATCAAACACTGGTTTTCTGCGCCAGTCTGCTGTTTTGTTGTTCCACCCATCCACCAGACCTCCGCCCAACGCGGACATTGGTGGGATATAATCACATCACCCTCCTGGCTCACAATTACATGGGTTATACAACCCCAATTCCGAAATAGTTGGGACAAAGTGTAAATTGTGAATAAAATCAAAACGCAATGACTTTCAAATCACACCAGCCAGTATTTTATTCACAATAGAACAGGGATAACATAGCAAATGTTGAAACGGAAAAATTTTACAATTTTATCCACAAAATGAGCTCAATTCAAATTTGATGGCTGCTACAGGTCTGAAAAAAGTTGGGACAGGGGCCTGTTTACCATGGTGTAGCATCCCCTCTTCTTTTTAACACGGAATGGAGGTGTCTGGGCATTGAGGAGACAAGTTTCTTGAGTTTAGCCATTGGAATTTGATCCCACTCTTGTTTAATACAGCGGCTTCCAGCTGCTGGAGAGTTTTGGGTCTCCTTTGATGGACTTTTTGTTTAATTATGCACAAAATGTTCTCAATCGGTGAAAGATCAGGACTGCAGGCAGGCAGTTCAGCACACGGACTCTTCTGCTTCGAAGCCATGCTGTTGTAATAGCTACAGTATGTGGTTTTGCATTGTCCTGCTGAAATACACAAGGCCTTCCCTGGAATAGATGTCATCTGGAGGGGAGCATATGTTGCTCTAAAACCTTTATATACCTTTCAGAATTCATGGTGCTTTTATAACATGCAAGTGTCCCAAACCATATGCACTAATGCATCCCCATACCATCAGAGATGCTGGCTTGTGAACTGAACGCTGATAACAGGAGGGGTGGTCTTTCTCCTCTTTAGCCTGGAGGACACGACACCCATGATTTCCAACAAGAATGTCAAATTTGGACTCGTCTGACCACAGGACACTTTGCCACTTTGCTACAGTCCATTTTAAATGAGCGTTGGTCCACAGAACATGGCGGCACTTCTGGATCATGCTCAATAATGGCTTCCTTTTTGCATGATAGAGTTTTAGGTGGCATCTGTGGATGGCATGGCACACTGTGCTTACAGACAGTGGTTTCTTGAATTATTCCTGGGCCCATTTAGTAATGTTAATGACAGAATCATGCTGGTGAGTGATGCAGTGGCGTCTGAGGGCCCAAAGATCACGGGTATCCAGTAAAGGTCTTCGGCCTTGTCCCTCACTCGCAGAGATTTTTCCAGTTTCTCTGAATCTTTTGATGATGTTATGCACTTTCGGTGAAGAGACCTTCAAAGCCTGTGCAATTTGACATTGAGGAACATTGTTTTTAAAGTATTCCACAATTTTTTTAAGCAAGCTTCACAGGTTGGAGAGCCTCTGGCCATCTTTACTTCAGAGAGACTCAGCCTCTCTAAGACATCCCTTTTATAGCCAATCATGCTACACACCTGATGCCAGTTAACTTAATTACTTGCTAAATATTCTTTCAGCTTATTCTCTTATATATTAATTGCTTTTTCAGCCCTTTTTTGCCTGTGTCCCAACTTTTCTGAGACCTGTTGCAGCCATAAAATTTGAAATAAGCTCATTTTGTGGATAAAAATGTAAAATGTCTCAGTTTCAACATTTGAAATGGTATCTATGTTCTATTGTAAATAACATATTGGCTCATGTGATCTGAAAGTCATTGCATTTTGATTTTATTCACAATTTACACTTCGTCCCAACTATTTCGGAATTGGGGTTGTATATAAATTCTACTGCATCACTTTTTGTAGCTTTAAGTATGAAGAGTGAATAAGAGCAGCCTGCATGAACATAAAAGCTTGGCTGCAACGGGCCCTTTAATGAGCAGTGCTTGTTGTTGCCAGTACCAAATCATAATCTCTTTAAGGATAAGTGAATAAATACAACATATTCTTATCAGAAACAAACAGGAGACACTTATGATATATTCACTCAGTCTGCCCCCTGATCTTTTAAAAATGTAACATAGTTTCTGCTACAACATTTTTTTTTCACTGAGGAAAACTCCAAATTTCCATTCAACAGAGGGTTCTGGCCTCTGTGCTGCCAAGACTGATCAACTGGTCAAACAGTCCATCACGTCCATGCATTTAGCAAGGAGATCCACTCAACCAGTTCTGCATCTGCCTTGTTCAGTACAATCCTCCTAGTCTTCTACAGAAAAGTCACAGTTGACCCTCACAGTTGATCAGTCTTCTTTGCCTACAGCTTTTCAGCGCGTTCCTTACTTGACTACAGCTTCCAACTTTACTACATGCTCCTTCAAAATTGAATAGAAAGGCTCAATTCTCAGACCCTATGGCCTCCCCAAAAGAGTGCCCCATGATACATGTGAAAACAGTAATCTAATGAACAACAACTTGGCTAAAGCTAAAATACTGTTTTTCCCAGCCAAATTCACCCTCGCTCAAATTATCATTCTCCCAGGGGAGGTGAAAATGATCAAGATTTTGTAAGAAATGATTGCAGTTTCAGTGTGATTTTATCTAACAATTTCAGATTATAAGCCCCAAGTGCATTTGTTTCAGTTTCCACCTCAGTAGCTCTCATCATTTACTGCAGCAGTAGCGCCCTGCAGGACTACAGTGCGCAGTTACTTGAAGGGAATGGCTTAAATAGGTAGGATCTGGCAGTGTTATATCTTAAGTTACCTTTTGTAGATGTTACCATTGTTTTATTTTGACATACAGTCAATGGACAGGAACCATGACAACATAAAATATAATTCTTTAAAAATGTATGCCACTATTCCTTTTGCATTTTATACTGGCGATTTTGGACCTGTTTTAAAAATATGGGGTCACACTTTTGCTGAAGTGTTGCCCATAAAGGCTTTATACAGCATGTATAATGCCTTCATCAATGAGATATAAAGTCTTCATAAATCATACATAAGCAAATGTCATGCTTTGTAAAGGGTGAAATACCGCATCCTTATTCAGCATGTGATGCCAGATGTGATAATGACAATGTATCTTAGCTGACAATGTCACCCTGTATAGCATTCAGCCTCTAGCTCCGTGACATTGTCACTTAAATCACATCTGGCATCACATGCTGAATAAGAATGCATTATTTCACCATTTACAAAGCATGACATTTGCTTATGTATGATTTATGAAGACATTATGTCTCATTTTTGAAGGCATTATACATGCTGTATAAAGCCTTTATGAGCAACACTTCATCTAAAGTGTGACCAAATATGGCTTGGTAATTCCTCCCCATACAGAAAAACAGCACAAATTTCCCGTTCTCCACACGTGGACAAGTGAAATGCATGTGGTATTTCTGTGAATGTCAGTATGCAGGATTTGTTGATTTGTTGAGTGGTTACTTGGCAGACATTTTTATACTACTATGGGAAGGAAATGTTTGCTGCAACAATAATAATAAAGATGTAAAGTGGTGATTCCGATTCTTATTGATTATGTGTTAATAATAATACTGAGACTGAGACTATGATGGTGATGCCACTATTTACAACCAGTTCTGTTCATTACTTATACGCTTTCTAAACTCAGCATCCTAAAATTACTAATTTTGATACATTAATTTTAATTTTAATCTACTATAAGACCGTCTCAGGACAAAATAATTTAATGAAAAGGGTCAAATTGCCTTTAATACTACCCCCAGCTTTGCCACATTTGTTGGCTAAGTACACTACCAAGCAGTTACCACTCCATATGAAGAGCTGCTTAAATGTCCTTGAAATTCAGTTAAACCATGTAAAAGATACAAGTTTATTTCCAAAAAAAAAAAAAAAAAGTTGGGATGATATTGAAAATGCAAATAGAAATTTGGAAATCATCCTTGACCTGTATTAAATTGAAAACTCTAGTCCTGTCTCGCACTGTGTGGTCACTGGCTGCCGCTGTGCTGATTCAATTCAACCCCATTCTCTTCTAGCCGCTTCTTGGAGAGACAGACACCACTGCTTGGATTTGTTAAAGAGTTTTTAATAGACTTCAAACCAATTTTCATTAATTAGCTTGCAAACGGAGGATGGGCGCCTTCACCAGAGTCGGGTTCCTCCTGAGATTTCTTCCCATAGGAGTGTTTTTTTTCTCACCATTGTTTGAGGATTTTTGTCCTTACTGGGAGTTTTTTTTTTTGTGCTATTTTGGAGATAGGGCTGTGCACCACCCATTTTGCACAGTGAAGCATCTTTGTGACAGTCATTCTTTGAAATACACAATACAAATAAAATTTAATTGAAAACCAAAGAAAATTAAAAACTAAAATTTTCCTTTTCAATGCTATTTATTTGCGTATATGAATGGATATAAACAAGCTTTATGAATTTTATGCCTGCAACACATGGCAGAGAAGTTGGGACAGGGGATAGAAAAGACATCATCTTGGAGACAGCACATGTTGTTACAAAATGTATGTGCAATGCAAACCATAATACAATGGAGCATGATAGATAGTAGTTTCAATTACGTACTCTAGCTTTTTGTGTTTGAAAGGATGCATGAGTTTTAAGTGCAAACATTCAGTTTTAAGTTGAGGGTGTTTTTATTCAAATTGGCAGAACTGTTGAGAAATGACAGCACCTTTTACACACAGTCCCCTCTATTTTCAGGCAAATAAAAAAACATTGAACGGTTCAGCAAAATTTAGAAAAAATCATTATTAATAACTTGGCAAAAATACTTTGCATGACGACTTGGACTCTCTGACACATGAACATCACCAGCCACAAGGTAACTTCCCTGACAGATGCCAGCTTTTGAACCTTGCGAAATGACAAATGGGATGGCCCTTTTCTTTTCTGGTCTGGAAAACACAACATCCATTATTACTAAATAAACAATTTGAAGGGTTGTCTGGTCTGACCGGTTCTCATGATGTATTATTTCATTTCAGATGAGTCCAAGCCCAGAGAAGACAGTAGTGTTTCAAAACATTTTTGACATTTGGTTTGCTCGGTGCATAGTACAGTCTTCTCTTTCATTTGTTGATGCAGTGATCAAATCAAATCAAATCAAATTTATTTATAAAGCAAATTTAAAATAACCGAGGTTGACCAAAGTGCTGTACAGACCATAGCAAGTTACTTACATCATAAATACAAAGGACATCAACACAAATATCACGTAACACAGTGTATAGGCACAAACACACAACACATAGGGAATGCCACAAGTCAAAAAAAAAAAAAAAGTGATGTATGATGTATGTGATGTATGGTGTTTTATTGGCAAAGGTTTTCCAAAGTAGTTCCAGCCCGTGTGGATATACACATCACAAAAGCTTGTCATTATTCAATGCAATGCCATCTGAATGGGCACACAGTATTGATTTTGAACTGCTTCCCTTACGCAGCAATTTCTCCAGATTCCCTGAATTTTTTAAGAAGCATTTTGGATGTTTTTTTGTTGTTTTGAACTGTTGGATTATTTGATTACCCAGGTTTTTTTTTTGTGTTTTGTTTTGCAAAGTGGCGACTCTCAACTACTTGTTGTTTCTAAAAAACTGGGCCTTTTGTGTGTGCCACTTTGACTGTATATCAAAGCATGATAGCATCACCTGATCCACACCTACAGCTGTTTTTAGCACTGAAACACTCAAACACTTTCACAGTGTAATATTTCCTCTTTATCAACTTTTTTTGGAATGTGTAGCAGGCATAAAATTGAGAAAGAGCATGTATTCTCCCACCCCACTGCTCTTCCCCCTTCAAGAAAACAACAATATAGTTAGTAAGGTAAAATATGAAACATATGGCCTAGCACTGTTTAAAGTTTAACACAGGAAGAGATTATTTGCAAATCGCTGCTTGCTTTCTTTTTGCTTTTTTCCATACCATGTCAACATTTTCACCAAACGGACACTTGGAACCAATTAACTGATTAAAGGTAAAATTTTGTGAACAGTTCTGCTCTTAAACGCTTACAATGTCTGTGATACAAAGTGGTTCATGAGCTGCTGCAGGTTCACAAGCAATATTTCATCTACCACCTGTGTTACAGTGTATCTGTCAATGTTGCATCAGCGGAAGAACAGGCACACTCTCTGTTCATGACCAGTTATTCCTCATTCCTTTTGAATCCTTTACCAATGTACACACAGGCACACAGACTCACTGATCGCACTCATATTGCTTTTTGCTTTAGCCTCTCATACAGATGGTTTCTTACTGCTGACCCTGGTGCAAAAACGCACCAGCTTTATGAACCTCACAGTGTACTGTTTAATCAGGAGGCTTATAAAAGATCATACTTTTGAAAAACATTGATTTTCAATGAAACTTTGTTTTATCGATTTTGAGTCCTGTTTGGGTGTCATTCGTCCATCTGTGGTGAATACTGGAACCTTATGGTTGAGGCAACCAGGTTTCTGAACGAAATATCGTTGAAAGTGGAGGAATTGATGGCAGTCATGATGCTCAAAAAAGGACAAAAACATCATAATAATGACAATAATAATAATAATAATAATAATAATAATAATAATAACAAGTGGTGCCAGGCACAACAAACCCCGCCCCTCGCACATACTTTGACCTACTTTTCCGAAATTCAATAGGCATCTATTTTGGGTCAGTGGCAATCCTTAAACCGAATTTGGGGTGAATCTGGCCATTAGTTTTGCTGCTAAAGTGTTAACAAACAAACAAACACAGAAACAAATGCATAATCGCAAAAACACACAAACAAACACACAAACAAACCAAACCAAAAAAATACCCCTTGCCCTCACCCTTCGGGTGGGGCGGGGTAATAATGTAATCATGGGAGAACTGAGAGAGGCTCAGTATAGATATATAAAACAATTAAGAACAAGAGTTAAAGCATAGAGGATCATGTGACTGTGACTTTCACGGCTGGTGAGCTTGAGAAGTTGGTCATGTCCGAAGTAAGACACAATATCTTGCCAGTGTAGTGTTAATTTGCATGGCGTCAATCTAGACTTACTTACTCTAACCTCGACAAATTTCACGCATTCTGATATCGCACATTTGAATAATATGCTGCAAATTGATATTCTGCAGACATCCACAAATCAGCCATGCAGAGAGTGTGGCCTATTTCCTCATTAGTAGTAGGTAAGTAAATGTGTTTATCTGGATTAATGTGGGTCGCGGTCATCATCCAGAAAGAATTATAAAATATTAAGAAAAACAGGCTATATCAGAATTAAGAATTTTCTGAATGCACATTACTGGGACAAAAATAGAGAGAGCCATTGATTATGCTGCACTTTTTCTGAAGAGAAATAAGAGTCATTTTATTGTTTTCTTGGTTTAACTTAACGTCTGGTTTTCTTTGTAATTTCAATCTTCAAACAGGGCAGCCTCAGGTTTATTACTTTCTAAGCTAAATTAGTCGCTTTCTACATTTGCTGAGAAAGGAAAGTTACTTGGAATGTCTAACAGATTCTCTTGGATGTCCTCTCTTGCTTTGTCAGCCTGGCAATACAGCTGAAAGCAATTCGAACAATCTCCAATACAAAAAAAGTTATAATAAATACCCGGATGTTGCAATCAAGCTCCATTTCCGATTCTTTATGGGATTGTTTGGTGGCTAAGTCGCTTTGGTCTCGTGCAGCTGTGGGGGAAAAGTTACGTTAGCATGCACGGTTATGTGGATATGTGGCCATACGATACCGTGCATAGAAGCCATATTAATTCTTCATGAATGCAGTACTTTTTCTTGGCCTGTTTTTAGCATGTACATTGTTTCCATTTTCTCAGATACAGCTAAATTGTTGTTGTCATGCCGCTTCGCAAGCTGTGCACCAGAAGTGTAGCAGTCCCAGAGTGTCAGTAATTTTAGCAAAAAAGCCACAACTGGTTATTTTTTTTTAGTATTGGCGATTGCTTGAATTGGTAATGGTATCTGCACCCCCCCCCCCGCACTTTACTGTTTGATTGGCATAACACAATCTTCTTCCACGCAATTTTCCCTCTTTTTTGGTAGGTATTGGCCATATTGTGATGGTTGACCTGGCAACCTTACCCTTGACACATCACGGTGTTCTATGCGGAAAGTGTGTCTGCCTCTTTTATCTGTGCCCCGTAACACCACTCCACTCCATCTTCTCTCTGCAAACTTAGAAGGTTTTGGCTCAATAGCTAAATAATAAAGGTCTTACTTAAATTCATATTTGATATTTCAAATTGATGTTTTTACAACAGATAAATTCCCTCCCCACAGGTGCAAAAATAGATTTGAAATCACATTGAAAAATTTTACAAAGGGACAAGGATGACCTGAGGTGCCTGTTTATGCAGAATATATGATCCCTTTCCCACAGAATTTCTTCAACCATGGCAATGATCTAGTAGTGGAAGTTATGACCGATAAATCTGGGTGCACACTTCACACACAGTTGTACTCAGTTGAAATTGAACTGCAGCCGAAGAACAGAGCCTAGAAGCATCAGTACACCCTTTTAGACTTTTTACACCAGTAGGGAACCGGTTCAGTTCTCGTTTACACACCTAAAAAAAAAAAAAAAAAAAAAAGACAAAACAACAGTACTACAAGTTCTAATACTCAGATAGAAACAGAGTACATCTGTGTGTATGTGTGTGTGTGTGTGTGTGTGTGTGTGCGCGCGCGCATGCGTTAGTATGAGTGGGTGTCAGTCGTGGTCCATGCAAATATTACAGGTTTGGTCACACTTTAGATGAAGCGTTGCCCATAAAGTCTTGATACAGCATGTATAATGCCTTCATAAATGAGACATAATATCTTCATGAATCATACATAAGCAAATGTCATGCTTTGTAAAGGGTGAAATAACACATCCTTATTCAGCAAGTGATGTCAGATGTGATATAACTGACAATGTCGCTTAATTAGTGGCTAAATGCTATAAAGGTTGACATTGTCAGCTAAGTGACATTTTCATTGTCACATCCGGCATCGCATGCTGAATAAGGAAGTGTTACTTCACCCTTTACAAAGCATGAAATTTGCTTATGCACGACCAGTGGCGGGCAGTGGACAGAAAACCAAGGGGGCGGAAAGCATCCCTTGAAACGGATAAGATTAGTGACCCGATTTCAATCACTGTTCTTGGTCAACATGTTAGTTTCCCTTATGATGAAATGTTAAGGCGAGTGAATAATAAATTCTATAAAATTCACATGCCTTAATGGGCAACTCTTTTGTCACATCCTATGCAAGTCGTCAAACTGTGCGTAATGATTGTTTAATTGAAAGAGATTGAATGCGCTCTTTTTTGCGTTCAACTGATGCGCTTGATTTCTCATCTTAACGAAGACAAGTAGCTACACCTGAGAGGGGAGAGTTAAAGCGTCTTTTACCAGGGAAATTTACTGAAAACAGATCAAGGCTAATAAGCAGTTTAAAGACATGTTTATCGCCCTCCTTGTTTTCTGTCCACCGCCCGCCATTGTGTACGACTCATGAAGACATTATGTCTCATTTTTGAAGGCATTATACATGCTGTACAAAGCCTTTATGAGCAACACTTCATCTAAAGTGTGATCTCAGGTTTTCTATGAGTTCAATAAGTAATTGCAAACAACAGAAAAGCATTGTTGTAACACTTTCAGAGCCTTAATTGTAATATTGAAAGCAGTGAGCGAAGGCAGCATCCAAGCGCGAAGATGATGTAGTTTATTAATACAATTAACGATACAAACACGGGGAAAGCAGTCCCCAATACAAATATATAATAAGCACTGATAGTCTAACAAAGAGGCTACTTTACACAGTAAAGGTAGAACACTACATCTACACAGGCTGAATAGCAAATGGCAAGTGAGACTTCGTACTGCAGAGACTGGGATGTGAGCCTAAATGAGCTTAATTGAGAAATTGATACTCCTTAAGCGGCAAAGGAGAGGAGTAAGGAATGTGGATGGAACGAGGCTTGGAATTAGAACTCTGGTGACGTGGACCTTTGTGGGCAAGGCATGATGGTACCTTGCCGCGAGGCACACCTCCTGGAGTGCAGGGCAGTCCAGATGGGCGTGGTGGAATTTGCGGATGAGTTGTGGGTCCAGGATGTCATGAGATGGTGCTCAACCTCTATCCTCTGGACAGTAGCCCTCCCAGTCAAGCAGAAACTGGACCCATCCTCTGCGTCGCTTGGAGTCCAGAAGGGCGCGTGCCTGGTACGCCAGGGTTCTCTCGACCTCCAGGGCTGGGGGAGGGTTTTCGGGGGCGGAATGTCTCAGCCAACAGGCCGGCAATCACTGGCCTGAGTGGGGAGGCATGGAATTTGGGAGAAATTTTGTAGTTAGTCGGCAGTAACAATGTATAAGCGGAATCACTGACCTTCAGAAGGATTTTAAAAGGTCCGATGAATCGCGGGCTTAGCTTCCGGCAGGGCAGGCAGAGGCAGAGATCCCTCGTGGACAGCAAGACACAATGCCCTGATTGGCACTCATGGGCATCCCGGCGTCTTCTTTTTGCCTGTACCTTCTGACGACGGAGAGCTCTGCGGATCTGAACGTTAGCATCAGACCATACCTTCCCCGCATGTCTGAACCAGGCATCCACGCCCGCCCTTCGGTCTGGCTGGGATCCCAAGGACACAAGAGAGGTTGCCAACCGAGCACATGTTCATCATACACCGCATCTGATGATAAAATGTAAATTTTACTTTGAGAAGAAATTTGACCATTAATGGGTTAAATAAAGTTAATGGGCTTTTTTGAGCATTTCATAAGCTGTGTTTCTTAAATACTGTTTTATTACATTTGAATGATCAAATTTTTATAAAGTAGTAGGGGTCGTCAGCGCATCAAATACTGTGTCTTTCGTTCTTAACTCATCAATGATGGGAACAGCAGTTCACTCAGTGGGATCAGTCATGTTGTGTCTTTGACTTAAGAATAGCTGGCAAGTCAGGAGAGAGTCTTGTCCAAATGTGAAGAATGTCACTGTCGATCAACTTGGTTCTCAGCTGGTTTTTGTTCAGAGTCATCAGAGAAAAGGTTTGTTCTCATACAGATGTGGAGCCAAACAGGCTTATCATTCTTGCTGCCAGGCACCTCAGAGGAAACCTGCCCTTTTACAAACTCTGATAGAAATCTGGTAGGGGGAGAAGCTGATGGCGACTCTTCAGGGAATCATCACATTGGATCTCAATAACCACAAATTGCATAATCTCATTGACCTCTGCTGCATCAATAGAGGAGGGGGCTGTGAAAAGCCTGATGTCTTTCTCAATGGCAGCAAAGTCTTGAAAGCACAGATTGAAGTTTCTCAGAAGAGGTGTGATCACTGACACATATAGCATTTCACCCTTTTTGCAGAGAGGTTGACCTTTGGGAAAGTAGCCACAAGTACTTGTATAGTGTGAGGGCAGTGCACCACATTGAAGTTGTAAAGTTCTGTTTCAAAGAGATGGAGCTTCACACAATGCTTTTAGATGTGCTTACAGTTGATGCACAAGTTGATCTTTGCCTTGCAGGCCCTGGTTCAGGGTGTTCAGTTGGCTTGTCAGATCAACTAAAAAAAGCCAGGTCTGCCAGCCATAGAGGGGTCACTCAGTGCATGAAGAGTTCGGTCTGTCTTTCAAAAACTGGTCAATTTCAGATCTCAGGGGTTAAAGCTGCTGCGGCAGAGAGCCGCAACTGAGTCACTGCACATCTGAGTGGTAAATTACAGATCAGACAGAGGAATAGACTCAGGCACAGACTGGAGTACAGTGCAGAGGCAGGTTTATTCAGGGCAAAATCAGGGTCAAACAGTCAAAGAATCAGTAACCAGGAGGTCAGTATACCAAAGCCAAATCACAAAGAGAAGCCGTGATCCAAAAACCAAGCAGAAGTAATGCACGGGTAATCAAACACACCAGGGACAGGACTGAAGCACAAACCAAAAGTAAACTGAACTGTGACCAGAGGAACAAGGAATCAGGAAATGCTGGTTGGTTAACAAAGAAAATACGGGCTGATACACTCCTGAGGATCTGCACTAAAAAATGGGGAATATAAAGGGAAACTAAGAGGCTAATTACATAGGGTTCAGATGCGGTGGGCTGAGGAATGTGCAGGGAGGTGTGGTTACAAATAGGGGAACAATCAAACAACGAATCAGGGGTGAAGCAGATGTGGGAGTGAAAACAGAAGACACGTGGCAAGTGATAGTGTAATCATTTCATTCAGTCTAAGACAGGGACCTGCTAAAGTAAACATTGGAATATGGAAAAATTGGGCTAATATGTTTGGATTTCCAGCCAATGTTTATTATCGCTGTTTATTTCATTTTATATGTGTAGTATTTTTCAAATATATCCTGAATAAGTGGGCTTTGGAAATATGTGCAGATGGTATGTCCCTACAAGCAGCAAACTTCTGTAGGAGCTGAGGCGTCATTGTTATTTTGCGTTTATCAAATTTATCTAGGCCAGCACCTAAAAGCAATTCGTTCTTCTGTTCCCTCTGTGACTGGGTGTAGATATATGTTAGCATGCCTATTATTCACGATGAACAAGCATTTGCAGGGATGGTCCTGCCTTCTGCCCAGAGAGAATGCAAGCCTAAGAAGCTAAAACCAGACCTGCAAACCAGGCGAACTGAGACATGGGGTTGCACTTTTTTTACAAACAGGGAAATTTCACATTGGGATTTTGTGTATTTGCAGAATCATGGCTGTATGTCTGATTAAAGTAAGCTCTCAGCCAATTCTGCCAATAGCAAGTGCAGGGAACTGTAATACATACACTAGGTATCCACATGACATGGACTAAAATGAAGCACGTCCTTTTAGCCTATGCATGAGCATCAATTAACACCATTCACATGTTTACACTTCTGAGGCTGGCCAGCACCACTTGACCATGAATTAGTTTGTATACTTGCTAGCTGGTTATCTTCCAGAAACAGAAAATACAAGTTAATGACATTCAGTTCAGTTGAATTATATGCTGACGTTATACTGAGAAGAAAATGCAGCTTTGCTGCAGTGTTGCTATCCGGAAGGGTTTTAATGTTGGTAAAGAATAAATTTACCAGTGACTGCATGATGAGGGCGAAGGAATGAAATGCTAAATATCTTCCGGATATGCCTAAGAACCCAATGAGGAATTGCTGAGTAGATGGCAGCACTTTCCTCTTAATGATTTCAAGGAGAACTTTTGGGCTGCACTACTGAATGTATTGGTGACTTTTAGGTTGTTTAGCACTCTCATTGCCTTGTATGGAATCTTGTGAGGAGGTATGCAACCTTCAAATTCTCCACATGATGAAGTTTTCTTTCTTTCTTTTTATAAGACAATGGCTTTGTACATCATTGTGCCATATTGCAAACATGTGCCCTACAAAATTTGTACCCTTTACCACTGATATTTTTGAGCAGGGACTGCTTTGACTAGCCATGAAGTTACACTCAGCCACGCATATAACAAGCTTAGTCGTTCTCCCGATAATTTCCTGAATTCAGTCGCTACTCTCTTTTTTTAAAAAAAAAAAGTCTCAACTATTCGTGCAGAAACAATGCACAGCAGGAGTACAAAAGGAAAAGTTTGAATGAAAAGAAAGGAAATTATAAGTGCAGCCAAAGCTTTGAACTCCCAGGAGCCTCTACCTATGCAAGAGTTGGGATAACACTTTTGAATCACAATGGAAAGGAAAAAATCTCAAAAGAAGTAGTCTTTTATTGAGAACTGCATGTTTGGGGGAGGGAGTTTTAGTAAAGCATTTTGTTTAGCGCTGGGCCTGATGAATAATGACTCTGGCAATTAATTCATTAAAATATTTATTCACAAATTAATTTATGTTTGTATCCCAAGTCTTCCTTTGGTCTTTATTTTTTCAGACAGGAAGTTACAGATAAATGTAGTCCATAGACCCTGAGCGAGGAGTCAGGCTCATGGGAGACCTGGAGATAATTACAAACCATTCAGCAAATACAGCCAGTCAGCAAAATATGACACCTGAGTTGAACAGCCCAGCTGGCAAAAGAGCTAGTCTGACATACACCAGGGCCACAGAATTGTATTCCTATGTGACAATGAATAAAGATTCGGATAAATAAAGATTTAATTGACTAGAGAGACGGAAAGGGACTTAATGAATGGGGTAAGTCTATAGGAGCAGAAAATGAAATTAGTTGCTACTGCATTTTACAAGAGTGGAGTGCAATGAACATGCCCTAGTTTTTAATAAAGTGCATTGTAGACTGAGGCATTTAAAACACAAAAAATGATTATGTGTAATGTAAATGAAATGAAGTGATTTCTAAATTCTCCTTTACCTATATTTCGTTGAAAACAGCAGAAAGAAAAAGTAAAGAGTAAGGTTTCACCTTATCAACTGCATTGATGTTTGTAAATCAGGGCTATTCCACATTATCCAGTAAGGGTCGGTGTGGGTGCTGGGTTTCGCTCCAACCAGGCAGTTACACACCTAATATTACTAATAATCTCCAAAAGTCTCTGCTAAAGAGCTTGATGGGTAGTATCAGGAGTGTAACAACTTGGTTGGAGGGAAAGCCTGCACCCACACCGGCCCTCTCTGAATAATGTGTAATAGCCTTGTTGTAAATATTTGCGAGTCCTGAATTTGATGCGGACAGCACGCTCCAGAACAACTGGGACTGGAGAATGGAAAGACTTAAAATGATGAAAGTTATCAAAGGCAGAAGTGCAGCATTGCCAACAATAATAACTCAGCAATTTATTAGCCTGTTACTGAGTCCCATCAAAGAAGGGAATTTCAGAATCTGGGACATTCAAAATAGAAACAATAGGAATATTTCACAACCTCAATTCCACAAGAATTTGGACAGTATGCTAAGTGCAAATTAAAACTGATATTAGTGATTTCTGAAATGTCTTGAGCTACCTTACAGTACACCTTATCAATTGTACTGATGCTTGTAAACATTCACAAATGCTGAATTTGATGCCTGCCACACATTCCAAAACTAGTGTGACATGAGAATGAAAAGACTTAAAAAGTTGGGGAATCTTCAGAAAAATATCCATTTGGAACATTTCACAGGTAAATCGACAACTGACAGTTCAGTCATGATTGGATATAAAATGAGCAGACACAAAATGTTATTTAAACTCACCATTGGTATAGCACTCACATAAACCTGTGCAGCACTTTGGTCAACTCCTGTTATTCTCAAATGTGTTATATACATAAATAAACTAAAACTTTCCATTTTTGTTGGAAAAGCAGAAATATGTTTGTTTTTCCCAGTTTTCATCTTCAAGTTGGCAATAGAACAATAAATTAAATCAAAACCAGAAAACAACTTGTTTTTCACATTTATTGTTATATACTATATATATATATATATATATATATATATATATATATAAAGTTGACGACTGATTTTTTTTTTCCTTTTGCTTATTCATATGATGACTATCAAGTATGGAAAAAATTGCAAAATGTGTGCTGTCTGGGTTCAAATCCCTTCTTGGTTTAACACCTCATTATGGTTACCCAAATGCAACAAAATTCCCTGGATCATGGTTGTGAATCACATATTGTGAGAGATCCTTTTGCACCTGAGAAGTTCAAGGTTAGGGCCAATAAAAACACACATTAAGAAAGTTATATCATTCCCATTTCAAATGCCACAAACTAATGAATCTCAGAAGAATCAAAAATCTTGAATGTTGAATGATGGCCAGTCTCAAAGAAAAGTTTGTGGATGCATTAATCTCCATTAAATGACTGCATCCAGACGGCAGGGATGACACAGAATAACCAGATGTCGCCGACAAAGTGCATCTTCTATGACGTCACAAAATTGCATTCCATAAAATGTCTTCTGCCATGACAGACAATGCATAAGAACTGCTGAATTGACTGCCAATGTACTGATAACAGCGAGGGCAAGTTTCACTACCAAAAGTTTTCTGACACTGTGTTTTGCAAATACAAAAGAAACCATTTATCACTACTGTAAAACAATATATTTTAGTATGCATTTTTAATGCCTCTTTTTATATATTACCAGCATATATTGCATGTCAAAACATTGTCCGTGGCTGTGCTTGCATAGATGGATGGATGGATGGATAGATGGATAGATGTGATAGGGGCAGATGATAAATATACAACAAAGTGAAAAATAAGTTGTTTTTTGGTTTCATTTCATTTCCTATCTGAAGACAAAAACTGGAAAAGCAAGTGGATTTTGGTTTCTCAAGAATAATAGAGAAACAATATAATGCATTGCATATTTGTTTATCCAGTTATTAAAGAAGTCGAAAATTGCTTTGGACTGGGGGTACTCAGAGCACTTTGAAATTAGCATGTCTGTTCCCTCTGCTGAGAAGCATTTGTCCCTTTTATTTGATAAATCTGCCACTAAAATAGCAAAGTGCCAAGTCGTGAGTGCACCTCGATTTTAAAAGGAATGGAAAATGATGCACTAATTGGTTTATTTCATATTACACCCCAAACACCCCTTTGATTAATTAGGAGACTCAATTCAAGCCCTTTGAGCCATGTGCTTTCAATTGGACAGTGCATCGAGTGTGTTACCACTAATGGAATCAAGGGCTCTCCTATGACTGATCTGCTTTCTCCGTGCATGCTTGGTAATCTGCTTGGGTGCCTGAGACCCTGAGCACCCACAAGATCACTGCCTATGCAGTCCTTGAACTAGTGGGTTTGGACACATCCTAAATTTACTTGCACACCAATTTCAGACTGTAAGCTTAGATTGATAAAATCCCTTTCATGCTCCAAACATGATTTCACTTTGAGGCTGAAATGAGTATAGGACTTTAAGTATCTTGGTAATAATCTGTGTCTATGTCCTGTACACTAATGTTTTCCTGTTTAATTGTATGACCTAACTAAACAGAGTGCCATCTTACTCACACTCAGAATCCACTGTAACACACTATGAAGCAACAGTACTTCACCTACACCAACATGACAGCTGATAAACAACCACAACGCATCACTACACCACTGTACAGCATCGCCATCAGATCATCTTCCCTTAGGTCACTCACCACTTTGCAGTGCCCATACCATACGACACAAGACATCAAAAATAGCACCTACTGCCCAACTGCTCTGCACCCTTTGAGGAAACCTCTAAATCACTTCAAAAATTAAATCAATTTCTTGAATAGTGAACGTTTACTAACTTTGCTGTCACAGGTCAGCATCATAATTTGACAGCGAAGTTAGTAAACAGTTTAAATTGTTTAAATGAAATTAGATTATTGGAAGCAATGGAATTGCATAAAGACATTTCAAATGATCTTATTTCATTTAAACAGGTTAAACGATCATGAAACACATGCATTGCTTCCAACCCCTGAGTAAACAAAAGCGTGAGAAGTCCGGAGTCATAATCGGTTACCAATTACTAGAGGTGAAATCCACCATAAGACCTGTGAAACTGATAAAACTCCATGCACAAGGACTTTAATTCTGCGCAAGAATCTCTTACATGCGCGTTGATTGAATAATTGCTGACTACAGCAGGGGAATGTAAATATGCCACTAAAACATACACCAAGTGCGTCAGAGTTGACAGGTATGGGTTATTAATGAAAACTGACCACACCTGATAATGTTGAGAGTTTTTTGAGTTTCTGTAATGGTAATGTAAATGAATGATTGAAAACAGGTCATGACCAATCATTGTTTTTAAGGGATGGGTTTGAGCTTCCCCTGTTGCCAACTTATCAGCCACCACTGGTATGAACTTATGTGCCATGTAGCCAGACTCTATTCACTCCTGATTATGTGCATTTATTATCCTCTTCCCTGTTTCTCCTAAGCAGTTATTTAATGATTTCATTGGGTCCCTCCATGAAAACAGAGTTCCCTGTTGGAGGTTTTGCTCATTCAGAATTTTAGCTTCCAGTAAATCAGCATGCTCATTTGAGTAGTTAATTGAAAATTGCTCAGCTAGAAATCAGCTTATATAAAACAGGTAAAAAACAATACAATTTTTTCTTCCCAAGCAGTTTCAGTGAAGTATTTATCAGACACAGTCATTCTGTAAATGGTTGTCATTTGCAAAGCCTGCACAGATTATATAGGTATTGCTTTTAAGGGGTCTTCAGGGTAAAGTGTAGAAATAACCATAATAATGTAAAAACTAAGAAATAAACATACTCAGTATGATTTTAACCTCATAAAATGTAGTACTTTGATAAAAATTTAAATGGTTGCCATGGAAACGGCACTTTATTGACAAAATCTGAAAAAAATTTGTGGCACTGATATTTCAATAACTCATGGTCAGATTTTACTACTCAAATTAGTCTCATATGAAACATTCAAAATAGTTCTATGAAATGACAGGATTTTTTTGTTTGGAACATTTATGAATATTTAATGAGCTCTGTTATGAAACCATAATGAAAATTGCTATCATCAACTTGCTTCATTTTCTAAATTAACCCCCTGGGAATGCACCTATCTAGAAAATCCTATTTCATTTCATAAAACTCCAACAGATACAACTACATTCCAAATTTTAAGTCAATCAGATGAATATTAATGATTTTATGAATGTAACAAGGTTGAAATCAGTCAAAATTGTGATTTTCCGTAATTTGCATTTAAAGTCTCAAGTAACAATTGAGGCAAAGGAAAAACGTAGATTCTTGGTGTTTACTGGCATCTCACTGCATTCCTTTATTTATTTTATTTCTTTTATGTGAAAATCAAAAATATTGAAATAAAAAAAAAAAGAAATTTTTACCCTGAAGGCCCCTTAAAGGTGCCCTGTGTAATGGCAGCCAAAAATTAAATTCATACTCTACTACACACTCTAAAGAAAATGGGGGCAGTATACCTGCAGAAAGTGAGTTGGTCTACCCGAGCATAACAATCGAGAAATGGCACAGTCCCTCCTCCCATCAAGCCTACTGTCCATGCTCCGCCCCCACCTTCCCAACGACCCCAGAGCCATAGACGACTATCTACAATCCAAACAGGGCCGCTCTGACTCCCAACTCTGAGACATAAACACATTTACGAACGTCAGTTGATGTCAAGTGATTCTGTACTATGACATCTTCAAGCTACTCCCCTTGACCCGATCCAGTAAATATGTCCAAATTATGTTTCATTGTTCATTCGAAATAAATTCATTTGCTAGATAACATTTGCTGCTGTTGAGCAAGCTAGCATCAACGTAACGATAGCAAATGTTAAGCGCTAATGCTGAACCAACATTTGTGTGAATAAATCTATCTAATGCCGGACTTTACCATAAGCAATCTCTGATCCTAAAATCAGCTGGCCAGTCGATCGCCACTGTTAGTTGACCATCACTTTACCGTACGTCGTCAAAACATTTATAGCGGAGTTCAAAATTATGAAGTAATCTTAGCTGCACATGTACAAGTAAAACTAGGGACAAGATGATTCTAGAATGTTATGTATGCCGCCCACCTGATGCTAATTTCCCAGTATGCAACCAGTTTGCCTGATATGCAGTCTTCATTAGAAAGACCTCTTCCAGCAATCAAGTATCATTAGTCACAACTAAACATTCTGTCATGTTTCATTACATTATGCAATGTTTTCCGTTACGTTTCGTGCGTTCATTTAGGGTTCATTATCATCGAAGCCATTTCAAGCTTCTTAGCTAATGTACCTTCCACACGATTGACATCAGGTCCAAGTACGCCCTCAAGCCGTGCGATTTATTCGTGCACTGCAGTTCGGCTGGCTGTTATGTTGCCCGCATACCGCCACCCATGGCAGAAACTGGTATTATGACAGAGGACGGTGCACAGCTAGTGATTTAGCGTGCTAATTCAGGTTGATATCTCTGCAGCACTATACCTTGTCATCTTTTTTATGACATCATTGCCCTTATTTCTTCTCAGTCTTTTGCTGTGACTAGCTCATTTTTTGGATATTTTGACCTCAATTCTTACACAGGGTACCTTCAAACTGACGGAATTTTTTATTGGTCACAGTTTCAAATTTTAGCAAAAATTTCAAAAACTGTGAAATTATCTCACCAACAGAATATTTTTAATCCCATTCCATAGAGTTTATTTATTTATTTAACCTTTTTTTAACCAGCCAAGTCATTAAAAACAAATTCTTGTTCAACAATGGTGGCCTGGCAAATGACAAAGCCTCTTCAAAGAAGGGGATAGGGGCTAAAAAAGAAGTGAAATTTCAGTGTTAAAAGACAGCAGCACACATCCAAACACTTCCAACTCACTCATTACTTACATACAATCACAACAAGCAGTGCATGTGACTGTAAGCATTAAGTAAATAATTTGCAGTCTAGCACATAAGTAGGTTTGATAACAGCAGACAACAGCATTAGACAATACAACTACAAAACAGCGGTAGCATACAAAAGCAGAAAGACAAACAGACAAAGCAAAACAGCAGCAATGAGTGAACAAGAATATGCATGGGACAGCAGTAAGCAGCAGACAGACAAAAGTTAAGTAATTAGTGGGTCGGGAAACAGCTGCATGTATCAGATAGAATGTCCATAATAGCTAACTTGGGGATAATTTTTCCAGTTTTAATGCTTTTTGTAGGTCATACAAGTCTTTGGATGCTGCGGACTGGAATGGCCACAAACTGAATACAACATTTGTTTTGGGAACTTTAAACAGAATATGGTGAGCATTTTTGGGCTTGGACAGTTGATATTGATTCCTTTATTATCACCACACCTCTACCTTTAGATCCTGTTCTGTTCTTTTAAATGATGTAACTAAGTGCAACTTTCTGGAAAAGAATGCAATCTCTAGCCAGCTGGAATGGAAAAAAAGCTGCTGTCCAGCGTTGGCTTTCACCTCAACAATTATCTGTCAACCACTGGTTGCAGTCTTTCTTGGACATTGTATACCATTATATACCTGGAGATTCAATAAAGATGCGGAAAGAATCCATACTCACAATTTAAGACCTTCTTTGGCAGTAGTATTTGTAGTTTACAATATCCCAATTATGCAGGATTTGGGGGAAGGGAGTGTTTTCTATGCTCTTTTTGTTGTTTTTGTTGTTGTTGTTGTTGCTCTTCAGACCAATGAGGGTTCTATAGATAGGCATGATCCAAGAAATATTACCACTGGTCTGTAGGAATGGCCAATTGACAGGTACTGTATAAACAGTGCAGTGGTGTATATTGAAATGGTAATTTGAAGTAGACAGAGTGATAGAGACCATTAAGCTTCTAGAATGTGCCCTTGTATGCCGAGCAATATATGCCATCACCATAGTTTTACATAGGATGGACGGTCAGTTAAACCAGAATTAGATAAGCGTGGGACTGAGGTTGGAACACATTCTGTACAAGAAGCAAATTTTGGATTGGACTTGGAACTGCCACCTTATGAGATGGTGCAAGAAGGACAGGGGGTTGTCTAGCCAGATACACAAGTATTTGTATTCAGTGTCCTGGTCAATAACAGCCCATTGAGGGAGGTGATATCTTGGGCTGAAGGGGCACAGAACCCTTTGTACCAAATCAAATGGCATTGGTTTTGTGATGTTAAGCTGGAAGTGTAGGGTGGAGTAGGACTGTTGGACCCTAAGTAAGCTATCCTGAAGTGCTGTAATTACTGCATCTGAGGAGGAACCTCAGTATTGGCCGAGTAATGTGCAAATTTGTGCTGAAACATACTCACTTCCTTGTGGACGCTGTACAGGCTGTAATTTTTGACCGATTACTTTCATATTTGGTATGGACATGTGTTACACTTCACTTATGACACTTATTGATTTTGGTTGCCAAGGCAACGCTATTGGCCAAATAATGGGCAAAAAAGGGGAGAAATAGGCTTTCGGGGGCTACACCGATGCAGTCGTGGCCGACTAGACTGTCTACTTAACCCTTTACTCCCTGATACCGCCTACAGTCGTGATAATTTAGGTCGCTGTGCAGGCGAGTCCCGACTACAGTCGTGGTATTTTAGTAGCCATATTGTCTTAGGGCACCAGGGGTCAGTGGCTGCTAGGGCAGCAGTCTAAGATAGCTACTAGGGAGTAAAGAGTTAAATTAATGAAAATGCATCGATGATTTTGTAATTGTCATTTAGAGACTTCAAGGTCAAAGCCATTTTTCTGGGATGCTACCCATATTTTGTCAGCCCCCTGTCTATACAACATGAATGAATAAGATCTATATACTCATTTTGTTTCTCTGCTCAAACTGCAAGATTTAATTGCCTTGGAAAGATGAAAGTGTAGAACAAAATGAAAAGCAAAAGTGGCATTTTGGGCAGCACAGTGGTGCACTGGTTAGCGCAGTTGCTTTGCTATAAGGAGGTTCTGGGTTTTAGCCCTAATAGGACCTGTGGAGTTAACATGTTTTCTTTGAGTTTCCTCTGGGTCCTCCAGTTTCCCTACCCCAATAAACATGCATTGTAGTAACACTCCTACCATGGCCCCTCTCCTAGGCTTAGGATCTAGAATTGGAATTAGAACACGGATGCTGCACTGTAGCTGCCCAAATATTTGTAAAAACTGGAAATGAGTTTTTACATCACTGAGGATGAGTCCCCCCCCACGCTACTTTACAAAATTATTCAAATTCTACAACATTGGAGGGTTCTTGACCATGAGCCGCCAGATTGAAGTCTTGCCACCACATCTCGATTGGATTCAAGTCAGGACTATGATTGGCCACTCAAAAACCTTAATTTTGTTTCTTGAGAGCCAATCAGAGATAGACTTGCTTTTGTGCTTCGGATCATTGTCTTGCAGCATACGTAACTTAGATGTGCTCAAGCTTTAGGCCATTTTTACATGCCAGGCGGTGGCGCAGTGCCTCATGGGTGTGTTTTGCTCCTCTACTGTTTCTCCTCCTCCCCTTACCTGTTTTCTCTCCAGGTACTAACACCCTGATTAGTTTCCAGCTATGTGGATGGTCATGCTGCATAATGGTTCCAGGGCCGCCTGCTTTGACTGGGGGTGCAGTGAAAATTTCTGGGGGGTGTAATTGCACACAGTGGTGGTCTTGTTTCTTGTGGTGGGTATAACGGAGGCCCAAAGACCCCCCAAACCCATCCCTCCACACACTCATAAACTCAAGCGCAAAAAAAAAAAAAAAAAAAAAAAAATGCAATGACATTTCTTATTCAAAATGTTTAGTGTTTGTTAATACATTTATATGTACATTTTGTCATTTAGCAGACACTATTATCCAAAGCAACTTACAAAATGAGGAAAGCAAGCTACAATGAAGAACCTCGAGTAAACAAGAGTAGCTGCAGACTACGTGCATGAACCACAAGTAAACAAAAGAGTAGCTACAGACGACCAGAAGTCTCAGTCTGGTTTGGGCCTTACAGGTGAGCAGTAGTTTCTTCGATTGCCTGTCTGTTTCTCATTTCTGCCCATGAGTATGAGGCTTGTACAAGGCATTGTCTAGAGGCATGCTTATTGAAGCCCCTGTCCCTTATGAAAATATCCTATCATTATTTAATTATGTTACTATAGTACACACAGTACAATAACTACAGTATGACTATAGTTTGCAGAGTATAACTATAGTAATACTATAGCCGTCACATTGTAACTATAGAACTACTTCAGCTTTTAAAAGTATAACTGTAGTACTTCTATAATAATACTACAATATGGTGGCAAAAATGTGTTCGGAAAAAGTGTTGGTGGGCCAGCAGGTTGCGATCTTCCCTCTGGTGGAATAATCCCCAATGCCCCAGTGTAGTGACGGGGACACTGTACTGAAGGAGACGCCATCTTTCGGATGAGACGAGGTCCTGACTCACTGTAGTCATGAAAGATCCAATGACACTCATCGATAAGAGTAGGGGGTTCCATGGTGTCATGGCTAAAGTCCCAACCTCGCTCTTTCGACCTGCCACCTAATCATCTCCTGATCTAATTGGCTGTGCAAATTGCCCTCTTCCTCCCCACCTCAACCCCCAGGGCTCCCTTGAAAAAGAGATTTCAATCTCAACAGGACTTCCCTGGTTAAATAAGGGTTAAATAAATAAAAAGAAAATGTCATCCATTTACTACAGGATAATTATAGCTTGGAACTACAGTAATTTTTCATAAAGGGTCAGACTCTAATGCTGTTTTCCAATAGGTAAAACCTCGTCTAGTGAACATGATGTCTTTTGTCATTTGTAGCCCCAAACCTTCGACAGGGGAAACAGAAACATACGTTTTGCTTTACTGAGTACTCTAACCATGGTCGAGAGCGGTACCAACTTGGGTTGAATGCCTGAGGACCTCGGTTAAATATTCGCATGAGGTACGTCTTTAGTGGCTGCATCAGTGCACTGTCATGCAGACCATGTTTGCTGACTGTAGCTATCGCTAGTAGTATAGCATTAAACTCCATACCACAAGAGGAAGAAGAGCTAATGTTCGAGCGCTCTGCCTGCACTTGTGTAGGTCTCGCTCTAGACGTGTCTGAGCTAGGTGATGCTTTGGTGATCAAAAATCAATGCAATTTTTTCTTATTTCCTTTGAATAAACTCACACGCAAAGAAGAAAAAAAATGGTCGTGGGTAACAAAGCTATCAGAATGCCTACTAGCTTACATATTTACGTTCACTGAAAGACTGTATCTACGATGAAATATGAAAAGAGTATGAATAAAGGTTTAAAGTGAAATTAAGGTATGGTATATCAGTATTTATTAAAACTGCTGTAACTGATTTGGTCGTTTTCGTAGCCTCTTATCTGAAGCCAATATAAACAGTCCTCGCCCCCCATCCCAAAGCGACACACGAACGCCAATCCGTTTCCACGGAGGCAGAGAAGGAGAGCAACGATTCAGTTACAATAAAAGTACAATATGAACAGACACTCTCAGTGATTGTCGTGTGAAAGCCACACTGAAAACACGGACCAATGACACATTACATCCATGCTGAAACTTCGGTATGAATGGCTTTTTGAGGGTATTAGCTAAAGGTAGATAATGTCCTATAGCTACACATGCTATCGTTACACAGCTAAGCAAGCTGTAGTCGGCCACAAATGATGACTGTACATTTATAAACTGACATAAGCAGGATTAAAAACCACCAACAGGCCTACCCGAAACTGATGAAACTGCATAACTACTCCAGAGCAAAACAAAGCTTACTTGTCCAGTAGCAGCAAGGCTAGCTGTGCATCATTTTTTAAACCCTGATTCCTTCAGTATTCCCCAGCACCGATATAAACACAACTCCTGGCCATCTCACGTTTTTTTCCTCTTTAATTTTATTTGTTCCGCTACCGTCTTTTGGCGTTTTGGCTGTTTAATGCCGTCTCCCGTAGCGCTGGGATCAGAAGCTTCATCTGTTTTGCCATTGCCAACACAGATTTTTCTTCATCATCTTCTAATGATTTTTCCAGCAGATGGCGCACTAACAACGCAGATTCAGCTCTGCGCTAAAAAGCTGAGACAAAAAAGCTGTCTTTGATGAAATGCTGAGCACAAACAGCTAACGTTCCTTTTGGCCGTGGCTGTTTGCTGCCAGCAAACAAAAAAAGCTACCCACTGATTTCTGGAGGCATTGTCTTTTGGAAGAGAAATAGGTGCTTTTTTTGCGTCCAAAAGTAAACGGACAAGCAGCTTTGGGAGAGATATTGACAAAACTGCACCTCAAATGATCTGCGGTTCTTCTTTTGTATTTCCGAAAGTGTAAACACTACTAAGGCATAGTATGATCTGCCTTTGTTAGTGCCAGCTAGAATAGTTTCCGGTGTGGGCAGGTCCAGCGCCGTGATTGGCTCTGGCTAGGTCTGTACTAATTGGACGGCACAACCTGATGTCAGGTTTTGCCCAGATCTCGCGAAGATCTCGGGAGGAGCTGTTCAGAGAGGAAATCACGTTCATGAAATCACGTCCTTGGATTACAGCAAAACCTCTGTATCTTATGTTTAGAAACTTTTCAGAGGTTGAGTATGGACAACCAACATTATAACATTACTAATATGTATTAAAAGAAGGATCAGCATAATAGGTCCCCTTGAAAATAAATGATTGGTCATGACCTGTTTTCAATAATTAATTTAAATTACCATAACAGAAACTCTGAAAACTCTCAACAATATCAGGTGTGGTCAGTTTTCATTTATAACACATACCAATAACGACTCCGGACTTCTTGCGCTTTTCTTTACTCAGGGGTTGGAAGCAACGCATGTGTTTCATGATCCTTCAAATGAAATAAGATCATTTGAAACATCTTCATGCAATTCCATTGCTTCCAACCCCTCCTTGCACAAGGACCTCAATTCCTTAACAGTAGGTTATAGGCCACCTTGGCTACACATAGTTGTGATACAGGCTAACTATTTGATTGGAATGAGCTGGGCATGGATAACCTGCAAGGAAACATCAATTTTGCATTTTAAATAAAACTAACTCACAAACCTGTCTTAGTGTGCCAGTTTTTCCAGTTCATTTCAATAATTGTACACTAAGGTAGCCTAGTAAGTTTGCAAAAATATTCAGTTTACAGAAATCTTAACCTCAAAGCCTTTTTTCCAGCGACTATTGTTGGCTATGTATCATCTTGTAGCCTATAGTGCTCACCTTCCTCCCATTCGACTGTATCTTGTTTATGGGGGGTTAAGGGAAGATTTCCTGAGGCTGCTGCATCTGTGCAAAACGGCATTTGCCATTAAACGTGCATTTTGGGAAAATACGGTTTTGTTGATTTCCGGACATCATCCTTACTCTCTAGGTGCATTTTCATTACTCTTAGAAATGCGCAAAATCTAAATAGCAAAATAAAAAACTGGTAATGAAAACACAGTCTGATATCACGAAATTTGCTCTCCAATCTGCAGTATTAGTCACCGAAGCCAAGGCCTAATAAGTACACTATTGGACTTCTGCAGCAGACCAGCTAGTGTACTTGTAATTTTGCGTATTGTGGATCACTTGCATCGTTATTGTCAGACAAGCATTTACAAATTTGCCGCGTGCACAACTCAGCTGACAGAAGGTTGAATGCATTGCCATTCTCATCGATGCATGAGTACAGCCGAGCTGTGATTGGCTGATGGCACATACAATGGTACCACAGCCAATCTGTGATTGGCTGATGTATGTAATGGTACCAACCGACCTGCAGAAAAAAATTTAGCATGCAGCCAGTTCAGGCATTGCGTAACTTGGGCTGGACAAAATGATGGATAGTAAAAGGGGGGGCCCATGTGCTGAGATTATTCTTAAAAAGTTGAAAATTGAGAAACAAATGACAAATTCATTTTAAATGGATCAAGTTATTACAAAAATTAAAATTCAAAATTAAAGTGTCCATATATTTTATTTATTAATGTTCATAATAATAACAGTATCCTCTGTGGGGCCCCTGTGAATGCTGGGCCCCTAGAATCGTCCATGGTAATGGACAGTAACCAGTAATGATTAAGAAATGATAATAGGAAAGCCTATTTGCTACATTTACAAACTGATGTAACATTGTAAAGATGGCAATAATCCACGAATAAATGCAAAAAATCTAAAACTTTTGCTGATTTCCATCTCTCTTGGATTTTTACATTTCATTGGATTTTCGCTATTCTTGCAATGTCAGTCCATGGTGTGTCATGCCTAATTAACACCCTTTCGCCGTGACTATATTCAGAATATAGAGCAGATTCTCACATCTTATTGCTCCCCAGAATGGAAGCCCCAGTCTCTGGGAGTGGGTTGATCTAAGCAGTCATGGAGATGCAGCACACTACAAAAATTGGAGACAAAGCACCTGTTTTAGCCACAGGCCAAGAAAATCACGCCAAATAGAGTTTGGTGTGGAGCCATAGTGGACGCTCCCTATAGGAGTTGAAAATGCCAAAGAGAGAGAGATGCAGTACTAATTCAGTCGGCCTGAAATAAAATATAAATGTCAAAATTTAAATTTTAAATTTAAGATAGAAATGAATTTTCCAAAAAGCGTTCATTATTTCACTGGTAAAATTTCCAAATGCAACAAATGCAAAACTACACACCACCCAAGAAAAGAAAATAGGCTTGGTTCTAAGGAGGTTCCCAAATCCAGATGCAATTTTTGGCAAAGCACTAATAGTCAATTTGTTGGGAATTTTTTTCCCAAATTTCTGCATAGGCTAATTTCTACCTATAGGCTATTAATACAGTCATAAAAACTGCACTTTGCGCACTGTTATGCATAGTATTTTGATTAAATTTAGTGTTAAAAGCTAGTTGGGTTGGGCTTGGGGAGACGCGGTAGTGCAGTGGTCAAGTAGGCTTGACTTGAGATCGTAAGGTCCTGAGTTCAAGCCCTGGCCACGGCCTTCGCGGTGTGTTCTTGGGCAAAACACTTCACTCCCACACTCCACGCCTCACTCCACCCAGGTGTATAAATGGGTACCAGCAAATAGTCAGGGAAACCTGACTAAGAGCTGGGGGAGTACCTGCGATGGACTGGCATCCCGTCCAGGGGGAGTAGTAATACTCCTAGTCGCTTCATGCCACAGAAACCGGGGTTAAGCAGCGGGCCAATGGGCCACTGGCTCGAAACAGGCTTACTTCTGGGTTGGGCTTAGTTACATTGGGTTTTTTTAGTTGTTTCTGTAATCTGCATGTGTCAAAAAACTGGATTCCTGAGTTTGCTGTATGGACTGAAAAACTTTACTGCAGTATGTGTTCAAGATTTTAAAGGTTTTCGATTTTACTCGGTCAGGGTAGTTTTAGCTGGCCCACTGAGTAATCATACAAACCCGCAGTGACCGATTCTTAAATTCGAAGGCCCAGAACTGTATTTTTGAAAGGCCATTAAATACCAAATTTCTTTTAGGCCTACTTTGCAAACATAATTGCAATTTAAGGAACAGCTTTTAGGATTAAAATTTTCCTTCACATTCATTTCTGAATATTATCCAATTCACAGAGTGGCTTGAAATTATTTATCTTCATGAAAACCTTTTCCAAGCCATTTTTGTCAATGTTGCTGTATTTTAACTTCTGGATTGACAAGAAGCTTAAAATAAAAACTTTTGACAGAAATTGAAGGGGTTATTTCCATAAGTGCTTAAGTCCATATTCATTAAAAATTAGATAACACTACACATCCATTCTTTCATTGATGAGGAATAAGCCCCATAAGTAAATTATGGCCAAGAGGCACTCAATTAGAGTATAAAATGAGCAGTGAATTGGAAAGTCCTCAAGAAGCTACTTCTAGCGGTGACCAAGTCCAGTCTAAAATTCTACAAGTACACAAGTCCAGTCAGCCAATCAAAGCATTGCTGAGAAAATTGGGTGGCCAATAGCAGCCCCTGTAGCTTTCTTACCTAACCAAAATGGGTGACTCTACTGGCCAGGATGTGTGTGTGTGGACTCGGAAGAGCTAAAAAAAAATGCCCAGGCAACCAGAGACATGGGCTAAAAACAAGCGAAAAAGAAGTCTGGCAAAAGATAGTCTTTTTTAGCTGCTTATTCTTTAGCTGAACTTTCTAATTACCATGCAATAGGGAGATCATCCCTATCGATGACGAATGAAGTCTTTAAACCAATTTGGATGGTGGTACTGCCCATTCATAATTCATGAAGATTTTTTTTTATTGTGACCTTTGTGCAGCTGTATTTACCTTCCATTTGACAATATATATCTTCCATTAATTTTGTTCAAGAAACTTTTTGACATCCATGACTACAGTATACTGCTATGACTATATTTGCTGTTCATTTTCATGAGAAAGTGGTGTGTTATGTTTTTAAAGAGATACTCTGTTTTAGTACTCTGAAATCATTAAATTTAATGCTGTGAATTTTTAAAATCGAGTTCAGTTTTCGTTATTTTGAGGCATTTTCTTCTAAAAGTACTCAAGTCTGCAGACTGGTTTTTGAAATATCTCAGCGAAGAATCAAGATGGAGGCTAATATGTTTTGCTTAATATGTTTTAAGACATCTTATCTGATATTTCATTATGACAGCTTACGCCAGCTGTCATAGGCTATGTATTTAACTTTAAAAGACATGTTATGCAGTATAGCATGTCCGTTGTAGTTAAATATTTAGCCTATGCAGCGTTCAAAACTGTTGTGTAACATAAAAGAGAAATGTGCTGTATTTTATTAGTTGTCTATGCTTGAATTCTCTCTTTTGTATCGCAAAAAGGTGGCCAGTGCTTGTGCGGTGGTACCATAATACTTCAGAATAGTTTTTAAAGTGGCTAGGTATAGGCTAAAGTTATCAAAATTATTTGCTCAAATGACTGACGAAATGGATGAAATTTTTGCTACAGGGGCGGTGAAGTAATTAGCAAGGAGAGTGGGCTGAAGAAACATATTAAAAGCCCAACTAAAAGGCTCAAACATTTCCCATTATATTTCATAAGAAAACATGAGCAGGAGCCTACGCTACATGGTTGAGGCCCGCTCCAAATCAATTATATTCAGTGATGTAGACAGTTTGTCCTTCAGTAATTCCTGTGAAAGAACCATATCAATGCGGAGGATATGGTGAAATGCAGTCATGGCTTTTTTGCCGCAAGTCCCTTTCTCAGTATGCTTTGAGTCATTGTCAGTTTATTTTGTGAGCTGTCATCCAGTGAGTGTTACTGTAAAGCATTCGGCTGGATCTGAGCTGATAAAACAGCATTATACAATCCAGAATTCATGCTGCTTCTTTTTTGAGCAGTTCTATAATCAATAAATAGATACATGCCATAGCATTATCTCCACCATGCTTCAGAGATGAAGGGGTATGCACTGGATCATAAGCAGTTCCTTCCCTTTTTTGCATTCTTCTCTTCCTATCATTCTGGTACAAATCGATTTTTGTGAGCTTTTGTCCTCCTGTTTAAGTAAACATAATCAAGGGAAGTCTTCTCTTGAATGTTGACTTTTCATTTTAACTACTTACTTAATAAATGAAAAAAGAAGAATTATGCTCAATGTCATCAGCCTCAAATATGACATCATTCATTAAAAGGTGCTATCCTATTTATTTATTTATTTTGATGTGAGATTAAAATTTTGAATATATAGGCACATCAATGCGTTACAAGAAAATATTTTCAGCACCTGCAAAACATGGTCTTTCAGCTGTCAAACTGGGACACACAACTATTTTTTTTTAAACTCAAATTGTTAAGTGTTTTTCAACGACACTCCTCTGGGTTATGAAAGGACTTGGAGCAAGCAGTGATGTCTTCAATTCAGTATATTGTGAGTTGTATAAAGGTTTTCACAACATTTTCTCTGAGCGTTTCTGAATTAACTGAATAACCTCTTACCCACCAATACATACACAAACAACCCCAAAACTGAAAAAGTTGGGATAGTATGTTAAAATAAAATTAAAACTGTAAGCAGTGATTTGTAAATTATCTTTCATCTGTATTACATTGTAAACAGATCTACATCATATTATTTGATGTTTCACAACATGAACATGTGCACAAACATTTTTTTGATTTTTCAAAACCAACACTTACTTCAATGTCGATTCTTGCAACATTTAAAAAAAAAAAAATGTTGTGACAGTGAAGTACTTATCACTGTGTAATGTTGCCATTCCTTTTCACAATACCTAACCCTTGTGTGGTGTTCATATTTCTATTACTCAGCCAGTGTTCGAGGGTCTGGTGGACCCGCTGCTTTTTGGTGTTTTAAATTCAACACAATCAAACAATTTTAAATTAACATACTTAACATATGTTTACTTCACCCCAAATACAAGCAATATAAACAGCATATATGGTTAATATTTCCCCTTTACCTTGTTAGATTACATTTATTTTAAGAAAGTGCTACTCGTTTTTTGTTGGTTTTTTTATTAAAATGTAATTAAAAAACAGAAAATCAGTGGAAAAAAAGATGCTTATTTTCAAATCTACGAATGAAACAAGGTTTTTCATAACAACTGATTTCTATTTCTTTGAACTTCATTAGAAATTTAACCCATTCGGTTCAGTTTACACAACACAAGCTGAACACATACTGTACCCAAATCAGTCTATACAGCACATCATCCCCATTGAACACATTGCCTTTTCATAGCACTCTACACAACACATGAGGGGCAGAGCTTTATTTTGTATGTGTGTGTGTGTGTGTGTGTGTGTGTTGCATATGTACTTCTTGCACATGATGCATGTATAGTGTTTTTCTGCCCGTCTTTGGTCCACACACTTTGCAGCACTTCTTTTCGTTGCTGCTGGCCGCAGCCTAGAATAATGAAAATATCAGGAATTTTACTAACACCTCTTTCCTTGGATGTATGACAGAAAGTTGATATGTTGCTCCACCTGACATTTCTTTGCTGGAAGACCGATTTACGCAGTTGTCTAAATCCGCGCACTACATCGCCACCTAAAAACAGAGGCAAAGCCGACCTTCACAAAATCTATGTGTGGTGACGCTTCTTCATGTCTTGACACAAGAGGCAACACGATGTTTTTACCAATTTGACATTGAACCCAGCGCTGCTGCCTGTGGACGCCGCCATTTTTATCCAGAAAAAAAAAGTTCTGGCTAATGGCTTCCACAGTCACACATCCAAGGTTTGATGAGTAACGAATTGGCTGAGGTTTGCCGAGTGACCTCTCTCTGTCTCTCAGTCGGACAGAAGGAAGGAAGGAAGGAAAGAAGGAAGAAGGACACTTCTTCCTCTACATCATCATCAAAAGCTTCTCTCTCTTCCAAAATCATTTGCAAGACCATCTGAGCAGAGATTCTTTTGGCCATCTTGATCAGTTGTGATAAGGAACCACATTGGAAAAGCTATATTTATTGTGTCCCGCCCCCATTTTGCGGGAACCTCTGTCTTGGTTCCCGGAAGACAGAGGGTAAAATGTGCGGGAATGTGAGAGCAGACAGGTGTCCGTGCTTGAATTTTGCAACAATGTCACAACCTTGTCCGGGAACGGCAGGTGCAGAAACACAAAACTCACACACACACACACACACACATACGCACACACGCAGACACACACACACTAACAGCAGGCCCAGACAGGAGGAGGACAGAGTGAAGGTACACACTTTTATTTTCCCCGGGTCTAGGGGACCCAAACATCCTGTATGTAATATAAATGTGTAGGGGGGGTGTACAATGTGTGGTCATCGAAAATGTATTCTGATATATGTTCCTCACAGGAAATGAGCCAAGGCCAATGAGTCTGAGTTTGAAAAAATAATTAATCGTATCATTTTTCCTTTGATAAAAAATGAAAACGGGTCCCACAGACCAGAACACCATGCAAGGTTTAGGGACTGAAGATACCAAGCTGTGAGCTGTGTTGACCAAATAAATTCTACTCAAATGTTAGGACTTGTTGCAAAGGACCTCACGCAACATCACTAGTTATGCGCATTTATACTCCAGTCTTACTGGACTGTGGCTTATGCTGCTGCAAATGCGAGGAAGTTTGTCTAAACAGACTGTGCTCCACTGTATGGCTCATTTCATCAAAGCAATGTTAATCATTCAACCTGCGATGCAGTCAACAGTCCTCTATTTGTCCTAACACAAAGACTGAATTCATGAAGCGTTTGTTAACATATAGCGGTAGTGTGATTTATGTGCAATAGTCTACCAACTTCTGTTCATTCTTACATTTCTCTAATGAGGTCCAAATTAGAAACACATTGTATAAGTTACACCTGGGCATGCTGGTAGGGGGGAGGGGGGATTACAATTGCTGATTGCATGTCTCCATGTGTCCTGTTTTAATTTTTCGCTATTGTAATCATGATATCTCATTGTGTACAGTCATGTACTTGATTTATGTTTTATTTTCAATTTTTTATTGTCTTTATTTGTTGTTGAAATATGTTTGCTATATCTTTTATTTGTATGAAATTTTTATTGCAGGGCTCCTTTGAAAAGCAGTCCAATTAAGGGACTGTGAGGACTACCCTGGTTAAATAAAACTTTAAAAAATAAATAAATAAATAAATAAAATGATACCTAGGCTGTTCCCGAGCCAGTCAGACGTCAAATTTGTTCCTGAGTCTTTTGTCTGTTCCTGAGTCAGTCTGAAAAGCCCAGTCTGGTTCCTGACCCTGCTTTTCAGTTCTGTTCCTGTATAAAGTAACTTTGGTTTATTATTCACACTTTTGTCTGCGCCTGGCTTCATACCCCCCCCCCCCAACACAGAAATATAATCCTGAATTTAAAAAAAGAGTGATTGAGGGAAAAATATTCCTTAAATGTGTATTTTTCTCTAAAACATTAGCCCCACAGTCATTGGCACCTTGTGTAAGAAAAATCTAACTGAACTGTATTCCTATTCATGTTTTACTTCCTATATATACACACCACAATGATTAGAAAAACTTGAATGTATGCTTGTACTCCTGGAGTCCAAATATGAGGTGCCACAGGTTCCTTTGTGATTCATCACCATACTTAAGAAAAAAGAATACTGTAATGAAGAGCTACAAAAAGTTGCTGAGCTTCACGACTGTGGGAGTGGAAATATAAATAGTTATAGAAGTTTAAATTACCCGTTTCAATGTTTAGTGCAATATTTATGGATTGTAAGGCATATGGCAAGGCACAAAAATCTGACTGGAAGAGAACAAGTGCCTATTTAATGTAAGGAGGATAGCTCAACTGGTAAATGGAAACTTCAAGGTTTTCTGTTGGAGAATTGCAAAAACTATTTATGTCTTTGGGTCAGAAAGTCTTCAACACTATGATCAGACACCATCTAGTCAGCTACAAGACATCTGTGAGGGTTGCTCAAAAAAGTCTCTGTTGGTATCAAACTGCATGTACCAAACAGTATTGGAACCTTCAATAGGACAAGTTATGTGGTCAGATGAGGTAAAAATAGAGCTGTTCAGCAAAAAGCACCAGCAATGGGTTTGGCATAAAAAAAAACAACAAATGGCCATTCCATGAAAAATCTCAGACCAACTGAAGTGTGGTGGATCTTTGATTTTGTGGGACTTCTCTTCTTCCAAAGGTGCTTGATAACTTGTAATCATGGAATCATGGATTCCATCAAGAACCAGCAGTTATTAAATTAAAACCTGACCGTATCTGAGATAAAACTCAAACTAGGCCATAGTAGTGCCTGCAAGCAGGACAATGAGTCCAAAGCATGCATTAGATTCAACAGAAAAATGGTTAACCGACCAGAGAATTAAGGTTTTTCCATAGCCATCCCAGTCAACTGACCAAAACCCAATTGAAAAGACGTGGGATAATCTGAGAAGGAGAGTTCATAAACATAGACCTAGGAATTTGAATGATCTGGAGAAATTCTACATGGAGGAAAGGTCTCAGACTACTTGGCATGATTTCTTATTACACTCTCACAGAAAAGACTCACAGCTGTTACTTTGGCAAGAGGAGGTTGCATAAAGTATTAACCCCTTTGCGCAGAAGCCAAATCTGGCTATTTATGTGTTACCTTATTTAAGGCTTTATAATTCAAGATTGCAGCTTAACAGACTGGAAAGGAATGGCTCAACGAGGTCACTTGAAACATTTAGAATTCCATCGTATTTCAGTTTATTTTGGTAGAGAAAAAGGGCTGCAAACACAAAAAAACTTCATGAAAATTCAGCATTGAAATTGTAAAAAAAATAAAAAATTAATACTGAGAATTGAAAAATTGCTAGGTCTTAAAACTACACATTTCTGGGTTCATAAACTCCTTGACCACAAGTGCAGGTCATCTGACAATTGAATTCTAGATTACCTACTCTCCAGGACTCAAATAAGACAGCTTTCCAGGTGGCTTCCCGAACTCTAACATCCCCCAAAATGGTGCACTGTCAAATTATAAAAATAATCATATATTTAACACGAATCAACTTTTGACATATGAAATTCAATATGAAGTAATGATTTTCTCGTTGAATTTAGCATGAACTTATCAATATAGGTGCAGTTGTATATCAATGGTCACCAGTAACCTCTCCAAACACAAAACATGCCTTTTCTGCACGATGAAGTTTAGAATTTTGTCAACTTTTCCTCAGAGTCCCACTAGCCAGCACGCATACTCATTAAATGAACTGCTTATTTAACGGTAAGAACATTCACCCTGCAATGAAAAGCTAGCAGTTCCCACTTCCAAACTACCTTATATAAACACTTACCACACCTTATAAGGACCCAGTATAATTCAATAACTCAGTAATATCTGAAATATACCTTATTTTAACAGAATAGACATTCCATTATCAGAAATAATCAGCCAATTTTTTACCCCAAATTGAACAGAATGGTGCAATGACTGTACTAGGGCGTCTACCGAAGTGCGTGAGCTGCTTGCATTTCGAAGAAACAAAAACCTCGGCATTCGATTTCATTGAACACGGTATAAATTCTAAAACAAAAAGCCACATTGAGAAAAATGCAAACAGAGTAGCAGTGTAACCTTTATCATTGAATCCTTCCTCCAGAGACAGATGTATCGGGTAGAAGCAAGGCTGGACTGGTAATCTGGCGTACCGGGCAATGCCCGGTGGGCCGACGCACATTTTGGGCCGATGCAGTCATAGTTTATAAAATTGTAATAACATCGATAATTTTGAACGACCGCATGGAATTTGAGTGGAATTTCATACAGAGAAAATCTATATGTAGATACTGAATATCTCCCCTAACTCAATGTTATATAGAGAGCTCGCCCTGAGATTATCCAAATTTCGATTCATAAGTGATACATGCTTTATATACCACTTTTTATTTTTCTACTTCACTATTCCTGTTATCTTGCATCTTGGCCGTTTTTCAGTATCTATTTATATATTTGTTTTATGATATAGGAATTACCAAAAAACTGTATTCTTGCAGAAAAAAAAAAAAAAAAACGATGCATAGACTTAAGCCATGTACAGTTTATTTAATGTTGCTGCTTTCATCCTAAAAGTTTAAGAAGGCAGGCTTGCTGGGAAATGAGTTTGACCAATGGCTTTGCTTGTCCCCAGTTCCGTTAACAGTATAAAAACGCGTTTCGACTACAAGCTCAGACAAACATGTCAGAAAGCAGTAGAGAGGCGGAAAAGCTTCGAGAATAAAGTAATCAGACATTGGAGCCTCAGGCTTTCAAACGCTAAAAAAATTGAGCAGCTGTTTGGCCACGATGATCCTCACGTAGCAAGCAGTTTTCATTTGGAGGGGACACGGAAAGCAGTAAGACTGACGTTAAATTAATAGGCTATCGCAAGTGTGTATTCGGTTAAAATTTTCTTGAGCTTACAAAAGGTCCCCACTGATGGACCAGCTGCTGATAACCTACTATTTGATGCATATTGATTCGTTGTTTTACGGTGGCAAATAAAGTTTTTCCTGGAATACAGAAAGGAAGACTTTCAAATTTTCCTATTTAAAACCCTGTCTTGACGTTCAGAACCACCTGCCAGCAAACTTGCAACCAGCAAGTACTGCGATTCTTAAGCTAGTGAGCTATTCTATGCCCTGTTGAGTCTGTAAGATATGTAACGTTATTTAAAAAGGTTATGTATGAATCAATCCAAATGGTACAATGGTCTTATTGAAAAATTATAAATGGCCTCAAAGTCACATTCCTTTTTCACATTCATGCTTGTAAATATATTAATAATAATAATAATAATAACTTCTTCTTTGTCATGGTGGTGCAGTGATTAGCACTGCCACCACACAGCAAGAAGGTTGTGGGTTCGATTCCGGCCTGGGGCCTTTGTGTGTGGAGTTCCAGGGCATGAAGGCTACGACTGAGCTTAATTTTAACTTTTGGTAACAGCAAATCACAATCACAATCAGGTTGGGCCGCCATGGCCGAAAATGCCAGGGCCGTTTTTTTGTCCCAGTCCAGCCCTGGGTAGAAGGAACCCTCCAGTCCTGTTTCATTCGACATAATTCCCATTGACCATGTCCGTACCTCATTTAAATCTCGTAAATGTAACCGGACACTTCAGGCCGGTTTTGGATGTTTTTTTTTCCTTTGAAATCGCGTCATTTTCAGTTGCGCAACCATGCCAGACATTAGGAGAATACAACCCACCTTACTTTTACGCACAGGTTTGTATATCATTTTTTATTGTCCACTCAATGTCTTTCAGTTACTGTGGAAAGTTTAAACTCTCTGGAATTGGATAAGAAACTAGTCAATCGATAGATTATTACAGTGGAAGTTTCATGTGGGCGTGAACTATAAGTGTGCATTACGCAGCTGAGCCTTAGTGAATAACTGAGTGATCGGCTATCAACATGAGTGCTTACAAGGATATAAGGGAGTGCTGAATTCGTCGATGGAGGAGTCTACACCTAAATTCATGGTTTTTCATATGTGATGACTATAATTGATAGCTGAATGACATAGTATCAATATCATGTCCAATTTTTTCTTCAGAAAACTGTTTTTTCTTTATTACTAATTGGGATACCATTGGCTCACTGTAGCTGAAGTGGTTGCTACAGAGGACAACGATTTTTTCTGAACCAAGAGATCATTTTTTTGACCTGCTGGATAGATACTATGGGCAAGTATATTGAGCAGTTTGCACATCAGTCTTAGCTGAGCCAGGGGCGGCGTTAGACCTGAAAATTCGGGGGCTAATATCCATCCCTTTATTGTCAACAATTAGTCCTGGCTAATTCTAAATGGTTTTCCTTTATTAACACGTTTTCCAATTCAAGAATAATCAAGTGGCAATTGAAGACACGACTTCTCTCCCCCATGCAATCTAAAAGTGACAAAATAATGTGCTACATTCAATGCAGAAAAATAATTTAATTTTAATTAGGTCTATGCACCGGCACTCGTCGATGGCATTTCAGAACTCTTCAGCGTATGAAGGTAATTTCGGCGACAAGTACGTACACCTGTTTTTGCAGCACGGTCACGCAACTTGCAGTAAAAAATAGACAGCTGTCTGATTATAAAATGTAAACGGACGAAACCACGTACTAGTCACTAAAATTACCTTCATTCGCTGAAGAGTTCTGAAATGCCGTCGCTGAGCGCCGGTGCATAGACCTAATTATAAAAATTTTTCTGTACTGAATGTAGCCCAATAGATCACATGGGGGAGAGAAGCCGTGTCTTCAATTGCCACTTGATTATTCTTGAATTGGAAAATGTGTTAATAAAGGAAAACCATCTAGAATTAGCCAGGACTGATTGTTGTCAATAAAGGGATGGATTTTAGCCTCCAAATTTTCAGGTCTAATGCCGCCCCTGAGCTGAGCAGTTTAATCCAGGCAACTCCTGAAAAAAAGGTATTGGCGTGAACTTGTCCATATTCTAAACCATGTTCGAGCTCGTATTGCTTGTAAATATTCAATAACTGATCCAGGTGTGCCATCAAGTGATAGAATATTTTAACTGCGTGCATAAATTTGCAGCTCCAGGTCCGCGGGCGGACACATTTGCACAAAGGGGTTAAATGAAGGGATGCAATACTTGTGCATGCAATCCCATTGCAGTCACATAACATTTTCAAAAGCAATCATAAACTTGCAGTTAGTATTGATCTCTTCTTAAAGAAACAAGACTAGGTGCACCTAGTATATGGCTGGGCCACCTCTTCCCCGCCGGCTGACCAATCGCTGAACTTCTTCCCCGCAGGCCAGCCAATCGTGAAACTTGATCACTCAGTCAGTCAGTCAGTCAGTCGCTCATGCAGAAACTCAGTCAGCAACATTCACGTTTATAAGGGCCAGGCCGCTGCTTGGCCCCGCCCAAAAAGCAGAACCATAGACAACCACAACAAATGCAGATGCTGCAGTTCATTTTTCTGGAAAGTTCTGGGTCCTCTCATCCCGAGAGGGGTGTAACGGCTGTGCTCTGAGGACCGGTGATGTGCACGGGGGACAGGAAGTTGAGGACTGGACTCAGGTGCGAAGATGGACATGGTTGTATTTATTATGCCTTCGGCACAGCAAGAAGGCACATAGGATGCAATACAAAACAACTAAGTAATTGAGGTTCCTGAATTACACTATTAGTCATACAAACACTGGGCTGTAGCTACAGTAACAATGTATCACAAATGGAAAAGGAATAGGAAGTGAGGTTCCTTAATAATAATATTAAAATGCTGAAACAAACAATAAACAGCACTTAGTTCAAGTGTTAGACTATATACACACAAAACGTGAGAGATAAGTCTATACAAGATGAGAGATTAAACACAGACTTGTGGCTAACAAGACTTTGCAATGACTAAGTGCGAGGCTCGGTCTTAAATAGCACAACACTACCACACAGTGGAAATTAACAACGGGTGCATGCAATGATTGCGGAGTTGAAGAATGCACTCCGGGTCTTAATAGACCGATGAGTTGGAAGGCTTGATGCGTGGCCTTACAAGGGGGAAAGGTCACAGCACATCAATGCAGAGCTATTCTGTGTAATCACCTTTATATCTTATGATGTACACTGTTGTAAACTGACTAAATTTAACAGTTAAATTAACACATTGCTTCCTGGTTATTTTAGCTGTAAGTGGAGTACTGTGTGCATTTAACTGCGGTTTACACTTAACTTACACAGAACTCTACTGTAAACTTATTGTAAAATTACAGTTAAAATAACTGGCAAAAGAGCCAGTTTATAACAGCGTAGCTTTCCAACCATGATGGGAGTGGTCACTTCCAGGGGCCGTATGCATGGAGGAGGAATTACTTTACCCCCAGATAATGCCTATCCTCCGGATTACTATCCGAGGGATAACTGCTGCGTGCTCTCCATATGCATGAGTCAAGGATAGTGTAGGGAATAGCTATCCCAGGTTTACACGCCAGCGTTATTTTTAGAGTGGGGGACTCGCTGTGTTTTATAGCATTCTGCGCATGTCGGTACGGGATTCCTCGTGACACACTTACATAACAACACATTTTTAGTTTTATAGTTGTACAACAAATAGCTATTTTCTACAACGTACAATGCAGCAGGCGTAAGTTGTTTCACAACTGAAGCGGCAGCGGAAAAGTAACTTTTCTGACACCAAAATTTGTGCTCTTGGGGCGCCCCGGTGGCTCATCGGTCTAAGTGCGCGTACCAGAAAGGCTGTGTCCTTCCCGCAGCGACCTGGGTTCGACTCCGGCTGGGGTCATTTGCTGCATGTCTTCCCCCATTCTTCTCCCCAACTTTCCTATCTCTCTACACTGTAACTATCGAATAAAGGAAAAATTCCCAAAAAAATAATCTTTAAAAAAAAAATTTGTGTTCTTTTGGTGGAAATCTCGGTGGAACGTACAGTGCTGTTTACAGCTAATACATGTGCTGTAGCGAAAAAATTAAAACTGAAATTTGGAGCCAAATTGCCGCAAAGGTGAATTTGTGCGGCTGCGCAGAACGCACTATTTCAGAATTGAGAGATAAGTGGAAGTCTCTGAAAGCAGCTGTACTAAACAGGCAGCGAGACCAGCGGAATCCGTGGAATAAGGCCGGTATCCCCAGTTGAAACTAGGTATAACTTTATCCCCAGATAAGGACCACGGATAGTGCTGTCCCCTCTACATGCATACACACTTGTACCTCGCTATCCGGGGATAGTCTCTATCCTCCGGATAAGTCACTTATCCTGGCGTCATGCATACGACCCCAGGGTGACAATGGCCCCGGTTTCATGAGTATGAAAATGATCCTAGGCATATGCCACATCTTCTTCATGAACACCGTATCTGAAACTAATTGAACTCATAAGTTGGAATTTGAAGCAATGTGTTAAATTGCAAACAAGGGGAGAAACGGCACACTATTGTCAAGCTGTTAATGTGGTGGCCAAAAGTCAAAAAAGTTACATCAACAAATGAGGGGAAAATGGCATACCACTAGCTTAGATCCCACAGGTATCTCAATCAGACACCTTCAATCATTGGACAGCACTCTCTGTCCCCATCACCAAAACACCAAATGAGAGAATATCTCTCAGACAAAAGGTACTCGTCCCTCGTGTAAAGTTTTTATACTTGTAAAATCTATGCCAAGGACATGTTGAAGCTGATCTGGCAGCTTGTTGAGACCCAACTCCTTACAGACACTATTTATGCTGATTTTCCCCATTAGTTTTTAACCCCATCTCTATGTCATTATACACAGTGAAATATGGTATTCCAAATCACATCTCACTGACGTATTCTGTTCCTGTTTTCAGATCAAGGGTATGAATTAGTCATAAAAAAAGTTATAAAAACAATCTGGTTAATTGCACTTATTGTCATGATGTACTGTCGTGTAAGTTGGCGTATTTACAAAAAATAAATGATTTTTCTCTCTTTCTTTGGGATGAAATGCAGTAAACATGAATATATAGACTATTCTAAATTTGAACTAATGTTACTGATAAAGATATTGCATAGCAATATTGACAGTTTTGTATTTTCTGACATATTTTATAGTATATTTGCCCCTACATGTGTGACAGTTGATGGGCCCTGTCACGAGAATGCCTCCTAATAAGTCTGTGCCCTGGCTACCTTGCCAATGAGCCTGGCTCTTTGGCGACGTGGTCAGTGCATTAGACTATTACCCGGGAGTCTGTAGGTTCACTTCGGCCTGCTACACATGCAAATTATTGATAAGTCATATCAGGATTCCATTTGTCGGGTAAAATAATGAGCTGCTTGATTTAGAATTTTACATCAAAAATCTGGGACCGATCTCTCGTGATATTCTCGAGTCATAAAACTGAATTTGAAAGCTGAATAAGCTACCCTGTAAACTGTGCTTTTATTGATAACAAGGCCAAAATCAAAATGCACTTTGAAACTCATTTGAGCAGCATCTAGGAATTAAATAGATTAGAAATCACACACTGCATTGTCGGGCCAACATTTTTCCACTGCACTGCCAATTACCGAAAATCAATCAATGCGCACCACATGTACTTGGGCGAATTGCCTTCATTTTGCGTTTTTGAATCGTTGAAAGTCCGTTTTGAAGGAACATACATGCTCGAAGATTGCGACGAAAAATCATGTTCCGTGCCTAAGAACCTATTGGTATGTACAGTCACCCATCCGCCTCGTCTCATGGATCGTTGAATGTATTTGTCCGAGCTGCTGTAGCAGACACTCGCGCTAGAGAGGCAGCAGTAGCTGCTCTGGGGGCAAGCACACGCGCGCACTAGGACTCCCTGATTGACAGCTTCTGTGGCACGAAGCATGGCTCAGCACGCAATTGGATCCCGATAATCTGCTATAGCAGTCCTCTTGTTGACAGCATCTGTGTGAATTCCTTCGTGAAGACCAGCTTCAAAGTAGGACAAGCGAGGGGAGTCTATTTCTTCCTTTTGATACGGTGGTGGAGCCCTCCTGAACGTATCCGGGAATCAAGGACGCTGCGTTGCAATATGCTGTAGGTTAATGCTTTTTTTTGCAAACGGGTGAAAGGATTGAGTAATACTAGCTGAATACGAGCAAAGTCTGCGCATAGAACTTGTTTCAGCGAGTGGCTTTGAGGAAGAAGACACCAAATTCGATTGCAGAGTGACTCGGCGGATTTTAATATTTATTTGATTTGGAGAAATATTTAACAAAAATTTTTGTAGTGCTGCGAAGCGACTGTCTTTGGGATTGCATTCCGTGTCATTAAAAGATAAAAAAAGAACATTCATATGCGATTTTGTTTCGGGACTTTTAGTTAAATTAAGACGCAAGATGAAGAGACTGTTCTCTGATTTAAATTGATTTCGACGGGGGAAAACATTTTGAGGGAAATTTGGATGTGAATTGCATTGCTTCATTACGTGTAAAATCAAAATGTTTGTAATACAAGCCTTCCCATCGGACCTTGACTAGTTGAGGAAACAATCCGTTTGTGCCAGAATAGTTCAGCTTCTGAATATAAACGTTTTGTCTATGGAGTAACTTACACGGAGGGATAATAGGCTCTTTCCTCTGCCTGTGGCACCAGCAGGCGATTTTCAAAAGGTTTCCAGGGGATTGGTGAATGATCAATGGGGAATCATGAACAGCGTTTCGGAACTCGAAGATGGGCAGCGGCACAAATCCCAGGTAGGCTTTAAGCGCTAAGCAGCACCTTTCGCACTGCAATGTGTTTTAGCGTAGCTTTATTCGGGTTGTTTTCTCATACTGATCCTGTCCCACCTTTTGATCTTGTTAAATCTGCCTTCGGACATAATGTTGCACGATCATGGGCTTGATCCCGTTTTACATGCGTCTGATGCATGTCCATTTTATAACTTAACTGATCGATCTCACTTGGTGGCATCTTTTGCGAGCTATGGAGGAGAAGGCGGCTTGAGTGGTATTCTAACATGCAGGGAGAGCTCATGCGGATGTTCTGCTCTTGCAGTCGGATGATGGGTAACGTTACCCTAATAGTGGCTGGATATTAAATAAAATTTGTCGGAAACCCAGCTTTCCGTGTGTTTCAGTGTGTGGAATGTTTGAGGTGCAATGTTTGAGGGCGAAATATGGGCTTTTATGTTCTTTCAAATTAAGGATTGTCAATGAATTGGGGAAAAAAAAAATTGCCCCGTCGGTTGTTAATTTGTATATACCCCTTTTTTTTTTTTTTTTTAAATATACGGATTGTATTTAGATTAGCCATTTTCCCTTTCAGTTTCAATGAAATATTAATCAATATTGATATTTAAATTATTTGATATGAGAGAGTGTGTTGAATGGATTTTCAGCGTCGAATTTAGCTCCAGAGTAGGAACCCTCTACTGTTCCACAGTAGGAACCCCACAAAAAAAGAGAGAATTGTTCGAAGTTGGTTATTCTTTAAGTAGTAGGTCTTCAGGTTCTCTCTGACTCACACACAGTAAGCCCCCCCCACCCCCCAACACACACACACACACACAGACACACCACACACACACACACACACACACACACACACACACACACACACACACACACGCTCCCACTCACAATGTAATACAGAGAAAATACTTATGAGTTATCAATGTACAGAAGGTGACCTGGAGGTACAGGGCAGGACATCTGACTGGTTATTTGTTAATTTGGTCACAGACATCTGGTTGGTTCTGTGAGGTAATGATATAGTGAAAGATTCTGTGAGATAAAGCTTCTGTGAGGATGTGGATGTGGGACTGACTTTCCTGTGTTCATTTTCAACTGAACAAAATCTTAAAGGTGGTTCTGATTTTATGGTAGTTATTGTTTTTTAATATAAAGTTTTGTTGCAGTTAATTCTGTTATGATTGTTTGTACAATTACTTTTAATTGAGACTGAAAATTGATTTACTGAATGCTTGTGAAGCACCAGCATACACCACTCTGTATCTGTGCAGTTTCCTCATTTCACATTTGGTTGGTTTTTGACTGCTGCTGGTTGTATGAATAATTTCCAAAATACCTTTATTTTAAATAACTCTCAAAAAACCTGGTGTTGCAATGAGCCTTTAAAGCCATTGCTTCATCATCAATGCTATCTAATACATCCCATACTTCGAGCATTTTCATTCTTGCAAACATTCTTGCAAACGTTTTAATTGCTATTCTTATGTGGTACTTTTACATTTAGGTAATATGGGTTTTATTGCCTGCAGCAGGGCTAGATAATTTTCATCTAAAGCTGCCAGAGCAACCTCCCCTCCCTTTAAAACTGGATGAAATGAAATCTGATAGAATGTGGTTTTACATGGTGCTAGAATTTTTATTATTAGTTCTTTTTCATGAAGCATTTGATTGCCATTTAGGAGTTTTCTTAATGAGGACTGTTGCAGAACAGCCCTGAGGGAGTGCACTTCCATTTTGTCAACTGTTAATCAATTAAACGAACTCAAGAGCGTTCGTCTGCACAGAATGCCGTGTTGTCACTAAGCAAAGTGCGAAGTGTTACAGTATGAGCACACTTGTGTGCATACAAAAAAAAAAAAAAAACAAAACAAAACACAAATGCACGCCCTATCAGAAGCAATAATAGAGGTTGAGTTCACATTGCTCTCCACCAGGTTATAATTCAGGTACTGTTATCAACTGAAAATGGAAAAAGGAAAAGGGTGCTCCAGTTTATCTATTGTCCATTTTTCAGCGTTGAAAATAATAATAATAATAATACACTGAGGGTAGCATGTATTGGGTGAATCAGCAGCACATTCCTCCACCAGACCTCTGCGGTGAAAATATGTCCCAAACATTACAGCGTTATTATAGTAGCTACCTTGTTTTGACATCAGTCACACAGTAGAAGTAACTGACTTTTCCTGTGGCTGATGCTGTGAAGTGAAACATTAGTATTTTCTTGTCAATATGTCAAATATGTTTGGCATTAATTTGAGTTGGCATTGCATGTGTGATAATGATTGATGGAAGCAGCGTTATCGACGCACAGCCCACACAGTTCACGGAAGCCCACGTTGATCCTCATGACGGATGTGTTGGGTAGTCCTTTTTTTTTTTTTTTTTTGCGCCACTTGCAGTGGCTCGATTTCGCTGTTGAGTCTAATTGGTAGAAACGGCTAGTTCTCATCGAATAAGGGAAGTACTTGTGATTCTAAAAAAGGGTTCAGCTAGAACTTGTTATAGAGCAGATGGAGAGCACCGAGCTGTCAGATAGCCTCCCCTCATCTGTCCATGGGGAAAAGGCAGACTGACTCCTCTCCAGCCTCTCCCCATTCTTCTCCTCTTTTCTGCAGCGGCTGGGGTGTGCCACAGTATTAGCGCTGGGGGATGTACAGACAGGTAGAACATAACTCTCAGTACTCGCTGTGTTCCTATCATTATGTCAAATTTCAGAACACGGACTCACACGTGCTCCGTCACATATATGCTCCCACACACACAAGAGCTCTCCTCTCAATGCCAAATCATTGCTCCGGAGGGGCTTCGGGGAGATAGATATGGGTCACAGAGGGACATATTTCTGCAAACTGCTTCCCCTTATTTAGAGGAGCAGTGTGAGTGCTCTGTGTGCGTCAAAATAAGGGAGCTGCAGACAGTGGCTTGTGTCCTAGAAATGGTGCCTCCAGCCAACACCAGGGGGCTCACCCATCCCTGTGCCTTTGTGAGAGCAGAAGATTAGAGGATGAATCCAGGCTCACACTTTCATAGACTCATCATTGCAGGCACACACGCGTGCACACGCGAGCACACACACACCCGCCCACGCACGCGTACGCATGCACATGTGCTCAGTCGTAATGGTACAGCTTGCATCAGGGCACGTACACAGATGCAGAGACTTGAAGCCTACAGGCTGAAGCTCCTTTGGTTCTGCTAGATCCAAGAATGAGGAAAAAAAACCCTTTTCAATCCATATCATAAGGTGGGCTATTGTAATTTTGAGCTACTTTACCTGCGTGGATCACTTGTATGAATTCCAATTGTATGAACATTGTAATCTTTGAATGTTTTTCCAGGTAATGATGTTAATAAGTGCTGAATAATTCTTTTTGAATATGCAAGTGCATTTCCTGTAATATATTTTCCTGTTAATATTTTGCTTGATTACCGTTTAGTGTGCTGTAATGATTCCCATGGCCCCTATGGTAGGTATTTCATGTGAACCACATTGCTGGCTTTGTACATTTTTATGAATAATAATGTATTCTATTCATCAAACAGTTTCAGTTGACATTATTTTAATCTTTGTTAGCAAAATACATATTTGAATATTGAGAAGCTGGTAGCATTGGTCACGAGATGAATGAAAATTCATCCATCATGCATGCAAATTTGAGCAACTGGGATTTGTGGGAAAATACATTTCACAGAGTACAATATACCAGGGGCAACAAAGTGGTGTGGTAGGCGGTGCGCAACAAAATCGTGCTGTTGCTTTGCAGCAAGGAGGTTGTGGACTTGATTCTGTCGTGGGGCATATGTCTGTGGACTTCTCCTCGCGTTTGCTTTGGCTTTCTCTGGGTACTTCGGTTTCCTGCCATGGCATACCCAGCCACTTGGGCTCCAAACTGCAGACAGATCTGAATGTGTTTGTGAATGGTGTGAGATCACTGTGATGGAGTGGTGGACTGTCTATGGTGGGCTCCTCCCTGAGAGGAGCATTGTATGCTGGGATACGTTCCTACCAAACCCCCCACCCCCTCTGACCCTCACCAGGAATGAGCAGGTTGGACTGTGTTGTTACTGTAGCTATGTTTTAAAACTTGCTTTTTTTATCTCACAAAATGGATAAAAAGCTCCATGCATACACACTCCACATAAAATGTCTCATAAATCCTTTAGTTTATATATATATATATATATATATATATATATATATATATATATTTTTTTTTTTTTTTTTTAAATATTGTTTCAACTATTCTCAGAAATCCTTATAATTGCTCAGAGTCAGGTCAGTCTATCAAAACTCCAAGCTTTAAATGAGTGGTCCTGTTCAAAAATAATTTTAAGGGCAGATGGACTGTGGTTAATTTGCAGGGTTGCAGGTAACCTTGTCCAACTAATGATCCATCTGAGCAGAGACTTCACGGGGTGGGGAAGCATACAGTATGTAGGATGTTTCTGGTTGGGTGAGTCCCTGATTTCCCAAAGGAGTGTAGTGCTAACTGTGCTCTCTCTGGATAGTGTTTGGCACTTTGTGATCGACAGGGAGACTGACTGTGGGCCCTTCTTTGTTTTTCATATAAAATTCAATGTTTGACTCACCGTCTTAATCAGAAGGTTTACATTTGTAGAATATCCCTTAAGGCTTGAAGCAGTGGCTGATAGACAGCTTCCATCAGTACTTCCAGCATGCTGGGATGGGACAGGCTTTGCTCCTAGGCGTATTGATGTGTTTCCTGTCACTGCACCTAGAGTCCAGGCTTCAGATGACTCAGTGACAGTGGTGAGTGTGCATGCACAGATTGGTCTTCAACTGAGGGGGTAATCCACAACAGTACCGTGATGCTTTTTGCACCCATTAAAGTGTCAGAAGTAGCATAAAAATTATCTATGATCCGCAAAGCAACTGCTCTACCAGGGAAACGGTGACTGAGTGTACCATCTGGGGTCATACATATTTAAATTCTGTAATCTGTCTACATGTCTGTGCTGAAATGACACATTTTCATAGAAATGGGGTTTAATACAGTGTGTGCCTGATTCACGAAAGCGACTGGTAGTTACCATGTGCAGGAATACCCTGCATTGTTTCAAAACCCAAATGACCGTGGTTGGCATCATCAAAGAAAGAGGACAACACCTCTTGTTTAAGATGTGTGGAAGTATGGAATGTCCTTAATATTTTGTCTATCTTCTACAACCCCATTTCTGTAAAAAGGGATACGGAAAATGCAAATAAAAAGGGAAACTGTGATTTTGCATTCATTCTTGACAATAACTTGAAAACAAGTGCGAAGACAAGATTGTTATTGTTTTCCCTTTTCTACTTTATTTATTTTTTATATTTGAAGATAAACACTCATACTAAATGTTGTGCCCTCTGCACATTCCATAAAACTTGGGACAGTGGTGTGTTTACCATTGCGTTTTATTGCCTTTCCTTTTAACAACCCTGCAATTAATCATTTGGGGAACTGAGGACCCCAATTATGACAGTTTTAGAGGATTTTTTTCTCTTGACAAGTGACAAATGAATTGAAAAATCAACATAAACAGTCTTAGTAAGGTTTTGGACCTCCACAAGCTGCTATAGCACACCTTGGCATAGTGTCTTTGAGTGTAAAGGTTTACTGGAGAGATGGAGTACCTTTGCTCCAAGTGATACTTCCTTATTTGATGTTTCAATGATGGTGACGGAGAGCACTGTCTCACACCTTGTTCCCAAATCTGCCATATGAGTTCTGCTGCTTTGCGATCTAGTGACTGTGAAGGTAGCAGCATATGTTTAGGCTCATTTTTATACTATAAAACCATTTAGTGACCCCATTTAATTGATAGTGAAAAACATATAATATTTTGTCTTGTACTGGCTTTAATCTAATACAGGCCAAAGATTATGTATAAATCGCTGCCTTTTTTCACTTGCATTTCCAATACCTTCCTTTTTTTTTTAATAAAAGCGTTGTTCAAAGTTGATGCCGAATGCTGGGGTTAAAGTTTTTCAATCAGGAGAGACTTGAGTGAAATCAGGAAAAGATTTATTATGCTTTGAGCATAAAGGAGTAACATGCTTAGAATCAAACAATTCTTTGGTGCTTGGACTCTTCGGGAGACTCGTAGAGCAGGAGCACTGCTCAGAGCAGCAGCAGGAAATCCCCTGAAGAGTCCAGACACTGGTGGTGGTGGTGGCTGAAGGCTGGTGGAGCTGGAGCAGCAGTACGGGAGGTCCGATGGCATTGGGGAGGAGGGGGTCAGCGAGCGGCAGCATGGGTGAACTAGGGTAGAGAGAATGACATTTTTTAAAAAGACAGCAGCAGAACGATTGGCTAGCGACATGATTGAGGTGTGCCCCGGTTGGATAGAAGAGATCAGTTGCTACACCAGCTGACAGCTCAATTGACAGCCCCGGACATTGACTGCAGAGACATACGAGTGAACATGCATGAATAAAATAGACGGAGTTGACGTGCGCGAGAAAGAGAGTCTTCCTGACTTAACTTTCGCTAGGCTTCATTCTGTTTCAGAATTGGCCGTTTCATTCTGCTATATATATATAAATATATTATTCAGACCTTATGAGGTATTTCTTTCAACTACATATTTTACTTATGAAAAAAAATCTAAATGGCCATATTTTGTGAATTTTGATGGTAGTTCCAGCTCATTGAGTTTAGTCATGCTTATGCTATTTTAAAGCAAAGGGAAAATAAAGTCTGCTGAAACATTCTCATTGTCAAATAGACAATACGCAAGAACATCAATGAGTGTGAAAGGTTTTGTATAAACCAACTAGGTATTGTGGGGTTTACATATGCATGGTAAAAATAATATGTACTAATATGTATGTAAGTGAGCAATGTAAACAAACACCTCAAAATCGTTGTGTGGGCTGAGGAGAACTCTTCACCAAAGGGTGCCAGCGGGGAGGATCATGGGTTGTAGGATGTAGTAGGATGTAGTACAGAATGGGAGATCGCTGTCCTTCCTGAAGCCAAAGAGTGTTGTTTTGAGACAACTGAGTGCTCTGAAATCAGTGTTACAGTATAGTGTTACACTGCTCACATTGGGTACTTTCTTGTTTTAGAGGAAAGCCATGCGCAGTAGAAAGTTCCTGAAAATCGCAGCTTGTCATTTTTAGTTTCTTCCATCCCTTGAACTGCACCCTCTGTCCAGTGATAGTTTGAAAGTGCAAGGAACTTCAAGCATGGTGAAACATTGTATGAATTGCAATTCACCCCGTTGATGTCCTCAGACAGTGAGAAGAGGGCAGTTGCTCCCAGTAGACAGAATACATAAATTAATTCCAAGAGTTGGCCAGGCTGGCCCATCAAAGATAACGGGAGATAAATCCTGCCAATCAAGTCAAGGTCTCGGGTGATGGTTTGTGACTGCAGTACTGTATAATAAAAAAAAAAAACTGGAAATGCTTAAGACATTGGATGTCCACATTTTTTCAATACTTCCTCCTACTGAAACTTTATCATGCATTTCTTATTTGAAGACATTTCTGTTGTGACATGAACTTTCACTAAGCAATGTCTTTGCAATGAACCATTCCTCAGAATTTCTTCTTTAAGAATGTTGTAATTAAATAAAATTTCTTTATTTGGCTCCGATAGAACATTTTTAAAAATTAAAATCTGATTTATTACCCCTGGTAATACACAATAGTCCCTCCCAATCTTAGGCCTTTTTTCTGGCTGCTTGACATGGGATTGTTTCATTTAAATGTTGGTAAATTTACATTTAGATTAGTTGTTTGGTAACAGCACATCATTTAATTCATGTTGGACCTAGCAATGGACTTGGGTATTTAAAATGAATAATAATGAATGGCTATGCAATGCATGTGTGTTATTCTTGCTAGCTGCGGGGGACCTTCTCCGCAGAACTATTAATGTTTGATGGTTGTCTGACATTATAATGATTCTTTGGTCTGTAGGTTCAGACATAATAATGGTCTTTAAAGAATGCAGTTCAATCAAGCCTCCTGATTCTGACCTGCATCAGGAATTATTCATGTCTGGAACCTTCATAATAGCGCATTTAGAACAATTTTAGATTGTATTTCAGGTATTGATTTTCCACAAGTAAATGCAAGGCTTAGCTGTAGGGCGGGGCAGTAAATCATGCATCAATTATGAATTATTTAACTTAAAGTTATAGTTTTGGCCACCTTATTAATCATTAGGCATTAATATAAAAGAAATGAATATAATACAGGATAATTACTATATCCTTGAAACCCAACCTTTTCCAGAGAAAAATGGCTTCAAGACATAGGATGGTTGTGGCAGTCTTCTTTCTTCTAACTCATGCTGTATTGCTATGTCCACAATGCATACACATATTGGAAATGTGTAGCACTGCCATGGAAAAGGTTACCTGTGAGATATCCACAGCCAGCTGTCAAAATTGCTTTATGTGAGACTAGTGGGTATTTAAGTATATTCCTTGTTCAAAAGCCTTTTTCTGATGCATCAAATAATGCTGCTTCCATCGCTCTCCCAACCCCTCCCTTCCCACCCCCCTGAATTTCAATTGTTATCGTGACCTTGTAAACAGCAAATACTAGATCAAAACTGATTGACAAGACAACATGAATAAAAATGAACCGAGACAAGTCAGCATGAATAGCGATGAGAGATAATCTGTACTGGCAAAAGGATTTTTTGGCCTGGATGTGAATAATTGCAGTATGAAACTGGTAAAAAATGTAAGCATTTACTCCAAATTAACACTCTGCAACAAAGGTGGAACCATTATTGTGTTCTGACAATTTTTTGTCATTCTTAAAAGGAGAACAGACAGCACTATATAAAATCATGCAACTCCTGTTGGCAAATGGATAGGACTATGCATTTTAAAGGCATGGAGACACACGTGACACTGGTTTGTTGAACAATGTGTAGTAATAAACAGCAGCTGTGAAAATTGAATGACGCTAAATGTAAACACATCAAGTTGTAAATGCTGATGGAAAACATCTGCTTTGGCAATTATACAGGATGTGTAGCAGTCTGGCAATGGGGTAGCAGTTACAAAGTTCAATCCAGTTTTATGTAAATAGCACTTTATTGAGGATAACTGCCACAGAGATAAGTTTCTGAATAGTTGGATGACAGACATTCAGCGTAAACCCCCATCATGGCAATTTAGATAAAAGGTAAAAAAGAAGACTCCTAGTAGGGTGGTGAAAACCCTCAAACAGAGGGAAGAGGAAACGCCCCTTTGGGAAACAATTGAACAAACTCTGATGTGGTGGGGAGGTCCTTCGACTGCTGGTCAGCAAAGTGAATGGTAACTGGATGTAAGTGGGACGTCCATTATAATTATTCAAGAGGGATGAAAAAGTCACTGCTCAGAAAGTCCCGATTAGGAGAATAAGATGTAATCTTGGAGTCAGGTTTCATTCCTTTCAGTTTACCTTCTCACTCTGAGTAGGCAAGCTCTGATGTTGTTGTCAAGTCTAGGTTAAGATGCCTTCTGTTGTCTGTGACACTGCCCAGCTTATTGAGCATCGGATACCCTAAATTTATGCTGCCAAGCTGTAACACTGATCTGCGCCTTGCACTTAAAACTGGACCCACTCAACACCAGCATCACACGCGCATCTCTTGTGACTGAGGTTGTAACTAACCTTGCCCTATTAAGTCAGAAATAACTTTACTGGAGTGAAATTCTAAATTCAGTCCTAAAACCCTTACCATAATAATAATAATAATAATAATAATAATAAATATAGCAACATGCAGCAATTCTGGGGTCCAAGCAGCAGGACTCAGCACTGCAGAATGGCCTCCAACATTGAAGACATCAGGGTGTTCAGTAGAGGGAACCAATGGTGTTGAGCTATGGGCCGGGAGTGAAGTGTCTCCCAGTGAAGATGTTGAAGTTTTACTGCTTAACTGGGGCTATTGGCCGCAAAGGGTGAACATACAATCCAAGGCCCACCAAAGCCTTTGCAGGCCCTTAGTGGAATTTTATTTTGGCTCCCACCAAGACTGGTTATCCTCAAATCACAACCATTATTATTTTGTTAACTGTAGCTGTGTTGCTGAAATCACACCAGTGTCATCTGGTGTGCTTTTACCTTTCTTTGGTTTATAATTTTTACAGGGTAGCACCACAAGCTCGCAAAATCAGTAGCTGAGTCATAATCGTCACACAAAATGGTAATATCAAATAGTATTTTGCTGGAATCAGTAATATGTTTAGCTTATTGTCTCTACAAAATGAATGGGTGTGAATCGAGCTACATGGCTGAATTATTATTTATACTTGCTTATAGGCAAAAAAGTGAAAATTTTACTTTACTTCTAGCAAATATATTATTGATTATACAGTGATCAGATTATGGAAAAAAAATTGATTAGCATTTTTTGCTAATCATTATATCAATTGATTAGCAATTGTTCAGCATGTCTGAAAAAATGATTAGCAAAAATTAGAAACAGTAAATCAGATTTTAAATGATAAAAGGACTTTTTTAAGTTCTTTCCTAATGACATATTTCAATTACAAGAGAAATACAACTCCAATCTAAAAGTAAAAAAATTATTTCAAAAGGCATCAATTTTACCCCGAACAATCTTCATTTATTACAACACACTTCCGATTCCCAGTGAAATTTCTGTAAACTACTCGTAACCTGCAGTACAGCTGCCTTATCTATTCCTTACTATAGCATATGATATTGTTTAACACCTGATCAGAGATGTGAAAGGATCCATTCCCGTTAAAATCCAGTCACACAAGGCACTCTCCAACTCAGTCACATTTTGACATCACATCATGATGTATTTGAATGATCAGAGATCATTGTACATGTTTCGGGAGCACGGCGAACTTGTGATTCCCTAAACCCACATGGCAATGAGAGAAGATTTGATGACTTTGATCGGCTTACCGTGATGCTTGGGTAGCGAGAGTGTTGCTGCAAACTTCTTTCATCACCCTCAAGGGCAGCACGGCACGATTACTCCCGCCTTACGAGTTGACTGCTACTTTTTTTTTTTTTTAACCTCCATGTCCTTTACGACTGTCTCCTACGGCAGAAAACGCAGAGAACGCACGATTAAAAAATCTGTGCGTCCGGTTGTGATCGAGGCTTATTGTTGTGTGGCTCGGGAACTCGGAAGTTCGCAGGCCAGTGAGTCGGGATCAATGAAATATTATTAAGATTTTCTTGAATCGCATTTTTTGCGAAGGGATTGTTATGATGATTAGCATTTCGTCAAAACTGCTGAAATTTGATTCGCATTTTGCGATGCGAATCCGCCTAATCTGATCACTGTATCAGGATTGAAATGGAAAAATAGTATTGTCCTTTCGTTTTTCTCACAGGTTAGGCAAATTTGCCCAAAAAATGCGAGCATTCTGCTAAGATATTACTTTATGACTGTTTACAACCGAAAACCCTACCTTGATGACTCTGAGAGTCTTATGTTTGCTAGCAGTGTTACCTTAACCTAATATACTTTCCCTACGACAATAATATGACCACAATCACAATAACTATGGTTTGGGTTTTTGTGAATATTATTTACCTTATGCATTTTCCTAAGGATTACAGCAATATACATTAGGAGTGTGATTAAATGAAAAAAAAAAACAAAAAACTTGCATATGCCCCGTGTGCTGCTGCTATCAAGTGCCTGGGCGAATACCATTAGGTGGCTTGTCACTAATACTTGCACAAATGTATTTTATGACCATTGAAAACCTCTAAAAACTCTAAAAATGGAGCTACATCTATTTTCTTGACTACATATATCGAAACAAAATGAAAATTACAAGAATGTTTTTTCTCCCCATGAACATTTCATTTTGGGGCTACAGCTGATCTTGCGAGCGCCTGCTATGAAACAGGAAGTTCTTAGACGAGGCATTTGATTTTTTTTTTAAATTTATTTTTTCACTCTGAGGAAGGACATCAACTGGCTTTTGTTTTCCGTCTCAACACCAAACAAAAGTTTTGGCCCTTCAATGTTAAACCTGTATGGCCTTTCATTTTTTTCAGCATTTAAGTCATAAAAATATTTCCCTTGGCACCACTATTATTTTATTTCTCAGTATTCAAATAAAGGATTCATAATATTACATCGCCAATTTGATCAAAATTCGCACTGTCTATAATAATTTTAAGTTCTTAACACACATGGGTGGAAAAACAACTGGCTTGAAGAATGAGAACCCATATCGTGTGGCGACATCATATATCACGTGGGGGCTCCCCCAAGTTGCTCTAATTTCTGGGGGTGAAATTTACAAACCGCACTGACGGAATGTCCGATTGAGTCAACAGAAAATGTCGATAAAGATGCCAAATTACAGTGTAGCATGTTGCAGGCAATACTAAAGAGTTGTGTATATATTTATTTTAAAACCAACATACCTCTGTCTGTTGTGGAGAATCAATCAGTTCGACGATAAGTCAAGGCTATACTTCCGAGATTGTGTAGGTCAAGTATGCCGAATGAACAGAAATAGGGCTGGTCACAGGTCAGTTTCGAACTTCACGCATGCGCACACGTGCTTCCTCCTGCTGTTCATCTGCATGATATTGTGACTAAAAAGGGCTGTAATTTTGCCGCATGTTACAAAAATAAATGTGCAATATAATGTCTGTATTTCAAGTAGAACTAAATTTTGTCAGTTTTGGGAAATGTGAAAGGCCCGAAAGCTTTAAAAAAATTTTACCTTGTGCTACAATGCCATCATTGGGTCCATTGGTGCTGTATTTTGAATGATTGTGATGTTCACTATTCTTAAAACCCTATCAAATTCCAGGATTTTTTACTATACCATCTAGGAGATACAATTCTTGAAGTTGGAGAAAGAAATACGAATAATAAATGCAATAAAAACTATATAGGGTTCCTGTAGCTTCACTATTTGGACTCCAAATAATACCACTGCAGAAAAGAATAGAAAGAGAAACAAATTTTCCTTAAAGCTAAATAACAAATATGGAATTAATGAATCTGACCCCCCCACCCCCCACTGGCCACATCGTTAAGTAGGTTCACCTGCTCAGTGGCCCATATAGTCTGTTTCTCCCAACAGTGAATCATGTGACTGCAATTAAATTCATAATGCACAGAAGCATGGTCAAGGCAACACTTATAAAACAACAATAATACAAATATTATACAACAATATTACACTTCGACATGCTTTTTAGCCAGGATGCTGTTGTTTTAAAACTTACTATGACATTGCAGTTTGGTGACTGGCTAATGATGTTGTTGTTATAATCCTAGCTGCAGCATCTTTGAGGGAAAGGAAGGAACATACTGGGTTGGCAGCAATTGGAAAGTATCTACCACAAGTGCAAGGACTATTAATGAAGGAATATAGAAATTCTGTATCTAATCATGCCTTACCCTTGTATAAAACATTGTTCTCTGATTTGAGAGGATATTTAAATGGGAAATGACTCGAAAATTATGCTGATCTGAATGTAAAATACGTTGTATTAATCACTTGCCTATTGGCACCAGTGGGCCCCTTTGGCCCCAAACATTCCCGCGTTCTGCACTGCTGTAAATGCTGAATGTTCTCTTTATCTGTAAGCAAAAAAGAACTAGTGAAGCAGACAAGCAGAAAATTTAGTTCTTACAGAAGCCTGAAATTTCAATGATCATTTGTGCATTCTGAGCTTCATCAGTGCTGTATATTGTAATAACACTTTACCTTAAGTTATTTAAAGGTCCTTGATTGAGCTGTGTGTCCCAAATCATATGGTATGTTTATTCATGATTCTAAATTGGATACTGCATTTACTAACCTATGATGTGTCATATTTTGAGCACTAATGAGTTCAGTTTACTTAACAGAAATGGATAATAGCATCATTATGAAGTAGATGTAATCAGGAGTTTCAAGGTTAATAGCTTCTTTAATTGACTCGGGCGAGAACAAAAGCTTGCATCCCGCTTTAATGCAGTTTGTATGGTCGATGAATATTGTTGTATAACCTATGCTATGATTAGGCTGTGTGGCCTCTAATCGGAACCAGCAGTAACTATTATGCCATTGGAGCAGTCTTGGGCATCTCTATTTATCAGAACATACAGTGTGCTCAAACTTTGGGCTGGGGGTTATTGGAATGTTTTGTGAATTTTGTTTGAATATTTTTGTCCATCCATTACCAAATAAAACAACAAAACTGCATACCCTTCTTATTTGCTTCAGCAAGTTGCCTGTGTGTTGGCTTTTTGGTTCTGAAACCTCCTTGAAGTGACTCACAGAAGAGAATATCAGGGCCAAAGATTGAAATGGCTTTATAAAGTGATAGCTTTTAGCCTTTGATTTAGGTTTACTTTATTTGTGATGAGCAAACTTTTTAGCCATCTACAGTGAAAACTAATGCTAAAATCAAGTATAAAGACACGATGGTCATCCTCTGATCTCTTAACCCTGCATCAGATTTTAACTGCTTGGAATCAAGCATTATGACACTTGTCCACTTATGTCATGTACCTAAAAAACAAAAACAAAAAAAAAAAACTGCCATCAAAGAAACAGCAGCTTCAGTAGATTGGTGCCAGTAACTCATGGACGTCATTTTGTCGTGAAATCTAATTGTATGATTAAAAGGATTGATTGCTTGACTGTACTGCAACAGGAAACAATTTCACAGTGTTGGTGTCAGCCATTTGGAGCAGATGAAGCAAATACTGTTCGCTGTATTAATTGGGAGCCGGCCAAGCAAAGATTTTAATCATAAACTGGATACTCTGAGGGCCCAATCTTCATGAATTAAGTGCACGGACTACATTGTGCAGAATGCATTTTAGGCTCTGGATTTTAGAGGTTTATGAGGCATGTTTTGGGTTGTGGCAAGCTGTCGGCTGTATGAAAGGCCTGTGGTAGCCTCACTATGTTAAAGCTGTTGCAGTTTACTTTGCCAGATTAGCAACCAAACATTGATTAGCTCAGTTGCTAGCTGATTGGTAGAGTTACTGGCCAGTTTATTTTTGACAGCATTATTGCACATTGCATCGAAGGTTATTAGGTGTTTTCCAGATTCAAAGAAAATGATCACGTAAAACATTGATATGTCTTTTGAAGATTCTTATATAGCTCATGAAATGACATTTGGATAAATTAGTTTGCGAGGCCTATGTTAAAGAACAGAAATGTTGTGCAGTTAAAAAGAATCATAAAATGAATAAGATGTAAAACATTCATTAAATTTCAATATGTCCCACTTTTCCAAAATACAGAAATAAATCCTGCCATTTGCCAAGAATCAATGTGGTCCTTGGCTTTTTGAAAACATTGCTGTGCTTTTTGTCAATGTCAAAAAAATCTATGTTGGCTGGACAAAGTTTTTGACTTTATTAAGAGAAACAAATCATTCCTTGTGACCCATATGTAATATCACTTTATGTGTGGAATCAGACTGTGTCATACAGCTGTATCCCCCAAAAGTATTTTGGTGGGGGATTGCATGGTTGTAAAAGAAGGCCGCAGCCACTGTGTTCACTGCAAAGATTTTGGAGTCATTGCAGGAGAGCCGGAAATAATTAATGGATTTCTTTTATTTTTGACACATGGCTAGATGGGAACCTAAACCAGAACAAATTTGATAAGTTGGGTGATTCTAGCCTTTTGTTGGGCCTATGGAGACCAACATGGGCCCAATAACACTCAAAAATGTTAATTTTTTTTTCATTATTGCCAGGTCTTTTTTGGTGATCCCGTAACACTTGCCGTAAAAAGACGTGACAAACGGTGACTCATCTCAGCTTGTCAGTCAGGCTGCAGGCCCCGAGTTGAGCTCTTTTGGTTGGAAGTATTGCGGAAGGGGCGGTGGGTGCACGTCAAGGGATACATATCTGCTCAGACAGATTCCCAGCAGTGTTCTAGTTCACTGAGTCTCAGACTCAGTTGTGGGGTCCCTTCTGTATCCCGGTTTTTGTTCCAATCGCAATTGCAATTCCATAATTCTACAAAGCTGTTAATATTTCTGAACTACACCTTTTTCAAGAGGGGTTACTAAAACACTTAAATCCCATTCTGTCTGAAATGGCTGTGCATGCAATAAAGAATACAATTACAATGGGCATGTTGTGCCTATTGGTCTATATGCAAACACTGCATGCATTTAAAATGTATGAAATTGCATAAAAGCTGTGGGTTTTGTACACCTTCTGAAAATGTTGGTACATTATGGGAACCACTAATAAAATCAAAAAGGAGTTATTTGAAAAGCACATTTTCCCTGTGCTATAAAGGAAACACGGCACACAACTAGGCATTATTTGATGCTTTAAATTCTGTGTTCGACTGTGTATAGAAAATCTACACTAATAAAATTATTTCAAATCTAATGAATCTGACAGACTCTTAAAAAAAAGTCGGCACAGGGCAATTTTGGACTAAAAATGATGCTACAAGTTGCAATAATCGGGTGATGCGAAATGTGTAAGCTTATAATCCATCATTTTGAGAAGCGTTACCCAAAGACAAATGGGCAGGATTTTGAGTATTTCATGCACAACAATGCATAATATAATTTCAAAGATTTTAGGAATCTGGCTGTATCGGTGTGAAAAGGGCGAGGCAGAAAACTACTAATTAATGCATGTGATCTGTGATCCTTCAGATATCACTGTCTTAAGAAGAACCATTATCTGACTGCAATTGATATCACAACATGAGCTTGGAATACAACCCCATTTCCATAAAAGTCGGTGCATCATGGAAATATAAATACAATAAAAGTTTACTGAAATGAAAATTCCATTCTCCTGCTACTATATTGAAAATAGTTCAACAACACATAATTGCTTATTGAAAATGTATATCGTCATGACTACAACAGAGTACAAAAAGGCAACGACAGAGTACATGCCTTTATAATCACTCTCATTAAGCGTTTGTGCACTGGAGGCAGCAGCTGCTAAAGTCTAGCGAGCAGAATTTTCCAGGTGGCACAGTTGTGTGAAGACTTTGTTCCTGTGTATTTTGCTTCATAATGTGCCATACATTTGCAGCCAGCGATTTCAACTACAGGCAGGCCAATTTTGCACCCACACTCTCTGTTAATATAGTCAGGCACTTGTTATCCGTGTCGAATGAGGTTGGGCATTGTCTTGCTGGAAAATGCAGGGACATTCCTGGAACGGGAAACATTTGGATGGCAGCATATGTCACTCTAAAATTCATACTTATCATTCTGCAATCATCGTGCCTGCACAAGTGCGCAGGTCACCCATGCCATGTGCACTGACACACTGTCCATCTCTGATGACGTAAAGTTGGTCACGCTTTTGGACAGTGTTGCTGTTTGGCTTCAGTTTTGCATGATAAAGCTTTAATTTGCACCTCAGGATGCAGCAGCAAGTGGTGCTGACTGACAAAGCTTTACCAAAGTATTTCTGGCATAACATGAATAATTCCTCCAAAGATTAAAATTAAAAACATTTTAGAATTCAGAAACTGAAATTGTGGTTTCAACAAACCCCTGTGCACACAGAGGTCTCCCTGTATCAAGTTAGAAAACCACTCCGTTATATTCCATATAACCAGAGCCGTTGCAAGGGCTGTGCGAAGTGTGCGACCGCACGGGGCCTCGCGCCTTTAGGGGGCCTCGCGGCTGGTGTGTGATTTTTTATTTATTTATTTTTTTAAATAAATTAATAATCTACATATTTTACATCACTGCACTTGACTCATCATGCTCCTTAAATGACAATTCTCTGTGTCAGTTTCATTATTTACCATTTAATCTTGATAACCCAGATTTATTAATTTATTTTTTTTAATGTCGTCATACGTAACATGCTCTGTCTCGCTGCTCACTCGCCTTTCCTAACTGTGACATTGCTCTCAGGGTCTTATTGACGATATCAATAATTGGCATCGGGGTAGCGAAGCTTTTCAAAGTTATTTAAAACTATTTTCGGACCTCCATGTTGCAGGAGAGACTATGCGGGCTCGCCCTTCTGTCTGTCGAAAAAGACGTTGCATCCAGGCTGGATTATAAGGATTTAATTGCTGAGTTTGAGGCCCAAATGGCAAGGAAAGTGACCATCACTTAATCAAAGAATGGTGAGCGGGAATCTGATGTTTTATAGTTATACTGCAGCAGAGCGTTTGTGACTGACTAGTATGAGAAAATATACTGCATCATAATCAAAAGTTAAACTGTCGCGTTTGTCAGCGGATACTACGCCTTTGTTAATCTGAGATTTTTCCATAGAAATGAGTCAAAATAAGCGATTGTCACCAGTGAGTGTGAGCCATTAGGTATTAGTGTTTGTTGAATAGTAATTCGTGACGCACTGTCATACTTCAACTTGCCAATATAAAGTGAAAGCTGAGCTGATTTGATGATAAAAGCCAATCGTTGTGCAATTGATTTTTTTTACCTTTGAAAGTTTATGATATCCAAAAAATCATAGTTGAAATTATTGCCACAATAATGCTGTTTCAGTCTAAAAATGCATGTCATTTCACCGGGTATAACTAAAACAGCTATGTGCTTGCAGCCTTACATGATTAATGCACGTGCACGTGAGCAGGGCCTCGCGCATCAAGTCGGCACAGGGCCTCGCATCCCCCCTGCGACGGCGCTGCATATAACCATTCATTTAGATTCCTCATTGCTGTGATTATCCCATTTGGAACAATATGCTGCCTATCTATTATGATACAATGTATTTTTTATATAAATATGTCATGCTTATTTAACACATGCTAAGTTGTGTCCCTGCATGTGTTACATGACAGGATCTCCTGTGCATTTTCCTCAGTAGCCTATATAATCACAGTACAAATACTTTCAACTTCATCCAAATGGCAGTACGCCAATAATTAGACTAACTGCACCTGGTATGTGAGAAACCAAACCTAATAGTTTTGTTTGGTATCTTCTAAGCAAGGGTGATGAATGGAAAAAGGAATTGCACTTCATTGAAATTAGTGAAGATGCGTGCATTTTTTTTTTCTGTAGGGTGATGGTCATGCAAAATATTGTACATGGTTATTAAGCAGTTAAATATCATCCACATCAAGGAAAGTGGTCCAATCAAGTTCAGAACAATCGCATTTATGGCTCCTTGAGCTGCTTACGGAGCTTGAAAAATAAGAATGTTACGCTTTTAAAATTCTCCTTTTGGCCATTTACTTTTTAAAAATTCACTTTTAAACTCTTTCTGGTCTTTGATGGCGTACTGTCTATTTCTTGATCATACACACGGAGCCCAACATTCAAACTCAGAGGTTTCTGAACCACTTAAGGGCAATATTTTAAGTCGATGTTTTTTTTTTTTTTCCGAATTGGTATTGAAACATTTGACTGTTTCTCTATATTCTTATTCCATTTAGGCTAATCCTGGAGCAGTCAGCTCATGAAACACATTCAATGGCGAGTTATTTTGAATAATTTCCATGTAAAGCCCATGCTAATTTCTCATTGTATTTTTTGCTTCTGGACCCTGCTTGTACATACTCACTTTTAAGCTCTATAAGCACTTACTACAAGCTCAATTTTAATGCAATTACAAGGGATGAATTAATAATAATACGTAAGAAAAGTAATAGACTCAAGTGATTTTTCATTACAGCTTGGGGGAAAATTCATTTTTAAATAAAAAGAATGGTTTTTCTTATTGGCCAAAAATCCGGAAGTCATGTTTCTGGTTGCTATGATCTATTGTGGTGTAAATTCAATCAATTAAATTGATCTTGGAGATTTTGAGGAGAAAATTTGCGATGACTATACTGCTGAATTTTGCTGAGGGATGATAAAATTTAGTGGCTTGTCCTAAAGTAATAAACTACATGAAGTTATAACAGAGAACTAAAGATGCTAGTATTATATATGTATTATATATGTGAGTATTATAAATGATAAGTCCTGAATGCTTTCACTTTTGCATATCTATGATAAACTCAGTGTCAGAAACTGTCAAATTTTCAGAAGGATCCATTGGAAGGCTGGCTATTGTTGCATTTTTTAAAATTTATTTATTAGCCTTTATAAGTTTTTTCTTATTTTTTTCCACCTAACACAGGCAAACTAGTCCACTGTAGCCACCTGCTCTCATCGACTCTGGAGTAAGACATCGTGGCACCTGATCCTTCAGACTTGCATGACGACTTGCCCTTGATACTTTTTTGCAACACGATCATACAGTGTCAATGCCATTGTAGGATAACACCGTCAGCTTATTTGCTCATACAGCCACATGTGCCAGCTTTGACCAGGGGTGGCCGCAAGAGAGCGATGAGACAAAAAAATTTGACCAGCTTAACCATTATTATCTCTGGTGAGGCAAAGTCAGTTGTTGCCTCACCCATGCGGATCTCCAGCTAAAGACGGAAATGGTGTGGCTGGGATTTGAACACGCCACCCCCCTTTTTCCCCCACCCTGAGCACAGCCAAACTGTTTAATCCACCGCACCCGACCACAGGGCTTCCAGACGAACGTCTTAGCTGTGAGCCACTTGGAATCCCCATGAATTTATTTTGACAACAAATGAAAACAAGAACAAGCTATGTGTGGACATCTTCACTACATAGGAAATTTATCTTCGGGTAAATTTTTTGAAGAGCTGAGCAGTTAACTCCAAATTGCATTGCTCAGAAACGGGGCCACATGCAAACCCTCTAGTCAAGGGCTATTTATGAACATGGGCACATAGATGCCCTCCAGTGAAGTATGCATGCAAGAATTAAATGAATAAGAACTTAAAGGCGTTTTAAGTGATGCTTCTGCCAGCTGTCAAAGCCAGCAGTGTTTTTTTCCATCTCTCAAAGTTGCATTCAGAAATAGCATCGAGAATTATTTCCTGAAAGGTGGCATGTGCATCAGTTTCAAATAACATTACTGCGATTTTTTAGCTCTCATTTAAAAGAATGGATAGCAACGTGTGGCTCAGACCCTACCTTTTGTTTGTTGCTGCTATAAGAGATGAACGTCACTCTTGCCATATGCCATTTGTCTTTCTGTGTGCAGCTAATCTGCCCTACTATCCTCCACTGAAAGCTTATTTCATTCAGAGAAATTGATATCATAACCGGCCGCACTCGGGCGAAGGGAAGAATTCAAAGCCTCTTTCCTGCTATGTCATGTAAGTCTCTTCCAATCTGCAGGGAGTATCCTCTCAGTCAGTGAAATGATAAAAGCTTGCATAATTGGCGTCACTGCTAATGCTGCAGTAAACCTCTTGTGCGAACATAAAGCTGCAATACTTTATCTGTTTTTTACAACTGGGAAGTGTTCACAACAGAATTTTTTCATTTGTCTCGTAATTAGTTTTCTTTCCTTCTGTTGTATGTTTCCACTTTTCTTGATTAACACGTCTTTGTCTTGTGAAATGGAACTAGTTTTTACTGATGTACAGTGCTTTGCACTTTACATAGAAACTGGCAATTCTCTATTAGTATGGGTGTTGGGGAATAGTTTCTCTTGAAAGAATGCCAAAAAGGGGAAATTCAAATCATCAAATGTTATTTGAACAACTTGAAATTGAAATGTACTGTATATTCATGATGGTCATTTTATTGAGGACACAACAGCACAGCCGAGCATTTACTTTTTATTGGTAAGAAACAGAAAAGTGCTGTTTTAAGGACCAGAATTATACCTAATTGTATTCTTACAGCCAGGTGTTTTGGCTGTACATGTCTCCCACTGATACTCACCGGACTCACACTGCTTTATCCCACATAGAAAAACCCAAATGGCCAATTATATCTAGTGGAGTCCACCTTCAAATGTAGCCTTAGAGGAGCAAAAAGGAAGAAAACCGCTGTGAGAGGCATAGAAGCCGAAGCTCTAGTTGAGCCTGTGGATGAGGCACTTAAGAAGCCATCATTAAGCATGCTGAGTGTTGAGTAGCTGCTGAATCCTGGCTGTCTGGCTAGAAGCTTGCAGGTGCTTAATGAAAGTATTTATGCACTGCTCAGATTCTTCTGTTCTTCAGATGGAGATGATGTCCTATTGGTGGAGCACTGTCTGGGTCTCTGCTGTAAGTTTGCATATTTTTGAGGGTTGTTACTCTCCACTGTCTCCAATTGAAGTAAAAGGGGTGGAAAGTGATCTCAAAGGTTGCGTGGGGAAAGCTGCGGTTTACCACTGCTCCCCTCAGTCACGTAAATGGCTGCAAATGGCTGCCACTCCCACTGACTGGTGTAGGCAGTGCAGAGTGCAGTGCACAGTGCAGAGTAGGCAGTGCAAAGTGCTAACATAAGAAATCGGTTAGCCTCTCACTATTTAAGGCGAGACACTACAGGCAAAAACATTGTTTTTTGAAGCAATGGTCAATTTTGAGATTTTGGGCTATTTTACTTCCATAACATGTCTTCTTTTATACTAGTATAAGTAAAAGGTCCAAAAAAAAAACATTTAGGTGCTTAATGCTATACTTTTTCTGTTTTCATCTGCATGTTTCTCCTCAATTCACTGAAAGTTAGCATTTTAACGGAACATACAGTACAGCGGTAATTGTCTGAACCACGACAATCCTGGTATCGTTGGAAAGCTCTGTTTCTGAAGCACAATGTCATATTGGATCCATATATGGTCATACCCTTTGAATCAGCAACCAATGGTGAAAGTACAAAGGAGTGGTTTCCAATAAAAATGAATGCAGTTTTACTTTACAGGCCGTTTTCTCAAAATGAGTTTTTTCTCATACTCAGGAATATAATTCTCCACGTCAGTAGAACTCACATACACCAAACTTTCCAGGTTTATTTCTATCTATATTCTGAAGAATTTTACTGAGGGGTTTGTGAATATATAATTTATAGCCTGAATTATATCACATTTTATTCCTAAAAACATGGCGAAAATAGCTTTTTTTAGGCTGTAGACAGTATTTTCTGATTTAAGGAGTGATAAAAAGAGATATCCAAAATTCCTTCTGTAAAAGCCTTTGACTCTAATATGTCAACAAAAAATAAAAAAAAAAAATTGAACCTGGCTTAATTCAATGTTTAGATTTTTGTAGCTCATATTTAATTAGATTGGGCCTCATTTGCATATTTAAACAAAAGATTTCAGAAAACTTGTAATACAAAAAATAATGGACTTAATGCAAGTAATCAACTGATGAAGATTCATGGTGATATCTCTCAGTTAAAAATTTTACCCTATTCAACTGTAGTGTCTCGCCTTAAGCAGCAAAAATTAATTTATTGTAAATGTGCAAAAAAAAAAAAAAAAAAAAAAAAAGAAAAAGCCACAGAAAAATTTCTTAATTTCCTTGTTTGAGTTTGACACGTCAGACATCCTCTTACCTTAAGGGTTGGTTCTCTGCCCTTTGGTCAACTTTGGGAGTCCTCAAACCATTCACTAGCTAGCCTTTGACAAGTGTTCTCTGGTGGCATTGATGATGTTATTTATTTATTTATTTATTTATTTATCGACAAAAAATGGGAACCATTAGGTCAATGCACTCGTATTGAGTGACAGAGATTCTTTATCTGATGAGTCGTTCTCAGGTCTCAAGAATTGGGCATGACTTATGCATGACATCTTCAAGCGCACGCATTGAAAAAAATCTCATGCAAATGTACCTTGCGCTGAGCATACTTTAACATTTTAACACACGTGGTGAAATAATGTGTGAAGTTTGAAACTCTCATAGTTTCCCTGTGAAAGAGACACCTCTCCATCCTCCAAGTCCCCACTCAAATGCACTGTAAGCGTGCCCCACTCCCCCTCCCCATTTTTCAAAGGGAGCCCAACCCCCACCCCTTCCCCAGGGGCTGCGAATTTTGCAGGCACATGCCAGCTAATTAATTTTTCACAAATCTCACACTTTCTTCAAACTTGAGAGGTATGCAGATGCAACACCTGGCTCCTGGTGTGAGAGGTCAGGTTCCACATCTGCTAGTTTACTCCTAACAGAACAAATGCTGAATTTTTCCCAGAGGCAATGGAAATGTCGCATTTAAATAAGACTGTTGACATTTTATGGTGCCCTCTTAATCTCTCTGGAAGCCTCAGTCATTAGCTGTACAAAATGCCCTGACTCATCTTAATTTTGGAAGTGTAATACAATAAGTAACAAGGATGTATTGTCTTCAACCGATTTAATCTGCAGCTCAAGTGAATTTAACAAGCAGTAGTACAGAGTTTTACAGTGATTCATTTATAAGTTTCATGTACCATATTTTCTCGACTAGACTACTTGTAATCAAGGAAATCAATTCTACAAGTCATATTGAAAAAATACAAATTGAAAAACCTCAATGGGCTCTTTTATTTAGACTTTTTTTTTGTAATTTGGCATCTCCAATCCCATCTGCTACGATCAGCTTCTCTAATCGCAACATAAAGGAAACATCACGCAAAATGGCTTGTATAAGGTGATTTATTAGATCAAAGAATAAACAGAAAGGGAGAAAAATAAGTATGCAAAGCATCGTACAACCAAAACATGAACACACCCGTCCTCAGACTGGCATGATGGCAGCTTCAATATGGACTCTCTACTGGTCACCAGAGCCCCTTTATAGGTGGGCCTCTGGTCTGGCACAAGTGCGCTATACCTGTATTCTAGGGGGAAATAGAGACAAGCAAGAACATGGACTCTCTACTGGTGCTTAATAATGTAGTATTTATTGTTATAGTAGTGGCCCCATGACAGACAAAGCTGGAGTGTCCAATCAGTGAACTCCTTACTAGCATACTCGTTCGTGGGTCATGCTGCAATCTCGGGAGAGCGCAGACATTTTGCAGTTCTCCTCCGAAACGCGCCAGAGGAAAGTAACCCACGCGCACGCTTCCTTAGAATGCTGCTGTCAAGCACCAGATGGCCAGTAGGAGGCACATGAGCAAAAAAAAAAAAAAAAAAACCACGCTAACACAAACCAACTGTATCCCTCTCATTCCCAGTACAGTGTGAAGCCAACAATGTGCTGCTCTCACGAGGCTGCTGGCCACAGTCGGCACTGGCGCAGCTGGATTTGATCAGATGCCGCGGTTGTAACTCTTGCGTCACAAGCAGCGACTTTACAGAGTGAGCGAACCCAGGAGCCCTTACACAAAGCATTAACAGTATACCCAAGCCAGAAAATCCAATTTTCAATCATTTATTTGAGCTCTAGGCATTACTTGATTCAGTAACTGTCCATTGCTCACTCACTTTCAGATGTATGATACACCTTATGTCTCTGCGAATGTTTATTGACTTCTATTCATTATAGATAAAGCCTAATTTTGTATGTAGGTCCATACATGTGTGACATTGCACATAAGACTATATATTAGCTACAAGGGGCAAATATACAAATCATGTTTCAATCAACACATTGAGTTCTCCTCCGCCTTCAAAGTTATACCAGCTTTGCCATTAAATCTGTCATTGTGGCAGGGTACCATTGTGGCAGGTTGCTTGACTGGTAACTGAAGAACTGCTAGTTCAAGGCTTTAGATTCTGCATTGATCTGGACGGATGAAGTTAGGAACAATTGTGCTGTTGGACTGTTGAGCAAGGCCCTTAACCCCATGATTGCCCTAGGGACTTAACCTCTGTTTCTCTCTATCCCCCCTCAATTGCAGCTCTTCTATCTGGCATTTCTCCCAGGGTGTCCTTGAAAAAGAGCAACATGTTCTCAATGGAACTTTCCTTGGTTAAATAATGGATTTTTTTTTTTAAATGTGCGCAAATGTGGCAGCTGACTTGAAATCATTCCTGTTGAAAATGAAAAATAAAACTGAAAACCATTATGATGAGATTAGAAATCCATAAATATCAAGCGTCTCCTACGCAGGTGGGCTCATTTTGTGTTTGCAGTTCATCAGGGAGATGAGAAATAAACCAGCTTAGATTATATGAATGAATAAGAATTATTTGAAAAGAAGGATGAGGCTTAATGATTTGCAATTTCTTTATAGAGACCACTATCCGGTCTCTCTTCATTTACAGTGGTATGGACAATGAAGAACACAATGTTGTGAGACGACTGACTGAGTAACTGCATACAAATCAAGCATGGCTGTACCGTGGAGCATGCCCAGTAAGCAGAAAGATAAATAATGAGATTGCATTTGTTCCAGTGACTCCAATGCATTTGGGGACATTTCTCATGCCCTAGAAAATGCATTTGATGGCAATATGGCAAGGTACTAGACGCAATTATGCACTGGGCCAAAAGGAGCAGAGCTTGTAACTGTATTGGCTGGAACAGAATATGTAAACCTGTATGAAATCTGTGCAGGGTGATATACTGAGAACCAAGACAAAATCTGTCTTTGTTCGCCACAGAGGGAATGGAATATGAGATGAGGTGACGCCGGATAGTTTCACCATTAAACTGTCATGTGGAAATGAACAATCACATCAATGGCCACAATTTGTCTTAAACCGAGAGCTGATGGCCTGTCACTGCAATATGAATTATATGCGCATTGAAGTATCCAGCATGCACCGCACTGCAGCATGCGCATTCACAGGATGATCTAACTGTCGTAGCTATTATTAGTTCTTCAATAAATTATGATGGCTCAATACAAATGCAAATATATTGCTTTTGAAATGTTTACAATGGAAAATGTTTTTCAGTTGCAATGAATTGTGGCTAGTTAGTAGAACTACGAGAGTTGACAAAAAAAATACTGGCGTACAGTAGGCTACCATGGCAAATTTTTTCAGTAAATGTCTGAAAACATTGTTTCAGTATTACAAAGACAATGATCAAAATTAGTTCAATTCAATTTTAAGTTTAAAATTTACTCAGAGATCGTTTCATTGGACAGGGCCTGAACATCAAAGGAGCAAGCCAATGATGACAGTATCAAGAAAAAACCCAAAGCAGGAAGATACCTTGGGTAGAACCTGACTTAAAAATGGGTTACACATCTGCTTGGGAGTAAGTGGAGCAAAGAAAAACACTGGAGTGGGGGGAATAAATGGGGTTGGGGATACTGGAAACATGGGCAACATTTCAGAGGCGTGGGGAGAAAGTGAGCACAAAGCAGATTTACACTGCATTGCATTAAATGCATACACGCTCAAATCAGCTCACAAAGCTGAAATGCACGAAATGACATGGAAGTTCAAGTTATGGTTTGAGTTTGGCGGGGACGAATGGGGCTTGGGGCTTTCATCGTGCAGAACGAGTCTGTACTCAGATGTGATGTGGCAGGTGGGGCAGAAAGGCGAGGGATAGATGGGGTCCAGCGCTGTTGAGGATTCTTTGAGGCATCACAGAGGTGCTTCATTTCATGGTTATGGTAATTATGATGCCCCTTGATGCTCTAGCAGATTGTGGGGGTGGGGTGAGGAGAGGGAGAGCAGTCTTAGTGAAAATCCGTGTATGAGAGGATCCTGAAATACTGAGAAGATGGGTTGCTCCTTTTGTGGTAATGATGACCTCCAGCAGACTCGGCTTATCACACCATAATTAAAAAACAGAGTTCAGTGAGCCAGCACCATAATGAGCACAAACACAACAACGAGTCTTAGAAGGGCAACAACAAAACAGTCCAGTCCACCAAAGACTCTATAATGAGCACTAGACTGCTACACTCCAGTGCAGGCTAAAGGCTTGGGTAAAGCGATTTGAGTGTAAACATGAGGAGAGAGGAGGGTGTCCACTTCCTGAACATAGGAGCCAGTTTTTGAGTCAGGCAGGCGGTGATTCATGACCCCTTCGGATTTGTCCCAAATTTTTTTTATTGATAGATGTAAGTTAGAAACGAACAAAAATCACATTTTCTATCCTTAATAGGGACCACTTTTTTAGGGGGTCCTGGAATATTGGGGTCAAAATCAGCCAAAATGGCAAAATCACCAAAACAAAGTTTTTGAATGCTTGTATTTCTGTGCGCCCTGAGTGAGCCAAATTGATTTTCATTTGTGCAAGTCTGTCGGGTATGGACGCTCCAAAAATGTGAAAATTTTGCTGGCTGACTTAGGCGCAGCCTATAGGTGGCGCTGCAAATCACTACTTTTTGTAATTATGCACACTTTTCCAGGGGTTGTGTGGCTTGCGCCAAGGTATTTTATGCATGTCATTATAGGTTAGGACCTCTTACTTTGATTTGGATGAAAATTACAGCGGCTGACTTAGGGCGCACAAGTATAGGGGGCGCTTTTTGCTGCCAAAAGGTGAAATTACTACATTTGCACACAGCCATTTCTCCATGCGCCCTAAGTCAAAAGTGATGAAATATGGCTCATGTTGACACTCAGCATCTCTAGTGTCAGTGGTAAAGAGAGTTTTATGCCTGGTTTTGATATTAATCCATTTTGCAATCCATTTCTTGGGCCACTTCACGAAAAAGTCGAATATGGTAAACTGGGAACTTTCTCCGATTTTCATGAAACTTGCAGGATTTGCTTCCTTAGCTGGGAGAAAGGTGTTCTGTAAGTTTGAGTGCAGTGTAGCAAGCCATTTTGTTTTGAGGCCACCACATGGTGGCAAAATTGGAACTAAACTGCAAAAAGTAGCACTTTCAAATAACCTCATATCTCATAAATAAAGTAAAGGAGGCAAAGCAAATCCTGCAAGTTTCATGAAAATCGGAGAAAGTTCCCAGTTTACCATATTTGGCTTTTTTTGTGAAGTGGCCTAACAAAAATGGTGCAAAAAGGGTTAATACCGAAACCAGCCATGGAACTCTCTTTACCACTGACACTAGAGATGTTGAGTGACAAGGTTAGCCATACTTCATTAATTTTGACTTAGGGCGCATGGAGAAATCGCTGTGCGAAAATGTGGTAATTTAACCTTTCGGCGGCAAAAAGCGCCCCCTATACTCGTGTGCCATAAGTCAGCCGCTGTAATTTTCATCCAAATAAGAGGTGCTGATCTATCATGACATGCATAAAATACCTAGGCTGACTTAGGGTGCAAGCCACACAACCCCTGGGAAAGTGTGGATAATTACAAGAAGTAGTGATTTGCAGCGCCACCTATGGGCTGCGCCCTAAGTTAGCCGCCAGAATTTTCACATTTTTGGAGAGTCCATACCTGATAGACTTGCACAAGTGGAAATCAATTTGGCTCACTTAGGGCGCACAGAAATACAAGCATTCAAAAACCTAATTTTAGTGATTTTGCCATTTTGGCTGATTTTGACCCCGATATTCCAGGACCCCCCCAAAAAAAGCAGACCCTGTTAAGGATAGAAAATTTGATTTTTCTTCGTTTCTAACATATATCTATCAATAAAAAAAAAATTTGGACAAATCCGAAGGGGTCATGAATCACCCTCTACTAGGAATCTGCCTGACTCTTATAAAAACTGGCTCATAAGTTAGAAGTAGTTCCAAAGAACAAGGGCACAATTATAAAGGACTCTCAGTCTCACGGTTCTGTTATTTGCTCTTGGAGTGACAAGAAAGCCTGCTCATTGTGAATGAAGAATTATTTGGGAACAGTAGGGAGCTATTAGCTCTTCAATATGTGTTGGTGGTATTTTGTGCTTGATAAGCGGAAACCAGTATTTTGAAATCTATTCTTGCTTTTTCTGATTATTGCACATTTCTGTCCAACAAGCACGGGTGCAACTCGCTGCCATTTTAGTAAGCAAGATCAGCATTTGTCATTTCTCAAGTTCATTCTGGCGCTTCTCAAGATGTAGTTTGGAAAGCTAATGGTTTGGCAATATGTGAGAATAGCTAATGCCCAAAGAACAAGCGACGTGACCATCAAAGTTGCCCACTAAAATGGTGGACGTTCAGCCCCATTGTGTACTACACCCTATCGCATGTGTTTTTGGTTCAGTAAGCCATCTTGCACTGCTTTGTGGTGTTCTATCATCTTAGATTGAAAAGATGTCTCAGTGGCTGTGAATACTTGCCTGTTTTGGCTATGACTTTTCAGGATAAAGACCGTGGCCATACTGAAGTAGTTTTTCAGTAAAATGTGCACTAATTGAGTGGTGTGTATTTTCATGAGATACAGTTGCATTATATTTCAATATTTGGACAGAGAACTTGATGTGTTTTTTTTTTTTTTTTCTAATGTACTTGTTTGCACTTTGAAGTCACAAAGGCAAAGTTTTGTTAGAGATAATTGAGTCAGGTGAGCTACCGCTATCCATAAAAGTGCAAATATCTAGTAGACTCACTAAGTCTCAGCTCAGCTATCTTTATGGATAGATGGTGTTCTAGGTTAGTGGATATGCCTAATTTATTTTAGGTGAACAGCTCCTTTAAGAGATATATTTTTAAGATGGGTTTTTTTATTCCTCTACATCTGTATGGGTGCAGTGATCAGAGTGTATTTTTTATACATTTACTTTTGGACAATTAAATAATTCTATTAATTTAATGTACTGTTGTTTTTTTTTATTATGAATTAGATTTTGACCAGCAAGCAAAAAAGTGAAAGCAAGGCCGAATGCCGTCTGAGTTAACAGCTATGCTCATCTGCTACTCTTCCCATGAGAGTGCTTTGAAGTATTCAAGGCCGTCACTGTGACATTTGTGTTTTTCTGAAATAATTCTGTGAATTTGCCCTCACTGCAGAAAGAGTCTGTTTTGACTCAGAATGTGGCCAATTTGTGTTTTTTGTTTTTTTTTCCAGGCTGTGTCCTAAATTAGTTCTCTGCGTCTATCTCATCAGACACTATTCCTACGGTGGGGGTGCGTTAGTTGTCCTGCGTTATTTTTCATGGGGACGCTCTGAAGCCACTTGCAGGATGTGTAAAGGGGTTAAGTACGCTTTAGAAAATGGGCCATACTGCATCTGGGGAAAGAGCCACTCACCAGAGATCAAACAAATGACTGTTAGCTACGCCAAATAATAATAATAATTATAATAATAAATGAACAAATAAACAAAATTAATACATCAAAAATAACAGACCATTGCATTTTTTTTTTTTGGTGTTCCTAATGATGAGATAAACTGGCACACAGCCCCAAATTCATCCGATTTGTGTTCAAACATTTAAAGCTTAATTTCTTGAAAGATAGTGCTGCTTGAAGAAAAAAAATAAAATAAAAATAAAACCACTGTGTGGAGGATGACCTGCTTTGGACATATTAGCATTTTGATATAAATTTTAAAACCCTTAAAAACCCTGAGTGACAATACTTTTAAACCTTGATCTAAGCAAATTCTGCCTGAAAATTTGGGGTTTTTTATTTTCCTTCTAGATCAAGAAAAAACTCATTTGCGTACAATAAGAAGCAAGAATTGTTTGAATGCACATTCAGCACTCTAGCAAGAACACTTGCTGCCTTAAAAATAAATAAATAAATAAACAAAAACACACAAAACTAAACAACTAAGCACATTGTGTGCATTACCACACATAATGATGTGGGCAGAAGTTACTTTTCCTGTTTCTGTATTGTTCGGCAATTTTAATTCTCTTTTCCTCTCTTTCACTGTGTACACATTCTCTTCAATGAAGTGTGTGTACAGCTGACCTTGCGTATGGTAACTGTGAACATAGTTACGAGCTGCATGTATTAATGCTGAACCATAAGTCCTGAGGATTCTCACTAAGGTATTCACAAAACCTTATTATCCTCCCCCACATAAATTATTTAAAAAATCGGTACGTTGAAGTAATTATTAAGGCTGCTACGTCAATACATGGTTGTCTCGCTAAATGAAGGCAGCTGATTAATTAAATGAAAGAAATAGAGGTATAGTACTTTTTTTTTCTTCAAACAGAACAATGGGAGGAAGGCACTTGATAAATAATGTTTATAAATGCAAATAATTATGCCGGGGAAAAAAAGACATCAACCACTGTTATCAATAGGAAAAGCCATAGAGAAGTATTCCATGTATCCCATATAATTTTTAATGTACAGTGCAAAGCAGTTTTTCAAGAAATGCGGCTTGTTAGCTTGATAAATGGGTCGGCACAATCCCTGGCCTTATGGGTTTGACCTCTATGGTTTTTGAAAAAGCACAAATGCACAAACAGTGCTTTTTGTCATTTCATTTGGCACAACTGTTTTTTTTTTTTTTTTTTTTAAATCTGTTCCTTCCCTGAGCCCCTATGTGTTTTGTTAATATAATATAGACAATGCTGTATGTTTTGTGGGTGAATCAGGGACAGTCAGCTACACTGTACCCATTATGGACAAACAACCCTCAGCCAGATTGCGGGCCCTTTTTTACGACCTAAGTGCAAGGTCTGAAGCGCATGGCGCAAGTCCAGTTAGGGTGGGTCAAAATCCATTTTTGCTAGATTAGCTGTGTGTTATCTGGGCGCAAAGTATGGCGCATGGTTCAAAACCATTTGACTTGATCTCGTAATTATTCATAGGCGTGTTTTGGGGATCACGTAATTAACCAATCAGAGTGTCATCTCCCATTCCCTTTTAAAACCAGATGCCCTTGCTCCTTGGTGAATTGCTATTATAAGGGCGTGTTTGCCTAGCAACAGAAAAAAGTAAAAAATAAAAAACTGTACACTGCAGATCAGAGAGTCTGCAAGCAAACCATTACTGAATGTATGGAAACCTGAACACAGTGATCTCAAAAATGTAAAAAAAAAAAAAAAAAAAAAATATTTTATATTGTTTTAAATTATTTTATTCATATCCAGATGTTAAAAATCATCATAGTGAATTCCCTAGGCTGCATTTGAACTTTACATTACAAGTTGTGGATACAACAAGCAAACGAAAATGAATACTAATTCAGCGTTGTGGGTTGTGCCCTGGTGGGGAACAACCGAGAGAAATTAAAATAAGTGAGAAAAACAGCCAGTGAGAAAGAAACAAAAATAATGTTATTTTGATTACGCTACCGTAACCCCTTGAATAATGTCTGACAGGATTGAAAAGAACTTGCTTCCCCTTGGTTGATGGTTGAAGGTCAAATCAGAAATATGGAATAAATTTGGATTAATTATAGATGGTGACTATAATGTCATCTGTTGCTTTTGCTGCTACTAAAAAGGCTGCTTTTCAAAGCCACTTCATTTGCCAGCCAAACTGTAAATAAAACTGAAGACATCTCAAATGAAATGTGGAGTTTTGCATATGATAATAGGAGTGGGACAGATGGGTTGCGGACACTGTATCAATGAAACAGGTTGGATTCAAAATTGATTTTCAGATGATTACGGATAGTAGGTCATCCCATGCATGACTTAAGATCTGAAACACATTTTCAGCACTTGAAACATTTGTTCTGTTGCAGTGTTTCATGTGATGGAACAAAAATCCACGCACTGTTTTAGTCATGATATGTCATGTATTTAACACTGCAGTGTGCCAGTGCTGATTATACACCACCACTTTTGTCTAAAAGGCATCCTTATATATTATTTCTCTATCATTTTTTGGTGGAATTGTACTGAAAAATGCAATTGTAGGCAATGAGAACAAAAAAAAAATCATTCCTACAAGTATACTGAAGTAAAAAAAAAATAGCTAATAAGCAAAACACTGAAAACATCCATTTTTTTGTAACAGTTGAAAGGTTTTGCAAATTTTGTTTTTTTGACTCTTGCAAAGTCTGAAAGCATGTTTGAAGGCTCATTCCATGATTTTTGACACTAAAAAAATTTTTTAAACTGGTTTGAGGCAACGTTATTCTGCAAAATTACCTCTGATGGTCAGTTTTTCCAGTACATCAGGTGACATGAGCTTTGAGCAGTGTCACAGTCTTAAACACAATGGCGCCACGGAGGGAGCTCTCTGAGATTGTTCATAGCCACATTGCGGTCCTGTATGCGACTGTTATAGATAATTAATCAAACACAGTCATATTGTTTCATTTTGTTTGCAATGTACTTTTAATGTATTTTTGTATTTGTAAATTTTGTGATTGGATGTTTGTTCTGTTTTTTTGTTTGTTGCTGCTATTTGACCCTTACTAGGTCTCACTTGTAAATGAGATTTTAATTTCAATGTGACTTCCTAGTTAAATAAAGGTTATGATGATGATGATGATGATGATGATATGATGCTCAAGATGTTAAATGCTGCCATGGCGCTGTAAGAAAAAAACATCATCAAACATTTCAGAGGGACTTGATCGCTGAAAAACAGTGGAAATAGAGGTGCAGAATCAAAGTCATGTGGCTCTGATGTTCATTATCTGTGTATGACACGTTGAAAAAAAAATTGTTGGTTGACAGCACTACAACGCCGTGGTGATGTTAATAACCCCAAAATAAGTTGGGAACAAGTCCTTCGGACCAAATGAATCAAAATTCTTTATCACCCAAATGCAGATTTTTTGTGTGCCCTAGAGGTGGAAAACATTTCAAAAATGACTGTTTAACCCCTTCAGTAAAACCGGAGCTGATTATATTATGGTTTGGGGTTCAGTTTACTTGAAAGTCTGCCGGTGATCTCATAAAAATTGACGAATCATGGATCAAAATAAGAATCACAGCATCCTTGTGAGGCACGCATTGCCATCTGGCAAGAGAGTGGTTGGTCCGGGATTTTATTTTCAAGAAGATAATGACCCTAAACACACTTCTAAGTTGTGCAAGAATTGTCTCAGTCAGAAGGAATCATCTGGTGACCTAAAAATTATGACTTGCCCTGACCTCCAGTCGAGACTTTAATCCAATTGAGCAAATCTGGTATTTGCTTGACACTAAGGCTACGTTCAGACTGCAGGTCTTGATGCACAATTTGGATTTTTTGGAGAAATCTGATTTTTTTGTGTTCTCGTTCATATTACACATTATATGCGACTTCTATCAGTTTTGAGTTTGAACTGAATGCAACCCTGAAGTGACCCGCAAGCGCAGAAGAGGTCCTGAGGTAATACATGACCACGCAGGTGCGCACTGTTTGTTTACAGAAGTAAATATGGAGGCATCTCGTCTCGGCATTTCAATGTCGTAAAGGTCGGAAAAATGCAACCTGTCCGTTCAGACAGCAGTCGCATTGCAAAATATCAGATACGTATGGATTTAGGACCACATATGAAAGTGGCCTGGGTCGGATTTAAAAAATCGGATTTGTGCTGTTCAAACTGTCTAACAGATCGGATACAGGTCACATATGGGCAAAAAAATCAGATTTGGGCCACATTTGCCTGCTGACTGAACGTAGCCTAAGATAAACAAATCTGTTTTAACATCGAAAGAATCTCTTCGGAATGAACTTCAAACCATTTGGAATGCTTTAGAAGTGACGAAATTTAAATATATATATATATATATATATATATTTTTTTTTTGTGTGTGTGTGTGTGTGTGTGTGTGTGTGTGTGTGAGATAACTGTGCCAGGAAGATTAAATGCTGTAATCAAAGCAAAGGGTGACCACACTAGATTTTAACTTTTTCACTGAAAAAGGCAGAATTATTTTTGTTTTTTACTGTATATTGTTATCCATTTACTTATTTTCATCCATATGATCCAATTTTATGTGAAATAAATACTTGAATAGTACTTGGTTTCTGATTTATCTTCATCGTTAAGTGTATCATCATCACTGCGCACCACCGTACAAAGACTCATAATACTGTCTGACTATGCGCCCTGAAATCAGCAGTCCAAACCTGACCATTGACTTCAGACCAGGTTTTGCTTGGTCAATAGCATGATCGCTTTTTGCAGTCTCGAGAGCAATGCACCATAAATGCGCCTGACCACACCTCATTTTAAGACTTACACGCCCATGGGGGCTCGGTTTTGCAGGATTTCTTTAGCTGTTAAAGCTAACTGGGCACCAGACCGGATAATGACAAATGTGCTGGTACATAAACTAGCAAAGACAATTGTGCCACTCTTTGCACCACTAGGCCTATGTGTCAGGTGTAAGATAGAGTCCTTCATGTCCATATACAGGTCCCCACTTGCCTATTCCGCAGCTTCTGCTTACAGTACGTAAAATATGGCAGTGGCTGAAATCTGCACCTGCATGGCATCAAAACCTTCTTCATAAGTCTACGCAAAGTCGATGGCAGACATCATGGAAATTTTATTGATATTCTTTACCAGGTCTATGATTTATCAGGAGTGTGCTTTTGGACAGCAGTTGTAACAAACAGGGAGTAAAATCTCGATATGGAGTCATGAGCGATTGGTGATGATGTTCACGGCGAGTATGCAGTGGTGTAATGCTGCAGACGGCCATTTCAGTCCCATCTGTTTATTCTAAAGCACAGTATATCCCAACACAAAGAATGCCTTAAAGTGAGGGTTAGGGGATTCCTATGTTAACTGTGCATTTTTCTAAATAATTGTTTCAGTAAATGCACTTTTAAGAGCTATTGAGGCGACAGCAACTCTATATTCACCTGGTGGGCTTGAGTGTTTTTATATAAATATTAATTTACTGTGGTTCTGAGCTGCAGGGCAAAAAGCACTCGCTGCTCCAAATGGTTTCACGGCAGGGAGGGAGAGACTAGTTCTACTGCAAGAGCCCTTTGTTCTGCACACATGGGTATCCTCTGTCTCTCTCTGGCAGCCTTGTACTAGGAAACATGAGAAATCATTGATCAAGTGAGGTGCAGGAGAAAAAAAAAATGTATTTCTGGGAAAGATTCAGTTGTGTATTTCAGTGTACTAGTACACCAGTCTCATTTGAACAAATATTTCATAAACCATATTTGTTGTCAGTAGCTTACTTTATTGTTTTGTTTGTTAAGTTATGCATTCATACATTCATTCTGTCATTTGTTACATCCAGTCTTTAGATGATGAATGCACTCTTGCACGGAATAACAGTATTACAGATACCACTTCACTTTTCTAATTTTCCTTTTTTTGGAATGTGACCATATAATCTCCTTGCTTTGGAGGTTGTAAAGGAGTAAAACACATTAATCCTTTACTCCCACTAGGTAAAATCAAGGAATACTTCCGTAGGCCTGTATCAGATTACTGACATAATTGACGGGGCTGAAAAATTAATAAACAGGTGCTTTCTATCACCTACAAAAGCCCATGGTCTCTGAAACCACAGGGGTTGTTTCAATTTTACAATGCTCCACTCTATTTTACTATACAAAAGCAGTTATCACCCAATATCTCTGCTAAAGCATCTGGTTACATGTACAGTAACTGTTGTAATCGATGTCATAATTCCTGTAAGAACACCAACTGGTACCACATTGCCACTCTATGGCACAGGGGATTTTAAAGTGCTGCCTTCCTATGCAGGTACAAGGGAAGGATTCAAAGAGAGATGTGGCTGTGTGGTAATGGTGGTGAGCAGGGTGTAAAACACTGCAGCAATGGCTGTTTAAAATTTTCCCCAAGTGCGCTTTAAAACCGTGATTCAATCTGTTCCATTTCGCTATGCTCAGCTACACTTTCTGCATAATATAAAAGGGTTCACAGAAAAACACAGATGGAACGTTCTCTCAAAGGTTAAAAATTCTGTTGTTTTCCAGGATGCGTTTTGCTGTAAATCTGAAATTTTGTGAGGGGTCAAGGAAAGGTATACAGATGAGGCAATGTTACTGATATTTCCCCTCAAGAATTTGAATTGAAACAAGTCCCAGTTGTTCAGGACTTTGCCCGTTTTACTTCAGTGTGCAAACTAACCTTGTGCATTATCAACTTGACTGTTGCATGTAGCTCATAAACCTGTAATGTAGTTATTTTTCCACAAGAATCAGTCTAATATTTCTAATTGCTCTCAATGGTGACATTATGCTCTCTTAAGGTATGACAGTGGGCATCTCTGTTTTTATGAAGAATGTATCCCATTCATTATTTTTAAAGCAGGCTTTTATGAGGGTTTCATCATCTTTGAATCCATTAGAAAAATAGTTGAAGCTTAAACAAATAAAATTCACATTTTTAACTATTTTGATACAAATTAACCCCTTAAACCCGGTACCAGGGGCGGTTGTTATGCATAATATACAGTATGCTTCCTAATCGCAACATTGTCATGCGGCTTATCCACTTTATGCAAAGAAACTTGGAGAAAACCTCATGTTGACCATTTTTACCTCAACTGAACACAATTCAAGCACCAAGCAAGTAAATAACTATGTAGCAAAACATAGGATAACATCATATCAGTGCTGAGTCACTAGCATTTCTACGGAATTTGTGCTATGCATACAAATTCTACCTCAAATGAAAGAGGAAAGTCCACAGAATCCAACGATGTAAGCCTTGTCATATTAAACCGAGACGACACTCAAAGAACAGCAGGCATACACCTTACAGTCTACAGTGATGAACAAAATTTTTTTCTTACCTTTGATATTTTGGAATAAAAAACTGTTCGAGGGTAAATCTGCGCTTGTTATTCTTCGCCCAACAAGTCCCTGTTATAACGAAATTAGATCTTCCAGTCTACAAGCATGTTTTTTTTTCCGAGGCATTGCTTCAAAGATCTCAGCTCCTCAGCATTCAGCTTGCTTGCAATGTATTTTCCCCTCTGTGATCGGCTTGTAATGCTGTCAGTGAGACTTTGCCTGTGGCCATTTGATTCTATGGGTTCTGACATTTCCAACAAACCCTAAACCACCTTAATTGCACAAACCTAGCCTGAGCTAGAGCCTTGCGTTCCCAGTGCAACAAACTGAGTCCATGGGCCATTCACATGTACTTAAATAGCATGAAAATATAAATGCTTAACTGGTTTGTTTTGTGGTGTTTTCAGTATAATTATCCGCTAAATATTCAACAGTCATTTTAAAAGTTGTTTTCTGACAGAATCTATGTGCTATTCCGCATGAATACTGCCTTATGGTTAAGATGAAGCGCTGCATCTCAGGCGATCAGGGTTCAATTCTTGGTATAGTCATTTACTGTCTTGGGCATTCAAAGTGGGCATTTTACTTTACTTGGGCATTGGGCATTTTACCTATGGGTCATTCCATGTCAAATCATCAGATTTTCAAAACATCTGTCACCATGTAGTCATAGATTGCTTCCATATTTTCACATTAGATAAATATGTATTTGTGATGAACAAATCCGAAATTTCAGCTCATTCGGACCAAAAATGAATTTTTGGTGAATTATTTTCTAAGGGTACCGTTCGTCAGTTTTTTTGTCAATTGACATTTTTCTTGTATTTAACATGGCATAACTTTTTTGTTATTACACCTATAGCTTTGAAACTTTGCATCTAAGCTAATGTTATACTGCTTAATCAGAAAATCCAGTTCAATTTATCTTTCTTGGTTGTGGAGCTATGAGGACACTAAAAGTGCCTTTCGTTCAGGCAGTTCCATGTTTAGGTCCCCAAAGCACCCCCAATATAAACCCTAGCATAGACTCTCTGGAATTATTTCATTCATTTTTGTCTGCTGAGTATAAGTCAGGCTGAATTCACCATGAATTCATCACCAACTGCAGTCAGTACCTTGCCAAATGTGAAAAAAAAGCTAAAATGCCACCTGTTCAAACCCCCGTATCTCCAGGGGCACAACTTGGATTTTCTTCTATTTTTTTTTTAAACTGATTCCTCTATTATAGTAGAAAGACCACTCCAAAAATTGTTGATGTGTTTTGACCAATATAAATTTTCCAGGTGTCTGAACAGGGGTGGGGTACTCTCGAGAATCGCGTGGCACTTTCAGCTTCTTACACATTTAACTATGCAACAGTTTAAGTGTTTTCAATCATTAGTCAATCACATCCTAAATTGTACTAATTCCTGTATTATAGTAGACATAACAAAACAAAAATTGTTGATGTGACTTGAACGACATACATTTCTGAACTGTCTAAATAGGGGTCAGGCAATTTTTGAGAATCACACTTCTTTGCATCAATAAAATTTACTGACACTAATTCTTGTAAACTGACTGTCAAATTAAAACTTTGTTTGCCATGCTATGTTAACGGTGTTATTGCTTCCTAAATGCAGGAAAGAGCACAACAATGTTGTCTGTCCCAGTTTTGTCCAACTTATACTGCCGGGCTGTGCGTTCAGTGACATCCGGAGTTGGAACAGTTCGGAGAATGTTATTGAATGGCACCCAGCATTTTTCAGAAGAAGTCCATGTTAATGCTTGTGTCCTCTTGTTTCACTTCATGAAAAACAATAGCAATAATCAGAAATTATTGATCAATAACTGGTTCAGGTTTCTCCCTGCCAACATGATCTACCAACCTGCATATACTGACCTCTGTGTGAATGTGTCATGCATTGATGAATTGAGAACTTACAATTATTGTGATTCAATAATCATTAACATTGTATAAGAAGCTGAAAATGCTAAGCGATTCTTGAGATTACCCTACCCCTGTTCAGACACCTGCAAAATTTATATTGGTCAAAACACATCAACAATTTTTGGAGTGGTCTCACTATAATAGAGGAATCAGTTAAAAAAAATACAAGAAAATCCAAGGTGCGCCCCTGGAGATACGGGGGTTTGAACAGGCATTTTAGCTTTTTTCACATATGGCAAGGTACTTACTGCAGTTGGTGATTTTCTGATTAAGCAGTATAACATTAGCTTAGATGCAAAGTTTCAAAGCTATAGGTGTAATAATAAAAAAGTTATGCCATGTTAAATACAAGAAGAATGTCAATTGACAAAAAAACTGATGGACAATACCCTTAGAAAATAATTCACCAAAAATTCATTTTTGGTCCGAATGAGCTGAAATTTCGGATTTAACAGTGATATATATTTATGCAGCTGCATACAAAAAATTATCAAAATTGAGAAGGTGGTGGTGAGACCCATTTGATGATCTGACATGGAATGACCCTTGTGTGAATAATTGCTGGGGTTTTTATTCTTTTTACTTTATTTTTTCAATTTTTTGGCTTACCTTTTTATTTATAATTTTATTTATTTGCTTTTTTAAATAAACTTCATTTTCTTTGTATGTATTATCTTTGAATGGGAAATTGTATCGGCTACAGGACTGACAGAAATAATAATAATAAAAAACTTTTAATTCTAAAAATTAAAAAGTGGTTTTATTTGGATGCAATGTATGCCTGTAGTGACATATAAGTGAAATTAGATGAGTTTTACAGTTTGGGAACTGAAAATTTGAAACAGCACAGTGTCAGCTTGGAGAGGCCACCCAGACATTCCCGAACTAAAACCTTTCCAATTTTGCTCTCTTACTTGGTTAGAATAAACTTTGGCACAAATAATGGTGAGATTCTGTGCTCTAATTTTTTAGGGGTTTCAACTGAATGATTTTAAGACAGATAAAAGTAAAACTTTGTTTGGTGCAAAAAAAGATGTTTCACTTATGCAGTGTTCCATCTTTATTTACTCTGACTCAGTGACATATACACAGATTTTTGCAACATGACAAAAATCCCCAAGGTGTTACCTTAATTATGGTACCAAGATTATGCAAATAGACCAATTCGTTGCAGAGATATAATCATTTCATTTTGGGCATGTCATTTTCAAGCCAGAGGCTCAGGGCTTAAGGGGTTAAATGGCATTAATTGTTTACAATTAGCTTCCAATTTGAGTGGGCAGGCCATCCTGTGTTGTTTACATTGTATTCAATAACCTACATGTTGTTTTCTCCCTATTTTTTTCGGTCTTCACTGTTAAGTATGGTGGCTTTCTTGTTATTGCTGTGTCTTTAGTGGTAGTGTGGATGAGGTTGTTGATAGTCAACAGAGCCATCTATCAGTTATATTGCTGAAGTTTATGACTGCATTGTCTAATGCTCCCTCCTGCATTTAGTTATTGGTTTGTGTACATTTTTATTGGGTCATTGGAATGAACTGGGCTCTGATGCGTATCTCGACTTGTAATGTAGCACAGGGGACTCAAAATTCTCTAATAACGCTGCCCTGACTGTGAGCCCCATTTAATCAGTTTACAGTAATAAATGTACCTGTGCCTTGAATCACACTGAAAACTCTGCTTACTGCGCTCTTAGAAATGATGTGTGGAAAAAAAAAAAGAAATGATGCGTCAAAAATAGACATAAACTAAGTCAATTGTGTATTCTTAGACAATGCATATTGTGTCTGTTTTGGCTAGGGGTATCATGATCTCAAAATTTCAATAGTTGGAATCAATAACCCTTAAATTCCATTATATATTGACATAGTTCCAAATAAAATCTCAGCATCCAGTGGGTGTTAGGATGGGCAGTGCACTCTGGAGAGTTCACCAGTTCATTGCCAAGCACAACATCCATTTACACCTACGGGCAATTTGGAGTGGCCAATTAGCCTAGCATGCCTTCGTGGACTGTTAGAGGAAATATGCTCAAACACAAGGAGAACATGTAAACTTTGTCCAGTAAGGCCCAGGCTGAATATGAACCTGCAACCATCTTGCTGTGTGACAACAGTGTTACCCACTAAACCACCATGCTACTCTTATATTCTGATAGTGTAACACCTGACAGACTGGACAATCAAATGATCAGATTTGGAATAGGAGTTCCTTGTAACTGGACACTGGTCTGGCAATAAAACTGAGTCAAAAATAGCCCATGTCTGGACAGCCATTCACTCTCTTTCCTTTTTTTTAATTCTGGATGGGTGAGATACAGCTGTGAAAAGCACTCCAGGAGATACGAGTGGCCTGAATCCCATCAGATCAAAGGAAGAGAAAAGGCCATATATATATATACATACAAAGTATATATATATATATATATATATATATATATATATATATGTATACACACACACACACACACACACACACAATCTGCTATCAACCAAAACTGCGATTTTTGACTCAGGAGAAAAAAAAAAGAAAAAAACAATTCTAGACATTTAAGCTGTTTTCAACATGGTATTGGTTTATTTACAAACTTTACATGTTACTATTGTTCTGCGACACAGCAGCAGTTAAAAAAGTCAAGGAGCAAAGCCAGCATCTCTTCTTACAGGAATCTGGAAGGGTATCAAACCTCCACAAGATCAGCAATAGGAAAAAAAACTCACAAGTAGGAAAAGCACGCAGCTCATCAGCAAGACCATTCCAAGAACATCTATCACCGTAAGACTGACCCAACCATCCAGGCATGAGCTAATTACCTCCGCCAACGAAGTTGGGGCGGAGGTTATGTTTTCGCCCCTCTTTGTTTGTTTGTTTGTCTGTCGGTCTGTCTGTCTGTATGTTTGTGAACAACATAACTCAAAAAGTAATGCACGGATTTGGCTGAAATTTTGTGGGTGCATTGCTATTACATCAAGGATGTACCCTATTGATTTTCACCGCGATCAGTGAAACAATATAGCCGCCACGGCAGGCATCTTGAAATTGTATGACACGCGATAACTCAGCTTTGCTCCCACTCATGAGGATTTGAATTGTGCTGCCTTGGCAGAGGTTTGCACTCTACGAGTGCCTCTAGTTATTTGTTGGATTTTTTGAGTTGAATAACTCACAGAAAGAAACAATAATCTTCAAAATAATTGAATGAATCAAATGTATATTGTATTGTTTAGAGTAACATCGCATCGCATTTCTTAGTTCAAGAGCCGGGCCAGTGCTAATGTAAGTTAACGACTTGCCATGCTTGAGAATTATGTGATAAAAATGAAAGAATAACTCAAAAATATAACCTGCAATTTGGCATTTCAATTCAGTGCCTAAGGACAAAAAAATGTTCACTTACCTTCAGTGGAATCATGACTTATGACATCACATCAGGAAACCAAAAAGATATACTCCCAGAAACAACCATCAATTGTCATGCCAGACCAATGTGGTGTTTTCATCTGCAGGGCACAGTAGTGTGCAGTGATGACTATAAACCAGCACTTTTGTCTAAAAGGGGTCCTAATATATTTCAACAGATGCTGGACACAAAAATCAAATGTGATTCCAACTTTGCAAGTATCTGGATGTCAAAATATGAGAAGCCTTTAAAGAATGATCAGCATACTGGACGAGGGAAAAGATAAGGCTATGTTTGGTAGTAGAGCTGTTTGGACCGGGTAAGCAGTGTGAGCCAACTGCAGCGTTAAAGTTGAGCCACTAAGGTGCGTTTGTCATGAGGAGTAAAAGGAGCAATAAAAGAAGGCTTGGAAAACCCGCTGAATCTATTAATTTGCTCACTAATAATTTTGCTCATTGGAAGAGACACCAGGGAGGATTAGAGTAACCCCTTAGAGTAAGACCCCTTTGAAAACCAGGGGTGCCAGTATATCTTCCCACTTAATGTTCAGCAGCCAGGACTCCAGGCTTCCAAATCAAAGTTGACATTGTCGCTGCGGATTTTTGCTTCATCATGGACTCTGAGCCGAACGACAGTGATTCCCAGTGTGATAACCTCTCTGATCTATTCCTCCATGAGAGTGACTAATGGACAACAATAACAAACAATCGCCACTGGGTTTTCACCATCTTTTTGGCAACCAGTGGGGCCAGATTTAACATTTAACATTTATCAAATCCTGTCAACAGCATACCTCTATATCAGCATTGTATCAAACCCGCTACATATTAGATCAATGGTTTAAACTGGTCCTACCCAAACCATGATGGATGGAAATTTGCCTTAATGGGAGGGTGACCAGATGCATTTGCCAGAGTAAATAAAACATGAGCTTGCAGATATGTGTTCCTTTAAGGCTTGATCAGGATTGCAGGCAGGCTAATCTAACACCTGCACTCTAGGCTCTCGCTGAATGTAGTTTGGCGTTGTCTTGCCAGAAAATGCAAGAACATCACTGGACAGACAACATTTTTATGGCAGTTCACGTTGCTCCAAAATTGGTACCTCATCGATCTACAAAACATGCTTCCACTGAGCTGCTTTGCATAATTAAAGCTTGACCTTGGATTTGTTGATGCTGTGGTGAGTGGTATTGACTTACAATGGCTTACCTAAGTATTTCTAAGCCCACGTTGTGATATCCTTTACAGTCGTATGACAGTTCTCAAGACAGTGAAGCCTGAAGGAATGGAGATCACTCGCATTCAAAAGTAATTTTTTTTTTTTTTACCTTTTACTGAGATTTACTGGTATTCCTTCCTTACTTTTCATTACTGTAGAGCAGTGGTTCCCAAACCCGGTCCTGGGTACCCACTGTGTATGCTGGTTTTTGTTCTAACCACAACTTCATGCTCAGAATGTTGTTAACTAGAGATTTTTTAAGGCAAAAAAACAAATGTTTTCCCCCCCCACCCCAACACAGCCGCCCCCCCATTGATGTTCACAGACAGTAAAAGGCATATCTACATACAAGGGGAATGAGTGTGCAAGGTTTGATGTAAATATCTTAAATGGTTTCCAAGTTACAGCCCAAAAACAGTGGGAATGCCGACGCGGAAACCGTGCAAAAACAACGTCTCCCCTCCCTCCAGGGGGGAGACATTACAAGTTGTTAATTGTTCTTGATTGCACTATTCTTGTTCGTACTGATTATTTACCCTTTCAGACCACATGCCACAAATGGCCATGATGAAAAAAGTTTCAAATTGGGCTATATTGGAAATTACTTTTCTGACATAAAAAAGAGAAAATTTGCAATTAATGATATGAGACTGAATTGGCTTCTTATTTATAAAATTGAGGACACATGGTCACTAAAACTAACTACTAATAGGCTATTAAGAAGACAAAGCATTTTATAATGAGCCAAACCTGTTAAATGTTAGTCGTTTGGTTTCAGGAAAGAATTTGAACAAGTGCATTCTGAACCTTAATGAGCAGCTAACTGATTGATCGCAGTCTTGCATTTGATCACATAAAACATATCGCCCCCTTGGCTTGGCGTACTTCCTTGGAATACATCAAAACAAACAATACGAATTTTGGGCTTTGCAACATCATGGAATGCATAGCCATTTCTGTCATAATGCAGTTTAAGGGGGTAAAACGTCCCTCTAATCTGAAAACCGACTAATTTAAAGAAATTAACAGCTTGTTAAAATTCCGGGACAGTAATTCTGGTTGGAACAAAAACCAGCATACACAGTGGGTCCCCAGGACTGACTTTGGGAACCACTGCTGTAGAGCAGGGCTATTCAACCTTATCCAGAAAGGGCCGGTGTGGGTGCAGGCTTTCATTCCAACCCAGCACTTACACTTCTGACACCACTAATCAACCCCAAGAGTCTTTGCTGAAGAGCTTGATTAGTTGTATCAGGTGTGTAAGTGCTTGGTTGGAATGAAAGCATGCACCCACACCGGCCCTTGCAGGACAATGTTGAATAGCCCTGCTGTTGAGGGTAAAATTCCCAATATATATATAAATATATAGGCTACCGCTTTTAGCACAGTCATCCATCCAGACATTAATATGTACTATTTCTTCACCATTTTATGAATGCAATAATGCAAAGTAAACATATATTGCCTTGTCATCAAACTGACTCCTCTCGTGCTAAGAGAATTGTGCATTACATATTGTCGTTCAATGGCATGTCTCTGCGGTATCCTAAAAAACTGTCTGAAATAAATTATGATTATTCTTCAGACAGCAAATAATAGGCCAAGCATTAGGCAAAATGACAGCTATAATAATAATAATAATAACATCATCTAGGCTTTAGCCTAATATGGCTTTACAAATTGCCGTAATAAAGTGCAAAATAAAAAGGGAATATGTAGCCTACTTAATCGGCCTTATAACTCTTGAACGTTGCATGTGTGAGGCTGTCGGCTTGTACAAACAAAGGACGAAACCAAGGGCATCTATTAAAAATGTTGAACTCATTTAGACTATATGATTCAAAGCATTAGTGTTTCACTGAATGTATTTCATTTTACACTGCAGCTGGTTCAATTCATGTGGATTTTGGGTGCCGATAAAAAACCAACCTGTAAAATAACGACTTTTCCTCCGGGGATCAATAGATTTTCTTTGTCATAGTTGTCATAGCACAATCTTTGCGCGAATCTTTAATTTTCAGCGGAATGCATGGAGATCGCATCTTCCTTCAGTTTTTTTGTTTGTCCTTGGTGTGAAAAGGTCTCAATGTGACCACATGTTGAAATGTTTCCAATGAATGCTGCATATTGCCTCGTCCAAATTAGCTGGCTGCTCTACGACCTTTTGCTCAAAGCCAGAATATTCCTGTAGACAATTTATTTAGTCTAGGAACTAGATTTGTGGCATACATTGTTGAATTGAATAATGTCAACTGGCAACAGTATGGGCACATGCCATATCAGAGAAGATGCGTTTGCTATAAGCACTCGCAATTAAAATATAACTCCAACTCTTTCCTTTTTAATTCTATCTTTGAAGTCTGCATTTTATACAGTGGCGGCTGCTGAACAGAAAACGGGGAGGGTGGAAGACATCCCTTCAAACCGATGATAATTGACCTGTTCGCAATCATTGTTCGTGATTAATACGTTTTCCAAAATCATGAATAATCCTCAGGCAGTTAAACGCACAGCTTTGTTTTTAATGAAATATTAAGGCGAGTAAATAATAAATTCAATAAAAATGTTTTATTCGTTTGCCTTAATTGGCTACCCTTCGTGAGAAAAAAAAAGTACTCTGGATTTTCCGTGTTAACTTTTGTCATATCTTGTAAAGCAGGCCATCAAACCTCTGTTTCATGATTGTCTAAACGAAAACAAAGATTGAAATGCACAGATTTTTGCAACCAAATGATGCATTATATTTCTCATCTTTAAAAAGAAATTTTAACACACCTGAAAAAGGTGAGTTAAATACCTTTAATACCGCCACTAGTTTTATATATTTAACTGAACGTTATATGCTGCAGATATCACAAGTACTGAAACAAATAGAAAAATTAAAGGATAAGAAAACCTATGGTGAACTTGCATTGTCAAATAAAGTAAATAAAGTCTGCTGTCCAAAATTAGAAGCCATCATTTTATTTACGTTTTTTACACCGTGTTATCTGCATTCAAACATCGCAGAATCCTACTAACTTCAGAATCTGCTATGGCCACCATGAAAAATAACTGACCAATCAAACAATGAGAAATACTCTGCCCAGACTGGTGCTTGACGTCATGAGGGCTGGATATGTCTTTTGAGTGTGCGTCCCACCACACACATTTCAGAAACTGTATGACAACATTCCTAGAAGGATTGAAATAGTTGTGAAGGCCAAGGGAGGGCCTGCTTATCATTAGATACAAGATTTTCAGATTATGTTGTCTTATTTTTTCTGCACCTGTACGTGGCTCCTCCATTTTACAGCAATATATTATTGTTGTACTATAATAATATCTGCTTGAATGTAATAAGACTTTTGTGGAATGGTTTAAAGTTGAGACATATTGCTTCCTTACTTGTATCCTAGTAGTTTATTTCCTATAAGTGATCTTAATCTGAATAGAAAATACATTGATTTGAGAGCTTTTTTTTTTTTTTTTTACTTGGAACATCTTTAGACAGCTAGAAAAAAAACTATTGATGATAATATTTAAACAGATCCATTCGCTAATTGTACTGCAATGTTTGTGAAAAAAAAAAATCAGGAAGAATAGTCCCATAAAGTGTATCATACCCTGTTGAATTTTGATGGGGAGACCCATGTAGTATGGAAGGAGAAGTCAGCTTGTGCTGGGGATATCCTTAATGACTGTGTCCATCGTTATATTTTTTGTTAGTGTTACATTTTTCGCATATGATTTGCTGCCTCAATCTGCTCAGTGCACCCTTACGATAGAGATGACTGGTAATGGATGTTCCTGGCTTAGTCTGCCCCCCAGACAAATACATTAATTATGTTATTATTCTGACTTGCAGGGTCCCCTAAACATGTAAGACAGCTTTGTACCCCAGAGTGTGAAACCTTAAAAAGGAAAATCCTATACAGTATTTTGTCCCCGGCCACTCGAAGGGTAGGTTGGGGGACTATTGATTTAGGCTGCGTCTGTCCTTGCATGCGTCCGTCCGGATTCATTACTCTAAAACTATATGCAGCAGGCTTTCCATTTTTCCGTGACTTTATGACCTTTACCAAAGCTTCATAATTGTTACCTTTATTATGACTTCAGACCTTTGACCTTTCAGTGATGGCCATCATCACTGTTTTTTGTCTCTGCAGCATATCTCCATCACTGATTACAGTGGCACATCCTCTAGAGGATTCAAAGTGCTATTTAAGTGCTTTAGCTGAAGGATATGAAGAGTTTAAGCTGGTTTGGCAACTGCCTATGAACATCATAGAAGAAGAAGAATACCTTAAGAAGAATACCTAGAAGTCTATGATAGAGAAAGCGTTCCAGGGGCCTTATGTTTGAGTTTGTTCAGCCCCTTGAGCGCCGCACCCACATAAAACCCTGGATATGTTGTTGCTAAGAAAAAAGTGTTATGCCTGCAGAGAACATTCATCCTCACTATTTTTTTGTTTTCTACTCAGAATAATTGAATCAAAATAATTATTTACAGCTCTTGGATTTTGAGTGCATCAAGCTTGATTAAAATGGTGAAATTAACATTTGGCGCTAGTCACATTTGGCGCTCTGAGTTGCATGGGCCCTCCTCTTAGAAACTGAGAAAATGTTTGTAATTTTTGTCAATTTGTCTCATGAGAACATCGTATTAGATCCATTGGTAATTGGTGATAAATAGCAAAAATACTATAAATGGAAGGACCTATAATATTTGAAACAAGAGGGAAGTTGGCCAGATAAAATTTTGTTGCATTACAATTTGCTTGATTCTGCCAAACAAAATTAAGGACAAAGTCTACTGTGGCTGCACTGAATCCAGCTTTGTAATTGTCACAAAAAAAACTGCCCTTTGTGTCCAATGATTGCAGTGACTTGAGGTGGCACAGCCATAGTAGGATAGAAAGACCCCAGTAAGATATTCCCTTCATGCAGTTGTTCTCTCTTGCACGTACGTCTGCATTTGAAATGAACCTGCTCAGACAAATGGCAAACTTCATCTACTACCTGAAGCCAACGGGCCGACTTAGTATGAACGAAGGCTGCTTAAGTGTGAAGTCAGAGCCAGGCGGCGAGCTCTCCAGGTGATTGTTCCCCCTTTCATCTCCACTCCCTCGCTGGGAGTTGTAGAAATGAATGCTCACCAAGCCCGTCTCTCCCCATCAACATCAAGCCCTGCTCCAACTCAGGCCAGCCAGGAGTGCCTCCACCACATTTCCCATCGGGCAGTCAGCACTCTCCACACATTCCTGATACAATATATTCTAAACTTTCATTAGGACAGTCTCTGTTAATGTCATTGTTTACTTAGAGCCATCATAGACTATAAGGTGAACTGGACATACTCTACACAGATGAGGTCCATGCCTACATTTAAAAAGCATTCTAATCTCAGTTTGCTGCCTTGTCTTTCGTTTGATGTATTAGAGCCAATGTCTCTGAATTTTTGTATCTACAAATAATCATCATTTCAGGAAACACGAATATGACTAAACAGAAAAGGGTTTCTGCCCCTTTATTTCTAATTTCTTATCATATAGAGGAACCTAGGATCTGGGGCCGACTAAATAAGGACACATGCCTGGGGTCAGTGATAATTCTGCAACAAAACCTAGGGCTGGTGGAATCATCAGAATTGCATGTATATGGACAGAATAACCTTTAAGAGGGATTAATGTTCATATGCTATGGCTATCATCCAACTTTGTACCTAAAGTCCAGCATATGTATGTTTGTGTCAATGTGTAATTACTGTAGTGCTTTTTAATGTGTGTACTTGAACATTATTGCATTGGCAACAGGTTATAGGTTACCCCGGAAAAAAATGATAAAAAGCATTCTTAATGCACCCCTATGATGCAGATGGCTGATACTGGATGTTCCTGAATTAATCTGCCCCTAGAAAATATGTTAACTATGTTTCATTCTGACCCGAACGGTCTCTTAAACATGTAACACAGCTGTTTCCCCCTAGATTGCGAAAGCCTGAAAAAGGAAGGTCCAGTATTTTTTGATCAAAACTAATTTCATGCCTTTGCAGATTTTGTCCGTTGCAAACGGCTTGTTTACTGTCTTAGCTTTGGTAGTTTTGTGGTGTGCAAGAAAGGTCATTGTGTGACAGTGGGTTGAATGGTGCATTCGGGGGTGTGTCGATGAATACTGCTGACACTGTGCAAACTTTGTACCAAAGAACTAGTTTCCATTTGGACCGTCATAGATCCCCATTTAATGCAAATACAGTCACTCAATGGAAGTTTTATGGGAATGAATCCCAGCCAGCGGTGCCATCTGTAAATATAATTTGTATCTCTTTCTTTCCTTTCTTATCTTTCAGTGTTGTGATGTACCCTATAAACAATGCCCTCACAGTGATGCTGGTGTCTAAAGGGAAGGCGAAGGTTTTTACACATGTGAATATTATCTATGTGCCGGGAAATACAAATAATTAACTTCAGTCTGGGGATGTATGAAATTCTACAATACAGTACAGTATCTACCAAAATACTGTGGTATATGGTATGAATTTTTTCCCCTGTATTTAATCAAACTAACTCTGACCTATCCAAAAAAACAAGCAAACAAGTACAACGTATTTTGCTTTGATGAAAAATATTGCTTCATTGAACTGAGACTTGTGTGTGTGTGTGTGTGCGTGCGTGCGTGCGTGTGTGTGTTTGTGTGCTTCCCCTGCCTAGATCAGAATGCAGTATGAATGAATATATGGAGACACAGTCTGACCAGTGTCTTTATTCACCAACTGAAGTTGCAATAAAAATGTTCTGTTTACTTGAATGAATTGTTTTTTATCGACTGCTGGAGTTGAGAGCTGTGGATAGGTGTCGGGCAGCACTGTGCATATGCGCATTTCGTGCATCTTTTTCCCTTGCATTTTGCAGAACACATTTTTATTGTGGGCATGATATTACAGTAAAAGGTTTACAGTGCAGAACCATGGTTACTTGATACCTGGGTGTACCTTCAAAAAGGTATACCTTTACATCCCTAGTCTCGCCCTAGTTTTTATACCATGAGTACTGTTTTGCGTATGGTTTAAATGGCCCACATAATTTCATACAAAACACATTACCAGGTGAACTGACCTCTATCCCCCAATCAAACTGATCTGTTTCCTCTTCATTGAAGCATTGTTGATGAAAGTGCCGATTCACCATGGCTATAGCTCACTGGTTTTAAAGACAATGTCACTGGCCAATCTTCCTGGCCGTAATGAAACAAAAACCCCCACCACACTCACAAGTAATTAATTAATCTTCTTTGACATACCATTTAGTTGTGCTATGCCTTGTCACAAAATTACTGGAATTTGAGACACACTCAGTTTTAGTCTGCAATATTGTTTATGCTGACATTTCTCAACTGCATTTAGATCCTCAAATTAGGTCCATTGTTGTCAATGGTGATAGCAGTTTCTGCAATGTGATGACGTTTTTCGTTGCTAAGAAAAGAGCTGTATGCGTGTGGAAAACTTCTCACCAATTCAAATTCTCCACTTTCATTAATAGAATTAAAATGATTATTTATAGCTTTTTCATTTTGAGTGCATCACACTTGGCTGAAAATGTGTAATATATGTTTGGCTTTAGTCATCGGCTTCCACTTGAATAGGGCTTAATTTGAGACGCCGAATTTTTTTCTTTTTATGAATCAAATTTTTTTAATCTTTATAAATGCCCATGTATATTTTTCCTACCTACGTTCTGTCAAATGTCAAATTCCTTCGGGCATTGTAGTAAACAACTTTGTCAAAGTTTAAGGCATCATCATGGCAGTGAATTAAATGCTATGAGTAATAATTAAAGGACTTTGATTTGCTTGTTATTCGTATATAAAACACAACTACTAAAGATAGGGATTAGAAATTGTACTTAGGATGTAAGAGAACACAGGGGGAAAAAATTATGCATTTGAAGCTCACACAACATGAGCATGACTGAATAGATGAGGATTTTTTCCTTTATTTCTCCTTTCTTATCATAAAGAAGAACCAGGGATCTGGATTTGTCGAAATAAGTACACATGGTTAGAGTCAGTGATAATTCGACCCCAGGCAAAGCCTAGGGCTGCTGACATCATTAGAATTGCATGTACAGAGTCACAAGAAAGAAAGATTAAAGGTCAAATTTTCAGGTTCTCAACTTTATTAAGATTATGCTTCCAGGTGAAAGCACACACGTCTATCAAGCTGCCAAAAAAGTTATTTCACTGACTGTTATTCAGATCAAAGAAAATGAGTGAAAAAATAACCAATTTGCACGCTTTTCCGATCTTGGCCGGACTTTGGGTTTTGCTGCATTCGACCGCCAGGTGTCAACACTCCTGGCATCATTCGCATCACTGCTCCCAAACTTATTAATTGCACTGGCTGCTTATCATGTATCGTGTAAACTTTAAGATTTGCCTGTTTACTTTTAAAGCCTTGCATGACCATGAGCCTGCTCATTTGAGTGATCTAATATCAGTCAAGGCAAATATTTTCAATCTCAGGTCATCCAGCCTACCAGTGGCGTAGCAAGAACTGAAAATTTGGTGGGGCACAGACCATCCCTTTCAAATAATTATTAGTTCTGACTTGTTCTCAGTCATTTTCATAATTAACAATAGATTTGCTCCAAGAACACTCCACACCATTGGACATTGCTAATTCTCCCGTTTAGATAAGATGAGAACGATTTATTTGGACGCATAATTTGGTGCATTTAAATCAGCTTTATTCAAAATTGCATACCTGTCAACTCTCACGCGTATGGCGTTAGTCTCACGCTTTTTAGTGGCATATCACATTCTCACACCATAGTCAGCGATCTGACCCTTAATAAGAAAAGTGAAAATTTAAAATTCTAATTCGGCAAACAAAATTGTATTTCCTTGCCGAGTCCCTCTTTTTAATCTACCCTCGCAGTATAGAGAGTGAAAGGCGATATTTCATTGGAACGCGGATCAGTCATTATTCAATGAATGCGTATTTTAGAGATTCTCACGCGGAATTGAAGTCCTTGTGCATGAAAGTTTTTCAGTTTGAAGTGTGTTACAATAGATTTCACCACTAGTAATGTGGAAACTGATTATGACTCTGGACTTCTCACACTTTTCTTTTTTCAGCCGTTGGAAGCCATGAAATTGCAGAAAGACATTTCAAATGGTCTTTTATTTCATTCAAACAATTTAAACAATCATGAAACGCAAGTTAAATCGCCTGATGTGCGGAACAGGAAGTTTCAAAGAAGTTTGTCTTTCGTAAAGCATTGGCTTATTTTTGAGTAAATTATTTCTATCTTCCGAATTTAGCCAATTCAGTTGTGGATAGATTGCATGGAGTGAGAAGCCGTGACTTTGATTGCCTATGGATTATTCTTGTGATTGGAAAACGTGTTAATAAAGGAAAATGACTGGGAACGAGCCAGGACTAATAATTGCTGTAAAGGGATGTTTTGGGCCCTACCAATTTTCAGTTCTGGCTACGTCACTGATAGTCTGTGCACTCAAAGTTAACCAAACAAAAATTATCTGAAAGACGACTCGACACTTTATGTTTAGTTTGCATAACTGCATTCGTGAAATTCTCTTTAAACACCACAAATTTGTGTTTACAAGCTTGACTGTTATAAAAGTGGTTGTCTGTAGCCTGTTTCACGTTCAACAGAAACTTGAATTTTAAAAAAAGCACATATGGCAGTTGGAATTGAGATAAATTTAGGTTTTTTTAAAGTAAGATGTGGATAAAAACCATTGCTTTTTTTGCGTTATCAAAGTGTGACACAAGAGTAAGAGCAAGAAGCTCCATTCAGTCAGTTGTCGTCAAGTATCAGTTTGACGCGCGTAGTGTCAGGCAGCGATAGTTTCCATGTGGGTCCGGGAAAAAGGTCAAACTTTTGGAGCTGTGAAAAATACGCAAAACAAGCCAAATTAATTCTTTATTAGAACGTATTAGAATGAAATTTCATGCTTAACCCTCTATTAACCACCGTGGCATATCTGCTACATAAAGTGAAAGGGTTAACAGCCTGGACACCCTGCTGGTTTTAACATTTGAGAATAACTTGAATGGTCCGTCCCTTTAATTTTTCCATTTGCATTATTACCCAATGTAGCAGATCTGCTACATTTTGGAAAGGTGGGCCAAAGGGTCGAATTTTTTTTTTTTTTTCCATTTTTCCAAATATTGGCCCATAATCAACATATTTGCCTAGGGAAATTATTTTTACACAGTTGGAAAGGTACTTGGTTAACAGAGGGTTAATATTCAGTTTGCATCACCCTGCATGAAAATTTTATTGTGGTGACAACCTGAACATTTGACCTTTAAGGTTGATATGCTATGACAACCAACCTTATATCTAAATTCTTGTACATTTGTGTAATTGCTATCTCAAAATAGAATGAAAAATATCTACAGTGCCTGACAAAAGTCTTGCCGCTTATCCAAGTTGTAGGAACAACAAATAACAACCTGACTTGTAGTTGATCAATTGGAATCAAAAATGGCTTATATGAAAGGCAAAGCCCTCTAGATTATGCGAAATATACCAAAATAGAGTTTTGTGTCATTGATTGAGTTTTATAATTTAATTTATACAGAAAGGTCAGATTTTGCTTGGACAAAAGTCTTGTCGCATTGAAAAAAATGTAGAAATTATACATACACTTTATTTTGAATACACAAATATGCCACTATAATATCAGAACATAAAGCCATGGTGCCTTGGAAAAAAGAATTAATATTTGCGTATGACTCCCATGAGCTTGGAGGACTGCATCCATACGTCTTGGCAATGACTGAGATAACTTGATGATGAAATCGTCTGGAATGGCATAGAAAGCAGTCTTGCAGGACTCCCAGAGTTCATCAAGATTCTATGGTTTCATCTTCCAAGCCTCCTCCTTCATCTTACCCCTGAAATGCTCAATAATGTTCATGTCAGGTGACTGGGTTGGCCAATCCTGAGTACCTTCACCTTCTTGGCTTTCAGGAACTGTGACATGGAGGCAGAAGAATGAGAAGGAGCAGCAGTATAAGTAGGGCAGAAAGAACTTCTTGATATTTCAGGCTGTTGATGTTGCCATCCACTCTGCAGATCTTTCTCACACCCCCATGCTGGATGTACCAACAAACCATGATTTTTCCTCCACCAAACATGATTGTTTTCTGGGAGAATCTTGGGTCCATGAGGGTTCCAACAAGTCTTGTACGGCGACTGGCATGCAGTTCAATGGATGATTCACCAGAAAAATAAACTTTCAGCCACTTTTCCAGTATCAATCCTTTCTGCGAGCTGTGGGCCTTGGCAAATGCAATGCAGGTTTTTTATTTTCTGTTTAATGCGGACTTCTGTGTACTAATTTGGCTATGAAAACCACTTTGAGAGAGAATTTGACAAACTCTTCTTGTAGATACCGGTATTTTTGGTGACATTTCCTCATGTAGCTTTGCTGTAGTTGAAGAAGGGCTAGTCTTGTACAGTTGAAGCAACAAACGGTCCTTTCAAACAGTTGTCATACCGGGGTCTTTCCGACCTGCGCTTGCCATGAACGTCACCAGTTTCTTCAAATTTTTTTCTCATCCCCTCCACTTGACATTTGGATACATTAAAGATGTCTGCCACCTCAGCAGCAGACTCAGTCTTCAGGCTCTTGATGATCAGCACTTTGGTCTGTGGTTGAATCTTTGGTATATTGTCAGAGGTCTAGTCGCACCTCATATGAAAGTCTGGTGTGCTGGGGTTATTTCTATACACATCTGGGAATGTGTTAATTACAGTATTTGTCATAGGTTAAACTATAATCTGTGATTTGTTGCATTATCTGAAGAGACGACAAGACTTTTGTCCTAGCAAAAACAGATGTTATGGGCTTAGCCAAGGTGTGAACATCAGAACACTTTTTGACGGTTTCATTTTGCACCAAATTATTAATGTGAAAGCCCTTGACATTAAAATGGACCATGTATTGTAACAATTGATTGGTTAGAAATAAAGTTATATGCTATTTTTAGTTACTATGTCCTTATGCGACAAGACTTTTGTCAGGCACTGTATATATATGTTCGGGTCATACGTGTATTCAGCCAGGATTTGGGCAATTTTGTCATTCAGTGCCTTCTACTTCTATTTTTGAATAAATTACAAGTTACCTGCTTGAAATTAGGGCACTAAATTACCAGCTGATTGGTTTGCAAGGGATAAATTTTGCAATAGTGGCAGTTAATTATTTAGATATTATGGAGGAAGAATGTCTTTTAGGAATATGCAATATGTTTGCATGTGTTCTGGCATAGGACGGATTTTTCTAAATTCATATTTGCAGATGGGCCGGAGGAATAGTTATGGTTCCTTACAATAAGAGCAGGAAAAAAATTCTAGCTATATCTTCAGTACAAATTGAAGACTCCTCCAATTTGTCTTTTCTTCTTGTGAACAGCATGCTTTTTAAGTTAACATCCAAGTTCATTGCACTTGATTGAAAAAAGTGTCTGTAATACTGTCTGGAAGTATGTTTTTAATTGCAGGCTTATATTTTCCAATTACACGAGCAGACATTGAACATAGGGTGGCAGGAAGATTGTTCCCTTCTCTTATGAAGAGTCCTTTGCCTGAGAAATGTTCCATTTCCAGCTGAAGAAGTGCTGCTATTTGCATTTATATTGAACCACTTGTGAGTCTAGTGAGTGAGGTGTGTGTCTGTGTGTTTACGGTTATTTACCAAGCACATTTTGACTTTCTATGCGTTCAATTTCCTTTGCTTGAAGTTGTGCTTGGAAGCAGGTCTACACTACCTCATGCTTTAGCTTCATTCACTGGTTCTTGAAGTGAAAAAATGCTCTTCTTGAGTGTCCACAAGAGATGTACTCCAAGATGTGCTCACTGTAGCAGATATATGTTTTGGTGCACAGGCAAGTGACATTAAAAATGACAGGAAATAAAAAAAATGATGTGCTTCAATTGTGTGTTTTTTTTATCTTGATTTTCTTGTGTTTGCATAACGTGTGCATGCATTCATATTTCTGATTTGGCAAACACCCCTACCCCCATGTTTCTCAGCTGTAAGTGAACACTGATTTGCTAAACATTTTACACACCAAAGGCAATATCAGAACTGCTGTAGCTCAAACTGCTCCAGACAGGTCCCCGGCAATCTGGATACTCAGCACGTTTACATCCACTGCAAAGTCAAGCTACGGTAATAGCTCAATTAGGCCATTTAATCGGACTACTGTCCTTGTCCCAGTTTACATGCATGGAGGAAAACCGATTTTTTTTGACGGAAGTATGTCCGTCTTCGCTATGATAGATGGCAATATGCCCCCTTTCAGCTTGTTCGTGTTGGTCCTTTTTCTGGTTGACCTATTACGTCACAGACCAAACAATTGACAAACAGGTTCGCTAGCGGTTACCTGATAGCATGTCGAGAGGCGAGAACATGGGTAACCTTATGGCTGTGTACATTTCATACGTGCTGTACACTATGTTTTTTGCACAGTTGAGATGCACGCTATCCCTGATGCTTATGATATTAGTTGAAGGCAGGCGGCAATGCCGTATGCTCATAGACTGCTTCTACAGCGCAACCTCCACTATGCTCCACTTTGTGCCCTCTCTACTATCCCAGGGTGCATTTCCCAAAAGCGTAGTGGCTAACTAAGTTAGCAACTTACATAGTTTGTCCACTCACAGTTGGTGATTCCAACTATGCAAGTTAGCATCTGTGCTTTCGGAAGACGCACCCCCAGGCTTCCTGTGCATGTTGGATGCGGGTCAGCAGTAAAGACTAGTGGGAGAGAGTCGTTTTTCTGATGGCGAGTGCAAGGAAAATGTTTGGATGACGTGCAAGTCATTCGATAAAACTTGCAGATGGAAGAAGTGAATGAGAAGGAGAAGAATGGAATAAGTTATGAGCACCCAAGGCGTGACTGTTCAAGCACCAATACCCTTGCAGGCGAGGATTGCTACTGTTCAGTACAAACTTGCTAGTTGGGCAGAGCACTGAGCTGTTGCTAATCAGTTCGGTGTTTACAATCTGCAAGACTTCCAGGTCAAAGCTTTGCAGGAAGAATTGTGGAGCATGCGCACAGCGCATAGTCCAGTTCGGTTGAAGCTTATACGTGGAGGAATAATCCGACTGCTAACCGCATTATCTTGGTGTGTTAGTCCGACTGAGAAATTTGTTTTAGTGCAATTCCAGTCGGACTAACATGTTTACATGCATTTTAAAAGTGCGATTATAGTCGGACTAACCCAATAGTTAAATTTTTTTAATGTCATGTAAACGCACTGACAGATACTGTTTCAAAGGGATGTAATTACTACGTTGTAGATCTTCTGTATGAATGTACAGTAAATGCCCTCATTTTAAAGGTGAGTCTGAAATAATTTTTTTATTTATATACACTACCTTTGAAAAGATTTTTTTTTTACACTTTAGTAATGGTTTAGTTGATGTTTTTGGTGAAATAAGCAGCTTTACCTTGCGTAAATATCCACTAATCTAATATGCTGAGATTCGAATAGTAAGAAGAAACAGGATCGTTCACTTCACAGGACAGTCACTTAACTTTTGGAGTGAGTAAAACTCAAAAGTCAGCCATAGTTGATCATTTAAAACTTCTTCCACCCAGGACTTACCATTGGAGGGATTATAGCCCTGCTCTCACCTTGCCTTAAAGTGCAATACTTCTCCGAGCCCGTTGCCATTCACGTTTCCTAGTAAGCAACTAAGTGTTAATTCCTTTAATTGCAAGGATAAATCAGTACAATTACTGTCCATTTCCCTTTACCTTGCATTATTGTTCATTGCAATAATTATCAAGCATTTTCCTATCCACATTAATGGTGAGATAAAATGTAGATGTCTTTCAAAGCTTCTGAATTTCTGTAGCTCTCAAAATGGCATTTTTTTCTGCTTCCGTGTCTGATCAGCTTGATGAGCAGGTTAACTCTCAACCTGGTCAGATAATTAATTTAATTAATTTAGTGAGCAAATAGGCTACCAATAAGCTGCATTGCCATTAATGATTAACCCCTTTGCACAGAAAACAAATAATGCCAATTTTGCCTGTTTTGCATGAGCCTATTTAGGCTTTATAACTCAGTATTTGTGTCACAGAGACATTTATTCCAGTGAATAATTTGTAAATTCAATTACAGAATTATTTAGGAATTAAATTTCAGAATTTACGGACGCCGACGTCTATATCTGCGCAAAGGGGTTTTAAACAGTTAAACAGTTTTTCACCATTTTCCCACACTGGAAATAAAATCAAGCCCATGTGGGACAAACTGGAGAGAATAATCAAAGCTAAACAGCTTGCAAGTGTGGCTTATCAGTGGGGAACTTCTACAATAGTGAGTGAACTTTCAGAACCATATTGTCCCTGGGAAAAAAGTGTAATGAATTTGCTCAGCAGTTATGATGATAATTTTGATGATAAGTTTGCATATTTACATGCAAGTCAAATTAAAAGCAACAGGTGTTTATGTTTATTTGTCCATAATTGCTTAAAAGCGTGGGTATACAGAAACGTCACTGGCATTGTTTGTGTGGAACTATGCAAGAATTACCACCTTTTAGAATTGTGTCACCCCTGATATTCACAGCCCTCACTATACATTCATCTGGCTAAATTTTGCTGAAATATGTCATGGAAGCATGAATACACAGAATAGCTTTCCATTGCAATGGAAATATTAGTGCTTGTTTATAAGGAACTAAGAGATCATTGCACATAATGTGTTTAGTTTTTTAAGTTTCATTTATTTTCTAAACTTTACGCGCAGAAAACAGGAACTGATACTCTCTATCAGCGATGAAAAGATGTGTAAACTATGTCACCTGAAGTAATGAGTTGCACATTTGTATCTTTAAGCAGTCATAGCAGAACTTACTACATATTACAACCCCGATTCTGAAACAGGCGACATATCATGAAAAGTGCAAATAAAATCAAAAAGAACTCATTTTGGAAGTCCATTCCCCCTTCACCATTTTAAAAACAGTACAAAAACACATCATTAGTGTGGTAATGAGAATTTAATCCCAGACTGAAAATATACAAAGTGATGCAAAAAAGTCCAAAAAATTGGCACAGTTGACTGTTGACCTTTGTGTAACATCATCATGTCTTTCAATGCCACTCATTAAGTGTTTGATAACTGAAAATACCATTTGGTGAAGCCTAGCAAGTGGAATTATGCAGGTTTACAGCTGCACAATTGCTTGGGGCCTTTTTTGCTTTATTTCACTTTTTAGTGTGTTATATATTCTCAATCAGGGACAGGTGGGGACTGCAGGCTGGCCAATGTAGCACCAGCATTGGTGAGCCTTCACCCATCTTTCCTCTTCAGAGACTAGACCTTTTTTAGATGCTTGTTTTACACTATAACATGATCTGGAATTGGAAACAGCTTTCCTGTTTCACATCACCTAATTATTGAAACTTCCCACATAATCGTTAGTCTTAAATTGCCCCTGTATTCAGAGTTTCGTCTCGGTACCCTGGGGCCAGGTGCTCAAATTCCAGCCATGACAGGTTGGAGAAGCTTAGTGGTCTGCATGAGCAACTGCCATTCACACGGAGGGCAGGAGGAAGCAGTCATTTTTCCGCAGCAAAGCAGAGTGGCTGAGCTTGTTTGTATGGAGTGATTACCTCTTGTAAGGAGAAAAGGGATGCTTGTTTGTCGCAGCATAAACCAGAGTCAGGACTTTGAATCTGAGCCTGCATGGCTGCGACTGGCAGCCAATGCATGTAGCTTCATGACATGCCAGTACACTGGCTAATGCATTATATTGTCAAATCTAATGATACCTGCATTTGTAATATGCACATTAAAACTGCATTGTCGCTAATTCTGCTTCATCAATTTTCATCATTTGGTCTAAGAATTATTATCTAGGTAAGAAATAGTCATTTTTGTACAGAAAAAACAAACAAACTGTTGTTTCACAGCATATTTCTGCTCTCTGAATTATTAATTGTTTGCCGCATGGAATTTCATGCATTGCATGGTTTTCTCCGGAGTCCCTGGAATGTTAAAACATCATAGTACTACCATACATTTTATATTAAAGCCAAGTACTTTTGCAACAATTGAGTGGGCAATTGAGAGTGGGCAACAATTGAGTGGGCAAGCTCGATCAATATTGCTGGATAGGACAAGATAAATTGATCTACTGACTGGACTTCATAAAAATATTTAAACAAGGGCTATTCATTAGTTTAACTATAACAGAAGAATTTAGCAATTTCAGTTTTTTTCCAGTCAGGATGGCAACCTAATGCTTATTTATACTGTTGTATGAAGCCTAATGCTGGACATGACAGCGGCTCCTGTAACCATAGCAACTCTCATTCCTACTCCTGTCCTGCAGTGTTATCAGAGGAGCAGGGATCTGCACATAATTCACCGCTGGATTTTAATTTTCGCTCTCCATATGCTGGACATGGAAATAAACTGTTCTGTCACGCAAAAAATTGCTGTTTAAAGGAGGTTCTATTGACATCATGAATAGTGATTTTTATGAGAAGCAATTACATATTTAGTTGCATGTACATTAAAATAACGTTTTCCAACAGATTTTACCATTTCTGCGCGGTTATCGGCGAGGATATGCTTACACTTTTGGGACATCAAACCCTCCGCAAGAACACGTAAAACATAGGGTTAGGCCAAAGTGTAAGGGCCGAGGGGGAATAGGGATTGGGCCCTAGTTGCTGAACAAAGCCAGTTTAACAGAATATGACTAAAAAAGAGAAATTGCACATGGAAAATTTATCAACTTAGTCTAATATTAACTACTGCTAGCAAGCCACAGAAAATTTGTTGGACAGGTAGACTAACATTGGACCAGCTGGCCCAATTTTACGAGTTGAGAAAGATTTTGTCGGCTTTCTTGTAGCGACTCCTGTCAGTTGCCTCACTCGCTGCAGCAATTATTTTGCCTGTAGATAATGAAGAAAAATCAATAATACTACTGCACCAAACTGAATGTTTACAGAACTTGCTAAATGATTTTGCTTTGCCATACCCAATCACAGGATTCAACAAAGACAAAGTGTGCTGCTGACAATCAGCTGGTACGCAGCTGCTGGACAGACTGGCCTGCTGCAGGCCACATGGCATTTTTGGTGGCCTCTGCACTTTGTTTAAAAGTATCGCTGCAAAGTTGTTGTTTTTCATGGGAGAGCTGACCCATGCGAATATAAGTGCTATTCATAAATGATGCGGAAATCAAGGAGCCATCAGGGTATAACACTGTCATGGCACTCGGAAGCACAAATGAAAATTTTAATTTTCTGCTTGTAAAAGAAACAGCATTTTCTGTTATGCTGGCTGCTGTTTCTTTTTTCTTTATTTTTGTAAATTATTATTATTATTATTAATATTATTATTATACCCTGCAGATGTAAAATGTTCCCTGCACTGAGAATTGCTTATTACAATGGAAAAGATTTTTTTGCGCTGCTCTGAACTGATTGAAAGTATCAAAGAGAAGCAAAATGAACTCTGAGAATAAGAAAGTCAAATTATAAAGGCAGACAAACTGCTTGCTGCAGGGAAAGTGGCTTTTGTTCTTTCTCTTAGCATTTGAACCACCTCAAAATAGGGTGATGAACACCATGAGTCACATGTCATTTTTATGCGAGGCTGCTAAGATTCATGGTGTCACATAATGTTCACGCAGAGTCGTGGAAGGGCTCCTTTCGGTTGATTTCCATAAGATGAGGAGGTAAAGCAGATGCTGAGCTATTGCTTTACCCATCATCCCATCTGTCTTAAGCCTTTACTCCGAAGGCAGGGGAGAGTGTTCCCTGGCTGATGGAGAGCTGCATCCAGGAGGTGGTATCTCATGAAAAGCCCAGGGCTGAGAGATGAATTGTCCCACCACTCATGTCAACCACGGCTCTCGTTCTAACTTAAACCACTCATGTCAATCACCGCCCACGTTATGACTTAAACCACTCATGTCAATCACTGCTCACGTTCAGACTTAAGCCACCCTTGTCAATCACTGCTTACCACCCATGTCAATCACTGCTCACATTCTGACTTAAACCACCCATGTCAATCACTGCTCACATTCTGATTTAAACCACCCATGTCAATCACTGCTCACATTCTGACTTAAACCACCCATGTCAATCACTGCTCACATTCTGGCTTAAACCACCCATGTCAATCACTGCTCACATTCTGGCTTACGTGAATCATTCATGTCAACCACTGCTCACAGTCTGACTTTAACTACCCATGTCAATCACTGCTCACATTCTGACTTAAACCACCCATGTCAATCACTGCCCACATTCTGACTTAAACCACTGCTCACCATTAGCATGCATCCAGCAGACCTCTGTGTTTAAATCATTGTTCTGGGCTTTCCCGACAGGCTGCGTGAAAAAATATCAATGATGCCATTGCATTGCTCAGCTTTCCCTGGCTATTGCACTGAAGTACTGTAAATTGCTTTGCATTACTGTGAATGCATCTTGCTATAATGTGATACTTAAAGATAATATTGCATAAAGGCTGAAGAATTGCATCCTACACCACCTTTCTACGGCATGGAAAAGGCCTTGAATAATTTAAATATCGCAGAGCCCGTGATTCACTCCAAATGATCTCGAGGCATGTGCTCAACACCTCTTCAGTTTTAAGAGTAGTGTTACTCATAAAATCGTAAATAGAAAAAAACTACCTCACTGGTGGTGCATGTGAAGCAGATTTACTTTCTAAATTGTGCTGTATGGACATGCCTGCTCATTCATGTTTTCTGATTCAAAATTACCAATTAAGTTGATAAGTCAAGCACTTGCATAATGGCAGTCCGTAAACTTCACTTATAATAAAAGTTTTTAATCATCTCTCTGTTTCATGAAAATAACATGGACACCCTGTTTGTATTTTGTGTAGAGCCTTTCTGTAGACCAGCTTGAAATGGAGTATGTTTTTGCGAGCTTTCTTCACTCTTTATTTTGTGTTGTGCAGAGAGTTGCGTGATCTGTGGTCACCAGATTCACTCGGTGCCTTCCAATTCTGTGTTTATTCACGACTGGTTATCTAACATTAGTGTTCATACAGTGCTAATTGCATTAGCATTATGCAGTTTGTTAATGCAGAGCTCCAAACACATTGTGCAAATCTGCAGGCCTAATGCATTAATTGAGATTGATTCATGCTTTTATTGTAAGTGCCCATCTGTAAATCCTGCTGCGTGTGGCTAATTGATCCTGCCATGTCAAGTGAGCCATAATTGCCTGAACTGCATTTTAGCAAACATTTGAGATTTGTTGCAATGATGATATGGTACCTCAATAATGATGCTGCCAGTAATGGAAAAGGAAAAATTAGCTTCCTGTATGTTGAAGGAACAGTGCTGTTGAGGAGCCTTGTGCCTTATTGTTTGTTAATGCCTATACAGAGTGCTTTATCACTCCCTCACTCTATGCTTTTGTATGTCCCTGAAGGTTAGCTGTCCTTGCTCTGCAACCCATTGTTATGAGTATACAGTAGCCTTTAGCCCTTTCTCTCCTGAGGGAGGGAAATCTTACACTAAAAAGAGTGCCTTTACAAAAATACATGTGCACTGATCATGTCCTTCATGAAAGTTAACTGTGGTAAATCAAACGAGCTCAGGACAAAAATTAATACGTTTTTTCATCCTTCAGTTATACCACTATTTATATTTTGAGATTTATTTTCATTTGTCATTCAGTTTTTCATCTTCTTTGTTCATGCAGACACTATTAGTCTACACATACGACTGTAGATGCTTTTATTCACCGCATACTGTAAGTACTAGTGGTCTAGTTTTAATTCTCACTGAGTCCAAGACATGTCATAATCTAAAGACTTAAAGGTCGGCATGTTCCCTTGAAATGCAGCCATAAATGCGGAGAGAAACAAAAACATCAGGTCTTTTTTTTTTCTTGCTCCCCTTCCATGCAGACGTTCTGTGAGTGGGTGCCAAGCCCTTCTGTGCTCAAGCACCGATGGTCAGACTCTGACACTGTCAAAGAGACGCCCCCGAAGGTAAGGGCTGGACCACACCCCAAAATCTGTTCAAACCCTGGGTATGATTTATCTGCCCTTATCCTGGACAGAGTTCCAGTTTTATTCCTAATTAGACCTGTTTCCTGAGTGCTGATTAGGGGCAGTGAACACTGAAAAATGTTCTCTCTTCTATAATACACAATTTAATTTTGAATTGTGCCAATTTAAAGTCGCCTCTGCAGAGCTCTGCATCGTTGGTCCAGACCATTTGTAAGAAAGAAATTGGTTATCAGATTTATGATTTATGTTGTATGGATCAACGACCAGAACGAGTCCAAGCCGTGGGCATTAAATATATATTCAAGAAAATGAGATTGTGCCCAGTCTAATGTTGTCTTGCTTGAAAGATGTTCCCAATCTCTATGCCCAAAGAATTGCATTAATATATAAAAAACAATATTATTAATCAATAACCAAGCTGATAGAATTTTTTTTCACTGTGGACATGTTTTGAACATTTCTACAATGACAAAACATACAAAGATTATCATTACTGTGGCCAATTTTTTTTATCATCTTTTTTTATTTTAACCATTCTTTTTTGTCAATATGAGTCTCTTCAATTCTCAGGTCAAATATATATTTGAGTCAAACCACACAGGTATAACGTTATGGGCCCAATTTGGACCATCCCAACCTTTTCCACAATCTGTCAACGGGAGAGGTTCTTCTATCTATGGCCCCGTTTACACCTGGTATTAAAATGCGTTTTTTGTGATCGGATTGCAGTCGGATAGCGTTTGACCACATACATTTACACTTGGTATTAACATGCGTCTCCAGCGTCCACATTACAATCCGTCCTGCTGACGTCACATCCTTCACCTCCCTTCTCTTAAACTGGTGCGCCTCGCTTACCGTAAAAACTGGTAAATATGACGCACCTTTAATTCAATATTTTTCCCTTAAAAATGCATTGCTTATAAACCAGTGCATCCTATACACCAGTAAAATGCTGCGAGAGGTAAAGGAAGATGTTCCAATGAGTACCCAGGAGAGGGTGCTGTGAGCTAGACCTTGCTCGCATGTCCTAGAGCTTGGTATTCAGTCTCTCCGGTTTCTTAAGAGCTAGAATCTGCGTAGCCCACCACAACATAGCGAAAACTTGACTTAGAAGGCTTTGCAAGTGGACTCCTCATTTACACCTGTACTTTCCTGTGGTCAAGCGCAATCCGACTGCAATCCGATCACAAAAAAAAAAGCGCATTTTAATACCAGGTGTAAACGGGGCCTATATTTAAATGCGTGCAAGGGCTATGCAATACTCTGTGTAAGAAAAAAAATTGTTTTAAATTTAAAAATTTAGTATCCGAGCTCTGTCTTTAAATTCAAATTTTACTAAATTTAAGATAATAAGATGAGAATGAGAATAACCTCTACTTGTCATCTTAAGTTCTGCTAACTTAAAATTTTAACGTTTTAAAGCAGCCCAGACACTAAGTTAAAATACTTTTTTTTTTTTTTTTTTTTTTCCTTATAGCCGCTACAAGTCAATGGGAATGAAAGAGGGGCTATCCGTGTTATGGGGTTGGGTAAACTTCAATACTGATGCTGCCATCCTATGTTGGGCCTTTGGTGTTCACAGAATAGAATAATGCCCAAGACATTTACATTTTTGTATGTTTGTGTTAAATTTTAGTCTAACAATATATTTTATTAATTTTGTTATTCATGATATTAGACTGTAAACTCAGAAAGACAACTATTTTTGGGATCAAGTTCAAGAGGAACGATAAACAACGTATAGCTCACAACTCAAATAATATCAAACTAGGCTATATAATAGCAGATAATTATGATCCAAGTGTAAATTTATTTTGTATTTTATGGTTCATTGATTATGAGAATGGGTAACCTCCTTGATATAATTTTGTTTGGCGATATGAGTCCAATATGGGGTATAAGTAGGGTGCACAAAACAATAATATTGGGGTTAATTATAGAGATTACTAACGGTCTTTTGAGCAGTTCTACATATCGAAACAATGTCAGGTGCTTTGTGGGCAGATTTGTCTTCCTCAACAGATATTAACATAAGAACATAGCAGCCCCGAGCAAATATCAAGATAAGACCGGGGCTGAACAGTTGCCAAGTTAAAAATGAATAAGCGCTGATAAGTTTAAGCTAATATGATAATTTTTCAATGGCACACTTTGCTAAACATTTAAGTGATGACAGAATAAATGGTTGCAAAAAAAATTAAAGCTGCTGTTTTCTTATTTCATTTCACAGTGATGCTTATCTGCCATGACAGAGAAAATGGTGTGGAGACTTCAAAGTAGAGTGCATGTAGAGAATCAACAAATTCAATAAAACTTTGTGATATGCTGCCTCTTAAAGTGCAATACACAGCCATGCTAATAGAATGCTTATTTTCATCCATTCATAGCCCAGCTGATGTCATCGCTGAGCTATGAAGCAAAGCACTTCAGGTTCTTGATAATCTGGCAGTTTTAAAAATTAAGTAGTCAATCTGAAAATGATGAAATGTCATGAATTACTTGAGGGTTTACATATGCATTTCCAAAATTGCATCCCTGCAGTCTGACTAGTTTTCCCATTGTCTTTCTGTAAGTTCCCATCTTACTGCCTGGTTAGTATGTATTTTCAAATGGATATTGTCTTGCTGCAGCATTCTGTATCATTTCTGTAGTCCCTGTCCCTGTCTGAATGTAGCCAGCAACAGAGAAGTTTCCACTTGGCTTGAATCCTGTCTCTTCGGGCAGTTTTGACTGTAAACGAGGAACAACTTAAATAGCATTGCAGTACACTGGAGCCTTTTAGCTCCTGTATGGAACCCTTATTAGGGATCCATACCACCTGAGCTGTGTATGCTATGCAGTCTGGAGAAAATTATTTGAGCATAAGGTGGTTTATTCTAGTAAAGTGGATGAATAGATATCTTCACAACACAAAGTCTTTGTAATGAAGAAACGAGAGGTTGCATGAGACGCTTCTAGATCAAAATTCAAAACAGACATGGGGGTCATTCCATGTCAAATCATCAGATATACAAAACATTTGTCTCCATGTAGTCATAGATTGCTTCCATATTTTCCCATTAGATAAATAGGCATTAGTGATGAACAAATCCGAAATTTCAGCTCATTCGGACCAAAAATGAATTTTTGGTTAATTATTTTCTAAGGGTATTGTCCTTAAGTTTTTTTGTCAATTGACATTTTTCTTGTATTAAACATGGCATAACTTTTTTATTATTACACCTATAGCTTTGAAACTTTACATCTAAGCTAATGTTACACTGCTTAATCAGAAAATCCAGTCCAGTTTACTTTATCTTTCTTGGTTGTGGAGCTATGAGGACACCAAAAGTGCCTTTTGTTCAGGCAGTTCCATGTTTAGGTCGCCAAAGCAGCCCCATTATACACCCTAGCACAGGCTCTCTGGCATTTTTTCCATTCATTTGTGTCTGCTGGATATAAATCAGGCTGAATTCACCATGGATTCATCACCAACTGCAGTCAGTACCTTGCCAAATGTGGAAAAATGCTAAAATGCCACCTGTTCAAACCCCAATATAAATTTTGCGGGTGTCTGAACTGGGGTGGGGTAATCTCAAGAATCACTTGGCATTTTCAGCTTCTTACACGATATTAGTGATTATTGAATCACAATAATTTTAAGTTCTCAGTTCATCAATGCATGACACATTCACAGAAAGGTCAGTGTATGCAGGTTGGTAGATCATGTTGGCAAGGAGAAACCTGAACCAGTTATTGATCAATAATTTCTGATTATTGCTATTGTCTTCCATGAAGCCAAACAAGAGGACATGGACTTCTTCTGAAAAATGCTGGGTGCCATTCAATAACATTCTCCGAACTGTTCCAACTCCGGATGTCACTGGACGCACAGCTCGGCAGTATAAGTTGGACAAAACTGGGACAGACAACATTGTTGTGCTCTTTGCTGCTTTTAGGAAGCAATAACACTGTTAACATAGCATGGAATACAAAGTTTTAATTTGACAGTCAGTTTACAAGAATTAGTGTCAGTAAATTTTATTGACGCAAAGAAGTGTGATTTTCAAAAATTGCCTGACCCCTATTTGGACAGTTCTGAAATTTATGTCGTTCAAGTCACATCAACAATTTTTGTTTTGTTATGTCTACTATAATACAGGAATTAGTACAATTTAGGATGTGATTGCCTAATGATTGAACACACTTAAAATGTTGCATAGTTAAATGTGTAAGAAGCTGAAAATGCCAAGCGATTCTTGAGATTACCCCACCCCTGTTCAGACACCTGCAAAATTTATATTGGTCAAAACACATCAACAATTTTTGGAGTGGACTTTCTACTATAATAGAGGAATCAGTTAAAAAAAATAGAAGAAATTCCAAGTTGTGCCCCTGGAGATACGGGGGTTTGAACAGGTGGCATTTTAGCTTTGTTTCACATTTGGCAAGGTACTGACTGCAGTTGGTGATGAATTCATGGTGAATTCAGGCTGATTTATATCCAGCAGACACAAATGAATGGAAAAAATGCCAGAGAGCCTATGCTAGGGTTTATATTGGGGGTGCTTGGGGACCTAAAAATCGAACTGCCTGAACAAAAGGCACTTTTAGTGTCCTCATAGCTCCACAACCAAGAAAGATAAAGTAAAAAGGACTGCATTTTCTGATTAAGCAGTATAACATTAGCTTAGATGCAAAGTTTCAAAGCTATAGGTGTAATAATAAAAAAGTTATGCCATGTTAAATACAAGAAAAGTGTCAATTGGCAAAAAAACTGACGAACAGTACCCTTAGAAAATAATTCACCAAAAATTCATTTTTGGTCCGAATGAGCTGAAATTTTGGATTTATCAGTGATATAAATTTATACAGCTGCATACAAAAAATTAGCAAAATTGAGAAGGTGGTGGTGAGACCCATTTGATGATCTGACATGGAATGACCCATGGGGCAAAATGTGAAACATTTATTTATTTATTTATTTATTATCGTGCGTTGCAATTGAACAATTTTTCCATAGGTGAACAAGGTTGTGCTTTTAACGGCAAGAATGGTGGAAATTCAGCTAGGCTGCAGATTTTAATGTCTCTTTAGAGTGAGAGAGAGTGAGAGACTGAGAGTGAGAGTACTGGGGGGGAAGGTCAAAGGTGGCATCCTGGAGGAAGCTGACCCAGAGGGAGCTGCCTTTTCCATGTGACCTAAAACTGTGGGGTCACAGCCACAAATAGCATAGGATGGCAGTATGTTGCCTCAAGTTGTCTGGGGTTTGAACAAGTTCATTTTATTTTGGCAGCGTTACAGTAGCTGCTGGTGCTACAGACAGCATCAATAGTTGTGCTTAATTAAAAAATGAATCGAAAATTGTTTCGAATGAATTGGTTGGCAACAAGGGGACACATTGGATCAAAATGGCACACAACGCAGTGGGGTGTCCACATTAAAATCAATCCACACATTGTCTGCTATCCATTTCATTTAGTCATCCTGATTGATCTTCGATTGATTCTCTCCAGGCCAGTATCATCCCCAAAGTTCCTGTGAGGAGAATGTCGAGGCTTTGGAGCACAATGGTGATATGTCCAAATTTTGTGATTTTGACATTTGTACCCCCTGTCACAGAATTGTATCAGCTAATTCTTGAAGCGCTATAACTACCTATATGTCCATCTGCCATAGTTTTAAGCATTCAGCATTTAAGAATTCACATTTTCATTGTTGGTATGTCCAACAAAATCTGCTTAAATGAATTAAACATTGATATTTTGGTGAATAAACATGAATTGTATTACAGAATCATCTGTCTTCCATTGCAAACATACTTAACTTCAACCTATCACCATTGTGTTATGTCACATCAAGTGCTAGAATTGTTGGAGCACAGAGGTGACATGTTCATTTTTGACGACTTTGGCCATGATGTAGTGGTATCACACCTATGAAAAATTTGTTTAATTTACTTCTGAACCATGCAGCAAAAGAGTGACTGATATAAAAATGATATAAAATGCCTGATTTAATACAACACTTACCAACCTAAAAATCCATTTTTTTTTTCAAAACCTCTAAAATGGATGTGTAACTATTGTGCTCTGACCCCGAGATATGCACTAATAAGGAGGGCAGTGTTGCAGCCGTTCATTTTAAAATTACACCTGTGTTTACGCTTTCTTAGGGGATTGATGTCATTGTTTTACATAGGTTTACTGCCTGCTCAAGTTTTCTCTGGTTACAGGATTATTTTTGCACTGCTGTGTTTTCGATCCTCATCACTCAGAAAGGCACACGCACTCATGTACACGCACGCACACACACACACACACACACACACACACACAAAATTTATTGTTGGCCTGCCTGTGTATATAGGAATACTGTTGCCATTTCTGTCAGCCCGTGTGACTGTTGTGAATGCAAATTACTTCTTGAATGTAGCGATAAGTATCAGTGTCAGCCAGCAAAGATAATTGGAAGTGTATGAAACGGTATATCAGAAGAGCTCTATGTTCATTTGTCTGTTGTTCCCACCCCTGATGCAGTCTGGGGACATCCGCATTCACGAGTCACACTCCCAGCTGGTCACGTAAACAGATAAGCAGCTTTACAAAACACAGTCAACCTTGACGAGAAACATCTTGGACGTGGGTGCATTGTTGTGCCGTACGAGACATGCCCACTCCAGGAATCGATTTAGCCTGATAATCAAAGACACAGTGGAACTGGAAGAGTCAGGTTTTCCACTAGCTTCTCTCAGAGGAGATTAGGAATGTAAATTTCATATAGCTGTGCACAATCTATGTCAATAAGTGCTGCTGTCGGGGAACGGCTGAGTTTTGACTAGGAGAGGGGGAGAATGCAGTGTTCTCTTCTCCAGATGTAGGGTACTGTGCAAAAGTTTTAGGCACATTTAAAGCAATTTTGTAGGGTAAATATGCTTGCAAAAATGATGAAATAAAAAGGTTCTAATAACTAAGAAATGTGCTTAACAGAGCTGTAAACTGTTACAAACTACAACCCCAATTCCAAAATAGTTGGGACGAAGTGTAAATTGTGAATAAAATCAAAATGCAATGACTTTCAGATCACATGAGCCAATATGTTATTTACAATAGAACATAGATAACATTTCAAAGGTTGAAACTGACACATTTTACATTTTTATCCACAAAATGAGCTTCTTTCAAATTTTCTGGCTGCAACAGGTCTCAAAAAAGTTGGTATACAGGCAAAAAAAAGGGCTGAAAAAGCAATTAATATGTAAGAGAATCAGCTGAAAGAACATTAAGCAAGTAATTAAGTTAACTGGCATCAGGTGTGTAACATGATTGGCTATAAAAGGGATGTCTTAGAGAGGCTGAGTCTCTCAGAAGTAAAGATGGCCAGAGGCTGTCCAACCTGTGAAGGCTTGCGTAAAAAAATTGTGGAATACTTTAAAAACAATGTTCCTAACGTCAAATTGCATCCACAGTGCATAACATCATCAAAAGATTCAGAGAAACTGGAAAAATCTCTGTGCATAAGGGACAAGGCCGTAGACCTTTACTGGATGCCCATGATCTTTGGGCCCTCAGACGCCATTGCATCACTCACCGACATGATTCTGTCATTAACATTACTAAATGGGCCCAGGAATACTTCAAGAAACCTCTGTCTGTAAACACAGTCCACCGTGCCATCCACAGATGCCCCCTAAAACTCTATCATGCAAAAAGGAAGTCATTGTTGAGCATGATCCAGAAGCGCTGCCGTGTTCTGTGGGATGGACTGTAGCAAAGTGGCAAAGTGTCCTGTGGTCAGACAAGTCCAAATTCGACATTCTTGTTGGAAATCATGTGCGTCGTGTCCTCTGGGCTAAAGAGGAGAAAGATCACCCCCCCTGTTATCAGCGTTCAGTTCAAAAGCCAGCATCTCTGATGATATGGGGATGCATTAGTGTATATGGTGTGGGACTCTTGCATGTTTTAAAAAGCACCATGAATGCTGAAAGGTATATAAAGGTTTTAGAGCAACATATGCTCCCCTCCAGATGACATCTATTCCAGGGAAGGCCTTGTGTATTTCAGCAGGACAATGCAAAACCACATACTGTAGCTATTACAACAGCATGGCTTCGTGGTAGAAGAGTCCGTGTGCTGGCCTGGCCTGCCTGCAGTCCTGATCTTTCATTGATTTCGAACATTTGGCGCATAATTAAATAAAAAGTCCATCAAAGGAGACCCAAAACTCTCCAGCAGCTGGAAGCCTGTATTAAACAAGAGTGGGATCAAATTCCAAAGGCTAAACTCAAGAAACTTGCCTCCTCAATGCCCAGAAGCCTCCACTCTGTGTTAAAAAGAATAGGGGATGCTACACTGTGGTAAACAGGCCCCTGTCCCAACTTTTTTGAGTCCTGTAGCAGCCATCAAATTTGAAATGAGCTCATTTTGTGGATAAAATTTGTAAAATTTCTCAGTTTCAACATTTGCTATGTTATCTTTATTCTATTGTGAATAAAATACTGGCTGGTGTGATTTGAAAGTCATTGCGTTTTGATTTTATTCACAATTTACACTTTGTCCCAACTAGTTCGGAATTCGGGTTGTATATCAAATCAATATTTAGTGTAACTACCTTTGGCCAGAAAATCTGGGACACTGTCCCGTTGTGCTGTACAGTAGTTTATAAGATGATCGGCTTTTTGCGTATTCCAAGCAGAGTGGAAAACTTGCCACCTTTCTTCTGCAGACTGACTGTCTCACTTGCATCTCTCCCTCCAAGTAATTGCAGACAGCCATGATGATGTTGACATCAGGGCTCTGTCAAGAATATATTATTTGTATCAACTGTTTTTAATGAAATACCAGAATTTATTTCTAAAGCTATTCTTTGATTTGATTGGAATTTCAAATATACTTTTTATCTTCAGCATGACCAATGTGGAAAACAAAAAATTTACATCTAAAGCTAGATTTAAGTTTTTAAAAATGTGGGGTGCCTAAGATTTTTACACATTACTATACTTCTCTGCTTCTGCAATCAGTGGAAGGTGTGTGGTGAGAAATAAGCCCAGTTAATTCTTGTATGCTGGAGACTTGGCTGCTTTATTGAAACAAATCGGCCTGGGACTACTTCCTCTTCAGAAGCATTGTAAAGTAGGCTGGAGTCTTTGTGCATATTAATTTTGTTTAAAATAAATATCACTGTCTTTTGGTGGAGGCCAGAGGGACCGGAGGCATTAGCCTTTATGGTGATTTGTCACCGAGATTCGATAATTTAACATTGTGTTGACACACTTAAGGCATTTGGGTCAGAAACAGACTGGGTTGCACAAGACCACACTAACTATGCCAACCATTTGTCTGCAAAAGTAAGCCATCCTAACTGTGGAATATAATCACCACTGTTGTTAATTAGGATGCAGCACCATACTGCGAGCAAGAGTGGCTATTTAAGAAAGGCATCACGTCTTGATAAACTCAACATCTTCTCCGAAATAGTTGCGACGCCTTAGTCTAAAAATTGAAGGCTTTGCCACGTTACTGAAGCACCTGTTATTTTATTTGATACCTCAGTGGGGGAGACAACTTGCATGGGATGATTGGCTCAGGTACGTGCATCCTGGAGCATAGTCACATTGACTTGCGGATTCAGGTTAAAAAACAGACTCATCAGTCACTGCTGCATTGATGCATGTGCATGCCAGCCACCGGCAGTGCATTTGGGCACTTATTCTGAAGTGCAAACTAGTGCTGCAATGGAACAGATTCAACCCATAAAACCATAACTGCACTGGGACACATTCAACGCATAAAACCAGAGGTGCGCTGGGACATAGATTCATATGTACAAACACCATTGTGTTGAGGTTAGAATTCCACTTCTTGGTGAAACAGATAGCACTCCTATTTACCTGTATTTAAAAATGAAGAGAAACATCTAACATTTTTATGGTTTCATTATTGTAATACATCATGAAGCTGTGAGTGTAATGAAGGATAAAGGGCAGAGACCCCCAATGCATTGTATTCACATTAAGGCTGTGGTAGGGGCTCAGATCTATTAAACTCTCTGCCAGCAACCCTGGGGGGTCCTAAAGCCCCTTTATTACTGCATTTAGGGAGGCCGTTACTTGCAGTATTACTGTATGCAGCCATTGTTACCACTGACTCCACTACGAGCTCCGTAAATCGGAATTAAAATGTTACATCACTGACGTTTTACTTTCACCAAGAGACATTTACTGAAGTCCTTCCTGCCGGGGGAAAATATGGAGGAAAAAGATATTGGAAAATCTGTTCAGATAAGCAAGTAGGTTCTTCTAAGACATGAAATGAAACAATAACCACGTGATCGTTGGAGATATAACTACAACGTAAAAAGAAACCAAACTAGTTGAGGGACTCCAAAAAATGGGAATGCTGTGTGAAATGCAGCTGGTATGTCTGGTTTGTCTCCCAACGGTCTTACTTGTCGCTGTCTTCGCATGCAATGTCATTTTTCCATGCTGTAGCTTGTCATGTGAAAGGCTGTTGATCTTTATTGCTTCCCTGCAGGCTATATTTTGTTTTGAGTGGAGCATATTCTAACACACTAAAGCTGTCTCATGTTTTTAGCTACATTTTTTTTAATCACCCACAAATCGCATGGATTTCTGTTTTTTTAATTATCAGGAAAAACTGAAAAACAAAATGATGTGATGTATGTTTGTTCATCCTGTTATCAAAGAAGTTGATCACAGCTTTAGATGGATGGTACATGAATAACTTTAACATGAGCAAATCTGTTTCCTCAGCATGTAAGTGTTCTTTCCTATAACTTTGCATATCTACCATAATATTACCAATCTGCTGAGGTGAAGGTCATTTGTTGCCTCCATCCCAACTTTTTTGGAACATGTTGCTGGCATTGAATTCAAAATGAGCATATATTTAAAAAAAAAAAAAAAAACCAGTAAAATTCCTGTTTCAACTTCTGATGTATTGTAATTGCACTATTTTACATTTTTCAATTAAATATATTGTTTAAGTGATTTGCAAATCATTGCATTATGTTTTTATTCATATTTTACGCAGGATCCCAACTTTTTTGGGAACAGGGTTGTATGTGGTACTGCTCAGAACATTTAAATAGTTTGTAATTTATTATTTTTCATATAGTATGGTCACAACTTTGAGCTTTTGCTGGACTAGAAGTTGTTTCATGGTACTGAGCACAAGAAGAGTTGCAACTTTACCAGCATAGCAATACTACAAACTGGTTTGATGTGTAAAATGAACATTAATTTGCTTGTGGATTGAAACAGTGGCATTTCTGAAACATCATCTAATTCCAATGCAAGTAATTATGATATACTTTGGAGTAAAGCACAATATACATGAGCAAATGAATTCTCAGGTAGCAACCTATGTAGTGGTGACAGTCGCTGAGGATGATTTTGTATTATTTTTCATTATGGTGACAATATTTCATGTTAAGGAATGAATTATATATGGTTTCAATGGACCAAGAATATTGTTTAGCTGCAAAAGATAAGATTGTATTAGAATTCAGATCAATGCACAAATACCGCCATTTTGAGCTGTCTGTAGACCTCGGGGGGCAGCTAATATTTGGTTTTACAGATAATCAGTAGTTCTGAATATCTCCCTGAGGACGCAGCACACTTGTGGTCAAGAAGTTTATGATCCTGAAAATGTTTTTTTTTTTTTTTTTTTTTCCTCCTAGCCATTTTTTGTTTCTCAGTATTTCATTGTGGTTGTTTAATGTTCTGTATATCTGTGCTGTTGCCTGTCTTGGCCAGATGTCACAATGAAAAAAGGTCCTTAATCTTAGTAAAACCTCTTTATTGAAAAAAAAAATAATAATAATCAGTTATAATGGACATGTGTACATCCAAATATTCTAAAGACCAAAATAATACATTGAAAATCTAGGGTGCCAAAACGTTTACAAATATACATGCATGGCTGTATAGTACGTGTACGTACACCGATGAGCTAAGGCTTTGTGACCACTCATAAATAACCTTGATTGTCTTGGAACAACAGCATATGTCAAAGTCTGGGGGCAGACCTTTACTGTTAAGCGTACAGTCTGTTCTTTAAGTCTATGTGTTGCATATGGGATTAAAGGGACCGTAGTGACAGTGCGAAGAGCCAAATCATTATAGCCAGATGACTGGGTCACAGTATCTCCAACGCTGCATGGCTTGTTGGGTGCTCCTGGTCAGCAGTGGTGAATATTGGTAGTGGCTGAGGCTGAGACCGGACAAACAATGATCTGGCAACAGGGCTTTGGCTGCCCAAGGCTCTTTAGTTCATGAGGGCGATGAGGGCTATCTCGTTTGGTCAGAACCAACAGAAAAGCTACTGCAGCACAATTCGTAGAGAATTGTAATAATATTCATAGTAGAAATGTGGCACAATAAATTGTGTTTTATCATATCTTTATGAGTGACAGTAGTTTGTGGTTAAGTTATCATTGGTTAAACCGCTTTCTGGCCCATTTAGTACATTCACAGTAGCTGATTATAAAGAAATAGGTCTATTTGATTATGCTGAAACATGAGTGGATGGATTTGTAAAATGAGACTAGTGATGGAAGCTATCAGACCAATAGTGAAGTGTGGCTACACATTTTATTTAGAGTTACATTTATTTAGAATATTCCATTTAGTTTACCTTTAGCCTTATCTTCCAAAAATACAGCTGGGCCTACAGCATTGAGCTTCTTGATGAACCCAAAACAAACAGCTCTTGATACAGCTGACTAGCTGGCTAACGGCAACATATCATATAAATGCAGTTAACGTATCATGTGATGGTATCAACTTCTGGGAACAGATTACTTCAACGTCACTTGCCTATACTGTGCTAGCTAATGATATTATGCTTTAGAAATACAATTTCAAAAAAAACATAATCTAAGTGAAAGTATGATAACAGTGTAACCTCACTTAGTTGGCTAGCTACCCCATCTATCGCGTTCAGTCTTCGCCGGTGCAAGCATGAGCGACAGAATGCTGACTGCAGTTCACTTAATGACCCCTGGTTTCAGTAATGATTGGGAAATTTTGCAAATAGCACTTTTAAAGCCATGAAAGAAAGTTGCCTGGTATGATGAGTCATTTTATTTTACATCACGTACATTGGTCTTGCACATGTGCACGATTTACCTCGGGACAGGATGACTACAGGACGCGCTCTGGGACAAAGACATGTTTGTGGAATGAGTATGATGCTCTGGAAAACTTTCTTCTTGGAAATTCTGGATCTGTGCATTCATGTGGATGTCAATTTTGATGGGGCCCTTTTAGCAGCATGCCAAGTACTAACGGCATATTAGGCAGGTGGTCATAATGCTTTGGCGCATTTACGTATGTCTGTACCTAAGTTCCACTCAGTAGATCAAGTACAGAGCTGGATGCATAGTGCACATAAATGCAAAAAATAAATCACTGTGCCCTTATGAGGATTTGATACCATTGCTGAAAATGAAATGTTTATACTGTATATTTATTGGTTCTAGTGATAATGTAACCTACCTCTTGCCACTTTGAAGGTTTCCCTCTCTGCATCATACTTCATTTGTTATGTAATTATTTGTAATTAAATGTTGTTATGGGCCTTGTGGGACAAGTGTGCATGATAAAAGAATGGAAGAAACGATCCCTGGAGGTGTCTGGAAAAATGTGGGGCATTATCTTCTTGTACTGTATTAGGTGGCTGCATATTGCTTTTCAAAATTATTAATCACAAATGGGACCTGTAACACTTGTAATGGATTAAATTGGTGCATAAATAATCTGCAGTAGAATAATGGCGAGGCACACAGCATCTGTAATGGACATAAGGTGGAACATGCAGCACCTGTAACAGATTATAAATGGGTACATAGCATCTTTAATAGACAAAAGGTGCAGCACATAGCACCTGTAACACATTAAAAATTGGACTATAGCATCTGTAATGGTCAAAAGAAGGAGCGTACAGTACCTGTAACTGGCTGAAGAGGGCTCTCAAAATATCTGTGATACACTTAAGAAGCACATTGCATTGGTTATAGACTACAGGTGGAGCATACAGGACCTGTCACTGACTATGGAGCATACAGCGGTCGTCACAGGTTAAGGGCACAGAACATGTGTAAAACTCTAAAGGCAGGATGTACAGCTTCTATAAATGACCTACAACCATATGGGCCTACACTATATGCAATGGTTATCAGAAGGGTTGAGTGAAAGCATCAGTCCTTTAGCAGGTGGTAATTAATAAATACCTTTCTGTGTGCAGTGTTCAGAAATCCCCTTAGCAGTGTGCTTATGAAGAAAATTATTTATTTAAGCTTTTAGTAAGAGAGTAGATCATGTTGTCTTATTTACATAGTCCTTACCAGAGTCAGAAGGGTGGCATCTTCATTTAAAGGGAAATACAATGACTGATCTCTCTCTTTCTCTCTCTCCCTCTCCATCCAGAGGATGAGCTGTAGTTACCTCCTCTGCACAATCCTGCTTTTTGTGGCCGTTCTACTGGCTGTCACAATAACGGGGACCATCCTCTTCATGAACCACTACCAGGCTCCATCAGGGCCTGATGGTCCTCCGCTTATTAGCACTAACCAGGACGAAAGCAACGCCTTGGTAACAGTCGAGCGGGGCGATGGCTCCCGCATCAACATCTTTGTTGACCCCAACTGTCCGGACTACAACAATAACTTCCAGCGCCTGGAGGGCGTGCAGACATCTCTGCTTCACTCGCTCACCGACCACGACTCTGACCTCAAGTCTGTCAAAGGTCAGGACCATGCACTTTTGGTGAACCTGGCGGAGGAGGTGGCAAAGCTCTCTGCACATGCCAGTCAGCTGAGGATGGACTACGAATCCCTGCGTCGTGGCCAGGGAAACCTGGGGCAGGACCTCAATACCCTACAGACTGAGCAAGGCCGGCTCATCCAGGCAAGTCTTCCACCCATTCTACTTCAAAAATACAAACCAAGCCCCATGTCCTACTTTCCCCTACCACACTAACTTTCACCAAGTCAATCCAACACCGTATCCACATCCTGTATACTCACCACGCTCCACGACCCTCCCTCTCTGAGTCCAATCGCACCCACTTTCACCAAGTCAATCTTCCAACCTAACCACTCAATATATGACCCCCAAATCAGAAAGATTTGGGACAGTACGATGAAATTAAAGCATAAAGCAATGATTTTTGAAAACTTTCTGTGACCTGAATTTTGTTGAAAACAATACAACAGCACATGTGATCTTTCACCACTTAGACTTTATTTAATTTCAGGTATAATTTTGTTCCATTCTTCTTGCAAACAAGTCTCAAGGTATACAGTATAGGGACTTTGTTTTTCGCATTTTACTTTTCAGAATGCACTACATTTTCTCTACTGGGGACATGTAGTGACCGCAGGCAGGCCAGTCTTGCACCCAAACCCTCTTCTTACACAGTCATGTGTTTGTAATGCATGCATAATGCAGTTTTGCAAGGCCTTGTTGAAATATTTATGGGCATCCCTGCAAAAGATGTCTTCTTGAAGGAAGCTTATGTGGCTCCAATGTCACAGCGTACTTCTTAGCATTAGTAGTGCCTTTATGGAAGTGCAAGTTACCCTTGCCAAGGGCACTGACACAACCACATACCATGACAGAACATAACTTTTAGACTTTTTTATGGTTACTCTGGAAGGTCCTTTTTTTTCTTTGGTGCAGAGCACAGAAAATCCATTTCTTCCAAAAAAAAAAAAGACCCAAAATATTGACTCGCCTGACCACAATACACATTTCCACAGTGTGATGCCTCCAAGCCCTCATTTCATTGCAGAAGCCTCCAAGCACAGAAAAGCAGTCGTCTCTTCTAGACACTTTACATAAGGCTTCCATTTTGCACTGCAGATTTAAACTGGCATTTATGGTTATAAATAAAAATTGTAGCATTCAACAAAGGATTGTCAAAGTAACCCTGAGCCTACTGTATGTGGTTACATCACTTATAAATGATGTTTCTTGATGTGGTTCCATCTGAGTGATTGCAGATCATAGGCTTGCGTCACTGACCTTTACACAAAGAAATTCCCATTCATATAAATTCATTTTCCCTGATCTTTTAACCATTTAACATTCCACCAATTTTTGAGCGAATTTCCAATGGAACTAACGTGCTTACTGTTCTTGAACCATTCTGACTCTTGAATAGCTCTTAAATAGCCTGCATGACTGTTTTTATTACCCAAATTGAGCAACAACACTGGAAATTTAAGTTTTTGTCTGGCAGAAAAAGGATTGCATGTCTTTTCCCCCCATCTTTAGCTGAAGTTTCACACCTTTTTATATCCTGATTTCCAGCACTGGCATGAGATTACATATACACAATCAAGTTGTTTCCAAAACTCTGATGCTTCACTGACAAAATCCCCCCTTTTCAGAAACCATTGAAACAATTCTTCATTGTAAAAATGAATCCCTTGGCTATCATACGCATCTGTCTTTTGTAAGTTCCAGACCACTGGCTGTCCTTGTAAACTAAATGAAGATGATTTTCTGGATACAATGGCATGAGGGCTGATAGCCTAAAACGCTTACTCTTCCGTTAGATCAGCACCTAATAGCCAGTGGGAGCACTTTTTTTTTCCAGTAGGGCTGCTGTACAATCTACAGCACTACATCATGAGCAAAGAATTCAATTTATTCGAAGGCTAATTATAGTAAAATTTGCACAGATGCGTAGCAGCTTCCTCTGTGTGAAAGCAGTTATGTGCATGTTTGTCTAGGCTTGCTTGTTTTGCCAATTAAAGACTATGATGGGTTTTGATCACTGGATCGGTACCAAGGTATGAATGTCGATATGTACAGTATACCTTAATAGATGCCAGCAATGCTATTAACAATCAAACCTATGGGACTGCATCAGCAGGCTGAGGGTTGCTATAACACAATTTGGAATAGTATTTTCTGTTGTGTCTGGTGAAAGGAACCAAATACAAGTAGTCCGGAATAAAAAAAAAAAAAAAAAATCATGGTCTTAAATAACAGTCCGAGTCCAACCCAGGTGATTACAGTGAAAGTACAGAGGGGCAATCCAAACACAGTATCCAAAAAACAGGCTGGAGGTCAAAAGCCAAAAAGCACAGAGTAAAGTATCAAAGTGCAAAACAGAGGGAGTCGAGTGTCCAAAATCCGAATTCAAAAGCCAGGGCAGCGGAAGACAGGAATTGTCGTCATACAGAAAAAGGTCTGTAACAAGAGGCAAACAAATCTATGCAGGCACAGACAGAAATCAGAATCGGGCAGAAGGGTGTCACCATCTCTCAAACAAATCACTGGCGTACTAGTGTTGGGGTGCATTCCAGAAACACACGCGAGTACTAGGAAGTGCAACGAAATTGGTTTTATTGAACTTAGGGGTGGAAACCCCGGCAGGCTGAAGGCAATGGTACAAAGTCCAGAATCCAAAAATACAATCCAGAGGGCAAGAAACGGTTCGTTACCAGGGCAGCAATCACAATTCTCAAGGTTAGGCAAAGCAGGTTCGGTACACAGGCAAGGTATTATCACAGGCAGAGGCAGAATCAAAATCCGGGACGTTCCAGTCAGAAGTATAACGCTATGAATACAGGGCATGAACAGAGTAGCACGAGCAGACGAGAGAAAACGTTCCGACAAGAGCTGGCTGTGATCTGACTGCTTAAATACACGTACGGAAAGTCACATGCTATAATAGGGAACAGGTGAGCTGGATCAGACCAATTAACAAGGGAATGAACAAGAGGAAGTTCCTAACCACGTGAAATTGGCGAAAGCCAAAACACGGACAGGGATTACACAGACAGCCTAAGACAAACAAACGGCTCCGGTTAGGGAGTTCTAAACTGCACAGAGAGAGAGAGAGGCAGAACAGTGTTTAACAAGGTGCGGAGAATCCGCCGAATTGCAGCAAAGTAAAGTGAGTGAAGGCAAGGGGCGGAGAATAAGAGCAGAGCAAGTGCTGAGAGCTCGTTAGTCAATTAGTAATGTGCTGCTATACAATCCCTTAGTGCTCGTTAGTAAGTTAGTACTATAAACAATGTTAGTTATTGTTAGTAGTTAAATCAAAATAAACTGTTAGTATTTATTAGTAAAGATAGAACAGCAAGGTGAAGGAAGCAAACAAGATTGGAAGGAATAATTGAAAACCCAGAAACCATGAAATCACCTGAAAACGTTGCACGCAAAACTGGGGAACAAAAAACAGTCTCAGAACACATGACAAGACTGGCGAGACAAAGTGCAATGCATGGTATGGAGAAATACATCAACCAGAATGATAATCTAAACAGTGACTATGAGTAATGGCAGGAAAAGGACATGGCATGGCAAGACAGGAAATATACAAAACATGACATGGAATGAATCAAAACATGGCCTGGGAAAAGCAGAATCATAACAAGTAGCTCGGCACAGAAAAAGTTGATCAACGTTCTGACAAGAGCCAAGCAGAAGTGAGGGACTTTTATACACAAGGGAGGTATCAAGCTAGGCGGGGCAACAGGTGTGAGGGATAATCTAAACATTAACTGTGAGGGGAAAACACAAGAGGTAATTAACAATACAAAATGGGAGACACTGACAAAGACGAGTTTTCACAAGACATCCTTACACAATAACAGCTCCATTCAAGGAGTGCCTAAGAGGGGAGAGATGGGAGAAACAGATTGGTGTGAGAGATAGTTGCAAAGTCTCAGCAGAGACTAAGGCAAAGGACTGGGAGAGCACAGATTAGTGTGGAAAGTGGAGAGAATCAATTAGTTAAGTTAGTTGGTTGTGCAGTAATAATATTACCCAATTGTGCAAGTTAGTCTATTAGTTATTTACAGGATTTGTATATTAGTATGGGTTAGTAGATAAACTAGACAAAACATAGAGTGTTAGTGGGATTAGTACTTAATTAGTTATTAGTGTTGAAGGAAGTTAAACGAGAAGTGAAGGAACTCGTGAAACACCGGAAAATTTCCGAAATCACCCGAAATGTGAGAGCGCGCAGACAGGGGCGTGCGCTGGCAATGAACACAGAAACGCAAGACATCACAGGGAAAACAATGTGCATGATAAGGCAGATGATACAGAATACAACAAGCTGAATAAACTAATGAACCAGGTGGAAATGAACATAAAACCAGAACATACAGAATACAGATCATAACATTTTCTCTGTTGTTTTTGCATCAAAAAATGGCTTGGAATGCTGAGTCCTCATAGTTTCAAATGATATATAGTTTTCCAACATAGCAAAATATTTTTCAGTATAAATTAAGCCTTGAGGCCCGCCTTCAGGCCAAAGTTTGCCAAAATGGGATTAATTAGGTCATGATTGCAAATTATCACCTGCTGACATCAGCTGTTTAAAATCACATTTGTCAGGTTTTTTTAGTGCAATACTAGTCCTAAATTGCCTGGGTCCTAACTTTTTCTTGGAATGCTTTGCAGGACTGTACGGCAGGAATGAATGCAAATTTCCAAATAAAATGAGGTTGACCTGACAAAACATTAAATATCCTGCCTTTATATTGTCTGCAATAAAATAGAAGTTAAAGGGAAGTTAGAAATCATTGCTTTCTTTTTTGTGAGCATTTTGCAATGTTTTCCTTATAGGGATTGTGCTAAAGAAGAGCCCCACACCCTTTCCACCAAAAACTCCACCACATATATTTTCATCAGGCAAGTCCTCTGCCATTTTCACTCCATATCTACTAACCGAGCTCCAGACCCTGCCCTTCCAGAGCCCTTTCACACTACCTTTCATCTCAGTGAATTAACCCCACGTAGCCTTGCATGCTGACCAGCATGAGCTGATAAGACCAAACCAATACTCAATACAAAATATAGAGAGCTACGCAACAAACATGTTTTGAACCTTTTGTTAATTATCAACCAATTGATGTGAACAGATTTCCAGGCTTTCAAATTGACACCCAGCTCCAGTTTTGAGAGAGCACTGGTGCTGATTGGATGAATGTATATCAGTCACCTTTGTTAATCTAGCACTCCACACAAACACAAGGTTTACAATATGAGCATTCACAAAAGATATGGGTTCCCTTTTTGGTGAATTAGTTTTAGATTTTTCACTGGCCGCATCCTGCAGGCATGCTGACAGCAGAAGACGCATTAATCTTGAGTGTTTTGCCTTCAAGGCCAAGGAAGAAATGCACGCTTATCACTACAAAGTGTAATAATTGAAAAAAAACCCCCAAAAAAAAGACAAATTGAAATTTGCCCTGCAACCATAGGCATGAACAAACACTTTCACTCCTCCCCCCCAAATTCGGTTAATAGGCTCCTCTATAACTGAGAACAGAAGAATTGCTGTTTTGAGTTCCCTGCTGAGGTGTCAGACGAGGGTATAACACTCCTGTCATGCATGCGAGGCATTTGGCTGAAAAATAGCTACTCAGACTCAGCTGAGTGTATGCTGACTGATTCACGCGGCAACAGACATGCTGACGTACTTAACTGCTTTCGGTTTTAATTTTTTGTTTTGCAGTAATCAGAACTGCTCATTTGATGTGTCTCTAATGATGACATCATTAGAAGAGTGGGGGGCGGGGGACAACTGAAGAGACATCAAACTGCAGACAAAAGTGATGCTAATTCTGCTTCACTCCGCCATTATTTTCTTCTCTATATTGCCCTCCGTAAATCCTCTGGGAGGAAGCGTTGGTCATAAATACATTGAAATTCATTCACAGGCTGAAGGCCATGCAAATTTATCTCCTACCACAGCCACAGTATCACATACAGGGCCATGCAGGCACCTTTCCTTGGAGCAAAGGAAAAAGGTTCATTTCATGAGTGATTACATCTGTGAAGGGCTTCTTATTCAATTTTCCTCTGTTTATTTATCACTTAGAAGTGTATATTGATTCACATGGGTTTATCTATTTTCAATAATTCTGCAACATTATTTTTATCATAAAATTCATGTTAATTGAAAATTCTCAATGGCACATTGAGGGTGGGACCCTCATTTGCAATGCTGCTGTAAACAAATGTTTATGATAATAGAAAAAAATAAATTTATTTGAACACTTTTTTTTTTTTTTTTTAGTAATTTGGCATCTCCAATCCCACCCGAATCTGGAATGCCAGATTCGAGAACAACATACAAGGCTTGCTCGTATGCGACCCCATGCTGCCAACTTGGGAGAGTGAAGATAGTTTGCGGCTCTCCTCCGAAGCAAGCACCTGTCAGCCGCTGCTTCTTATACACTCATAGGTCGAAACTTCGCGAGTTCAGAACGAGGGCGGAGGATACCCAAACATGAGCAAGCTTAGAATCTTACTGATGAGCGACCGGCTGGCCAACAGGAGGTGAATTTAGTATCCCATCCCGGCAGTCCCTTCCCAATTTGTTTTCCCTGCAGCGCAAAGCCAATTGTGTGCTGCTGTGAAAAAGCTGCCAACCACTGCAGGGAATGACCGAGGATCGAACCCGTGCCGTGGTAGTCACTACTGTTCTGCAGTGCAGCGCGTTAACAGAGTGAGCAAACCCAGCAGCTGAAGACTTTTTGTTTTACAATGTAAATCGGTTGAATAAAGAACCTACGTCTTGCTTTAATAACTGCTAAGCAGATTTGTGGATTTTTTTTTTTTCTACAAGGGTAGACATGTTTCAGAATACCATTCTAGAAATTCTGAAGGATGCCCTCCCTTGTAGGTTGCACCTTTTGAATTTCCCACCCAATAAGGGTCAGTCCAGGTTAAACTTGCATCTTTGCTAGAAAATGCAAATAATTAGCTCGAACAACACATTTATTTTGTCAAATACTAATTTTCCATTGACCCCAAAATTTTGTTCACTATCCAGTAAAATAACAGATTCATTTGACTTCTCAATATTCACTTCATGCTTTGTGTCGTATAAGGTTATTTACATGAGTTAAAATTGCCAATATTTCACTAAAATGTGGAACTGCAACTTAAAAAAGTGTTCTGAGACTTTTGATCGGTAGTGTATATTAGTGTTTATATTTGAGCAGGCATGAGATAAGTTGTGTGCGGTCCAAATTACCTAAATTGCTTTACGAATGTTAATTTGTTGGCCCATGTTAAGTAATGTTAAAATATGTAGTGGTTTTGTATAATCACACCAATCACATGGTCATTCAAGAAAGTAAATTCCCATATACCTGGTACAAGCAATCTCTCATTGCTCACAGAATTTACTCAGAGAATCCTCTGTGCCTCTTCACTAGCCTTTGTTCGATCTTCAGTCATGAGTCTGAATTGTCAGCACATTTTTGTGTTCAAAATAATTGCATATTTTAACTTGGGCCACTAATTGCTTAACTAAATTTCAGTTTCTCTTGAAATTTAACCAGCTTTGTTGAGTGGGGGGGATCCTTGAGGAAGTAGTGAGTGAATATTCAAATGCTACCATGGGCATGAACCTCTGTTCACGGCTGCAGACACAAATCCTCATTGTTTGCTTTGTAGGGGAAAATTATTTTGTACTGGCACAGTAACTGGCTTGAAAGGCTGGACTCTAAAGAAATGTTTGATCTGCAAACAAACTTACTGTCACAAAACTATGGACTGTTCATAAAGAACACCACAGACATACATAAATTGTCCTCTTCTCGGATGCTGTCAAATCTGCATATCTGGGACAAGATTCTGGTCTACTTATAGAAGGACAGAGCATCATTAGCACTGCCAAGGCATGTTTACATTATGTATCTGATCATCCTCTGCAAGTGCCTTTAGACATAAGTATGGGGTATTGAATGGGCTATTCTGTCCTCTCTCAGTAGTATTGTTTTTTATTTTCCGATTGTAATAACCATTGTTTGCAAGCCCACTGGATGCCCCGAGCTCCAATGTTGTTCTCTCTTCTGACAGTTCTCTACAAAATGAGAACCTTCCTGAAACTGGAGCTGCAGGAGCCATGAAAATCAAAAGAGAAATTTCACTTTGGTATGAGAGGGTTCTTCAGTCTGACATTTAAAAAGAAAGATTGCCTGTAAAACTGCTGAAGGAAAATCTTGAGTTGACTTGCTTGAGAACAGTGATACTAGTGAAGATGATAAATGTTTTGGACAATGCGCTGACGATACTTTAATGATATTCATTTGTATATTAGAATATCTACTGTAGTATATCATAAATATGAAGATTAAAGATGGTTTCCATTTATTTTTTGAACAGTATAATTTCATCTACTTACAGTAATCATGAGGGCAGAACTATAGCTTGCTGGGTCTCTGTCATTTGGCCATTGAGGACCTGCATAGCTTTAGCAAAGTATCTAGCTGTTAAAAATCCACTCCATAGGTGTCACTCAGGCTACGACTGGCTGCTGTGTTATTTGTTTATACAATACGCACAGCAAATGCAAGGGATGTTCTTCTATGTGGTAGTAGTTCAAACTCGATGTACCCGTGCTCGGTAGTCCTGAACATTTTCTATTGACAAATCTGAGGATTTATATCGACACCTACTGTATCACCACGTCATGTCAGAGAACGACTCCACTGTGCATCCTTAAAAACCCACACTTGTGAGCACTCCAGTGTACATGCCGTAAAAGCTGAAGGTTACAGCAGGACAGATGCGGACGTAGTAAACTCCGCCTCCTCTGAGCCTCCCCATGATTCTTCAGCCCCGTTGTTTAATGGCCCGTTTGAAACGACAATGTCCTCTGTTTGATGGGTCACTGCATCCGCGACAAATTTGAAAATCAAATCGCGCCAGGTGTGTATGTGTGTGTGTGTGCATGTGCATGCGTGTGTGAGCCTGTAAGAATATTTGCACTCAAACTCATGCACACACCCACACACATGATTAACCTTTAACGCCCCCGCAGAGTGGCCTTATGGAGTCTTGGCTGGGACTTAATTGCTCTTTAATTGATGCTTTCGCCCCTGTGTGGTGATGAGACTCATGCACCTTTCTGTCCCCTGCTCTTTCTTTGGCTCACAAAGTCAGTGTAATCAAGGAGCAGGGTGACTCATTAGCTGGCTCAGAGGTGAAAGTAATGCTCATTGACTCTCCCTCCCTCCTCCCCAATGCCAAGACGCTCTGAATTGGCCATCTGCTTCCTGCCAAAGAACCTGAGCGAAGGAGGGTCAGGAAAATTCGGACGTCTTCAGACTGCAAATGAGATCATAGTAATACTTTTTACTCAGTCATTATTGAGCTGGGGTCTTAAGCAGGGCTGGACAATACATCAATGTTGTATCGATATCGTGATAAAAGATAAGTTGCTGTCTGGGACTGAGGATATCAAAATGTTGTGAATAGAAGTGTGTTATCTTTTCTTGTTTTAAAGGCTGCATTACAGTAATGGGATGCAGTTTTCTGCAATTATTAGGCAGTTCCAGCAGTTATCACTACCTGCTTTGTCATCATTTCCACATTATTTCTGGTGACTGTTTATCAAGAATGCCATTGTGCAAATATTTTGTGGAAGCATTAATATTTATTCCTGCAATATGGCCTCAATATCAATATAAAGGTATTTGGTAAAAATATTGTGAGATTTAATTTTGTCCTAGCTCTGGTCTTATGTCAATCAACCATTCACCCTCATGTTGATCTGTATTATACAATATATTACGGTTTTTTAAAACCTTTTTACAAGTTAATTTTGGTGATCTTGGAAGTTGCTTGTTTTTGTTTGTGGTGCATTCTAGCGGCAAACTTGGTGTCCTGGACACTGTTGCTGTCAGAGTTTTAATAGATTCAGCTTTGCAGTTCATTTAAAAAGAACAGCAAATTGCTATCTAAATTGTATTTTAAAACCCACACAAAAGCAGCACTTTCAGATTTTAATAGTACTTTCACTGCGCTTTCATAGTAATCAGAAGTCTGTGCAATCTTCCGCTTTGTGGATTTTCACTCGATCCGTTCATCAATCTTTTGTTCCAGTGAATATTGTCCTATTTTTAAAGACAGCGAGATGCAAGAGCAGCTGAGAGTGCTCAATACTGGTTGAGGATGGATTGCGTTTTTTTATATGCGTGGCACAAAGCAGTGTGCGCATTTCTCTTTGATTAACGAGGGCACTGGGGCATAGTTATGAAAGAAACAAAACCTTTTAGAAAGAAATGGTTGCGGGGAAGGGTGGTAGTGGGGCCTTCTCTTCCCCCAAGGCTGATTACGACAGCGATTTCACACCAACCCACTCAAGTCCACAGTGCATCACGCTCCAAAGTGGGTCAGTGCTTTCATTTGTCAAGACAAACATTATTGCTTTGTAATCTAATTACTCTGGTGCTGTGCTGCCGAGGTCAGAGAGGACATCGAAGGTGCTGCAGAGCTGGTGCGGAAGGTGCCTGATGGGTTTACTTCACTCCTCGTGATGGCATGATGGGAGATGAGATGAAAGGAGCTGGTTTCACTTCCCTTGAAGTGATCTTACCGAGGGTGAGGGAGGGTGCAGAGACCAGACAGCGGGGTCTCCAGAGTCCGCGTGGAACTGAAGCCACTTGGTTTTCCGACAATTTCTTTAATGTATAAATCTCAGAAGGCATCAATAGAAATGAGCTGCTGCACTTTGAAGGAATGAAAATATTTTTTTTTTTTCTCAGCTTAATTTGATCTCTTGCCTCTGTATCACATAATTACACTTAAAAGGTGACTGAGCACAGGTGATAACTCTGTTTATCGCTGTTTATCCCATTTAGAAATGGGCCACTCGTTTTTGCTGCTGATAGTTTATCATTTTCTCAGCTTTGGCTATGAAGCTGTTCAGCTCACTGATTATGAGTTATAAATACATTAGCCAACTGAATTTGCATGGCGTAGGGGGTATCAACGGCCTATCTTGCTTATTAAACTGGCCAGTGAATACTGCTAGTGTCTCAAGAGGCTATCTTAAGTGTGATTAAGAGGCAGTTACTTGTACTGCAAACATATTTATGCTCTTTTTAAAAAATAGTGGATAGGGGTGCCCTGGTGGCACATCGGTCTAAGCTCGCGCACCATTAAGGCTGTGTCCTTCCTGCGGCGGCCCGGGTTCGATTCCAGCTCGGGTCATTTGCCGCATGTCTTCCCCTATTCTTCTCCCCAACCTTCCTGTCACTCTCCACTGTAGAACTATCAAATAAAGGAGAAAACCCCAACAAAAAAAATCTTTAAAAAATAGTGGATAAACTGTATTAACTCTAAGCTGTATGTCAGCATCTTTTTAAAAGATGACCTGAAAATAAACAGTAAAATAAATATTGCAAGCTATATTGCATGTACTATGGAAAATGTTTGTCTTTCGTTCTATGATAAACACAAAGAAAAAAATGCAAAGCCAAATTTCACGTTATAATGAAAGTCAATATCATAATTAATGTAGACTGGCAGAGATTGCTGAAATATACTTTTACCACGGGGGAATGTTTGGGGAGTGGGGGTGGGGGAGTAGAGTAATTCAAATGATTCTCTCATCTGGCCACAAGATCCCATTCCAATCAACAACATTGTGTTTATTTTCGCTTGTCTTTATATTGGTGCCAATAATTTCATTAATTTGGAAAGTGCAGTGAAAATTATAAGTTTCTTTGTTAACTTACAAAAAATAGTCTCTAATAATGTGCAATATTTTGTGTTAAATATGGCAAGCAATTGAAATTATCTAGCCAGCATAATGCTTTCAGGTTTTTGTGCAGTGAAGTGAGCAAAACTGCAGGGATTTTACATTGCCTCGTTAAATGCTGCTTTGGATTTTTTTCTTTAATTTTGGTTGGTCATTTCTATTCCTTTCTAATGAAGCTCTTAAAACCTATTTGTATCATCGTACTGTCCATTGGAAATGGACTTTTTAGTGACAAAAACTGTTAACTTTTAAGGCTGTCAATGCATTATGTACTCTAATAATCAGACTTATCACCATATCCTGATGTATGAGTTGCACACTCACAGCAATGAAAACATCTAAAGCCATTAAAGACCAAAAACTCAGATGGATAAAAAATAATAAATTGTCTAACCAAACAGTATTAGATAAAAATGAGCTGACTCCAGCTGCCTCTTGTCTGTGCAGCTGCTGTCAGAGAGCCAGATCAACATGGTGAAGGTGGTGAACTCTGTCAGCGACGCCCTCAACTCCATGCAGAAGGAGACGGGCGGCATCAAGAGCCGGCTCAAGGCGGACCTCCAGAGGGCTCCTGTCCGTGGAGCGAGGCTCAAAGGCTGCGCCAATGGTGAGGGCCTCCATTGTTCTATTGCAGTCCCAATTTAATTCTGTCTGTCAGTGAGGCAGTTCTTCCAGCAATGGACATATACAGTATATAAGGGCTGCAATTCAAATCAGTTCAATGAGAGCACGCTAATGCCTGCCCGCTGGTAAAAAAAGAGCCAGACTTTGGGGGGGGGGAATAAAAAGATGTTCATGCTTATGCTTCCGTTTTTAGAATGCTCCATCATCTGCTTTTCTCTGTATTTTAATTACCTCTGCGAAGGAGGTTATGCTTTCACCCCTATTTGTTTGTTTGTCTGTTAACAGGATAACTCAAAAAGTTATGAACGGTTTGGCACGAAATTTGGTAGGATGGTAGGTGGTAGTCCAAGGATGAGTTAATTCAATTTGGGAAGTGATCTGGAACATATTCTGGATTCTAGATCCGGAAGAACCAATAATACAGACACATGGCATGGCGGAGGTATGCGCCCTACCGAGTGCCCTTCTGGCTGTTTCTTTAGCAGTCTTGATCATAAAGCCCGGATTCCAAGTCATCACTTTGGGCTTCCATTTCATCACATAAGTACGCACTCTCAACTGATGTGTAGGGTCTGTACTAACAGAAACCTCACTGAGAGACACTATATGGGCACTTCTGTAATGCCCTACAGTGCTGAGGCTGCTGCCAACCGTTCTTTAGCTCGATGTGCCAGTCACCGGAGCAATAGGGAATTCTTTCTGCTTCGCTAGTTGTTGGTTGAGAACACTGTTCAGTATTGACTGTAGCTCAAGGATATGCCCCTGAAATACCAGCCCTAGGTCAGTCCTCTCATTAAGCCCAACACAATTGCAGATCTTTAGACAATAACAGGATATAACAAGACTGAATCCCCATCACTGGGCCTTTCGAAAGGAAGTTCAAGGTGATCCATTTCACTGCAGTTTTTCAGTCAGCTACCAGCTGTTATCAAAATCCCACCTGAAATGCCCGATTGAATGGAAAAGTACTGAATATTTTGCTCACGTAAAGGCACAAGAATCAGACGTTTATGTGGATAGACTGAATATAAACTTAATTGGGATCGAGGTGAGAAACCATTTCTGTTTCCTGCAAATGTATTCTCTGTATACTATGTGAAAATCCTTAGGCAATTTCACACTCCGTCAATGCCTGGCTGTTAAATAGTGAGCTGGAAGCCAATGACAATGGACTCACTGGTGCTGACAGGGAATAAGTAGCCCTGTCTGTGGCTGCTCAACTTGTAGCAGGTGTTTATTTCAAATACTGAACCTGTGAATACTGGGACTGTGTCTGCAGATTAAGGAACTGAGTCAGTGTCTTGGCAAGTTCCGAAACTTTCCAGAGCCAAGGTAATAGCTGTACTTTATCATGGGTCAACCCAGCGTAATGCTCCTCAAACGAGGGACGAGGGAATTCCCAGTGGGGAGCACACCACACAGATGTGTCCATAACATGTAGATTTATACATTCACCGTGTCAAAGGACATGCCTATTTTGCATTCCTGATCTTGATCCACAGTGAACAGGAATGCATAATCGATTAGACAGAGCTGTTTCAGGTATTCCCTCTTTCATACACCCTCCCTCCCCCCATCTGTGCAAAATTCACAATTTTCTATTGGGCAATTCCTCCATTATATTAATTCCATTTCTCAGGGGAGAGATGGAAGAATTTGTCATGATAACAGAAGGGCTGCAGATAAAACTGTGGCAGTTGTGTGGAAGAGACATTGACTTGATAGGTAGAAGAGATGTTGTGACTGGGCACTGAAGAAGATGTTGTCACCTCTTCTCTGTCTTTAATTAAGAGTACATTCCATTTTACAATAACGTGTAGAGGAAACTGTCATCTGCGGTTATGCATTATTCCGTAGTTTACTTCTCTTTTATCACTCACAGGCTCTAGGCCTCGAGACTGCAGCGACATCTACGCCAACGGACAGAGGGAGGATGGAATATACTCCATATTCCCCACACACTACCCCTCCGGCTTTCAGGTGTTTTGCGACATGTCCACTGATGGAGGCGGCTGGACGGTGAGCATCATTGACCACTGATTCATGAATCCCGCACACTCATGCACCCACACACCGAATTATACATACGCAGTCTTTCTGTGCAATGCATCTACATACGCAGTCGCACTTGCTTACATAAAAGCACTCCTATACTGTATGTGCACATGACTTGCTTTTGTGTACACTTGTAAGCATGCACACACACCTGCACCATGTGAGCATGCACATGGACACGCACGTGTGCACAAATGTACTTACGGGAGGATGTGCAATAGATGTGTCATGCAGCGAATTGAAATGCAAACCCACAAGGCTGACTCAATATGATGAGACACTTCAGGGAATCTGTTCATTTATGTAACTTATCTTTATGAAGTGGGACTGAATACACTCTTGTACATTATGTATGGTGAACTAGGATATAATATAGCAATCATCTCATCCATTGTCATCTCATGTGTCCTAAATCTCTGGTGAGAAGCCCCGAAGGTCCAGTCCAGTGCTTGCATATTCATGCCCGTGAGCGCAAAAACTATACAGCAGGAACACATTTGGGTTAGGAAATGAAAGTGTCGCACGAGGTTCAAAGCTTCCATCCATTCTGCAGTCTGGTGTTTAATCACCAGTTTTCTGAATGTAAACATGTATTTCTATCCCCCTTCTGCCATTGCCTCATTCATCACAATTCAGAAAGACTATAACACTTTATCATTCTATGTTCATTTTGTCTTGGTGATCAGAATCAGCCCATTCCTTTGCCCAACCCCAATGAATCCCTCACAGGGCTCATTTTTCTGTTATTATCTTGCATCCGTACCGCTGGATAAAAATTTTCAGTACCCTCTGGTGTTGTTTCTGAGGCCTGGCTTCAACTAGTCTGTTCTCAGGAATTTATTACGATGGCTTCCTTCAATCTCTTGTATTGAAAAATGGTGCCTTGTGTTTTAACTATTTTAGCTTGGTATACTGTATATATGTTACAGACAAACTGCGTATCTTTCAAGTCAGTCATTTCGTGAAGTGCCTGAAATCTTTAGGTATTTCATGAAAAGACTGGATTGAAACCCTGGCATTTCACGAAATGCCTGACTACACAGTTTGCCCATAAAACATACAGTGACTGCCATAATTAATTGCCCACGGACAAATTAGTTTGGTGCTGAGCTTGAAATGATACAACAACTGTGAGGTTGAAGAGCATACTGTCAGCCTTTGATTATATAGCATGGATATATGGGTTTATTTTTTACTTTGTCACCACCGCAGATCCTTAAGCTCGATAACTAGAACAGTTTTTATGGTAATCTGATTCCTGGTCCATGAAGAATAAACTGTATTGTTTTGTGATGACCCTACAACCTTTCCTGTACCACCGCCTCCAAGTCAAACCTTACATTTCCAAATGCAATAACTCAAAAAGTTATGGGAATCATGTCAAATCTGCTTTCAACATTCCAGGTCCATAAAGGAGAACGTTATCGATTGTACTTACTCTGCAGTATTTCCTGTAGTACCACCACTAAGCCAAATTTAACATTTCCATATGCAATAACTCGAGCGGTTTTGATGGGAATCATGTAACACTCCTTGTGATTGTTTCTGGTGCATAGAGAAGGACCGTTATTGATGTTGGTCACCCTATGACCTTTGCTGTGGCACCACCAGGCCAAACTTTCAATTTTCAAAATTGTAATAACTCTAACAGCTTAACAGGGAGTCATGTTAAACGTTCTGTGATGTTACTGGTGCATAGGGATGATGTTGGTGACCCCATGCAGTGATTCTTACCATTCCATTCTTACATTGTTTGACCATTGGCTCATACAGCTTTTGGCTAAGTGGCAAGCGTCACGCCATCTTGCTGTGCCTTTTGTGCCTGCTCATGTTATACCCAATCATAATTGGATCTTCTGTTACCTATTCACAGAAAAGCAGGTGTTTTCTGAAAATTGCGCTGCTTTTTTAGTCTTTCCAGTCCTCTGTCCCAGTTGTTTTGGAACATGTTGCACGCACCAAATTTGTAATTTGTAAATATTTACAGAATTAAATATAGCTGATAGGGTGAAATTTAAATATTTTCTATTTTAGTTATTTTCAACTAAATGTGATAAGATAATTTACTAATCTCTTAATTCTGTTTTCATTTGCATTGAGCATACTGCTCCCATTCTAGTGGAACTGAGGTTGTGGACTGCGAAATGCATTTTGCCAAAACAAGTTGGAAAATCACTTTTTCTGGTGGGAACCAGAGGATTAAGGTTAGGTATTAGAATTAGGTTCTATTTTAAAGTGAGGTTTAAAATAAAGTTTAAAAATGGGGTTATTTAGGGGGGTTATTTAGACTCTCCTCCCAAGCAAAACAACTGGATAGGTTGTAGATACAAGCGGCCAAAATGACCTACGTTTACATATAAGTGACTGGAGGAAGTAGTTATTATGACCACTGTTTTTGAGAGGTCAGGGAGAAAGAAACGGCTTTATTAGAGTGATGGTCATTTGCTGTTCTGGTTTAATCCAACTGGAGTTCCCATTTAATTGTGATGGAAATAAGAAATTTATAATTTTGCTGGAATGTAATGAGTGCCATACTGGTACAGAAACTGGGATTGTTTGGGATGCACTTTTGATTTAGATTTTGGAGTCACTTAGCTGCTGTTACCTTGAACAAGGACTTGAGTTTTTTTTGTTTTTTTTGTATACTCCAGCTGTGGATTGTATCGGAAAGCAACGGAATGCAAGCTGTGTATAATCTGGATTAGGAATGCAAAAGATTTATGGTTGGCATTGTCAATTAAATCTTTGATCATAGCTCGGTTTTTTTTTTTGGTTGAGTAATGTCCTTCAAGCACCATTGAAACATCTTGGATTTTTGGGTATGTACATGGGAAAGATCAAGTGAATGGCAGCTGTAACAGAGGGATTTCTCATTCTTCCAACCTGTCTTAGGGAGGAAAAGCTTGTGTATACAGCAGCTAGTGTCTATGATAAGGATCACTGACATGCTGTCTTGTTTTTATGACATACAAAATTTGATGCCACCATTGCTTGTACTCAAGAAAATAGACCGTTACATTCGGAACCTTTTTTATTACTAAACCTTTATGTAAGTTTGGGAACAAATAAAGTTCATATGAGTCATACTGAAATATTTACTGCTCCACAAAACTGACAGAAATAAAGTGGTACTAGCTCCACCGGACTTTCATTCTCCCAAAGAAAAATCACTTGTGGCTTTTGGTTTGACATTTCTAAATATCATATGCAAACATAACCTCATTTCAGATTTACTTTCAAATGAACATTGGCATGCAAATTTGTCCAAGTAGAGAGCAGTACTGGTTTCTGTGCATACTCTTTGCTCATTTTTTTCCAAGCAACTTGATTAACATCTTAGTCTTAAATTCTACAAGAAAATACATTGCATATTCGTTTTTTGAGGGAACTGTTAAAGAGAGTGGTGACTTAATCCTCTGCGACCCACATTAACTCCTCTCTGTTTTAGTATGCCACTGGGTTTTGCCTTATAAAAATGCCATTTTTTACAGCATCATCAAGTGAGACACACCTCCAGTCACACGCTAAAGACTTCTATACACTACAATAGGGTATACTGGCCCATAAAGAAAAAAAAAATCAAAACATGGACTTAAAATTTTAACCTTAGCTATTCAAAACAGTGTTTAAAACCATAATATCAAAAGAAACAAGCTCAATATAGAAAACTACCCTAATTTCTTTTGATTTTTCTAGAGTTATGCCCATTCTTTTGGGTAGTGTCGATGTGTATGTTTTGCCAAGAATAGTCTTTTTTTCCCACCAATTCATATCCATAAACATTATATGCATCATGGCAATACCTGTCCACTCAAACTTTGCACTTCCTGCATCCTACAGTCCCCTGCATCCTTTTGGTGCTGGTCCTGTGTTGGAAAGATTGCCTTGCCTCTCCCCTGGAGAACAGTCCAGTGGTGCTTCCATGAGCTGAGCTAACAGTAGCTCATTCCTCTCATTCCACTGGGTTAGTGGCCCACCTTGTCAGAACCTACATTGCAACGTATGAAAATAAATACATGAAACTAAATTGTTGCAAACAACAACCTTGACCACCTCTCTTTGCACACCCACAGAGAGGCAGACTTCTGGGGTGATTGAAATGACTAAAATACCTAGTTCACAGCTGCCTTTGGTGTATTTCACAAACGCCTCCTTCCACCCTATACTATTCTAGTTTGCATATTTACATAATATATGTTTACTTTCCCATGCTGCAACGGTCAGGGAAAAAAACTCAGTGCTGTCATTATAGCTAGATGCTGCCATGGCCGTAACCACCATTGAGGACAACGCGGTCCGGACCTCGTTTAATTGTCCCTGAATTTTCATTTTATTCCCCACCCATTTTTCCCTTCACTGTGCCCGTCTATTCAGCAAACAGTGTGTGTGTGTGTGTGTGTGTGTGTGTGAGAGAGAGAGAGCGTGAGAGAGAGAGAGAGAGATCCATAGTGCCGTGTAGGCTATCACGTCACCGTGCGTTTTAAATACCACGGCTTGCGCTGCGAATGCGCAGCAGCGTAGGTTGAGGTAAACGGACAAACTCATTCGCGAGTCTTGCGAGAGAGAGTTCAATCGTATCATTGTTGTGAAGGGAGACCATATGCTAGCCTGAGACTGACCGAAAATGCGCAGAACACTGAGGCAGACTAAATTGTTATTTTCGAAGCCGACCGAAGAGCAGGCAAAGAGGAGGAGGCAGGGCTCTCAAGTTTTGAATGCAGGCTAGAGTGAGATTTAGATTTAGTAGAGTGAGAAATACTCCCGTTTTCAAAGGTGCATAGTAACGAAGTACACGTACTTCTTTACAGTACTTAAGTAGTTTTTTTTCTTTTGACGATTTGTACTTTACTCAAGATTTTTTTTTTAAACCGGGACTTTTACTTTTACTCTACTACATTTAAAAGATAAAAAGAATACTTTCACTTCGTTACTTTGACACTGGCAACTTCGTTACTCGTTTCAAATTAAAATATGAATTTAATTCATTATATACGGATTATCTGGATTTGGCGTGTTTGAGAAGAACAACGGTGCTCGGCAGGGTATCTTTGTACAGATGTGTCCGCCAGTGGATGTGAAGCTGTAAATTTATGCACGCAGTTACAATATTCTATCACTAGATAGCACACCAGGATCAGTTATTGAATATTCACAAGCAAGCCGAGCTCAAACAAGGATTATAATGTGGACAAGTTCACTCCAATCCCTGTTTTTCGGGAGTTGCCTGAATAAAACTCCTCAGCTAAGCCTGATGTGCGAACTGCTCAATATACTTGCCCATAGTATCTATCCAGCAGTTATAAAAATATATGTATATCTTGCTACAGAAATAATCGTTGTCCTCTGCAGCAGGCACTTCAGCTACAGTGAGCCAATGGTATCCCAATCAATAGTTAAAGCTGAAGTCGGCAGGATTGCTGGACCGAGAGGACTTTCAAGCCCCTCCCCTATTTGCGCTGAGATCTAAACCAGTCCCTCCCTCGATTTTTTGTGCACATCCATTTGACTGTGATTGTCATGCAGTTAGCTGATTGGTTATTTGAGCCGGCAGCGGTAGAATTTCGCAGATCGCATTTCCACAGGCTGTGGGTGGAGATAAAGTCGCGGATTTTTTTCTAAAATCACCTGATTCACATTCGCATGTCTAAGCATAGTGACAGTTTCAGTAAATGAAACCAAAAAAATCTTCGTGACTTCAGCTTTAAGAAAAATCGGTTTTCTGAAGCAAAAATTCCACGTTATTCATACTATGTAATTCTACTATTAATTATAGTCAATTATAGTGGTTTTTAAACTGCCAGTAAACTCAAAGAAGAAGTATATTAAGGAGAGACTGCCTGTTTGTTTTTTGTGTCTTTCATTCACCTGAAAATTGATTAAAGAGCACGGGGAGAGAACAAACAGTGGTTGCTTTGCTTCTTTCTATGCGTACTATGAAAAATACTTTGTACTTATACTTGCACTTTTGATTCTTTAGTAAATTTTTTCACAAAATACTTTTGGTACTTAAGCACATTTAATGTGAGCTACTTTTGGACATTTGCTCAATTTTTTCCAGTACTTTATACACCTCTGCCCGTTTTCCACCGTAAGTGAATGAATAATGCAGCTTTCAGAACGTTGTTGTAGCAGGGTCACGTAAATAATTTCAGGATAACTTTGTTTTTTTTTCATTGGTTGTTGGCGTAAATCTTACCCAGATACGATAGTGCTATTATCTTATTGGCTATTGGGTAGCCCCTTTCCTTTTTGTGATTGGCTGGCAGGTGGCAAGCTGCCACCAAGAACTCCTGGGGAGACGTGTTTGATTCCTGCCAGTTTCCACAGTTATAGCGGTGCTGCTGCGCATATAGACCTACTGTTGGAAATTGTTGTCATTTTAATATTTTTTTTTTGCATGAAAAATGCTATGTGCGGCATAGGTGCGTGACATCCGACTGAAATGAGTGACAATCACGCTCATTGTATGAGGCTTCAGAGCCCTGAGGAGGTTAGGTGAGAAATGAAAAAGTTATGCAACACACAAGTCTCTTGCTACAGTCCAACTGTTACCACTCAATGTGTTCCTGAAGAGGTTATTGGAAATAAATGTCTTATTAGCAACAAAACAATGTAGTGGTTGGAGCTTGGGGGGCAAGCGTGCATTATTGGACCTCGGTATTTCAAAAGTCCTGGTTACGGCCCTGGATACTGCAGGTCTGTCTTGATAGCCTGTAGCACTAATGGTGTTTAACGTGCAAAACTAATAAATCTGCTATCCAAATTCGCATTTCCCTTGTCTATAGCTTCATAATCCATCAGAACTTCATATAATTTCATGGTAGCATAACTTATTCGTCCTTGTGAAGATCTATTGCCCCGCAAAAATTCCTCTCATCCTCAGAATTATACACCGCGGATGCAGGAGTGATCCGCATTTCCATCAAGTATATCTTTGCCTTGAAAAAATAGCTCTAAAGGTTCATAGGTTTCACTCTATGTTTCACCAACAAAGATGGTGAATGAGAATTGATCGATATGCTGACAGATAGAAAAAGCAGTTTACAGACAAATGGGGAGACTATCCACATCTTTGACAACTTTATGTATTAGTGAGTCAAATGGACAAACAGAGGTTTGCCAGCCAGTGCTATTTCTCTGAGGAGCTGAATTTCAAATAAAGTTTTACCATGCTGGCTGCCGAGTTGGCTCACTTGGTTAAGGCGCAACATTGCGGAACAGTAGTGACCACCACAACGCAGGTTCGATTCCCGGTCATACCAGCCGACAGTGGTCGGGAGCCTTTTCCGAGCAGCGAACAATTGGCCTCACGCTGCAGGGAAATATATTGGACTGGGACTGCCAGGTTGGGATATTAGCGCCACTCGTCAGTAACTTTCTAAGATAGCTCATGTTTGGGTATCCTCCGCCCTCATTCTGAACTTGTGATGTTTCTACCTAGGAGTGCAAAGAAGCAGTAGTTGATGGGCGCGTGCTTTGGAGGAGAGCCGCAAACTGTCCCTCTCTTCCGAGTTGGCAACATGGGGTCGCATACGAGCAAGATTGTATATAGTTCTCGAATTGGGCATTCCAGATTCGGGTGGGATTAGAGATGCCAGATTTTAAATTTAAAAAAAGTTTTACCATGCTGTTTCTGCATTAGGGTCATATGCAAAACAAAATAAGTGGGAAGTGTCAACATATTTTTTGTTTATACTTGAGGCGGTTGTGAATAGGCAAGGCGAGGGGCACCAGGCCGGCAACATACAGCAGTAACCTCTGGCTACATCTAGTGTGCACGAGTATACAATTTAGTGTTCACTTTCGCTGCATGCATCACAGCAACGAAAGTATATTTCCTCAAATTGAAAAACCATCAGTTTTAACTGTATAAAATTGTTTGTGTAACATGCAAACAGCTAGTTCTTGATGATTGTTTCGACTGAAGTAATGGCAATACTTTTTCACTTGTTTTAGTACTTTCTTTGGGTGAAAAATGAGTTCTATGACTCTTTGTTCATCAGCGATGCAAAGATTGATAAATCATAGTTTGTACAATAAATTAATTGATCATCGAGTTTGGAATTTTCAAAGGATATGTAGAATACATTGAAGAAATTGCAATTACTGGTGTTATCCTTAAAGAAAAAGATATTTTTCAAGGATAAATTGGCAGATTGATCTAAAAGCAATAATGAGTTTCACCAATTTGTTCATCTCTACAATTCAATGAGAAAGGAAACGGAGCATAGACATTGAACCAGCGAACCAAAAATAGCTTTTTTGATTTGAATTGTTGTCATGATAATCCAGGCCTAATGTAAAATGGCTTGCACCCGCTGCTCACCACCAGATCTAAATGGCAGATTTGCGGATACTGAGTTATTGCAATTATAGCATATGATTAATTTTGTACCACCTGATGACACTCAAACTACCTTCACAGGAGTCTCTGGCAGAGGATAATCACCCTTTTCTCATTCCAATTTTTACATGTTTTATTTACCAAGTGTTTCTTCGACACTAGAGGACCTGAGAAACATAAAAGTGGAGCTGTTATGGAGAGATAATAATTTTTGGGTCGCTCTTGTCTGGGGCAGACGCAGTCTTGACTGCGGATGTGACTGGAGGCAGTGAAAGGCAGTTTTGTCTCAATTTCTCACTCTCGAGTGTAAACAATCACACATACACTTAACTAAATATATCATTCTGCGTCACACCCTAACCAAATTCCATTTCACCTTCTCACTCACAGACGCATGAGCAAATGTGCAGACACTTAATAATAGCCGCTTTGAGAAATGAAATTCCACACTAGCACTAACATTTATCCGGAAGTATTTCAACACCACAACACACGCAATGTGCAGTTCTCTCTCAGGTAAAGGTTCACGTAACTTAGTTGGGCACGAACCAAATCGACACGTACTCTGACAGACAAGCGCACATGCTCACAGACAGTCTCACATACGCATATGTAAGCAAAGAGAACAATATGCACTTACAAAGACGCACTGTGCTGGGACTGAAGGCTGGGATAGAAGTTAATTACTTGCTACAGAAGGCAAGAAATGATCATGGTAATCAGGGAACGCCTGAGAGTGGTTCTCCCACACTGCCTCCCACTGCACAGGAGAGGAGTGGATCTGAAGGGGAAAATAAAGAGGCTGGGAGATGCGGCAGCAGACTGCAGGGAGGTTGAGCACATTGCACATTCCCAGCCGTCATCAGAAGTACAAACATCTACGAGGCAGCTGTGGGGCTTGTGTTGTTTGAAAACGAGTGTGACGTCCTGAGCACGGCAGTGTACTTCAGCTGAGGAATCTGAGAAAATGTCACGTTTAGCCAAAGGGCCATTTACTGTACTCTGAGACTGAGCTCTCCGCAGTGCTTTGCTGTGTGTGTGGAGCTGAAACATCTGCTTCTCCTGTGACTGTAGTGCAGTCTGCCCATGAAAGAGAGACTCACTAATATAAAGGCATGCCTCAAAATCAGCAGCGCACCGCACTGGCTCTATGACCAGAGTGTCATAAGTCTCCGTCGGGATGTGCTGGTGGGTTTTTGATGCTGGAAATATTCAGCAATGTGAGTGGATTATGGCTTCTGAGAAAACATTTTCCTTCTTTAGGAGCGTCTGTTTACCTAATGTGCGAAGGAGAGAAGTGCCTTCCAGTGTTACTGGCACCCTTTTGTGAATATGAGCAAAACAGGTGATGAAAAAAAATGTCTTTGCTGGTCATCCTCTTGATCTTTCACTCAAAATGTTCACAACTGGAGACCATCTGGGATTACACCAGCCCTGACAGCGATGCTGGTATTGCTTTCAGCATATTAGTCCCCAGTAAAATGCATTCAGTTAGCACAAACAGACCACACCCATCTTTTAACTCAGCCTTCCTTTATATCCCAACTACTCACCTGTAGTGTAATGTCAATGGTATCACGGACTCCATCGAATACCAGCAAATATTTTAAGAAAACTTTACAGCCTCTGCCTGGAAACTTAATATTGGCCATGGTTGGACCTTCCAGTGGGACAGTAATCTCAAGCACGCCTCAACATCTGCACAGAAGTGGTTCATTGACGGCAGAACAAAGGTGTGGCCTCAGCCATTGCAGTCCCCCTACCTAAACCCCGTAAAAAATCTGTGGCATGAGCTGAAGAGGAGAGTCCACAAGCTCTAACCTCAGAATCTGCCAGATCTTGAGAGACTCTGCATGGAGGAATTGTCTCAGGTCCCACGTCATGCGTTCACTAACCACATCATGCATTATTAGAGAAGAAGCTGTTATCTTGGCAAAGGGAAGCTGTACAAAATTTTAAATGAATGGAGTGCTAATAATTGTGGCATGCATATTTTTGAGAAAAAGTACTTGTTTCATGATAATAATTTCATGTTTCTTTTAACCCTCAAGCGACCAAGTGTTTCAGCGACTAAACTGACCGAGTGGGGTCATAAATGACCCCGCTGTGTTTTATGCAAAAATTGTTATTTTTAATGACCATTTTTAAGTTCATCACATCCACACAGCTTCACTTATGTGTGCCCGATATAAGTAAATGATCAAATGCAAAAAATTAAGCATTTTGATTAATTTTTATGAATGCCAAGAATAATGGAAAGTTGTGTGGGGTCGTTTATGACCCTAAAAAATGTACATGTTTTTCGAGTTTATGGGCATTGATTTTTGGCAATGGTCAATTTTTATTCACTAACCTTGCCTATCAGGACCAGAATAACATGGTTTGCAGCTGTATGTACCCTTGCCAAGGAAGTTATGTTTTCATTTGTTTGTGTGCGTGTCTATCTATCAGTCACCAACTTTACCCCAAAAACTAATGGTGCAATCTGCGCCCAAAAATTTATATAGGGGTCATTATTGGTCCAAGGACAAAATTGCCAAAATTTGATCTCATCTGAGCTGAGCACAATAAAACTAAAAATATTTTTGAATTAAAAATTGACGTATTTGCCAGATTAACGGATTGAGTGTTTTTTTATCATTCGATGGATGGTGTGTGGCCCCTCAGAGTACACATTTTCAATCTATAGAAAATGTCGTAATAATAAAAATAATCATAATAATTTGATTTGGATGAGGTATGCCGCCTTGGAGTTCTTTTTGTCGACTCAAAAAAACTGTATCTCTGGGGTCATAAATGACCCCAAACATCTTTCAGCTGTCCTTGACACAGCAATAGGCCAATTCCTCTGAAAATCTATGAAAATTCCTTGGAGGAACTGCTTGACAAACTCATTGAAGGAAACACTTTTATGATTTAAAATATTAAAACAGAACATAGAAATGTATGTCTGGGGTCATAAATGACCCCACTCGGTCGCTTGAGGGTTAATTATGTTACTTCAATTAAAGGTTAAATTTTTGTAAATATTTTGGATGAAACATAATGAGGATAAACACTGAAGACCTGCATCTTGTTTGGCTCATTTTTACTAGATGGTGCCAATAATTCTTGAAGGAACTGCACATGAGGCAGCATTGTCACGTGATCTATTGAGAAAATGATATTTTTGCTAATTTTTCCCATTGTGCAGCAATTTTTAAAGTAGTAATTTAATTTCTAAGCATTAATTTCCAAACTAAATGAACTAGGAGTGTTGAGGACATAGTTCTCTGTAGGTTGTGGCACAATTGTGATCCAGGAAGGTCCTAAGTCCTACCCCGATGCAGACATAATAACTGTTTCCCTGACCCTATATGCTGCTGGGTCATTCCAGAATCTACTTGCATGTCCAATTTATTGCCTTTCAACTGCATAATTGCCTTTTAATTAATTCTATTATTAAAAACTTGTGAGTGGGATCAGTAGAGTGCAGACCTCATCCAAGGATTCGGTATTCAACATAATTGTGTCTTTTGGCAGATTAGTGTGAAGATTTCATCAACTCTCTTTTGGCTCAGGACCAACCTTTGAACAAAGTTTTATGTAAATTTGTTCATAACTTTTGAGACATCTTTATGACAGACAAACGGACAGACACAGTTGTAATAAGTATAAAGTATGCAAACATATTAAATTTACCGCTACGTCAAATATACTCAGATGACACCGCAATAGCCAAATTTCACTGCGCGCAGCCAGAGCTGTCTTAGCAGTGTACTGTACTCCACAATACTATGGAATCAATGGCAATGGGTTGAAGTACACAACATGTTAATTGTTACAAACTGGCTAATACTCTGTATCTTACTGCAATGAGTTGTAATCAAGTATCTAGTATACACTGGCGTGGTATGGCACATGAAGCAATCTAGTCCTTTCACCCATGCATATACTTTGTATTTGTTCTTTTTAAACCAAATAAGAGCATCAAAGAACTTTTTTTCACACCCACCTGCAACTATCAGGAATGAAACACCCCCACTGTCAGCCTTTGGAGGAGGTTTCTATAGTCCTTGTATGCATCACATATGATTGGGAAAATAAGACCGCAGATTCTGGACCTCGCTGCGGTAGAATTTATTTTATTTTTTTTATTTTTTGGGTGTAGGCGCTGGCTACTTTTTTTGAATGCGAGTCAGGTCCCGAGCCCACATTAGCATGACTACAAGGATGTTTCTCTGCTTGAGAGTGAAAACAAAATTAGGCTGCACAATGCACAATTTGAGTGGGCAGCGAACCATGTGCTGTCATTTTATTCAGTGAAGTTTAGCCTATCTGAGGGTTTTGACCCTGAAAGTGGTTGTGTAGGTCATTGAGTTTTTCAAATGTTCCATGTCCCTGTAATTAAAGGCCTCACTCTTTTTAGCACTCCATTTGACAGCCTTGATTTTCTTCCCTCCCCATTCAGGGAAATTATATAAATATGAAGGAAAATTGAAAAAAAAAAAAACTTATAAATGGGAATGGATTTCTGACCTGCTAGATGATTTTCTTTCACAAGCTCCTCTATTATCTTTCCACTTATTGTGCTCTCTCATACAGACTGTTTGGAGTTTGTTGATTGTGAGTTCCACCTGACATTGGTTGATTGTGATGCATTTTCTGAAAAGAAGCATCTGAAGATATCAGCCTGTGATTAAACTAGCATTGATGTGTTGCACTCTTGATAATGTGAGCAGGCCCAAAGAGCCCGAAATGGTAACAAAATGAACTAATAATTTTGCCTGTGATATCAATGCTAATTGCCCTGACAGTTACTGGACAGAATTCAGTCAACATACAAACAATACACCTAGATTCAATTTGACCTCAATTTCTCTAAACTGTTATTCAGAGATCAATGATTCTGATGATTTTTTTTTCTTCATTTTTTATATAATACACGGTCATGGTTATAGTGATGTATAGCATTGAAAATAACTGCCTTTGTGTTTATACTCTGACTAGACTACTAAAGGAAAGAAAACTTCACTCCCCAAGACTCCATTTACTCATGGAAATGGGTAGGAAAACAAATATTCTTTCTCAGTTAACTGGCCCATGATGTGCAGCCTTCTGAAAAGATCAGTGGCATATTGCAAAAAAAAATCACATAAAATCAGTATCTGTCCCTGCCTTTGAGAGGAAGTTTATCACATAACAAGATTCCATTTATTCCAGAGGAAACATATTTTGCTGACTACAACTGGGATGCACTTGGGAACACTGGTATCACGCGGATGATATGGATAGCGTTTTGCCTTAAACCCTGGACACCTCCTTTTCTTTGTGTCTTTGCAGACAAGTGACAGAATACAGGTTTTTTCCCCCCTTTCATTCGACAGTTGACTTGTGGGTACATGACAAGGTAGTAGAACATTTTACTCAATCAGGCCGCGGCAGCTGAAACGTCTACTTTGACGCTTGAGTTTTCGTTTCAGCTAGTTTCAGCCCTTGTCTATGCAGGGCTGTCTGTGAGCGATCGAGTTACCAAGTAATTGCTGTGTTTTTCTGCACTCATAACTCTGCACATGGGAGGAAGCGAAAAGCAGACTTATCCTGATGGCAGATTTAAAAGGATAGTGACAGATAAAAGTAGCATTAATGCTAGATGGGGGAAAGCCTTGTCAAATGGCTCACTCCCCACTCCCTCCTCGGCTTGAATTTTACATGACCACTAAAGGTCTGAAGCTCTGCAATTTCTCCTCCTCGCCACTCTATTTATATTCTGATGGGCGAGATGTTTCTCCCAGCTAAAGATTGTTTTAAATGACTGACCCCAGCACAGTAAGCAAACTGGGCCCAATGATTGATCTTGCAGCAAGTAATGATTTTTTGTGATTACGGACAGGCTTGAATTTCAATTCCAGTCTCAGTCGAGAAAATAAAATGCATTCATCTTTTGAATTTGCACTGGCTACCTTTGGTGAATTTCATATTCTAATAGAATATGTGCCCCGGGCACAGGGTAATGTATTCTATTATTATTATTTTATTTGCTAAAAGGAACAGACTAAAATGAAGAGTTTATTAATAATTGATGCAAGCAGATATACCCCTACTGCTTCAGTATGTGGGGTTGCATTATCAAATGGTGCTTTTTTCAAAAGTAGTTCTATAGCTCTAAAATATTAACTGCTGGAATAAAGTGAAATGTAAAAGTTTGGGTTTGAATGTATGTGTGCATTTGAAATGTTCAGAATGTTTTTAATGCACAAGGATTCTATTTTTTGAACATTCCAAGGGATTTGAACCTATGATAAAAACAGACATTCAGAAGATCTAGTTCTCAAAGGCACTCAGGTTTTTATCTGAAAGTGTTTGATGGTAGCATCAGTATTGAAACAGAAAAAAAAGTTATTTATATCGAAAGCAATTAATAAGGGCCTCATTTCGGGCAACCTAGTTTTGTCACCCATAAATCAATTTAGAACTGTTGTTTCCTTCTAGTAGCTAGCGCTGAATACTTAATGTAGACAGCTGTGATGAACTGGAGATTACTGAGGAATTCAGAGTGTGATTGTATTAGTGATAGTGAAAAGAATTAGCAGATATTATTGATAATTGAACTAAGTGAAAATTAATTTTTGCACGTGTCTGGCATAAGAGGGTAGAGGGGTGTATTTATGTGGCACAGAGTGATGTATGTAGTTAAGAGTATGTGTGATAAAATGTACTCAATAGACAGGGAAAATGAGAAATGACTGACAAAACCACGAATTGGTGCTATCAGTCAAGCAAAAATAAATCTGAGGCTAGTAAAATAATTACTTGAACTACACCGGGCTTTCTTTACCACAAGGGATGCAAGATATTATTAATATTCATATGACTGCTTGTACATCAAAGCATGAACATTTATAGATCAGGAACAGCCAGAATAATATATTTTTAAATATATTTTGGTTCACGGTAAAATATTAAAATTTATAATTTATAATTATATTTTCCCTCTGTTTTGTATTTATTCCACAAACCAGGCACAGTTTACAGGAGTCAGTTATGCAAAGTGGCATCTCATTTGATAACATACAATTCTAAACGAGGAAAGAATTTTTAGGAAGAATAGCAGATTGATTAGCTAAATATTAATTTGTGTGCAATTGTATATGTGAGGGTTCATAAATTTGTTAGTATAAATTTACTGTAATTATACACAGAGATTAAAATGGTATTTGGTTGCTTGTCAAAGTACGAAGGGGACAGTATTGATTATTCTTCTTTTCTGCATCAATTGAACAAGGAAGTGCTCATTTTTTCTTTTATGGAATTTATGTTGAAATATTTATTCTATATCATAACTGTGCTGTTTTCAATCGGTAGATTTCTTGGCAGTGTGCTCAGTTGGCATAACATTTGCTTGGTATCTCTCTTAAGGCATGTAACTGCATAGCAGATGCTCTTATCCAGATAAACTTACAGACCATGCATTCTGTTTATTGTCCATTATATATCCAAATGCTTACTAGAGTAAGCATATGGACTTTAATATCACCCTTTAATTGGCCTCTGTTGGGCTGTGTCTTTCCTGATTGTTGACTTCATTTTCTCTCTACAGTAGGAAGATTCTCTTTGGGAATAATTCTGTTAAATGCATCATGCTGTAAAAAATAATGTGAAGGGATGGAAGGGTAGAGGACAGTTTGTTGCACAGAGAGTCAGAAGGTTAAATTGCTGTTTTTGAGTGCTTTCGACAGCAACGTAGTGGCATCAACTGACTGGCCAGGTTTTTTTTTTTTTTTTTTTTTTTTTCTCTCCATTGCCTTCAAAAATACGATTACTGTGTCTAATGTAGGGTGGTGGGGGTGTGTGTGTGTGTGTGTGTGTGTGTGTGTGTGTGTGTGCGCACAGACAGTGGGTGGGGGTGGGGGTGGGTTGTGACTGTAGGGGGAGTTGTTGGCAGGTTGGTATTGAAGTTGAGACAGAATGTCCCCTGATCAGTCAAGGGTATGAGCCATGTCGACCTTGGAAGTACAGGCAAGGGCGTGAGTTTTGTCTTCCCCACACTCACTGAGCCCATTAACTGGGGAGTTGAAACGGGAAAAATGGCCATGTTTCAGGACCTCCTGTCGAGCTGAGCATAACAGGATGGAGCAGATTTGTCCTTCTGTGCTTAATTAAGGCTTTAAAGCTGTCTGCATATCTACAGGAGGTTTAGAAGAGCACTAGAGCATCTGGCAAAGGAGGATTCAGATCTCAAAGGCTCAAATCTTGCAGGATATTTACTTGTGCTGGATGCCACAAAGCTGGCTTCTGCACCATGACTGAGGGTATTTGTGCTTACGTGCTTGCATGAATAAACACTTAGCCAGTGGAAAAGAGATTTTTTTTTTTCAATCTTTCTGCTGCAATAAAATGTACTCAAGGCTAATACCTGATGTCTGGCTTGAGAGTCTGAAGGGTTCCTGTTTCAGGAGCAGTGAATTGGTCTGAGACAGTGGCAAATGGCAGCCTCCATCACAAGATGCACCTGTTATAACAAGATAAAGGAGTTCTGAAGTTCCATCCCACTTAAATGTTCTTACACTTTAAAAGACATATTCTTCTGTGACGTGAGTAGATTGAGAGAGTATGATTATGTGTGAAATGTCAGCAGGTGAACTCGGCAGTGTTCTATCCCTGGACTGTGTGTTTAGTGCCATTATGTCATTTGGCGAAAGGTCACACAAAATGCTCAGCAATATTTTAGAGCAGGAGATTACATAAATGAATCCAGTGGGAATATATTTGTAATGCACTTCAGTCCTTCAAGTACAACAAGATGTGCTGTTTATGGAATAAGCCTCCATTAGCAGCAGCTCATTGCATTGGGCAAACAAGCACTTTCACGCATAGCACTGTTTATTTCACCACTGAGTGCGTTTTCACTGGAAGTTCAGTGTGTGCCCTCCATGAGCCATTTCTAATAATGATACTCCATGGTAATTCTTTAATCTGAAGATTAAACATCAAACATGTTACTGCCTTCCTATCGATCAGTGTCAGATTGATTCAGTCATTCTCATTCCCAAGAGTGCGAGAAGCGGGGTACCGTAAATGCACTCTTTCAAAAATAAATGTACTGAGAGTTAAATTTTGCTGTGCCATTTTCTCTCCAGGCTCCCTATATGGCTTTACATATGAAACTGAAATTACAGCAAGCTGAAATACTGGGGACATGAACTGACTAGAATGTGCAATGCATGAGCAGTCATGAATAGGAAAGTTCTGGAAGTAAAATTCAAAATTTAGGGTTAAAAATTACCAAAACAGTGTGCATTTGTAAATGATGAAACACTTGCTCCTTGAATTTTCATTCCCGAACACGATCATCAAGCATTGATGTGCATTGAGAGGCAGAAATGTCACTGCTGGGATATTCAGCCCAGCTTAGTATGTGCTCTCCAGATCAAAGATGCTGAACATGAGTTATAACCACTATACCATCGAGTCGCAGATGAAGCTCTACATCTGTTCCAGTCTGCTTGCTAATGTTCCCACAGCATTTTGCTGTGCTGCATCCACCCAGAGCCAAAGCCTTGGACCAGCTTATAGCAGCTTGTTAAGAAGATTTTTATTTCGTTAATACGGGGATGTCAGAGGCTTTATGTGCCGCAGTGTGAAACGTAGTTCTTAACAGGTGGCTCAGAGGTGTCTGCAGCAGAGTTGGGCATGGGACTGCTCATGTTGAAAGGACTGCAACTGTCCGTGCAACGATCCATGAACTGCGTCACAGGAGAGGCTGTCTGTTTTCACAAATAAAGCTTACAAGAGGCTGACTGTGGGGCTGTGGTGGAGAAAGAAATGAGGATGAGTCTATTGCTGCGGACTAAGAAAAGCATAAGGTGCAGGGAACACCCATCAAAGGAGCATCACAACTTCTTATTGCTTTTTTCTATTGTTATTTATTTACTGAATAAAAGCTGAACTGTAGAGCTTGTATTTTTATGGATTTCTGCTTACGCTGCATATCTGCATACTTACTTCAGCAACTGAGCAACTGAGTCAAAGAACTTTTGTCAATGATTCAATGATAGTGTCCTAACCTGGACAGAAAGCAAAGTCAAGAAAGTGTGCTGGAAATGTTTTGTCATCACCCTACATTCAGTCGTTGCGTGGGTCTTAAATTAAGGGAGTTCTTCTGTTCTCAGGGTAGATTTTCAAGAAAAATATTTATTTTTTGAAAAATCAATCATTTTAATTGTTTTGATTGGGGTTTTCTTCCATGAAAAAAATTATTATGTCTCAAAGATGTCATTGTAATATTTATTCAACAGTTTGAAAATTCAAATGTACCATAATTTCACTGTTTTGGACTTGGACCCAACCCAAAATTTTGAACATCATCTGTATGATTAAGAAATAAAAATGAATAAATTAAAACGTCACAGTTTTCTCTTAACTTAACTTTCTTAACTTAAACACATATTTCAAATTCAAATGCTTTATGCTTGTGTAATTTGCACATTTTTGTTGTAAAATATTTCTGTCCCTCATACATCTGTCATTACCATCATGCCAAACATTAGTGAGAAATAAAGTTTTTCAAACAGTTGTTACATGTGGCTGCCATGGGAATGAGAGGTGATGGGAGCACATGGCCAGACATGACAGAAACATGAATTTTTGATGTCCACAAATGTCATTTAAATATGTATACATCCTGATCTAAGAGTATATTTTTTAGCTGTCATTACCAAACAAATTGCCATTTCAGTATTTGAGCTCAGAAATAATAAATTTTATGTCATTTACGTGTATTCAATGTACGTTGTTTGCTGGCTAAACAGTTAGATAGGCAATTCTAAGACTTGGCTCACTTTTAATCCAAAAAGTTAAAACTGTCATTAACATCGCATGTCATTGTCACATTACTGCGATTAGTTTTTTTTTTTTTTTTTTTTTTTTTGTAGTGATCAGAGGTGGCTGATTTAAAATTGTTTTTGTCCATTCTTTTATCGCACATCTGCACTCTCCAGATGTTTCATTTTTACATTCTTTTTGGTGTTCCTTCTTTCATGAGCTAAATGTCCAGCCCTTTTCTCTGGTTTTGTTGTAAGATAGACATGGAATCTCATGTTTCTGCAGTGTGCGTTTTTGAGTGCTATTCTTTCGCGTTAAATGGGTGCTTTTAAAAAGATATTTTTAATATTTTGTTTTCCTCAAGATAAAATGAAATAAAAAAAACAGTAGTGTTCATTGTATATGTCATTACCAATGCATTTTGTCATTACCTGAACATGTATTTAAAACATGCTTCTCAAAGATCATTTGTTGTACATTTTAGAACAATTGGAAAAAACTTTTCTTGTCATATCATTTTGCATTGAAATAACTTTTTCTATTTTGTGATGGTAATAGCATTTTGCTGTGACAACTTTGAAAAAAAAAAAAGCATCATAATATCAGAAATATTTTGAAGGACAATCAAAGCTATGGTTAGATCTGTGTTCCAGACCACCTAATGAAAGGTTTTTAAAAAAAATCAGGGTTAACAATTTTTTTTTCCCGGAATTTCAAAAGTCAGTAGTGCCCCTAATTGAAGAATCGCCCAGTTGCAAACTACCCGTTTCTGTTACAATCACCATTCTGCCAACACAAACTGCCAACTTTATTTATGCGTTTTTTCAGGAAGTGTAGAAGCCAAGGAACTGTCTGAATGATAAGACTATTTTCTGGAATTTGTATTCTCTTCTTAGGAATTGCTGAGTAGTACAGGACACTGTTGCCTCATCATGTGCAATGGATAGCCAAAAGTATGCAAGTTTTCATTCCAACTAGTCACAACAGCAGATGATTTCATTAATTTGGTCCCTTCACTCTGCCTGGATGAGTGCTAATCAGTGAAATAATAATAATAATAATAATAATAATAATGCATTTTATTTGAATGGCGTCTTTCTAGACCCTCAAGGTCACTGTACAGAGCAAAAACAGTACACAATGTCAGAAAATAGACAATAAATAAAAACATGACACAAAATATATATGGTTAAAATTGTTGTCACATGATAAAACAGGATTGCAAGATGGCAGGAAATTCAAGGAAATGCAAAAGTGAACAGATGGGTTTTGAGTAGTTTTTTGAAAGATGTTAGTGAATCTACATGTCGGATGTGTGCTGGTAGGGAATTTTAGAGCCTGGGTGCTGCAGAACTGAAAACTCAATCACCCATTGTAGATAATCGTGTGGTGGGGATGACTAGAAGACCAGCTGAGGTGGAACAGAGAATGCGAGTTGGGGAGTATTCATGAAGAAGGTCAGAAATGTAGGGGGGTTCAAGAGTGTGCATGGCCTTATATGTGAGGAGGAGGATTTTGTATTCATTGCATTGTTTGACGGATAACCAATGCAGCTGAGCAAGGACAGGAGAGACATGGTCATAAGACTTCGAGCGGGTAAAGATTCGAGCAGCAGAGTTTTGGATGATTTGTAGTTTGTTAGTGAGTTTAGAGGGGAGTCCAGTGAGGGCGTTGCAATAATCAAGCCGGGAGGTGACAAAGGCATGGATTAATATTTCAGCACTTGTGTAGGAGAGTGAAGGGCGGAGACGGGAGATATTGCGCAGGTGGAAAAATGCAGTCCTTGAGATGTGTTTTACGTGGAGTTCAAAGGATAGCGTATTTTCAAGAATGACGCCAAGGCTTTTAACTTGCGTCGACAGAGGAACAGGAAAACCATCAACGGTTGTGAGGAAGCTGGATGTTTTGGACAGTGTTGCTTTTGAACCAATGAGCATAATTTCAGTTTTATTAGTATTAAGCTGGAGGAGGTTAGTGGTCATCCAGTTTGGAATGTTATTAAGACAACTGAGGAGCTGCTGGGGAGGCAAGGGGACAGAGGGCCTGATTGAGATGTAAAGTTACGTGTTCTCTGCATATCAATGAAAGTTTATGTGATGGTGACGCATAATACGGCGAAGGGGAACAAGGTAAATGATAAAAAGTAATCGACCAAGTACTGACCCCTGGGGGACACCATGGTTAACTGGACCTAACCTGGACCTATGTTGTTTTAGCTTGACAAACTGTTGTCTCCCTGTCAGGTAAGATGTTAATCCAGCCAGCACTGTGCCAGTGATCCCCAGGGAGGCTAGGTTGTTGAGAAGGAGTGTGTGAGAAATGGTGTCAAAAGCAGCACTGAGATCAAGAAGGATGAGAATAGTGAGAAGTCCAGAGTCTGCTGCATGAAGGAGGTCGTTAGTAATCTTGACAAGGGCAGACTCTGTCTTACGTTTTGGTCAAAAACCAGATTGAAAAGTTTCAAAGAGATTGTTTGATTCTAAATGAGTTTGGAGTTGGACTGCCACAACAATCTCCATTACTTTAGCTAGGAAAGGGAGGTTTGAAATGGGACAAAAGTTTTTTTAATTGTTATGGTCAATGCCAGGTTTTTTGGGGACAGGTGAAATGACAGACAATTTTAATGAGGGAGGAATATAGCCAGAGATCAGGGATGAGTTTATAATCTGGGTAAGCAATAGAGAGAGGGCGGGGAGTGCAGCTTTAACCAGGGTGGTAGGTAGAGGTTCCAGCTCACAGGTGGAGGATTTGGCTGCAGTCATCATTTTTATTTTATTATCTCCTCAGTAACTGGGGTGAAAGTGGAGAGAGAGCTTTGATAATGGGAGTCCATGGGAGTGGGCATCCAGGTGGGCAGTGCAGTGGGTGGGGGTGAGAGAAGCAGTTCTTATGGATATCATCAATTTTAGTTTGAAAGAAATCCATGAATTTATTGCATAGGTTAGGGGAGGTGTTGTCTGCTGAGTTATCTGGAGGTTGTATAAGGTATTTCACTGTAGAGAACAGGGTTTTGGAATTAGCTGTCTTATTATTGATGATATTGGAATAGTAAGAGGTTTTGGCCACTGTGAGGGCATTTCTGTAAATTTTAAGGTGATCAGAGTAGGCTTGGTAGTGAACTGTTAAACCAGTTTTTCTGTATAATCTCTCCAAGCGATGACTTGCTGTTTTTAATAGGCAGAGTTGAGGGGTTAACCAGGGGGCTGAGTGGTTTAAAGAGACGAAAACGTGTCCTGAGAGGGGCTAAAATCAGCTGGTGTAGTGATTGGTTGGAATGAAAACTTGCATACTCCCAGCCAACCTTGGCACATTATTGGGCACTGCTGGTATGAGGTAATTTAAATGATTAAACGTAGTGTTTGTTCCCAGAGAAAATTTGAATGTATGGTACCCAAAGTCACTATTTTTATTCCATGCACTAATCTTTGTCCTGTTGGTGTGAGAGCCCTGCTTTGCTGACATCAATAAGCTGAATTAAGATATTGGATTTGTGTTGCCTCTTGTCAGGGATTGTAAAATTGAAATGTCTCAGATATTTCAATGAGCATATGTTGTTTTACTCGACAGAATTATTTGTTCCTTTCTGTACAGCACTCTGTTTATGCTGCCCTGTTTCTGTCAAATGTGTAAGTGGAGAAAAGGCTGTTTGCTGTTAATTGCATCGCCCCTGTAATTTGTATGATACAAATATAGCAGAAAGATTGATTTTTTTATCTGCTTTTCAAAGTGAGTAATCACAAAGACGGGTAGTCTATAGTGGGTACTCTTACGCGTATTGTACTCTGCGATCTATGCGGTGAAATGGGTGATCAGATATTGACAAACAAAAATAATATTGCTATGCTGGTGGTGTGAAAACCACTTATAGGGGCACAAACTCTGTTCTGTGTACCAGCGGCATGCCGTCACCTGCATGAAAGGCCTGCGATCACCTCACCATTCAGTGCTTAATTACATTGATCCTGTTGGAGTTTATTGATTTGCTCAGTTGCTAAGGGTAATTGGTGGAATGACTGACCAATTAATTTTTAATAGAATTATTGTACATTGTATCATAAGGTGATGATGCATTTTTTATGCACATAAATCATGACTTAAAATGATGGTATATCTTTTGATGATTCTAAACTTGTGTAGTTCATGAAACTGCACACATATGAATAAATATGTTTGTGAGACTTATTGTAGTTAAAGCCTTTTGCCTGAAAGTTTGATATGGTTCCATAGACCTAAGATTTCTTCATCGTAAGATGTCATCTTGTGAACGCTAATAAAGCGGCGGTCACATAGAAGAGGAACGTGCTGGCAAAGTTTGCCAATAAAAATTTGCCGAGTTTTTCCCTAAATTTGTCATGATATTTGTCTTGTGTGGTGTTACTGTGTTTGATGTGTGGCAGGACTTTTCTGATGATTTGCAGTATTTTCCCAAAGTTTGCCATAGTCGCTCATGTTTGGCAAAAGTTTTGAACAAAACTGTTGCTGTTTTTGTCAGTCAAGTGCTATTCCTCATATTGTCACTGTTGTGTGATAATTTTGTGTCCACTTAATGGTGCTTCAGTGTGTTAACTCACCTAGTTGTTCTCATGTTCTGCATTGGCAACAACCAAAATTTAATGGTACCACATAGTACCAGGTAGTACTTTGATCCACGTCGAACATGGCTTCGCTGTAAGTCTTTCCTTTGGTGCCAAACACTCGCCAAACCCTTGGCAAGCACTTGCCCATGAGTGGTGCCGCTGTGGCCATAATCTTCATAATTAGCCAACATTCACACACATTTCGCTTGCGAACCATAATGATTATGTTGTCACTCTCTGTGGCCTTGGTATCCAACATCGCCAACATTAACTTCCTAATGTCTTCTATGTGACAGCCACTTAACATTTTGAAAAAGTCATTGTAATCACGATTAATTTCACTGCTGAAAAAAAATTGAATAGTTAGTGGAGTGGCTAGCTAATTTGTTTTTGATAGCATTATTTTACGTTGCATCACAAAATTATGTAGAATTCTCTGATGCATGTCAATATATCTTTTGAAGATTCTGGAACTCGGCATTGAAATATGATTGATGTTACTGCAGGCTTTCATGCTGCAACCTCTGAGATTCTCAATATAAAATAAAAGGCAGAAAATTTTCTTTTGTCCCTTGTTATATCTTAATTCATGAAGTACAATGATAACAACAGTGTGAATATCACAGTTTAAATCCTATGCGCACTTAAATCTCTTGCAGTAACCGTAACAGCACGTAAAAAAACAATGGTAGTGAACCATCAAATTGGTGAAATAAATTGGTCGGGAAAAAAATCATGAATAATCACAATCAGAGTTACCAAAATGCTTGGCGAAGTCTCATCCTTAAAAACTGACTTGAGAACTCATGGCTCTGTTTAATTGTGAAAGTAAGAGCATTTCCACACACAATGCCACAAGAACTTTCAGGATTGGGACTAAACAGCTGTGTGGCCCCAAAAAATCCACTTGTTAGTGAGGCTAATCGGGAATAAACAACTTTAATTTACTGGGGACCATAAAGATTGGACTGTGGAGCAATGGGAAAGGTCATGTAGTCTGATGAGTCCAGATTTACCCTCTTCCAGACCAGTGAGTGAATCAGGGTGGTAAAGGAAGCACACAAAGTGATGCACTCATCATGCATGTAGTGCCCACTGCACAAGCTTCTGGAGGCAGTGTTATGATCTGGGGTTTTTTCAATTTGTCAGGTCTAGGCTCAGCAACATAATGAAGCAATGAACTGAAGTAAGCAGACTACTGGAACAAACTGAAGGACCAGGTTATCCTGTCAATGGATTTTTTGATCCCTTACAGTAAAGGCATAATCCAAGATGACAATGCCAAGATTCATCGGGCTTGAATTGTGATAGTGGTTAAGAAAACTTGAGGAATCACACATGCATTGTCCACCACAGAGTCCTGACCTCAACCAGCTGAAAGTCTCTGGGATGTGCTGAAGAGGGCTTTACAGAGTGGTTTAACACTCTACCATCATCAATACAAGATCTCAGCTGAAAATTGGTACAACTCTGGTTGAAAATAAATGTTATAATATTGCATAAGATTGTCGAAACAATGCCAGGACGAATGCATGCCAAGATCAAAGCTAAAGGCGGACCAACGAAATATTAGAGCGTGTAACTTTTTTTGGCCGGGCTGTGCACATTCCCAGCAGGGTAAATGGCAGCTCAAAATAAGAGTGCAGAGGATATTATGGACAAATCCATGTTTTACAGAAAGTTAGCAAGATGACTACCTTCTACAACATTATCTTTTGTTTGGCTACTAAAGGGTTTTGTTTGCTTGCAGATGTAGCAGACTGGAGCAAACAAGCAAGCAGAAAATTTTGCCAGCCATTATCGCCGTGTTATCGCTGTCCAATCTCGGCCCTGTTAGCTTCATTTCTGTCATGTAATGTTAACGTTAGCTTGAGACTGTAACATGGTGGTTGGAGCTAGCTGGCTATTGTAAAATGTTTTCTGCACATCGTTTTGTGATCTTTGCATTAACATGGCTAGCTAACTCACTTGCTACTATCAGTTGTCCTCTCTTCTCCAGCAGGGGTTTCTAGAGCCAAAGTGAGTCCTGATTAACATTATTTGGTGGGTTCACTCGATGGAAAAATGGATGGTATGGCTGCGTCATTCAGAATTTGCTTCTGAGGACAACCCAGTCAATCTGATTGAAGATCTCTTTAGTTGTCCTCAAGATAAAAAATGCTCTTGGCAATCTTTTAAATTTGAATTCTTATTTGATGGCATGTCTAGATTATATCTTGTGTTTGCAATGGCTTGTTGTCATTTCATTGCCCGTTCTGTATTTGCAGGTAAAAGGTGAAAAATTATGCCTCAAGCTTTGTCCTTTATATAGCCCATGCGTCCAGCACTCAACAAACTGTCAGCATTATCACCACCAGTCCTCTTCACAGTAATAGCAATACTATGACAGCCATATATCACAGATCCACGTGGAGGTTATGGGTGTGTTTGGACCAGTAAGCTATCGCAATGCATTGTGGTAGTTTTTGTCTTTACAGAAAATGCATACAGAGATAAATACATGAATAACTTAAGCTGCTGTGGAAAATGTGTGTGGTTTGTGTGCAGCTTATTTGAATAGAGCATACACTATGAAACTATGTGAATATGGGTGAAATGCTCCTTTAAGTTTAGAAATGGTGCAGGCTGTAAATGACCAATTAGTCCTTACAGCAGGTGGAAAATCAGAATTGATTTGGCAATCTGTGTGCATATTGTCAGGCTTTGTGCATGTCAGAAAATCAGGCCCATAATCTTACTTCATCTAGTGTGGTAATATGCACATTCAGGAGTACCCAAAAATGCAGGTCTCTCCAGTGAAAAGGAATGAAAATAAAGTTGCTTTTGGATACCGTAAGAAAGGACTGTAGGTGTATTTCAAGGCAAAACTCTTGAAAGAGATCCAGATCAGCTAGGTGGGAAAGATTTCTGAAGCAGAATTGGATTGCACTGTTGGAGACCGATTTAAGAAATATTGAAGGTTTTTGCAGTTGTAGACAGGTTTGAAGGGTGAGCCGGATGCTATTGTTGGAGACAGGTTTAAAAAGAACAGGAATTTCTCTCTCATTTGTACTTGCTGAAAGATAAGGAGATCATGCTCATTTCTGAATTATTCTCAAACCAAAAACAAAAAAACATCATTCAGAGCAATATATTGTTGATGGATTGTAGTACCTTAGTATTGCAGACCAGTATGAATTAATTATCAGTTTCTGCATTTATAATTGATAACTATTACATTATTTTTGCATGATGAAAATTCCATGTTGATTTACTCCCATTTGCAGGAGATTTTCTTTCTTAGTTTACTCATACTGTCAGCCCATAAACAGAATGTTAATGAACAAATTAAGTTCTGGTGCTGCTTGCGTGAACCTTTTTGTGTTTATGTATGTGTTGTAATTAGGTTAATCCTTTCAGGTTTCATTGTTATTTTATCAGGCGTGACAACATTTAGTGGAAAACAAAGCATTAGGATTCATTACGAAAAACTTTTGAGAGAATAGCACAAACTCCTGTGTACATTGAACCATATTTGTATCTCGTATCAGATTACAATATAAGTCTTGACTGGAAGGCTGGCCAAAATTCTCTGGCCATATGTGTACATCCTTCTAAGTGTACACAGTGTCATGGCATGTGAATATTAATACAATAGTTGTTTCACCTTGAGATTGTCAATGATGCGCAGGTCCATTTACAGCACAAATTCTATTCATATTCCACTGCTTCCATATACAGCATATGCACATGAGCCTGACCCATTGGCAGTTTGGGCTTGAAGGTAACGTGAAGGAACTGCAAAGGACTAGTGATGGGGATTATTATTATAGTGGACTGGCAGCAGACTCCATAGGTCTCGGAGCCCTTCTTTTTGCTATCACACCAATGGTGAGAGGACATTTTCCCAGGTACAAAAGAGTTTGTGCAATCCTTTTACACTTATTGGAAATTGTGTGATCTAGCCTTTACTTTATTGGGTTTACTGTGAAGTGGGTTGTTTCTGTTTTTATTTATTTATTTATCTCCTGCTACACTGCATGTTGTCAGACTCTATTGGCACTAATCCTAACATAGCTCTGCCAGAGTCCATTCCAGCCCCTTTAACTCCCAATCTCATGCCTGCCCTTCTCCTCTTAATCCCACACACACACACACGCACGCGCGCGCACGCTTGGTAACCTTGCTGTTCCAAAAAATTAAACCCTGTTTCCAGAAAACATGGGATGCTGTATAAAATGTAAATAAAAAGAGAATACTATGATTTGCAAATCTTTTTAACTCCATACTTAATTGAAAATAGTACGAAGACAACATATCAAATGTTTAAACTGAGAAATTCTATTGTTTTTTGAACAATATCTGCTCATTTTGAATTTGATGCCAGCAATTAATTTAAGAAAAATTGGAACAGAGCCAACAAAAGAATGGAAAAGTTGATGCTAAAAAATACACCTGGTAGAACATCTCACTGCTAATTAGGTTAAGGGAGCTGTCTCACAATTACAGCACATGTTCAGAACGTTCATCCCAAGAAAATGAATCTGCTTGACTGCAAGTCATAATCTGATTGTATTTATACATTTTATATACAATTTAGTTTAGTTAAAAGCATTATGCTCTTTATATTACAGAGCATTCCATGGAAATTCAAGAATTCAAAGAGCTATTTTAAGCTGTAGCCAAGGGATACGAAGAATGAAAGCTGGTTTGCCATCACCAATAATCATAAAAGAAAAATACCCTCTAGATTTTGACTTGCAGTTGAACGGATTTACTTTGTTCAAATTTGTGAGCATACGCAGTAATCGTGACACAGCTCCGTTAATTAGAAACAGGTAAGTAAAAAGATTGGGTATAAGCAGTGGCGGTTCTAGAACCGGGAATTGGGGGGGCACAGACACGTCCCTTTATGACAATTAGTCCTGGCTAGTTCTCAATCATTTTCCTTTACTAATGCGTTTTCCAATTATCGTAATTGGCAACTGAAGACACGGTTTCTCTCCATATGCGATCTAACAGCGATGAAATCATGGGCTAAATTCAGTGCAGTGGCGGAACCAGAACTGATAATTGGGATGCACAAAACATCTGTTTAAAACGGTTATTAGTCCTGACCTGTTCTCAGTCATTTTCATGATTAACAAAAGTTTCACTCTGAGAGCACTCCACACTTGACAGGCGCTGCTTGTCTTCCCCGAGTACGTAAGAAGACAATCATTTATCTGGACGTGTGTTTGCTGTGTTTAAATCAATATTATTCACATTTGCATACCTGTCGACTCTCACACAAATAGCTTGAGCCGCACGCTGCTTATTTAACTGCCGAGTGCCACTTTTTTTTTTTTTTTTATGAACCTACACAATACCGAGAGTGAAAGGCGAAATTTCATTGGAACGCGGACCTGTTCAATCAACGCGAAGCATTAGCCCATTAATATGTAAATTATTTTTCTGTACTGAATTTCGCCCATGATTTCATCGCTTGCATATGGAGACAAACTGTCTTCAGTTGCCAATTACGATAATTGGAAAACGTGTCAGTAAAGGAAAATGATTGAGAACTAGCCAGGACTAATTGTCATAAACGGACGTGTCTATGCCCCCCCAATGACTGGTTCTAGAACCGCCACTAGAAGAGCATCTCAGTGAGGCTGAGTCATTCAGAACTGAAAATGGAGAGGGTTTCACCACTCTGTGAAAGACTGTATGGGCAAATAGCTGAACAATTTCAGAATTATGTTACTCAGCATAAAATTGCAAAGAATTTGAGGATTGACTAATGTACAGTTCTATCATTAAAAGATTCAGAGCATCTAGAGAAATCTCTGTACGCAAGGGACAAGGCAGAAATCCAATTTTAAATGGCCATGATCTTCAGGCCCTCAGGTGGCACTCCATTAAAAAGAGTCGGGATTCTGTTGTAAAAATCAATGCATGGGCTCGGGAACACTTTTGAAATCCACTGTAATTGAACACAAATTGTTGCTTCATCCACAAATTCAAGTTAAAAATCTACCGTGTAAAGATAAAACTATATATCCTCAAGATCCAGACATGCTGCTGCATTCTCTGGGGCTGAATTCATTTAAAATGGACTGAGGCAAAGTGGAAAACTGTCCTGTGGTCTGACCAATCAGAATGTGAAATTCTTTTCGGAAATCATGGACATTGCGTCCTCTGCACTGAAGAGGAGAGGGAGCATCTGGCTTGTTATCAGCGCACAGTTCAAAAGCCACTATCCATAATCATATGGGGATGCATTGATGCACATTCAATTGGTAACTTGCCTATTCCTGAAGACAACATTAATGGTAAACAATATATGCATATTTTGAGGCAACATATGCTGCTATCCGGATGTCTTTCAGGGAAGGCCTTGCTTATTTCAGCATGATAATGCCAAACCACATTCTGCATATATCACAACAACATGGCTCCATAGTAAGAGTTTGAGTGCTAAACTGGACTGCCTGCAGTGCAAACCTGCCATCCAGCAAAAACATTTGGTGCATTATGAAATGAAAAATGTCCGCAAAGTGTTCAGCAGCAGGAATCCAACATCAAGCCAGTCGGGTATGGGGCGCCGTTTGTAAACTAGGGTGTGTTGTTTTATACCGTACAGTATTTGCACATTTAGCGTCAAAAACCGGGAAAAAAGATTGTTGCCATTTTAAACCATCTCTTTTTCAAACATTTACGCACAAATATCTGTAAATTGGTGTAGAAAAGGTGATATCGTTTTTTGTAGTATAACTTTTTGTAGAAGGAAAAAGAGGACATCAAATACTAAATCTAAACGTTAAATATAAATCAAATTGCTAAATATAAATCAAAATTTTATTTATATATATATATATAAATATATATATATATATATAATTAAATATATAATTATATATAGGATTTAGGATTTAGATTTAAGATTTAAGGTTTAGATTTAAGCTGTTCGTCAGTAGATGGCACTGTCAGCTTAGCATTGCTGTTCTGTGGGTCGTACATGACTTAAGCGTGAAGACAGCTCAAGCTAGTAGTCAACAGCGCGCTAGTGAGAAATGGCGATGGGTATAAGCCAAGAATTGGCAACAGCCACACAGATGGCTGTTTCCTTAGGTGTACGGGCAGCGATATTTTTTTCCGTACCATTAATGCGTCGCTACTCTGGAATTCTGGTCCCCCCACTTCACTTTCGTCCCATAATCGCGCCAATTTGCGTCTTGATTACACAGACAAAATAAGGCTACAGTTTGCATACTGTCTTACTCGCTAGGGAACTGGTTGGTATATCTCTCCTTGACTGTCGCATTCTACCACCGAAGAATTAATAGAAATAAGCAAACAGGTGACTACTTCTCTCAGAGTAGCTGTCAATCACATCTGTCAATCATGACTTTACATCCCCTTTTTATAGTATCAAAAACTAAATAAAACTATATAATCAGAAAAAAAGAGCAGTTGAACATACATCAGCATGGAAAGAACTACTTAAAAATGACAGAAACCATCTTTGGGAAAAATACTTTGACAGGTACTGTAATTTCTTTAGTCTGGCCCATGTCCCATCCACAGACATGGAGGGGGCTGGCTTATGAACTATACTGCAGTCAGACACTAGATGACGATCAAGATGTTTCAGCCTCATTTTTTAGGAGCTGTTAGGTTGTCCATCTTTATATATGGTCAATGGTTCCAACATTTGATGTTTTGTACTATTTTCTATTAAATATATGGTTTAAATGATTTGCAAATAATTGTATTCTGTTTCTTATTTTACATTTTACTCAACATCCAAAGTTTTAAGGAAACAGGATTGTGAGAGGAAAACTCCATAATCAAATGTATCACCTCAGAGCAATATCATTTTGGCTGTTGATGTCAAGTTGAGGTCAATAATCAATGCAGCCTAACTTTTAGTACATCTTTTTGTAGGCCATAATTTCTTCTGTTGTGAGTACTCTTGGCAATTTCCAATGCTTTTTTATCGCCCGCCAGATGAAAGCCCAAAAGGGGGATTATGCCACGGTGCAGTCCGTCTGTCTGTATCGGAAGGCACTTTACCGATGAAATCAACTCCTCCTACAATTTTCACAGGACATCCCTGAATCTTTGTTCATAATGCTGCAGAGAGACTGATGATACGCTTATTGCAGTCATGACTATGGGGCAGATGTTGTGCTCCCAGAGCAGTCTTGTTTCCTTATAGATATTGAGACAAATTATCACGGCTTGCTGCTAAAAATCTCATGATATGAATGTTTGATTGAAAAAAAAAATACTGTTCACAGAAAAGACACACTTTCTGCCCTTTTTAACAAAATATGTAAATAATGTGCAGTACAAGAAAGCTGACCTTGGACATCTGAGAATTATACCAAGGCCATATTCAAACAAACTCATCAATCTAATTCCATACTAAACTTTCAGCTTTTCCTGTAGTTCTAGAAGTTTCCAGAAGTAACTATCTTCTGGTTTTCTGTAAGAAGTTCCTGTATATCATCCCTGGTGGTCATTACTGCATTAATAGGTATTGTGATCTATATTATTATTATTATTATTATTATTCAAACTAGATAAGAATCTGGAAGATTTAAAACAGTAAAGAGTCTGGTCATGTCAAGTCTATTTTGAAAGAAGCATAAATGATATGGGACCAGCTACACCAGAGAGTAAGGATGTCTACTGACATGTTTGACAAAATGGTTTGCAATTATAACACATTCTCATTTGACTACAACAACTTGCTGCAAGTTTACTTTTCAAAGCACACAACTTCTGGACATGACAGGCCTTTTTCTGGGTTAATTGAAAAAAAAAAAACTTTTGGAGGAAAAATGCACTGCATATTGCAATTGGAGAAGAAATCCTGGTTTACTCACCTCAGGGTTGTTGGACTTCAAGCTCCAACAGAATGTAGCCAGGAGTTACAATGATATTGGGTACTTCACCTTTGTGCATTCTGCAATTTAATCATTACAGGAATGCTTGAGGCAGAATATTAAGAAATTTGTTTAGTATTATACAGTTTAAATTAAGGTAGCAGTCAAAACAGATCTGGTCATTTGTGGGAAATTAGTCTGCATCTGCGCTTATCGGCAAGATAATTACATATATATATATATATGTGATTGTCTCATTTTCTAATTGGCATTTGTGTGCTTCCCATTATGGCTTCAAATTCAGTCTTTTTTAATATATAAAAGGTGAGAGCCCGCTGACAATGCAGTAATTCACTTGCTCCTGATTTATATTAATAAGATAATTTAATGATGTGCCAAAAATAAGGATGACCATGTGAAAATACTGAGGGTGGCATATTTGATAAAATTGGTAATTATACTAATTTTTGCTTATGCTTGCCAATTTAGTTTCCATCCAAGGAATTTTATGTGCACAGCAGAAGAGATTTCTGTGCAAAGCAGTATTACTACTGTCTAAATACTTTAGTTAGCGTAGGGTTAAAGAGAAAAAGCAAGTGCACTGTGATGTTGCCCGCTACAGGGAATTTAAGATTTGTGGCAGAGTGCATAAACTTTCAGCAAATTCGCCTGCAGTTTCTCACCTGAGAATGTATGTCTGATTAGTGCAAGGGCAACGTAAGCCAATTGCTATGGTCATTTTTTATATACAATCAACGATTTTCAACTGACAGTGAAATCAAAGAAGATAACTGCTTAAAAATGTCAGACTTATCTCAACTGTAACAAAAATTCTCCTGCAGTAACAAAAGCAGTACTCAGTCTCAAACTAAATAATCTGTAATTTTCACAAAAAATACAAAAGTAAATTCTTTATAACCATCATTTCATATTGCTAGATTTATACATATAAATATATATTTATATACACATATTGTGTATGCATCTCATTTTAAATGTCCTTTGGGCATTCCAGCTTGAACTAACAGTATAATAGAATGCAGTGTGGGGAATAAAAAACATAGTCTGTCATACTGATTTGTCTTCCATTTGAACAAAACTATTATGACTGAAAAGAACGCTGCCCCCGAGAACTTACTGCAACAGTTATTAATTTTCAGCCACCTCACAAGTGGCAGTTCTCCAAATCCCCTCTCCCATTGTCTCCTGTCTTAAGACTGTGCCACAAATCAAAAAGCTGTTAACAAACGTATAAGAACAGACCTGTGGAGTTTGACAGGGGAAGTTCTGTTCACCGTAAGTGATTAATTGTTGAGAGCAGCATGGAGTCTGTAGCAATACACACCCTTAGTAACTTCTGAGACTACTGTGCCTCTACACATACACTGAACATCTATACTTTGTTAAATACAATTCAATTCAATCCAATTTTATTTGTTTAGGGCTTTTCACAGGCAGACTGCCTCAAAGACACTTTGCAGAGCAAAAAGGGCAGTGCTCAGCCTTCCCAGAATAACAAATGAAGCAAAAAAAAGAAAAGAAAAACTTCCAATAGCAGGGATAGAAATTGGATTTTTTTTTTCCACCAGACATCCAGACAAGTAATCACTGAGGTTTACTAGTCCTCCCCATCTTTTACTTGCCTGTTTTTTTCCCCTTAATTTACAGCGCCAATAAGATATCTGTATCTGAAATCTTTTTGATTTGTTTTTTTTTTTTTTTTAACAACTGAAACTCACTCCAATGCTTATTTATCTCCAGTTTTGTTCTAATTCTAATTAATAATCAGTCATGCCAATAAACGTAAGAGACAAATGACACAAGCCCTTCAGCAAAACAGAGAGAACCTTTTTCTTCATAAGTATTAGCAAACGATAAAAACTTCAAATTTAAAAGCCCTTCAGTACCTTGGACAAAGAGTAATCCCGAGCCAAGTGTTGACATGATCTAAAATGCTGGTTTTGTCATTTTTTCTGGGTTAGAATCAGTGTTGTCAGTGCTCATGTGTTTGACCACTGCCCAATATTTGCAAAACAGTGCAAAGTGCCAAAAATCCCTTCATAATATCGGGTTAAAGTCCATACATCGCTCAAGAGTTGAAATCATTCTGTAATTTACACTGAATCACAAATTTTTTTAGATACTGAAAATGTTGGCTACTTTCTGATTTTCACACAACTACGCAGTTAAGTTTTGATCTGGTCAAAAAAGATGAGCTAATTAGACAAGAAATTCAAAGTATTTAGGCTACTTGGAGCCAGCAGTTTCCAGTGGTCCTGAGAGTACAGTTGGCTTTAGAACTAGATTAAAAAAAAGAATAATGATTGACAAAATACTTACTAAGTGCCCCAAATAACATAGCTATCCATTTATTATTATTATTATTATTATTATTATTATTTTACTTGTCTGTATTCCTTCATCTTATTCCCGCGATCATGGTTTAGAAAAATAAACTGAGGCCTCAGTTGACTGGTGTGACGTAGGTCTAATTTGTTTTCTGTAAATATTTCTGAATGATTCTAATGGTATCGGAAGGGCAGAAGCCTGCCTGACGTTCATGAAGTAGCGGAAAACAAATAGGAAGCACGTAGATGTCGAATTGCTACCCAAATTGCAAATTTTTAGGCAATCTGAGCATCGTGAATTAAGTTTTTTTTTTTTTTTTTTTTTTGGATGGTATCGTGGGTAGTATGGGGAAGAAAATATATGCAGTACCTGTATTCAGATGAGGTGATTGTGCTGCTTAAAAAGCTCTTCCAAATTGAATAAAATTGTATGATGGGCAGTAATGTGGCTTATTTGCATTAGGAATCACCGCAAACTGCACGAACAAGGAGAAATACACGAAACCAATGAGGTAAACAGGCCAGACACGTTACACACCACAGAGATCCAGCCAATGGCACATGACAGAGCGGCCATATTGCCCAGGCCATGCCTCTTGACATCAAATGCAAGCAATACTTGATATACGACAAAAAACAACTTTAGAATTCACATTTTCGAACAATCAAAATTCTCTGAGGATGTAAGCACTTTAGCAATCAAAGATTTCTCCATTGCTTCAGTTTAAGAAAGTGCAGACGTCATTGCTTACTGCATTTCTTCAAACCCAAAGGCTTAACAGTTTGAGGTGGGTGTTGGGATAAGGGGGGGATGTGAGAATCTACTATGCGTGTGTGAATTGTTGTTCTGCAGGCTGTCTGATCAATTATGGAAGGGCGGCATTGTGAAATTACACATGCTAACTGGTACCGAAGTTGCAGCACAAGTGAACACAATGAAGCCTAAATAACGTTTCATATTTGTAAATGTGTTTTTACTCTATGTAGGTAGGGCCTCGATCTTCCTAAACATGGGCTGTATTGAACTTACTAGCGTTGCTGTGGTAAGAATGCGGAATGTAAACACTCTTCCGCTTTGGCTAACATTGAGCTTGTTTAACCTGGGCACTGTTTGCTAAAATGCCAAGATGGGTCACTAGCTGGGCAGCAGCAATATGGGTTGTCACCAATGAGGTAACCGACTTCAGGCAGTTTGCCTTATATTGTCACCACTAAAATTGAGAAAAATATAATGACAAGGTTAGGTATGACTCAGAATATTCCCAACAATAAACGATTATGTCTGCATTGACAAGTGCTGACCTGCTAGGAGTCCGTAGGCTTAGTTATACATATCTGTTGATAAATGTTGCTTAAATAAATACCTGTGAAAAGTAATTCCATCATTTTTTTGAACCTGTCCACAGCTGTTTGTGCAGTTAGAAACTGCACAGTGTGCTGGCATTTTTCTGATTTGGTGGCGTTCTCCGGGCACTAGTTGTCACATGATAGTGCCCCTAGCCTGTTTACCTCATTGCACAAAGCATCCCCTTTTCTTTGCTTCTTGTTCTTTTATTATGGCATGATGCCAGTTTTCTCTATTTCTTCTTTCTTAGGAGATTCCTCCATTGTAGGGGCTCTTCATTGTCTAAATCTCAAAAACTGGTTCGACTGACAGACCTGCTAACATTAACAATCTGTCTCTGCGCAGGTGGGCTGAGAACATTCGCTTCTGAGCAACTACCAGTCAAATACAGCCTGAGTTATTCCGACGTTAGGAATTAGCCAGAGTTGCTAGCTGCTCCAGTGAAGCCAGTCAGACTTAGCTTGCTGGAACTGGTGAAAGGGATGACTCTATGAGTCGCCTCAATGCCGCCCAATTCTATAGTCTTGAAGCAGACTCAAGTTTTAACATGGACTTTTGAATATCAATGCATCTCATTCGCAGTCAAACGAGATATAGGCTACCAATACGAATAGCTCACTTGACCTTTTTCTTCCATTCCACCTTACAACCTTAACCCATGTTTCGTGCTCTTAAGCATTGAACATACATTTAGAAACAGATTTTATCTTCGGAAATTGAAACGATTCACAATTACGGATGAATATAAACGTGCAAGATAAAATACGAGTGATTAAACCAAAGCAGAGAAGGTTCAAATAAGAAACGTATTGCTACTTTTTGTAATTGCGGTATTACTCAGCACATTGTGCTTGGTGCATAGCGAAAAGTGATGGCCATTGTAAGTGTAAACCTTCTACTATGTTCAGGGTCAGTTTGAACTGACTCAATGTTCAATGTCTCTAAAGACATGGATAACATACTTTTTCAGCTAGATTTCTTTCTTAACATTATGGGTAAAACATGAATTTAAAAAAAAAAAAAATATATATATATATATATATATACCGATGCTTACAACATACCGATATACTATATATATATATATATATATATATATATATATAGTATACATGTTGTAAGCATCGGTGTTCTTTGGGTCATTTTGACCCCAGGATCAATTATTACATATGTTGCACACTCGGACGAAGAGCGGACATCCAAGCGTGGATGAGTTTAAAAGAATCCTTTTTATTTGCCCTCTTTACACTGGAAATACAGAAACTCAAGCACATCATAGTAACGTAGCTTTGTGTTTCATCCAAAGGACACCTTGGCTGCCCAAAGTGCCTGTGTGGGCTTTACTCCATATAATCACAAATTAGCCTACTCAGCATCAAAGTTGCCATTGCCAGTACAAATACATACATTTAGGAATGAACAAAATAATAAACCACAACAATAAAAAATAATAGATGCAGTATTGGGGGGGGCATCTAGTGATCTAGTGTCCATTAATATGCCCAACATTACTGTGGGTCCCACACATAAAACCATAATTTTGGTCTCCTTTTGTAGTGTTGCCTGAGACTGAGGGTATGTTCTAATTCATTTCTCATTCATTTCACATTTGGTCTCATTCATTTTGCTATAATCATGTAAAATCGATGCTTGATGTACAAGGGGAGGATGGGGGAATCGTGTTTTATTCAACTGGCTATTAAAATCGTCAGTAGAAAGGCAAGAATGAGCTGAGTGGGGATTGGGTAACACTTTCAGTCACAAACGTCATTTTTCATTGCCGGGATCAAACTGACCTCAAACCAAAAATGGTTTATTAATTTGAACATAATCTGAAGGTTAATGCTTCTTCGTGGATGTAAGCGTCATCACAAATATCCAACTTTTGCAAAAGCACCTTTAGCACTAGCTGCGATGGATCATAACTGAATTAACTGCTCACACTTCAAACAGCCTTATACAGTCTATGGTTGTGCTAGTTGAAATAATACCAGGAAATAGCTTCATCTCCTTCGTTAGAATAAGACACACCAAAATACATTTATCAGACCCGGAGCTAAGTTGAATTTATAGCGTTACCTGGCTTTGCAAGCAAAAACATCTCTCATCTTGCACGAGGCAGCAAAGGTGAGCAAGCAAGATTATGCTTAAATAGACCAACATATTAAGTTCTGTGTCCTTGCCACTCTGCGATGTGGAATGACTCGAGTTTCCTGCCTGAACTAGTTCCACTTATAAGTGCTACTTAGCATATAAACTGAAAGCATGTAACGCATTTAAAAATTCTGTATTTACTTATTTTGTCCAGACACACCTCCTGTCATCTGAGCCTTGAAATTATAACAAATGGGACAATCTATTCCAGGTATGTTTGAAAAATATGTTTAAAAGAGTTTGTCGATATTGTCAACTTATTCAGATATGGAAAGACAGAGGGCTGTTCTCCAAGGAATAGATTGCCTTTCATATTAACTGCAAAAGGACTGTTTGCATTGTACAAAAACTTCTAGACAGGAAATTAAAATTTTCACCCAAGTGCTAACAGAAGCCTGCTCTCCATCAGTGTGAATCAGCCAAGAGCTCTGACCTCTTCCAAGGCCCTGTATAAATTGGACATCATTTGCTGCTTTTCATGGTGGCATTTCCTTTCAAGAAAGATATTCTGGGTTATTCATCCCTTGTTTGAACACTTTTTTTAAATGAAGGTTGTATAAGATATGCTTACAGTGCTTCAAACACGTAACTAGAAAAATTCTTAAGATTCGGAAGTATCCCTGTTTTTAAATTTTTGTTTTATCTTATGAAACTGGCAAATAAAAATATAAAGACACCTGTATTTTATTTATATTTTGTATGTTTCATGGAAGATAATCCACACAAAGAATGTACTGTGAACAACGGGGCAGTGATTTTACTTCGAAGCAAAATGTCCTGATATTTCATCTCTTATACAGTAAAATGAAGTCTTACTGAGTCTGTTTGAGTCCACTCTTGTCCGAGCAGAACCAAATTGACTCTATATGAGAGTTGATTTAGCTCTGAACATTTTGCTGAGTTGAAGCTGAAATCTCACTTTTTCATAGATCATTACTTTGTATATTTCATTTGACTTGTCTTGATTAATAATCAAGAAATAAATAATTCAGATTGATAGATGTAGCTTATTATAGATTTTTTCAATTATAGGATTGTTTGCTATTGCTTATTATACCAAAATTTGTGGAATGTGACATATATCAACTAATTATTTTAACCTGTGGGTAATTGTGCCCTTTGTTTAAGCCTTTGGGGACTATTGATAGCATCCAAATCCCTTAATCTTGTCTGTGCAATCTTGGCAGTATGAATGCAAATGTTGAAGCTTTGTTTAGCACAATAGTCTTTATATGCTCTGTGTTGCAAGCTCTCGCAATGTGCCCTCATTCTCTCATCTTATTAAATTAAAAGTGTTTCTTTTTTTTTTTTTTTTTTTTTTTTTTTCTCTAAAAAAATCACATTGATTTCACTTAATTGAATCCTATTTAATCATTTATATTCTGAGCCATGATTGAGCAAAACAGTATGGGGCAGCACGAAGCACACCAAGAGACTGCTTTGAGGTTACTTTCCAGCAAATTATTCAGATAACTGGTGCATTTGCTAATCAAACAAAGTTAAATTGAAACCGGTTGTGACCAAAGAAGTATGATTCATTGCTCATACCTCAAACTCTCTTGTTTATATTGGTGGGCTCTTCTCTTCTCTGGTCCTCCTGGTGGTGGTAATGATTATGACAATAATGGCAAAGCGAAGGTCAAAGAGTGGTTATATAATGTCCTGATTATTATTATTATTATTATTAGGGAAGTTACAGACTATACTGATGATGATGATGATGATGATGATGATGATGATGATGATTAAATTCTGATTACTATAATAAATGTTCTCGCACAGAAAGCATGACCGGGCTCCCAGTTGAGGTGTGAAGATGGCAAAGATGGTGAGGGGAAAGCGGTGCATATAAAGCACTAATCTTTTGCTTATATGTATTTAAAGTGCCATTGAGCTCTTGCCCAGAGCTGTTGTAAAACTGCGATAGAATAATGATGTTTATGCCGTGCTCATAAATAGCCTTTGTATAATGAGGGCTTCAGCCAGCTCTTCCTGGTACTGCAGTGAATCTGGGAATATAATTGTACAGCAGGGCGCTGCAGTGTGGTGGAGGTTTCCATTTTGAGAAGAGAAAATGAATGTTCGCTTGTTGGGAACACAGGCACAGCACTCTATTATATCTGGAAATGACAAAATATTGTGTCATGCTAAACAAAGAAACATGTCAGAATCGATGCACTGTCATTCTTTCCCTGTTTCTTCATGAAGCAATACTGTTGCATGTCATTAACAGAACATGTAGGTATTGAAAATCGGTCATTTTGCTCGGGTCTTAACATAACATTGCATGCCGTATACCACCACGTACATCATTCTTCCCAAATTTCTCACTTCTCAGTATAAATGCCCTCATTGAATGCACCTGCTGAGGATGTGTAAACTATTGTGAGGTATTCAAATCTGCAGCTGGTGTGTATCTCTTTTTCTGGAATATTCACAGCCCACTCATTGAAGTATGCATTGAATCAACAGAACATGTCTGTATTTTTAATTACCTGCTTGATACACGACACACAGTTGTAAGCACCTGAGGTTTCCACCTAAAGAGAACTCTGAGCTCTGACTTTAGTAGTGGTAAATAATTTAAAGCAGTCTGGTCGTGCTGAGGATAAGAAGGTGAGATTTGGAAGGTGGGCGGGGTGACAGGAAAAGATGTCCAATCGTGCTTTGAGCACCAGCACATTTACCAGAGGAGAGAGAGGCTTCAAAGATCATATGCAAAGGGTTTGCCCAGAAGGGGCTGACTCTGATGAAGGGAAGTAAAGGGGAATGAATAACACATTAGAGCCCATGGAAGGGTGATCATGCTTTGATTGCATTAATGAATGTGGCCACCCAGATAAGATTGGTTTGTGAGCGTTTCCAATTCGGGTTTGTCCTAGCAAGGCAAAAGATGGGCAACAGTGGCCTTGTGGCACTTTTGTCCATACAGCAGGCCATGCTGAGCACCAGGGCTGTGTGACTATCTACTGCTAATTTACATGGGCAGCAGCTCCTACTGGTATCCACCGCTTTCATTGATCCTCTGCCTCCTGATTAATCTCCTGTGATGGGATCGGCACTTAATTAGTGAGCGAGTTTCCATTCCTACAATTACTATGCCTGGGCAGAACATTCACTGTGGTGGTTTACCCGGTCATTTCCCCAATGACTAGCCTTAGAATTGTTGTTAATTTATTGTTAAGCTATAATGGTCAGAATAGCACTATAGATAAACAGTATTTATCTATGCGAGTCTATATGGGTCATGGCAGCCACCTGGGGGGAAAGGAAAGCTTCATTTTACGCTCGAGAGAATGTGTTTCCATTATTATAACACTGCATTTGAGAAAAAGTGTAATAAATATGATAATTTGTGAAAATAGTAGCCGAATGCCTCCGAGGTTTCTTTCCAGGTACATCTCAGGCAATGCAGTATTGTAAGCTTAAGTCTGAGACACGTTTTGGTGTTTACTGTCTATACATTTTTGGTTAGGTTACTTGGCCATTTTTGGCTCTAACAAATTATTTGTCCCTTTCAGGTTATCCAGCGCAGGGAGGATGGATCTGTCAATTTTTTCCGTGGTTGGGACTCATATCGCGAAGGGTTCGGGAAGATCACTGGAGAACACTGGTTAGGTATGCACCAGTCATCTATTTTTCCATTGGAGGAACGCTGCTGTTTACATATCATATATCATTCAATCAATCATTTAATGCACTTTCAGTCCCCTTAGTTAGTTGACCTATGCCACTGTGGAGGTGGCTTGCAATGTAAATACAATGCAGGGCGCCCAAGCTCTTAAATGAATGACATAAACTAGCTGTCCATGATTGTCATTCTCATATATGAAGTACAAAGCAAGCAGTGAGTGTCCATCAATAAAACACCTCTAGTCTAAATATCAGGAGTTCAAAGGTGCATGCAAATCGCTCTCTCTGCAAGGCATTAATCAGAGGCAGAGATGTTTTTCAGAAGAGAGTGCAGAGCGCAAGAGATGCTATGAAGTGGCTGAAGGGTGAAATGAGGAGAGCGAGAGAAGTAAAAGGGCATTGCTTTTTGCAGTTTCTTCACCCCATCTTAGTTCACAGCCAAGCCAAATAAACCACTCTCTGATAAGCAAACCAAAAAGTGAGACTGTTGTCTGTTGTGAGTCTCTCTCTTTCCCCTGTCCCTCTCTGTCTGAAGACTAGTCTTGTACCAAAGGTTGACCTTTATTCGAAGAACTGTGTAATAGAAATCTCAGTATGTGTACAAGAAGTGTACCTCCGTAAATCCTCATGCGCTGGTTTGGTTGGCTCGGAATTGTAGAGTTGTTATCCGCAGGAGGCTACCGGTCTGACCACCTTAAAAGGATTGTGGCATTTTCTATAATTTCTTCCTGTCACTGAAGAGTGTTGAAAATAGAAATGAAAACAAACAGCAAATTGCTGTGTTTGGCATTTTATATGCTGCCCCTTTTTGGCAACAAGAAAAGGTTCGGCACTGTAATTGTGCAGTTAGACCCCATGTGGCATAAGTGCTTGTGACTACACAAAATGTGAATGTGGCTTCACCTCTGGGGCAGGAAGTGGGCCAGTCATTCACAGATGGGCAACTTGTGTTGACAGGCCTGTCCTTTGTTGAGCCAAAAGATGGAGAGAAATCCTGTTAAGATGAGGGCATTAGGGATGAGCAGAAATAAACACGACACTGTCTCAGTGATGCTGTTCTTCGTACTGTGAACTAATAATGCAATTTCCTCTGTATTTTGAACCAAAGCACTTGTCTTTCCCACTTGTCTCTCTTTGGTGGATGAAGCTTTCCAGATGTATGAGTTAAAGGAACTCTAGAGTATACGAAAGTCCAACGCACTTCAGCCAAGTTTTAAAAGTGAGGAAAAAAGTGCTCAACAGTGTAGGACCATACGCGTAGAAAAAACTTTTACCTGGGCACTTCAAAGACACTACCCAAAGTAAGACACTGGAGCACTCTTAGAAGTCTGCATGTTTTATTACAGGGGATGAATGACTGGCGTTTCGACGAAAAGTCTTCCTCAGAACTAAAGGAACTCTAGTTGCAGTGGCTGATTCCATCTTTGTGATAGTGCTGGCCCTGCTACTTGTTAGCCGGTTCGTCCCACACTCTGAATCGAATTGATACCCCGGAATTAGTGGCGATTATTTGTAGTGGCCTAAATATTTTTCTTGCATCAGAAATGAAAGTTCCACTGGAAATGCAAGTTTTCTGCTCTGCTGCTTGTGTGACACTGCTCAGGGTTACATTAATGGCAACCAATTTAGAAATGAGAGCATCAGAATGTTCAATGCAGAAATCTCAGAGTTTACAATCTCCAGCTTGACAATTAAAAACATAATTCTGCTCAATTCCAGTTTATTTGCTTCATGCCTGAACACATTCAGGATTGTGAAATGTTTGAATCGCACTGTGGCCATATCTTAGAAGTTTTCTGCTGTTCATCATTTTTTTTGTATTAATTTTGTGCATTTCATTCAATGTAAGGCTAGAGCTATGCAGATTATGAAATTAAAAATTAAGATGTCTTACTTGATAAATCCTTTTTATCACTGGCATATCACTTGTGCTTGTGCTTATTCATGATGACCAGGCTTCACACTCATAGTACAGTACTTACACAAACGACAGATGCAGCACTTTGCCTGCTCACCCACACTCATTCACTTCAGCCCCGCAGGTGCAATGCTCTGCGTATGTGAGGGGGATTTCAGTGCGCATCACACAGCATGGATTCTATGCACAAAGAAATAAAATAAATACAAATCCAGAATCCAGCATTTTTTGTGGCAGGCTGGGAGAAAAAACAGCATTTTTCTTTTTCAGAAGAATATTTTATTGTTTTTATGGTAATTTCCTATTCTCATATAAATGTTAAGATTTCTTAAACACTGTGCTTGAAGCAGGGCTGGAATGATTGGGTGTGCAGTGAGTTAAGTTGCTTTATTCAGCTGTTACCAACTGCGGTCAGCTTTGTGCTCAAACCCTGGCTGGTTATCGCGATCCACCCGCCAGGGCCCAATCACAATCTCGCTTCCCTACCCTCTACACAGTCACAATCTACAATTCCATAGAGAGATTTAGCCCCCATCCGTAATATTACATTTTTCCACAAGAATAATGATCCACTGAAAAGCATACACACATGTACATTCAACCCAGTAATGCTGGTGTTGGGCAGAACAAACACGTAGATGATGGAAATGAACCCCGTGCGCAATATTACTACTGCTAACATTATCAAGCAATGTTTACATTTTCAAATTCACTACATGATGTTTAAACCTTTGTTGGGACATATGTTGACACTATTCTCACTGTCTTGCATCTGAATCCAAGTCCTTGGGCTGTAGGGATCAACTCACAAGGTCTGCTTCTACCTTACCTCAAATGCACGCAATTGGGCTTTGTGATAACAACAATTTGTGGCCATCGTTTTGTTAGTTTTTCTTTTACCGTTCATCTAAAATGAGCATTGCCACAACCTCAGTTCCAGGAGAATTGGATCAATGTTTAACATGTAACTAAAAACAGCAGTGTTCGGTCTATAAGGGCACTGTTTGTGGTGCTAGAGTGACCACCATGGAATCAAATCAAATCCAGCCATGCCAGTGTCGACTGTGATTGGCAGCCTTCGAGTGCAGCACATAATTGGCTTCATGCTGCTTAGGAAAATGGGAGGGATATAGTCAGACGCGATTGGCACAGTTTGTTGCTCAAGCATCTCCTGCTGGCCATTTGGGCACTTGTCAGTTGCATTCTAAGCATACAGGTGCTTGGATTTCCTTTTCCCTCTTTCTGCGTATGTGAGGTTTTCAACTGAGTGAAGAGGCAGCAGCTCAGCAGTGAGCTGCTTTCGTAACACTCAGTAGTTGTTATAGGACTGTGGCCTCTAAAGCTGCTTTCATACCGGACGCAAAACGAATTTTTCGCAGGACAGATTACATTCTAAGTCAATGCAAAGACGCGAATACATGCGAAAAGCATGTATTTGCGTCTTTGCATTGACTTCGAATGTAATCTGTCGTGCGAAAAATTTGTTTCGCATCCAGTGTGAAAGCGGCTTAATTGTTGGAGTGTTGAGAGCTTTTTTCTCCATTCTTACCAAATATTGGACATCAGTTAGTCAAAAGTCCAGGGTCTCCATTGTTGTATTTTGTTCTTCATAATCCACCAAGCATTTCAATGGGAAAAGGGGTCCAGGTTGCAGGCTGTACCCACACTCTCTGACTAAGAAGTCATGCTGTTGAAATGCGTGTAGAGTGTGCCGAGACATTATTTTGCTGGAACAAGGTATTAAAGATGGACCTGTCAGACCTTAACACTCCTTTCCACTTTCCTGTCAGTCCATTTCAGATGAGCTTGAGCCGGGAGAATTCTGTGGTGCTATTGGATGGCATTGAGATATGGCTTTCTTTTTCCGTAATAGAGTCTTAACTTGCATTTGATAATGCCTCAACAGACTTTGTCAACTGACACACTTCTCTTGAACTATTTACAAGCCCATGTGGTTATGTCTATTGCAGAAGATGCAAAGAGTTTTATCACACAACGCAATATATCCATTTGAAGCATTTTTAGAAAAATCCAAATTTTTGTAATGAGAAAGTAAGCATATAGAGGCTTGTATTTGTTAACATGTCTTGCTAAACAAGTTAAAACACTATGCTGTGATGCAATGAAATCTAAATCTAATCTAAATCTAAATTTTGTGAATATGTGAACTTTGTTGTGATTATTTGGAAAAATGCAGTTATATCCACAGAAGTATGATTTGAAGTCAAGTACCTGCCAGTCAAGATCATAGATGTAACAATTTTCATGTTTTTGTAATAATTCATAATACTCCTCCGCATGTAGTACTCTGTCCTTTTTTGCAAATATGTGACCCACCATGGCAAAAGGTACCTCCGAACGGCGATCATGTTATTGAGAAAAACGCGATTTAAAATGTCCCGCTCGCCACGTGGACTGTGTTTACTTTCGCATTTGGAAAACTGCTTCTGATCCAGGGGATTTAGCTCCATATACGTTACGCGGAATCCCCTCAGTGTCTTAATAAATTTCCATTTCAATACTGCCGAAAATTGGCTATTATTCAGTGGCGGAGCTAGAACTGGGAATCGGGGGGGCACAGACACGTCCCTTTATTAGTCCTGGCTAGTTCTCAATCATTTTCCTTTATTGACACGTTTTCTAATTATCATAATTGGCAACTGAAGACACGGTTTCTCTCCATATGCGATTTAACAGCGATGTAATCATGGGCTAAATTCAGTACAGAAAAATAATTTACTTATTAATGGGCCAATTCTTCGCGTTGATTGAAGTGGTCTGCGTTCCAATGAAATATCGCCTTTCATTCTCAGTATTACATGGGTTGATAAAAAAAAGTGGCACTCAGCAGTTAAATAGGCTATAAAAAGTGCGCAGCTCAAGCTATTTGCGAGAGAGTCGACAGGTATGCAATTTTGAATGACGCTAATTTAAATACAGCAAATACGCATCCAGATGAATTTCTGGAAGAGGAAGGTCCACTCTATAAAAAATAACATAAAACTGAATTTTGAAAATTTTGACCCTGCCAGCATTTTTTCATGGCTGGTCACATATGCTGCTCAATGTGGCCAAAAACTATGTCCACTGATGGGAAGCACATTGTCGGTGGATAAATTAGGGAATCTTTTCCTCTGTAGAGCTTGCAGCATAGAAATTACACTCATATTTTTGTTTTGCCCAAAACAAAAGTTGCTAAACAAGCCTTTTGGCAGCATGGAATTCTCCATCACTGATTGGCTGTGTGGATATAACCCAAGTAGTGGAAAAACTGGCTTGGTGTTTATTGCGCTTTGGAGTGAAAGCTGATGTTCAAGGATGCTAAACACTGGGATATACTGTATAACATGTAGCTAAAGGCTGAATTTGGTATGACTTTCGGCCCACCAGTGATGATATTCTTGCTCAGGTGATTCAAAAATTTTGAAAGTAGCATTTATTGTGTTTTGCAATGAAAGTCAACATCTCATGTTGGTTCCCAATGAAGACCCGTCTGAGAGCTCAAAGGTTATGCATATCCAATATTTGTTTTCGCCCTTGTTTTTCATGCAGAGATTTTTTCTATTTTGTTATATTCTAAGAATATTTTTACAATGTTAAGGAATGTTGATGGCTACGTCCCAAAGTTTTCTGCAATTGCACTTTGTTCTTAAACTGTTTAACTATTTGCTCAGGCAGCCATTGGCAAAGTGGCAAACCTTGAACAATCTTTTTATTACTGCTCATTTTATGCCCAGTCATAATTGAATCGCCTGTTACGCATTTATGAATGTTCCTCACTGGTGTTTTTTCCCCTTGTCAATTTAACTGAATTTGATATTCACAAATATATACAACAAGACCCCAACAGCGAAGGGTATATTGGCAAAAGCAACCAAGTGGAAGCTCCCCAAAAAGAAAGCGTAGCAACTGTATTGCCCCAGAAAGCTTTGACAACAAGAGTAATAGCCGTAGAAAATGAGCATTATGTCCAAAAATTACTTACTTGCTTAACTTACTTAATCTATTGATATTTTTGCTGTGAAAAGATATTGATTGATATTTTGGAGTGAAAGAATCAAATGGCAAAATTTCAAGGTGATATTGCTTACAATAACAGGCAATATGATGGAACTCAGATGTTCCAAGAAATTAATTAGTTACTAATTTATTATCTTATCTTACCATATGTTATCCTAATTTATTATGATTAATAAAACGTAGCCTAAAATAAATTGAGTTCTCCATCTTGATAAGATCTTATGGCATATAACATTTGAAAAGGATCTATAAAGCAGTTTTTGAGCTGTCGCGTTAACACAAGGGATCTGCGGCGGCGATGATGATTCTATGATGTTGACGAAACGTAGTTTTGCCGAGATAATAATAATTATAATAAACCTCACCAACATTTATCTTATATGTGCTCAGAGTGACTATATTCCGAGGGTTTGTTGCACAGCCGCAATATGTCCAAATTTTGTGATTTTGAGATTTTTACCCCCTGTCACAGCTTTCTATCAGCTCATTCTAGGAGCACAATAACTGCCTATATGTCCATGTGAGCACAATTCACTTTTCATTTTGTGGTATGTCCAACAAAATCTGCTTAAATGAATTAAACATTGATATTTTGATGAATGAACATGAATGAATGAATAAATCCATTGCAAACAAACCTAACTTCAACCTATTACCATATTGTTATGTCACATCAAGTGCTAGAATTGTTGGAGCACAGAGGTTACATGTCCATTTTTGGCTATTTTGGCCATGATGTCGCAGCAACATACCTATGAAAAGTTATGTGTTCAATATACTTATGAACCATGAGACAAAAGAGTGACTGATATAAAAATGATATAAAATATCTGATTTAATAGAAAACAAAAATAATTTTTTTTTTCAAAATCTCTAAAATGGACATATAACTATTGTGCTCTGACCCCTCGAATTATTTGTGAATAATGAAAAATATGCTTAACCATTTTTTGTGTCCTAGTAATAAATTTAACTATTAAACTTATTATATAATCTATTGAAATTTTTGCTGTAGTATTCAAAAATAATTGATCATGTGTGAAAAAATTGAATGGCAAAATTTCAGGGTGATATTGCTTACATATCAGGCAACATGATGGAACTTTCTGGTGTTCCAGGAAATTATTCAGTTAATTAACATATTATTATTATTAATAACGCAAAGCTCAATATTAATCCAGTTCTTCATCTCAATGAGCCCTAAAGGCATAGAGAATTAAATCCGGATCTATAGAACAGTTTTTGAGTAATCGTGTTAACACGAAGGATCTGCAGCGGACGCGGTGGTGACGATGATTCCATAATATCGGCAAAACCGTTTAGCCGATATAAAAATCAGTGCAGCTGATAAAGTAGAGTGAAATGTTTTCTTTGTGTTGTTTTCAACTAAGTCTTCTAAGCTGTCCTTTATGGTGTAATTAGCCTTTTTCAATTAACTGAAGTCAGTCAGGAGCAGATGGCCTCCCCATGAACCAACTTATCCCCAGTCTTTCTTTCTATTATTAGCCAGTGATTTTTTCGCTCACCACTTTCACCTTAGGTTTGTTCCAGGGAGGTTCAGGCCCAGTTCAGGCCTGTATCTGCATTAAGCTGCTTTTGTGACAATGTCCTTTCCAAACAGCTCTGTAATTTCAAATGGGATCAAATCAGCTTGCATTTGAAGTTTCCAAATAGAAGATTAACAGAGATAAAACTGGAAATGAGTATGTGTTCCACTGTAAAATACCATCTGGAATTACAGGCAGACTGATGAGATGATGAAACATCATTGTACTTTATTAACTTGAAATATGAAATATAATTTTGACCAATGTTATTAATTTTTAAATGAACTACTATAGAGTAATTAGCTTTGATAACATGGAGTATGTTGGAATGGTTTGAAATATTACTTCCTCTTATGATGATAATTATTCCAAGGCTGAAAGAGAAATAAATGTACAACTCCAACTTTGAAAAACTTGGCACCTTATCAAAAATGAAAATAAAATTAACAAGGACCGATTTGAAAACTCCGTTCTCCCACTGCTATATTGAGAACAGTCCAACCACGCATCATTAGATTTTTCTAATGTGAGTTTTATTGCTTTTTTTAAAAAACAACATAGCTTTTTTATGCAATGTGATGACTGCAAAAGAGTCCACAAATGTAGGCTGTTTACCACTGTGTAATATCATCAAATCTTTTAGTCACAGTCATTAAGACTTTGGATGCTGACGACACCAGTCATTTGAGTGTAGCAAGTGGAATTTCCCTCCATTCTTCCATTACGCAGGTCTTCAGCTGCACACTCATATGGGGCCTTTGTTGCTGTATATTTCCCTTTATAATACACCATACATTTTAAATCTGAAGCAGATCAGGACTGCTGACAGGCCAGTCTAACGCTGGCATTCTCTCGGTATGCAGTTGTGTACTTGCAATCAGAGCAGAACGTATATTCGCATTGTTTTGCTGGAAAATACTAGGATGACGCTGACGCTGGTAACAGCATGAGTTGTCCTTGTTGACTTTGATCTGGAAAACATGGTGGCTGTCACAATACACTCCTGTTTTAAATCATTTGAATCTCCAGCCACTGAGTTCACTGAAGACAGTAAATTCTTGAATGAAAGAAGATTTTTGTTTAGCAGTTATGATAATCCAGTTCCCTTGTGCTGATCTGACCCTTGCTCATATCATTGTGCCCTCCAGAAAGCTTTCATAGTCTCACGTCCGCAATGGAGGCCATAACATTCTGTCGAACTGATTTGCAGCTTTGCATTGTAGCCAAACAAACAGCACAAGGTCAGGGGTTAGTATCTTGCAGAAATCACAGTGAGGGTGGGTTTAATGGATCAATATGGCCCTGCAGATTTTCCATTTTTAACAGACAGGTGATCCGGTCTCCTCATTAACAGGAAACAGGAAGGTTTTATGCATCAACTCTATTCCACTCAAAGTAGGGGGCATAATGTCAGAAGAGATATTGCCAATAATCGCATTCAGTCAGGAAGGGCCTGGCATCACATATGATATTCACAAGCACTTATTAATTCATGTCATGAAGCCAGCCAATCCATGTATTATTATAGGGTATTGATTTGCCCTCTAGATGCAATGGCTTGTTAACAATCAAAAGATTCTCACAGGATTTGCATTGCACCTCCCACAATGCTGCATCCCTATAAAACAGGCATTCATTTGTGCGAATTTCGGTACATTCTCACACTCACGCACACAGTACAACATATTGTCAATTAAAGCACCAAAAAAGAATTGCAATGTCAACACACCAGGGTAATTGAATATTAGTAGTACTTTCACAGGATGTACATTCTCCCCACAGAGTGTGATATACAGTCAGCTTGCCAAGTTCTTTGTTGATGCTTAAATACTGTTTCAAACGGGGTTTATCAGTGGAGTCAATGTTGCAAAGGGCAATGATAAGTACTCTTGCCGTTAAGGATTTTTGGAGGGGGAGGTCATTTGGCAAAAAATGCCTTTGATGTGGAACACTTTACTAAGACTCTTTGCTGCAGTCAGGGTACAGAGCATCCTCCCTCTGTTGCATAATTCATCCAGCGAAGGTGCTGTTGGCCTACAGCCCACATTACAGAACCGATGAGTCGAGGATATAAGGACAAGTGATTCAATTCACTCCTCCTGATTTCTTTTTTAATTGCATGTTAATGAATAAGAATACAAAAATGTGTGGCAGAAATTTAGGAAGACGCCGTAATATTGACTCATTCAAGCTGGCGGGGTTGGGTATTGATGTATTGTTCCATGAGAAAATTAAACCTAGGTAATTCGTTAGATTGGATGTGCTGTGCATTCATAAGTCTGCCATTGACTTGCCTTGTGTTTGATTGACCCAGCAGAGTACGTTCCCTCCGGTTCATTTTCAAACACTCTCTGAATTTATTTCTCCTGCATATGTGAAATTAACCTTCAGCAATAGCTTCATTTGAAGTAAAACCTCAGAGATACAGTACTAACCTGTGAGTCATGGACTGGACACTCAACTGAATGAGGAATGAAACATAAAGTGCCACCCACTATCCATAACCAATGTATAATGATTGCAGTCCTTAAAGGTAGAAAACATATCGCATGGACGTTTAAAATATTTTGCATAATGACAAAATGGTTTTTAGAAAAGCACCACAGTTAGCGCTACTGTCACAGTTCACAGGAAAATGATGTTATACAATACAGATGGATGAGAAATCAGATTTAAAAAAAAATACAGTTGATCCCTGAAAACAAGAATAAATTGTTTCAAATGCCAACCAGGGACAAAATAAAATTAATACTACCTCTGGTTTGATCACTGATTATTACACCGAGATTAATGGCTACCACTATTCTTAATGTTTACGGGTACAGTTATAGTGTGAGAACTGTTTATCCGTCAAACCTGTGGGCATGAAGAAATGGAGAAATTTTGGTTTTATGAGGACATGGAAGGATAAGGGAAGGCCGTCGGGCAAAAGCATTTGTCTTTTCTCAAATTGAGGCTGTGAGCAGGTGCGTGCCTACTCAACTTAGTGGTGTGAATCAAGCAACCTATTTTTATTTGCCTTGCATCTCTGCTTTCCTTTCCCAATTTTTCTCTCTAACACACGCAGATGTGCGCACCGCCTCTCTCCCTCCCGATCTGTCCTTTTGTTTTTCATTCAAATTTCAAGCCCTGTCGATTTCCATATGCTTAGATAAGCAATTTCGGTCCTTGATGTATGCCTTTCGTTGATGGTGCAATTCAACCCGTTTGAATTTTAAAAAGTGCACAGGTAATGTGGAGGATGTTCTTGAGTGTTGGCAATGTTCTGGACACAGTGAGGCATTTAGGTCTTCCGAGGTTGGTGTATCGAGCCAGGCTTGGATTCACCTGCATACCCGAGACAAATGGAGTCATTTTGGCAGTGTACCTGCCGTGTGCAGTGATTAAAGAAACCACTTGTGCATGCGTTTCGATCTCTTGTAGGCGGAATCCCCCGCAATCACATTTGGGGGCAGCGACCTTTCATGTTCTTTCATGTCCTTTTTGTGCACGCATATGTTTTATGCCCTATAGTTCAAAGTTCATTGATGGCAGAACTGCTTTGTACCATGGCTTTTCCAGAACTATGCCACAGGACATGCCTCCCTTTTAGTTTCAATCAGCCTTATCTCTTGTGTATCTGTGATCGACTCAGGATGTACCTTTATGTGCATAAGATCGATAAATAAACGTCATGATGAATTTGTTGCAGCGTGGATCGGCCTGTGTGTGTGTGCGTGTGTATGTGTGCAGGTGCGCGTGTGTTTGTGTGTGTATATGTGAATGGGGAGGTGAAGGAACGGCACAGCCAAAGGGCATGCTTCCATCACATGACAGAGTGAAGCATAACCCCAATACATGATGTTTGTTGGGAAGCATTTCTCATTGACATCCAGTCGTCTGGTGGACATTGCTGTGCATACTTAATGCATATTATAACGGTGTGCTAACACTTAGCGATATCTGTGATTCATGTTCCTGCTGCAGATGGATATTAAAAGGTCTTGATCGTGTTCAGGAAAACAATGCATCTTGTGCTGCTGAGGAATTGTCCTGAGACGCACGAGGAATAGATTTTCTATGGCTTTTCTGCCCTCTTAGAATTGGTCAGTGGCATGAATTATGACGGTTGCACATTGTGCGGAGGTTTATCCATGAAAGAGACGGCACCCCACAGACAGCAATAAATAAGCTTCTCACCACATAAACAAAGTGCAAACACCCCATCGTTCTCCTGCTCAATTTTACTCCCCAATCTTCAGGAACCTTTTGAGATTTGTGGCCAAAACCTGCTGTCCAGCAGGATGCAACATTATGATTAAAGTAACTAGTATTGGCAAGTGTGCTGAAGGTAATCCATCACTCACACAGCTTGGTGCATGCTCTCCTCTTTTGAATATGTTCTGGCCTCTCTCTCTCTGTCATCGTCCCATGCCAGTATGTCTGGATTCGATTGATGTGTCTTTGAAATTTATCTGTGCAAAAAATACTGCTGACAAACAGATTCCCATACCCCTGTCAGCCCTGCCTCACTTCCTCTTCACATCACTGCAATTCATAAGCAGTATTTCATGGGCATCCAGTATAAATCATACCTCTGGTTAATCACATTGTTTAAATGTATCATTTAATTCAATCAGAAAAATTTGGGCTAATGAATATTCGTTTTACTTTACATTTGTTGAGTTTTTGCATGTATTTTGTATAGAAAATACATTTAAGTTTTCTATTCCTTTTACCAAAACATAGAAAAGGCACTGATGTTACAGGTAAACAAATGTTATATGTAAGGAAATAAATTCAACAGAATTTTTCTGCATAATTTTCCCAGTTCAACCTGAGGAGCTGCTTCTGTATATTTTTTTTTATTTAGATGTACCGTAGAAATCCTCGCAAAGTAAAAAATTCAGTTAAGTGATGAATTATTAAAGGAAAGTAGATATGTTTTCTGTTAGAGTTTGCCAAGAAAAAATGAAATGAATTATTAAGAATTCAAAACTACCTTCCCTGATTCCCAGTATTTCTGTCAGGCGAGTCTGAATCTGGGACTCTCAGGTTTCTGTGATTACAGATCCAGTGCCAGCAGCACGCTGAAGTTTTTCTTTTACAGCATGGCGTGCGCTTTTGGCCAAAGGGAGTACAAGGTGGGAGAATGTTATCTGATTTCAGGTTAACAGAGGTAACTTTGAATGTACAGGACTTTCTAAAATTCAAATGTCTGTTTTTTCAGGGGAAGTTTTTAAAAATAAATGTATTTGAATTGGAGGTGCATAGATCAGAATGTTTAATCAATTAATATCAATTTTATAATTTCTTGGCTGTATACATATTTAATTGGTGTTCATTAGACATCACAGCCTTATAAAAATATTTTACCCTGCCTGGCCAAAAAAAGTAGCTGTTTGGATTTTAATAAGCAAATACTAAAGAGAATATGATTGAATCATTATTGCAGTGATTGATATGTTTCAGCTGGCAACAATTATTTAACTCTGGCTAATGCAGTGTGTAGTCTGTCATTTAGTGGAGGAAATTATTAGCCTACATCGAGAAACAACTGAGGAGTTTGCTGAAATCAGTGAATTGGGTTCAGAACTATCCAACAAATTGTTAAAACCTGGGAGGATAGTGGTGAATCATCATGAATGATCATGATCGAAAATTGCTAAAATGCTTGGTCAAGTCATATCATATAAAATGATAGTAGAACACATGGCTGTGTTCAATAGTGAAAGTAAGAGCATTGCCACATGCACAATGTGACATGAACTTGCAGGAATGGGATGACATAGCTGTGTGGCCGCAGAAAATCCACTTGTTAGTGAGGCTAATTGGGGGGTACTCCTTCAATTTGCTAGAAAGCATAAAGACTGGACTGTGGAGCAGTCCAGTGTGACGGGTACATCAGAGTTAGAGAGGGAGCCCATGAAGCAATGACCGTCAAGCATAGTGCTCACTGTACAAGCCCCTCGAGCCCTTGTTACGGTCTGGGGTTACTTCATTTTATCAGGTCTAGGCTTAGCAATGTTATGCCACAGCAAAATGAAGTTGGCAAACTACCTCAATGTACTGAATGACCTGGCTATCCCATCAATGGATTTTTCAATCACTGACTGCATTGGCATATTCTAGGATGACAATGCCTAGAGTCATCGGACATAAATTGTGAAAGGGTGGTACAAAGAGCATGAAGAATCATTTTCTCACAAGAATGGGCTCCTACAGAGTCCAGACCTTAGCCAATTGTAAGTCTTTTAGATGTGCTAGAGAAGACTCTACTGAGTGGTTTGATTCTCTTATCAGCCAAACATGGCCTCAGCCAAAAATTAATGTAACTCTGGTGGTAAATAAATGTTGTAACACTGCATAAGATTGTTTAAACTACGCCACAACGAATGTGCACCATGATTAAAGCTAAAGGCAGTCCTACAAAATATTTTTTTTTTTTTGGGCTGCATATAACCAATTAAAATGACTCTGTTTTCAGCTGTAAAAATGTGCACAGCTGAGCTTTTTCTGAACTGTATGTTTTTGCATAACAATACAATTAGCCCAACTGAGAAAATCTAGGGAGAGAAAATTCAGTGTTCTCTTTCAGTTCTGTATACATTCAAATCGGAGAAGGGCATCATTGTGAGAAATTCGCGTGGAATGCGGTTTTACTTTTATTGTTGAAATATGCATGGGCGTCCATGGAAAAGATGTCATCTTGAAGTCGGCACATGTTTCTCCAAAATCTCAGCGCACTTTTCAGCATTAATGGTGCCTTGGCAGGAGTGCAAGGTACCCTTGACAAGGGCTCTGACACAACCCCATACCATGACAGAGCATTGCTTTTTTATCCACAAACATCTGGCCCCCAGCCAAACCTGTAGCAACAGGATGTGACAACAGCTGCTCCAGCCACACAATACTTGATTTGAAACATGATTGGGGTTGTGAACAGGCTTGTCTAATTTGAAAATATCACTGGAAAAAATATTCAAAATGGAAATATAGACCTGAAAAAAACTTGCATTGCGCATGAACATCATATAAATACGGAGGTCCAGAAAGGCCACAACAAATACAAAACTAACAACACCCCTGCATAAGCCAAAACGCAACTGCAAATGTCACAACACAACTGCCAAAGCCACAACGCAAATACAAAAGCAACAACGGAAATGCAAAAGCCACAACGCAACTGCAAAAGCCACAACAGAAATGCAAAACCCACAACACAACTGCAAAAGCCACAACACAACGATAAAAGCCACAACAGAAGTCAAGTGACAACGGAAGTGCGCAGCAGCTGGAGGAACTTGAAGAACATGCTTTGTGTCAGATGCGTGAAGCTAGCCACAATAAGCCTCAGTACGACTTCCGGTCACGGTAGTTAATGCGGAAGCTTCGTCCTGTTTTCTTCCACAATAAAAGTTCTTAGAATTTTAGCTGTTTAAACCGCGTTGTGTCGGTAATTGTATAGTGAGAATATACGCCTTACAACTGCTCGGAATAATATTGAAGGTTTGGAGCACAATGGTTATATGTCCAAAATTTCGAATTTTAGATTTATATACTAACAAGTGGTTTCTGATTCTTTTCCTTGGAGCACAAACGTGATCTCAAATTCAACATTTTGGACATAGCTATAACCATGGTGCTCCAAACCCTCGATATGTCTTTTAACAGCTGATGCATGTAAGTTTGCTCTCTAGCTAACTAATTTAATGCATATAAAATGGATTATGAATGCGCCTATTTGGTGCCCGGACAATCTCAAGCGAATTCGTGAACTGACAAGGTAATTTATAGCCAATTGGTAAGATGGAAAGGAATAGTACAACGAAATGGTCTTTAAATGACTTACAATCAATGATGTTGATATTTTGATTTGCAGAATTTTTTCCAAGAGATCACCCAACTTTTTTGACGTCTAGACCATAATGGTGATCAAAAATCAATCCATTTGTACTCGACAAATATGATGACTGCTGTGAAATAAATGCAGTTTCAAATAAAGCTTTTTTTTTTTAAAAACAAAAGAAGACCGATTTGCATGTTTTTATTTTTGATGCAGAACCAGGTATAGATTTAAAATAAACTGCTACACTTAGTCAAATATTTTAAGAACCTAAAATACACCTATAAACCATGCCTAAAGAAACGTTTTCCTGATTTTGAAACCAAAGAAAAGGTCAATTTTTTCTGCATAAAGATACAGACCAACAAACACCAGATCTTGTTAAAAAAAAAAAAAATATGTAGACTCATAAAACCAGGACTACATTATCCCAGACAGTTTAAAGATTGATCAGAATGTAGTTTCAGATTTGTGAAACTTTTGCTGATTTGGTTATTGCTGTCATGGTCTTGTATGGAAAAAGTAGAACAGATCTTATCATCCTCATACAGGTACTGGACATAAGAGACAAAAATAATTAAAAAGTCTTTTTTTAATGGTAATGCTCACAAATATTTGACAGTAAGTACTAATAAAAGTAGAGCTGATGTACAATCAAAATTTCATTTTACACATATCAAAATGTGAAGAAGTGGAAAATGAAATACATCTTTGTTGGTACACCTGCCGTTGACTGAACAAACGCAAGCACTCTTCAAAAGCTGTGACTGGGGCTTTTCATCACTTAAGTTTTGTGAGTTTTGAAAAAAATAGATTGTTCCCCCAAACAGCGGTGGTGAGATGAAATCCAAAAAAATTAGCATTTTGGTAATCAAATGACATCTCAAGGAATTACATCCTTGTGGGTACAGCAGCTGTCCATGAACACAGACACAGGCATTATTCATTGGCCATCTATAGGGTATTTACAACCCAAATTCTGTAAGGCTAAGATAACATTCTGCCCTCAAACAATGGGGTAGAGTGAAATCCCTATCATGTAAACATTCCAAAAATCAAAGCAAATCTACAAGAATTATGTCTGCGCAGGTACAGCAGCTTACGCGACTACAAGCACTGTTCCTTGGGTGTCTCTGGGTCATTTACAGAGTAAAATTTGTGAGGCTAAGAAAGCTATACAGGTGCAGTGTAGGCGCTGTACCTACACAGATGTAATACGTGCAGGTTTCTTTTCATTTTTGGAAACTTCACATCATATGGTTTTAATTTTACCCCCGTTGTTTAGGGGCACAATGTATAGTTTTTTTCTTAGCCTCACAAAATTTAGTTTGTAAATGACCCATAGACACCCAAGGAACTGTGCTTGTAGTCGTGTAAGCTGCTATACCTGCGCAGACATAATTCTTGTGACATTTGCAGTTGCGTTGTGGCTTATGCAGCGGTGTTGTTAGTTTAATATTTGTTGTGGCCTTTCTGGGCCATCGTATATAAAAGCTTTACATTTAAAGCTGCATTGTGCGTGTGTCCATTTTACATTCAAGAAACTACAGCAAGAATTTGTGGACTACTCTTTACATTTTAGTAGGATAACTTTATCTTACTCTCTAGCTTGATTTGTAGCAGTCTACATCTTGAGATTTCATTATTTTAATTTGCTCACAGTACTTACAATGCGCACTTCAGTAATATTGTCCCCAGGGAGATAGCCATACTGTCCTTTTATACTTGTTTTTGGATTTCTATAATCCAGGTGCTCCTTTTTTTGCGGGTGTATTCTGCCTCCCCTTACTCAGGGGGGTATCTTGATCACATTTGGGAAGTCCCAGGTCGTCCCTGGCACCTGTACCCTTGAAGATGCACTGCAAGTGAAGTAGGCAAAAATAGCTGATTTATTAGTGGTAAAATATTCCTCTGTATTGCATTACACAGTGAAAGTGAGTCTGTTTCTATCTCATATGGAGTTATTTGCTCAGTTGGAGTTTGAAGGTCACTGCACGGTATTTTAGGCCTCGCAAGGGCAATTTAAAATGCAGTGGGGCCAGATATGCTTAAAGACAGGGTGCATTTAGAGGCTGTGCCTCAGTCCTTGTTAGATTTAGAGGCAGAAATAATGAAATTCCTGCCTGGAATGTAGATGACCATTTAGCTGATTTAGTGAATACTCTGCTGTGAATACTGTGTTATTTTATAATTTTTTTAAGGGAAAAAAATTAAATATTCCATTATTTTGGAATAGAATAACAACAGTATTGCTTTATTGTACCGCAAAATGAAAAAAAAAAAATTCTCATCATACATATTTTTTTCTGAAGAATATTTTACTCATTCTAATATATGTGAAAATACAAATTTGTCATGAATAAACAATGCAAAAGACTTGGTTACACCCCGCAACATGGTCCTGAAATGCGCATAAATAAGTACTTGTAATTATGTGTTCTGCTTCTGATTACACAATGTCCATTTCCTCAAAAAAAATGTAAATAAATAATATAAACAGCAGCAGTAAAGGCAAAATATGAGTGAGATGGTTGCTTGTTAACACTAAAATTCAATCACATTCAAGCACATTCACATTCATAGAATAGCCGACTGCAATGAACAAACAAGTAGTCTGAGCTGTCAGCTAATTTCTCTGCATCTCCTTGCAATCTCAGAACAGAATACCAGACAGGCGTCCTCCTGCACTACAGTACTGTAAATTTATTGGCAATCCTTTCTGGTTGGCAGATTTATCTCAGAGCAACATGCTTCTGTGGCGCTGAATAAAACATAGTTGCACCCACTGTCCAGAATAAATTTCATTAATAGCTACTCTTATTGTCTTTGCAGGAGAATTGCTGTTTATCTTCCACTTGCAGATAGCTGTGCACCCATTCCGTGAGTGCAGAAAAATGTATGCAGACAAGCCAAAATCCTTTTGTAGCCCCAGTAGCATTTTCTGTACATATACATAGTATACTACTGAATTGAGATTTTATCAAGTCTGCCTTATTACTGAGGCTTGGAAAATTTTGAAATGGCGATTACAAGACTATCTAGGCAGTGCACTCCAAATCACACAAGAGATCCATGGCACTTTAAAGGTAGGAAGGAATGAGAAAAGGGAGGGAGGAACTTTTGCTGTGTCTTGGGTTTGGGTCCTGGATTCATGTGCTTTGAATTTGCAAACTGTCAGGAAAACCATTTTGGTTACAAAAAATGCTTTTAGTAGTAAACTTTGTTTACACTGCATTTATTATTACTTAGAGGAATTTTAACTTACAATGTAATACCTTTATGAGCACGTGGTTTGGCTGCTTTAGCATTTCTTGAATAATTCTACTCTAGAGTCTAGTGGGCTGGTTTTTCTCATATCAGCTGTATGGAGTACAGTTATATGCAATATATTTTTATCCAAGTAATTTTTTTTACAGTATCTCAAGAGCTGTGTGAGGACTGAATACATTCGGAATTCTGTGTACACAAATGATGTCCTTCACAGGTCTTATGAAGTCGGTCTTTTGATATTTAATTGATGAATAATTTTGAAAATTAAATGTTTGACATAGAATTATGGAATATTTTGGCAGCTTCTAGCCTGAGCTATTATGTCCAAGAGATGATTTTGAACTAAAATTTTATGGAAATGAATCATTTTATGTTACATTTTAGAAGAACGAGTTTTACTAAAGGTAATATTTTTCAGCCTGTTAAATCAAAACCTTATCCAACAGTTTTACTGATGATTTCCTTGCTCCATAGATCAGCTTATGATTCAAGAAAATCTATTTTTTTGAATTTTCAGTCAGTAATTTCAGGTTGGGGTTTAAGTCAGGCATGTCCAACAATTTTCAGACAGTCGAATGGAATCGTGTCAGTCAGCCTTTTCAAACGCTCAGTACATCCTCCCGAACTGCAACTGTTTTTGGGGGAGTGTTTGTCATTTAATCTCATTCAACCCTGCTTTTGCATGCATGATTTACCCCTCAATTGTGTACCCACCTCTTAAACATTCTTAATTCCCCTATTGCAGTCTGTTACCAATAATGTGCATGAACACTGCATGTTCATCTTGTTCTACCTGAGAGCAGGTTAGAATATTAATGTGTTTTTTGCTGTACCCACTGCAGTAGATGCATACGGAAGCATTCTTTGCTCTCTCTTGCACTGTCTCATTCTTTCTTTTATAGGGGTTAAATCCTGATGATCTCTTTCAAGGCAATCTGCTGATGTCCCTTTGAACACTCAATTTGATTTTATCACTTTGATACAATCAGATGTAGCCCTTTCATATCATCCTTTTAAACCACTGCACCAAAGTGGGTTGCTTGTTTTTCACGGCGTATTTGAAAAGAAATAAGTGATTCCATCTAGATATTTTGTGAAATCAGGCACACAAACCAGAAGCACAGGCTAACTTGGCAGCACAAAGATGCTAGGGATTCAGAGGGCGCAGATAATTGAAATACTAGTGTGATTTTTTTTTTCTTTGTATCAAATTTGAAATGTTTGCAGTCTTTAAACCATGTAAAATCTACTTGCATATCAACACATTTGAAAGAAATATGATTTATTTTGAAATTTTGTTTCGGGTTCCAACAATGCTGCTATTGTGCGATGAAGTAGTAAATTTTATGGTGAAATATCAATTATCATGATTAAGTTGAGCAGATGACTTATCAAAATGTGTGAAGATAGACTGGATATTATTAATGAGTCTTTTTTTTAGCAGTAAAAGCACTTGTCCCATTGCATAAACATAAACACAGGCAGCACAGAGGAGGAAAGACAGGGAGGAGGTGTGGAACATCACTTTTGTTATAAAAGCAAAGATGAAACACTGACGTCAGTGGTGAACCGCGTACTCTGAATAATACTTAAGATTATATTGTGAAATCCTCACACCATTCTTACCTCTACTTTGTATTTTAGTCCCGAGTGCTGTTTTTACGTGGGACATGATGGTTTAGTTATGCCATTTATCAACAGGTTTTTCTTCCTTAAGTGAAGTTATTACCGGGGAAAGAGTTTCCAACATCATTCCCCCCAGCTATTGACTAACAACAAAAGAAAGCTTCCTGAACATTGGTTGATTTAACCCTCACATGCACAACACCTTAAAGCCCTCAGCCCCTGACTGGGACTAATAACTTGTTCATGAATATTCTGCTGCCAGTGTGAAATGCCATGCTCTTTATTATACATTATGCATTATGCATATTTTTTGTTATGATTTAGGGCTTTATAGCCTGTGAACGTTCCCTATTGTGTACTCTCTAAGGGGGTTGTGACGGAATACAGTATGGCAGTTAATAATCATGTGGTCACAGAGTGCGTGATTGAATTAATGAAAAATATTCATTTAAGGGTTGGCAGTGTTGTGTGCTGTCGGGTAGCGCTCTTTCTTGGCTTGCTAATGCATCACGCTGCTTTAATCGTTGCTGGGCCAGGTGCATTTGTGACCTGCAGTCTGGCTCACTGGGAGATAATGGGTCGGATGTGTTTATCATCTTTGTCTAATACACTAACGTGGTAGAAAGGGAAAAAATATAGATACCCAGCCAAGGTCAGGCTCTTACACTCTGTTAATGGTCTCGTCAGACTGGTGATCCTGCGCCCTGGTGGTCTTTTCACCATGTTTTAATGTAATGCGTATCGGTTATCAACATCAGATGAGATTTTCTCTTGAATGCTGTTGAATTTTTGTGTTTGCGGTATGTCGATCTTTCCTCCTACACACAAAATCCCATGAGTCTTTTTGTGTCATGGGTCTGAAGTGCAAGGGGTGGGTGAGTGCTTCCTGTGATTTGGGGCGTGCATCGTCTCCTGTTTGTTCTGAACTCCCAAGATTCTGTCTCAGTTTTTAATTGGAAGGATTTGCTCCCACATAAAGATGGGCCCCCAGGGAATGGGTAAACGTTGAATAAACACCCTCAGGATCATCTCTTTCATTTTAGGAGCAAGTTTTAACTTCTGAAGTAATAACAAAATATGCCGAATTCAACCTTTTTTTCTGTTGCACATTGCTGAGGATTATTATTGGAGGACATAAAAGCTTGTTCTGCATTACAAAATATATAAAATACACAGGACATGAAAATGATAATTATTATTGAATATTTGCAGGTTCATTTCTTGTGAAACAATGTGCTACAATTCTGGACATTGCCTCACTCAACGTTTTTTGTTTTCTGTTAATAATTGTTCATGAATGGCCCTGAAATATTCTGTTAAGCATTACATTTCCTCCTTGGTCAGTAGTGACTGGCTAGAGCTAATGAAATGATAAAATTATTTGAACTTTGGTGTAATTCTGGCGAAGTGTAAACTCTGGCGAAGAAAAGGGCTCGAAAACAAAGCAGTGTCAATAGGGACGGCTGTTTAAAATGCTACTTAGGCCGAATCTTCCAGGTTGATGCCCCCTACCCTCCACCCAGTAGCCTGCCTTGTGTGGTTGAAACAATCTGGGATGCATCTACTGGATGCCATCTGCATGGAGCTTAGCTTTGCCAGTGCCACAGCTCAGATTTATACATCTGAGCTGTGGAAAAAAATGATTATAATTAATTCTGACATTTTCCTGTTTGTTGTTCCTTCCCAAAATGCTGTCTTACACTGCTTTGATGTAGGTGAGAGAGAGAGAGGTGGTGTATCTGTTCACTGTATCATACTCACCTGACAGGGTTTCAGATGTCATCCTCTCCCACTTTTTGGAGAGGAAAATTTCAGAGGGGTCGCACTTCTTCACTATCTTCAGGCCTTGTTCCTCCCTCCTTTCTTCTCTCCTTCAATTTATTCCTTTTTTTGTGACTCTTTGTTCACATTACAGTGGAAGGCTAGTTGTCGAAGTTTGGTTGCCAAGAACAACCGCAGACAAGTGAAGCCCTGCAGCATTACTGAGAGAAAAGCATTATTAATAATTAAGTCAGAGAAATGTCACAAGTGGAAAAAGTGTAATCATTTCTCTGCTGAGTTTAGAGATCTGCTCTGAGATGTTTTCCACTCTTCCCCAAAGGCACAATGCAAGACAGAGGGGATGGGAACTTAACCGCTGCCTTGAAAGCATCAAATAGATTTCCACTCTCTCTACTCTCTGAGTCGAAGCAGTTAAATCATTAATATTTGAACCTATTAGTAGCAAAGCAAATTTCCAACTGAGATTTTAAATTTTTAATCACAGAGACATTGATTTCAGTCTCATTTGCTGTTAAATAAAATCTTACAAAAATACAAATATCTTTCGCTAATGATTTAATCAATGTCAGCTGAGAAAGTTTGTCTCTGAACGTGTTCATCCCAATAAAAATTCAGCAGAGTGAAGAGATGACAAGTTACTTACTTTCATAAAGAATGAAATTAATTATTCCTCATGAAATTAGTAAAGGATTATGAATACCCAATTTTAATTCTGATATTGCTCAATTATTCTTTTTGGAGTATTCAATATTTCATTATTAATTTCTTTTTTTTTCTTCCCCACCTGTTTTTTTCACACCTTTCTAAAATCAAAAAAAAAAAAGATATTGCAAAGGAAAAAAAGCATCATCAGTGGAATGTAAGTGTAAATTTCAAGGATTGCAATAAAAAGTAATAAAAAAAAAATTTCATTATTGTTTCCCTTTGGCATACATTCACTGAGGTCCATGATATTTCAGATAAGATATACTGTTTGTAAACTGTTGATTTTAGGAAACTATTATGGCCAGATTATATTTATGCTTTGGTAGTCAAAGCAGTCATGTTTAGTAGGGGCAGACCCAATACTGGCCTGGCTGTTATTCGTAATTTTCCCAGTAACATATGTCGTTATTTTGTCTGGTGTTCATTTAAATAGACACAGCTGCATATCCAGGAAAAATTTCTGCTTGTTGTCTGACTCAAATGTCCCACCCACAGTGTTTTGGGATTGGTTAAATTGAAATAGCTGTTGAACTGTATTTCTCATAATGTGTGAGAGACATGAATAGAATTTGTTGCAAAATCAGAGTGCACCATACGGCAGTAACAATAGTCATCAATGGTCTATTTCTATGATGGCATTGCCCCATTCTCAATTTGTGTGCGCTAATGTTGGGCAACTCCACTGAAAAAAATGGGAGCAAAATTTTATTGTCTATCCGCACACAGATAGCCTGAATACATAAACATATTGTTGAAGCAACTAAAAGTATGAATACAAAGTAGGCTACACACCTTTTGTAAAGATAATTTCTTTTCTACTATAACTGTCTTGTTAACTAACATACCTGACAGGTAGGCTAACTTGACCAGCCATTTAGGTAGTCATCAAAAACGTACTGGTCAGCTCGCTATGTTTTTCAATCTCATTATCAACTACTCATGTAAATAATTTGGGGTTTCATGGACAAGAAAGTCACTGGCTTCAAATAGGTCAAGGACGTCACCAGTCTCAAAATAGAGCCGATCAAGAGCCACACAGGGTATTTGTCCTGATACACACGACTGTGCTTTTTGCAATCAATTGTAGTAGTCATTAATTTTCTACCTTTAAAAACTGCCACCTCAGTGAAATTTAGCAAGATATGGTTTACATCTGATATAGGACAACCTAAAGAATGGCTTCAAGTCCCCCTCTCATGAAAATCATGTTATTCCTAGCTCTTGGAGATTTAATTTAGTCCTTCCTCTACCTAAAAGCTGACAAAACATGAAAGCAGACTGTGTCAGCGTTGTTGCTGTTGCGCCATTCCTTGTTTATGTTGTGGCCTAACAAAACAGCCAATCAGAGCAGAGCCTGACTTTTGCTTATTCCCAGCCCACTCGAAGCAGTGCATAGTTACTGAGAGTGGCAGAAAGGGCTGAATTTGGTTTTTTCCCGATGCCGACTTCAAAATCTTTATAGATGCAAGTGATTGCAAAAAAAAAAAAAAAGTTAATTTGGGACCTTTGGATTTGATGATGTTTAATGTTCTACTGTTTGCTTCATGCCTTATTAAAGCACATGGAAAAAGGAGAGCTTTGTAATAGTAGGTAATGTGATATGATGTTTGTCAGCCTGTTGTTTCAAGCATGCTGCTAGGCAAGTATTATGTTTTGATAAACATAGGACTTGATGATGGAAGGTGTGGGTTCTCATATATACTATAAAGATACTTTCTAAGTTTAAATAAGTAATCTGCACCTAAAACCATTAACATTTACTTATACCTTGCTTCAATTATGCTATTCTGAATGTTCCCTATATTGCAAAGGTTATTATAGTTTCTATTAAGCCCTTTGTGCAAAATACAAAATAATGCCAATTTTTCCTGTTATGCAGGAGCCTATTTAGGCTTTTTAACTTGGTATTTGTGTCACAGAGACTCTAGAAAATTATTCCAGTGAAGCAAGACTTTTGGAAATTCAATTACAAAATTGTTTATGAATTAAATTTTGGGATTTACGGACGCCGGATTCTATATCTGCACAAGGGGGTTAATTGAGAATTGCTTATGGTAAATTGCAATAATAACACATTAATAAAATAAAAGGCTGTGTGTCCTATTTGCACTGGAAAAAAAAATATGCCTGAATGGGAAAAAGTAAATTTTTTTTAGGCCAATAAGTTAGTATTGGACTCTGGTTCCTGTTCCTGTTAGTATTTTTCCCCTATTTCATTTCAGTTCACAATAAATACAGTTTATAAAATTTAATTCTAAAATTTAATTGAAGGCATTTAAAGGAAGTTGTGCTGAATGGTTTTTATTATGGTAAATTTTGCCATAAAATTAATATTTTTACATTTCATAGGTCCCTGACTATTAATGGTACCAACAGCCACTGGTTTTTACTTCAGATAAATGGTATATTGTCTCCAAATATAAGTGAAAAGACTCCTTGATTAGTAATAAAAACATGTTGGTCAATCTCTTATTTTTGGTACTTTGTCACAATTTTTAGTACTTTTTCATGCAATGTAAACCTTATGATCAGTGATCCTTGGGCATCATCTGGTGATTCTCTGATGATGTCCTACCAGTGCAGGCGCTACATTCATCTTCAGCTCCCACTTGGTTTAGGGCCTAGTTGCCTCAGATTTTCTCTCCAGCATATGAAATGCAATGCATATATTAGTGGATTAATTGATTGTGAGCAATTTCTTACTGGAACCAAACATGCCATTTCTTGAAGTTTGTGATCAACTGGCATTACCAGGTGATCCGTGCAGGCCTATATTGGGACTATCTTCAGCCCCTGCTTGGTTCAAAGGCTAGCTACTTGAAGGTTTCTTTATTATATAAAATGTTTGCTAAATTGGAATTCCGTTTCCATAGGATGAGCTTTATCTAGTGAGTATCAGGGCATTTGATTGAACTTCAGCTGTTGAAGAATTAATCAAAAGTTGAGGATACCGTGGATTCATTTTCATTCCTCAACCACCACCGCTGTGTCTGCCGTATATCCGCCACCGCATCCATAAAGGTTTCTTGTGATAAAATTGCAGGTAACCATTGTCAACCAATTTTATTTGTATTTGGCATAGGCAGTAGTAGAGGTAAAGTCTGATCGCCTTTCAATTTTGGTAGAAATTGTATAATAAATTAATCAATTAAGGGTCTAAATGGCACAAACTGGCCCATATCTCACTCACTGTCACATTCAGGGTTTATTTTTGAATCAGGGACTGATAGGAAGTGTGCAACAGTTTGTGACCCTGGGTTTGATTTTTGACATTGGCTCCAAAGTAAAACAAGAAACCGCCTGATGTCTTGCCTATCCCTTTAACTGCCTGCTCAACCTTTTGGTAAAGCACATTTTGAGTCACTATTTCTAATTGAAAGATGTGTTGAACTTAACAGATCAGATTTTTTTTTTCAGCATTACAGACTGCAAATGATTATTGGAGAGGGCTTCATCAGGCTAAGTTCAACACATCTTTCAATTTAATACAGCGACTCAAACTGTGCTGGACCAAAAGGGAGCAGGCAGTTAAAGGGTTAAATTGCATTTAGAGCTTAGGTAATAGAGGATCGGATGTCATGTATTGCAGATCAGTTTGTGACCTTGGATTTGACCTTGAACTTTGGCTTGAAGGTCAAACTGAAAAATGGCCTGTATCTGGCTTATTATTGCATTTAGACATTAGGTTTGTATTAGGGACTGATAGGAAGACATGTATTGTGCATCAGTTTTTTTTTTTTTTTTTAAAGATTATTTTCTGGGACTTTTTCCTTTGTTCAATAGTTATGCAGTGTAGAGAGACAGGAAGGTTGGGGAGAAGAATGGGGGAAGACATGCAGCAAATGACCCGAACCCAGGTAGCTGCGGGAAGGACACAGCCTTTATGGTACGCGCACTTGACCGATGAGCCACTGGGGCGCCCCATGCATCAGTTTTTGACCTTGAGTTTGACCTTTTGATGTTGGGTTCAAGGTCAAAGAGGAAATGCCCTGAATCTTGCTTACTGCTCAAAGCCTTGTGCGCCCACACCCATGGAGGATGTACCTCTGTCACTCTAAATTTCTTAATTCTGGCAAAAACATATTCTGTGTCTAAGATTAAAGCCACCCTCACACTTGCACAATTTTTGTTCCCACAATGCCACGCAATGCATCGTGGAAATGATTGAAGTCTTCTGGAACGAGCGTGAGGAGTGTGTGAAGGATGCAGGGGTGCGTGCCATGTCGTAGAGAGAATTTTACAATGTTCTAAAATTCGGCACGCAATGTTCGTACCATGTGTGTGCCACCTGCGTGAACCACGCGTGAACACTACGCGAACTCGGCGTGAACACTGCCGACGGTGCGTGTCAATGCGTGCCGTGTTAGGGTGTTGTCACAAGTTGTTCATGTGATCATGGCACGCCCAGCTCACGCATAGTTTGCGCACGTCACAAACCATATGCGCCTGGCAGGAACTTCTCACAAAGTGTTCTTCTCACGCATTGTTCGCTCATAGTTCAAATTTTTAGCCGCGCATTGTGTAGACAGTGCGTAACTTATGCATGTACAGTGTGTGAACAGGGCGCAAACAAGGCTCCGTTGCGTACCACCGAAATGGCACGCCTTGCCACGACGCATTGCGCGGCATTGCGGGGACAAAAATCGTGCAAGTGTCAGGGTGGCATAAGTCACCAACTGACCTGTTCAATGAAGCATATCAAATGTCAGCCTTATTGATTGCTTAGCCATGTAGTAACTTGCGAGGGACGTCATTACACAATATATAGCTGCATTATGAGCTTAGATTTCCTTGAGGCACTAATGGGAATGTGTAAATTGTGAATTAGTTTGTGACCTTGGACTTGGGCTTTGATCTTAGGATCTAGGCCAAATAATGATCTTTCACTTTTGCTTGGGGGGGTGTTCAAGTAATGCAAGCATCCAGGGGTACACGTATTGGTTGCGAAAGACCAAACTGTTCAGTTCAGTGAAAGTAAAAGTGGAGTCATGTATCCCCCAAGCAAAACCATAAGTGACAGCTTGTCAAAGAAATGAAGTAAAGCAACATTTGCTATTTACGAAGATATGAATGGGGTTTAGATTGGACTCAAGTGACATTTCCACTGAAATGCTGAGTCGTGGCGGGTTGCCGGCATTGTTTTGTCTCTATTTACTTAATGTATGCTAACCTGGATCGTACTGTGGAACTACCAGCCCTGCCTCAAAGCAAGGGCAAAGCGTGCCAATACTAGCCCACAACGCGGCCATGTTGAAGCAGCCATGAGTTAATTGGTCAAAACGTGTTGTCATATTTGCTAACTTTATGCGTCATTGACTCAAACCTATCCTCAGACTGTAGCTGGCAACATTGGTCATTGAATGAGTCTATGATTCACACTGATGTTTTCAGTCATGTTAATTTTTCCACTGAAGAATCATGGAACACCTACTTAGCTTAAAGAAAAAACTTAAATGAAAACTGTAAACAAAAAGTGCCTTTTAATTAGTAAAATTCAGAAATGCATGTCTGTCGCTCGAATTGATGCAAATCATATTTCATCAGCAGTGTAGTACATGGCAATTATTGTGCCAATACCCACAATTAGGGTTTAGCTATGTACGTTTGGCTTCACATTGTATCACACCTATTTTCTCTCATTTTTTTTCACAATTTGACCTATCAGTATATACCAAGATGATCAAACGTTACATTGCTGTGAGAAAGCGTTTGTACCCTTCCCTATTACTTCTTATTTTGCTTATTCTACTTAAATATCTCAGATAATCTAATTTAAATATTAGACAAAGACAATGTGAGCAAACACAGAATGCAGCTTTTAAATGATTGTCATTTATTGAAGGTAAAGAATTTTTCAAAACCTATATCACCTGTGTGAAAAAAACGATTGCCCTCCTAAACCAAATAACTGGTTGTGCCACCCTTGATGGGAACAACTTTTTCAATAGCAGGCAAAGAGTCTTTTACATTGTTGTGGAGGAATTTTGGCCCACTCTACTTTTTTAATTCAGCTAAATTTGAGGGTTTTCTGGAATGAACTGCCTGTTTAAGGTCTAACCTCATCATCTCAATTGGATTCAAGTCAGGACTTAGACCAGACTACTCTATAAGCTCCATTTTGTTTCTTTTGAACCACTGAGTCAGACGTGCTTATGTGCTTCGTATCACTGTCCTGCTGCATAACCCAACTGCACTTGAGATTTAGGTCACAAACCAATGACTGGATATGCTCCTTCAGGATTTTCTAGTTGAGGGCAGAATTCAAGATTCCATCAATTATGACAAGTTGCCCTGTCCTGAAGCAGCAAAGCAGCCCCAGACCATCACACTACCACCACCATGTACACTGTTGCTATGATGCTCTTACTGTGAAATGCTGTGTTCGCTTTCCTGGGTATAATGGGACCCATGTCTTCCAAAAAGTTCATCTTTTGACTCTTCTTGGGAATTGTGATCACTGTCTTAAGTTAGGCTTGTGAGGCCTGTAGTTTTTTAAATGTTACTCTGGGTTCTTTTGAAACCTCTCGGATGAGTGGTTGATGTGCTCTTGGGGGAATTGTAGTCAGCTGGTTGCTCCTGGAAAGGTTGACCACTGTTCCAAGTTTTCTCCATTTGTAGATAATGGCTCTCACTATGGTTTGCTGGAGTTCCAGAACATTCCAAATGGATTTGTAACCCTTTCCAGGCTGAGTGATGTCAAAGATTTTGTTCCTCATCTGTTCGTGATTTTTTTTTTTCTTTAATTGTGGCGTCATGCGATGCTTTTTGCTTAATAACTAGGGGTGGGACTTTTAAACGTGAACCTGTGTACACGGTTAGTCAATCATAAACGTTTCTAAAAAAAAAATACTAACCGTGTACACAGCAGTCATCGGCTGCGTCCAAAAAGTTTAAAAAAAATTACGTCTTATTGTCTAATTCCAAACCACTTTTCTTTAACCTGTGTAAAACGTCATGAGGTAAAGGAAAGGTGTAAAGGGGACTCTTTTACAGCTTAGGAAGAGACCCGCGCTAATTAGAGAACCCGAATGCACTTAGACTAGGCACAGTGATCCTCCTGCCCGTCATGTTTGTTTGTTTTCGTGATTGGCCGGATGGACGGTCATTGCGGAATTGCGGAATAGCATTTCCACCTTTCTTTTCCAAAAGGATGGTTCAGTGTACCCTACGCTAAAGGTGATAAATTAGGAAGCATTGTAGCACCTTTCCTTTACATTTAAAGAATCCGAACACACTTATCATGCCTACCATGTAAATACTTACGGATCGTTTTTTAGGAATTAGGAACTTTCCTAAGCAAAAAAGACTATTCGGACGCAGCCATCGTCTCCACGCTCAATTCCTCTTTATGTTGCTTTAAAGCACGATTGGTTAATAGCTCATTGTTTTATCCGCATATTGTTCACTGTGTTTTTTACATTTTTGGTGGACGTTCTGTCGGCTGCCTATATTTGCATGCACAATGTCATCTTCGCGTCTGCTTGTTAAAAGTAAAGCATATTCATTTTGATATTTGAATGAGAACACGTAAAACGCAGTTTACATTTCTTTTTGTTTTAGCTTTGTGGATGTAAAAACTGTTTCTCAATTTGGTTTTACTTTATCAGCTGCTTTTCCTCCTCAATTACAATTCACTTTAATGACGCTATGAAATGTAACGATAGTGAGACGCAGCTCCCGCTGTGAGTGAGGGATGCAGTTTGCTGTTTTTTTAGAAACAAATTGTACAAAAACAAGGTACAATAATAAGGACAATGACAAAAAAGCAGAGCTAAACTGTTAGAATTCATTCATGTCCATGTTCTTGCTTGTCAAAACGATGATTTTCGTTTATGGTTAATTCATTTACAATGGTGAAAGGGCCTAACATTATTCATTTAGTTGTGATTTTATGCCTATCTGACGTAGGCCGTAATTTTGTATTGGAGTAACCTACAAATTCACTGTTACCGTCTATTGATTTAATAAACGTATCTGGCTGATAACTGCATTAATGGATGTGTGGACTGTGTCACTGGAATGGTGACAGTGCCCTCTAACGGTTGAATAGCGGTCAAAATCCACAAACTCTGAAGACACGTGTACACGTGTACATGCAATTATACAACGCACGTACACGTTTAGAATTTTTTGTACACGTTCCCACTCCTATTAATAACCACATTACGTACAGTCATATATTACAGGGAATCCATTTAGCATATATTTTCAGTTTGAATTTGAACTAAATATTCAACCTTGCATGTGTATTACTCTGCTCAGTAACCGGTTTAATTCCACACAGTTAATAGGAAGTCTGGCCGCTAGGGAAGTTCCATATGGCGGTTCTTACATTCACATCGCCAGGCAGGTTCTATTTCAGTGATGTGTAGGTTTAACAGGGATGGCAGTAATCGTGCCTGGGTGTGTCTACTAAAATTTAACTAAAAATCAATAAAGATTTGTTCAATTGGTTGATCTAGTAACTAATATGACAATTACTTTTCCCCATAGGGCCATATCAGGATGGATAGCTTTTGAAAAAAAAAAAAAAGGAAAATGAAATTTTCATTGAAAAACTGCATTTTGTGTTTACTCAGGCTATCCTTGTCTAATTTTAACATTTAAGTGTGACAAATATGGGAAGGGGGAAAATGCTTTTTCGCAGTACTGTATTACTGTGTGAGTGCAATAAACCAATTGTAGAATGAAAAACGGTGATTTAAAGTTTTGAGGTTATCACTTGCTCTGCTCCTGGGACATACAGTTGGTCAGTCATTAGTCATGTGACACATATTGACAAACTTACTATAAACATAATAATTTTATCCATAACATAACTGAATCACATATTGAATGAAATGAAGAGAAAATGGTAAACCACTTAATGAAAGCATTGACTTTTAAACCAAGAAAGCACTGTGAACGCATTTCTGCACTTTAAAGAAGGGAAAGTAGAGATTAGTAAAATAAAGGCAAAAACAAAATAAATTGAAGGAAGCACAAGTGCAGTTTAAATATTTTGTGCTTTGCATTTTGGAGTGAACACAAGATGATAGCTATCTTCACAGAGTATTGAGACCTCACAAAGCTCCACCTGCATATGTAGGCAATTTGTACCACACTTAGTGGATCTGGTAGAAGAAAGACATTTGTGTTTTGTACCAAGTAATGTGTGCGTGTTTTTGAGAAAGGTATGTACACCTCTGTTGTCTTAATGCCTTCTTTTTATAACTACCGACATCATTTTAAAGCTTTTATTTTTCATTTGCATAGATGTGGAGATTCAATAGCTTGAGAATTGTTTTAATTAACTGCTGACAATACCTGAGCATTTAAGCTTTATTTACGCAAACTCTCTGTTGCCTGCAAAGTGTCTCACCAATAAATTATTAGAAATCAGAGTCTCTCGAAAATTCTCTGGGGTTTTAATTAAAGCTTGAATTAAAGCTATGTAAATTCAGAGGGAAACTGACAATTAACTTCAAATATTAGACACTAGGGGTATTTTATTTCCCAAAAATATTCCTTTGATCATTGCAAAGTTAAGCAGTCATCTCAGAGATCACAACAGCTGTGAGCTCCCTTAAAACTCACATGGTTGAAATACACTTTGTTAATATTGAAGAAAAAAAAATCTGAAATATGGTAATGTGTTGATGAAATGATGAAAGCTCTTTTTCTCTGAGAAATGTGACTCACTGGAACATTCAACACCAAAAGTTAGCTTCAGCATGTTTGTTAGTTTTCTTTGAATGAACTATCAAATCAAATTTGTTCTTCCCTCATTATTTCACTTTCAGAAGTCCTGCACATCAAGCAGTTTCCATTCGGGCAGTATGATCCCAAGACCCCCCAGATGTTAAGCGGGGAGCCCTTTATATCCAACATGCTACGCTAAATGTGCCATTGTATGAATAATTAGAGCAAATATATTTCAGAAAGGTATGGTAGATGTAGTGATCATAAATTGGCTTATTAAAATAAGCTATGGGGAATTTATTTCTGAAGTAGCATTTGGCATGGGGAAAAGTAGAATACCTGTGGTAATAGCTAGACTGTCACATCCTGAATGTTCACTTAATTTCTTTTTTATTCCCTGCAGTCCAGCCGTCTGTATCGGTTCCAGTACTGTCTTCCTTAATTGATTAGTTATTGTCTAATTTCTTCCCCCCCCACCCCCACCGTGTGCCTTCACGCTCCCCTTCCCGTTGCTGTTAATTGGCATCCTGCGTATTTTAGTACCTGTGTTGTATTTCCCCTTCACTTGATTGTCTTGTTCTCCTTATTGTGCTTTAAAGATCTACTCTAACTGTGACGGCTGGTGTTTCAAGACGCCAAAAGCAGCGGCCGAAACGAAAGGAAGTCCAGCAAAATAAGAGAGACAAACCGTCAAAAGGAGAGAGAGAAACTCGCGCTTCCAATGGACAAAGATTTAGTCCGGGTACAAAAAGAAGCAAAGCGAGCTCGACAGAACAAAATAAAAGGGAAAAATCTCGGGAACCGAGATAAAACAATTTAGCACCAGACGGTGCCCAGAAAGAGGAAGAAAAGAGAGAAAGATTCCCTAGCTAACTAGCACTTTCCTCTTTGCTGCTAATTCCTCAAACAATTCTCTAGCTAGAGACCTTACCGGCTATAGTGCATAGTAACACTGACACTCTAGCAAAGGCGGCGAGGCGGAACTTGGGTTTAAATAGAGTCCGGGCACCGCCCACAATTAATGCCAGCTGGCCAAAGAATTCGATTGTGGGCAAAACGATATCGTCCCGGACGAGAGAAACAAAGAAAGCTCGCCAGCCTCCAAAAACCATGACACTAATACCCTGAAATCCTCTGTCTTCGGTATTATGAAAAACTAAAAACCAGTGAATAGTAAAATAGTGAATAGTAAAAACTATTTAGTCGAGACTGTGTTTAAGTGGCTCACAGAGAAGCAAATTCACCTGTTCCTTTGAGCCTTGTTCTTTGAGAGTGTGCACAATCCTGCGAGCCCAATTACCCATGGATTGCGCTCCCCGTATCGACCGCGGACCAGTTTCCAGCCACTGCTACCCCTACCGCCTTGATCCTGTCTGCCACTCGCCTGACTCGGACTGTCTCAGACTATTCTGCTGCTAAGCTCCTATTGAGTTTTTTTTTTCTCTCTTCATGCAAATTGCGGCTTGATGCTCGTTACTTAAAGTGCTAAGTAGCTTTGCCTGGTTCCTTCTCTGAAGTTCATATCATAGACATATGAAATGATGCTTATACACTGTGCACATAAAGGTTTTTTAATGAAGTTTTACTCTAGCTTTTATTATGTTAGTGCAATGTAGCATTGTGAAATTGGTACTTGTTCCATTGTTATGCCCATTCTCAGATTTAATTTATTTTCCTAAAAATTCTTGTTTTGGCAAATGTAAATACATTGTCAGTTCCACAAGAACTGAGATGGCAAATAAAATGCAAATAAAAACAGAATTAAGTGATTTGTAAATTCTCTTTCACCTAAATTTTGTTGAAGACAGCACAAGGAAACAATGTTGAAAGTTTCACTTTATCAACTGTATTGATCTTTGTAAATGTTCACAAAGTCCAAATTTGATGCCAACTCACAGGTTCCAAAGCAATTGGAACAGGGGAATGGAAAGACAGGGAAAGTTGTGTGGTATCTTCAGAAAAACACCCACTGATAAACAGGTCAATATGCTGTATAACAGCTGTATAAAATGAGCAGTCACAAAAGGCATGGTCTTTTACCAGCAAGATGGTTTGAGATTTGCCACTTTGCCAAAAAACTGCTCAAGCAAGTAGTCAGACTGTGTAAGAAAAACCTTCTCAAGATGCAATTGCGTGGAATTTAAGGATTTCTTCATCAACAGTCCATGAAATAGAGTAAAGATTGAGAGAACCGGAAGACACCAAAACAATCTCCGTGTGTAAAAAATGAGAGTGAATACCAATATTGGATGCATGTGACAGTCAAGCCTTCAGATGACACTGCATTAAATACCGACACGCTTCTCTATTGGATCTGACCTTATGGGCTCGTGAATACTTCAGAAGACCTGTGTCAGTGAACTGTTATGTTCTGTCAGCCTTGGGTCTGTTCCAGGTCCTGTCCCGCACTGCCAAATGGAATCCTGCTCATGTCTGCGTTCCAGTCCACGTTTAGTTTTCTCGAGTGCATGCACTGCCTCTTCGCTATTGACTGGCTGCAGTATTTCCACTTTCCTTCAGTGCTGTCCTGGCTTCCATCTAAGCTTAGTGTCAATTAACTGTTTTTAGTTACTAACAGCTACTAACATTCACGGGAGGTGTTTTTTTCTTAGACAGGCACTTTACTAATATTACTAATTTAGGTATGGCGTTAATTGTCATGATTTCCTGCTTTGATATTATTTCAGATCTTGCTTTACTTTACTGCGTAGCTTTTTCACTCTTCCTTCAATCTGCTTACTTCATTGGTGCTTAGCTGAGCACGCCCATTTTCTTAATGGGATTGTTATGTCATTAAGCCTTTGTCCAATGTCTCATGCTCACGCTTTGTTTCCTCCCTGTTCTGCCCAGGTGTTCCTCTTTCCCTTATCAAGCCTTGTCCCTTTATATTCCGTGGAGGCATTCTAGTTGGCAGTTGGTCTGTTGTGTTTTCATGCTGGTTGTTTCCATGTCTGTTCCTTGCCTGCTCATGCCACATATTTCTTGCCATGTCATTAGTCTTAATTATACTATTGCATTTGTACAACCTAACTGTTTCTGCTCTTTGAGAGTAGTTTTTTTGTTGGCCTCGTGCCCCCTTAATCCTGCAGTTTTTTTAGTTTGATTTTTCAGCTTTTTAAGTGTTTTTTTTTTTTTTTGGCCTTGAGTCCTCCTTTCCCCAGCTTTGTTCTATTCTGTTGTAGAGTTTTTGTTGGCCCACGCGCCTTGTTTGCCTTTTCTGTTTAATAAATCTCGTTCTTTGGATTATCGTCTTGCTACTGGTGTCCTTCCGCAAACGTAACAGTGAACGCAGTTTGTCCTGGCATTAAATGCAGGTCTTCTACTATGCAAAGACACGATATATCTATACCCTCCAAAGGTACTGCCAACTTCTCTGGCCCCAAGCTCATCTGGAATGGGGCACAGTGGAAAGGAGTGCTGTGGTCAAGTGAGTCCATCTATCTCATTTATGTTGGAAATATTGGATGCCATTATCTCAGAGCCAAAGAGAAGAAGGATCATCTCAACTGCTGTCAGCAACATTTTCAGAAGTCAGCGTCTGCCTTGGGCTGGGTTTACATTCGTTCTTGCAGCATGGGCAACTTGCACATCTGTGAGGGAACATTTTACGCAGAAGGGTACACATACATTATTAGGACAACACATGCCCTCCAAATGCAGCGGTGGCTGGTGAACTGGCTATAGGGGAAGCTCAAACTAAGATCATTGGAAGCAATGGAATTGCATAAAGATGTTTCAGATCTTATTTCATTTAAACAATTTAAACGATAATGAAACGCATGCATTCCTTCCAATTTCTGAGTAAACAAAAGTGTGAGAAGTCCAGAGTCATAATCGGTTACCAATTACTAGAGGTGAAACCCACCATAATGCATGTGAAACTGATAAACCTCCATGCACAAGGACTTCAGTTCTGTGCAAGAATCTATTACACATGCTTTGAATAATTGCTGACTACAGCAGGGGAATGTAAATATGCCACTAAAACTCACGCCGAATGCGTGAGTTGACAGGTATGTGTTATTAATGAAAATTGACAACACCTGATAATGTTGAGAGTTTTTGGAGTTTCTGTAATGGTCATTGAAATGAATGATTGAAAACCGGTCATGACCAACCATTATTTTTAAGGGTTGGGTTTGAGTTTCCTCTGTTGCCAGTTCACCAGCTGCCACTGTCCAGATGCAGTCTTTTTCAGGGATGCTTCTGCTTGTTCCAGCAGGATTGTGCCAATCCACACATACGTACTACGACAGTGTGGCTTTGTAGTCATAAAGTGAAGACACTTGACAGGCCTGCAAGTGGCCCGGACCGGTGTCCAATTGAAAATGTGGGGCCTATTATGGAACACAAAATATGGAAATTGAGGCCCTGGACTGGTTACCAAATGAAATCTTATATCAGGCAAGAATGAGGAAAAAATTGCACTTTCAAAACTCCAACAATTAGTGCACTCAGTTCCAAAATGAATGCTGAGTGTTATTAAAAGGCGACGGGGTTCAATTGCACAGTATTATTCAGATCCGTCAAAATGTTGAAAGTGATGTTCTTTCCTTGGTAGCGGTCTGCACATAAAACCCTGTTAGTTTTTCATCCGCAGAACAAGGAAGCATGGAATAATGTCACTAAATTGACTTTGACACAGAAGTAGTAGGTGTGCGTTTTTGAGAATTCCACTTCTATGAGCTTTTTTTAATCATGATGAATGCAGCAGTGCTGTATGTTGAATTGTAGCCCCTTAGGAACATGGTAAATGCACCTAATGGCTATTATGTGCTGATCTAATGGAACAGTAAGTGTTTAGCCTATCAGCCCTCTGTCCAATATGAGGGGGAAATCAAATTCTTTTAGTTTACACAGACAGCCAGTGATCTGAAACTTCCAAAAGACGGATGAGTATGGTAACCAAGCAATTATTTATTCTACAAATTGTTTTAATGGTGGCTGCCAAGGGGGGGATTTGTCTAAAAAGCAAAGGAGCTTTTGAATCAACTTTATTACGCATGTATGATTGCACTCTAGTGCAGGGAATAGGAAGGGTATATTAGAGTGAAAATTGAGCTACAATATGGGGAAGAAGACCTGATTGAAGGAATTTGTAAAACTGTTGTAAAAGGGAACGTAACCGTGGTTAGGAACCCAGGAAAATTTGGACTCTTCAAAATTGTTGAGAAGCGCAAACATAACCAAGAAAAAATTTTTTTTAAATATTCATTTTTGGCTACAGAAACATAAAATTTGAAGCTGCAGTTGTTTCGGCAAATGGCTTTGGTTGTATTATTTTTCTAAGCTGATGAGGCTTGGTCCCAGAGCCACAGGGGCAGAAGAAAACATAGAATCTTTTTCTGACTGACAATAACTTATGTCTCCAGTGTTGTTACTCAATTTGGGTAATATTCTCAGCATTTCTACCTGAGCGCAATCTACTGAGTGTCACCTTTCAAACGAGACCTCGATTATTCCTGTAGTCAAAGTGGTTCAAGAACAGAGAGGACTTTGGGAGGAAATTTACTAAAAAAAAAAAATGACTGCACATTGAAGGGTTAGAAGGGTTTTGCAAAATACTGCTTTCTGTTTTTATTTACATTGCACCAGAGGAGAGAACTGGTTCAGGAATGAGAACAGAAACCAATAAAGATTGTAACTTTTTGGTGGAATGAAAATGCTTTCAATAATGATTGTGATATTAACTATTCCAGAACATAACCTTTATCTCTGATGCAAGGAAACCGGTTAATAATTTTTTTTTTTCATTCAGGGATTAAACGACACCAGAAGTCTATTACTTCAAGAAGTGAACTATGGTAACTTAGATTTGGTAGACAGCAATGGCGACCTGCAGCCAAGCACAACACGTGACATCTGATCACATGATCTGCGCAGTGAATTCACAAATTCTGTCGCTTTGTGCAGAGAAGCCCACCATCAGAGAAATTCTTTAATAAGCCACTTCATAATTACACTCTGTGCATGCGTGATTTCCCTGTGTTGACCTTTCACGAAAGGTCATTTGTACATAAACGCGAATCAAACAGCTTTTTCTGCTATGGAATGTAACGGTGAGCCCACGTTGAATAACAATATCGAGGTGGAAAATTACGCTGCACATGAGCTTAGCTCCTTCCTAGATTATCATTAGCGAGAATTAGTTTGGAATTTCATACTGGTAAAGTATAATGTACGGTTTCCAAGAATTATATGGATTAGATGTATAAATTTTGATGCTTGCATCTTAAGCGGTGGAGTGGCTGTAACTGTCCATAATTAATGTGGGTAATTCAATTAATGAGGGCCATCTAATATTTTTTATTACACCTTTTGCTGTTCATTACTAGAAGCGTGACGATATAGTAATTTGAGCGAGGAGACAATTAAGTTGGAAGCATTTTCATTAAGTCAGTTTGCATTACGACGTATTCCTGAACACCAACAAGCATTGATTTGTAGGCAAACATTAAGATCAAGTTGTATTTGTCCACTACTGGTAAAGCGAACTGAGTTATTTAAGCTGGTTAATTTGAAACAGTATTAACAGGTGCATTTCCAGTACACCGCAAGCAGTCCTACGGCAGCTTGCAGGTTTAACGCAAACTTTGCCCGCCGATGTCCCAAAAAAGCAAGAACCATAGCTGATGCTCTTGCTACCGAAGCCAGCCTGACTAGCCTAATCCATAAGAAAAAATATGTATATACAGCCAGCAAACCCAATAAAACGTGTCATTTTTGCTTAGCTCGTTTATTAGCGGAATGGGATTAAACCATAGGCTATTAAACTTCACATTGCGGATCATTCACTGGGCACGTTTGGCATTTTTAGCACAATTTAATTGTTTAAGTGCTGGCGCATTAAAACCGAAAGCCGAATGGTCGAGTTGAGTGAATGCTGTTTATGTTCACGCAGCTTTGAAATTTGTAAATTGCGATTTGAGAAATCATATGCAAATTTGCTTTATCCAATTTATTTCTTCAGTAATTTCTTTGATTAGTTATTTTATTATTTAGAATAGGCTATATACTTAACATTGTTCAAATCAACTGAACTTCTCCTGGTTTATTCTGTATTGCGGTTTCAAAGGAAAAACAAAGCATCCCTTACGGTAGTCTGCTGGAATGGACTGTAATATCAGCTGTTTTCTTTAAACACGAATTAAAAGCCCAACAGATTAAATCAATTAATACCAACAATGAAAACAAAAATAACTCTGATTGCACCCAATTCTTTATTGAATGTGATTTCCACTTTGTGTCTATTTGAGAGACACTATCAGAGTCCATAAGAATTTTCGATTTTACTCCAATAGAATTTCGATAACAACAATTAGCACTTTGCCTTTGTTTGTCGCAAGCTGCATGCAAGAAATACTTCGCACCTGTGCAGGACTATTTTCTGCGTAAAATGGATTGATTGAGAAGGTACTAATTGAGCAACATATTGAGAACCTGTCCTTTCAATCCAACGCTGTTCAATACATAACACGCAAATAACCGCCAGGTGAAACCGTATATCTGACGAAGTGAGGGAGCGTCTTTTAGGTGCTGCAACGGTCCCAATGAAGATTAACTAATGAAGACGAGCACGGTCCACAAACGAATCTCGTCTATGGACATTTCCTGCTCCTCGTCCATTTTGACGATCACAGGGATAGATTTAGTTGATTTTCAGGACAAACAAAAACAAGGCGTGCAGCTCAGGTCGGCTTTATGTACAAATGACCTTTGACATGGTGACATCACGCAGCTCCTGTGGGTAATTACGAAGGGGCTTATTGTCGGTAATTTCCGGCGGCTTAATTAACATAAAACACGCTGAATTGTGAGAGATGAATTTATGCTGCTTTGCTTAAAAACTCGGATCAGATTATTGTAGAGACATGGACTTCGCTTATATAAGTATGATGGCCTGTTTTGTGTAATTTTGCCCAATATTTTAATCTATTAAAGTCCACATACTTTGTTTGGTGTTATTATTCATCTTTTAGAAGAAATTATTTACCTTGGGGAAAAAACCCCATGATTCCATGCGCGTATAGCTGGACTGGTTTGTGGACAGCTTGCACTGCATTCATGGAGAACGTGGCGATTTGGTTCGAACAAGATCACCTCCCCTGACAGTTTCCGGATTCACCGCTATAGGCGCCCCAACTCACCTGATATGATATTAACAGACAAATGTTGTCTACGACCCTCAGTGAGTCCTTGCACACTTCTAGGAGTAACAGACCTCTCATGATACCCTGCTTTGATTTAAAAATGCTTACTACACCTTTTGCCATTGGCTTTGAAAATTGTGGCCCACATAAAATGCTTTGTAACCAACGCCTACCTTTGTTTCAGCCTGTGATGACATTGTTGCAATCTATGGGCTCCAGAATAAGTCCTTGCGCGATGCATGGAGTTAATGAACTGTCTCATGACTTTCAGTCTCACTGTACTCCACAAAGCAGTACTGCTGTCATCCTTGTTTGCCACTGCAGAAAATGTCAGTACTTATGTGACCACCTTTATTCCAACTCTGCGTTTCTCAACTTTTGCCTCCGAACCGTTATATGCGGAGATTAACTTTGTCTTCGAGGTTCACAAAGTATATTTCACTGGTACCGCTTCAGACATTACAATGCAAAGTTTGAAAAGTGTTGGTGATGTTTTCCCATAATCAGTTCTATCAAGCTCATCTGAATGTGGGATAAAGTCACTTCCATATCTTGTCATTTTTTTCTTGCAATAGGCCTGTTATATCTTTGTGTACAGTGATTTAATTTCAAATAAAAACCTAAACATTTCACTCATCCAAGCCTTATGTACCAGTATTTTGTGTTGGTTCAAACTGGTTTCAAACTTTATTTTATAGGTTGGAATGTTTGAACTGAAATGAAAAACGTGAAGAACCAACCAAATACAATATTGATTTGGTTTCCTCCCCTTCATTTTACACATTGTCCCAATTATCTTGGAATTCAGGTTGTCCAAAGATATATGTGATGTTGAGCAGCAGCTCCAGCTGAACTGCCATGTACAGTTCTCATAACACCTGGTAGTTAGCCTGGTAAAACCAGACTCTGCTACTTCGCTTTGCTTCGTACACAGAGTCTGGGCAGTCGTCATTGACAAGTGTTTACTTCCTGGTGGGTGGGCGCTTGTCTGAAGTTTAAAATTATTGGTGTACCCGTAAACTAATCACTAACGTTTGGCGATGACGTATGTTATGCTCCGGCTCAGCCGCCTAGTACTTCTGCTGTAAATACAGTCCTTCATACCAGGAATGCAGCGAAAACAAACTGATCAGTACATTAAAGTTAATACTGTACCTATACATATGCCCATCTACCAAATTTTAGCCTTCACTCATTTACTTAAAAGAACCAAAGGCGCTCTTTCTGTTCTCCTTACAAGAAACAAACTGTTGAGCTTTTGTTTTTCCTGCAGATACTGCTGCTGTTAAAAAAAACCGTAAGAGACCCAAAACCAATGGCAGAATCGGCGAGAATAACGCATTATTTACATCAGGACGAAATCTGCGTTGACACGAAAACTGAACCGTTAACCATACTTGCGCTAACATCATACCGAGCTCGCTATCTAACTTTACAGCAACACAGTTTGGCTCTAAGCGTTTGGCTGTCTCAGACAGCCATTTCAGTAATGGATAATGACAACAGAACACTGAGACAGCGAATAGGTCTTGTGATAGGAACAAAAACACGGCTTTTAAAAAGTTCACTGCTAACTTAAATAGTGTGAAATTCGCGGGCAATGTAACACTAGAAGCTACAAGCTAGCTGAGGTGGTTCGGCTATCTCTCACAGAGATGAAAAGGGTGCCTATTTCATGATGGCTATTCAGTAGATATGACAATCTGTAGGGAGCAGCGCTACAACATCATTTCCATTCAAAAAACTAACCAAACATTCATCTTGTTGTGGCTATAAGTCGCTGATACCTGGGATTTTCTCCACGACAGAGCGAATGGCCTCCCGTGTATCTATGTCCGTAGCCATTGTTGATTTCGGAGGCTACAATTTCAAACTCAGCGCAGCTGCTATATCATGGCTCTCGGCCACGCCTTCTGTTCATTGGTTGGCCCGGCGTACTTTCTGCCGTGGTAAACGAGGCAGAGGTCTGAGTGACCAGACTGGGTACTGAAGCGAAATGAAATTAAGCGGAAGTACGAAGGCTGGCGAAGGCAGGCTACCTGGCAGTAGCTGAGCTCCACCAAACATCGTGGGCAGTCAAAACATTTCCCAGGCATTGATAATCAGCAAATAACTATTATAGCTGCTAAGCGAAGTCAAACTTTGATTTAACTTTAAATTATCCAGTAAATAAATACATAAAGAAATTCTTCTGTAAGTAAATTAAAAAAAAAAAAAACTGTTAGATTTAGTCATGTGAAGTCATTCATTTGTAATGAAATGACCTTCAATGCTAACCTTTGCCTTCAGATGATCCTTGTTTCACCAAAAAGTTATGCATTTATGGTCGCTTGGTTACCACCAATTTATTGTTTAAGATGGATGTGAACAGTAAGACACATTTGACTGTAAAACTCAGTATATTTGCATTAACTGAACAAATCCTTCAACATTAAACATGGTCTTTCATAATTTGTCTGTTTTTATTGTTAATTCAGATGGACCATGACTGCAAACTATTTTTGGAAAAAGGATATGCCTGCAAGGTCTAAAAATATAACAAAACATGTCCTGAGATTTCCATATTCTTACTTTCATAGAGCTCTTAATTAGGAGCTAATTAAGGCTTGTCTCACTGTCTCACTCATAAGCAATGATTTACTCATTCAGTTGGGGTTAATATGTCTAAGAAAAGTGCAGGATATTGGTCGAGCCAGGTAAAATTTGGAAAATGCTAATCCTATGACGCATTTTGTTTTGTTCGTTGTCAAATATCAAAACGTGATAATAATTTGTTGAATGTATGACAGTCTGAATTGTGAACCTTGCCAGATTATGGTTTGCAATCAAATTGATCTCTTGTTTGATTTAAAACCGGTACATTTTGGCACATTCCCCCACTGTCTGTGATGCCTGTCAATTTTAGATGCTGTACCACTATTGTTTTAGGAATATATTTGGACATTCGGTGCTCAATTATTACCAGTGTACTCTTTAAAACTAATTGTAAGATGGATAATTATGCATGTTGACTGGGAATTGTTAGCAAGAAAGCTAGAGTGTATTGTAATTGTTATTACACTGCTTTGTCAATAGTGTTTTCTGTTATGAGTTTGACTCTGCCATTGTAGATTGATTTGAGGGTTGAAGTACAGGCCATTTAATATTTAGATTTCCTTGTTGGTGTCTCATTACTTTTAGCCTGACATCCTCTCATGAGTAAGTTGCTCACCCACAAAGACATTTGAATTGTCAGAAGGCAGTTATTGTGAGTGAGATGCCATTTTAAATGTTAGCTGCTGTGTTTTGGCAGACTGTTAAGTGATTTAAACTGCTTAGTGCCTAAACTCTGCTCACTCTCCCATTGAGGTGGGTTTAATGTTCTTGAATGATTCTGCTGTGCAGTGGAATATCCCATTGTATAAAGAGATTATTTTGCCTGAGGAATTTGCTTTGCATGTAAACAATAGTAACATGGGATGTATACCATTAAAATATGTATATCATTTTAGCCTAAAATCACAATTTTTTATGCAAGTATTTCTTTTCTAAGCATTGTTAATTCGATCATTGCAAAGGAAAAAGAATGTTTCCAAATCAGTTGAGATTATTTTGATTTATAATCCAGACCAAAGAACTCAATTTGATTGTTTTGATCCATGGAGAAAGAAAGCCAAGATATTATGATGGGCTACTTGCCTGGATACAGATGTACTTGAACCATAATCGTTGAAGAATGTGTTTATTATGGTAATTTTCTGGATGAGCACTGTTAAATGTTCCCCTGCACTCCCATAACTATAAATATGCAAAGCCTTTGTAAAAGAAGTGAGAAAAATTTTGTCTAAATTACAAAAAGCATATGAATGCTTTAACAAAGTTTTTTTTTTTTTTTTTTTAACATTTTGAAAGGTAAGTGAATATTAACACAGTAAGTCAGTATTTTTTTTTTTTTTTTTTTACTGATTACTGATTTTTGCACTCTTGGGCAAATCAAGAATAATAAGATGTTTCAATGTTTTTTAGCACTCTAATGTATTCAAATACAAACACAATACGGCACAACGTGCAATGTGAGACATAAGTAACATTCCTTAGTTGCAGGTTTGAATCTGATAACTAGCACTTGATAAGCATTGTATCCAGCAATCTAGTTTCCCAGTGGTCCAGCACTCTTGAATTAGGCCTATGTGAGCAGATCTACAACCATTTTAAGATGCCAACATATATGTGCACAGATTACATTGTACATCAGATGATTATTTCTCACTTGGAGTTGGTTTCATCCTCTGCCCAAAACTGCCTCTCTGAAGACCTGTTTTTTTTTTTTTTAAAGAAAGAAAAAAAAGAAAAAAATCATTTGAAGCATCACATGGATCATTTTTGGTACAAACATCATTCAGTGTTGAGTGTTGTCCATCAGCACCATCACAGAAAAGTAGTAGCCTGATCGATATAAAATGTGCATAAAAGTTATTACATTTTGCCAATATTAATTTAAAGCTGGCAGTACTGTCAATTTGTCCCTTTAAGTGGTAATGTGCAGGCTAAATATTCCAAACACGTAACATAGTTAAGATTTTTATATACGTAATATTAGTGAACGTTAGGGTCATTTTAACATTGCTTCAACATTGCAATGCTTTGCTCTTCCAAAATATTGCGACTTGTTGAAGGTCCCATACACTTTGTATTCTAGGTGTAGCAGTTAGCCTTGCATTTCTGCAGGGAAATCTTCAGTGAAAGTAAGTACACTGGTATTTTGTGCATTGAGTTGCTTTGTATAAGGATCTTCTCGTTACAGGCAGCTTTCTGAAATTGAGATGGCATTAACCTGGAGAATGTTCCTAGACTTTGCATCTCCACAAATGTGACTGAATACCGTTACTATACATTTGGGCATGCATTTGCATTGTTACTTGTCTGGAAGCAGGATTATTATTTTTCAAATGAAATGGGTCATAATTGGGTTATCTGCTAAATATTTATGGACAAAAAACTATTTCTGAATACAAAATACACATTTCCTGAAGCATGAATATATAAAAATATGAATGAAGCCAAATGCATTTTTATAACTCTGTAGCAACCATAATAATTGCTGTCAAGAAGTTTAGTGGGGTCAAGAATGGGGCCATACATTAAGCCAGGTGCAAAACCTGTTTGTTGTATTATTTGTGTTGGCTGAAGGCATGACTTTTGGCAGTTGGTTGGAAGTTTGTTGCTCCAGAATAATCCAGTTAGAGTGATGTTTATGCCCGATGGACTGTAGTCTTACATTCTGCTGTGGTGCACCCAGTCACGCTGATCCACCTTGATAAGGGTTATTGCAAATGTCCTTTTAATTACTGCTATAGCTCAGAAACAAATGTGACTCATTAGCAAAAGTGTGGAGGAAAAAATCATAATGTGCTGTTCTGCTTCATGTACGGTTGGAATCTGCTACCAAGGTCATTTTCCTGTGGTGATCCCTTGGAACCTACCTTTATCTTAAACCATCTTTGATGGCTCTGAATGTAATTACTGTAATTTATTTTACTTTTACATAATACTTCACAGTAAGTTCAGGAAAACCTTTCCCATTCCATATTACATCAACATACTCTCATACGGATAGAGCTTTGTAAGTTGTACACTCTGAGATGGAAAGGTTTATTGGCCATTGCATTTTTTTGATCAGCGGGGAGGAATTTAGTGAAGTTGTTCTCTTATAAACTGTGAAAATTTATAGACCAGTCTGAAAGGTATATGGAAATGAGTAACATCTGTAGAATAGGTACCGTCTCAGCTGCAAACATTACTGAATAATATTTTCTGTCAGTGTAAAACAGATTGCAGTGGTACTATACTGTCACCCTGGACCACACCCGGCACACAATGCGTGTGATTGGTATTTCAATGCCTGATGACTATCTCATGCCTAATCTAACCTGAATATTTGATATTGGATTTGTATGAATGAATGAAGATCAATTCTTAAAAAAAAAAAAAAACAACAAAAAACCTTTTATTATGAGCGAGAAAATTTGGTATTAAGCAAAGCCAAAGGAATGCTAAAGTGATTATTAATTCTTCACATTGTCTTGAAACTTTTAAAGACATCTTAAAAGGGCACATAAATGTAGTTATTGTGGTGAACTGTCACAGGTAAGGTTAAGTTCTCATGTTTTGATTCCTACACAGCATTTTTGTCATTTTCAGTGTGTTTTGAACTTTCAGCAACACAGAAGGTCATTTCATCTGGCTAGCCCAAGTGTTCTGAACTGCAGTCTCTTTGTTTCTTGCTGTCGAAGATCAAAGAGCAGCAGGGTGGCATACTGATGAGGGAACTTGAATGCAGACGGTTGTGTTTGAACTTGGGTCATTATTGGTGTTCCATGGACCAGGGGCCTTTAAAAAAATTGTTTGGATATTAATATTAAATATTGTGTGCACTCAAAAAAGGAAGTGGCGTTTTGGGGAAAAAAAAAAAAAAACGGAATGAATACATGCAATTCTTGCATTTCATGCAAGTCTTGCTTAAGATCTATTTGGGATTTCACATACGTTCACAATCCTATTTTGCATGTTTTTAAAGTTACGTTTATTTTAATAAACCCAGAATCCGCGAAGAATTTGGAGTTTACACCTTTTATATGCACATTTATAAATGAGGCCCAGACTCATTTAACTTGATAGGTAGAGCTCTGTGACGCAGTAATGTGATAGATTTGAGCTGCCAGTTTGTACAAGATTACAGATAAATGAGTCATTAAATATATTTTTTTGTGCGTCCCCTGATTGGCTGCTGTTGCGTGTCACATACGGGAGTGTGAACGGCTGTGGATGCTCTTTGACCGACTGTCTTCCTCTGTCTTTGTCTCAGGTATGAAGCACATCCACGCCCTGACCATTCAGGCTAACTATGAGCTACGCATTGACCTGGAAGACTTTGAAAACAGCACAGCCTTTGCACAGTATGGAACCTTCGGCGTGGGTCTCTTTTCTGTGGACCCGGATGACGACGGATACCCATTGACCATTGCTGACTACTCTGGCACTGCAGGTCAGGAAAATTTAATAAATTTCCAAAAAAAATACCCTATTATATATTGTAAATAATTTATGACATTGATCTCGCATTATCACGCTCTCATGTGCATATGTGACTGCGTTTGTGGGTGGAAGATAATCCTGTGCGTGATTTCTATTGATGAAAGACTGGCTAAGCTGTGTCATCTGTTGTAGATGGAAAGGAATAACCACGGTCACTCTGTGCTTCACGCCAGCCAGCTAATTGAATCACGATGAAAGTTATAGCATTCAGTAAAGTAATACTTCTTCTTTAACTGTTGCATTATTTTCAAAAACAAATTGTCCAATAAATTAAAAGGCCACATAAGAGAGGTCGTGATTGACTAACAAATAATATACACTGCCCGGCCAAAAAAAAAGTTGCGCACTCAAATATTTAGTTGGAATCCCTTTAGCTTTGATTACACTGCAAATTCGTCTTGTCATCGTTTTGACAACCATATGCAATGCCAGAACATTTATTTTCGATCAGAAATGCCATCATTTTTGGCCGAGATCTTGTCTTCTCGACAAAATGGTTGAACCACTCGGTGGTCTTTCTTGAGCACACCCCCCAATAACTTGAAAAGTGGTTAAGGTGAGGAATTTGTGGTGGCAAATTTGTCTGTGAAAATGATTCCTTATGCTTGTTTTTGTCATTCATGGTTTTCTTTGCTAGATACAGGCCAATAACTTGCCCGTTCTATAATACTGTAACATCATTTCCACCATCAAGGGATGCGTCTTCCGACATGATTTTTTAAGAAATGAGTAGCGACGCGCTTCATCAGTCAGGGTTAAAATGATTATTGCCAGCTGAAACATATTAATAACCACAATCATGATCCAATAATAAAATTTGTTCATTCATTTCCAAACAGTGACTTTTTTTTTTTGGCCGGGCAGTGTATGTGGCATAAGGTGTGAATAATTCCAGGTGCTAAAATTACATTGCATCATTTGGTTGATCAGAGGTAAATGTATTGCGATATCTATAATCTCCAGGCACCATGAAACCATGAAGGTTTGAAACACCATGTACAGTCAAAATACATGGTAACATCAATATTTAAAGCGTTAAAATCAATTAATAATCTAAGTGGCTATGAAAGAAAGCCAGTCAACAGTATAAAAGAGTGTGGCAAGCAATTGATAACACCAAAAAGCTTTGATCTGTTGCAGTTGTTGAGGAGTAATTTCACATAAAATGTGCGTGCGATGGAAGCTATGCACTTACTAGACAGATAAACAACCCCCTCAGAACTCCCAAACCATTTTAAGAAGAATTTTGATCAGCTCAAAGTCAACCTTTGTACAATTTATATTTCAATTTTCTCTGAAATAACTGAGAAAAATTACAAATGCTTTTATAGCATCACATAATAGTCGCTCCTGTCATAATGATTAAATCACTTCAATTAATTACTATGTTGACCTGGAGCAAAAACAAATTCTCTGCTTTACGAAGAAGTAATTTGTGTGTGTGTGTGCACGCGTGTGTGTGTGCGTGTGTGCGTGTATGAGAGAGAGAGAGAGAGAGAGTGTTTTGTGTGTGTGTGTGTGTGGGGTGGGGGGCTTGCATTGCTGGAAACAATGGATGTGTAAGATTTTGGGAGCAGGGACGAAGGCCTTGCTTATCAGGTGTATGAGGCAGGGTTATTTAAGTAAGGGTTACTAACCTCTCTCTGTGGTTATATGGCCCTTTCAGTGGTGTTCCAGTTCACCAGTGCTGCCTGTTCAGCTGTGATTATTGCACAGTGGCTCATTTGGACCCATCTTGGTGCCAGCATCCTGTACAGTCACTTAGCTAAAAAGGTGCTCATTTATCCTAAGGAGCTGGAATTGAATTATTTCTGCAGAACTGAACATCTTCCCAACCAAGGTGACACGGGGTTTGATTTAAATGAGGTATAAGTGCTGGGTTCTGTGAGGGTCACTCGAATCACGGTTTGTTTGCTTTATTGTCAGGCCTTTGGAAGACTCAACCTGGAACCCTGGTTCTTTTCTTTATTACAGAAACGAAAGCAAAAATCAATCTTGGCCCAATTCCTACTCCTATGATCTCATAATAGGCAACTCTGCTTTTATGCAGCTTGGACAGAGATGGTTGTTGGAGATGTTAGTTGTTAGTCAGCTGTCAGCATTAGCGATAACATTCATATAAATGAATCATAGTGCCTATTGGTAAATGTTCCCTTTATTGTAAATGGATTACAGGTGTTTATGTTGCCAAGGAGTGCTCAGCTTTTCACAGCTCAGAAGAAAGTAGGTTGGGAATTTCATCAAGAGTGCAAATTAAAGAGCCTCTCCTCCAACAAAAAACGCCTGGAAAGGTAGTTTGTCAAGCAGCTTATTACGACCTTAAGTTATGTTTAGGAGTTAAGCGACCTCTAGTGGTCATTTAAATAACTACAATCTTGTTTCCATCGTCAGTGTTGCCGTCAGTGAATCCCTTGCCTAAACCTAATCCTAACCCTAATCCTAATACTAACCCTAACCCTAACCCCAACCCTAATCCTTACCCAAACCGTTATTTTAAGCGTAAATATGACTGAAACTGTATCTGGAACTGAATCTGTAACTCTAACAGTACCTTCCTGCTGCCAGTAGGGGCGTGATTTTAGGAAACGCTCCTATGGGTCGTAAATCAGAGTAAATGAGAATAATCAACCTATTTGAGCGTATGGTTAGAGGACCGGCTGAAATTAAACCTTGATAGCTATGATTGTAAATATTTTATTCCAAAATGTTCTTTTTGATCAGAAAAAAAACTAGCCTGGGAACCAGATAAATCTCCGAGCTCATGTTTCATTTGCACTAGAAAATGCGTCTGGCTACCCTGCCATTCAGAAAGATTTCTATCTGGCTGTTTTTTGGTCGGGTGAATTATAACCGTGAATGTAATATGGGGCGGGTTGGATGTGATGGCTTTTCAAATGAGCGCCGATGAAGTATTCTCGTAAACAGTCAAGATGGCTGGCGCTAATGTTGAACGATCTTTTGAATCTGCAATTGTCACAGTTTGTAAACAAATATATTTTCTCAAAAGGAGGACATACGTATGCAGTTAAAGCTTTAGTTGATAAGAAAAATGTGTTTTTCGTACTTCCGACAGACTTTGGCAGAAGTATAATTGACCAGATGGCTCCTCCGGAAGGTCCAAGAATAGGCAATAATTTTAAGCATAAAAATCATAAGGTTCATAGTTAATAACTATATTAGTGAAAAAATTTAAACTAGAAGAATTAAGTGAGAGCCATATTCACACCATCCATTTCGTATCAACCCACACCATTTTAGGGTTTACAACAGTCGGTTGATGCAAGTGTTCAGATGAAGATGTTACCGGTGTCAACACATCCTGGTTTTTTCATTGAAAGTTCGCCATACCCTAGGGCAAATTTCAGCAAATTCCCTTAGTGTGTCAAGGCCGAGAACTTTGTCAAATGTACCGTCGTTTACACACATGGCCGTTGGAAATCTCCATTTCAGTACATATTCTTTGAACAAATATCTTCCTATCTTGGCAGGATGACATCAATTTCAACAAATTCTTTTTTCATTCATTAGGAAAATATATCAGCTACAATGTGCATTAATAAGCACATGATTTTAATTATTGGTGACACTTTGTGGGGCCCCAGAATGGGTGGCCCCTCCCAAAAACTAAAAAATGTTAAAAATATAATTTTTTGTCGTAAAGAAAATTGATATCGCAGGTTTATCTGGTGGATTTATGAACCCCATGGGGTGGTTTATCAATGCTGAAAATTATTTAGAAATCAGTGGTTTGGGCCAGAAAATGCCCTTAATGGGACTCCACCTTTTATAGATAGATGCTATGTCCATAAACTTGTTTTTTTTTATTTTGTATCTAAATACCTTTGAATTGATCAATTTTGAATCACCCTCGCCTCCTCTTCCTCTCTACTTTCTCTTGTTTCTCCTATATTTGTGTTTGTCATTTGGTGGCTGCATTTTCTGTGAAGTTGCTCAGAAAAGCTAGGTAGCTAATCCAAGTAGCCTACTCGGCCATTTGATTGGTCATCATTTTTCCCCATAAATCTTCAGAAAAAGAAGGCAAGAGGAAGATATATAAACAGAAAATATGCAGCCTCACCGTTTGATTAAACCACCCTGCATCATTTTTGCTGAATAAAATCCAATTCTTGATTCTTACTAACTTTAGGGTGCCGATTCCAAAAATAGTGTCAGTTTTGCTCTAGCACATCACATTTTCTCACAATGTATGATGAGCATTTCATAGTATTGTCACTTTCGACAACCACTTGTACGATTAAGAAGTGCTTAACCACCGGAAAAACTGCCACAATGAATGATTTCTATTTTCCTCTGAGCCAGGTGAGAACTATTTGTTCAATTCTTGGCTGATTTTCACATGTAGAATGATTCTAAGGACATTATTTTGTGCTTAATCCTGATGTCAGGCATAGTAATACGGCCTCTGACAGAGGAGAATGCAGACATGATACAGATGTTTTCTGCTGCATCTGTTGGTGTTTCACTACACCCAAATAACATTTGTTGCTGTTTTGATCGGTGCATAAAAGTCGATTTATATGATATAATAAGGAATATCTTCATTTTTATTTTGTGAAAAAACTGTGATAGAAAATTTTTACTCGCATTTTTTAATTCAGCATCCTCAAATTAGGTAATATGAGGCCTTTTTGGGAAATCAGCAGAAAATTTTTTTAAGCATGCAGGGTTGGTGTTACTGTTGGTGCCTACAGAGAGACTGCCCCAAACGAAATTATTCACGTAAATCAAAGAAAAGAAAATTTTATCCTTAGGTAAGCTGCATTTTGTTTTATAACATCTTGCAGAATGCTTAAAATCTAACTGTGTCATTTTGCTTTCATTTATCATTGTGTATTCTTAGATATATCAATATGAAAAAAAGAATTCACGATTCATCGAAAAACCTGACGTGATACACAATTTTTTTGGGCAAATTTAAAATCAGCGCCTTTGAATTACATAAAATCAACACAGTTTATCAAATCAGCAAAGAAAAAGTTTCAAAATGCAGGGCAGTGTTATCTAACATAGGTCTAACAGAGGCCCCTGCATATTTACATGATTATTAAACATAGGCCTAGAAAAATCAGAAAAACGTTTCTAGGATTTATTTGGCTGTGGTGCTGTTTATACTGCTGAAAAATATGCAAGCACCTCATACTGAGCAATTTACCGCTTTTTAAAAACCATGTCGTCATTACAAAAGGTGTATTCTCTTTAACGTTTGCCTGTCACATTGATTGTTTCACCACAGCTATGGTTATACTATACTCCATCACACGCTAGCCGGGGTGCAACTTCACCCCCGGTGTTTCTGCAACTGGTTGTCAAGTACTTGAATATCAGCTAATGTTTGAAATTGTATTCACTTTCCACGACCTTCACTGACCGCAGTGAATCACCTCTGCACACTCCCGAAACCCAGTCAGTACTGGGAGAGTGGGTATTAAATCCAGTTGAGAGGTTATATAGCTACATTTGTTTTCCAACTCTCTTTTCTATTAAGCATTTTTATAGACGGTATTGTTTTCTCAAAACAACATTAGTTACGCAAATACAGCAAAGATAATCACTTGAGATTGTGCAAAGCCGCAAACCGTGGAATATTAACGTTACATTGGACTGGAACATGTTAGATTTAAAATTACGTGTTCCTTTTGTTTTCCCCATTGATCCAAAGTTGGAAGGAATATTCCTGCCACGTTCAAAGCTGTTCAGGACATATTCCGTCCATCCCTACCCAAATCTAAGCCTGTGCTGTAGCAGCATCACCCATTGTGTCTGCTTCTGTTGACATATCTCTTACAACAGAATCTCTGGCTTGTGCCCTTCTGTTGATCTGCTGATGGTTTCAAATTTATGAAGCCAAGGTCAAGCTTTGCCCGTGGTACAAAAAGTAACCTTATATTATTACCTGAACTAAACAGAATCAATACTCTGGCTGTGAACTGAGGGTTGTCTGTTCATAATTCAAGATCATCCACTTTTTTCCTGATTCTGGAATCCTGCCTTTGTAGTCTGGGTTTTTCTACTTCAGTTTATACTGTATGCCCTGCATTTTAAAGAGCCCTTTCATTGCCTTCACTGGAGGGGTGATCAGAAATGTAATTCATCATGGCTCACCATATCTTTAACCGAAAGCTCTTCTTCACATCACTAGGGGTATTTTTTCAATTGCCCCTAGGTTCACCCGGGTGTTAGATCCCTATACTCTGAATGATCCTGACTAGAATTTCAGGAAATTAAGTCTGAAGGCCTAAAAAAAGTGGCTTGAAAATTATGCTGGGAGTAAACTGCAAGTAGGCAGCGGTGAGTTATGAAGTTTAGAATCAATTTTGAAACTCATGCGGCATCTATATGCATGTAATCGCAACTGAAATATGTACGTATATTTTATGTATATTACATATAAATGTGCACGAAATGGACCACCTGCAGTTGATTGAAATTCATGGGTTTATGAATGTTTGCTTTATACGTTAATTTTGGCATTTGTTTCCCATACATAGAAAGAATACATTCGTTGTCTTCATTCAATTCTTCCGTACATCATGTAAGTCAAGCTGACAGCTTGACAGAAATGAGCCAACTCCACAAAGCATCTTAAACAAAATATAACAAAATCTCATATGAGAAAGATGAGCCACTATAACAAATACCTTTTTCAGGTTAAAAGTTCAATTCACTTTAATTACACCTTTACATATTGCCAACACACAGGGGTATAACTTTTGATCAGATTATGTTTGGTTATAGAGTATTTGTGCAGTATACAACTCCAAACCATTTCTATGTAGAATGTTTACGCTGAATTACATGTTTACTGTAAAATTTAGGACAATATCCTTCGGAGAATTTTTGTGTATTTTAATGTTAGAATATTAGTATTTGTATTGCTTACAAGAATTAGCATTGCATACTAATTCTGCCATTGTGTTTGGCAGAGCCTGACCTGCCTGATTGAACTCGCAGTACAGGGTGTTTCAGAAAGATGGACCCTATTTCAATGCAGTATATTTCCAAATCGGGTCCATCTTTTTGAAACACCCAGTATATACTTACAGCATGGTAGCACACAGGTATCCGAGTATAATCAGCCTTAACTGGCAATGCACTGCTTTCTGTGTTCACATATTACAGTATTAAAATAACCTCATGACACTCATTTTTTCTCTTTTTTGCTTTTTACAGAAGTGATCATAATCAGGAGACATTGTGGTTTGAAAGCAATCAAAGTGCTAATGCTTTTAGTGGGAAAATTTGATCACACTTGTCCGTGCATGTTTTTGTTTTATACTCTTAATTTCAAAAAGCCATTTGTGGGAGCTTCAGAACAAAATCTAAGCGCCTTGTTTTGCATTGATATTTACAGAAGTACATCAGTGAAGATGGCTTATTTTCCCTACTGTGTAAAATAATAATCACCATACTTATCCGTGTTGTCTACCACCTTAGTGGTGAAAAATACAATGAAAGTAGAATCTGACAACAATTTCATCAACATAATACACTGTGCTGCCAAGATTCAACAATTTTGTGAATATATACTCTTTCCGATGTCTACATTTCTAAAGCAGAGTTATCTACAACATTAGGACCAAGACTACCTTTGCAAACACTGTTTAGGAATAACATTATACAATAGCTGATTATATTGTCAAATTTTTGAGTATTATTATATCAAGCTGGAATGAATGAATAGAACATTTATATCGTAGTTTTGTCCACAATATCAGGACTGGCTTTATTTTTGAGAGATATGTTTTCAAAAGCATATCACTGCAACGGCCAGGGCAGTATAATAGCTGATTATTGTAATGTCAAGCATATAGACTCCTGAAATGGGGAATTTTCACCCGCAGTTTTCATCTTTTCAATTGCCTAAGCTAAGTCATTTTCTAGCAAATGAAAGGTACCATCTAACACCATATGTGGGAGAGAACAATTGCTAACCACAATCACAGTGGAACACTGATTGGAATGCTTTTTTGAAATGCAATAGTCCTCTTGCATTATATGCATAATATTGATACATTTGATTTGTATTCTGTGTACTCCTTATGCAACTCCACATGTACATTTTAGATCATGATAATGATTGGAATGTACAACAATTACACTTTCTGATGGTGAATATTTGCAACGGGAAGAGCATAAGACTGTTAATTTAAAAATATACATGTGCCATTTTTTTCCCATCCTGTAAATCAGTGGTTCACTGATTCTCCTTTGCTTCCTCAACCTACTCAATCCCACACCTGCCTTCCCCTCAATTGAGGAAAAGTTACTGCTTGTTAAAATGTGCAGGTTGCATTTGTGGTTTGAGCAGAATTTAGCATGCAGAGGGTCAGGTTTATAGGATCCACTGCGACATCCATATGTAAAGATTTACGTTTGTAAATACACTGTAAACTGTTTGAATATCTGCCATGGCCCAGTGCAAGCTTGTCATAATGTCTACTCTAACCACATGTCAGCATGTAAAAAATATATTGTTTCACATGGGAGATGTTACTACTCACATGAAATTTTTTTTTTTCATAGCGACCGTAAAGCAAATCACTTTTTGTTCCAAGGCATTAAAATACAAAACCTTGACAAGTAATCACTCTATGAACAAAAATTATGAACTACTTCTGTACAGATCATATTTCTTGTTGATGCAGTGTGCCTCAACACCAAATATTTCTATTCCTTTACAAAAAAATCTACAAACTAAATTTACTCAGAGTGCTCTTCTGTATCATTGGCTCCCTGAATTAGTATTGGTACAAAATTTGTACGAGAATTTCTTCTTAAAATACACTTTATTGCTCATCATTTTTGTAGTATGTATGGTGAAGTAAAACTCAATAATAAAAAAGTAAATTTAAGAAATGAAATGTTAGATTTTATAATTATATTAGTATAAGGATTATCAGTCACGCTTGTTTCAAATGGGAGAGAATTGCAATCTCTCTACCTACCTGAAAATCATATTCCTGTATGCCCTTGATGTATCACAAATCAAAAAAAGTTGGGACGGTGTGTAAATTAAAATTATAACTGAAAGCAGTGACTTGTAAATTATCTTTGACGTCTATTACATTGAAAATAATACAACAGCAGATTATTTGATGTTTCACCATGAGTTCCATTTTTCCAATAATTTTTTTTTTTTTTAATTGAGACAGTCAAGTATTTACCACTTTGTAATGTTACCATTTCTTTTTGCAACACTTAATAAATGTTCAGGGATTGAAAAAGCTAGGCGATTAAATGTTTTAGGTGCAATTTTGTCCCTTTCCTCCTGAAAACAACAGTATGGGGCTTTTGTTGTTGTATTTTCAAGATATGCCACAAGTTCTCTACTGTGCACAAGTGAGGACTGCAGGCAGGCTATTCCAGCATCCACACCCTTTTTTTATGCAGCCATGGCTTTGTGATGCATGCAGAGTGCATGCATCACATTGTTTTGCATTGTTTTATTGAAAAATGCTTGTGTGTCCTGAGAGAAGATGTCATCATGAAGGCAACATGCAGCAGTCCAAAAGCTTGATGTACTTTTTGGTATTAAAGACTCCTTCTCTGAATTGCAAGTTACCTTTGCTAAGGGCACTGGCACAATCCCATACTATGACAGAGCATGGCTTTTGAACTTGTTGCTCAAAACAGCCTGGATTGTCCTTTCCTTCTCAGGTATAAAGCACACGGCAGCCATGTTTTCCAAAAAGAAAAAAACTGAAATATTGAATTGTCTGATCACACTACTTCTTTTCATGATGTAATGGTCCAACAAGGATGCCTCAGAGTCTAGAGAATTCAATGGTGCTTCTGGACACTATTGGCATAAAGCTTCCTCTTAAAACAGTAATTTTTCACTGGCATTTATGAATGCAACTGCACATTGTAGTACTTGACAAAGGTTTTCCAAAGTAATCCTGACCCTGTGTGGTTATATCACTTATAGATACGTGACGGGTCCTGATGCAGTGCCTTCTGGGTCATCGGAGATGCCCATGGCGATTTCCTTTCCTTGTGGCGGCAAAATTGCTGCAAATAAAATTAGAATGAAAATACTTTCCTTACAATCACTTTGAAAATAAATACACAAAACATTGTCAGTTAGTGATATAATTCACACTTATATGGCATTTTTTGATTACCAGAGAGGGTGATTAAACTTGCAACAATTTTGTCATGCATGTCTGGGGAAATGAGCAACCCTTGGCCTTTTCTGGATGCTGCTTTTGTACCAAATCATGATTAACATCACCTGCTGACATCAGCCAGTTCACGTCACATCACTATTCAAATTTTTCTCTTAATTACTAGTCCTAAATGGCCTCCCTCCTAACTTTTTTAAAAATCTCTTGCAGGCCGGAAAGGCAGGAATGGATTTATACTTACAAATAAAATTAAGTTGATCAGCCATAGCTGTTATGTTCCAGACCAGGAATCAAGTGCTGAGGCAGAGTACAATCCAATTGGTGGCTGCTTATATGGTAATTTGGGGACAGAACCGCAGAGGGAAGAGGTAGGGGTGGAACCCAAGATAAGGATTGCACAGCTCATTACAGATGCTGTAAGCAAAGCTGAGCTGCCAATTGCCTGCCAGTGGCTTTCAGGATAACAGCCAGGTGAAGAGCACACTTTGTCAGCACTGAACTGTCCTGGGGGAGGATGGAGTAGCTTCCAATCCTGGTGACCATTGAAGGATTGGGTGCTTTTTACAAACTGAACTGAGGAACATACTTGGACAGGTTAAAAAGAATGTGGCCCCAAACCTGGAGCCTGATTAGGCTTGGGATCATGTACCTTATTGACTGGACAGAGGAACTGACTTGTGCTGGGTTAAATTGAACGCGGTCCCAATCCTGGACCCTGAATAGGCTTGGATGCTTGTTTGAGTTTACTGAGTTAAGTAGAAAATTTCAGGCAATTGCTGTCATTAAAGTTGATGTTACACTTAATAAAGACTGAGAGTTTCTACTTGGAATACGGAGTGGTTCTTAGTACAAATAGCAAATTACAATCCAGCAACTTGGAACACAAAGCAGGGAGTTTAAATACATGTCACTGGATCATTAGGATGTAACCATAAAATGAGATACGGCTGGAGAGTGGAATAGACGCAAGAGGTAAACCAATCAAAGAAAACATACCTCCAATAGACACACAAGTTGGTGAATAGGAAGAGAAATGAAAGGCATTCGCAAGTGGGCGATGACAGTAGCAATACATAGCTTGCCTTCATAATGTCTGCCATGAAATACTTATCACTGCTTTCTGTTTTTATGTGCTTTTTCCATACCGTCCCACCTTTTTCTGGGTTTGAGGTTATATAAAGGAGTTTAATTTACAGAACCTGGTGTTCTTTCACTGCAGGTAAGAATTAAGTCTGTTTAAAAGACACAAATAGTTGTGTTATTCCTGCGATGCCCATATTCTCAGGATAAGCAAGTGAGATTGAGTTTAGTTGAGTTGATTAGTTGAGTTTTCAACATTTCTTTGGTTACACCACTGACTCTCAATCTTATCAATTAAGGTCGTGATTTCATAAAAGTCTGATGAGCGCTCCAAAGTAATGAGATACAAAGCATAAACAGAATTTAAAGCAGTAAACATGCTGATCAGGTATTCACACTGCATGGCCATCAATTTGTCTCTGAAGGATACAGCAGACATATTTTTATGACTGTTTGTGTGCATACTGAGGTGAATCTGCATCATAGTTTTTGGTTGCATTCTGCTATGCACTCTCCGGTCATTATATCATGCAAGGGAAGCACCCATCGCACATTAGTTAGGAACGCCACTGTGGGATCCTTCACACCTTTAAGCCCCTATTTTCAGTGAATAGTCAAATGACAGTTTGTTGTTAAAATGAAAAAGAAATCTTTTAATCATGCCATTAGGGGTTTGAAAATGGGGGAAAAAAAATACTCTTTGATAATTTCTCAACAGAGCTCCAAATGCACACGCAGCATTAATGAACAGTTACATAAAGTAGGGGGGCACATAATTTCTCTCTGATCTTTGAATAATTCAAATTTGAATAAGATTTACATTTTACATTTTTTTACTGTTCACTTCCTTATATTATCATGGGGAGTTCATGCCCCAGACCTGCCTTGAAAATACACAATATACGGTATTTGGATGTACATTTTTTTAGATTTTAGGAGTAGTAGAATGGATTGTTGAATATGAAACATTTGAAGTGTCAAAGTAAAAAAAAAAAAAAAAAAAAAAAAGAAAAAAAATTAATATACGGCATATCTATACAAATATATAGAACAATAATTAAATTAATAAAAGAATAAATGGAAATATATGGCAGTTAAAAAGGGAATAAATGAATGGAAAAAATAGCGGCAAAGGACATAAAGCAGCTGTAAAGTCCAAATAATGCCTCCTCCAAAACTTGCCCACTTGTACACAAAGCTGAAGTGACTGAGGAAGACAGTGGACCATAGCAGATCGGAAATAAATTGAAAAGATTATTAAAGGCGGCAGTTCTCCTGTGATCTGGAAAATCCAAGTATGTATGTCACTTCTGGTGAAAACTGAATTTGAGCCTCATTTGCAGTAATTAAGAGTGGTGAAAATCTTAAAAGACTAGCTATTTGTGTTATTTGAACCGTCAAGTTTCTATAATTTTTTTTTTCCGATCAGGAAAAGTCTAGAATCCAAAAGTTTTTGTTCAATTATGAGACTTTTAGCTCAGATAAATTCACTAGGTTTTTCCAAATCACAGGAGGGTTAAGCAAAGAGATGAGTCTAACCAAGCCTATGTATTTGAGCCAGAACTTTCAGCGCAAATAATTTGGTCTAATCATTGAATAAATACAAACATATTTTAGCTTGGGGAAACAAAAATAATTCGATAAAATAAATATTGACATGGGTATTAAAGAGAAGTAATGAGGATAAACTATGAACTGTGTTAGCCTCATGACTAAAAAAAAAAAAAAAAAAAACATAAATCTTGATATTTAGGAACATCAAAATGTAGTTTTCATATGTTTTTTAATCGGAATAATTCAACAACTTCTGCAAACTTTACATCATCGAATCAGTGAAGTTTGAAACATTTACATTTAAGATAGGCCTACTAATAACTCTAAATCATGATTTTTAGTTTCATCTCTGAATCTCATATCTACTTAGGTAGTTTGGTATATTACTGATATATGCTAAATACCCCTTCACAATGATTTCAGTCAATAATTTTGGGACTCCCAAATAAGTGAAATGATTCATATTAATTGTATTATTTTATTTCTGATGAGTCAACAGCACTTGGGGGTCTGTTTGAAAGCCTGGAATCATCATGCACTCTGTGTATGTTTTTTTTTTTTTTACTTTCCAGACAGGCGTCGCGGCTGAGGACCCTGCTCTTGTTTAGGATGAATGTGAATCAAACACCTAAATTCTGTTATAATCTGGACGAGGAACAAGACGCCGATACAGAGCACAATCCAAAGAAGGGTATTTATTGATGGGAACGGTACAGTAATGGGATTGGTGAGGCTGAAGCCCAGAATATAAGAGGGGCCATCCAGCTAAGTTGGCGTTAACTGGAGAAGGTTGGGGGTGTTTCTGTGCCAGGCTAGTTGCTGTCCCGGGGCAGAAGCCAAGGGGTGAATTCCCCTCGCCGAAGCAGAACCACTTGACAGCAGGACCAATGAGTTTAGCAGGAACGCAGTCCCAATCCTGGAGACCGATGAAGACTTGGGAGGAGTTCCTAATAAAATGGCTTAGAGGAACATACTGCAACAGATGATTAACGGAACACGGTCCCTATCCTGGAGACCGATATTAAGGCTTGGGAGTTTGTTGTTATCAAGAAGACTCCAAAGAGTAATCATGTTTTTCTCTATCATTGAAGTACCGATAAACACAGGACAGAGGAGGTCGCTCAATACTAGAAGATAAATCGACTTTAGCGAGACAAAGCATGACAATCCCGCAACTCTGCATGGGGCATGAGGAGAAAATCAATTAAAGTAGACAATATTGCAAAAGACTTGCAGGTTGCTGGAAAGGGAGAGGAGATGATTAAAGAAGGCATGAGAGCTGTGACAGATTCACTCTTCAACCTGAAACAATAATGTACACCTGGGCAAACTTTAAGCACTACCAAAGTCAAAAGGAAATTTTTCAAAAATTTGCGAGTCCTGAACTCACAAAATTTGAATGAAGGTTTTAATATGCATTCCATGTGCATTTTGCATTCAAAAGGCCTTGTAGTAAGTCATGCTTAATAATTGTTGGGTGGCATTTCTGTAAAATTATGTTTCATCTTGGTCGGATATTGATTCTGTTTCTTCCGATTAAAACTTAGACTTCTGGGGATAGTTTTTTTGGTGAACACTAGTCTTTTTGCCATTTTTAAAGGACAGTTGGCCCATAATTTAAATGTTAATGTGTCGAAAACATAGCTTTAAAAAAAAAAAAGCTCATAAAGTGTGATTTAAAGACCAAATTCTCTTTAAACTGATTTTGTATGCCAGGAAAGGTATACCCAAGCCATATTTCTAAAAATTGGGCTGTTTGTTGATGTTTGTTTTGTTGATGTTACTGATTTAGCTCTTTGGTGAAGTTGAACTTGTTTAAATAACTGGGTGTTGCTTAACTTTTGCTCAGGTGTATATAAACACTGTTCAAAAAAGCATTGTAGCCCTAAACTTCCATCCATGCCAGTGGCTTTATCCCCCACCTGCACATCATACAGTCCTCTTGCCAGTGTAGTGCTTTCAATGCTCGTTTTAAAAATTTATCGTTCAAAAGGTTTATAATAAAGTATCAAGCTGCAGCAGATGCACAGAAAATCCAGGTGAGATTTTTTTTATAACACCCATTGTGCAAAATAAATATCATAAAGCTCTTCCATCCAGTTGAAGGGGAAACTGTGAACATAAATTTGAGTTTAGTGGTGTGCACAGCCCTGCTCAGTTTTGAGGGCATTCTGAAATCAAATAGTTTATATACATAGGGTGGGTGGGTCATGTTTTTGCCATCCTTAGAAAAAAAAAAAAAAGCTTGATAACAGTGATGTTTGTCTCTGTGTGACTGGCAGAGGCTACGCAGCCATCGGCTACTATCCGGGCCAAGTTCCATTGATGCCAGCAGTTTCTAAAAACGTCATGTCATCTCCGACTAATTGGCCAAACTCCCACCTCAGTTTCCACGGCTGGGATGATAGAGATAATTGGGGATTATTTTCTTGAAATTTACAAATCAATTAACAAGGCATTAGCTGGTGTGCCGGAAGACAGTGACATTTATTGTTGAATAATGTAACTACAAAATGGGTTGACTGTTCATGATGGCACAAATTTGAGGAATAATGGTCAGAAAAAGTTAATACGTCTGAACCCCAGCATAATATATAGGACCGCAAGTTTACAGACTAGGCTGCCTGATTTAAAAAATAAATAAATAAATAAATAAAAATCAGATGGGCTCGCAGTGCGATAAGCAACCCCCAAAAACACTGAATTGCAAGTTTTGATTGACTTGAATGTCACTCTCACGCCTCCATTATCCCATATTAATTTAAAGTGGCTTAGTACTGGGCTTGTAAATGAAATTGTCATGCATAAACTAGGTTGGGATGTTGAGGGCGCAGTCCAGAAATGCCTCAAATAAAAGTGCCACTTCAGCAAAAGTAGCATTTTACTGCGCCCCATATTGGCTGCGCCCTCAACTGCCCTCAAAAAATGAACAATTCTCTGCAATTTCTTACATCGCAAATTTCCGTCAAAATGAAGTTAGTATATTATAATTGAGACATTTCAACTTCAACAGCTAATTTTTTAAGAAGTCCAATTTTGGCCATCTAGACCTTCTACAGGCCTTTGGGGAATGAATAGATAGATAGATAGATAGATAGATAGTTAGATGTAAATATATATGGAGATAAATGAAAGTGTTAATTTATAAATAAATAGAAAAATGTAATAAAATAAATAAAATAAATGGAAATAAATAAGTAAATGTAGATTGAAAAAATACACAAAGAAATATGAAAATAAATTATTTTAATTTGTATTCCTCCATATTTCCGCATTCATTTATTCTTTCATGATTAATCAATTTAATTACATATTTATTTATTCCTCTTTATATGTCCACTTATTATGATTATTATATGTCAGGGCTATTCAACTTCATCCTGCAAGGGCCGGTGTGGGTGCAGGCTTTCATTCCAACCCAGCACTTACACTCCTGACACCACTAATCAGCTCCAAGAGTCTTGGCTAAAGAGATTGATTAGTAGTATCAGGTGTGTAAGTGCTTGGTAGGAATGAAAGCATGCACCCACACATGCCCTAGTTGAATAGCCCTGTTATATGTATTTTTTGTGGCACTACTATGGAATGCTCCACATAAGCAATGCAAAAACGAACTAAACAATAAAGATGAATTACGACCAGATTATAGAGAGTTATGTTTTTACACGAGTAGTGAGATTACTGCATACGGGTAGACATAATTAGCTATTTTTCATGATTTAAATGGTAGTTTGTGTTTGCGCAATGTGTTTGCTCATGGCAGCCATAGCTCCTGGATCCTCATCTTGACATTTGCATTTTCAGATAATTTTTCTATGTCTCTGAGTTTGTTTTGCTAAAAATCAAGGTGCCTTGATCAGTTCTAAATATACCAACTATCACCTTGCACCACTGGTCATAGTGGTTCACAGATAGCCAGTGTGGATGCAGGTTTTTGTTTTAGCCCAACACTACACCTGATTCATCTAAATGACTAATCAGGGGTTTCAATGAAGTCCTTGATAAGTAGAATCAGGTTAATTATTAATGGCTGCAACAAAAACCAGCACCAACACCGACACTTTGCAAATTTAAATGCATTAAACCAACAAAATCATCTGATGAAAGTTCTAACAGGTATAATTGAATAACCTGGGTATTGCCGTAAATAAGGTAAAGGTCCGTAATACTGAGGATGAAAACAAACCCGCTAATGTAAAACTTAAAGGTGATTGTCATTTATAGAACCATCCAAGCTCTTAGTGATCCACTTTTTGCAAAACTCTCAAATTGGTTTTTCATAATGTGTGAAAAAATTTTATTCAATTACTACTGTAATAGCCATAGGGCATAATAATTAGTGACTCAGTTTTCATAATTAGCGGATTATACTATCTTGTGTGTGATATTACAGTAAGGTGTCATTTATGTGCATTGGGCATTTAGGGACCCTAAATGAAGCAATGAAAATTACTCAGACATCCCGAATAACCAAACAGGATGGGTGCTTGATCAAAAAACTCTACGGTTCTGCAGTAAATTTTTTCTGGATATGTGCACTGGGCACTGTGGCCCCTGAATGAAAGCTTGGAAGAGTTTTTAGTTTGTTTTACTGCCCTCCCTAAAATTACATATTACAGACAAAGGTGCCTCTAATAGATAGCATGCATTTATGATGGCTCTTTCGAAGGTCAAGGTCACTGAGCAAAGGTCAGAAGTAATTCTAGTACAAAACCTCAACGAGGCACAGCTACCCACCAAGGCGAGTCCACATACGCAAAATGAAGTTCCTAACCCAAGCGGTTACAGAGAACTGGCCTGGACAATGGCTGGACGCCCGTCCGCCCGTCGCACGTCTGCAAAGGGGACGACAATACCTCCCTAGCCCCTTAGTCGGGGCTGAGGGGTACAAAGTGGCGCACTCAAATATTTTGTTGGACCGCCTTGAGCCATGATTACTGCATGCATTTGTCGTGGCATCATTTTGATGAGCTAATGCAATGTCACAACATTTATTTCTGTCCAGAGTTGCATTAATTTTTCACCAGGTTGGACCGATGCGTAAAGTGTTCTCAATAGGGTTATGGTCTGGCCCCTCTTTTTACATACATTTATATATGTATATATTTATGTATAATTTCTTCTTTGAAAAGGTAATAAACAGAAAATGCAAACTTAGGAACAAAAGACCAGTAGTTAAATCGATATTGACTTTAGTTTGAATTTGTTTTTTGTTCTCTGTCTGAGTCTTTCCTGGCTGTTTTGCTATGAAATATCAAAACCAACTCCCTAAATTCTCGTTGGCCACAATTAGCAGCCAGTTACCTCGACCCGAAGGTATCGTGATCACTTGTGTGCATGAATGTCTGTGGGTGTTTATATGTGTGTTTGTCAGCAAAACAACTCAAAAACTATTCAACCTTATTACCGCAAAATTTTATGGGAAGTTGGACTGTATGAATGAGAGGAGATGATGAAATTTCCAGTCCAATCCGGATACAGATCCGGCCACTGCTGCTGATTATAAGTGCCAGTGGATCAAAACCTGCTGGCGGAGGTATGCGCTTTCTGAGTGCCCTCAAGTTTGAGTATACTTTCAACCAATGCTGTTTGGATGTTAAGTTTGTCGTATTTCAATGACCACCTACATGCCAAAACATATACATTGGCTTGTTCAGCTCCCACATCTTGACAGCCAATGGTGTCATCATTGTCTATTTCTGCTTTTTCTGATCCAGTGTTCTTTGCAAGTTTTCATGCTGGCTATATTCTCTGTTGTCTCCTTCGTGACTGTAAGCGGTTAACAAATGACATGACAGCATTACTATTTGCATACCGCCTGCTGGGCTGGAATGCCTAACTAGCTGGATCTGTGCTCTTCTATTTTTTTTTTTTTTTTTTTGCCTGTCCCGAGGATGTAAATTTTGAAATCAAATTTGAATTTGAAATAGAATTTCAAACAGGATGGGTCAAAATCTAGTGCGTGGCTGGACTGTTTATGGTCTATGTGCAAAACTGTTGGCAATGAGTAACGGCCAATGAGGAAGGTACTCTCAGCTGGCTGATGTCGGCCATCAGTTGCTTACTCACTCACCCAGCCGCGGACATCTGCGGATGTACAGCCAAAAGTAAATACATTGAAAGGTTCAAGACTTTCTAAAAATTGAACGTGTGCTTTGGTTTGGAATTCCAGATGTTTCCTTAACATGCAGTTCAGTTCCAAATTTCAGATCGCTCTTTCAAAAACATCAAAGTTTAATTTAGATTCAAATTTTGATTTCAGATAATCTGATTCAAATTCAAAATGGCAATACTCATATTCAGTTCAGTACATTCAAATTCAGTTTTCTCATAACAAGAAAATAACTCCATCAAAATTCTTTTCAAAAAGTTTCTCATTTCTTCCTTATGTATTTATCCTCAAGTTTTTAAAGACAATTAGATAAAGTCACAGAAAACAGGTCATAAACATATCTAATTATTAATTCAAGCCTCTTGGGTGTGGCCTTTTACAGTAGAAAATATAGTATTTGCATTCACATAGGAATGCAATTTTATCCACATTTCCACCATGCCGATTCAAAATCAGCATGCCACAGAATGCCTAATTTGAAATGGAGGGATTGCCATCTGCAATCCCTCTATTTAAGACAAGCATGGCAAATTGCACTTTTGTGTTCATTGACTATGAATCTAAGTTGTCTACTTGTTTTTTCTTGTCAACATCATTTTGCTGTTACATTTTGCAAGTTACGTTAATATTAACTCCAAACAGATGGTGAGATGTCAGATGTCGAATTCCTGGCTAAAAATGAGTAAAGAAATGCTACTTGCATGGAACTAGAGGCACTCCTAGAGTGCAAACCTCTGCCAAGGCAGCACAATCAAAATCTTGGTGAGTGGGAGCAATGTTCAGTTATTGCGTGTCATAGGATTTCAAGACGGCTGCTGTGGCAGCCATATTGTTTGCTGCCGTGGCGGCCATATTGTTTGACTGATTGAGGTGAAAATCAATAGGGTCCATCCCTGATATAATGGCGACCCACCCACAAAATTTCAGAGATATTCGTTCGTTACTTTTAGAGTTATCTTGTTCACAGACAAGCAGACAAACAAAAACACAAACGGCACCGATCATTACTTCCGCCAACGAAGTTGGGGCGGTGGTTAAGTTTCGCCCCTGGTTGTTTGTTTGTCTGTTTGTGAACAACATAACTCAAAAAGGGATGGCTGGATTTGTCTGAAATTTTCTGGGTGGATTGCTATTATATCAAGGATGGACCCTATTGATTTTGACCGCGATCAGTGAAACAATATGGCCGCCACGGCAGCCATCTTGAAATCCTATGACACGCGATAACGCAACTTCGCTCCCACTCATGCAGATTTAGATTGTGCTGCCTTGTCGGAGGTTTGCACTCTGCGAGTGCCTCTAGTTTAAAATCCTGCCAACTTTGTTTGGCAGAGGTAATAATCGGAGTTAATGTGTGCGAATGCTGATCATGTTTACAATGATACACTCATTTCAACCTTCGTTGAGTTGAGAAGAATACATACTGTCCTCAAAAGCACAGCTGTTTTTTCTTATCACACTGTGGCCAGACTTGTGTGTTCAAGCCTGAGGAGGAAATTTTATATGCAGCTGAACAATTAACTTCTAAGTGTCACCACCGTATGGGTGGTCGCTGTTGCACCATGAGATGTTAGGCCGTCATCCCAGCCGGTCATTGCATCCCTGGGCTGTGCCAACCAGTTGACTAAAAGTCAGTGCATTGCTCTGTAAAGCTGCCAGCCACAGTTAACCCTGGCATGCCAGATTTAGTGCTAGAACCATCCGTATTTGGGAACAGAGCTTTAACATAATGAGCCATCGAGAAGCTGATAAACACCATTCCTAAACAACATATTCTCTTTGCAAATGCAAGAAGGAGTAAAATAAATTGGATTTGTACAAGTTAAAAATTGATGTGTACATGGAAAATTTAGAATAGTGCCCAAATATGACTGATGTTATTAGCACTGCAGTAATGTTATCACATATCACACTTAAAGAGGACAAATAATAATTTGACTTGTCTGGGAGTTGAATAAAAACTGCAAACAGCAATTGCAGTTCAATCTTCTGAAATTGTTTTTCCGCCTGAATACAATTTTTTTTTTTTACTTTGGAGTTTATTGGATCCAAACTGAATTAATGGTTAGTAGACGAGCTGCAAACACTAAAGCTGCCATATGTGCAATAAACGTGAGTTTTGTACATGACATAAGCCCTGGCAAAAACGATTATGTCCGGAGCAAACTCTTCAAGGAAAGAGATTAAATTAGCATGGCTTTGGTCTGCGGCAATTGGTCCATGAAACATACATCAGAGAGCCTAATAAGGGCATATTAGAGGATAGCTCATGTGTTCCCTTTGCCCTGTGTCCCTTTTCTTCAAGCCTACATACCCAGCTCCCTTCCTGCCTCACATTCAGTGCTTGCTGATGTTATTTCATTTGAAAATGCAATAAATCTGATTTCTCCCTCTGCTGTTCTTCCCCCTTTTTTTCTGGGGCAGGAAACACCGTGAGAAAAATTTAATTTCCCTCTGCTATAGTCCAGGCTGTGCACAAATGCTTTCTCTCTGCTCGTCTTTATTCTGGAAGAAACTGGTTCTTCCAAGGCAGGCAGTCATTTACTGTGAGCACAGATGGGGTTCACTGGGGGGTATCAGTAATTGTCTCTTTTCTTCTGCGAGCTTTGTTCTTGTCGTCAGTTTAAAATTATTTCGCCCGAAAAGCACAAACCCCGAAACAGATTAAAGCAGTCTGGCTATTACCTTATCCAGTGCTTAATTATACTCTCTGTTCCTCTGTCTGCATGCTTGTGTGTGTGTGTGTGTGTGTATGTGTCATGCTGTGTGTGCCTGAAACTGCAGGTGACTCCTTGCTGAAACACAATGGGATGAAATTCACCACAAAGGACCAAGACAACGACCACTCGGAGAACAACTGTGCCTCCTTCTACCACGGTGCTTGGTGGTACCGCAACTGCCACACGTCCAATCTCAATGGACAGTATTTGCGGGGCCAGCACACCTCCTACGCTGATGGTATCGAGTGGTCATCCTGGACTGGCTGGCAGTACTCGCTCAAGTTCACCGAGATGAAGGTCCGGCCCACGAGGGAAGAGAACAAGTGAGTCGCACCAGTGCGGAGAGGAAGATGATGACGGCTAGGCCGCAGTTGTGAAGACTACTCTTTCTTGAGTAATGAGGACTATTCAATTAATTTCGTATTTTTTCCTTCTCCTGTTGAGTCCTCTGCTCCACTCTGTTCCCTCGCTTACTGTGCAACCCTGCAGCCCCCCCCCCACCCCCACCCCAGGTCACCTAGTAATGTTGCAACGAAGCCCCCAGGGCAGTATGTCAGTCTGTGTCGCTCTCTGTCCTAACTAGCTCGCCAAACATGAGCATTTTTTTTTTTTTTGCAGTGATTATTATGAACTTATTAGCTTGTCATTTTTGATTGGCTCTCCTTATGGACGAGGATGCTTTCAGCTGCAAATGAAAACCTGCTTCACTCTATGGTGGTTATTCTTAGTTCCCAGCAGACTCAAATGCTCCCAGACAGTCACTTTTTTTTTTTTTTTGAGATTTGTGCTTTCACTTGTTTGTTCATTCACCGTGGTGTTCATTTCAATTACTCACACCTGCATTACACCTGAGTTTGTTCAGTTAATTTCCCCCCTGACCTCTGATACACACTGACCACACAGAGCTCTGATCAAAGGCTAAATATCTCCTCCTCAGCAGCACTGATTCACACCTCCAGGGGCATACCAGTCACGAAGGAGGAAATGGCTCCTGGTGGGGGTTTACGTCATAGACATCTGCAGAAGGAGGGCTATAGAAGGACTAATAGAAATAATAATGGCATCTGTAGTAGGGTACGTACAGGAACCAACATCTCAGAGGAAGCATTTCCCTGAGATTTTTGAGGTGGGTGGGATCTACCACTCAAAACTTTGGAATCATTCCTCATTGAAGTAGTTCTTGCAATTTTACTCAATAAATGCCAAGTAAACTAAATTTCATGATGCAAATACCAAAACGTATTTGATAGTGTATCAAATAGTTCCTTTTTTATTTGGGGTAGAAAAAAATTCCCATGATAAACAACTTGGTCTCCACTTTTAGTGATTTCACATCAAAGTATACATCATGAGATTGAATCACTGCTTTGCAAATATCACACATTTGGGATATTAATTTTACTTTAAGATCATTTTTAATGGATTTTGCATATGGACTGCAATATTTCCCGTAGATTTCTTGAGGGCATCCACACTTCACAAACTTTATAATCCAGGTGATCCCACCGCCGCTTTATGGGGTTGAAATTAGGTGATTGAGCTCGCCAGTCCATATTTTGTCAATTCCTTTTCAAAAAACCCCTGCAGAGCTTGCACTTATGTTTTGAGTCGCTGTCTTGCCGAAACAGGAAGTTTCCCCTTTTAGTGTGTGTGAAAATATGCAGTGATTCCAAACCTGTGAGTGGTAGCGTACCTGAGGTTGAGCAGCTGTTGCCACTACTTCTTGGCATGGGGTTCTGAGTCCTGACAGAGGTTAGTGGGATGAATCAACAGGAGTGGTAAACAAGATGTCAGAAATCAGAGCTCTCAGATCACATTCATTTGACATCAGCCATTAATGAGCATATTGGGCACTTTGTCTGAGCAGCTGTGCCAGCTGATCATGGGCCAAGCACTGCAGTAGCTACAGATGGCACTGCAGTATGTGTGCGTGCATCTCTCTCTCTCTCTCTCTCTCTCTCTCTCTCTCTCTCTCTTTCTCTCTCCTCCCTCTCCCCATCTACCCTCCCCACTCTCAAACACCCCTTCTCTTTTTCGTTTCTCTTTCCTTCCACCAGTGCAAAGTGAAGCAGATAGAGCGATGCTGCAGATGAGCGCATTCGCACCCTTTCACTCCGGCTCAGTCATCAGAGTTTGAGATAAAAATCAATCCACCTACATGCTGAGAGACACTCGATTGAAAGAAATGGAAGAGAGGCAGGAGGAGGAGTCATCTCACTTCACACAGAAGTCTGATAATAATTCAGCACCACCAAATCAAAACGTGTTTCCAGTGTCACCATACTGACAAACACCCCCCCCCCCCCCCGCCAAACTGCCCTTCCCTACCCTCATTGCCAGCCGTGATGAACACCAAGTCAAGGACGAGTGCAGGCGTAGCTGCCCTAACTGAACAGTGAGATGTTCCAAGACAGACAAGCACTATCCACCTGAGTAATAGTCCTTATGTCACTGAGCATCTGACTGTCTGAGTGATTGCAATATATCTGAGTGATGCATTATCTCTGACAAAGACCTGGTTTCCTGGGAACTGAAGAACCAGGCATTCTTCAAAGATTCAGGCATATGGTCTGTGCTGAGGGATGTATTTGTTTAAAATGCAGCCCTTCCGACTATTACCCAGGACTAGGAACTGCAATCTTGCAGATCCAATCCAGTTCCAGGAGTATACATAATTTAAATGGTGGGAATGGGCTGTATGGTCTTGCTCTTCATTTATAGCTGTACAGGGCTCTGAGTGAACAGCAGTGGAGGAATTTGAAGCAGGCAGACTGCCTCTGACACGTATCTTCGAGGGGATCTGAAAACTGGCCACAGCGGTAATAAAACCGCTCACTCATCCAGTCATTCACGATTATCAAGCCCCACTCTGTCCCTCCATAATATGATAAAAACTTCCAACACAACATTATTCCTCAGAAACACACCTCCCCGCCCAAGCAAATAGGATCCAGGATGAGGGACTCTGTCACCAGGCACCACAACAATCTGCAACCAAACTGAATTTTTTTTTCTTTTTCCTCATCTTCACATTTTTAAGGTTTTGTTTCGTTTTTTTCCCTTTCTCCCAAATCATTCCTTTTGAAAATACTCTGCTGTAATGACGATCCCACGTTTTGCAATTGCGCATTCCATGTACTTGAAAATGTGCAGTATGGCATTAGCTCTTCATGGTATGAGAGCTTGAGAAGCAGAGTCACAAAGCAGAAGGCATTCACATGTACTGAAGCAATTTTTCATGTTTCATTTGATATATATTTCTTGTTCCTTCTGTCTCCTCCTTTTGCAGTTGTGCAGTGTGACGCACAGTAGTATTTTACTTATCGTAGTGTTTAAAAACAGTAATTGTTTAAGCTGCAGTGAAGGCCTGAAGATCAAACCTGTACCTCATTTAATTCTGAACAGAAATTCAAAAAATGTGTCAATTGTGCGTTAAGAGGAAAATGTAATCCTGATGTGTTTCTGTACAGTATTTTGGAAAAAAAAAAAGAGAGATTCTGCTTTTCACTTATTGTGGGGATGGACTTGTGCAATTATATATACTTCTTTTCAGGTTATGTATGTATTAATGTATCTATTCATTTATTTACTTTTGATGTTCTGGAAAGCTTTAAAACATGTAGATTCATTGTACAGTGTGTACATTTTAGAGAGTTTTAGAGCATGTGGAATTGTTTTCATATTATCCGGAAAGATAATACAACTAGAAGCACACTGACTTGAAAAAAAGAAAAAAACTGAACTCATATGTTGTGTGAATTGAGATATAAAATAATCATGGAAGTTATTTTTACTTTCCACTAATGCCCAGTTGGGATGCAAGCAAAAGTGTTCATCCCCATTTGATGATAGTCGCTTTCGTGGAAAATTCATGGACTATTATCACATGTAAATTCCTGATAACACAAGCTCTGGATACCCGACTGTTAAAAGAAGCAGATGGTGAAAATTTAGGTCTGTTGGACCTGCTTGTTAGTAAATTTGTGTCACCGGGTAAGCCGAAAACTCAGAAGACAGCAGATGGGGGTTCACAGACACACAGATGAAGCACACATTCAAGAGAAAGTTACTGTAAGGCTTTTACATTCCTTCGAGTTGGCTTGTCCATCCTCTGTCTGTGACTGCATGCCCCCTAACTGCTATTTCCATCCATAAAAGGGAGAAGGATTAGTACAGTAGGTATACAGAGTGCTTTCATATCCATAAAATTTATCAGCGAGACAAAAATACCTATTGAGTATATCAGCACAGTATTGTTCATCCAGTACACTAATGTTAACATACCTGCCCACCATGAGCTTGACTAAAGAGTCCTGTTTCTTATTAAATGATTAAATGCAACTAGGCTGAGGTAAAAAATGATTGAGAATCTAAAATGTGTACATAGGCAGACATTTGTATTTGAAGAAGAAAAAAATGTCAGGATAAATCAGGGTCATATCGTGGTACTCTGTACTGTCAAAATAGGTTTTGCCCAAAGTGTGTGTATGTGTGTGCTAGTTTGTCAGTTTGTGGTGAGTAAGTGTGTGTGCTTGTTTGTGTGTGTGATTGTGTGTGTGTGTGTGTGTGTGTGTGTGTGTGTGTGTGTGTGTGTGAAAGAAAGAGAAAGGCATACATTGTGCGCTATATGAAATAGAATTTAAATCTCTAGATTAATTTCCAGAGTATAAATTGGCTCCTTTGTGTTTGAAATTACAAAAAATAAAAACTTTAAGAGATGTCAGCACCCCCTACTGGCAATCTCTAGAACTGTGGTCATATCCTGAAGGCTATTGGCCATCCACTATGTAATATCAAGTAAAGTGTGAAATTGAGCACGTCCCTCAATATAACAACTCCCTGGGAGTAAAAATGACAGTCATATCTTCCTCCTGTTCAATGATGACTTTGAAGAGTATTTTCTCCCTTTGTTTGTTTTACAGTTCCGCAACTAAAAATAATAACAGTAAACAAAAGAAGAGTGATGAATATTCAAAGCTGAAGTTCTCTCCCTCTCTCATTTGGGATCAGTAATGAATTTCTTCGATGGCTTAAATTGTTTTATTTTGTTCCCCTCAGTCAAGTATTATAGATTGTTTTGCTGAATCTTGATACTGTGTTTAATGTTCTTGTGGACATTTAATAAACATTCACATTTTATACTTGAGCCCGCTTGTGTCTTGACCTCACAGGTTCACCTGGGTCAAATGTCCTTGTGTGTTAATTATCTTGCCACCCTGAGAGCGTCGTGTGAATTTGGGCCAATCAATACAGCGGCGTAGGAGACAGGATTACAACAAGTTTAATGTGAAGAGTGTTAAGGGCAGAGTTAGTTCTCCCAGCTGCACAACAAGCATTATGAAGGACAGGATTTTTTATGCGACTACAATAATAAAAATAAAAAATACAAAAATAGACTGATAAGGTCACAAGTGGAAGAGAAAACTAGAATACTAATCTGCTCTTTTCAAGGGAAAGGTTCCATGTGCAGTTTTTATTCAGTTTCTCCATGTACTGTACTGTGCTTTCTTGAGGCCTAAGATGATGGCCCAAAATAATACATGACTCACCATTATTTTGGTGGAATGTATCATTATACATCCTTAGATTTGATCCATAAACAGGAAAAACAGGTCCTTAATATCCCCTTCAGAATATGGTAAATCTACAAACTTCTGTTGCACTCAGATTTCTGTTGAACTATAAATTGGAAAAAAATGACTGAGTAAACTTTTCCTGACAACTGACAATGATAGAACTTCTCGTGTGATGGTTTCCTAAAATTGACTTTTTTCATGTGCAGAATGCTTCAATAACACATCATTGTGTGTTTCATCAGGAATTAATTTGTTCCTTGATATTGACTAAACTTTCCGGAAACCATTTAGCAGTAATGTGCCTCTTCTTTGATCATGCTTACTAACACATAACTGTCACATCAGAAGATTGCGCTTTGCTTTAAATCTTTTCAGCAAATAAGAAAATAGTTGTCTCAGATTTATTTATCTTTTTTCTTTGAGACTTTCATGGTAAAAACATATTGGATGATAGTCAAAACAGATGCTTTTTGTCTTGTTAGAGCTTCAGAATTTAAGCATGTCATTCAGAACAGCAACTTTTTTTTTTTTCAGGGAACATTCATTCAGACCCTCATTACAAAGTATAGTTGATCAGTATGCATCTTGACTTTGCTTTTGGTAGGTAGGTAAAGAATTTCATGTCGATTGCCCTGAAGCATGGTTGGCTGTGGAAAAGATTGTAGATTCTGATATTTTTTCTAGTTTTCAAGGCAAATGACGTTGAGCTCATCAACAACTGCAAGGAGTTGTTTAAAGGAAAAATTAAGCAATGTTTCATGTATAAATAAAGATGCATATTGTAAATTTTTTGTTTTCAGGGCACTGAGAAACAAAGGTGATGATAGGCTATAACATTCCTGAGACAACGATGCCAGCTACTGTAACTGGTACCAATAGAATCTTAAAATAGTGTTAATATTTGGGTTGGTATTCGGTCTTTGGCAAAGACCGAATACCAACCCAAATATGAACACTATTTCACTTGAGCGTCTGAATAAAAACAGTAAGACTATTTGGAGGAAAGGTATACAGATCATGGTCTTGTGGAATTTCTAAATTAGATTCCATATGGCAAGATATAAGCACTTAAAGAGGATTTCACATCCAGCAATTTGCAACTGATTCTAGGCAGTAGCAGTACATGTTAATCAAAATGTGAATAATGTAAGGCAAATGGCACGTGTATCCCACTTTCCATTACCTCGCTCTCCTAAGGTGTTAAATAATATTTGAATGAACCTTTCATTATGTCAACATGTCTGACTATAAGTGCTAATGCAAGAACTTAGCTATATGCAGTCCTATGCTGTGTAGACGTACAACTGTGGTGATTGCTGATAAGTTCAGGAGTTATGCCAGTGCTTCAGTGTCTGAGATTTGATTATTTTCAGCTTACCCGCAAATACGCAGGTTTTTGAGTTGAATTCTGATGCTAACATTCTGCATAGTAACTAAAAATGGACATTGTAAATAGACAAATACTGGCATCACTCATGAGCAATTTATATGAAAACTGGGCGCTGAAGACCTGCTGATCAAATGAAAAGGGACAGCCATTATTGCATAAGGTTTGCAGCAGCTCAAAACCTTGTGGGTACAAGGAACACATTTAGGATTCTACGCTGAAAAAAATCAATGGTGAACTTGCCGATGCCTCAGTGCTGTTGGACGTGTATTAAGTTTGTTTACGAGCCCTCATTAAAAATGTAGACCCTGGTGCTAAAAGTACTTCAGTCACAAAATCTCTATTTTGAGAAAAAAGGGTCTGAATATATAATAGATCCATAAAATCTGGAAATTGAAGATCCCAGTGCTAAAAGTACACAAGCCACAAGATGTCCATTTTGAGTAAATTGAAAAAAAATCAACTTAGTTTTGTTATGATCCAAACCAGGAATCAAGTGTGGAGGTAGAATGGAAACCAACAGTGGGGTTTATTATTGATAGTAACACGGTAACAGTGGGATGGAACCCAGAAGAAGAAAGCAGAGTTCAGTTCGTATGTTGTGTGCAAAGCTGAGTAGATGTTGACAGTTGCTGGCCACTGGCTGTCTGGGATGACAGCTAATGGAGTGCACACTTCACCAGAGCCTAACTGTCCCAGGGCAGGAAGGAGCAGATTGGGAGGAGTGCAGTTCCAATCCTGATGACTGTAGAAGGATTGAGAGCTTGTTCCAAATAAACTTGACAGAGGAACAAACTTTGACAGGGTTAACGAGAACGCGGTCCAGAGCCCGGAGACCTTGAGAAAGAAGCAAACCAAGAAGAAGCAAACCAACCGGATGAGGCATTACTTGTTGTAAACATCCAAGTTGCTGAATGGGAAAACACACAGAAGGCATTCACAGAAGGGATGTGACAAGGTAACTAAAAAAGATGTTTTCCCATCCAGACCTTGCGGTGTGTGACATTGTGTCTTAGGTACTTCTAGCGCTAGGCTCTTCAAGTCCAATACCGAGGACGAAACCCTGTATCAGTGCATTCACTGACCACAAAAATTCTCCTATCTCAGCCTAAAATGCTTGCATTTGCCAGAGGTGGTTTCGTCACATGCTCCAGAGGATTTAACATGCTTGTGTGACTGGGTCTTCAGTTATCTATATAAATGGTCAAGAAGTATATTAATATATTTATTAATATACGAGCTAAATGAAATAACTCATAGAAATGAATTTAAAGATGTGTTGTATGTATACGCTTAGAGAAAATAATTATAATGCTGTATAAACAACCTTACATTTACTTTCAATACCCATGGATTAATTGGTTTTTCTAGGATTCAGATGCATTTTTTTTTTTAAATACATGTCATACACTACGGAAGCTTATTGCTGCCAATGAAAAAAAAAAAAAATTAAATTTTTTTTTTTTTTTTCCACAGCTTATTGCTGCCAACGGGGGGGAAAAAAAAAAAAAAATATATTTTTTCCACAGCTTATTGCTGCCAACAGGGAGGAAAAAAAAAAAAAAAATTCCACAAAATATTCTTCTGACTTACTTAACATCCAAATTTGCAAACCCTCGCTTTGCACTGAATTCACTTCTTGAGCACCCACTGACTGGAAAACAAAAGATTCAGTTGCCATCTCCTGCCACAGCTGAAAGCCATCTCACTGGAACTGCATGTGCAGAGACCACGAGTAACCAGCTGGGATTAGTTTCAGTAAAATGGAAAACTTTTGTTTCTTCTGTAAAATAGAATACATGCTACCTTTATTTCTTTTCTCATTGCTTGCCACACACCCAACATATTGGACGGTTCAGGGTCAAACATAATGAATAATGAGAATCAATCAACAGCACTCCTTTCTTATGGTAGAGAAGTACAGTACCATAAAATGGGGTAATAAGGGAATGCCGGGTAACAAGGGACAATTTTCTTGGAAAGTTTTCAAACGCAAATTCAAATTTTTTGTCGACACTCCCTGTCATGATACATTATTTTTATGATACCTTGGTAGGTACTTGAAAATTGCAAGGTGAGTTGGATATGATTCTATTGTTCTTTTATGATTGACAGCAATAAACAGATTTGACACATACTTGGCCAGGATGCTTTGGGAGGAATCAAAAAAAAAATCTCAAAAGTGTCTCTTATTACCCCATTTTACGGTATATTGCCAAATGTTCGTGGTGACTATTTGGTCTGGGCATCTTTTTCATTAAGGCCCGACCTCTTAATTCTGCTAAAGGAAAATCTTAATGCTGTATCAATCAATCACATACCAGATTATTTTATGCTTTGAGCTGTTTGGGGAAGGCCTTGTCTTGTCACAGCATTACTGCAGTGCTCAGAATGAGGTGCATATGTGGTTTGCTGCAATCACTATGCAAACTCTTAAATGCTTTTGCGGATGGAATGGTTACAATTATCCAGCGATGCTTTAACATCTAGTGGGAAAGGCTTCCCAGAAGAGTCTGTCGTAGCAGCAAATGGGGGACCAACTCCTTCTTAATGCCCACAAGTTTGGAATGAGATGTTGGATGAGCAGATTTCCCCATTCTTTCGTAAATTCAGTGTATTAATACACTGGTGGTTTCAAATTGCATGCCTCGGGCCAGAATGAGGTGTGCATTTCTATTCTTACTCAGCGCTAACACACAAGATGCGCTGATCACCTAATGACAAAGCCCTTGATTACCAAAATCAGGCTGCTCTCAGATAGTCCTAAAGAAAATTGTTCATTGCTTGGGTCCCAGCATTGAAAACCATGGTTCTAGATTTACTCCTCCTTTCCTAAGTACAAAAATCAATGTACAACAATAATCACTGAGATATGCACAGAGACAGAGATGACTCAATGGCAACGTGAATATCAAAATATTCCTTTCTGAACATAAACTTTTCTTCAAGACATTGTATTACTAATTACGTCATGTCTCTGTGACATGTGTACCAATATGCCAACATACATGAGGATAAGTACCTGCAGATAGTGTGGCATGCGTAATGTGCGACCATATTTTGCCACCAGGTGAACCTTTTTTTTTTTTTTTTTCAATCACGAATGTTGCTGCCAGGTGTAAAAAAAAAAATTTTTTTTTTCATCCATGAATGTTGCTGCCAGGTGGAAAAAAAAAAATAAAATAAAATTTCAATCACGAATGTTGCTGCCAGGTGTAAAAAAAAAATTTCAATCACGAATGTTGCTGCCAGGTGTAAAAAAAAAAAAAAAAATTTTTCAACCATGAATGTTGCTGCCAGGTGAAAAAAATTTTTTTTTTTTTTCAACCATGAATGTTGCTGCCAGAAAAAAAAAAAAAATTAGCTTAGCAACCGAGCAAGCTAATTTTTTTTTTTTTTTTTTTTCCACTTTCAGTGTTACTATATTTAGAAACAGGGCCATGGCCCTCTAGTGAGTCAGCTGAGTACGGTATTCTTACGGTCTGAAAGGCAACCACGTCTTATGCTTGTTTAGCAATAGCTAGTGATGATAGCAAGTTTTGAAAATGTTATGTGTTAAAATGTACGGGCGCTTTTCGTGCGTCTGAACTGTACTTTCAGGTATCTGGGACGCTTTGCTAGTGAGGTTAGGGCAAAAAACCAAATGATGTCGCTAAACTACAAAGATTTTCCCTAAATACCGTAAGCTAGTTAGCAAGATGGCCATATAGTCTGAAGAGATAGGTATCTGCGATTGCATACGCTAGCTCGTAGCTCAGCTGCAATTAGCAATGAAATAATACGTCTCAGCCCGAACTGCCTGCTTGCTCCGCAGTTAACAGAACCTGTTAATCAAGCCTGAAGCAGAGCCATGCATAGAAGTTATATGGCTATATGGCTTTGGGTTGAAGGAGGTTGTGTGGGTGTTGAAAGTGACCAGTCAGGGTCAGTAGAACTTCTCCCATAGCTAGCTAGCTAGCTATCTGGTTATAAATACCTGGTTCGCGTCTCAGTGACCGTTTAACGTGAAGTTTGCTATGGCTCTCACCACCCACACTTTGAATCTCGATTAATGGCTTCTGTCGACTAAAGAACATGTAGACAGTTCGAGCTGAGACTGTATTATTGAATCGCTAATTTCAACTGCGTTACAGCGCTTGGATAATAGTCCTATTTAAGCGATATCATTTGATTTTTGCCCTAACATCATCAGCTAGCTAGCTGTGACCGAGGCTGGTCTTGAGCTAGCTTGCTAGCAGGGTAGGCAACGTCCCGATTGTCTGGAAGCTCAGTTCACTAGTATGAAAGAGCCCAAAAACATATCAGAGAAGGTCGTGCCTATTACAGCCTTTACTGTCTATGATTACAGCTGGAGGAGCGCAGTCCAGTCACCATGACTTCATCATTATGCCTCCCCAGAGTGAGCACGTCGTTGGCTACCTTGCTAGCAAGCTATCTTAAGAGCAGTCACGGTTACAGCTAGCTAGCTGGTGAGATTAGGGCAAAACCCAAATGATATCGCTTAACTATGACGATTATTTACAAAGATTTTCCCAAAATACCATAAGCTAGTTAACAAGCTGGCCATATAGTCTGAAGAGAGAGGTAATATGCGATTGCATAGGCTATATAGCGCAGCTGCAATTAGCAATGAAATAATATGTCTCAGCCCGAACTGCCTGCTTGCTCCGCAGTTAACAAAACCTGTTAATCAGGTCTGAAGCAGAGCAATGCCTAGAAGTTGTATGGCTTTGGGTTGAAGGAGGTTGTGTGGGTGCTGAATGTGACCGGTCAGGATAGGTAAAACATCTCCCATAGCTAGCTAGCTATCTGGTTCGCGAATCCCTAGTTCGCGTCTCAGTGACCGTTTAAAGTGAAGTTAGCTATGGCTCTCACCACCCACACTACCTCCTTGAACCTTGATGAACGGTTTTTGTCGACAGAAGAGCATGTAGACAGTTTGAGCCGAGACTGTATAATTGCAGCCGCGTTTCAGCGCTTGAATAATCGTCGTATTTAAGCGATATTATTTGGGTTTTGCCCTAATCTCACCAGCTAGCTAGCTGAAACCGTGACTGCTCTTAAGATAGCTTGCTAGCAAGGTAGCCAACGACGTGCTCACTCTGGGGAGGCATAATGATGAAGTCATGGTGACTGGACTGCGCTCCTCCAGCTGTAATCATAGACAGTAAAGGCTGTAATAGGCACGACCTTCTCTGATATGTTTTGGGGCACTTTCATACTTGTGAACTGAGCTTCCAGACAATCGGGACGTTGCCTACCCTGCTAGCAAGCTAGCTCAAGACCAGCCTCGGTCACAGCTAGCTAGCTGATGATGTTAGGGCAAAAATCAAATGATATCGCTTAAATAGGACTATTATCCAAGCGCTGTAACGCAGTTGAAATTAGCGATTCAATAATACAGTCTCGGCTCGAACTGTCTACATGCTCTTTAGTCGACAGAGGCCATTAATCGAGATTCAAAGTGTGGGTGGTGAGAGCCATAGCAAACTTCACGTTAAACGGTCACTGAGACGCGAACCAGGTATTTGCGAACCAGATAGCTAGCTAGCTAGCTATGGGAGAAGTTCTACTGACCCTGACTGGTCACTTTCAACACCCACACAACCTCCTTCAACCCAAAGCCATATAGCCATATAACTTCTATGCATGGCTCTGCTTCAGGCTTGATTAACAGGTTCTGTTAACTGCGGAGCAAGCAGGCAGTTCGGGCTGAGACGATTATTTCATTGCTAATTGCAGCTGAGCTACGTAGCTAGCGTATGCAATCGCAGATTACCTATCTCTTCAGACTGTATGGCCATCTTGCTAACTAGCTTACGGTATTTAGGGAAAATCTTTGTAAATAATCGTCGTAGTTTAGCGACATCATTTGGTTTTTGCCCTAACCTCACTAGCAAAGCGTCCCAGATACCTGAAAGTACAGTTCAGACGCACTTAAAGCGCCGACATTTTAACACATAACATTTTCAAAACTTGCTATCATCACTAGCTATTGCTAAACAAGCATAAGACGTGGTTGCCTTTCAGACCGTAAGAATACCGTACTCAGCTGACTCACTAGAGGGCCATGGCCGTTTCTAAATATAGTAACACTGAAAGTGGAAAAAAAAAAAGCTTGCTCGGGTTGCTAAGCTTTAATTTTTTTTTTTTTTTTTTTGGCAGCAACATTCATGGTTGAAAAAAAAAAAAATTTTTTTTTTTCACCTGGCAGCAACATTCATGGTTGAAAATTTTTTTTTTTTTTTTTTTTTTTTTTACACCTGGCAGCAACATTCGTGATTGAAATTTTTTTTTTTTTTTTTTTTCACCTGGCAGCAACATTCATGGTTGAAAATTTTTTTTTTTTTTCACCTGGCAGCAACATTCATGGTTGAAAATTTTTTTTTTTTTTTTTTTTACACCTGGCAGCAACATTCGTGATTGAAATTTTTTTTTTTTTTTTTTTTCACCTGGCAGCAACATTCATGGATGAAAAAAAAAATTTTTTTTTTTTTTACACCTGGCAGCAACATTCGTGATTGAAAAAAAAAAAAAAAAAAGGGTTCACCTGGTGGCAAAATATGGTCGCACATTACGCATGCCACACTATCTGCAGGTACTTATCCTCATGTATGTTGGCATATTGGTACACATGTCACAGAGACATGACGTAATTAGTAATACAATGTCTTGAAGAAAAGTTTATGTTCAGAAAGGAATATTTTGATATTCACGTTGCCATTGAGTCATCTCTGTCTTTGTGCATATCTCAGTGATTATTGTTGTACATTGATTTTTGTACTTAGGAAAGGAGGAGTAAATCTAGAACCATGGTTTTCAATGCTGGGACCCAAGCAATGAACAATTTTCTTTAGGACTATCTGAGAGCAGCCTGATTTTGGTAATCAAGGGCTTTGTCATTAGGTGATCAGCGCATCTTGTGTGTTAGCGCTGAGTAAGAATAGAAATGCACACCTCATTCTGGCCCGAGGCATGCAATTTGAAACCACCAGTGTATTAATACACTGAATTGACGAAAGAATGGGGAAATCTGCTCATCCAGCATCTCATTCCAAACTTGTGGGCATTAAGAAGGAGTTGGTCCCCCATTTGCTGCTACGACAGACTCTTCTGGGAAGCCTTTCCCACTAGATGTTAAAGCATCGCTGGATATTTGTAACCATTCCATCCGCAAAAGCATTTAAGAGTTTGCATAGTGATTGCAGCAAACCACATATGCACCTCATTCTGAGCACTGCAGTAATGCTGTGACAAGACAAGGCCTTCCCCAAACAGCTCAAAGCATAAAATAATCTGGTATGTGATTGATTGATACAGCATTAAGATTTTCCTTTAGTAGAATTAAGAGGTCGAGCCTTAATGAAAAAGATGCCCAGACCAAATAGTCACCACGAACATTTGGCAATATACCGTAAAATGGGGTAATAAGAGACACTTTTGAGATATTTTTTTTTGATTCCTCCCAAAGCATCCTGGCCAAGTATGTGTCAAATCTGTTTATTGCTGTCAATCATAAAAGAACAATAGAATCATATCCAACTCACCTTGCAATTTTCAAGTACCTACCAAGGTATCATAAAAATAATTTATCTTGACAGGGAGTGTCGACAAAAAATTTGAATTTGCATTTGAAAAACTTTCCAAGAAAATTGTCCCTTGTTACCCGGCCGTCCTTTATTACCCCATTTTATGGTACTGTACTTCTCTACCATAAGAAAGGAGTGCTGTTGATTGATTCTCATTATTCATTATGTTTGACCATGAACCGTCCAATATGTTGGGTGTGTGGCAAGCAATGAGAAAAGAAATAAAGGTAGCATGTATTCTATTTTACAGAAGAAACAAAAGTTTTCCATTTTACTGAAACTAATCCCAGCTGGTTACTCGTGGTCTCTGCACATGCAGTTCCAGTGAGATGGCTTTCAGCTGTGGCAGGAGATGGCAACTGAATCTTTTGTTTTCCAGTCAGTGGGTGCTCAAGAAGTGAATTCAGTGCAAAGCGAGGGTTTGCAAATTTGGATGTTAAGTAAGTCAGGAGAATATTTTTGGAATTTTTTATTTTTTTTCCCCGTTGGCAGCAATAAGCTGTGGAAAAAAAAAATTTTTTTTTTTTTTTCCCCGTTGGCAGCAATAAGCTGTGGAAAAAAAAAAAAAAAATTTTTTTTTTTTTTTTTTCATTGGCAGCAATAAGCTTCCGTAATACACTAACAAATGGCCACTTTAGAAAATATATACATAAATAATATTGTCAATAGATACAGTATCGCGCAAAACCTTGAGGCGCCTCAGATTTTTTGCATGAATTTGAGGGGCTGAGAGCAAAAGACAGCTATTTGGCATTTTGCAAGTTTTGAGAAAATCAAGGAAGTTTATATTGAGTGGGATTGCTGCAAGCAAATCCCACTATATGTTATTCTACCAGTTTATTTATTATTCCTCCTCCTCCTCTTCCGCCGTTTTACGGACCTTAACTACTTCCACATACTTCAACATATTCAAACCGTTCAAACTTCAAATTATTCAGCCCAATTCAGACATTATTGGGTGTATTCAGAATTTTCCAAAAATTCATAATTTCCAAGATATTCCACGTTTTCCCAAAAATTTTTCCCATTAGAAATGAATGCGGAACTCTAGCCACACTCTAGCCTGCTCTGATCAGAGCCAAGCAATCACCCAGACCATCAAGGCTTCCATCTTAAAATGTTCAGACAGCTGTGTTTTGCACCACAGTTTTCACAGTGGTCTGTTGTGCAAGAATGTGAGAGCCCTCATTTGGAAGCCATTGTAACTAATATCAATTAGGTGTGTCTTGCACAACAAAATTAGTCCTGAATTGAATCTGATAGTGGAGCTAACTCCATTTTACCAGAAATATCAGATAGCTGCCTTCTGCGCTCAGCCCCTCATTTGGTCTCAGATTGTTCTTTTTTTTCTTCTTTTTTTAATTTGTGTTCCACAGTAGTGTCGCTAATGATACAAGGACATTTTAGATACCAATGTTCTATTAAAATAAAAAGAATAAATGTCTGTATTTCATTAAAGACAGTTGATATACATGATATAGCTTTGACAGAGCCCTGATTTCAAAATCATGAAGGTCTTCTGAGATGACTCAGAGAAAGACACGAGTTAGACCGTGAGCCAGCAGAAAAATTGTAGCAAGTTTTTTTTTTTTTTCCCATATGCTTGGAACAAGCAAAAAGAAAATCATCTCATAAAATTAAACAATGTTGAAGAACTGCAGGACAGTGTGCCAAAATGTCATACCAAATATTGATTTGATTTAGTTTCTCACAGGTCACGGCTCTTAGTGGTTAATTTTTCAAAATGAGAACTTTTGTTTCATTATTTATGCAAGTATCTTTGCTTCACTGTGTGCCTCAAACATGCACCGTACAGTATTTTACATTGACTTTATTCGGCTTTCAATGGCTGAGGAGTACTTCATGATTAATATGCAAAGCAGAGACAAACTGGAAAATATATGAAAACCAAAAACAAATGAAAGAGGGTACTAATTTGATGTACTTTAAATTGGTGCTGGCTGGCCCTTGACCTGACTCAGAATGAAGGCACTGCATTGGAGATGTTTCTGTTCAGTGCCCTCAGGCAAATCTCGAGGTGAAAATGTCTGAGAAAATTACAGGCATTTTATCACCGCCATATTATACACTACCCACACTAATTCTGGGCCCTTCTAGTCTGCACTTATACCTCACTTAGCATAATAATGTCGATAGGGAATATAGACAAAACTAATACAAAAATATTGCGTCTCTTTCTCTTCATGAACCCTCTGTTCTGGTTCTGATGCCATATTTGGCTTCAGTTAAAAATATGCCATTTGGTACTGTGGCAAGTGACGCCATCTCTGTCCCTGCGTCAGGAAACAGTCACCGGCGTAACAGAGCTAATTGACTGGTGGGAGATTGCTAATCTGCCAGATGTAGCTTAGAGTGGATGTCTGATTAAATTTGTGCATAAAGAGGCAACAGAAATGGAATTTCATGCATCGTCAAGGCTTCTCCTAGCCAATACAATCAGCTGTCTCTTGTATTAAGAGCCTAATTGATTATAGCGCTGGTGTGATTCCGATAGCCGCAGCATGTGGGCCAAACAGGCACACGTTTGCAATATTACCCCTGACAAGATAAACTAGACAATGATGGTGGATCCAATTATAAGTGACAATGAACAAAATATGGAACAATGGCAAAACGAATGGCAGGAAGAAATGAACATGCTGTTGTTCGATGTTCAATTTATAAAACCACACACTGTGGAAAGGTCTGACTGGGTTCTGCCCCTGCTCATCCCACAATTGTAGAGTATATCATGTACCACACAATGCTCCAGATCAATGCACACCCTTCCCTCCATCTCATTGCCTTATCTTGGTTGCCTTTTTGAACCCAAGCTACAAACAAGTGGAAATGATCCTCTCAAATGTTGGTTTATAATTCAGCTTGGCACTTCTCGAGAGTGCACCGAGTGAAAATAAGATAGCTGGAACCATGTCTGAAACACTGTCATCCATACAGAATGGACATGTCTCAGAAGAGAAGAGCTGTTTTATACTGCACAAGAGTACACAGTCAGGCTTCAAAACAATATTTTCAGGATTTTGGATGTGGATGTAAGGCTTAATATGTAATTACCTATGTGTGCAATATATTTTGCTATTGGCTCACTACAATTCTATGTCTCCGTGGTGAAGAGGAGGTGTTTGACGTTTACCTCGCAATTCACTTGCATTGTGCAAAGTTATATCAAAGAATATATGATTTGTATATTTCGAAGAACCTATCCAATACTCAGTGTTTATTTTATGATTTTTATCTCAAGATGGACTGTTGAATTTTAATCAAAATGTTTTTCATTAGTTTGGTCCTATTTTAATTTTGACATGCTGCTCATTGTTGTGCTAACAAACAATAGCTCGAAAAGCTCACCCCAGAACTGCTGAGTTTGTTAACTCCAGAACAGACCCGCGCCCACTAGGTAGTAGAACCAATAAGAGAATGTCCAATAGTACATTGAGGTCATGACTGAGGTCAAACGAAAGACCAGATTTACTTTTGTTGGTTGCAACTGTCATTAAACTCAACAGAAAAAGAAGAAGGGTCTACTTGTGTTTGAAATGGTTTTAAAATCATAATTACACAAAAATCAAGCATGTTAATGCCTAACAGAAACAGACCCGTCTATTATTGAGTGTATACGTATCTTAGTATGTTGAAAACTTCAGACTTCATATGTTTTGTTTTAATTTATGCAACTCTGAGGCTGTTTCCATGCAACTGAAAGGGGAAGTGAATTTTAAACACCTCCACATCATCACAGAGGCATGGAATCTTGGTGAGTCAACTGCAAAATGTATTGTGCAAATTGATAGTTGATTCCTGTCCTCAGGTCTGAATCGGCCATCAGCTTTGCCATCCATCCCATGTTGTCGGTAGGCATTACAGCCCTGCATACCCAGTCCTGTGAAGCCTGCCGCTCAACTTCTTTGGCATCAGCGAATTCACAGCGCTTGCCCTTTGAGGCACGTGGACGACTAGAAAATGCATCCAAATTGGCGTGGTTGGCTCCTGCCCAGTCCTGGATGGTGAACTGAAAGGTCTGCAACCTCTCAATCCACTGGGCTGCCTGCCCTTCTTTGAAGGGAAACAGCTATTTCAGCGTGCCATAGTCAGTGCAAATGACGAATGGCATACTGCATGGGTGAGGACGGAAGTTGCAAATAGCATTCACAACTGCCAGCAGTTCCGTCCTCAGGACAGTAGTTCCTCTCCCTTTTATCCAGGCTCTGGCTATAATAAGCCACCATTCACTCACCTCTTGGGTAACCTGGGAGGGAACTGCTCCAAGTCCACCTGTGCTGGCATCCGAACAGCTTCTGAGGGTTCAGACCAATCAAGACAGGGGCTTCACAGCGGGCCTTCTTCAGGGCGTTGAATGCGTCCTGTTATTTGGTGACTCACTTGAAGTCATTCCCTTTTTTTAGTAGCCAATTTGGGGGAGCTGCCACTTTAAAAAAAAACACCAACAAATCTCCTGTAATAACCAGCCAGCCCTGATCTGGTACCGGTCCCAGGGGGCGGGCCAGTACTGAACTCCAGCCACTTTGTCCTGCATGGTATTCTGCATGTCACTGCTGACTGTGCGCCCTTAGAAGGTAACTTCTCTTTGTAGCAGGCGGCACTTTTCCGGGTGTAATTTCAGCTTTCCCAGCACCTCTCTCAGTGCCTCCAGAGCTGTCTCAAAATCAGAACCGTGTACCAGCAGATCATCCAGGTAGACTAAGCAGCATTGCGAAGAAACATTGGCTAATGCCCTCTCGATCAGGCCTTCAAAGGTTGCTGGGGCATTACAGAAACCAAAAGGTATGGTCCTCAACTACCAAAGGCCCTTCCCTGTGGTGAAGGCAGTCTTGGGCTGGTCTTCTGGTTCAACAGCTGCCTGCTAATACCCAGAACGCAAATCCAGGGATGAGACCCCACCACCAGGCCCAGTGACTTGTTTGTCCTGAGGAGAGGGTATGAGTCCTTGATGATGCTGTAGTTGACCAGGCGGTAGTCCACGCAAAATCTTGATGACCCATCTGTCTTTGGAACGATTAGTACAGTAGAGGCCCACGAGCTTTCAGAGGTTTTGATGATTTCCATTGCCAACATCTCTTCTACACTACTGTCTGCTAAGGTCTGCCATTCACCCGTGAGACTTCTGGGGTACTGTCAAATTTGGGTAGCAAAGCTGTGCTGGAACTCAACTAGCACATTCCAGAGGGCCGGCCTCTGGTCCAGCTCCAGGTTTTCACAGTTATCGTCCTACACAGACTGGATCACCTTGTGATTGAGTGCCTCAGAGGGGAGGTGAGGCCCAGGGGGGTCGTGGGCCACGTGGGTGGGAACGTTAGGTGTGACAGGGTGAGTAGTTGGAACCTGTGAGGTCTGAGCATCCCTCGGAGCTCCTGACTCCATCATTGAGTGTGGGGGGCTGAGCCAGGGATAGTGCTCCCATGGGGCAGTGGGAGGCGGATAAGTGCGTGGGTTTTGTGGTTACCTAAGATGCCAGAGTGCCTGCTTCTAAAGGGTATAGCATTGCTGGGATAATTTCTCAGGGTTGTGAACCTGAAAGAGGAATGTTTGAATTTATGGGCAGGCTCTCTGCCTTTTGTACTACAACTGGCGGGGGGGTTAGTTGAAAGCCTTGGATGTAGAACAGGAAAACCTTCAAAAGCTACTATCTCTGCTTTTAGGTCTGACTGCTCACAGAAAATCCAGGCCAAGCAGGCACTACTCTCGCACTTCTGCAATCCATACTCGATGATGGAAAGTCCGACCCTTAATGCAAATGTCCACTAGTGCCATTCCTCTCATGAAGGCCTGTGACTGCAATCAGGGGCACACAATGGGCCTAAAGGTGGCAATGGGGCAGTAAGAGGCTGTGGTGCAGTGAGGTTTCAGTGGAGCCCATGTCCAGAAAGGCTGTCGCCCCTACCTCCAACTTCAACAGGTACCTGGCACCGGGTTGGAGGTTGTGAAAGTGAGGGGTAGTATTCAGGCTGAATACTGCTTAGCAGTGGGAGAATCTCTGGGGGCATAGTTGTTGAATAGGAGCTCAGCAGTGCCCTTACTGCATTAAGCCCATCCCAATTCCCAGTGCCTATGCGTGTGACACTGGCGGTGGGTCCAGAAAGGGGCAAAGTCTCTTTAGGTACCCATTCTGGCCACACTGCCAGCAGATCCTGTTTTCATCCCTCCTACCTTCAGACTGGCAAGGCCTCCTGCCTGGGGCCTGGAGGGGAGTAATGCATAGTGGAGGGCTGTAAAGAACTACCTGAAAGACCTGCGGTTGGGTCCTCCTCACCATGTGGCCCTCTCCCAGTATCTCTTCGATCATCACAGCCTCTCAAGCACTTTCTCAGACGTTTCAGGGCTGGCTAAGCAAACCTGTTGATGGAGAGCTGCCTTGGTTGCCTCTCTAGCTTCCTCCTCACTCTCCCCGCCCCACCTCCTCAGGAACCATCGCTAAGCCGGAAGCAGAGGCAAAACACATGGACACTCACCCAGGCTGAAGCAGTCCCTGTCTATCACTATGGGTCCCACCCCCTTCCCTTTAAAATGAACCCCCTGGACTATAGAACTGAGTGTTGCTATATCATTTTCACAACCGGTAGTTTTTCATTACCTCTCAATTGGGTTCTCTGCACTCCTAGTCCTTTCAGACACACTTTGTGTTGTACATTGCTCTGGATAAACGTGTCTGCTAAATAACAATAAAGTAATGTAATGAAATGGTTTATTCCATAAAAGCAACCAAAGGCACAGAAGGGAATGAGAGTTAACCACCATCCATAGACAATGTACCACAAAAACAGGAAATATGGCCATGTTGAGCCTTTGGAATGAACACCACATGATGATGATAATAAAGACAGATTATAGAGGACATAATTCAATTCTTTTGTAATTTCACCTCCACACAGCCCTTTGTTTATAGATGCAGAAAGTAGTCTATGCTCTACTGGCCAAGTGTGACAGATAACCGCCGTTACAGGGCATATTTGTTCACTTATACGACTTGATGGAAAAACCTATCGGTGGAATCCATTATTTTGCAACAATATTGCATCATGATGGTTAACAAGAAGCATAGTGTTAAACCAGCTCTGATCACTTACAATGTTAAAATGCACTATTCCTATGCAGTATAAAACCTTTCTTCCTAGTTCCCTAAGTTACGACTGCTCTCACGGTGTGACAACCATTCTTCAAAGAATGACTATGAGAGTAGCAGCAGGTTTATAAATGTGGGTACCAGGGATTTCCTCTGGCTTCTTTTTCAAAATGAAATGAACCAGGTGAAAGGGCCGTTCTCCTCAGAGCCCCAGAAGCCATCAAGCAGGCAGTGAGTGAGGTGAAAACAAGTGCTGAGCTTCATTAGGCACTGGCAGATACAATTTACCCAGTAGGGTGCTGAGAACTCATAGCAGCGTCAAATTGTAGAGCTGTTTAGGAGACAACAATGCAACACATTTTCTTAATTATGCAAATCTCAATTACCACAGATGGGGGAAATGCCATGAAATAGGTACGAAAACCCCTTCCAATGAATTGAGCTTTTCTATTATTATTATTTTTTGCCTGTCTTTTGGCTGAAGCAATTCTTTCTCTGTAATTATTCTTAAAAGTCCTATTAATTATGTACAGAATGTATGTGCATGGGTGTGTGTTTGTGTGTGCCTGTGTGTAGGTGTGAGTGTGTGTTTGCGTGTGTGTGGGGGGGGGTGTTAGCGTGCACATGTGGGCATGTGACTAAGATTTACCGTTCTCTTTCACTGACACATTTTTTCCTGTGCGACATTTTTACTTGTCATTTTAATTTCCTGTGATGTTCATTAATTTTCTGGTGGGGGTGATAACTGGGATATGTTAAGCCTTGAAACTGACTATTATTAATGCAGTTTTTTGCTGATCTAATTTTGACTGGCACTACTTGCTTTTCATGACTGCAAATGCAATAGTGTACAACGCTGTACATGGAATTCTGATATTTATATACTTTGTAGTATATATTATACATTAATATTATAAAATATATAGTATGTATTTTATTGCATTGACAGTTTATGACCACTGTTTCCTATTGCTGCTTTGTGTTTAATTTGAGGCTTTATTTCAATGAATTTCACATTCTCGATGATTTAATACAAGACATGCAACTTAATACAGCAACAAATAAGTGTTCACCAAAATGTTATTTTAATTTCTTTACTTTCGCACATTATTTTTTTATCATTATTTTAAATTGTGCTCTCACAGAGACTAAAAAAGGTATTAAAGCTTGCCAATTAAGAAAAAAAAAACTAAACCATGAAAACATAAGAATCATTGCTGCTCCACATAGGAAAAATAGCTGTCAGAATGTTTCATTTATTACCTTTCATTTCAAATAAACCAAAAAGAAAATTTTTTCTATAATTATTCTTGGGAAGGTCAAATGTCCATTCACGACTGTGTAGTGACTGTCTACATGGCAAATATGTCCCTCATATGACTCACTTGGTTGTCTTCATGGCATGATCCCTTCAAATGACTGTTGTCAACACTTCTAGCTTGTCACAACTGGTTTGTGGTTGGTTGTAGATGTTTGTTACTTGAGTTAAGCTGGTTAAAGCTGGTTAAACTGATTGATCAAGCTGATGTTAAACCTCTGGATCTGTTGATCATAGACTGATGTGGAGCTGATTGACCAGCTAAATGTGTCAAAACACACATTTAACCAGCAAAACCAGCTTTGGCTGGATTTAGCTGGATGTTTTTGCTGGCTCATTACAGCATATTTTAATTTCCAGTGTCCAGTTTTACTTGCAATGAGTTCATACTCCATTTTAAACCATTAAAATTGGAAACTACTTGGATGGAATGGGGTTTATAAACCATGCATGTGCTTTTCATTATTTCTAGTGTTATGCTAATATCTGGAAGCTAACTGCTTTTATTTCCTTCCACAGTAGGGATTACTCAGATCAACTGAAGTAAAAGCTTACTATGAAACATTAGGGCCAACAGGCAATGAGTACAGTCATTACCCTGTGTTTTCCTTGCACAGTGAGCTTCGATATCAGGATGTCTGTCATTTTGTTTCTGTCTAACCCCTTGTATGCAGGCCTTTTCATCCTCAAAGGGATCGCAGAAAATAAAAATTAGATATTGTCTTCTATCTGAACATCAATTTTAAAAAAGCTTAAGTACAAAGGTATTCTTTACTGCAATAAACGGTACTTCAGTCCTTACCTGTAGTACCTCCTGTATATAATACCTCCTGTATTTTCTCCCCATATGACTGCCAAATCTGCTGAAATGATCAAAAGTTATTAATCTGTAGAATTTTTACCCATCTCTGTTTTACAATACAGGTTAAGGGATTTAATTTTCTTTTTATTGACACAATCATTGCATTGAATTTTGTCTATTTGATAGACGGATTCTAAATAACAATTGTGGGTTCAATTTGCTTTTAAATGGTGTACAATGCGATATTTGGGAGAAAACAAGTGAGATACAGGATGTTTCCTGTTTGACCTTGAACCCAAGATCAAAGGTCAAATCTAAAGTCATGAACTGATGTGCAATGCATGACTTTCTTTCAGTCACTTATACAAAATATCACCTTTAGAAGTAAAACAAGCAAGATACAGGGCATATTGCTGTTGATCTTGAACTCAAGTTCAGAGGTCAAATTTGCCTAATAGATGCTTTGTTATCAGTCCACAAGGGGTACCTAAGCTCTAAATGCAAAGGTCAAATCCAAGGTCACAAACTGATGGGCAATATAAGACCTATCTGTCCTGAAAATAAATATAACCTTAAATATGACAGAAAGTGAGATATTGGCCACTTTACATGGGCTTGTCCTCTCAATTAATTAATGAAATTATAATATGATTTTTGACCAAAATTGATAAGCATTGAGACCAAACCACTACTGATACCTGCTGGGCTGTGAAAAAGTTTTTGCCCGCATCCTGATTTCCTCTGTCTTTTCTGTGTGTCATGCTTGTGTCTTGAAAGCTATTTCTAAGGCTCTGGGACTCCAGCAAACCATGGTGAAAGCCATTATCTACAAAAAAAGAAAAATTGTAGCAGTGGTGAACCTTCCCAGAAGTGCCTGGCCAACAAAAATTCCTCCAAAAGCACATCAATGACTCTTCCAGGAGGTCACGAAAGAATCTAGAGTAGCATTTAAAGAACTGCAGGCCTCTGAAAAAGCCTTGTCTCAGATTTGCCAAAAAATCATCTTGAAGACCCCTAAGCTTTTTGGGATAACATTCCATATTCTGCGAAGTCAAAAGTAAAACTTCTGGAAGACATGGGTCCTGTTACATCTGGCATGAAGCTAACACAGCATTCCACAATTAGACTATCATACCAGCAGTGAAACATGGTGGTGGTTGTGTGATGGTTTGGGCCTACTTTGTCGCTGCAGGACCAAGGCAGCGCGTCATAATTGAAGAAACTAAGAATTCTGCTCTCTACCAGAAAATCCTGAAGGAGAATGTCTGGCAATCAAGTCATAACCTAAAGCTCCAGCGCAGCTGAGTTATGTTGCAGGAAAATGATCCAGTGCACAGAAGCAAATCCATCTCTGAATGGCTCTAAAGAAACAAAATTAAGTTTTCGAGGGTCATAGTCAAAGTCCTGACTTGAATCCAGTTGTGATGCCATGGCATGATTGAAACAGTTTCTTAAAAACCCTCCAATTAAAACAACTCTGCAAAGAAGAGTGGGACAAAGTTCCTCCCCAGCGATGTAAAAGATTCACCGCTGGTTATCGCAAACGTTTAATTGCGGTTGTTGTTGTTGCCAAGGGTGGCACAATCAGTGGGTAAGTTTAGGGGGGCAATTATTTTTCAAATGGGTGATACAGATTTTGAATAACTCTTTACCTTCTATAAGTGTAATGATTATCTATAAGCTACATTTTGTGATATTTGTCCTTACAATATTGTCTTTGTCATATATCAAAATTAGTTAGATGATCTGAAACAATTAATATGACAAATTAGCAAAAATAGAAAAAATTGGGAAGGGTCAAACAATTTTTCACAGCACTGTACGCCAAATATGAACAAAATCAGGTTACTTGTGACCTGCAGTTTGATCGCAAGAAACCTCTATGAAAGCGGCAGTGGTGGTGGAAATGACAGAAACAACAAGAGCAGAATGAAAGAAAATCCATATTATCTCTAACTTTGTTGGAGATCCAACTATTGCCCAAATTAGACACACAGTGCAGTCTCCTAAGATCTAGCCTGACCCCTGTGAGATTTTGTATGCATTTTCAGTTTTGGATTTTTGGGCTTTGTTTCATAAAAACCCCTTTCAGTATTTTTAGATTTTCTGGGGAAATTTTTCACTGGAACAGTCTTATTTTTTAGCCGAAGGTAATCATTGTTCTGCTCAAACTAGTCCTCCATGTTATTGAGAAGTGAGTTGAATTCAGGGCATAACACCCAGCAAGGAAGAATATTTTGTCAAGGCGTGAGACGCACTTCTCTATTTCACTAGAAGTGGCTGTCATTTTATCATTTTAATTAATGGATTAGCAAATAATAAGGAGACATTGTTCAAGACGGGGCCGACAGTTATTGTCTGGCCATTGCAAAACTGGGGACAAGTAAAACTTGATATTTTAATTTTTTTAATGAGCATTCCACAGGTATGGGTTCGGCATATTAATAGTTTTTTTTTTTTTTTTTCTGTAGTATAATTAATAATGCACGGAAGCTTATTGCTGCCAACGAAAAAAAAAATATTTAGATTTTTTTTTTTTCACAGCTTATTGCTGCCAACGAGGGGGGGAATCCACAAAATATTCTCCTGACTTACTTAACATCCGAATTTACAAACCCTCGCTTTGCACTGAATTCACTTCTTGAGCACCCAGTGACTGGAAAAGAAAAGATTCAGTTGCCATCTCCTGCCACAGCTGAAAGCCATCTCACTCGAACTGCATGTGCAGGGAACCACGAGCAACCAGCTGGGGTTAGTTTCAGTAAAATGGAAAACTTTTGTTTCTTTTGTAAAATAGAATACATATTTCTTTTCTCATTGCTTGCCACACACCCATTTACTCCAGTTTGACTCCTATTTACAAAAAATTTCACATATAGCTGTTTATTGCTGTCAATCATGAAGGAACGATAGAATCATATCCAACTCACCTAGCAATTTTCAAGTACCTACCAAGGTATGATAAAAATACGTATCATCACAGGGAGTGTCGAAACAAAACTTGAATTTTCGTTTGAAAACTTTCCAAGAAAATTGTCCCTTGTTACCCGGCTGTCCCTTATTACCCCATTTTATGGTACTGTACTTCTCTACCATAAGAAAGGAGTACTGTTGATTGATCCTCATTATTCATTATGTTTGACCGTGAACCGTCCAATATGTTGGGTGTGTGGCAAGAAATAAAAAATAAAGGTAGCATGTATTCTATTTTACAGAAAAAAACAAAAGTTTTCCATTTTACTGAAACTAACCCCTGTTGGTTACTCGTGGTTCCCTGCACATGCAGTTCCAGTGAGATGGCTTTTGGCTTTCAGCTGTGGCAGGAGATGGCAACTGAATCTTTTGTTTTTTTTGCAAATTTGGATGTTAAGTAAGTCAGGAGAATATTTTGTGGAAACCCCCCAGTTGGCAGCAATAAGCTGTGGGGGGAAAAAAAATTTAATTTCCCCCCCTGTTGGCAGCAAAAAGCTGTAGAAAAAAAAAAAAAATCTAAATTTTTTTTTCTCGTTGGCAGCAATAAGCTTCCGTAATAATGCTTTGTTGTGAAATATCTTTAAATTAAAAAAAAAAAAAATCACATATTTACAGTATGTAGGATTTTTTTTTTTTTTCCAGGGGAAGGGTGGAAGAATTTTTCAGAAACCATTTTTTTTATAAAATGTACCTTCACTTTCTTGATGTCGGTCAATCAGACTGATGTCTGACTTTTGTGTCAAGACTGGGGCACATCGCTCAGTGTTTCCAAAATCTGGGGGCCAGGAGTTCGAGATGGGTTCAAAACCAAATTGACCTTTCAGTTGTTCAAGCTGTACTGTATTTGGATAAAAATGCTATGACAATGATGTTTGCCACGTCATCGTCATTGTTCAGTTTTTGATGTGAGTTTTTGTTCTTGAATCTATGATTCATGAAATGACCAGCACAGGACTTCAAAATTCTAACCAAAACAAAGGGCCATTTTCTAAGACCTTTGGCACATGCAAAACCTTTCACTTCATTCATTCAAAAAAAAAAAAAAGTTTTGCCAAATGCCAGTGTTTGACTAAGCGTGGAATCATCGGCAGTTTTATTGCTTCTGCGTGCGCGAGAGGGTTTCGCATGTTCAAAAGGCCACAGTAAATTTGACCCACAGTGTGTTAATGCACTAACAGCATAACGAATAACAGTAACACTCCACGCCGGCCCAAAATATACTCATATGGTCTTTTGGTTTTCAGGCATGTATTCATCCCTGTTTTGAAATATTTGCAGTACACAAAGGATGGATGCGGTTCCATCGGCCGTTAGGATAGCACAAACATTTTTTTTAAAAGCAGGAAGGTTCAAGTCTGTCTCTAATTGTAGAGGTAAAATAGTCCTTTGGTTGGGTCCCGGTGTTTTTTGCAATTGATTTTTAGATGTGCTATCATCCTCTGCTGCAAAATGGATCATGTTCTGTTTTCAGAACAACAGTAGATATTCTTTTGCAGGTGTCTGGGCATGGTCTGTGTTACTAATTCCCATGGATTGCTGTTTTCATTTTCATCTAACTGCTGGCAGGTGGCTGACAGTTACGTGCAATTTGTGCTGATGAGCAAGACACAAACACCGTGAATCACAGATGTGTGGTCACCAGTTGTGAATATATGTACATGTTCTATTCAAAAGTATTTTATATTGCCCTGTTTAAATGGAGGGCCAACAAATAAATTAAGCCAACGACAGATGGGGAAAACAAATCATTGCCAATACTCTCAAACCAATTGTTTAGTCAATCATGCGGTATTATGTCAGTATCCCTTGATACGTTCAAATAGTATGTTAAAATAGCTTTTTAAATGGAAAAGGTCCACACACATTGTTAATGTCACAACACGTGCGATCTAGAGATACCTGAGTAACAAAATACAGAACTTGATCCTGTGGCTGACATCACAATAATGTAATTCTGACACCAATAAAGTAATCTCTCATTTGTCACATCTCTCTCCTGTGCAGAAACATTTCCAAAATTGAATAACAATCCCCACAGGCTTCAGCATATCTGTCATGTCTGTTTTGAATTGATACAAAGTGAGTTTACTCAGTTGTTGTCACTTATTTTTAGCAATTTTAGGAAAGACTCCTCAAAAAAGTTTCCAGTTTCCAACACATCCAAAATCAGGAGTGCTGCCTCAGCCCAATTAACACATTAGGCACAGCAGTGTGAAATATGTCCAGCATATGATGTTTAGTTGTATAGACATGCAATTTCTTTGGAAATGAATGCATTTTTCTCTTTCGCTGAACACATCCTTTATCTTTAAGTTCATGGTCCATATTTAATGTATTTGTCTCAAAAGAGAAATTGCTCTTTTGCATTCATGAACAATTAATTCGATCTGAGGAAAGTGCTGTAAACTTAAATTGATGAAAGTTTTTGGGATAATGAACTAACAGCCTCACAGTGTCCGAGATTTTTTTTTTTCTGAGTGGAAATTAATTAAGTGTAATGGAAATCAGCCACACTTACAAAAATGCACATCTGATGGAAAACACTGGAATAAGAGCACAAGCACACAATTCTGTGTGCCTTTGAAAAAATCCAATCCTTGAACATTATATTATATTACACATCCACAAAGACTGGTCATAATTGTTTTGTTTTTTTTTTTGTAATGGCCATTATCCTTACAATATTGATCTTTATTTCACTCTGATAAGCATACAAATGACGTGTTTTCGAAGACTTGCATAGCTGAATGATCTCAGTCCTTACCCAATATCACAAAATAGAAATTTACTCCCCTGTCTTTGATTCCTGTCAAAAACTGATAGGCTTACATGAATAACCACAAACTGACTGGATTACACAGGTCAAGAGTTGCTTATGTTCTACAACCATACCATAGTGTTGTAGAATGCTGGAGATGTTCCGTGTGTGTCTAATACATTGCATTTAAGAGATACTTTGCTAGCTGGCATAATAAATAAGGTATGGGAAAGTGTAGTAAAACAGCATGTTCATTGACCCGAGATCAAAAGGATGAATGTGGCTGAATTGCCACTGACCATTCAACAGTTATAATTACTTTAAAGAGCAAGAAAGAAGGGGTTTGAAGTCTCAATTTTTTGTGTTTTAGCGGTAGATTATGGATTAATCAACGTGTGAGATTTGGGTAAGAAGTACGTTTTTAGAGGTACTTTATTTCTGCGCCTGCATAGTTAGAAATCCGCAACCCTAACCCTAACCCTAGCGCAATCCAATATGTGAACACCTGACATCATTCTGAGACTTGGTTGCACTGTATGCACAAGCTTGACGGTGTGCAAGAAAGCCTTCATGCTACATTCAGTCACAGTCCTGTTGGCTTCAATCGAGCTGTTATCAGATTGATCAAGTTGTGTCTTCATCTTGTCTTCACAAAAAAATAGCATCAAAAGCTCGAAAATACATTTTTTTAATGCAAAATAAGGTTTGTGTTGCCACTGTAGCTACTCAAGTCAGAGTCAGAAGTAGAGTCTGCGTTCCAATTGCGGGATGGTGCTGTCTATTTACACAAGCACGAAGACATACAGAGCAGCAGAGAGAACACTATTGTAATCAATGTTAGCCTGTGAATAACTAAATAATTAAAGCAGTTCAGAACATAGACTGTATATAGCCTAATGGTTCAGAATAGCTTATGTCACTAAATAATGCCAAACCACAGAGGGAAGAAACAGCAATCACAGCAATCAAACTCAAATTAGCTTGCTAGCTAGCTAACTTGCCCCCTACTTGGTAAACAAAACAAATGCATTTTTGAAGCACTATTTCACGCAGATGCAAACTAACTAGTTCACGAAAATATACAGTTTAGAATATGGGGACTCACCAATAGCCTCTTTTTCCTGAAATTTGGCACCTGAACTGAAATAATTATAACATGCACTTAGTTCTATACATGGTCAACTCTCCAGTTTTACAGCCAGCGAGCCATATTTGATAAATCCTCTGTAGCATTGCCTCATGAAATGCAATTGAGTTTCATGGCTTTTTGGAGTTGTCGATGTTTCTGCAGGTCATTGGTGATGTCACTTGTTTCAGACATTGGCACAATAAACGTCTTCACAGTGAGCAAGATCTCATACCAACATTGAAAGTGAGATTTTTGACAGTGGCCCTCATACAGCTTCCAACTACACAAGATCAAGGCATTTTATATTTGTGGAATAAAATGTATTAAAAACAAACCCAAAGGTAAAGCTTTAACTTGGATATTTTGCTCAGAACATACACGCTTGTATGTCCAAGTCGAATCTAGAGCTGCAACAAGTCTCAGAATGACGTTACATGCGTATAATTAGCTTCCCAGAAATTGGGGAATCGCACTGCATGGAGGTTTATCAGTTTCACGTGCGTTTCCATGGATTTTAACACTAGTAGGCTAATATGCAAACCGATTATGACTCTGGACTTCTCATGCTTTTCTTTACTCAGGGGTTAGAAGCAATAGAATTGCATAAAGACATTTCAAATGATCTAATTTAATTTAAACAATTTAAATGATCATGAAACACATGCATTGCTTCCAACCTGGAAACGCAGGTGAAACTGATAAACCTCCATGCACAAGGACTTCAATTCTGCACGAGAATCTCTTACGTACGCGTTGACTGAATAATTGCTGACTTCAGCAGGGGAATGTAAATATGTGACTAAAACTCACGCCAAATGCGTGAGAGTTGACAGGTATGCATTATTAATGAAAACTGGCCACACCTGATAATGTTGAAAGTTTTCAGAGTTTCTGTAATGGTTATTTAAACGAATGATTGAAAACACGTCATGACCAATCATTATTTTTAAGGGATGGTTTGAGCTTCCCCTATCGCCAGTTCACCAGCCGCCACTGGTCTGAACATAGCGGAGAGCGGTTTGGAGATGATCTCACTAACTTCCTTGAGCACTCAAGGGTATTAGCCATCAGGACCTGCTGCCTTATCTGTCTTTAGTTTATACAACTTGTCTAATACTTCATTATCCCTAACCTCAATTTCTGCAAAATAATTTTGAGCATTGGAAATGCTCTCTGCCCTAATAAAAATCTGCTCTGAGGTCAAATTCTCAACAAAGTAACTAAAACCCTAGTCACGTTAGAGGCGGAATGAGCCGTAATGCCGTCGGAATGAAAATTCTTTGTATATTCCTGGATATTCGAAGTGCGTTCTAAACATTCTGAATGCATTCCAAATATTCGGGCCCATTCTTGTGGCCGGCCCGAATGTTTTGCTCATGCTCAAAACTTTCCAGGTGCATTCCAAGTGGAGAAATATCTAACGGCATCCGAAGTGTATTCTAACTGTGCTCTGACTGCATTATAAATATTCTTACGGCATTCCAACAGCATTCAAAACATTCTGATTGCATTCGAGGGAGAATCGAAACGGCAAGACACGTCAAATCCTGCCAGAATGTCCTGAATGCGCCTCGAATGAGCCAGAATGTACCTCGAATGCGTCTCGATTGCTGCAGGAATCTATTTCGATATTAAAACAATTCAGCTGGAATGTGCTTTGAATGTCGTTGGAATCTTTCAATTGCCGCTGGAATCAGTAGTGAACTGGTGATAGGGGAGGCTTAAACCCATCCCTTAAAATAATGATTGGTCATGACCTGTTTTCAATCATTCATTTACAAAGTAAATTACCATTACAGAAACTCTGAAAACTCTCAACATTATCAGGTGTGGCCAGTTTTCATTTATAACGCATACCTGTTAACTCTCATGCATTCGGCGTCAGTTTTAGTAGCATATTTACGTTCCCCTGCTGTAGTCAGCAATTACTCAATAAATGCATATGGGACACTCGTGTTACATTCTAAGTACATTCTGAATATTCAAGCTGCATTCTGTTTGAATTCTTGGAAGTTCCAACCATATTCGGCGGCCATTCCGGAAGCGTTCTGACTGCATTTGAGGTGAATTTGTACAGCATTCGAGGCACCTTCCAACCAGATTTCGGGTGGTGTTCAGGCAGCAATTGTAGCGAAGTGTATTCTAAATATTCTGATGGCATTCTAACAGCATTCTAAATATTCCTACTGTTTTCCAACTACATTCAAGCTGCATTCGAGAGCTAATACACCCAGAATGTGCAAGAATCATTTGAGGCGGGTTCGAAGCGCATTCTAAGTATTCGAACGGCATTCTTTCAAAGCTGTAAGAATTTTGGTCAATTTGAAATTCCCGCACGAATGTTGCGCTAATTTTTCATTCCAGCTGGTTCTGCTTGATTCCTGCTGATTTTGAATAAGTGTGATGGGGGCATAAGGAATCAGCAATATCCTTATTCTCATACAGCAGCGATCCATCTTTATACTTTATGCGCTTAACCTCTTCTTTGACTTTCCTTTCTCTACTACAGTACTGTCAAAAGCGCTTAGGATTAGTTTTTGCCCCTTTCGCAATTTTTCAACTTACTTTTGGATACCTTTGGAATGAATTTGCATTGTGCATCAAGTAAAACACCCTTGAATCTATCCCACGTCTCATTTACAGACTTACAATTAAGGAGTGTCTCCCATTTTATTTTGCTTGGATATGTATGGAAGCCCATAGTGGACAATATTCAAATGAAAATGTAATCCCACTATTGCATTATAATTTTCCACTCATGAATGAGTTATTTGAGACAATATTAAATTGAAAATGCATTAATCCAATTATCACTTTCATTTTCACATACACATATGGGAAATCTATGACTATATTCAAATGATAATGAAAAGCTGATTGACATTTAATTTTTCAAAGTCATGCTCCATGATAATGAATACAGTGGACAATATTCAAATGCAATATGCAAAAACAGCACATATTCAAAGCGCCTCCAGTAATTTTCAAATACAGCCTTTGCATTTACATTTACATGTCATCACGCTCTTTTAGGGTCAACATGATAATGAAAATGCTGTTTTCTAATCACTTGGAAATAATAATGATATAATAATGATGACGACAATTGACATTTCATTTTCAAAGACTTATCCTGCAATACATGGGACAATATTCAAACGCAGTAAGGAAACAGCGCCCCCAGTCCATTGCATTTTCAAATACATGTCACCACGCTCTTTTTGGGACACAATGAAAATTAAAATGCCATCTGTCTGTCCGGGTCTTCCATAGGGCGTCACCATTAGGGCGCGAGCGAAAACCATCTTCCTTATTTGCATACCAACCAATCAGCTTCTTGCACGGAGGCTTACTGATAATGTCATGATAGCTAGGCTGATATGTATTAGAGCCATTTCAAATGTAGCCATCTTGGCAGCATGTTAACTAAGGAAAGTATTTGTAAATGATCATCACATTAAAACGATATGATTTGATTTTTGCCCCAACTATAAACTGAGCTAGCTGTAATATGCATGAACCTATCCATCTGTGACAGTGTTGTCAACTGCAACCCCAAGTGTGCTTGCAGATTTCAGAGACGTTAGCTAGCTTGCTAGTGAGTCTAAAAGCAATCGCTTAGGTACAGCTAGCTAGCTATGATGCCTACTGGAGAAGCTCTTACAGCCCTGATTTGTCACTTTCAACGCCATTTCGCACACACGACCTCTTTCACCATTTATTAGCAGCTTCTTTTAACTAAAGAACAAACTGACAGTTCAGTCTGAAACATGTTATTTCATAGCTAGTTAAAGCAGCATTATCCTTCCATGCGTGCTATAGCGTATTACATTACTCCAGATAAAACGCTATCAGTCTTCCGACCCTGCTGACGCTAGTTAGGGGAAATGTTTGTCATCATTTTTATACTTAATTGCTGTGATTCGGTTTTTGCTAGCTGACGATTGCTCTTGTGCTTGCCGAGTTGCAAGTTCGCCACTACTGAAACATGCACAATGTATACAACATGCTGAACATTCCGATAAACGGCCAGCAGTCAGGCTGCCGCTGTTCCTGGTTTAATCGCGATTCCCAAGCCACGTAGCAATGGGAGAAGTTTTGATGACTGGCTGAAAACAATGTTCCTCACTTGCTAACTTAACCTGCTGAAATATGAACTTCTTTGATATGTTTGGCAGCACTTTTGTACGTCCCAAGAGTACTATCAGATTTCTGGGAGATTTAAATGGATAGCTCATTACCTGGCTAGCTCAATAACAATCTGCAAGCACAAGAGCAATCGCTGTCGGCTAGCTAGCTTGTGAAGCTAGGGCAAAAACCGAATCACAGCGATTAAGTATAAAAATGATGACAAACATTTCCCCTAACTAGCGTCAGCAGGGTCGGAAGACGGATAGCGTTTTATCTGGAGTAATGTAATACGCTATAGCACGCATGGAAGGATAATACTGCTTTAACTAGCTATGAGACAACATGTCTCAGGCTGAACTGTCAGTTCATTCTTTAGGGAAAAGAAGCTGCTAATCAATGGTGAAAGAGGTATTGTGCGAGATGGCGTTTAAAGTGACAAATCAGGGCTGTAAGAGCCTCTCCAGTAGGCATCATAGCTAGCTAGCTGTACCTAAGCGATTGCTTTTAGACTCACTAGCAAGCTAGCTAACGTCTCTGAAATCTGCAAGCACACTTGGGTTGCAGTTGCACAACACTGCCGCGGAGCCTCGGATAAGTTCATGCATATTTTAGCTCAGTTAATAGAGTTGGGGCAAAAATCATATCATATCGGTTTTTAATGTGATGATCATTTACAAATATTTTCCTTAGTTAACCTTAGCTAGCATACTAGCTGCCAAGATGGCTACATCCAAAGTGCAACATTAAAGAAAAGCGATGGCACACAATACATAGCAGCCTAGCCATCATGACATTTAAGCCTCCGCAGGCGCATAAGCGCTACCCAGAAGCTGATTGGTTGGCTGAAATGAGGAACATGGTTTCGCTCCGCCGGCGCCCTAATGAGTGACGCGTCCTAGCGGAAAACCGCCTTTGATGAGGCTGACAGATTGCATTTTAATTTCATTGTGTCCCAAAAAAAGAGCTGCAGACATGTATTTGAAAATGCAATGGACTAGGCTTACTGCGTTTGAATATTGTCCCATGTATATAAAGGATGTATTGCAGGATAAGTCTTTGAAAATGAAATGTCTGGTGAATGTTAAACCCATCCCTTAAAATAATATTGGTCATGACCTGTTTTTCAATCATTCATTTACAAAGTAAAACCATTGAAATGAAAACTCTCAACATTAAACATACCTGTTAACTTTTCATTATTCATTTGAGTCAGCAATTACTCAATAAATGCATATGGGACGTGATGACATGTAAATTCTGAAAATTCAAAGGCTGCATTCTGTTTGAATTCTTGGAAGTTCAACCATATTTTGCCATTTAAGCGTTCTGCATTTGAGGTGAATTTGTCCACTGCACCTTCCAACCAGACAGGTGGTGTTGCAATTGAACAAAAATTACAGCATTGAAGTGTATTCTAAATATTCTGATGGCATTCTAACAGCATTCTAAATAACTGTTTTCCAACTACATTGAAAAATTGCTAATACACCCAGAATCAGAATCATTTCATTATGAGCGGCATTTGAATATAGTCATTTGAAAGATTTCCCATTATGTGTATGATTTTGAAAAATGGGGGCAAAGGAATGCAATAATTGATGAATGCATTTTCAATTGAATATTGTCTCAAATAACTCATTGATGAGTTTTTTGGAAAATTATTTTGGAACCTTTGGGATTTACATTTTCATTTGAATCTATTGTCATTTACAGACTTACAATTAAGGGTGTCCCATTTTAGATATGAGCGCATCCTGTCAAAGTTTGCTCATCTAAAATTGAAAATTTTGGTTTTTGAAGATAACTTTTTAAGTTGCAGTGAAACATCAAAACTGACAGTAGAATGGTCACTTGTCCCAAGTGGCTCCAATACCTCTCTACGTTGCAAATTCTATCAGGGTGATTAGAGAGCACTACATCTAAAATTGCCTTCTCTCTTGCAGGGTTTTTAACATGCTGCACCAAAAATTGTCAGTTGCTGGGCAGTGGGATGTTACACATGCTCACAAACCCAAAAATGAAAATTCTCAGGTATGAGTACATTGCACTGAACCCTGAAATAATTTGATTAAGCATACTGCATTCTTAAGTAACAGCTAAGAGCATGTATAGCACCATCACAACAGCATTCAGAAAGGGAAGGCTTAGTCAGTACAAACTTGCAGCAACAAGCCATGGGTCAGGTCAAGTTAAGAGGAAATGAGCCCTTGTGACTGACATGACACCATTGCAACTGTTTCCTTTTTTTTTAACCTCCTCTGAGGAGGATAGGTTTTCACCCATTTGTTGGTTGTCAAAATCGACAACCATGTCACTTCGTTCCGTTAGTTGTCTGTCTGTCTGTCTGTCTCTTAGCAGGATATCTCAAAAACGGCTGCATAGATTTCAACCAAACTTTGCAAGATGTTACAGTAGCACAAGAGAAACAAGTGATTAAATTTAGGCATATCTGGGCCAAAGTACAGCTGAGATATAGGCCAAAGTACAAATCCAGCTATGCTGGTGGAGATTAATTATAGCTGAGATATAGGCCAAAGTACAAATCCAGCTATGCTGGCGGAAATTTGAAGTCTCGAGTCAGACACCAGACGATTTCGACAGTGGTCCCGCTAGGCGGGAGTCATTGATTGTCGAAATTGACAACCATGTCATTTCGTTCCGTTAGTTGTGTGTCTGTTTGTCTGTTTGTTAGCAGGATATCTCAAAAACGGCTGCATAGATTTCAACCAAACTTTGCAGGATGTTACATTAGCAGAAGAGGAACAAGTGATTAAATTTAGGCATATCTATGCCAAAGTACTGCTGAGATATAGGCCAAAGTTCAAATCCAGCTATGCTGGCGGAGATTTGAAGTCTCAAGTCAGACACCAGACGATTCATTTGTTTGAACGGGAGTCATTTGTTTGTTTGTTTGTCTGTTAACAGGATAACTAAAAAAGTTATGAACAGTAGTGCGTGAAATTTGGTAGGATGATAGGTGGCCGTCCAAGGATGAGTTTATTCAATTTTGGAGGTGATCCAGAACATATTCTGGATTCTGGATCCGGATGAATTGAAATATACCTGTGTAGCACAGGTCTGTGAGATATTTCTGACCTGATCACTAAAAAAGTTATGAACGGTTTGGCACAAAATTTGGCAGGATGATAGATGGTAGTCCAAGGAAGAGTTGATTTAATTTTGGAAGTGATCCAGAACATATTCTATAACTAAAACAACAGAGTTTTGGCGCGGCGGAGGTAAGCGCTCTACCGAGTGCCCTCTAGTTCTTTAGTCTCTAGTATGTGGCTGCCATCATGCCTGTGTCTACCACAAATAAATGACAAACTCTGATTTTCATTTGGAATAATCAAAAATATTATTTTCTCTATTTTTTTGTCTTCAGTAGAGTAATGATCACATCTCAGTCATGATGAGGATTTGGTATCATCTGTGTAATTTTGGTTTTTGGGATGCCGAAGAGAACATTACAGAGTAAGTTGACCTAATTGAGACTCCTCATATTTTTTAGTTCTGCCACTCCTTTTTATTAAACTGACAACACTTAACAGATTATAATCATAATTCATAATTATCATCTTAGTCAGGTCCTTCTTCACTCTGATACCCGTTTCCTCCCCAGATTAACCCACCTTTATTAATTATGTATTCAGTTGACCTAACATTTTGTTTGGTTTTTTTTTTTTTTTTTTTTGCCTCAAAGGATTGATTAATAAGCAAAGGATCTAGGTTGTTGAAGCAGTGTTAATCCTTGAATGAAATGCGCGAATGCAGGTGAAATGTGTGAAGCTGCAGTGAGATATGAGAGCATAGCCGAAATCCCTGACTGATAAGAAGGAGTGCATAAGCACATAATATTCAGCTTTACTATCTACCGCGGCTTTTAACTTATGATGACCCCTGTCTTGGCTTGTATGTATTCAAGGAAAACTATGCAAACATAGTTTTTTTTTTTTTAAACAAAAGTTATTTTGATATCTGACAAAATGACTAAAATATGATGAGAACTTCTACCTGAGCATTGTTAATTGGTGCCAATGTGTAAATGGCAGAGGTGTCACAATCCTTGTGTGTTCTTAATCCCTTTGTGCAGAATACAAAATAATGGCAATTTTTTCTGTTATGCATGAGCCTATTTAAGCTTTATAACTCGGTATTTGTGTCACAGAGACTCTGGAAAATTATTCCAATGAAGCAAAACAATTAAAGTACAGAATTGTTTAGGACTTAAATTTCGAAATTTACGGACGCTGGCGTGATTAGAACTTCTACTTCCTTGCTTCCTGGTATTATCATGCCTATGCCTAGTCCCTTTTGTGATTGTCCCATCTGTATAATTCAGTTGTGATGTAAGTGTGTTTGCTGGACTGTCATGGTTCTTACCCTACTAAACCTACCAGACAGTTTGTGTCTTGTAGTATTCAGCTAACTTCTTCCTCAGTGTTTTTTGGTATATAAATGATGAAGAAAAACCTAATTACTCTTTTGAATCTAATTATCCATTTTTGATGATTCAAGATCATTCTAAACAAGATGGATGTCAATGGTTTTGCATATTACAAGATGGATGTCAATGGTTTTGCATATTTTAGTGTTTGGTGTATTGCTCACTGCTGTTTTTCTGCAATGTGAACTCCTGTTTTCACTTGACAGCAAAAGCTGATTTCACACTGACTTAAATCCCTGCAAAATGCCACCTCACACCTTAACTACGGTAAATACCACATTAAGTGATAACCTGTGAATACCATCTCACTTTGGACTGACCTCAATGAAATTTTAATAGAGAGGACTCAAAAGAAACAATCTTTATTTTGCCCTTGACCACAGACTTGGCTATTTGTTTACTGTGACATACTGGTCTTTAACGGGACGTTTTTAGGTTAAAACACAATTAAACATTGCTCAGATACTGAAAGAATATAATGCAATGAAGTGGTACAGTATACTGTCGCCAACTTCAGTCTGAGGAGCAAAACAGGTTCCAAAAATAGATAAATTCTCAGATGCTGTGGAATGTACCGCATCTGGAGAAATGTGACTAACACAGCACAGTTTGCTGAGTATCACTGACCAAAAAAGCAAAGCAACAGAAAAAAAGAACTTGATCCGCCCTGATCTGGCCAAAGTGGGATAGCTGGTACAGATATGGGAAAAGAATAACACTGAACAAAATATGTGGCTGGTTTTGCATTTATATGGAAAAACAGACCAGAAAAATGACTTCTTTTTCAGGATGGAAGGGTTTTGAATTCAGTTTATTTCTCTATATAGCACATTGGAGCAGGCTCGGCGCTAGAACAGGGAATTGGGGGGGCACAGACACGTCCCTTTATGACAAGAATTAGTCCTGGCAAGTTCTCAATCATTTTCCTTTATTGACGTGTTTTCCAATTATCGTAATTGGCAACCGAAGACACGGTTTCTCTCCATATGCGATCTAACAGCGATGAAATCATGGGCTAAATTCAGTACAAAAAATAATTTACTTATTAATAGGCCAATGCTTTGCCTTGATTGAACTGGTCCACATGCCAATGAAATATCGCCTTTCACTCTCGGTATTGCATGGGTTGATAAAAAAAGTGGCACTCAGCAGTTAAATAGGCTATAAAAAGCATGCGGCTCAAGCTATTTAGCGCAGGTATGGAATTTTGAATAACATTGATTTAAATACAGCAAATGCGCGTCCAGATGAATGAATGTCGTCTTACCTAATCGGGGAGAACAAGCAGCACCTGTTAAATGTGGAGTGCTCTCGGAGTGAACCTTTTGTTAATCATGAAAATGACTGAGAACAGGTCAGAACTAATAATTGCTTTAAACGGATGTTTTGTGCACCCCAATTATCAGTTCTTGTTCCACCACTGTACTGAATTTAGCCCATGATTTCATCGCTGTTAGATCACATATGGAGAGAAACCGTGTTTTCAGATGGCGATTACGATAATTGGAAAACGCGTCAATAAAGGAAAATGATTGAGAACTTGCCAGGACTAATTCTTGTCATAAAGGACGTGTCTGTGCCCCCCCCAATTCCCTGTTCTAGCGGCAGGCCTGCATTGGAGAGATTTTTTTCTCTGGTTTTCCTGCAGTTCCTGTGAGCTATGGCATTATTTAGGTTTTGGCAACAGTTTGGCAAAGTAGCCTTTTCTCAGAAGCATCATTTTATTTACCAACAAACACCATTTTCCAGAATCAATAGGATTTCTATAAGGTATTATGATTTTGTTGCTAATATTTTTAGAGAAAATTAAATTTAGCCCTCACAGCTTTAACCTCGACAAGGGGCCAACCAGTAAGGCGAATGGCCGCATTATCCTGTAGCACTCCCTTGCCGAATACATAAGTTTAGTAAGAATAGTTTGTATGTGAATTTGAGTCTTTTGGGTGTTTCAGTATACCTGCGCCCCAGTGCCTGCTTTCTTTAAAAAGAATAAAAGAAACCATTAAATAAATTCCACTCATAAATCGCAACTGCATTCCCTTTCTTACCTCAAGAATGGCTTATTTTATATTTTTGTGAAAAGCCTATTGTTCCACAGAGAAATATGTCTCTGTAACCTTGAAAAGAAATTTCCATTTGCCTGTGGAAAGCTCACTCTTGCTTTGGTTTTGTGGAGCAATCACTGCCTTGTCCAAGCTTTTGGCCCAACATAGAGTACTGTATATATGGATCATTTTAGTATGACTGCACAATAATTGTTGAAATGCTGACAATGTCATTATATTGTCAAATCCCTATTGTTACCCTAATTTCCAGCAGTCCTGCGTCAGCGTGAGGCATTGTTTCCCTTAATTGATTAATTATTGTCTCGTTTCACTTTCTGCCCCCTTTGTGATCCCCAGTCACAACCCTCTAGTAAATCCCCTTTGTTCCTCCTCCTATCCAGAAACTTCTGTCTTTTAGATGTATTCTCTTTTGATTAGTTTGAAGTCTTAGGTACCTGCCCTGCCAGTTGTGACGCATTTGCATTCCCCACACCCGTTTCCATAGCGTATATAACCTATTGCTTTGAGTGTCTCAAGTTGCTAGAGTTCCACTTGTTATATGCCCTTGAGCAACCAGTCAGTATCTTCCTTATCAAGAGTTTATCATCTTTGGAATTTATGATAACTTAACCTTTAATGTTAAATACAGAAGTACACTTCTTAATCTTATAAAAAGGAACAAGCTCCCAAGCCTTTTTCTTGGCCCCCAGGATTGGGACTGTGTTCCTGTTAACCAGACTTCAGTCTGTTCCAAGTAGGAACACCTCCCAAGCTCTCTGCGGTCATCAGGGTTGGGACTGCATTACTGTTAGACTCTCCACACCTTTTATCTGACAGTTGTGCTCTGACGAGGGAGATGTCCATCTGGCTATTATCTCTGAACGCCTCTGGCCACGTTTGGCCATGCCCAGCACCATCTGCGCTGAACTGTGCCATTTTACTGTGGGCTCCATCCCTAGCAGTCATTACCGTATTAATATTAAGAAACGCTTGTACTCTGTCTTTACATTTGGTTTCTTGGCTGAATCATGACAATATTCTGTGTTCCTTTTTGGTGATTGGTTTTGTATACATATAAGTTTCTGAGCCTGAGTCATTCTTCGCTCGATTATTCTCACTGGCTGAAGTATCCTAGCCTCCTGGCCTGCATTTTATCTCGAGCCTAGCACTCGCCATTATTACATATATAGAAACGTTCTTATGCAACTTGTGCACTTTATTAAAGACAGCCTCTCCCTGCTCTTTAGCTATCGCCACTGCAGAGATATGCCTTTCACCAGCACAGTCTCAGAGCCTCAGAGGATGCCCTGCCCCGCAAGCTTAGCTATTCGTCCTGACCACCAAACTTCTAATACTGGAGTGTTTTTGACCATGGCTTGGAACCGCCCACACTGACGTTGTCTGCTGATCACCTGTGTTGGACTTCCAGATCACCGTTCCTGTCTGTGCCTCTTTTACAAGTTGCCTTATATTTATAACCTCCTACTTAAAACCTAGGTGGCATCCTCTACTGATCTATGCTTGGTTTCTGTTGTGCAATTCGCAGCATATATGCAATGGAGATTTTTATATTCTTTGCTGGTCAGAATAGATATTGGCCAAAAATGTATAAGTTTGAAATGGTTTTTACTTCACAAAACTAAAAATAAATGATCTTATTACAATAATTGATACTATTAAAGGTTACATTTTCTGAATAAAATATGTGTGCTTGCATAAGCATGACAGCTGAAGTACTTGGAATAGTTGTAAGAGTTCCAAAAGGGATGTGTATGAACTTTATTTTCATTGACTGTCATTGCAGAGAAAGTTTAATATTTTAGAAATATACAAATTTGAAAAATAGAAAAAAAATTATAAAATAGGCTAAACATTTGAAAAGTTGAACGAAGACTCTATGAGTAAGTATGAAAGTGGAGAAATTTTTTTAACAATCTGATGAATCAGCTGAAAATTCCTAAAAACGGCTGGATTTATTTGGGCCAAACGATTACTTTTGAAAATAAAATTTTATGAAATAAATCAAAAATTAGTACTGAAGCGCACTACTACAGAACAAGCTGAATGTTTTCAAGTTTAAACAGTGCAAGAGTGTAAAGAATGCCGCTTTGCTGAGGCTAATGCATATGGGGCGCCGTTTGTAAAATAGGGTTTGTTGTTTTATACTGTACAGTTTTTGCACATTTAGCGTCAAAAACCAGGAAAAAAGATTGTTGCCATTTTATAACATTTCTTTTTCACACATTTACGCACAAATATGTGTAAACTGGTGTAGAAATGGTGATAGTTTTTTGTAGTATAACTTTCTGTAGAAGGAAAAAGAGGACATTAAATACTAAATCTAAATCTAATCAAATTGCTAAATATAAATCTAAATTTTATATATATATAATATATATAGGATTTAGGATTTAAGATTTAAGATTTAAGGTTTAGATTTAACCTGTTCGCCAGTAGATGGCACGATCAGCTAAGCATTGCTGTTCTGTGTGTCGTACATGACTTAAGCGTGAAGACAGCTTGAGCGAGTGGTCAACAGTGCGCTAGTGAGAAATGGCGACGGGTATAAGCCAAGATTTGGCAACAGCCAAACAGATGGACGTTTCCTTAGGTGTACGGGCAGCGATATTTTTTTCCTGTACCGTTAATACGTCGCTACTCTGGAATTCTGGTCCCGCCCTTTACTTTCGTCCCATAATCGCGTCAATTTGCGTTTTGATCACGCTGACAAAATATGGCTACAGTTTGCGTACTGTCTTACTCGCTAGCGAGCTGGTTGGCTATCTAGCCAGCAAACTAAAGTGATATCGAACTGTATAATGTTATAGCTAGGGCGCCAATGTATTTAGCTACATAACCAACTGGCTAGCGAGCTAAAAAGGCTTCAGTTTGCTTACAATGGAATATTCGCGAGCGAGCTATTTGTCTGTCTAGTTATCAAGATGAAGTGACATCGAAATCTATAATGTTATAGCTTGCATGCCAATGTATTTAACATCCCAACTTTCCTAATTTCAAGAGGGCATTCACAGTAACTGTCACTGGGAATCATTATTATCTCTTCAATGATGAAAATCTGTAGTGCTCAGCTTTATTCACATTGGATATCAAGAGCAATGTGAACTATGGAAGTGTTTTCTTTTGGGGGACGTTTTTTCCCTCTTGGTCCTGGAAATTGTGATGTGTTAACGGTTCAGAAAAAAAATTGTAGCCTGCGAAAAGGACACCATAAGCACTTGTCAAACACAAAAAGGCTGTAACTGGTTATTATCATTTTATACAGTTCGATTTCACTTTAGCTAGGTAGCCAACTAGCTCGCTAGCGAGTATCACAGTGCACACTGTGGCCTTATTTTGTCGGCGCAATTATTTAGCAGAATACTTCGGTCATTGAAAGTGGACTTTAGCCTCTTTAGCTCGCTAACCAGTTGGCTATGTAGCCAAATACATTGGCACGCTAGCTATAACATTATACAGTTCGATATCACTTTAGTTTGCTAGCTACATAGCCAACCAGCTCCCTAGCGAGTAAGACAGTATGCAAACTGTAGCCATATTTTGTCGGCGTAATCAAGACTCAAATTGACGCGATTATGGGACAAAAGTGAAGTGGGGGGACCAGAATTCCAGAGTAGCGACGCATTAATGGAACGGAAAAAAATATCGCTGCCCGTACACCTAAGGAAACAGCCATCTGTATGGCTGTTGCCAAATTTTGGCTTATAGCCGTCGCCATTTCTCACTAGCGCACTGTTGACTACTCGCTCGAGCTGTCTTCATGCTTAAGTCATGTACGACCCTCAGAACAGCAATGCTAAGCTGACAGTGCCATCTACTGGCGAACAGGTTAAATCTAAACCTTAAATCTTAAATCTTAGATACTAAATTATATATATAATTATATATTTAATTATATATATAAATTAGATTTATATTTAGCAATTTGATTTATATTTAACTTTTAGATTTTGTATTTAATGTCCTCTTTTTTCCTTCTACAAAAAGATATACTACAAAAAACGATAACACCTTTTATACAGCAATTTACACATATTTGTGCGTAAATGTGTGAAAAAGAGATGGTATAAAATGGCAACAATCTTTTTTCCCGGTTTTTGACGCTAAATGTGCAAAAACTGTATGGAATAAAACAACACACCCTATTTTACAAACGGCGCCCCATAAACGCAAGCTCTCACTGAGGAAATATTTCCCAAGTGAAGAAAAATCTTGGATCAATAACACTTTCTAAGGGGTTGGCGTGATTGTGTCAATGTCAACAATCAAGACTTCAGCAAAGTAAATACAGAGGGCTTATGATAAGATGTAAACGATTAATTTGTCTCAGAATTGGAATGCCTAATAAAGGCCTATTCAGAACCTGTGAATTGTATTGGGCTATATTCTCTTCTTAGATTCAGGCAAGTTCTTTTGAAACTGATTGGACACCTCTTCACTGAGCAGATGTACAATGACCCAAAGCATACTGAGGAGCAACCCAAGACTTTGAGGCAAAAAAATGGAATGTTCTATCATCACCAAGTCGATCACCTGACTGAGCATGCATTTCACCATCTGAAAACTGAAAGTAATACATCCGAATTATAACTATGAGCTGAACAGTGAAGGTCAGGCAGAGCATCATCAGGAGACAAACCCAGCCTTGGGTAATCTCTATGGATTCCAGACTCAAGGCAGTCATTTACTGCAAAGGATTTGCGACCAAGAGTTAAAAATGACATTTGAACATGATTGTATTAGTCGGTGTCAATTACTTCTGAAACCACAAAAATAGGGGGAGGGGGGCCAAATATTAGAATAGGTGTAATACCTTCATGGAAAATACTTTTTGGCTGAACCCAGCTGACAGTCTATGCTTCAAGCACATCATAATTGATTTATAAAAATCTTTTGTTGTGGTAGATGCATTCACAATGATTAAATTAGTGTGATTGTAAAGACAATTATGGACCAGACATTATGTGCCCAACAGTACTTGAAGAGAGGTGACTGAGAATATTGTCCTCCTGAGAGGTGAGGTATACTGTACGAAATTCTAGGGTGTTAAGATCTACTCAGAGATCCCCCTAGGTTGTAATGAGGACACAGTAGCTTCTGAGCCTATTAAATCCCTGCTTAGATTCCTCCCACATTGTTAACTTTAGGCATCTTGGTGTAGTGAGGGGTAATGGAAGTAGCCTGGTAATACCAGACTCTGCTACTTCACTTTGCTTCGTACACAGAGTCTGGCCAGTCGTGATTGACAAGTGTTTCCTTCCTGGTGGGTGGGCGCTTGTCTGAAGTTTAAAATCATTGTCGTACCCGTAAACTAGTCACTAACGTTTGGTGATGACGTATGTTATGTGCCAGCTCAGTCGCCTTGTTCTTCCGCTGTAAACACAGTCCTTCATTTTTTTCAATTCAATTTATTTGTATAGCGCTTTTCACAGAGACTGTCGCAAAGACGCTTTCCAGTGAGAGATTAAATAAATGAAAGGGCAGTGCCCAGCCTATTCCCCACTACAGCAAATGAGGCAAAAAAACTCCCAGTTGGGAGAAAAATCCTTAAACAGTGGTGAGAAAAAACTCCCCAGTGGGAAGAAATCTCGGGAGGAACCTGACTATAGTGGGGAAGCCCATCCTCCGCGGGCTAGCTAAATAATAACAAAATAAAGTAAAATAGAATAAAATGGCAAAAGAGTTCCATTTAAGTCCATCTGAACAGTGGCATCGGTAGCTCCAGGAAGTGGCAAGTCGAGGTATGGTGCAGAACTAGATCAGCACCAGATCAGGACAGCAGGACAGCAGCAGCCAGCGCTCATGGTGAGGGGCAGGGCTTGGACGGTCCAGGCCTCAGGGCAGTGGATGGAAAGATCCTCGGAAAGAGGCAGAAAATAAACCAGGAATGCAGCGAAAACAAACTGATCAGTACATTAAAGTTAATACTGTACTCATACATATGCCCATCTACCTCATTTTAGCCTTAACTCATTCACTTAAAAGAACCAAAGGTGCTCTTTCTGTTCTCCTTACAAGAAACAAACAGTTGAGCTATCGTTTTTCCTGCCGATACTGCTGATATTAAAAAAAAAATGTAAGAGACCTGAAACCAACGGCAGAATTGGCGAGAATAACACATTATTTACATTAGGACGAAATCTGCGTTGACACAAAAACTGAACCGTTAAACATACTTGCGCTAAAATCATACCGAGCTCGCTATCTAACTTTATAGTAACACAGTTTGGCTCTAAGCGTTTGGCTGTCTCAGACAACCATTTCATTCATGGATAATGACAACATAACACTGAGAGAGCGAATAGGTCTTGTGATATGAATGAATGCACGGTTTTTATAAAGTTCGCGGCTAACTTAAATAGTGTAAAATTCGTGGGCAATGTAACACTAGAAGCTACAAGCTAGCTGAGGTGGTTCGGCTGTCTCTCACAGAGATGAACAGGGTGCCTATTTCATATGTTTCATGATGGATATTAAGTAGATATGACAATCTGTAGGGAGTAGCGCTACAACATCATTTCCATTCAAAAAACTAACCAAACATTCATCTTGTTGTGGCTTTAAGTCGCTGAATACCGGTGATTTTCTCCACGACAGAGCGAATGGCCTCCTGTGTATTGTATGTCCGTGGCCATTGTTGATTTCGGAGACTACAATTTCAAACTCAGTGCAGCAGCTACGTCATGGCTCTCAGCCACGCCTTCTGTTCGTTGGTTGGTCCGGCGTTTTTTCTGCCGAAGTAAACGAGGCAGAGCTCATTGTGATCAGACGGAGTGGTGAAGTGAAATGAAATTGAGCGGAGGTACGTAGGCTGGCGGAGTCAGGCTATAATGGAAGTACTACAGGCTTCAGATAGAGATGATTAATAATACAGTTGAGTTAGTAATCCTGGAAGTATGATGTCTTCACGTGGTTCCGTTAATGAAGGGTTCCCTGCTGAAAAATCCAGTACAATACCATTAGAAAAAAAAACCATTAGGGACCATTAGGTTTCTAATGGTCTAATGGGAATTAGAACCCCATTAGAAACCATTAGAAGAAACCATAAGGAACCTACTGGTCCCATTAGGATGTAAAACCATTAGGAACCTACTGGTCCCATTAGGATGTAAAACCATTAGGAACTTACTGGTCCCATTAGGATATAAAACCATTAGAGACCTACTGGTCCCATTAGAATGTAATACCATTAGAAAGCTACTGGTTCCATTCGAATGTAATATCATTAGAAAGCTACTGGTTCCATTAGGAGCTAAAACCATTAGAAAACTGGTCCCATTAGGATCTAAAACTATTTTAAAAACATACTGAGAAACCTACTGCTGCAACAGAAATTATAGCAGAGTCCTAACACTGGGCACCAGAGACATGTCTATACATATTGTGTATGTATTCGGATATTTTCCACTCCGAATTGGGAACAGGACATATGGGGTGTGACAACTCATTGCAGTTTGTGATTTTAATTAAATTTTTTTCAGAACATGAACCATCAAACCATCAGGTTGTGTTCTTTTCCCTCCTCTTGGATGGATGAGTCATAAACGATGATTTAATTACAAAAGGCCAAATATGATTTAATCACAAATTTAATCACAAAAGGCCAAAGGTGATCTTGGAATGTATTAAATGAAATCACTGAACACTGCAATCTACAAACATACTGTACAGCCTACACAAGGACCCACCAGAAATCACACAGATGTGATCGCCAAAGAAGGCTATAACATCTGTGTTCCTCCATCACATTAGGAACTATTAGAGACCACTACACCCTGTAGAGTCCACTAGACCACTGTATAGTGACCATTAGACCGGTATAGAAATGCCTGTAGGAACCATTAAGACTTAGACTCCTGAGGGAACCATTAAGACTCATGTAGGAACCATTAGTAGGGACCAGTTAAAGTCCTGTGGATTTGTGTAGGAAATGATAGAATCCCATTAGAAAAACAAACCGAACCATTAGGAAAATAAAAGTAGCCATTAGAAACCACCATTACAAAACCACCAGGAACCATTAGAAACCAATAGAATATGCTGAATGGTTGCTTAATGGTTTCTCTGACTTTTTTCAGCAGGGTTGACATCCTGACAATGCAAGAAATTAATTTGCAGGGGCTGGATATAAATGTAATTTCATGTACAGTGCATATCCGCAGGTCAGCATTTGACTCACAATGTGTCTGAAAAATGCTTTTAGGATGCCAATGTAGGCTTGTCAGAAACATCTGTGAGGAGTGAAGATTGCAAAAGAATGAGACGATGGCTTAGATGGCCCCAGATGAATGAAGAATGATCTTGCTTTTTTCTTTCTGAAATCCTTTGATGTCTGCATATTTTGTATAATGATCAAATCCATTTCCACTCCAGTAAACAAATGACAGTTCTTTCATGAAGTAAATATCAGGCTCCAAAGATTGATTTTGAAGAGTACATATAGCATGGGTCAAAAGTGGTAATTTTTTCCACCGAGCATGTTCCGAATGATCAAATAACCATCTCATGTTCAACAGCAATTTACTCTCCAAAGCTGCAGCGGAGGAGTACCAGGCAACAGAGGGACTGCAAAGACATGCTGTATTGAGCATACTATGTTGTGTCTCACTCAAAATTGGTCAAGATGATCGGAGCTATGATTGAAAGCTGAACAGTATATATAGTACTGTATATCGTGGGCACAAGTTTTGGTGATTATGTATCATTGTCTACACTGCTCACTTCAGGCTTACCTCATAGGGTTCATATGAACCCTATATTAAATTCTATTTATATGCTACCTCTGGGTTTGATTATTCATCAGCATAAAATATCCTTTCTTTGTTATGCTGATGACAAGCAGTTATATCTTTCAGTGAAAATCTACTGATTTCAGCAATGTGTCATTGTTGCATGACTTTTTAGCTGATGTTCAAAATTGGTTGGCAAATAATTTTTTGCAGTTAAATTCAAATAAAACAGCAGTCATAATACTTGGTCCAAAGTTTGTGTCAGAAAAAATTCAATCATCTCCAGGACCTCTCGCATCAAATATTAGGCCCTTTTCTCTAAATCTTGGTGTGATTTTTCATACTGAACTCAAATTTGAGTTCCACGTTAAGAAGCTTGTACAGTCATGCTATTTGCAACTCCGTAACATAGCGAAAATTAGGTCTGTTTCGTCGTTTGAAGATGCTGAAAAAAATTTTCATGCATTTATTTAATCTAGATTAGACTACTGCAACTCTTTATTTACCTGTCTGAATAAGAAATTGTTGGACAAACTGCAAGTAGTTCAAACTTCAGCTGCAAAATCACTCACTAAAACAAATCAGAGAGCCCACATAACTCCAATTGTAGCATCTTTGCACTGGCTGCCAGTACATTTTAGAATTGATTTTAAAATTTTGTTAATTACCCTCGAAGCACTCCGTAGTATGGCAAAAGAATATATTTAAGAGAGCATTTAAATCTTTATGGACCTAATAAGGCTACGTTCAGACAGCAAGCAAATGTGGCCCAAATCCGATTTTTTTGCCCTTATGTGACCTGTATCAGATCTGTTAAAGACAGTTTGAACAGCACAAATTAGATTTTTTTAAATCCGACCCAGGCCACTTTCATGTGGTCCTAAATCCGATACGTATCTGATATTTTGCAATGCGACTGCTGTCTGAACAGCCAGGTCGCATTTATATGACCTTTACGTCATTGAAATGCAACAAACGTCACAAATCTGCGTCCCAGGAAGAGGAGCGGCGGGAAAAACAATAACAACAACAGCCATGGCGGAGGACGGAGTGGAAAGTGGACAGTGGAGGGAGAGCGAAGTCTTAGAATTAATAAATATTTGGGGTACAGAATTATTTGTCTGTAATGGTACTGACTTCGGTTGTAGATAAACTTTATCAGTGCCACACGCACCGAGACGAGATGCCTCCATATTTACTTCTGTAAACAAACAGTGCGTGCCTGTGTGGTCACTTATTACCTCAGGACCTCTTTTGCGCAGTCGGGTCACTTCAGGGTCGCATTCAGTTCATACTCAAAACTGATAGAAGTCGCATATAATGTGTAATATGAAAGAGCACACAAAAAAATCGGTTTCTCCAAAAAATCCAAATTGTGCATCAAGACCTGCTGTCTGAACGTAGCCATAGATTGCTCAGGTCCTCAAAGCAAGCATTATTAGGTATTCCAGAGTCTAAGTTAAAAACAAAGGATGATTGAGCCTTTTCAGTTAAAGACTCTGGAATGGACTCCCAAATAATATTAGGAATGTCTTTATCCTCTTTAAAATCTCTTTTAAAGACTCACTTTTATAGGCTTGCTTCTATTGATTAAATTCTTTTATAGAACTGGTGTGATTTTGTGCGAGTCTGCTTAAAATCCTAATTCTTCCTATTTGTATGTTTACCTGTTTGTGAAGCACTTTGTGCTGTATTGCTTGAAAGGTCCTATATAAATTTATTTGGTGTACCTGGTTTTCTGACTTCCTGGTTTTCTGATCATTGGAGTAGTTGTTGATTACGACTCTAGCTTTATCCTTCTGTGCTGCTCTTCCAGCGCTCATTTTTGACCCAGCTTGATTTCTAAAAAAGTCACTGATTTTCATTCCTGGCTAGGTATGAGTTACTGCCTATTAAAGAGAAAAACGACCGCCACACAAAACCAACGTTTAAGAGAAGATTTATTCGCTTGAAGTGCAGATATTATGTTTTGGATTTTTTAAAACTGTTTTATTAAGTAAATTTGACACAATTATGAAAATACTAGGGATCTCCATCTTTCCATTCCTCAAAAAGGTTTAGCCAATGAGAGGCTAAGGAATGCTTTGGCAGTCACTTGACAGTGATGTTGAAGACCCATATCTTAACTAAAGCCTGTAGGCTCCAGGCTTCACATATTTTGTACTGAATACCCACTCGTTTTAAGCTTTTTCATCAGTTTAGCCTGGTTTTTGCATGAGCTTGGGCTCCCCCTCAGTTTCTGTGTTGGTTGCGCAACAATGGGAGTTTCATTGATGATCCCTGTTTCTATTCTCATTGCTAGTGTCTTGTCTACAAAGCAAAAGTGGTGATATGTTAACTGATTGCAAAAATGACTCTAAACACTCCATAACTGATGGCTGTGAGGTACAGCTAGAAAATGATGAAATTCTGTTCAGTTATGCAAGGTAATTTACAAGCAATACTTAAGATGGCTAGCATAAGCGTGAATAATAAACTTCCTAATGCATAGTATGTTGTCAGAACCCATTTATTAAACAGATAAATAACCATATACGCAAGAGAAACGTGATTTATCTCTTGTATTCATTATCTTGAGCAGATATTATCGCAGGTATTACCGTATAGCTGTGTGCCTAGCACAACCCTCATATGAATGCCTTTCATATCTCTTCCTATTGAACAACTTGCGTATCTATTAGAAGTATGTCTCCTTTAATTGGTTTACGTCTTGCGTGTTTACCACTCCTCGGCTATCTTGTTTCCTGGTTATTTCCTCTTGACCGCTTGATGTGTAATTACGACTCCTGCTTTGTGGTGCAAGTTGCTGGATTGTAACATGTCTTTTGTGTTTGGGACCAGTCAATATTCTGAATAGAAACTCTTTGTCTTTACTAAATCTAATGCGTTCTTTAATGACAGCTATTTCCTGAAGCTTTTCTCTTTACTCAGTAAACTTAAAAAAACTTCCAAGCTGACTCAGGGTCCAGGATTGGGATTGCTCAAGTCAGTTTGTCGGTCCAGTTTAATAGGGTCAAGCTCCCAAGCCAAATCACGGTCCAGGATTGGGACCGCGTTCTTATAAACCTTTCCAAGTCCTCTGTCCAGTTTGTTAGGAAAAGCTCCCAATCCCATGGCCTTCAGAATTGGACCCAAGTTCCCCTCAAGATCAAGAATTTGGAATTTAGGCTGCCAGTCATATACCTCACCTCTCAGTGGGACAATCCTCTCAGTCATCTCTCTTCCATCCTCTTTTGGGATAGTTTGATGCTTGCAAAGTGTCCACTTCACCTGGCTGTTGTCTCAGAAGCTATTGGCCAGTGATCGACAACCGTACTGAACTGTACTATCCTTATCCGGGTTTTCATCTCCAAATTAGCATATAAACTGTCAATAAAACTGCCTTTTAGATTGTCCCCTCCCTCCACACTTGATTCGTAGTCTGGAACATAACAATGTCACTCCTTTCCTTGTTCTGGGATCTGGGACGTTTGCCCCAGATTTGATCATTACGCACTGCTTGCATGTTTTGCAAACAAAGTGATGTTTTAGCTTATGTGGTTAGCCTAGCTGGCAGCAATGTTAGATTATTATGCATGCGGAATTGGTTGCTTAACACAACAATAATCCTTGTTTAATTTGTTGTATCGGTGGATACTATTATTCACAGATCATTAAATTATTGTTGTGTCCATCTGTTGGGAGTCTCACAGGAGAGCAGACACTTCAGGTCATTCTTCTGGTCAAAGAGCTGAGGACGTGTGGTATCACAGTTGATGGGAAAATGGCGGGCTTTGTGTCTGTTTCAATTCAAATGTTTAAATATTTGTTTTTTGGTTCAGCTTCCTCTTAAAATTGCCGAAAACATATTTTGTTGCATCATGGGGCAATTCTTTCATTTGAATTGCACTTCATACAAAAGTTGTCTTCCTCTTTAAGATTTTTAGCTCTTTTGCTCTTGCAAATGGACCATGTCTTGCTCTTGATTAGAGAATCTGTTAATGTCAACAATGTAACATAATATTATGTCATGAGATGAAATGACCAAAGCCACATTTAAATATTTTGTATCATGCGCTCATTGGTTTTTTATAAAGTTCTCTATTGCACCTTTCAAGAGAATGGATAGTGTTCTCACCTTAGAAAAACTGTAACAGAATACTAAGACGTGTAATCATTACTGCATCTAAAATGAGAAGCACAGCAACAATCCTGATCTCACATGTTACTGTAGTTTTATTCCAGAGAAGAAATGAGTAATTCAGTGCTCCTCCTGTTTCCTAGGAAAGTTATTTTGCAATGTTTATGCTATAGATCTCAGTTCTCTCAGTGCTGCAGTAAGACCTGACTCATCCCATTTACAGTAACTACACCATTGACAGTCTGCACAGCTAAACTACCTTCCCTTAGCAAAATAATTCTTTTTCTTTCACAAATTTAATAGTAATGGCTATGATAAAAATTCAACCCTATTTCCAAAAATGTTGGGACACTGTTTAAAAGGCAAATAAACACAGAATGCAAGGATTTTAAAATCACTTAAACTATATATTATATTCAAAATAGTACACAGACAATGGGCCTCATGCAAGAAGTGATATAAGAACAAATGTTCTTTTATTTTTGTTCCTATCCCTGAGTTTTTCTGATTTTGTTCTGACCCATTGATTTCTGGGATGCACCAATGTTTTCTTATTTTTGCTCTTCTCTTAGGTAAGAGAACTTTACGAGTGGTCAAGAGCACTCTTAGCGAAATAACAGAAAACAGAAAACTGTTTATCTGTCTACAAATTGCTTGTCCATAGCACGGGAACACAAGTTTTAAAACCTAAACATTAAAAATCCAGCATATAATCAAATTTTGATTGTTTTATGTTTTTAAGCAATTATAATGATTTTATTATTTAATTCTTGGGCTAAAGAGTTTGGCCAGTTGATCCTAATTAGGACTAAGCTATAAAAACCCTTAGATACTTGCATGCATTCTGCTTCTGAATGGCTTACCTATTGCTGTTGGACGCTTTGGCCATCCAGGCCTCGCGCAGAGAGCGCGTTTTTAGAGATTGCGCAGATCTGTTTGCTGAGGCAGATGAATGGCTACTCGTACCAAATGTGAAAGCAACCGTACTTGAGCACAGAAGATTACTGTTATGTGTTACGGCTCTCTTGTTCTAACAAATGCTGCGGTGAAAAAATATCTCCATTCAAACTAAGAAATTCAATGCTTGCTCGAAATGTAGGCGGATGAAAACATACAATCACAACTGGTTACCACACGCAAAAACTCAGAGATTTATGGAATAATTTGTGAGTAGTTACATTCGCGTGGTTACCACAGAATAATAGATCAGTGCCGTGACAAACTAAAGAAAATGCAGCTGTGATATTTCAAAGTGCGGGATGCGGTGCGAAAGCCTGGCAGCTCAAGTCATGAGATAAATAAATTTTCGTGGTATGAGGCAGTGGACAGCATAATCGGCCAAAAACACAAGGGCGAAAGAATTCCGTATGCAACATCCACCTATATCATATGTAATCAGGACATTTTCGGCTTATCTTGATGTTTGGGTACCCAGAGAAAGATTTGGATGTGTAAAAACATCAAGCATTCAGTCAAGAAAATTTCGAGTTTAATTTTTTGTGCTGCTATACGTGGTAATCCATGATACAGATGACACACTGGGTTGCTAAGGCACACGCAGCGTATTAATTCACAATATTAATATTCAATATTAATATTCTTAACCCCGTTCTCGATAATAAAACCCCCCGAAATATACTGGTGCCTCCTTTTAAAATCGTTCCCCATTTAAAACCACCTAGGCGCATACTGCAACGCGCTGTATTGGAATTTTGACATGCATACAAGTGTATCCAGGTACGGTACGATATTACTAGTGTGAAAGCTGACCAGTGGGAGGAGAGGGGAGGGGGGACAATCGTACTGTGGCACGGTACGGAACAAGTGTACCTAGTGTGAAAGCGCCTGAGATTGCCAGGAGCAGTCGGCTCTTTGCACATGCCACATCACCTGCCCTTATATGGTGTTTAGTGGGTGTCATATATGCTAATTTAAAACAAACGGCCACGCGCTTCCAATTTACGATAAAGTGGGATTCAACTTTCTGCACACATGAGTAAGACCAGATTTGGACGGTAAGAGCATTTGTTGCATACGGAGTTTATTTCTCTTATTTTTTCTCTTAGCAAAAAAATAAGAGAAATTTAAGAGAATGTCGCTGCATGAGGCCCAATGTCATGACCTTCATGTCTCTGTAATTAGCACTTCTATTGTTCTAGCGGTCCTTGTGAGTTTTGCAGTTTGTCTACCGAAATTGATTTATTGTCTCATCAACCCCCAGCCTCTTGGTGGGATCCTTTAGAACCTCGCTCCTTTCCTTTTGTGTCTTGTCTGCATTATTTGTGCATAGTGTCTTATTCTTTGCTGGATTGTAAGCTTGTTCAAATCACATAACCCTCCAATCAGTAATTATCCTCCAGTCTTGAGAAAGATTCTCGTCTTCTTGCAACTATTTGTTAACAATGAAATTGCCTTTTAGTATTGAGTGACCTGCTCTGCGTCTTCAGTGCCTTTGATAATAGTCAATTAAATTATCCTTTGTTACTCCTCTGAGTCTATTTAATAGGAACATCACTCAAGCATTCATCGGTCTCCAAGATTGGGACTGTGTTCCTGTTCATTCCTTCATTCCTGTTTCCAAGCAGTCCTGCAGCAGCAAGTGGGATTCTCTGCCTGGCTTCCGCACTAGGACAGTTTCTGGTCTTCATCAACTCAGCCACTGCTTCACAATGATAATTAACCCTATATTTTTGAGCCTGAATACTCAAGACTCTGAAATTCAATAGGGGCTGTGCGCAATGAGGGGCATCAGGCTAGCTCTTTGCATTGTGTCAGCTGTCCTTAAACCAAATTCCAATTGTTAAACAAAATTATTTGAGGGTAAACAGTGAGTATCTTGAGCCATGGTGGGAAAATTGAATTTTTTGCACAATTCATTTTTGAAGAGCTGACACATTTCCCAGACAGCACGCATACGTCTCGCCAATAGGTCGCCAAGACATCGGCATTTGGTAAAATGCATTTTACCAAATTTTACAAAATGCCGATGTCTCGGCGACGTATTCCCAATTAGCAAACGCTCTCTATAATACGTCTCGCCGGTGCAACTTTATTCATCGTGCCGACGTCGGCGAGACATATGCGTGCTATCTGGGTTCATATACATACACGTATGATTTTGTAGCTGCATAATGCCTCTTTAATAATTAGTTGTAGCACCTTTGGTAGCACTCACTGCAACCAGATTCTTCAAATAACTGATGATCGGTGTTTTTCATTGTGGTCGAGGAACTCTGGGCCACTCTACTAAGTAGAATTGCTTTAATGCACTCAGGAATTCTCCTGACAAATCTAAAAAAAATATAAAACGTCTACCGATACAAAAATGAATATTGTGCTTCTATACATTGGTTTCCCCATCTATAATGAGCATTGTTAATATGACTGCAGGATGTGCTGCCAGGACGTTGACATTTTGAAACCAAATGAACATCATACAGGCACATTCACTGTAGATGAAAAAACCACCATATGAATAACACTCTAAGAACAAAGAGTGTTTGCTTCATGTTTTGCAGTCTTTGCTTTCGATAAGCATAAACAATGCCAATTCCTGATTTATGACAAAATAGGAAGTGTTTTGCTTTTGTTTATTCACAGCTGCCCTGACAGCCTTTAATCAGGCTGATCTTAGATACCTCTGTAACAAGCAACTGTAACATGCAAAGTCCAAAAACAAGTTCTTGCATTATTGTTTTCCATCTTGGACGTTTTCTGATTTATCAAAATGTTATCTATTTTGCTGACCCCGTGAAGTCACCTTATAAAGTGCAGATCTTTATGCTCACCAGCTACAAAGTGCCTGAGTTCAATAGACTAGATTAAGTTAATTAGCGTACACTTCTTCGGCAAAGTCATTTTTAAGTATTCCTGCACATAACAATGCTTTTCATATACAGTGCTGTGAAAATGTATTTGTACCCTTCTTGATTTCCTCTGTTTTTGCTTTTTTGTAATTTTGTTTCTGATCATCAAACCAATTTTAGTATAAGACAAAGACAATGTGAGTAAATGCAAAATGCATCTTTTAAATGATTATTAGATTTATTGAATGTAAAGAGTTATACAAAACCTATATCACTGATGTGAAAAAATAATAACTCCCCTAAAACTAGTGACTGGTTATGCTACCATTGAACAACAACAACAGTAATCAATTGAGGATGCTAGTGCTAAAAGGGGGTCTAGTGCCATCAGTGACATTTTGAGAAAATGAGCAAAAACACTTTTTTTCACCTATGTGGGGAAACTGCTCAATGCACGGTCATTTTTATGGTCATGCTGCTAGCTCAATGAGACTTACAGGGAAGATGCAGAGAGACATCTAGTGTTAAAAAATGGCAGTAACTCAAATTTCATCAAAATGGCACTTGACCCCCTTTTAGCACTAGCATCCTCAATTGTTTGCAGTGACTGGCAATGAGTGGTTCACATCCCTATGGAAGGATTTTGGTCCACTTCTCTTTGCAGAATTATTTTAATTCAGCAACACTGGAGGGTTTTTCAAGCATGAATGGCCTTTTTAAGGTAATGCCACTGCATCTCAATAGGATGCAAGTCAGGAGTTTGGCTTGGCCACTACAAAACCTTCATTTTCTTTCATTAGAGCCATTCAGAGGTGGACTTGCTTATGTGCTTTGGATTATTGACCTGCTGCATAAACAAAATACGCTTGCGCTTTTGGTCACAAACCAATGACCAGATATTCACTTTCAGTATTTTCTGGTAGAGAATTCATTCTTCCATCATTTATGGCAAGTCGCTCAGGTCCTAAAGCTGTTAGGCAGCCCTAGACCATAAAAATACCACCACCTTGTTTGACTGTTGGAATGATGTTCTTATTATGTTAGCTTTACACCAGATGTAACGGAACTCATTGTTATGATCCAGACAAGGAACCAGATACAGATTTAGAGTACAGTCCACAAGGGAGTATTTATTAATAGGGATACAGTTATAGTAGAACAAAAGGCCAGAGCCCAGAACAGAAGAGGGGGCTGTCCAGATTAGTTGGTAATGACTGGAGAGGGTCTGCTTGAGATCAGAACCAAAGAGTTTAGAAGGAACGCAGACCCAATTCTGGATATTGATGAAGGCTAGGGAGCAGTTTCTAATAAATGGACGCAGAGAAACTAGAGCAACACATTGACAAGTGCACAGTCCCAATCCTGGAGATTGTGCGGATTGTTCCAACTAATAAGACTCCGAAGAGTGATTTTTTCTTTCTTTATCATTAATTTTCCGAAACGTGGTGGGAAAGCTTTGCTCAAGACTAGAAGACAAACTGACGAGCAGGATTTGTAGGGAAAAAAGCGTTACAATCCACCAACCATGCTGGAAACAAAATGAGCTTATATACACCAGACATTCACAAATGGAGTGTGGCATGCAAATGACAACACCTGGGAGCAAGGGCAAAATGAGCCAATAAATCAATTAGAGGAGACAAAATCACAAAACCTATACAGGCGACTGGAACGGGAGAGGATCTAATTAAAGACACACCAGGATTGTGACACTCATGTCTTCCAAAATGTTCTCATTATTGATTCATCAGTCCATATAATATTATCCTCACAGTCTTATGTTACATTCACATTACGTATGTACAGTCATGAGAAAAAGAAAGTACACCCTCTTTCAGTTCTACAGATTTGCATATCTGGATATTTAAAAAATTAGCTGGTCCTAATCAGGTCCTAAAATTAAGTAAAACCAACCTCAAATGTAAAACAACACACAAAGGATTCCATCGTGCCATTATTTATTAAACCATAATTCAGCCAAAATGCAGAAGTCATCTGTGAAAAATTAAGTACACCCCATAATTCAATAGCTTGTAGAACCATCTTCAGCAACAATGACCTGAACTGATCGTTTTCTGTATGATTTTCTCAGTCTCTCACATCTGGGTGGGGGAATTTTGGCTAACTCCTCTTTACAACATTGCTTCAGTTCATTGATGTTTGAGGGCATTTGTGTATGCATAGCTCTCTTAAGGTCCCGCCACATCATTTCAATCAGGTTGAGGTCTGGACTTTGACTTAGCCATTGCAACAACTTTTTTTTTTTCTTTTCCAGCCATTCCGTCGTAGATTTGCTACAGTGCTTGGGATCATTGCCCTGTTGCATGACCGAATTGCGGCCAAGCTAAAGCTGTCATACTGATGGTTTCACATTTGTCTCTCGAATACTTTGGTACACAGCGGAGTTCTTGATTGACTCAGTGACTGCAAGGTGCCCAGGTCCCTTGGCTTGTGGTTTATTCAGATGCAACTTCACAAACATAAGCCTTGCCGCCATGTCCTTTTTGGAGAGAAGAGGCTTTCTCCTGGCAACCCTTCCAAACAAGGCATACTTGTTCAGTCTTTTTCAAATTGTACTGTCGTGAACTTTGATATTTAACATGCTAACTGAGGCCAATAGAGTCCTAGATGAAGTTCTTGGGTTTTGTGCCATTTCTACGAGCATTGCACAGTCTGACCATGGGGTGAATTTGCTGGGATGTCCACTCTTGGGAAGATTGGCAAATGTCATAAATGTTTTCCACTTATGAATAATCTTCTTATCTATAGAATGATGGACTTCAAATTGCTTAGAAACGGCCTTATAACCCTTCCCAGATTGATGGGCAGCAGCAATTGCTTCTCTAAGGTGATTGCTCCCTCTTGGCATTGTGTGAACAAACACCTGCATGCTCCTGTCCAGCAAAGTGCCAGAACCTCTGCTTTTATAAAGGTGGTCACACTTGCTGATGATCTATTAATCAAGTGCATTTGATCCGCAACCCTCAGCTGTTAATTACCTTCTTAATCCCAATGGAAGCAGTAAGGGTGTACTTTGTTTTTCACACATGGTTTCAGCATTTTGGCTGAATTTTTGTAAAACAAATGGCATGGTGGAATCTGTTATGTGTTGTTTTACACCTGAGGTTAGATTTACATAATTTTAGGACTTGATTAGGACCAGCTGATTTTTTAATTATGTCCTGATACATAAAGCCATAGGACTGAAGGTCGGTGTACTTTCGTTTTCTCATGACAGTATCTCGTTCTTCAATTCTGATTTTTTAATCGGATTACATTGGCATATCTTGATTGCATTCATAATTTCAAGTGACCTGTATCTAACTGTAATGTGACCGCATTTGCCCTTTGAAACAGCAGGCACACGTTTGATACGTTTTTGCAGTTATCTGCGCCATCAATGACAAAAAACATCAAATTTGTGAGAGCACTAATGACAAATATGCAAAAATTTAAAAATCGGGAAGAGGGCAAATACCTTTTTCACAGCACTGTAATAAATGTGCACTTGCCAACTTATTTTGGAGTTGGTCTCTATCAGTTTTTTTCTGTTTTGGGCTGCTTCTCTGTTCTAGACAGACCATCTACACACTACAACATTATGGTAATTTTTCAGTCTCCACAAAGATGGCTCTTGCCTCTTCTGTCCTGGTGAGAGCAGCAGGGAGCCTTTTTTTTTTTTTTTTTTTACATTCGCAGTGATAGAGCAACACGGGGTGCAACATGTAGAAAATTTTAGCAGATTTCTTCTGAATGCACCTTTAATTCAGCCATATTGGAGAGTTTTCGACAAATATCTGCCCGTTTAAGGTCCTGCCAGCAACATTGTAATGGGGTTCAGGTGAAAACATTGACTCGGCTATTCCAACATTTCTTTTAAGCCATTCATGAGTGGACTTGTTCCTGTGCTTTGGATTGTTGTCATTCTTGTTCTTGAGCTTCAGATGAAGGATTGGTTCTCTTTCTCCCTCTAAATTCATGGTTGTGTCACTCATGACAATATTTCCCAAGCCCTAAAGCGGAAAGACATCGACATACCATCACAAGACCACCAGCATGTACCGTTCCCACTTAACCCAAACAATCATTAAATGTGGTTGATGAGCTGATTGAGTTATTAAGGCGGTAATTACTTTTTCACACAACACCAGTTGTTGGTGGGCTGGGCTGCCAAAATCTTGTCATCCAAATACGGGAAGGGGGTTGGGGGGTTCATGTGCCAAACATGAATTATGTATTATCACATTCATTAATTCATCAAATTGTTTTGCTGAATAGGGTGCAAGAATAGTTGGCAAAAGTGGGTATTTTACATATAAAATGCTACCAGATCTACAGTATCACATTTTTTTTAATGTACTTACACAATGTAGGCCATCACTGTCAGATTAGAAAGGTATCAGGGACTCATCTATTTTCTCCACGGATATTCCCTGCTGCTCCGAACGGACTCAAGCAACATTTTGTCTCTCTGTGCCTGAAGAGAGAAGTCTGTGAAGGACAATTCACAGAAATTACAGTTCACAGAAATCTTCGGTTCAGTTTTGATGCACTGTGTACTGCATCAGATTCTTGAGTCCAACCATTTAATGGCCTTTTGACAAAAAAAATCCTCTCCATAAATGCTTTTGATCCAGACACATTGAGTTCAAGCGATACAAACTGAAACATGATGGTCAGATTTGCTTTTCCTATTTTCTGAGAAAATGCCACCCACTGCTTGCAGGTGGAATTTGTGATATCCTTTTCACCTGATTGTATTTCCTCCCGACTGACTCAAAACTCCTCAGAAAGTTGGTCACTGTCAAGAAATGGCATTCTGAGAGCTATAGCCACTTGCTCTATGCCACTGTGGAGAAACTCCTTGAACAGACGACAGGTCTCAGTTTCACTTTGACATTTTCTTACGAAAAATCAAACCATTTGTCAATGTCCCCAGTCACAGCATCATAGAAGTTTGCAGTCCTTTTTCAGTGGGGACAATTTCTGCAACAGTAATTTGTCTATCAACTGCCAAATCCAGTGTCAAAAAAGCTCTCCTGCTTTCACTGCAGTATTCTTTTCCTGATCTTGGAGACTTCCTCATAAACATTAGGAATTCAGAGTAGTGTTTCCTGCAGCTTTTCACCAGTTAATCAAATGCACATCCAACGTCTGGGAAAAAGCTCATGTTTATTTCGGCAGAGCATGATTTCAGGTCAATCTCACAAATGTTCCTCAGCGCCAGGCCTCTCTGATTTGCAGGCCTCTTCGATTGACCTGAAATATGATGTAAGAGCTGGCCAGCTTTGTAGCAGGCGATCAGCATGAAATTTGATGTAAGAACTGGCCAGCTTTGTAGCAGGCGATCTACGGCTGCCTTTAATGAGTTCAAACATGATGCAGAACTTCTTTTAACTAAATAACAACGAACTTAAAAAATCCTCACAGTTCCACTCTTTGAGAAACAGATATTGAAAAGTGGCTGTTGACTTTAAAAACACTAATTCAATGTTGATCAACTGCTGATTGCAGTCATAGTTGGTGCTATGAACTATGTGAGCTGGACAACACGTGGCCAGTATGCAATCAATTGTGCTGCTTAAAAGTAGTAAACTGAATAGTGTGTCTCCAAAGTTGACTCTGGCGTTGTCCACAGCATATGCGTTGACATGGCTAATATCCGACTGGTGCTTCTTAAAACAGGTCCTGATGGCTTAGTGCTTGCCATACACTGATTCATCACTGTCCTTGTAAAAGTGAAGTAGCTTGCAGTGTACTCCACTTGACTCGTAAAATATCTGAGGCACACTGGAAACATTTTCCTGCTCCCCTTCTTTGAGACATCAGTGGCAACAGAGAAGGAAAAGGGATCACAATCTTTGACCCTGATGTGTTCATTGCAAACATCTCAGCTTTTGTTCCTCCCAAGTGCATTTTCTAACAGTATTTGAGTTTTGGAACAGGGCATTATTTTGTTCACTAAGACAGTCAGTGCTGTTGCCGTGCAACCTGTGTTTAACTGTATGGTACACATATAAAACCTCACTGGCAGTTATTTTATCATTTTTGGACGTAGATGCTACAAAAAATATATACTGGTATCCCTTGCAGTTTCAGTAGGTGTTGCTCTCTTGTTTATCTCTTTTTGAAGCTTGCTTGGTTAGATCATCCCCTCCTCCATGGCTAATTAGGAAGCCCCAATGGCATAATGTACAGAAAGCTATATAATGTACAGTCAAAGAGTTGGATCATCTTTGACTGGTTTTACCTGCTGAATTTTGTTCTCCCATGGCTTATTAAAGCTGCACAATCGTATCTTTTTCAAAGGCCACTGGATCATTCGCTCGCACCTAAACTAGCAGGAACTGCAGAACTTCACTCCCAGGCCAGCTCGCTTTGTAACTGGTGTCATAAGTTCACAGAAAAGACATGAGGAGACAAACAAAACTAGGAACTAGGAACTTTTCTGGGTGAATCCACAGCACTGGAAATTTGTCAGCCAAGAGAATTTTGCAGCTGGTGTCTTTTTGGCTATGATAGATGTACTACTAGCACAGATGTATCACAGGTATGAATCATTAAATTACATGACACATTGAACATGCTAAACAAAATTCATGCCCTTCCAGTGCAAGATCGATGTAAATGAGCAGCTTGTTTTCAGGGTAGATACTCAGCAGACTTTGTGGTATATTCTGTGGAGGAAACTGTCCAGTTCATAAGGGTTTGTAAGCAGTAAAGATATTTCATCCTTTAGAAAGTTTTATGGTTCCTTTGGGAAAGAATACCGAAGGTCTTCATCCTGAATCTAGATATTGCTTTCAGGCTTTATTGCAGTATTACTTGTCACTAATGCAACTGCTGTACGTGCTTCGACCAAACTCAAACTAGTGAAGATCCACAATGGGACAAGCTGTATCCTCTAACTCCGATATTACTTGAGAGTGGTTAAGTTCCCAAACTGGATCTTACTGATCTGATCAAGGATTTTGCTGGACGTAAATCCAAAAGAACAAAATTCAGAGACAAGTACCCATCATATTTGTTCTGTTGCTGTTCTTTAGGCTACTGGGTTGGTGACAGTGTGCATTAAAGAAGCCACTCAAAAACTGCTGTAGAGTTTGTTTGGTCTTATTTTTAATATTGTAACTGCTTTTCAAAGATATGCATCCATAATATATGCACTTTGCTTTGAAAGGGACTTACTTGCCAAGGAAAATGACCGGATAGATCGTAAATGCATGTGGCGAGAAGTACCTACAAAATGACAAAGTAATTGGTATTTATGACCACAGCAAAGGAGGACATGAGATGAGATATATATATATATATATATATATATATATATAGAGAGAGAGAGAGAGCAAAAGTTCATGTAGGGAGGAGGTTGAGGTGATTGGATGGACATGGAAAATAACAAACTTTCCCTCAGGAGGCCTATGTTTGATTGCTGTTTCCATAAGTTTACTATTTTAAAGTTTGAGACATGAATTTAATTTAAAAGGCTTGACTGTCTTTTGCAAAACCACAATCACCTTTCCATAACGCCAAACCTTAATCTAACCTTAACCTTTTGGAAGTGATAACTTTAACCAAATCTACAATGTTTCTCTAACAGTTTGTTTTTTTTTCTGGTGCAATGCCGCTGTTACTTTTGGTAATAAAGGAAATGCTTCTGCAATAATATCAGAAATACTCCTATGGATAATATCTTAGGTATCTATGGAGTATATTTTGCCGCCTGTGGCATGATTATATGTGAAACATTGCTGATAAATAATTTAAGCTTTGGTACTTCTTTCTTTTTTCAATTTCTCAACCTGCTTTGTCATCTTATTAAGTGTGATTTTGGTGCTGGTCATTTAGTAATTTTAAAGGTTGACAATATGGGCTATGGTAGATCTTGTCCCTATGCTGTGTCTTTGCAAAGGGACTTTGCTGTCCATGCTTGTAACATTAGGCTATATCAATATCGCCAATATCCAAATGGTTGATGTGTAATCAAAACTGTGCATAGGGGGAGCCAATTGCAGGATCAACAATTAGCAACTAGGGCTCGTTTACAAAAAGGAGAACGAGGAGAAATAAAATACGGCTTGGAGAACCTGCTGTACCTAATAATTTACTCACTAATAATCTAGACACTTAGGAGGAAACCTTGAATTTGGAGAACCCAGTTAGAGTCACTGCTACTAATGAGATGTTCCCAACTGAGCCAAAAACCTGCAACCTATATGTATAGCACAATCAATGGCTACAGTTGATTGCAATAAGGGAATAACAAGCTAATAAATCAACTAACATGAGCAACCCGCAATACTGCTGGAACAGGGGAAAAATAAATTAAGCAGATACGCAGGTTGTGACATAAGATGTTTAAAACTGCTTGTTCTTTTGTCTGCTCAGAATGGCCTTCACTATATTTCATTGTTTGATACAGCAGCATTTTATGGCATACGTTAGGCCCCCAACAGTGACTACAGCATGGGGACCCACATCCACCTAAATCCAGCCCACAAGTGGTACACACTGTACGGTTTTCTCCCTTTATTCTCAGAGGGGGATCATCCAAAAGGGGCATAAAAACATTAAATAACACATTTCAGCTTGAGTAGCCCTGAAAACAGAAAATAACAAAACTGTAGTCATTTCTGTGGACCACATCAGCCCACCAACCAACTAGGAATGTCTCCTCCTTGGCAGGATAGTACAAACTCGTAGAAGGAGCACTTGCATTTTAGGTTGTTTACTGCTGCTGAAGACTATTATAAATACACTACCGGTCAAAAGTTTTAGGACACCCCAATTCTTCCAGTTTTTATTGAAAATTATGCAGTTCCAGTCCAATGAATAGCTTGAAATGGTACAAAGGTAGGTGGTGAACTGTCAGAAGTTTTAAACAAAAGGTAAAGTTACCCAGGTTTTTTGTACGCCATCGAGTAGGTGAAAGGATGGTTCCTAAGTCTCTGACATCAACTGTCAAACAAGGAGGAGGAAGTGTGATGGTCTGGGGTTGTTTTGCTGGATTCAGGGTCAGTGACCTACAGAGTGAAAGGTACCCTGAACCAAAACGGCTACCACAGCATTCTGCAGCGCCATGCAGTACCCTCTGGTATGCGCCTAGTTGGTCAGAGATTCATCCTACAGCAAGATAATGACCCAAAACATAAGTCCAAGCTCTGCCGGAACTACCTTAGGAAAAAAGAACAAGATGGTAAGCTTGAAAACATGGAGTAGCCAGCACAGTCTCCAGACTTAAACCCCATCGAGTGGTTTGGGATGAACTGGACAGAAGAGTGAAAGCAAAGCAACCTACAAGTGCCACACATTTATGGGAACTTCTGCAACAGAGTTGGGAAGAACTTTCTGAAGAATATTTGATTTCCATTGTAGAAAGAATGCCACGAGTGTGTTCAGCTGTTATATCTGCCAAAGACAGGTACTTTGAGTCAACAGTTTAAAATACATTTTGGTTCATAACTTGATTCCATGATTTATTTTTTAACTTCGATTGTTAATTTGTTCTATCATGTCTATGCTTTCATTCCAGAGTAAAATGAGACATTAAAATGCATAATTTTCAATTAAAAAACTGGAAAAATTGGGGTGTCCTAAAACTTTTGACTGGTAGTGTACTTGCAAATCACATTATTTTAACAGTATAATCCATCAGAATGGGCTTGTTTGTTTTTTATTTTTTATTTATCTTTGTATTTGTTTTGTTATGACTCTTTTCCACATTTTCTCAAGTTATTTATCCAAGCTAACAAATGAGTTGTCTGTGTGTATTTGCCAAAGAAATAAAGCCCACTTTTATGAATAAATTCCTGACAGTGCTTGTGTTAATTTAGTGTTCTTGAGGCTATGACTGAAGCTGAACTCCAAACATGCGATTCCCTAATTTCATTGTTGCATCCATATATGAAGTACAGCCAAAGGTGTACAAAAATGGCTGTGGGTGCATTTCATGGCCTTTAGTCACACAGCAGATTGGAATTACAGATGAAAAGTCACGGTGATATTACCACTATGTCTATTATAGATAATATTAAATATAATTTAAAAACCTTGCATGTGTGACCAGAGGCAAAAATAGAATAGTGGAGCAAGACATCAACCTCAAAAATATTGAATCCTTATGCCGCCAATGGCACGGTGGCAGCGTCGGAAATCAAGTCTTTGGGTTGGATAAATATATACATATTTTGTCATTTTTTGACTGCCCTGGTAAACTCAAGTAAATGTTCCCACATACAGAGGAGACAGGGCAATATACCACATTTTTCGCTGAATTATGCGGCTGCAATTTTTTTGATGTTGGGACACGTAAAGAAACAATTTGTTGGGGACAGGATAATTAAAAGTGATCATCCGAGCTAAAAACCTGGGTGAGGAGAGATGGAGGAGGTTACCACCTCTGGGAGAATTAAACATGAGAAGGACTGGCAAGACTAAGCTAATTGTGAAGTTAGATAACTTGAGTGAATATGCAAAAAAAAATTGCATTATTTGCTGTGTTGATTTTATGTGCCCCCTCCTCAGTATGTACTGTATGTATTCCCATCTCACCACCGGCTACTTTTCCAGCTCACTGTGTAATTTCATTTCCACTGGTTAATTGGGTGCTGACTCTAACTGCAGAGACTCCTGATGCCGTAAAATTGTGTTTGATTAGACTGCTAAAGGCGGTAGTGCTGCCTTTTTTACGTTGTTACAACCAACACATTTTCATCCCGACTCGTCATATAGTGATGCTACCTGACCGTGCATTGATAAATGACGAAATGGGAGGCTTTTACTGTCCGTATTTGATATTTAGGGTAGGTTGGTTAAGGGTTTGGGTTGGTTAAGGTTTAGGGGTTAGGGGGTAGCGTTCATTTTAAACTGGCATGAAATAAGAACGACAAAAGCCGTGCATCGAGGCTTGGTGAGGTAGCATCATGATATGAAGAGTTGAGGTGAAACTGGGCTCTTATAACACAGGAATGTCCAACTTTTAGAAAATTGTAAAAGTAGTTATGATTAATGAACCAGCTTAATAAATTATGTTGTATTCCCTGGAGTTATGGAATCATCAGTGTGCCAGTGTTTGGGCCTGGCTTTTAGAGGTGTAACTGATCTAACTTCCCAATCACTTGGTTGAACATCCCCATGCATTCACCCAGCGGCCTTCTCAGGAAAAGCCTGTCGAGTCATGCAGCAGAAGACCCACTCTCCCTGAAGAATTAGTTTCACAGTGTCAGACTTTGGCTTCCGCACATTACCTTGCAAGCGCCACGATACATCTGATCCGCTGGTTGAGTAAAGCCAACAACTGGATAGCGGAAGTAGAATGACAAATTATCATAGTCTGTACACATCGGAAATTGTCAGCGATGTTGCTGATATGCTTGTTTCCATGGTGATGTTGCTTAAAGCCTTCCTGTCATGTGACTTGTGGTTGGTTGGTTTGCATATCAATTAACATGGAGAGAGGGAGAGATTTTCCCTGTTTACCGGTACAGTATACCAGACTATTGAAGCTGCGGCTGCATGCACTGTGAGAGATGTTGGCAATGTGATACTATTTAGAATTGGCTGTTTTGGCTCCCTGTTGGCATTCTGGGCCGTTGGAAATGCCTACGCTTTTGCACTGTTCGTGGTTTTCTAATGTTGAAGATAATGAAATCATAAGAGTGTGACTTTCATTTCATCTGACCAGAGAACACAGTTCCAATCAAAGTCCCAGTAGCACTTTGCAAAACAAATAACCAGTTGGCTTGGTTGGGGAGTCCTATGGTCATTTTGAAACTTGGTGACCCCATGATGCTACTTTTTCTGTGATTCTCCAACAGTGATCCTTGGAGATTTTTTGCCTCTTTTTTAAACAGCCTCCTCACTGTGTGCCAGTCAAAATAAACTTGGGCCCTCTTCCAGGCAAGTCTGTGACAGTTCCAGTTTATTTGAACTTTATGATTATAGCCCTTACAATAGATATAGGAATTTTCATACAAGTAGCAACTTGTTTATAGACATTCCCTGACTTATGACAGTCAACAAACCTTTCCCTGATTCAGTTTGTGTGCTCTCTTATCTTTCCCATGTTGATGAATAATTAGGATATCCAGCCTTCTCCATCACTTGGTCTTTGTACCCCAGTGGTATTGGAAGTCATTGATTACTCTAATCAACTTAAAAAAGTAAAGTATAAATCAAAAAATGTTTCAGTAATATTTTGTTCTTAAGGATTTCTAGGGGTTCCAATACTTGTGGCACTTGTGGTTTTGTTAAAAAATAATTGTGATTTTTTTCTTGAAATAAATTGCATTATTCCTCATTTATTCAGTGTGAGATTAAAATTTCTTACAACCCTTTTTATTCATCTTTACCAGGAGTGCCAATAAATAAGGAGAGGACTGTACATCATGTTCTTCCTCAATTATTTAATCATCTGCGTGGGTATGTTGCTGGTAAGAACAAGCAGTGCAAAATCAATGATTTCCCTTTTCATTATGTTTAATTTTATAACACATCACTTTCACCGGTGCTATTGAATCTGTTCTGCAATAGTAACTGGACGAATTGCCACGTAGAGACAATGGCTATAATGCAGCTCAGGTTCAGAAAGTGGCCAGAATCAGGCCTCAGAGACATCTCACTTCCTAACTTTCACTAAATTTCAGCTCAGAATTTATATGACAATACTACTGCAACCAGAACAGATTGCAGAAGATTACTTTCAAATAGACTAGCCCCCCAAAATCCAAATATCAAAAGCACAATATTGGCAGGAAGAAACAGAGAACCAGGTTGTTCTTTTCCCAGAATCAGTTATACCCATTAAATAGTTCATACAGCCAAGAAAGGGAATTTGAGTGGTAGGCATCATTCCTTCCCTTTGTGTGTTTCTAAGAGTGGTAAGTTTAATGCTGCATAAAAGGCCTGTTCAGTCCATGCAAGGGAATTGGGATTGAGGGGATTGAGCTTGCCTCCATATACGTATATTATAGAAATGAATACATTTTAATTAATTATAAAATTTATAATACATATTATAAAATGTAATGAATCAGCAATATAATGTATGATGAAATGCAGTCCTCCTTGGGTGTGTGTGTACATGCACAATAGAGACAATATCACACTGCGAGTTCACTTCTTACTAAAAAATGCAATACATTATTGAGAACAAGGAGAGCTTATTAGTGTGGCATTCCCCCAACAGTCACTAAGCCAGGGCCAAATCAAACAACCATGGAAGCATCCTTCTGCGAGCAGGGAGGGAAAAATATGGGTTTGTCTGTGATGCCGCCCTGGTAGACAACATCAGTGCAGTTAAATCTCTGCTCCTGGACTGCATACGCCAGCCTGCAAACGTATTCAAAGATGATAACACAACCCTTCCCACAGGCACCACCCACCAGTCCACCTACCCCTATCCCATCCTCCCACAGACCACGCGATGGGATGCCCTCGCCCTGCTGAACTCTGAGCTCTTTGGCCAGGCCGGACAGATAGGGGAACTCTTGTCTACTGCAGGCCAGGTAGACAGGGGATGCTGAGGGGAAACTCCAAATCCTGGAGAGCCAGTAACCTGTGGAATACTGATCTCGATTTGATGACCCTGATGAGCCTCTGTACAGCCAGGTGAGCAAAAAACCTCAATCACACACAAAATCTAAACCTTATCTTAATACCATCTTCAGCAGAATTTACTAAATAACTTTCTACTTCAAGATGGAATTCAGTTGAAGACCACAAAGGAAAAACTATCAGAGTCCAAATTTAGAATTTTTTGTATATTTTATATATTATATATAATATTTATAACAATATATAATAATATTATATATATTATATTTTTTTGCATATTTTTTCAGTGCTTTGTTTCTAAGATCATTTTGAATTTTTGATTCATCATTTCTCCACAACGTGAGAATCTGACTGATCATTTTTCCATTACGGTCTTCAGTTAATTGCTGTAATCTCGTTTTGTAGCCTTCCCCTTTGACGCGAAGCTACGTCTTAATCATTAGTGGCAATGTAGCTTGTTGCTTGCCTATTTGCTCGGTAAATTAATTTAACTAATTGTCCAATTCTTTATCGGAAACAGGTGCTTTGACTCATTTCTAGATTTGTTCACGGGGTGAGTGAAATTATCCCACCCCCATGGACAAATCTAGAAATGCCCAGAAATTACTTTGAATTGGTGGCAGAATTTCTTTTTCGAAGAAAAAAAAGGTAATAGAAGTAAGTGTTTAAGTCTAAATATGAGATTAAAATACTTGATAAGGTTTTGTTTTCACAGTGAGTTATTTCACCTTTAAAGCATAAATCCACCCACCATTCAGCACTGCAGGGGAATACAGAAGACCGGGCCTGATAATGCACTCAGACTGCTCCACTCTACATTCTTTCTGTCTGTTTGTATATCTGTGTGGCTGATTGGCTGTACAACCGCTGCCTTTTGTGTCGGTCCATCTGCCTGCCTATTTCACTGCCTTCTGTTTGTCTGTTTGCCTTCTCTCTGTGTGTCTGACTGTTTGCCTTGTGTCTGCCTTTCTGCCTGTCTTTCTGTCCATCTCTCTGATTCTACATGTGTCTGCCTGCAAGTCCATCTGTCTGCATCAGCCTTGAGCCTTAGAAGGAGCCTGGCAGATGCAGCAGAACCAGAGAAGCACACATATGCTGCCTCAACGTGAGGCTCTTTCAGGCGTCTTCTTGCAAATCAAAACAAACTCCATGGTGGCCTGTCCTGGACAAAAATACCTGCCAAAAATATTGCACTGACAAACTGCATAAGAATGAAACAAGGTATTGCTGTGTGATTCCTAACAATGGTCTAGCGTGGTCTGGCTGTGTTGCTCAGGACACAACTGCACACATACATATGCATGTATTAATATATATTAGTTGTATTTATTTATTTATTTGTTAATAAAACCTCCAAAGCAAAGAAAACAAGAAATAATGTACGTTGTATAAAACATACATACAATGAAATTAAAAGCATTTCAATAAAAGTTCTACCAAAACATGCTCATTTGATTCCCTTCTGTTAAAATTTGGATTATTCAATAAAAATCTCAGTGAATCAATAGCACCATTCTCTTGGTTGGACATACTAACCCCAATCCACCTCCTTCCAAGGGCAACTTGGAGGGGATTAGCACCAAGGGTAACCACTCTTTTCAGGAGATTGCCATGTTCTATAGCACCATATAAGATAAATCTGGACAAAAGCAGTGAATTAAAACTTCTCGCAGGCGACTCCAGTGTAAAAATATTTCTATTGTAACAGCAGGCTCGAAACACACCGGTACATAATAAAGAACACAACAACAATTTTAAAGTTAGAAGCAATAATAATAATTTATTTAATCAATACCAAAAATAAGATTCAACCAATGTCTGGGGTATATGAGTGATGGATGTAAAGTCGTGCATGTATGGATGCAGTGAAAGTGTTAGTAAGTCAGTATGTTAGATATGGCAAAGAAAATAAAAAGAGAGAGAGTGAGATAGAGCAAAAAAGAAACAGAGAGAAAGCAAAGTGCTGGTTAGGAGAAAAAGTATCAGGATAGTGCCTGAAAAGAAAAGAATACCACACCCAAGGCAGAGAGAGAACCCCTTTTAAACAACTCCACCCCCTAAGTGCAGTTAATAATGCACTTTAGCAAGCTAGGCCCATCCTGTCCGTGCACTGACATAGCTGAGCCTACAGGGGCACAGATGGTCACAGGTGGGCGTCACACTATATAGATCACAAGTTCTTTGAAGTAATTTATTTTCAATGTTTTGGATTCTTAGTGCTTTCAGTAGCAGACTATGGTGAGACCTCAAAGGTAAACCGCAAGCACACTTTATTGCACAGCCGCGGAACGAGTACAATTTCTTCATGTCTGAACCACTCAATGACAAACATTCTGTGCCGTACAGGACAGTTGGTTCAACCATACAACCATCAAGATACGCTTTAGCCTGACACGACCGGCAAAGATAAGCAAACCCTTTCTTTGCCAAACCAAACGATGCCTTTCGGCCTGCAGTAATTCTGCTCTCGTCATGCCTTTCGGCTTTTCCGTCCGAACTAATTCTAACTCCCAAAACATCAAGAAAGTCAACATTCAGTAAGCATTCCTTGCTTAATGACCATACTGGTACAGATTTCAGTAAGGTGTTAACAACGATCATGCAATTTGATTTTTTGATCCCAAAGCTAAACCGCCATTGACATGAATAGGCATAGCAGGTGTCGATGAGAAATTGTATGCCTGGAACTGTGAGCGCATAAATCGTTATGTTATTGGCATACGCGGTGCAACGGAACTTATTTCTAGCAATTCTAATGCCTGCATCGCAGTCAGCTAAACTCTGCAGCAGATCATCAATAAAAAGGGTAAATCATTTCAGTGATAAAGCTCTGCATAGTATTGTATTAAAGTGCAAATTCATAAAATTTTCTATAATGAAAACTAATCTGGTATACATTTGACCAAACAGTTCATGAACAGTATCCTGCCAATTAAATGCACCAAATTTGCTGCTTTTTCTCAAGAGTAAACCTTTTATTGAGGTCCGGCAGAGATTTCCGAAAACAAAATGAAGATTGACCCAAATTTGTCAATTAGCTGATGTGGCATAACGGGTGATGTTCCAAATGCTGAAGTCAAGCTGAAAACAATAGGAACCTTAAATAAGAAATGCTATTTAATTTTGGCTATGTTAGCATGTTTGCTGCTTGTTAATTGTAATGCTATGTGCAAGTTCTGTTGCTAATATCAGCTGGCTTAAAGTAATGGTGAAAGCACTAGGTTACATCCCTTGTATGGCAATAATTCATTGGAGCAAAACTGGTTAAAATGGTTATAGCACCACTAAAATGGTTATATTGCACTAATTTATCAAGCTGATTCAATATCCTATTGAGCTTCGGCACTTCCAAATCACTGTCACTTTTTCCCTCTGTGCCGCAGTCAAACGTTTAACAGGAAGTCTGGAATTGAAACATTGAATTGCTGACAATTGCACCTCTTCAAATTTGCAGAGTTGCACACTAGTTCCTGCTAGCCAAAGTAAATGGTCAATTGGGCTGACACTGGGTTCTGCACTCGCATGTTTAATGGACTGGACCACCCTCCAAACATCCAGTGCTCAACTTCCAGTTTCTAAAGAGATTCCGTTGAGTGGAAGTGGCAGGGGAAAGTGGAATAAAATGGGGCCCTAGTTTTGGGTCGTTGACAGAAATATGTCCCTATCAATCGCCTGAAAGGCAGCCAAACTGTGTTAGCTACCCTGTCAAAGAGGTTTGCTTAAGAGACATTTCTTGCCCTGTTGATATTACTAAATATATTGAGTTTTGATTCTGCTAATTTTTACCTGGCATTACACCTTCACTTCAAGCGAAATTACACCTCAGATTTTGAAGGTCCTTACACATAGACTACTGAATGTTAGCAACATATTGTCCTTTGCCAGTGTTGACTGACGGATTTTTGTTGGCTTTACCAGCCATAGGCATATCCCTCTTTGAACAGGTAGATAGTGACTTGTATACAACTGGTGGGGATTTTCTCATTTTTATGTATAACTGTTAGCACACAGGAAAGGATAACATTAAAAAAGAATCAGATAATTGTTCTATTTACCTGACTCCTGTTCCACTGGTGTGGCAAGACAAGAATCTTCCTTTATCCCTAAAACTGCCACTATTTGGTGTATCTGATGGGCATACAGTGCCGTGAAAAAGTATTTGCCCCCTTGCTGAAATCTTACTTTTTTGCATATTTTTCACACTTAAATGTTTCAGATCAAACAAATTTTAATATAAGTATTATGTATGAGTATTTTATATACAAAACAGCATTGTATATCATTTGTAAATGGAGATTTGTTACATGCTGTTTTTGCTGCCTTGCTGGTCAGCTATTTATTTTGTTCATAAGCACATAATGGTGTGTCTGTAGCAAAACAAGATCTGATGCAATATCACTTCTTTGTAATGAAATAGACTAGTGCTTTCTAGAAGCTTCTGGCATCTTCTTGCCTGGAGGGGGCGGGATCACCCAGGAATCCTGTAGATCTTTCCAGAATGTTGCTAGTCTATGTAAATGCTGTGATTTTGGTCAGTGGAGGCAGAGTTTTTGTTTTGGCAACAGAGTTACATAGTGGCATTAGAGTGTTATTATAAGATTAAACAGTGGATTATTTGTAGAAGTTTTTTTTTAATCAGTGAAGAATAAATTTGTTTAAGTTGTCATTGCTGGTTTTCTTTGTTGTGATTTTCAAGTCATAACATAAGAAAAAGATAATCCGAGTAAATAAAAAATGCAGTTTTTAAATGATGATTTCATTCATTAAGGGGAAAAAGCTATCCAAGCTGGCCCAATGTGAAAAAATAATTGCCACCCCCCCTTTGTTAAATAATGAATGAACTTGCCATGGTTTGGTCCCGCCGGCTGAAGACAACAAGCCGGCAGGCACTGGGACCATGGACCCAAAAGCAGGTAAAGGGACCCATACGCACAGACTGAGTATAAAAATATAAAAATCTTTAATTTAAACAATAAAACAAACATCAGGGGAGCAGGAGCACAAACACACGACAGGGACTTAACACTCAGAATGCTGCTGCACCCTTTTGTGGTGCAGCTAACTCTTAAATACCCTGCCTTCACCTCCACCTCAACGAGCCACACCTGTTGCCCGTTAAGGTGGAGGTTAAGAATGCAGCAGGGGGAGGGACTGCAAGGACAAACCCTTACATAACTGTGATTTACCACATTTTTTGAGTCCAGTTTCACTAGCCACACCCAGGCCTGATTACTGCCAGACCTGTTGAATCACAAAATCACTTAAATAGAACCTGTCTGACAAAGTGAAGTAGGCTAAAAGATCTCAAAAAGCAACATGTCATGCCGCGAACTAAAGAAATTCAAAAACAGATGAGAAACAAAGAAATTGACATCTATCAGGCTGGAAAGGGTTGCAAAGCAATTTCTAAGGCTTTGGGACTCTGACGAATCACGGTGAGAGCCATTATCCACAAATGGAGAAAACTTGGAACAGTGGCGAACCTTCCCAGGAGTGGCCGGCCTACCAAAATTACTCCAAGAGCGCATCAACTACTCATCCAGAAGGTCACAAAAAAACCCAAAACAACATCTGAAGAACTGCAGGCCTCACTTGTCTCAGTTAAAGTCAGTGTTCATGATTCAACAATAAGACAGACTGGACAAAAAATGGCATCCATGGGAGAGTTCCAAGGCGAAAACCACTGCTGACCAAAAAGAACACGAAGGCTCGTCTCACATTTGCCAAAATACATCTTGATGATCCCCAAGACTTTTAGGAAAATATTCTGCGGACTGACGAGACACAAGTTGAACTTTTTGGAAGGTGTGCGTCCCATTACATCAGGTGTAAAACTAACACAGCATTTCATAAAAAGAACATCATACCAAAAGTCAAACATGGTGGTGGTAGTGTGATGGTTTGGGGCTGCTTTGCTGCTTCAGGACCTGGGCGACTTGTCATATTTGATGGAACCATGAATTCTGCTCTCTACCGGAAAATCCTGAAGGAGAATGTCCAACCCTCAGATTGTGATCTCGAGCTCAAGCGCACTTGGGTTATGCAGCAGGACAATGATCTGAAACACACCAGCAAGTCCACCTCTGAATGGCTTAAAAAAAAAACAAAATTAAGATTTTGGAGTAGCCTAGTCAAAGTCCGGGCTTACATCCTATTGAGATGCAGTGGCATGACCTTAAACTGGCCGTTCTTGCTCAAAACCCCTCCAATGTGGCTGAATTAAAATAATTCTGCAAAGAAGAGTGGGCTAAAATTCTTCCACAGTGATGTGAAATACTCATTGCCAGTTATTGCAAACATTTGATTGCAGTTGTTGTCGCCGAAGGTGGCACAACCAGTTATTAGGATTTAGGGGGCAATTACTTTTTCACATAGGGCCAGGTAGGTTTGGATAGATTTTTACCCTTAATAAATGAACTCATCATTTAAAAACAGCATTTTGTATTTACTTGGGTTGTCTTTGACTAATATTAAAATTTGTTTGATGATCTGAAACATTTAAGCGTACCAAATATGCAAAAAAAGAGAAGAAATCAGGAAGGGGGCAAATACTTTTTCACAGCACTGTATTCTTACAGTTGGAGATCCTGACATTTAACATTTATTACAGTTGATGTTGCCATTTATAAGAAATATGAGCCGGTAAAGCAATTTGCATGTAACCTAAAAATTAAAATACTTGTCTTAATTTCAATTAGTGAACAAATATATTAAAGGTATATTAAAGGTAAATAATAAATGTACGCATTCTGGTGCATGTATTTGTGTGTCTGCAAAACCTTAGTTCAAAATTGCATCTCATATGCAGTACATGTAAACCTCATGATTGGTGTTTCTTCAAAGATTCAACAATAAATGTCAATATGAAATGCATTTTCTGTAATAATATGTGATACTGTATTGCATCAGAGTGGTTCAAGCGAGACACCAGCTTATCTAAAAGCAATAGTTAAGGCAATACAACACGTGACTCTTGCTAAGTTGCTCTTATTATGACCATTTATGCTTATATCACATTTATAAATTTTCTAAATGTATTTAATACTATGCACACATAGCATTAATAGGGTTGGAAATTAAATATATCCGTTTTTTTTACCCGGCAAATTATTTATAACTATTTTGTATCAACGATGCACAACATGGAAATGAGTTTAAAAGGATGTAATAAGATAGTCGTATGGCCTTCGTTTGTCAGGGATCAAAAAAGCTGAACATCCGGAATAAACACGCGCACGCTCAGACATTTTAGTCAAATTATTTTTGTGGACATACTGTTCTAAAGGCTTCTTAAGTAAAATAAATAAGTATGTAAGGAAGTATATCAATCACTGGGAGTCAAAAAAGCTGCCAGGTGTTATGAAGTTACAAAAATGGCATTCTAAACACCACAAATTCATCAGTCAATTGTTTGTTATTATATGTGGTTATTAAAGAAAAAAAAAAAAAAAAAAAAAAGTTTCATTGCAATTCCTTGAACATTTTTTAAAGTATTTTCCCCCAAGACATCGTGCTGGTGTAACAATAAAAATTCAATTTCGCGAGATAATTCCTTTTTTCCAGTTAACCAATGCAACTATTTGTCTTGCACAGCATCTTGCTGCTCTGGTCCATGCGACTCTTGAATTAAATCCCCTGCATTTATGGGAATGCTTTAATGCGGAGTTCTATCTTACTATCTTATAGCCCATGCATAGACGATATTGTTGACAAACTGAGAATGCCAGCCACATATTTTATTACGATTGAAACAGCTTAACCAAAACATACATAGACATTGAACTGAATTGACCACCCTGTATTTCAACAGGCACTGCAATGCTGGATGACCTTACAATTTGGTGAATTGCACAGTCGGATCATTATGAATTGCATCCGACTACTAGTCTCTGTAGTTTCCCATGGTCTTACTAGTACTTACTAGCACCTTACTAGTCAAGAACGCCAAAAAAAAAAAAATAAAAATTGCAGAAGCCCATGGATTCCGAGGCTGAAAGTATTCAACCTTTCAACAGATGCCTTAAGTAGGCATATTGTCTACTGTAGGTTGCTCATCAGCGAATTTACGAACTCTGACAGTAAGTTAAGTTGCTAATGTAATGTTACAGACGCATGCAGCCTCCCACCGAAACTGAATGACATGAGCCGTCTGACTTCCTGAATAATGACGGTACAATAACGTAAAGCTTCGCGGGAAAAGGCAAAAAATGGCGAAATACACAACTTAAAACTTGGACAGCTTGTCTGTTGTAGTGATTGCATTACGCACCAAGTTGTAAAACAAACTAATAAACAGATGCAGCAACGCTAAAAGTCCACGAAAACACTTTCCTGTTCTCCTGTACTGGATTGAAGGCAAATCTGAACGGTAAGTGAAGCTGCAAGTTCACTATCTTAACAGCAAACATTAGCTACCAGCGTTAGCAACAGCCATCTAGCTTTCATGCGTCGAAGCATATTTCCCCTCTCTGCTTGCAAAGTTAACTTTGTTACTTGCTGCATTTTAAGCAGATGGCGCTTTCTTCCAAATAAAGATTCTAGCCCGCTAGAAATTAAGTGTGCTGTGTATGACTTATACACCCTGGTTTCCTATTTCCTTGCGTTACTATTATTACTATAATAATAATTATTATCATTATTATTACCAGTTCCGTACGTAGCTAGCTATTTTGCATTAGTCTTTGATCACTTATTTAAACGAGCCTGACCCCTTCGAAGTGAAATAGCTGATTACTTCAGAGAACCATATATAGCTCGCAATGGGTAGTAAGCGTTGAGCTACATGGGTCAGCGGGGGAGGATTATTTAACGTTATAGCTTTCGTTTGATTTTCTGACTGTAGCCAAAGTGCATTATTCATTTCATTCTTGCAGTTGCTTTCTTCGGAGTTCATAACAGCCAGCGACGTGGCGTCCACAGGCTACACATTGGCATGTCTTGCTCGATATTTCAACAATTAAATCGCCTCCGCGCCTACAGTTGAAATTCTTCTCCAGAAAGCACGGCAACCCCTACGAAATTTCCCGTCGTATTGTTGGCATGTCACCGAGAATTTGCTTGGGAGTTTCTGGACACTGGGAGGGAATAAAATGGTAAATTGAAGCTATTATGTAACATACTGACTGGAGACAGCGAAGTTATTCGACTCCTGCGAAATGTTCTGTAAACCTTATGGTAGGTATTTACTTTTGATTTTCAACTTAGAGAAAAAGCCCAATTCGTGACTGAGCTTGAAAATGTGCGATAACTCGGGGGCTCTTCTTCGCTTTGGTCACTGTTCAGTTGAGATAAACGCTGCGTCCCTCCTTGGATAGAGCCGCTGAGGGGCGGGGTTCCCGTAACTGCAGCAAGCAATCCGCATGATCGAAATTCACAGATTATAACGGATCTGACACTTTGAAGTACATTAATTGACTGTAATGTAATAACTAACTTAAACGCATGTAGCAAATGACATTGAGAGCAGGCGGTCTCTGTTGCTTGAGGTTTTCTGCAAGTGCTCCCCCCTTGATTCGCTGTGAAAGTAGGTTTCTAAATGAGTAAAATGCCGTTATTGGAACGAGGCTGGGCTTCCGTGACGTTGCATTGTGGCGGTATTTTTACAGGTATTTGTAGTATGGTTTCTAAATAACTGTGCATGGTAAAAGAATGGTCAGTTTTTTTCCTCTTGTCAGGTTTTGCGCATTTTTGAAGGACAAATCTCATGTTTTATTCCCCCTTGTTTTATGAACTTTGGAGGGGGCGGGGGGTATTCTTCGTTCAAATACTGCCAACCAGTTTTGAAAAGGTTCCTCATGATTTGCCGTTTGCGTTTTAGCTGATGTGATTTTAAACCAGATTGAGAAGGCCAAGATCAAACACTATCTGGCACATGTTCCTAGTAAGAACAAGGAAATGCTCTTAGTGATTCCGTTAGTTGGCATTTCTATGAAAGTATTGTCTTTTAGCAGTTAGTCAGAATGAGACCAGGAAGTCAGAAATGGCTTTTCCCCCCTATTACACTTAAATTATCAACCAGTCTTATTATGTTACTGTCAGTGCTTATTCAGTCATTGTGTTCTTAAGAAAAGCCACTCAAGTTCCTTTTAACCATCCTTTAAAATATTTTAGAATCATGTTGAAGTATTTTAATGCGCTCTATCAGAGTTAAAGTTTACATGGTCCGCTATTTGTACTAGTAACAATTTAAGTTTTCTAAGGCAGTGCATTGAATAGAAATTGTCGGCTTGTATGCTGGTGGTCTACAAGAGAAATCAAAGCTTTTTGTTTTTGGCATTGCTGCTTTGTGCACAATCCAAGCTAAAAACTAATAACTGGAAGTGCCGCACTTGGCTGCAACAACTGAAAATATGTGTAATTACTGGCAGTGAGTCTTTTACATTGCTGTGGAGGATTTTTTGCCCACTCCTCTTTGCAGAATTGTTTTAATTGAGCCACACTGGAGGGTTTACAGCCATGAATTGCCTGTTTAAGGTCATGCCACAGTATCTCAATCTGATGCAAGTCAAGGCTTTGATCAGGCCACTCCAAATCCTTTATTTTGTTTCTTTTGAGCCATGCAGTGGTGATCCTGCTTATGTGCTTTAGATCAGCCTTTCTCAACCTGGGGGTCCCTAGATGATTTTAGGGGGTCGCCGCATGATTGTGGAAAAAAATATAAATTTACATAATAAATATTTAATTACATTATTTTAAATGGGGAGATTTACTCGTTTGCCATTTCATTATTTGTCCAGAATTCATTTTTTATCAACTGAGTTCGTATGAGTTGAATTGTGCGCACATGAGATTCTGTTCCGACACACGCAGCAGGAAAAATGAAGGGAAATGGAGGTCGACAAAAAGTAAATATCACCGCTTTCGCAGGGAACCTGGCTGAATGAGTTGATTTTAACTAAAAGATTTACTGAGACCAAAGGGTAATTAGCTTCAGTTTGAAAGACCTAAGGGTTATGACTCAGTCTTTTTTATGTTAACAAGCCTTGTTCTGCAACATAAATATTAAAAATGAAACATGAGCTGTTTATTTTTCTCCTCATTGTGTTTCGTCAGGATTTAAATAAGTATGTGCTGATTGTTTTCATTTTATCAAAAAAAAGAAGAAACGTATGTGATGTGGAAAAAAGCCACTAGATGGCAGTGTTGACTTTTTTTTGTTAAGCCAGTCTGGAACAAGGTTTTGGGCATGTCCTGGGCATGCCTCAGAGGGGGCTGGAAAAGAGTATATAAGGAGAAAAATCGAGATAGTGTAGCAGTTTGAGAAATTGCAAGGAGAAATTGTGGAAGGATACATTTGACCAGACCTGTCACTCTTTTCAAGACCTGTGAAGCTTTTTGTGGATTTTAGCCTGTGTTGGAGCATTTTCCTGTCCCAGGACATCGCAACATAGCAGCCCATCTCAATTACCAAGGGACTGTAACTATTTTTTTATCATTATTTCAATCTTGGTCAGTAGGGTAGAGTTGTAGATTAGTTCAAAGTGTGTGTTTAATTAAGTCTGTTGAAGAATTTTGTCTGTCATCCCTTGCTGTAATTGACGCCGTAACAAATTGGGGCCATAACACGTAAAACAAAATTTGCGTTGTATGTTTTATGTTAACGGGCTTACTATCAAAAATATGTGATGTAATGCGATTGTCGGTCTATTGATCACGTTGATTGGTTATTGTGATGCGGTTTTCTGTTTTTCAATAAATCCAAAAACTAATTTGTCAAAATTGAATCAGGTGTTATGTCTTTGGGCAAAACCATACGTCTCGCTATGTGAGTTTGATGGCAAAAGTGTGATAAGTGTGATATCAGCGCTTAATTTGTAAATCAGGAGGTTACAAATGGTATTTTGGTCCAGCGTGTCAGTGATAGAAAAGGACACGGAACGCTGTTAAGCTAAAGTTATGAAATTAAACAAAATGTCATGAAAAAAGTAACTATTAGGAATTATGTACATTTATTCATCATATCATTCAGAACACTGCTCAAAATCTTGAGGGGAAGCTCGTCCACAGAGGCAAAGCTGCAGTTCTCTTTCTCCAAAACCTTTTCTCTCTCACGCTTTTTGGCTATCGCTTCACTTAAGCTGTTGTTTTTCCGCTATCTTTCGATTTCTGCAATGAGAAGGGTCTGTAATTAGAACCAGATTTTATTTACAACCATTAAAGGGAGAAGACTAAAATATCAAAGTGAATTTCTCAGTTGATCTTTCAGTCTTTCTGCTCTGCTTTTGCTTTTGGCCCCGGACAGCGCTGCATACATTCACACTGGGAGGGAGAAGAGAAGGGAGAGCGGGCACGCGCGCGGTGGGGGTGAGGTGTCACAGACACCAACTAAAGTTATCTTGGGGGTCGTGACTCAAAAAGGTTGAGAACCACTGCTTTAGATCATTGTCCTGCTTTATAACTGAATCACGCTAGAGCTTTCGGGCACAAGCAGATGGCCAGACATTCTATTTCAGGATTTTCTGGTAGAGAGCAGAATTCATGGGTCCATTAATATTTAGTGAAGGTAAAGAGCTATCCAAACCTATATCACCTGGTGAAAAAATGATTGCCCCCCTTAACCAAATAACTAGTTGTGCCACCCTTGGCGGCAACAGTTAAAATCAAATGATCACGATAATTGCCAGTAAGGCTTTAACATTGCAGTGGAGGAATTTCGGCCCACTCTTCTTCACAGAATTGTTTGAATTCAGGCACATTGCAGGTTTTTCGAGCATGAGCTGTCTATTTAAGGTCAGGCCACAGCATCTCAATTGGATTTAAGTCAGGACTTTGACTTAGTCACTCCAAAATCTTCATTCTGTTTCTTGCGAGCCATTTAAAGATTGACTTGCTAGTGTGCTTTGGATCATTGTTGCTGCATAACCCAACTGCACTTGAGCTTTAGGCCACGCGCTGATGGCCAGACATTCTCCATCAGGATTTTCTGGCATCAATTGTGGCAAGTCAGTCAAGTCCAGAAGCAGCCCCAAACCATCACATCACCACCACCATGTTTGACTTGTGGTATGATGTTCTTATCATGGAATCTTGTGTTAGTTTTGCACCAAATTTAACATAAAATGTCTTCCAAATGTTTCACTTTTGACTCACCAGTCCACAGAAATTCATCCCAAAAGTTTTGAGGCTCATCAAGATATTTTTTTGGGAAAATGTGAGATGAGCATTTGTGTTCTCTTTCAGCCTTGCAGCTCTGCTGAGGATGCCATTCTTTCCCTATTCTCCTTCTTACTGTGAAATTCTGAACACCAACCTTAATTGAGGCAAGTGAGGCCTTCAGTACCTGAGATGCAAGTCTTGGTTTTTCCATGACCTCCTGGAGGAGTCGCTGATGTGCCTTTGGAGGAATTTTGGTCAGCCAGCCATTCCTGGAAAGGTTCACCACTGTTACAAGTTTGCTTCATAGTTGATAACGGTTCTCAATGTGATTCTCTGGAGTCCAAGAGCGTTAGAAGTGGCTTTGTGACCGTACCAAGACTGATAGATGTGAACATTGTTGTTTCTCATCTATTCTTGAATTTCTTAGTTGGCAGCATCATCTGCTGTTTGCCTACTTAATATTTTCAGACAGGTTCTACGTAGTGATTTTCCCAGTAATAATGCCTGGGTGTGCCTGCGGAAACTGAACCCAATTATTGATTGCATTTATTTAATTTGTTAATGAAGTAAGGGGGCAGTTACTTTTTCACATAGGGCCAGGTACGGTTGGATAGCTTTTTTGCTTCAATAAGTGAAATCATCATTTTAAAATAGCATTTTGTGTTTCTTTGGTTTAATTACTCCAATGATCTGAAACATTTAAGTGTGACAAATGCACAAAAATTGAGTAAAAAATCAGGAAGGGGCAAATACTTTTTCCCAGCACTGTAAGTGTGCATCATCAGGTAAAATTGCTTGATCAGAATTGCAAAAAGAATGAGAAAAAGTGCTTCCATGATATATCAAGACCATGAACTAGCATTCATATCAGCACTTACCCAGTTAATATAGCATTTTATAGACGTTAGCAAACTGCAACTTTGGCCCATCATCATTTTTTCACTTAATTTAACTCCATTTTGGCTACATATTTCGAGAGATGTGAATTTAAAGGAAAGCTAGCCATGCATTGCAATATACTGCTCAGGATTTTCCTCAGCTCACAATCAGACAAAATAGGCATATTATCCAAAACTGGGTGGGGGTTAAATTACCACCACCGCTCTCAGAGTGACATAGCAGCCTGAAAACGCATTTGTCTCATATAAAGGACATTCAGAGGAAACTATTTCTCCCACATTTTATGGAGCAAGAATGCTTTGCCTTCACAGTAGGGCAAGATTTATGATTTCTAATATGCAAATAAGGGTGTACTTATGGTTCTTAAACGCCAGCCGCAATTCCTAGAGAGAACATATTTTCTGAAACACATCTTGCCTCAGGCACGCAGATGGATATCTCTTTACCTTCAGTAAATGAAATCATCATGGAAAAGCAGCATTTTGCTTTTAGTCACATTGTCTTTGTCTTGTATTAAAATTAGTTGGAGGATCTGACACATTTCAATATGACAAATAAGCAAAAATGGAAGGAATTGGAAGAGGCAAATAATTTTTCTCAGCACTGTACATCCTTGAAACAGCGGAGTCAGACAACAAAGTGTTTTTCAAAATGATTCCCTTTTGTAAACGCAATTGTCCAGCCTTTTATTCTGCTTGAGCTTGGCAGCTGAAATATTGAGCTGAATAATTATTAGCTTATCTAAAATGATGAGTTACCCTTATTGGATTTATTTGGTGCTGGTAAAAATGCACAAATTGCCTTGTCCCAAAACACTTTTTCTGAAAGATATTGGAAAAAGGGAGCTTGAGCTGAACAGCTGTCTGGGATATAACACAATCTGTATGAAAAAGAATTTTTTGACTGAATTTTCAATGGACTGTAATTGCCATTGAATTGTGACGCACATTCCAAATAGCATTGGATTTGAACACACATTAGAAGACCTAGACTTGAGGTCAACAGGTGATTGACTGAGATATTTAATCAACGCCACTCTGATGATGTCATATAAAGTAATTGTATTGCAGGAAGTGGAAGGGAACAAGTTTGGGCATGATACCAAAGTTTTAAAATTTTTCTATTTTTATTTAATATGCATTTGAAGATGTTTTTATATGTTTATTTCCTTTTTTGACAAAATTGACAAAAATATAGGATAATTTAGTATTTTTTTAATCTGGGCCCTATTTTCCCATCTGTTTTTGTCGAAATGATTAATAGGGACAACGCAAAAATGTTATGCACTGGAATCTGTGAAATGACTGAGATGCAATCCAGTGGGGCATTTGTCTGCGTCAAATACGTCCACTAAAAGAACATTTTTTGCCACTGACTGGCTCAAGTTGTTGTAGAGGTCTGACAACATTATGCAAAGGATCTAACTTGTGCCTAGCTTGTTACAGAGGTCTCTCTTGAGGAGAAGTCTCAGTCTGAAGCATGGCTTAGTGTTTTCTGAAAGATAAAAAAAAAAAACAAAAAACAAAACAATGGCTTGTACATTTCCTAGGTGCTGCAACAAAATGACGTGCCACACTTTGCAGTACTTTCACTGACTACCTTCAGGGGACAGTGATGCCCTGAAGTTATGGCCAGTTGTGCCTTACATGGATGAAAGCGCTGCTGTTCATAAACTGTACCTTGCAGACCATTGTGTTTGCAAGGACCATTTTGACTGGGATGACTAGTGCCAGTCAAATAGGAGAAGAAATCGTACAACAAAGTGCTTTTGCCAGAAGTAAAATGCTGTTCCAAGTGCAGTGAGTCCTGCTGCGGACGGAGTGGAGGTAATGTTATTTATTGAAAATAGTACTAAGACAACTAATCAAATGTTGGAACAGAATTTTTGAGTTTTTTGAAGAATATTTCCTCATTTTGAATTTGATGCCAGCAGCAATAGTCGTGTGGGAGAGGGTTGAAGTCATACCATGTAGTACAAATTTATGTCATAATTACAGTATATTTCAAAGGAATAAAGAGAATTAGTGATGACAGTGGATACATTTTCAAAAAGCAGGCAGACTTAGGGTTCAAGCTAAAGATTTCACACTTCATAGTTAATCATTGTACATCTTGTGTACATATATACTGTACATGATAGACCTACACTGAAAGCACTTTTTTACCCGAAAGTATGGCCTTATTTTTCCATGAATGGCTGCTTGTTCCATGTTGATTTTGATATTATTTTTAGTCCCCATAAAGAGCTTTAAACTGAAATATTTGTTGTTGAAATCAAAGGGTACCCACATGGTCAATTTTGGGGTTTAAAAAGGGCCGGAAAGAGGTTAATTTTATTCAAAATATATGTATGGCATTTGAATTCTCGCTTCATTTTTAGATACCTCTTCATGTGTACTTCAGCCAAAATAGACTTCAAATTCTAACAGTCTTTGAGAAGTATGACAAAATTCGCCCTCAAACAGGCTTATTTTCAGTATTCTTCGTTCAAATTTCACTTTTTGGCTGTCGCTTGCACGGCCCACAAAGGGTTAATGTGAGTTTAAGTACTATGTAGCAAGTGCCTTAGATAAAATAAAGATATCCTGAACAAATGAAGTTGATATCTTACTCAGTTTTTGATGCAGAGGCAGTTGAAAATGCTCAAAAATGGGTCATAGAGGGTCAACGCAGACGCGCCCCCTTTTTCAAACCCCTATAAAAACTGAATCGAGTAAGATATTGAGCTAATACCAGCTGAAATTTTCTTCAGCCGCAACAGGTTCCAAATATCAAAGAGTAATTCTGAGACCATCAAACTGGGAGGTCCGGTGATTTCATGTGGAATGACCCGGCTATATTGCTCGCTGTAGAAAGGCTAACACTAAACTGCATTACTGGGGTGCTTCTAGGTGGTTGCAAGAGTGTTTTTAGGTAGTCGCTCGGTTGAACTGGGTGCTTGCTAGGGTGTTTGTAGATGGTAGCCACTTGATTATGGGTCTGTGCATGCCTTTTTTGTAAATCAGGGCTCGCGAAATCGCTGTTCTGAGCGCCCGGAACAAGTAAAAATTTTGTCGGACAAGCAGAAATTAAGAGGCGCTAGCCAGACTGGGCTGGCTGAAAATTTCACGCCACATAGTAATGTATTTCAGATCTTAACGTTTTATTCACTGTACCAATGTGGCCACTAAATTCATTTAAAACAAAATCCGATTTGTTGCTGAAAACCTATAGCCTATTTCACAATATTTTAGGCGCGATTGTCACAACTTTCCAATTACCCAGGGGTTGCACTAGGAGAAAAAAAATTTTAGCCACTCAGGCTAATTCATCTCAAATTTCTTTAGCCTCATTAAAAAAAAATTTAGCCTCTGTGGCTAATTCAGCTCAATTATCTTTGGCCTCATTTTTCAACGTTTTAGTTTAAATTCTCTTCTGCACAAGGAATTGATGCCAACAATGATCACCCTGTTAACTCACTAAGTCATGAATGAAAAATATCGGCCTTCTGGAATTTCATTTTGTAGTTACAGCTCCTAGTCTCCTCCTCTGCTCAACCCCTTCTCCTTTTAAACTATACTGCAAAGCAGACATAAGTTAAGGAGGGTCAATTTTGGTTCAGGGGAATAAAGAAATCTTAGGTTTGGCACTGACACCGTTTAACTTGCATTGCGGTGTTGCAGTTCGATTGCACTTCTGAATTTCTGCTTTGCGATATTTTCCTGCACCACCCGATGCACTGTCCTCATCTGAGCAGCGATTGCATCCTCCACGTTGTTGTACGCTTTTTGGTGGCTTGTTCAAAAAAAAAAAAACTTTGCTTCAGCCACTATTCTTCAAATGAGAATGAAGCCAACTATATATGACCGTTCATCATTAGCAAGATTTTTTAACTCGGGCGGGACATTAGCTGATATGCATATTCTTGTCAGGACAGTTTCCTTGTTTATTACTTGTGTAAAAATGAAAGAACAGCCGAAAAAAGCAGGGTTAACGATTCGATAGCGGAAAAGGGAGGTCTGAATTGAAATTTATTTTGTTTTTAATTTTTGTTTAGTCAGGCTCCATCATCCAAACTCCATACAGCACCCATCAGCTGTTATTTTACAAACAATGGCATGCGGACATTCGTTAGCAAAATATTTTCGGTTACTATAATGACTGAATTACCCAAATAAGTGCACACCGTTCCAGATCACTAGATACAGCACCCATCAGCTGTTATTTTACAAACAATGGCACGTGGACATTCGTTAGCAAAATATTTTCGGTTACTATAATGAGTGAATTACCCAAATAAGTGCACACCATTCCAGGTCACGTAATGCACTGTCAAACTCCAGCGAACTGACTAAGCCTACTTCATTAACTCTTGCAGGCTCGTGCATTATTTTCATGACATTGCATGAGTATGTTTCGTTACAGAACAAGTAACTTACTTGTCGTTAACACGCTTGTGCTCCGCAATATTGTCACTTTTCTGAATGCCTTGGCAAATATACTGTTCTGGCCAACTTCTTCACACCAAACGCAGCAGAGCTTCCGTGGCTTGTCGACATTCTTGGATTGCTCCAGCCATGGAAAATCCTGGAACCATTTGGGCTGAATAGCCGTTTCTCGTTTCTGTCGTATGGCTGCTCTGAAGCTTAAGGCTTATTTGATGGGGGAGGATTTCCCCCAAAGAAATCATGAGGGGCTCGCTGTACACGATCTTGATTTAGCTGAGCAGTTTTTTGGCTTCTGTCGACAAATGTATATACTGTTGCTGTTGGTCTCAGTTCGCTCGTTCCTTGAAGAGAATAATTTTGGCTCCCAGCTGTCTGATTGGCTAAGCGCGCTGCTCATTGTAAACCTGAATGTTAGAGGAGTAGTCCACGGTGCAGTGGGAAGATTTAAGGATGATTAACTATGTGTGATAACAGCAGGGATGTCTTATACGTTTCATTTCCGACAAAATTTAGAAGATCACTGTAACATAGGATTATCTCACCTCTTTTTTTTTTTTTTTTTTTATTTTGGCCTTCGCCAGCGTGGCTTATTCACCGCAAAATTTCTTCGCCACAACGATATTTTGTTCGCATTGGCGAACGTGACGAGCGGCTAGCGCAATCCCGGTTGCCAAGTGCCATGTAGCCAAATAGGGAGATTTTGATCCGCCGCGGTCCAGTTTGGTTGGTGCAGGCATAAGCAATGATTTGACTCCCAACCATTAAACAGGGGGAATAAAGGCATACATGCGTGCAGCTGGCACTAGGAATCACGTCAGACGGCCATTCCATTGAACGGTCACTCACAAAATCACTTTCTCGGAACATGGTTATAATATATAAACATATAATGTTTGAGTGAGAGAGGCGAAACCTTTATCGACATTTATAGTTGCTTTTGTGTGTTGTTGTTATTGTTATTTAAAAAGGCCCACAGCAAAGTGATTATATTTATTTAATATTAAAGTTATTTATCTAAAGCCGTATTCTAGGTTTTGTTTCAATCGCCTCAGGACCGAAACGACAGACTTGCGGTTACACATGAGGGGAAGAGAGTAGTGGCGGCTACATGGACAGAGGGGGTGACCGGGCAGTGTCTGCGGACTTCGAGTGGGTGTGGGACTATGAATGCGAGCCTTAAACTCTCTACCCAGCAATCTGACGGCTACACGAGGGCGCGTTTTCTATTAAAACCAGCAACACATAGGCAGTAATGTGTTGTGATGTTACACTTGAGGACAGGGCCGGCGCTCGCCTAGACTATTGCCTAGGCAAAAATCCATCCCTTTATTGGTAACAATTAGTCCCGGCTTGTTCTTAATGGTTTTCCTTTATTAACACGTTTTCCAATTTAAGAATAATCAAGTGGCAATTGAAGACACGGCTTCTCTCCCCCTATGCGATCTAACAGCGACAAATGGGCTACATTCAGTTCAGAAAAATAATTAATTATAATTAGGTCTATGCACTGGCGCTCAGCGAGGTAACTTTTTTTCCAGTGAGAGCGGCATTTCCAAACTCTTCAGTGAATGAAGGTAATTCAGGTGACAAGTACGTGGTTTCGTCCGTTCACATTTTCCAACCGGACAGCTGTCTATTTTTTTACAGCAAGTTGCGTGACCGTGCTGCAAAAACAGGTGTGCGAAATTACCTTCATTCGCAAAAGAGTTCTGAAATGCCGCTCTTGCTGGAAAAAAAAATTACTGTTGCTGAGTGCCGGTGCATAGACCTATTTATAATTTATTTTTCTGTACTGAATGTAGCCCGTTATTTTGTGGCTGTTAGATTGCATGGGGGAGAGAAGCCGTGTCTTCAATTGCCACTTGATTAGGCCCTATTCTTGAATTGGAAAACATGTTAATAAAGGAAAACCATCTAGAATTAGCCAGGACTAATTGTAGTCAATAAAGGGATGGATATTTTCCCCCAAATTTTCAGGTCTAGCGCCGGACCTGCTTGAGGAAGCCAGTCGGCCACTGTCAGAGCAACATGCAATTTTCACAATGAGACATTGGAGCCAGAGACCGAATTAATGTGGACTTAAAAAACACTTTGATAAACACTACGGTGACTGATTATACTTAATAAATATTATACGGAAGTTGTTCATGTTCGTTAGAGAACACGCACCATGTATCTAGCAAAACATGAAAACCCGTAAGATAAAATGCTTCGTTGTCATTTCACGTCACGACATGAGTCCGAGGACTTACGGGTGCTGGTTTAAACCACTCACTGCGCACCCCCGATTGCGCGCCTGGTGCTCATTCATTCATTCATGAAGAGTTAAATGTAGCTTTCATAAATTTACCACCTAAGTCGTTACAATCCGGGTGCTAAAATATATCTGATTTTGTTTTTAGAGTTGTATATGTGCCGCTTATTGTCGGTCAAAAGGGATTATGAAGCATCCATAATTGTTTTTTTTTTTCCCTTCCTTCATCTAGAGTCAAAAGACCGTAACATATGTCAGTGTCTCCAGTGACCGAATTAAAATTTTATTTTAAAGAGCTTAGGACATGAAATTCAGCTCTGTTTTTTATGTGATAAAATGGTACAAAGTACCTATTTTGAACAATTAGTGATGGTTTTAATATCGTGTATATTACGCAATGTTTAAAGAAACCGCATTTTATCTGCTAAATTATCCACTTGAGGGAACGCCCCCTTTGCCTCAATCGAGAACATTTGCGCTGGGCCAGCTCAGCCACGTGACCTCATAAGTTGTACACGGATTGTGTCTAGGTGGTTAGCCGTAGTTCACGACTCTGGTCTGGACGGAGAACATCTTAAAGAATGGACCAACAAAAATCACCGAGAGTGAACGGAAAGCAGTGTGTAGTGTGGGGATGCAGTGCAACGCATGCATATGGCCATGGAATGTTTCTGTGGCCGAAAGATGCAGAGATATCGAGAATATGGACAAAACAAGTCCAATGTACTAGTGCCGACTTTGCTGGCCCAGGCAAGCCTGGATCACTGAAACCTACGATATGCAGCCAACATTTCGGGTATTCATGTTTTTACATATCATTATAATTATTATTTGCGGAACCCAAATCGTTTCTTTGCACTGCCTGTTCAATAGCCAGCCAACTCGCTGTTCAGTGTCATAGATATATACATACGTGTACGTGTATATATCTATGGTTCAGTGTGATCTAGCCAGCTAAGTAGTGAAATGATACTATTCACGGCACTCTATTTCTGTGCACTTGTGAGGTGGGGGGAATGAGCGGGACTCAATATGCACGCAGTTTCCCGACACAAAGTCAGAATCACGAAGATTCCAACCATGAGAATCTCCTAAGAGACTGACTGGAGGGGCAAACCCCGTAAATAAAAATAAAGTGGCAAAACACTCCTAAGGGAAGGTATCCCAACTAAAGAAAAAGATACCTGCCTACAGAAAAGACAGGGAAGAGAACGGAGGCTTGAGGAGTGCAGCTCTACACTTCAATGTAACAAGCAGTGCTACAAATCAAGAGAGCGACGCTAAAAGAAACAGTAATCCTTCCAAGAGAAAAACTCATGGGAAGGCAAGAACTAAATAAGAGTTTTAAAGTAAGAATAATCAGCGAACTTAATGGCAACTTCTCTTTCTATTTCTCTTTCTCACACCACAAGCGGTACCGGCGCGCGAGTATAGAAGACTCTAACGCAAGGAACACTCTGCACCTGCATCTCTTAAATAAACCACACACAGGTGCAACCAATTAACAATCAGGCTCCTTAGGAACCAGTGCTTCCACAAACCAACCAAAAAACGATTAGCCGATTAGCACATAAGGCATCGATAGCACAACGACGATATTACCAGTATAAAATGTGCCAAACTAAACGAATACACAACGACAACATGCATACACCCCCGCAGAGGATAATACATGTGTAAAGTCCACATGGGAAAAAATAGAGTGAAACAAAACTCGGGTCCTCCCGTGGGGAAAAGAATTCAAAATAAGACCTGCAACATGACAGGACCCCCCCCTCAAGGAACGGCTCCAGCCGTTCCCTCTGCGCCCCGTTGACGGAACTCAGAGATCAATTTGGGGTCCAAGATATTCCTAGACGGAACTCAACAACGCTCTTCCGGTCCATAGCCCTCCCAGTCCACTAAAAATGGAACCCCTCTTCTCCTATGCCTTTCATACAGAATCCGTCGAACCATGTAAACCGGCCCTCCATCACTAAATCGTGGTGGCGGTGGCGGCTTGTCAACTGGTGCTAAAACACTAGTGCTGACGGGTTTGAGATGAGACACATGAAAGGATGGATGAATCCTCATGGATTGAGGGAATTGCAAACGAACAGTAACTGGATTAATCTTCCGTGTGATCTTAAAAGGTCTTATGAACCGTGGAGCGAGTTTCGGAGATTCAACTCTTAATGGAAGGTCCCGTGTAGAGAGCCAAACTCGTTTGCCTACGCGATACGATGGCGCAGTACAGCGCCTTCTGTCTGCCATGTCCTTCTGTTTCATAGAAGCATGCTGGAGGGATGTGCTAACTTGTCTCCAGACCGATCGCCACCTTTGAAGAAAATATCTCGTGGATGGGAAATCAGTCTCTTTCTCCAGTTCCAGAAACAGAGGGGGCTGGTAACCCACCTGAGCCTCAAATGGTGAAAGACCTGTGGATGCATTCCGCGAAGTATTATGGGCATATTCTGCCCAGAGAAGAAACCGGCTCCATGAGGTCGGATTACTAGCAGCCAGATAACGGAGCATGTTTTCCAATGACTGATTGGTCCTCTCCGTCTGTCCGTTAGTCTCCGGATGAAACCCTGAAGACAAACTAACGGAAGCTCCCAGTTGCTTACAAAACGACCGCCAAAACCGTGCTGAAAACTGCGGCCCTCGATCAGAAACGACGTCCTGCGGAAGGCCATGCAACTTAAAAACGTGATTTATTACTAATAGAGCTGTCTCCTGTGCTGACGGCAGACTAGGTAATGCAACAAAATGGGCTGCCTTAGAAAACCTATCCACACTGACTAAAATTACTGCGTTACCGTGAGACATTGGCAAACCCGTAATAAAATCCAAAGCGACGTGGCTCCAAGGGCGTCTAGGGATGGGTAACGGTCGCAAAAGCCCCAAGGGTGGGAGGTGAGAACCCTTACTCCGAGCACACACGGAGCAAGCGGCTACAAACTGCCTAACATCATTGTCTAAGCTCGGCCACCAAAAGCGCCGGGACAAAAACTACTTTGTATGCTGAACACCTGGGTGGCCCACCAATTTAGATGCATGCCCCCACTGCAGAACTTGAGAGCGAACCTCAACTGGGACAAACAAACGATTAAGAGGTTCTCCCCCTGGACCTGGATCAGAACGCAACGCATTCTGGACCACCACTTCAATATCCCACAATACAGGGGCAAGAATCCTATTCTCTGGAACCACAGATTCCGGAGAAGCTTCCGTCTCTAAACTGTCATGGATGCGAGATAATGCATCTGGCTTGACGTTCTTGGAGCCCGGGTGATAAGTCAATGTGGAATTGAACCGATTGAAAAACATCGCCCAACGTGCTTGACGCGCATTACGTCTTTTAGTTCCTTGGATATATAGCAGATTTTTATGGTCAGTCCAAATCACAAAAGGTTGTTCTGCTCCCTCCAGCCAATGGCGCCATTCTTCCAATGCTAACTTAACCGCTAACAGCTCACGATCACCAATTTCATAGTTTCTTTCAGCCGGAGACAGCGACCTAGAGAAGAACGCACAAGGGTGTAACGCTTTATCATGCTGTGCACGCTGCGAAAGAATGGCACCGACACCAACCTCAGAAGCATCAACCTCCACCACAAAGGGGAGGGAGGGGTTGGGATTGACGAGGACAGGTTTAGAACTGAATTTCCTCTTCAGTTCCTCAAATGCTTTATTCGCCTCTGGATTCCAAGCAAAATGTGGAGATGATTTTTTCTTGGTCAACACAATGATAGGTGCAGCAATAGTGCTAAAGTTTCGAATAAATCGCCTATAAAAATTGGCGAAACCTAAAAAGCGTTGAACCTCCTTGACCGAGTGTGAAACAGGCCAATTCATGATCGCTGAGACCTTGTCTGGGTCCATATGAACCGCTCCCTCAGAAATGATAAACCCCAGAAACGAAACCCTCTTAGCATGGAGAAGGCATTTCTCAGCTTTCACAAAGAGTTTGGCCTTCAGAAGAGCTTGTAAAACTTGACGAACATGATTTTTATGCTCATCAAGATTTGCGGAAAATATCAAAATGTCGTTGAGGTAGACAAAGACGAACATCTCCAGCATTTCGCGCAAAATATCATTGACAAATGCCTGGAACACAGAGGGGGCATTAGCTAGGCCAAAGGGCATCACTAAGTACTCATAATGACCATCGTGAGTGTTAAACCCAGTCTTCCATTCATCCCCCTCCCGTATTCGAATGAGGTTGTACGCATTTCTTAGATCTAATTTAGTAAAAAATGAAGCCCTTGGAGGCGTTCAAATGCCGAATTCATAAGTGGTAGCGGGTACCATTTCTTTATAATAATGTTGTTGAGGCCTCTATAGTCTATACAGGGTCGCAGTCCACCATCTTTTTTAGTCACAAAGAAAAACCCTGCTCCAGCTGGAGAGGTAGAGGGTCTAATAAAACCATTCTCCAAAGCCTCCTGAATATATTGCTTCATAGCCTGACTCTCAGGAATGGAAAGTGAATATAAAGCTCCTCTAGGAGGAATAGTACCCGGTAGGAGATCAATAGCACAATCATAAGCGCGATGGGGTGGCAGTGTAGTGGCCCTTTGTTTACTGAACACCTCAGCTAGATCAGAATAATCCAAAGGAACATTAGAAGGTAACCCAAAATTCAATGTGGCGCCCAGCTTCCAACTATCTGTGTCATCTACCTCATCAGAAGTACTTTATCCCAATCTGGGTCCTCGCTGCCACTGACCTCCGATTCTCCATCAGAATCAACAAGAAAATCACCCGGAACCACTTTCAATTTAGTCTTCCTATTTTGTCCGCATTTGTCCTGATTATTAGGACCATCAACAAAATCTGGCTCCGTGACCGGTCTCTCCCAATCAAATTGAGAATCCAAGTCAAAATTATTGTCCAAATTCTCAGACACTTCTGATTTGGGTGATTCAATAATGTCTCCCTCGTCATCAATCGGATAATTCCCAGTGGTCTCATCATGGTGTGGTGAACCGCAAGACCAAACTTGGCAATGTTCCTCACAATTGGGGCCCCATTGAATTATGGGGTTAACCCCATCACCCCAGTTAACCTGGGTTTTATGTTTAACCAGCCAAGCATGCCCTAAAACAATCGGAAATGAAGGATAATCTACTAAAAAAAAAAAAACGAATTCTTTCAGAATGTCTATTCAATTTAATGGACATGAACAATGAGTCTGTAACCTCTGAGACTAAACCCCGCCCCAAAGGGCAACCATCCAATGCCAAAACAGGATGAACATTAGAGAGAGAACGAACCGGTAAAAAAACTTTTCTGGCCCAATTAGCATCAACGAAGCAATCTACAGCCCCAGAGTCCAAAAAAGCGTCAATTTTTATTTTCTGATTCCCCCAGGCCAGTTCTACTGGGATAAAAGTACGGAAGGGAAGTAAACGTTGTCCCTCTTACTCCCTTAGTTCAATTAGAGGGACGACTCGTTTCCCTTTAAATCCGGGCAGCGCGGTTTAATATGGCCTGGCTTGTTACAGTGGTAGCAGATTATTCTCCGCCCTTTAAAATTGCGAACCTTGCGGACCATAGCTCCGTCTACCTGCATAGGCTCGCTGTAATTACTTGACTCAGCGGAAGAAACTGGGGCCGTCAAAGGTTTCACGAACTGAGTTTGCAAATGTGCAGCTTGGTTTTTACTCATTTGCTTCTCCTTTTCACGTTCGAGCTCTATTGTCGATGCGTATAGCAGTTTGCACAAGTGCATCTAATGACTTCGGGGGTTCCACCATAGCTAGCGCATCTCTGACTGGTTCAGACAGGGCACGAATAAATATGGTCATGAGCGGCTCATCCGCCCAACTAGTTGAACTGGCCAGTGACCGAAAAGTTATAGAGAATTCAGCTACACTTTTCTTCCCCTGAGTCAAGTTCATTAAACGTGTGGCCGCATCCTGTCCTGAAACGTAGTGGTCAAAAACGGAAACCAGTTCATTCATAAGCCTATCAAGCGAGCTTACGACAACTGAATTCGCCCTTATCAACGGGCCCACCCAATCCAAGGCTGCTCCTGCTAACAAGGGCAAAATAAAACAAACTCGTGAATCCTCACTGTGAAATCGCGACGGTTGTGCTCTAAAAAAAATTTCACATTGAGCTAAAAAGTTTCTGCCTTTGCCTGGTTGTCCCTCATAGCGATTGGGCAATTGCAACTTTGGTTCATGAGGGGCTGCAGCTGTAGGGGGAACATTGGGAGTGGGTTGATGAATCACGGAAACGGCTGGTGGGACAGCGTGAGATGCTTGTGCTTGTGCAATGAGTGTGGCAACATCATTAGACAAAACCTCCAAATTAGTGGTCAACAAAGCCAAGCAGCTGCCTTGGCTTAGTAAACGTTCATGGAGTTCAAGTTGTCTTTTATTTAATTCCTCTAATCCGACATCGTGGCTCATAGCCATACCTTGATCGCCGGAGAACGGTGCTGAGTCCATGTTATGGCGTTAGAGTGCTGTGAGGTGGGGGGAATGAGTGGGACTCAATATGCATGCAGTTTCCCGACACAAAGTCAGAACCATGAAGATTCCAACCACTAGAATCTCCTAAGAGATGGACTGGAGGGGCAAACCCCGTAAATAAAAATAAAGTGGTAAAACTCTCCTATGGGAAGGTATCCCAACTAAAGAAAAAGATACCTGCCTACAGAAAAGACAGGGAACAGAACGAAGGCTTGAGGAGTGCAGCTCTACACTTCAATGTAACAGGCAGTGCTACAAATCAAGAGAGCGACGCTAAAAGAAACAGTAATCCTTCCAAGAGAAAAACTCACGGGAAGGCAAGAGCTAAATAAGAGTTTTAAAGTAAGAATAATCAGCGAACTTAATGGCAACTTCTATTTCTAGTTCTCTTTCTCACACCACAAGCGGTACCGGCGCGCGAGTATAGAAGACTCTAACACAAGGAACACTCTGTACCTGCATCTCTTAAATAAACCACACACAGGTGCAACCAATTAACAATCAGGCTCCTTAGGAACCAGTGCTTCCACAAACCAACCAAAAAACGATTAGCCGATTAGCACAAAAGGCGTCGACAGCACAACGACGATATTACCAGTATAAAATGTGCCAAACTAAACGAATACACAACGACAGCATGCATACATCCCCGCAGAGGATAATACACGTGTAAAGTCCACATGGGAAAAAATAGAGTGAAACCAAACTCGGTCCTCCCATGGGGAAAAGAATTCAAAATAAGACCTGCAACATGACAGCACTGTGTGCTTGCTAGCTTACTACCTAATAATAGCAAGCTGCAAGATATGGTTTACACATGTTTTGATACATTCACGACTCTATAGTTCTGCGCACTGTGTGTTCGCTCGCTAACTAGCTAATAATAGCAAGCTGCGAGGTACGGCTTACACGCATTGTTTCAAGAGCTCATGAAACACAGTGCACAGAAATTAATAGAGCCGCGAACATTATCATTTCACTACTGGCTAGACCAGGGGTGAGTTCAACCACCACTAACGCTATTCTTAACCTAATATATTATATACTAGCACTCTGCCCGTGGGGATCCACTGGTTCTATTTTATGTAACTTCGTCTTTATATTATCAGGGCTGTACGTTAACTTTTTCTGCTCATAGAACTGGTGCTACAGAGGTTCATAGTCTTGTAGCACAAGACAAAAACTTGTAGCACAGTAAAAGCATCTGTCACATCTCTAAAACCAACCACAAATAGTGCAGTTTATCATTTAAAGACATGTAAAATATTAATAATCTCTTTGTAAATTGAAGTACTTTCAAGGTCTCGGAATTCTTTAAATTCATACAACTTTAAGTAATTTCCAGAACTTGTCAAGCAGTCTTGACACAAACAACGTACACTTTAAATATAATGCAGGCACATAACTCACAGAAATATTAAGAACCTCTTTAAGTATTTTTGCATTCTGTGCATACTTTTTATATAAATATACTGTAATACTGTTTATACATGCTGTTATTTATTAATGTATTCCTGAGACGTGCGGTGATGTGAGGCAGTGGCCTAACCTTTTATCGCTGGATTTTGTTAACCTGTTCCCACGTGCTATACTTGATTGACGATCAAAACTATTAAATCGAAGCCTATAGGAAGCCAGTATACTGATAGGTGACGACGACAAAAAGATTCATTGACGTATACGCTTCGATGCAAGACAGCAAGGATGGAAATATGTTTAGTCAATAGAAAAAATCTCAGCTCTCTCGATAATTTCTTGCATTGTTTTAACCTTTTGTTCATTGGATTATGAAAGAAGACTGAAAATAAACGCCCAATTCTTTTGATTGGGGTTAAAAAATGCGTATTTAAAGGGGAATATATTGCGCATTGATCAAGCATTGAACTCGGCATAAGAGATGAATGGCATTGCTTGCTTCGGCTTCCTGTAAACAGTATGCGCAAATCTGCAGTTTCGTGAGCATTTCAGGTTCGATGTACTGAGTAACGCCGCGGAAACTTAAACTGGCCCATCATTTTGCGGAATAGCCTTACTAAATTAGTCAATCGTCTGATTGCCAATCAAGCAAAGGGGATTAATAGTTTGCTTTACAGTGAGGATTCTGCCTCACCTAACTAACCTCCGAGGTGGCACAGTTTCACATCTCGCTCTCTCGTGCGCACACACAACGCCTCTCATCGCACCGGTGCTACAACGGTTTGTTCAGTCATCGCAAGGACCAATTTTCATGTCGCACGTGCAACATATATGTCACACTGTACAGCCCTGATTATAGTGAACAATGCACCATTGCTGCAGATACGCGCCCGCTGGAATCTAGATTGGCCGGACACACATGCACGCACACACACAGAGGCCACTCGGCTATTATAATATAGATGGTCTTGTTAGGTAAGGTAACCAAACGTCAGGTCTATTGAACTCACTTAAGGTTGAAAAGTGAGTATGCTGGTTATCCAACACGCCGTGCACAGAAACAATTGTAGAACCGGAATAATAATCATTCCGCTACTTGGCTGGTAAGTGTTGTACAGTTCGGGACAGGCTGAGACACTGACAATTAGCTGTCTTCATTGCTCGAGTAGTCAGGCTGGAATCTGCATGGTTCTGAATCCCGTGTTAAGCTGCTTTCACACCGGATGCAAGACAAATTTTTTCGCACGACAGATTACATTCAAAGTCAATGCAAAGACGCGAATACAGGCGAAACGTATTAGCGTCTTTGCATTGACTTTGAATGTAATCTGTCGTGCGAAAAAAATTTGTTTCGCGTCCGGTGTGAAAGCAGCATTATGTTGAGTTTCCTCATCTTCCATAAAAAAGTACTCTTCTTCATCAAAATGGGCAGATTCAATTGAAAATTCTGAGGAACTATCGGAATCTGACTCGGATACCATCGTTGTTGGACAGCACAATCGCCCACCGTTTGCTACTTATGACGTGACCACACAGGGGACTGCCAGAATCGCTTTTCTGTGTTGCTCAGAATGTTTGTTAATGAGGGGGGCGGGGCAAGTAACAAAAAATAACGATTTTTGTTAAAAATTATTTTCTACGTTTTTTTAGGCAGACGATGGGAATTCTTTTAATTGTGCCCTTTATATTAATAAACTTGCTCAGTGCATGTCCTAAGCTCTTTAGACGCCATTCCAAAACAAACAAAATGGAAAGCCATAAGGTTGTAAATGATTTTTCAAGAAGAACACGACCACTTTCAACCACTTACAAGATTTAATTACACTACCCTCCAACAATTGCTGAATATTTTGATCGTGTACCGTTGTAAAATTTCAACAGTTGATTTGGCCATCAGACGTTTGCAACAGGACGTCAGTGTAGGCCAATGTTTTACCGATATTCTGATGAGTGTGCTCGCACATCAATGATCAGAATATAAAGTAGAACATACTGTCGTCCATTAAATGGACAAAATATAACAGTAACTTATGCCCCATTTCTACTACGTGGTACCAGCTCTACCCACTTTTTTTCATTGTTTAAGTTGCATAAAAGGGAGTAGGGAGAAGTCATTAAATGCGACGTTTTATTTCGTGCATCACATGTAGGCCTCTATATTATTATTGAAATTCTATTGAAATAAACAAATGTTCCGTGGTGTGAAAGAATGCATGGTAATAATGAACGTTCGTTGGTGTTGATGAATATGCATCGTAATGCAAATTTCCTTTATGAAAATACCGCCTACATGAATGATTTTCTCCTCGCGAATAATACACTTTTCGGCGCTGATGATTTTTCTTCTCTGTTCGTAATGAACAGTAAAAGTTGCAAAACCTTTTCAAACGGAAACTGATATGTTGGTTACGTGGTTGGTGAAGTGCATAGCGCACACAAATGCATGATGATTACCATTAACGTAATGTGTAAAAACATCACTTCAAAAAATGACCGCGATGGCATGGCATGTTTGTCTGAGTGGTAAAGAATCAACCGCATCCAAAAAGGGGCATACAGGTATTTGAAATAGTTTTGTGCTGCCACGTCGCTATGATGACCAGCTACACTGAGGCAGTACTATCCTCTAATGGAAAACGATCCCCCAGAAAAGTACCCGGCACCAAGGCGGGCGGAGTAGAGTAGAGAAGAGCCGGTAACATGTTGTGGAAATGAGGCATTAAGGCCGAATTCGGCGAGGTCTCGGGCAAGAGAAAACTTTTCGGACAACCAAGAATTCACTTGCGCTTGCCCGATGGGCTACCGTTCATTTTAGAATTTTGCGAGCCCTGTAAATGATTTATATTTTAGGTGTAATGGTGTACAATTATCTATCAGGCTTTTCAGGCAGATTGTTAAATCATGTTGTTATGTGAATTTTTTCCCCGTGAGTCTTGTATTTCTAAATTATTGCTTTTGTTATACTTTCTGTACATGTTATTGAGACCCCAAATACGCATCACCCCTCCCACCCCCTTTGTCCGCCTCATGTCGCTTTGCCCCATCGGTGCTTGTCAAGAGACCCTCTGACATTAGTAGAGGGCCCCATTTTTTGGGGCTTAGGGGCCCTCGCCCCCTTTCCATTCCATTCCATTGCTAAGAGAACACTGCACAGGATGGATGACAGTGTATGATGACTAAACAATGATTACTGTATTCTTGTCATTTGCAAATTGAAGCTTTTTTTCAGATTAGCCTCACTGATAAGTGGTTTTCTTAAGGCTGCACAGCTCTTAAGTCCCAATCCCTTGAGTTCTAAGTAGCTCTACTGAGAGCATTACTATCGATAACAATGAAATCACACCCTGTAATGATAAATGTGTTGAAAAAGAAGTAGGTGAATCTATTCGTGGAATATAGAGTCATTTTAAATTTCTAGTGTTTACTTAGGATGTGAATGACATAGATTCCTGACCATCGACTCGTTGATGTCTGAAAAGGGCGATTTTCGACGATTTGCTATTTTTTACGGTATGTTGGATTCCACTAATACAAAACAAGCGACAAATTGAATTGATCCAGATTAAATTGTCTTTTTAAATGACAATAAAAATCGTCAAACTAAGTATTGCAATATTCGTTGTATGTATATTTTTTCACTCCACAGGTTAAGGCCAGCTCAAGCTGACAATTCATTTGTTTTGTGAAATTGATGAAGAAGACTTCGATACCCATGCTTGCAGCTGACAATCGACAAATCAACTCATTAGTCACATCCTGCAGTGATAATGTCTGGGAACAGTTTGCCTATGATGATCTGGATTTTTGACTAGTAAAAACAATACAAGATGATTCAAACTTTAGTAAATTTGCATGGGATGTTGTGAGAGTTTTTAAACAGATGTTTTGATTCAGAATTGCCATTTTAAAAACGGGAGCACCATCAACTTTGAGTGTGTGAGAAGGCATAGTTATTGGCACTCGAGGAAAAAAGATCTTCAGGAATTCAAGGCAACTGGGGGCAAGTAATTGGTAAACAAATCATTGTGGTGGTAAAATTCTCTTTCAGGTTAGTTGGCATGCAACAGTGACACCAAGTCAGCTGAGATTCGCGAACGCTGACGAGAGAATTACGACCAAGCTCCCAATCACATATTTTTACCGAGTATCAGCTGATAATGTTAGGGCTGATCGATCTAGGCATCCATACTTGATATGTAGTCCTTGTACTAGTTTCAGTTAAATTCAGGGTATTAATGATTTGCAAATCATTGCATTCTGTTTTTATTTACAGTTTGTACGGCTTCCCAACTTTTCTGGAAACGGGGTTGTATGTACAAATTATCAACTGAGTCATGACTGATGATAAAATTATTTGAGCCTGTCAGTGGCAAAAGCATGCAGAGGTTTACTTGCAAATCCGAAAGCTATGCAGTCTGGTCTGTCAGTACTCTGGTGTGCCTTCTTGCAGAATCCTCCCATAAGACGCAAAGTACACTGGCAAGTATGGGAACTATTCCGATCATGACGTAGTTGGTTATCTATACGAACGTTCGCTGAAAATCAGGTTTATGTTCGGCTTAACAATTCATGAGCGCTAGCGTAAAACATCTGCCTCATATGCTTTCTCTACATTGTTCTGTGATGGGGGACTGGAGCATATTAGCCACTGCAGGGCACTTTAAATTCAGGGCAGTTACAGGCTGATTTTATCTTTTGTTTGCAAAGAAGATGGTATGGTAAAATGCTGCTGCACCTTCTTGAAGGATAACGGAACATTGCTGAAAACAAAATTTGTTTTAGACATGATTAACGTAATGTTTTTTTCACAAAAAACATTGCCAACAATCTAGCTAGCTGCACAACACATCACACTCATTACTGTAGTTTTTTTTTTTTTGTCAGTTTAAAGCCAGTAGTATGGTCAGTGTAACCTTATCTTTTACTGGTCCCCCAGACTTGAAACCGAGGTGTCTGCTCCATTTATGTTGCCGCTATTCTCAGAACCTCAATGGTCTCTGCGAACGTCAACTTTAGATCAGTGGTTTCCCTCCATCTAGAACCCTTGCTTATCTGTGTTTTTTTGTCAAAAGATGGTTTATGAATTCTGTATTCTTTCATTCATTCATGCTTTTATTTATTAAAATAGACAATTATCCTAAACACAAAAGCCCAAAAAATACACACTTTCTTAGAAAGCTACAAAATGCAAAGGTTCTAAAGAAAAAATCTGTTTGGAAAAAGTCTGTATTCTGGCATTTTTATTTGGACAAAGGGCAAGTACTCTGTGAATTGCATAGTCTAACTGAACCGGTGACCCATAAGTTGGTCTAATTTGTTTTCACTTAGCATTTTGAGATTTGAGTGCTCCATCTCAAACTCATTGATTTTAGTTTGTTTGATTTTCACCAGACTGAAATAGCATTGTTGTTTTGTTTCCTCCATGCAGGAAGTGTTCCTTTGAGTGGAAAGCATGATGGAATCATCCTACAGGGATGTCTATCGCTCCATGGATCACGAGGAGTTAGATGTCAAGAGATCTCCCCAGAAAAGAGGGAGAAGCTCTGTTGATGTGGAGACGAGTCTGACTGAGGGGCAATATGTCTTATGTCGCTGGTCAGATGGGTTGTACTACCTGGGCAAGATCCAAAGAGTATGTGAAATGCATAGTATATGTACTTGTTCAGCTCAGGCTGATTAATGTTATTTATTATCAGTATGTTTTGTTGAATACCAACGCACCTTAAAGCTGCTTTCACACCGGACGCGAAACAAATTTTTCGCATGACAGATTACATTCAAAGTCAATGCAAAGACGTGAATACACGTGTTTCGCGTGTGAAAGCAGCTTAAATTGTGCAATTTTAGGTGTGACTTGCATCCAATTACAAACTAGTTCTTTGTTAAAAAAGTAATAATTTCATGTTGAAGTGCGAAAATGTAAGGTGCTAGGCCACTGTTGCTTTTGAAGACTCCAGGGGAAAATGTGAGAATTTACAGAACTTTTTATTCTTAATGTGCCGTAGAATGTAGGCATAGTAATACTGACATGTAACAATTTTCAAACAGACCTTATTTATATATTCATTAGTGTGAGTTTAGCATCAGAAAAATACCTATCTAAAAGCCTGTGCTTTTTCCCTTGGTTATCTCTGACTTAAAAAAAATAAAAACTGGAGATATAAACGCTAATTTCATGAGAGGCATTAAGCAGAAAGTTTCATTTAACATTCTGTTTTATGTTTTCTTGAAATATTTCAAAATAAAATTATTTTTCAAAAGCTCAGTGAGTTTTTTTTTTTTTTTTTTAAATTTGATGAGAGAGTAAAACATGAACATTTTTGGTGGAACCTGAATGTTAAGAAGATACTTGATATGGATTTAGGTCCCTTATCTGTGCTTTTAATTCTGCTCTACTTTAGTAAAATATTCAAATATTAAAGACTTTAACAAGTGCATTTGTTGATATTTGCCAGACAGATAGCGATTGAGTCATGACCTGTTATATTTGCCAAGGTGAATCACATTCCACTGGCTAAAGTTTTGGTTGCTTTCTATGACACGACAAGAGAGCATCTCCAGTCAGTTCATTTTTTAAATTTGATTGTTATTCCTGTTGGTAGGTGAGCCCCTCCAAGCAAAGCTGTTTTGTCACCTTTGAGGATAACTCCAAGTTCTGGGTCCTTTGGAAAGACATCCAGCATGGTAAGCATTGAGAATATACCTGGAAGTCAAGTTTTGGGTGTAATCTGAAGGGAGTTTTGCTGGACAATCCCCCATCAGTATAAATAGATTATTATTATTTTTTTAAACTACAGAAAGTTGTTGTCACGTCAAACAACGGCATTTGTCCTCAATTTTATAATCATTCTCGATTCCATTGACTGTACTTTCAAATCGAACTAATGAAAATTTCCCTGTTGTAAGCGCTGTAATGTGGCTTCTAAGTAATAGACAAAAGCATATCACAATATTTAGGGCAAGATGCACAGTTTTGCTGCTGTTGCTGAGATCTGCAGCTGATAGCTCAATGCGGATGTTTTCACCGTGAAAGCATTTAAGGTCTTTGAAGTTTTCAGATTCTCTGCCACATCAGGATTGATAAAAAAACCCAAAAAGGAAGCTGCTAAATTGCATAGAGCCAATAGTTCTTTGGCAAAAAAAACTAAAACATTATAATTAAATTATAGATTTCAGTGTGCATTGTCATCACCTAGTTTGCCTGGTAGCTGCAAGTCCCTGAAAAGCCGTTAAACCCTGTAGTCTATTTGAATGTCTGCTGTGTAAAAAGTATTGTGGGTTTCTTGCCATTTTAACCCTTAAAGATTGCCATTATGTTGTGCGCAGCTGGAGTTCCGGGGGAAGAGCCGAAATGTGCTGTATGCTCCAGCCGGGCTCTAATGGCTGACAACGAGATCCTTATCTGTGGCAAGTGTGGAATAGGTAAGCTTTCACTGGGCCCAAACTTCCAGTGAAATGTGCAGTGTCATGCTTTTGCCGTTTAACTGTACCCAGCCTGGTAGCACGAACGTCCGATGTGAAATTGGATCAGCGGCTTATCAAAGCAGTCTTCCTTCTAAGTAAGGTTGTATCCGTGTGTTTGAGTCTTTGTGCATGTCCTTGTGTGTGTGCCTGTCCACAAGTCTGTGTTTGTATGCGCACAGGAAGTTTGTGTGTGCAGTCATGCGTTGATCACAAAAATATGTATTGCCAGCTGTCACACAAAATAATGTGCCTCAAAGTAATAAAATCCTTAAAATAATTATGGCTGCAAGCACCAAAGATGGCTGCCAAGCTAAATAGGGTCCGTTTAGGAGCAAATTAAGCATGCCATTGACAATGGGTGGGGTGATAGTGGATGTCTAATCAGAAACTAAGTTTGGACTAATTGTAATTTCTAAAGAGTCATGGATATGAAGTTTGGGGAAATTAAACAAAGGGTCTAAGCGGGGTTTTTATCCATTTGTACTTGCAATTTTTGACCTCTGTCAATCATATGTTCATAAATATGATTGGTTATGTGTCAACATTTATTTCAAATGAGACAAAGGTGTCCAGAGTAGTATAAAGAAAGCAGAACACTATTGATGAATCTGTACTTGTAGCCTGATGGTATAAGATGCCTTGGTGCTTGCAGCAATGCAGCATCGAGCAAAGAGCACCTGAGCAATTGTTGAGCTCTGTCAGATATTTGCACCTGGACACCAAAACAGAATTGAAGGTAAATAGTGGACGTGCAACATGGCTGACATCATAGACTTATTGGAAAGTCATTTGGGCAAGGGTAGAGATATCATTGAATGTAGGTATAATGTCTCTCAGCTTAAGATTGGTGATAATATACTCAACTGAATGTTGCGTTATTCACTTGTTTCCTGTAGCACTCCTCGTGGACTGATTGGAATGAAATTTGACTGGGGCATTGGGGACCCCATGCGCGTAATACTCTGCAAGTTTAATTTCAGTCAAGTCAATTTAACCCCACCTTCAGGAAAATTGATTGGCCTATCCCTGGCCTTTGGTGGTCATCTTAGTCAATCAACTTTAGCTTAATTGAGCCTTTCGTGCATGGATTTGGGAGTGTCAAAAAAATGGGCTGTGTTCAAAACAGACACATGTCTGGGAGCAGAGGCCATTTAAATATATTTTCTTGAATATCGCCCCCTTGAGGTGCAGCTGCCCAATCAAGTGAGAGTGGCCTCAGGATCTAGTAGTGAACTTGCACACCAAGTTTGGTGACAGTGGGACCAAAAGATTTAGGAGATATGGCTCATTCCGTGAAATAGAGAGCCAGAGACCCTGCATTTTTTACAGGACTATATGATTTGCAAAATTGGATGCCACCTATAGAAAATGCCATGCATGAAGGCCAGAGTATATAAAAAAAGCTAAGACAGGCAATATAATTGGTCTTCTGAAAAAGATAAATAAAAAAACTGCATGTCTTTGAAAAACTTGTGGATAAAAAGTGTCCAAATTTGTGACATTCATTGCCTTCAGACTTTGAATGTAAAATTCTCTGAATTTTTAAATAAAAGTCTGGCTGAAATGGCATATGTTCTTAACATCAATTCCAAGTGATTAACCCACAACGGCAATTAACTGGGAAATCCAGATGTATAACACTGCAATTAGCGCTTAAAATATTGTTGTGAACGTAACTCATGGTGTCCTGAAAAGTTACGTTGAAACAGTTCTGAGAAAACCCAGGAAACATAATATATTATCTAGATTTTTGTACCAACGTGTAGAGATTAATCTGTTTCATAACCGTCCAAAATATTATCTCAGAAAACATACGGGTTTTTATAAAATTCTTCTTTTTGTGGAGCAAAATTTTTCGCGTCATATTTTTCCAAGTTACGTTCAACACGAGCCGGGCTCGCTGCCCAATCTCCCGTATCCCCTTGGGGTATCACAGTGGTCACAGATATGGATTTCCTTTCGAACCTCCAATTAGTAGGAGGTTAGAATTTTTGTGTCCCAGAAAGTTACGTTCAAATGGAGTGACGTTCAATCACTAAAATCTTCTGGTAAATCACCGATTTTCAACACAGGTATGTTTTCTATAGGGGTTCATAATTTGGCCTGACGTTTCATGTGTTTGAAGTAGTGGTGCATCGTTCTTGGTCACGGAAGCTTCGGACGCCGCATTTGTTTAGAATTTGGACACGGAAGTGGTTTTGTGTCTTCGTTACGTTCGACAAAGCCATTGCTGAAACAACAGCTTTCAGTGGTTTTTACCAACTTATTGTTGATTGTTTACTAGGGCTGGGACTTTAACGCATTAATTTGGATTAATTAATTACAGGAAAAATAACGCGCTAAAAAAAACGCATTTAATCGCACCTTTCTCAGTTCCCTCATTTCTGGCACACCGGTAACACTGATGCACACACTTTAGCCCGGTAGGTGGCGTTAATGCACCTTAAGTCTTGAAATGTTGAATAAAAAGGCTATAATTCCACTTGGGAGTTTGCACTAATCACTGAATGTAGTACACAGATGAAAATTGCACTGATAAATATAGATGAAAAATAAACATTTTTGTTGTTTAAGATCACATATGTCTATTCATTGATTCATTCGTCAACCAAAATTTATTTGAATTGAAAAACTGCTTATTGTGTCAAAAATTGGTATTTGATAAAAATATGATTAATCGAGATTAATTAATTACAAAGCCTCTAATTAATTAGATTGATTTTTTTAATCGCGCCCCACCACTATTGTTTACATGTCTACCGGCACCTCTCATCCATATATTTTCTCAATGAAAGCGCCACTCAGCAGTTAGGTGTATTTTTGTGGGGTTTGTGGCAAACCCAACTGGGACATGGCCAGTCACTGCTGTTATTGTGTCCATGCTGCGTTCAATGCACTTTGGCGAAAGAAAGGATAAATTTTTCAAAATAAAAACAATTTTGATGGAAGTTGTTTGGCTAAATTGCCCGTTTCACATGTACTGTGTTTTTTTAGTAAATGTTGCACAGCAAATGTGGGGTTGCTTTTTGTGAAGTTCCTGTATTTCAGCCCAGAATTGTTTTGAATGTTTAACTGCATGCTCCTGCTGAGGAATTGAAATCAACAAATTCATCCTGTTGACCATTAGTTGTACCATTGTAAATTGAATAATTTGTGGTTTCCAATATCAAAAAGGGCGTAGTGTGAAAAAAGGTGATGCATTTGCTAAGTCGAGCATTTTTCGTGTCCATGTTACATTCGCAACATTTGTCATGTGGTACAATCCAGATGACAAATTTTGCATTTAGCGACGAGTCTACTCTAAAATATTTTCAGAGCTGATGTGTACTTACATGGGCTGCCTTCTCATTTATATTTCGTCCAGAATATTGCATTTGTTCTGTCCTCAGATGAACATGACCAATGAGCGACTTATTAAAGCCCTTCCAAACATGTGCAGACCTTATTAGAGCACAACTGGGCATTGCCAAACTGCTGGTTTGTTTTAAGTTTGTTCTCTGTTATACTAATTGAACAAGTTGAGACTTTGTTATATTTTGAAATAAAATTTTTATTGCATACTTTTGTGTTAGTTTCGTGTCCTTGTTACATCGGCAACGCTGAACGTTCAACACCTTGCCTCTTGCATCCCACAGTAGATCTTGCTGTTTAACTTGTGTCACATTTTGACTCATGGTAACGCCAACAAAAGTGAACCAGTACTTCTTGCAAAATCTTTGTTTCAAATTTAAACAGCCATGTCACACTTTGGCTCTCTTTTTCATGGAATGACCCATATGCAAATTCCTGTTTAGTTGTGGATGCCTCTGACACATTTGTGCATATGGGTGCCGCAATCTTTGAAATTTCAGAACCATTTCCATGGCTTTTGATGATTATCGCTCACTGAATGGAAAAGAGCATGTTTAGTTCAAATAGGTCAAATGGCCTAAGAGGATTTTGAAAAAGTTAGTGTACAGAAAATTCAAAAAGGTGAAAAAATCTAGTCTGACGCATAAGAAATGGCCTCTGGCAACATCGTAGACCAGGAAGAGACGCATCACCATTTAAATGATTATTTGACCGACAGTATAGGTTTTATTCCTCATGGACGTCAGGGATTTATGTGAGCTTACCTACAGCGCGCAGTGCGCCACCATCTTTCTTCCCTATGCCCTTGTGCTACTGCATCAAGAAATAAAGTATTGTAACAGCATCAGCAAATATACACAACAGATTTTTCGCTATACTGTTTATCCTTCGGCTTCTGACTTCATTTTAGCGCCATGGAATTTCCAATAGGGCCTAGCTTGCTTCGATTTTTGCGTCATCACTCAAAAAAATCATCCCTCAATATGATAGATAACAGACAGCTGCCTTGCTAACTACCCAGGTTGGTAGCTACCAACTCTCTCTCCTTCTCTGAAATCAGGATCCCAACTCTTGGCAGAGAAAAAGCTTTGTGCAGTTTTGCAACACATGGCTAGCCAGCTAGCTTCTTAGTTCTTTCTTGAGACTTTACCCAACTCTCTCGGATTCTTGCATCTTCTCCCTCAGGAACTCCCCCGAACCAAGTAGGCTATGCTGTTTGTTTTATGTTTATAGATAAACGTTCTTGTTGCGAACCATCACTGAAGGTCACTAATGTTATTTGCTGAAAGGCTGTGTAATGATATAGCCTATGTATATTAGCAAACAAGCTGAAATAGAAAAGTATGATTCCACTTTAGAGACAATTTGTATTATAATAGCATTTTTCCCACAGCCGTCCTTTTTTCATTTGGCTTGTCAGTTGCATCGCCCTAGCTTGAAATAGTAATCAAGATTTTATTGGAAGGAAGGTCTTTGATGACCTCTGGTTTAGCGAAAATGATATGTATTCACTATACAAGAACCAGAAGCTCTGGAAGAAAAATGGCTTAATACTTTCTGTGGTTTGGCCAATGATGTCACAAGAATACATTTCATAAGAGATTGAGCGATATGAAAACTGCAAATTTGACCTGATATTGGCGCTAGACCCCTAGTCTGACCGGCCCCAAATTTATGTGATCTTCAGTTTGGATCAACTTCAATGAGCCTGCAGATTTTAAGGGGGGTGTCGGGAGGGGAACGTGATGGTTTGGCCTGTACAGGATAAAACAGCAGACTAATAATAGTAATACTAACAACAACAACAACAACAATAATAATAATAGTAATAATAATAAAAATGTGCACTTAGCACCTTAATTAAGCAGGATATTAAGGAAAAAGTTTGAACATATGTCATGATGTTGTGGATTTGAATGTAAACTGAGCTTCACAAAACTGTACTTTTTCCTGAAATATGCTGAAGTCCTTCGTAGACTTACTGCCAGCACTTTTTGACATTGCCTTTGCTAAAGTCGGCTCCCTTGTCACAAGGCTTGTTAACAGCAAGTGCGGTGAACGAAGAACATTTTTTTTGAACTTTCCTGCCCAACAGCAGTGCTCTTTCCGAGGCCAACGAAATTGGAAGTCAGTGCTACTGGATACTTCACCTGCCATAGCAACGGACACTGGCTATCACTTAATAAAATACTGAGTGCACAACATACTCCTCCACGTGAAACAGTGCTCGCTGAAGCTACAGTAAGTGCAGGTGTAGAGGCACTGGTGTACTTAAATGTGTACTGGGTTTGAGTTGAAGGCAGTGCAGTTTTTTTTTTTTGCAGCAAACCATTCTGATATGGACTAAGATAGAGATGATGGAGAGAATTCATATGACTCACTCTCACAAGGCAATGACACAGCCTGAAAATGGAGGCGCTATGAAAAATGTTTTTGGAGTGCACAGTGCCCTTTTACCGGCTCATCCCTCCGATCATCTGTTCTCATTTTTGCAGTAAGCCCTGCAGCAATTTATTATTTCCTTTTTTTGGTGTTGTGTCAATAGTTCATTTGGGAGAGATGGTGGAGTGCTAAAGTCCCCTAGGTTTAAAGATTGAAAATTAAAGGCTGTTATACAGCTTTATTTTTTGCTTGCAGTCTTTAGGGTGTCAATCTGTCAATCAGTTTTTAAGATGCTGCCTCAGAAAACAGTCGAAATTCCATCCCTGGTTTATTCCATGGTTATTTTTTATTGTCAACTGCCCCCCGCCCCCCCTCACCCGGAGTTTTCAGTTGCAAGGATAGTTTCTGGAATGAATCCGTGTTATGCATGTCATGTACTCACAGCACAGATTGGGCTCCAAAATGAGTGGATATTTTTGGTCGTACCTGTGGTGCCCTAACAGCATTTGTCTCTCTTTCCTCTGTTTATCTGTGCTGGGCTGCAAGCCGGGATGGTTTGCAGCATGCAGCATTGTGTACTCCCAGCGGACGCCGAGAGTAAATTAAGAAAAATGGGCTGAGATGACTCTTTGATGGTTGTAATTAATTTTCATGAGACGGCAGCAGCAGAGTGATTGAGTGGGGATGAGAAGGATGTACTCTGATCCCCGCAGCTTAAATAAGCCAATGGCATTCGGAGAGGGGACACCCACACTCCGGTCAGACTTGAGGACGTTTCTCTAATCTGTGTTTGCTTTTCACTTGTCTTTTGCCCCATCAGGTTACCACCAGCAGTGTCACCTGCCCCAGGTGGAGAGCGCTCTGGACTCGTCCCCCTGGTTCTGCCGGAGGTGCATCTTCGCTTTAGCTGTTCGGGTAAATTAAGTAAAGAAATGCCACTGTGTTCCCCGTGGTACACTGGCCTGAAATGGAACTCCCAAGTTGCATCAGTGCAGTAATGCCACTTTGAGCAGTGAGCACTGAAATGTGAGAGATTAGTGGTTACAGATTAGAGATTTGGTGTGTGTGGTCTATGTATATCAGGAAGGCTTGGGAGACTAAGCTGTCATCAGTGCTCGTAATTGACACAATCCTAATGGGAATTACTCAAATCTATATTTGAGTACTAAATTAAAAGTGAGCTGGCATTTTGAATGCAAATTATTCATATTGCATTAAAATCTGCCTCAGAAATAAAGAAACTGAGCCATTGGATTTAACTTGGAATGCAAATAAAGTCCACATTGTCAAAATGCAGTTTTCAAACACAATCCTTCTTTGCTGATTTTCACCATTTGTGAAATTTGCCATGCAAGCTATTTTTGAGGTATACAGTGTAAAGTATGCACCATATATCATTGTTTAGTTAGTGACCCCTTTTTTGTTGTTTTGGTCCTGTTGGCCGAGGCAATCGGCGAATCTGAATCTGACTGAACACGCATTTTATGTGCTAGAGAGAAAAACGAGGTAAAAAGTCCCAGAAACAAGCTGGAATGAAAGATAACTGCAGTATAGGCCTGGCAGAGCATCACCAGGGAAGATATCCAGCGTCCAGTCATGTCTATGTGTCACAGACTTCCGGCAATTATTGCTTGCAAATGATATGGGACTAATCATGAAAAAGTATTACTTCATTTTAAATTATGAAAAACTATCTAATATTTTTTTTTTTTATTCACCCCAAAATGGGGTTCGGGGCTACAGTGGCGTGCAGTGATGGTTGTACACTTAACAAAATGAAGAAAAATCAGACACCATGTACTATTCAAGTATTTATTTAATCTAATATTGGATAATATTGATGAAGTAAACCAATAACATTATATAGTAAAATAGCGAATAATAATGAATTTTGAGAGAAAAAGTCAATATCTAGTGTGACTACCCTATGCTTTGATTACAGCATTTAATCTTTCAGGCATAGTTTTCATATTTTTTTTTAATCTCCTCACTCGCTCGACCATACCATATGGTTTGAAGTTCATTTCAAAGAGATTCTTTCGAAGTTACAACTGATTTGTTTATTTTTGCAGTCCCAGATTTGCTCAATCAGATTAAGGTTTGGAGTTAGAGTAGGCCAAGTCATAACTTTTATGCCACTAGATGATTCTTTCCAACTGAGATAATTTTGGCATGACTTAGAAGTATGTTTAGGGTCATTATCTTGATGAAAAAAAAAATCTCTGAGCAATCAGTCTCTTTTTAGATGGCAATGCCTGCCTCACAAGGATGCTGTGATACTTTTTTTGATTCATGATTCAGTCGATTTTTATGAGATCACAGACTCCTTTCAAGCAAACTGAACCTCAAACCAAAATATTGCCATCTTACTGAACAGCTTAAACAGTCATTTTTCACAGTTCTGCGTTTGGATGACAAAATTTCGAATTTTGATGCATTGGTCCGAAGGACTTGTTCCTAGTCTGTTGGTGTCTAATCCTTGAATTTCTTAGCAAACTCAAGTCTTTTTTTGATGTTCCAATCAGACCAGTTTTGTACAGGTGTCTGGAAATAATAGATCTTGATACTTTCATCTCCTCCCTTCTGGACCCATTAATATCATTAACACCAAATTATTATTATTATTTATTTATTTATTTTTTTTAACTTGTCATACACAGCTAACGAATATCAAAGGCGCTTAACTTCTGTTTTTTTCCCCTCTATTGCCACTAGTTTTCAGCGAACTGGTCTTTTTTGAAACGCTTCATAGTGTTTCTTACAGTGCCATGGCAGCATTTAACGTCTTCAGAAATGTTTATGAGTGACCAACCAGCATCATGTAAGGGCCACAATGCGGCTATGAACAATCTCAGAGAGCTCCTTCCGTCATGCCATCGTGTTTAAGACTGTGACACTGCTCAAAGTTCATGTTATATACTGGAACAACTGACCATCAGAGGTAATTTTGCAGAATAATATTGCCTCAAACCAGTTTAAACAAATTGTTTAGCTTCAATAATCATGGAATGAGCCTTCACACATGCATTCATGCTTTGTAGGAGTTCAAAAAAAAAAACAAAATTTGCAGCACCTTTCAGTTGTTATAAAAAATTGAAGTTTTCAGTGTTTTTGTTAATTACCCAAATTTTTACCTCAGTATACTTGTGGGAGTGATTTCTTTTTGTTCTCAGCGCTTACAGTAACATTTTGCAATACATTTTCTCCAAAAAATTAGAGAGAAGTGGTGGTCTATAATCATCACTGCACACTACTGTGTGTACTAAAGGTGCTGCCATTTTTAAACTGTTCATCTGATATAGATTAAAGTACCCTCAAATTAAAGCTGGGTCTGCACTTAAAGCGCTTTGTTTTATCTTTTCTCACTCAAATTGCCAGAGTACCGCACCAAAATAAAAAAATGTCGCTATCCAGTGAATTATTCAATGTGCGTCCATCTCTAGATTCAATTATGTTTTATGTAATTAGCAGATATGCCAGAGTTCTTACAAAAGCTATTGCAGTCTGAAGTTACATAGATAATGAACGGCACAAAAACGTTGCTGTAAAATGAGCAACTAAGTTGAGCAAGCTTCTGCGCTGTAGGGCGGATTTCAATGTTGAGATAAAACCAAATAATAACACCTGACCAAAACCCTATCTATAATGGAGGCAAAAAAGGAAAACCGACCACCTGCATCTGTAGGCCAGTCAAGGAGACGATCAAAAGAAACTACAGACAAAAGATGTGGAATTGACAGAGGGCATGACCTCCCAGTACGAGCCCATCTCTTGGAGTGAGAGCAAAAGACCGGCTGCTGGTCCTGCCTACATAATGCTAGGCTATTTCATAATACAGTAGAACCGCTGAGGAGTCAAAGCAAGCTTCCTAGGGCAGGAGTGTCTGACAACAACTCTTAATCTCCTAATATAGAGATGCCGTTAGGCCCCAATGATGCAATAAGTTTTAAAAATTAATTGAATGTTTACTACCACCAAGACCCATCAACCGATGAACAGCCGGTGACACAGCCGTACTCGCAAGACAATACATTGCCTGCAGTCCGGTTAAAATCTGATGCCTCCCTCATGTTCATTGTGCCAATAATGTTTAACTGAACTGTCCAGCTGTCAACACCATAAAAAAGATATGCTGTACCAAGAAAACTCTGAAAGAAATTTTTAATTGTAACTGAGTTCACAGATAACAGATGCCATCATTGCAATAAACAAACTGCCACTTTATGTTTAGATTGCGCAAATGTAACCCTCTTGGACCGCCTATTGTATTTATCCACACTGATTAGCTTGCGAGTATTTGCTAACATTAGCTTATACTTTTACCAGTTTATTCGTACCATGGGCTCCCGCACAGAGGCACTGGTCACCAGCTATGCAAAGCAATGCTGGAAACAAGTGCCACTGGGCTATGGGCATAGCCCAGAGGCTCTATTGTTATCCTGCACATTTATTATTTTTAAGATAAGATAAGATAAGATTAGATATACTTTATTGTCCCCAAAGGAAAATTTGTCTCGGGCTCCAGTGCGGTCACATTAGCTGCTTTACGTAAAATAAATAACAATAAAATACAAATGCAAAATACAAAATGCAAATGTAATACAGATAACAATATAGGTATAGGCCACAGGCCGCATATATCCCCCAACATACAAGTAGCCTAGTCTCTGTAAGAAGAGAAACAGTGCAGTACACCCACACACACCCACACCTGCCGTATTACACCCTGGATCGTGATCAGTAACACTGTTGCCCATTTTTTTTTGGCCTTGGGGGCATTTAGAATTCTTATTGAGGTGGGCACAAATGAATTCCTAAAGCGGTTCAGCCTGCAAGTGGGGACTCTATAGCGTCTACCTGATGGTAGAAGCTCGTATTCAGCATGGAGGACGTGTGTCTGGTCAGATAATACTCTCTCTGCCTGTCTGAGCACAGACTGCTCATAGATGGACTGCAAGGGGAGCTTTTCTTCTTATTCTTCTTCCGTATCAGATTTCGATTCTCTACTCCTCCCACAGCTTTGAGTAAACCCTGGTAAAATATATATCAAATTGTGCGGCTTGATTGGGATCGGTGTGCCGTGTCCTTTAGAGAAGAAATTTCAGTTTTCCGCGACACAAGTCGTGAAAACCTGCAAAAAAATTCGCATTTAAAGTGAATGGGGAGGTGTCAAAAGAGTGATCAAACCCAGCATTCTTTGGAGTCTCATTACGTTGCTATACTTCAACATAGAAAAACAGTTGAAACTTTAAATGGGTCACAAGACTTCATAATTTTTAGGTTTATGTCCATTTTTTCATAGCTATAATAATTTTTACGAAACGGCAATTTAAGTTTTATGTTTTTTTCAGACCGATTTTGAGATTTTAGTAGGTTTCTATCAGACGCAATGTTCGGAGCCAGAATGGGAGATGTCAGTTCCACTCTAACAGCAGGACCTGAAATCTTCAAAAAAATCTCTGTCAACTTCTTTTAAATCCTGCAATTTCTAACCTGCAGAGACTATATATATATATGTCAACATGTAAAGAAAGTTGTCCTCTCTCACTGATAGTGACTCTCATTGTGACATGACTCATAAAATGGATATTAAGCACAGAGAGTGCTGACCAAATCTTATTGTACATGTTAAACTGAGCTCAGAAGGTGAGCTTGTCAGTTGGTGACATCAAATACTTTGTCAACTGTTGTACTCGTATAACTAGAATTTCTACAGTATGGACTTGCCACTGTTGCCTTGGTAATTTGGCCAGTACACAATAAAATGGCAGTTAAGGAAGTTTGAGTTTGTTGGTATGGTGATGACTCAAGTGGGCAGTGAGGCCATAAAGTGTTCATATTCCTAAATGCTTTAGAAGTGTCCTACTGACTTTCAGATTGCGGACTAAAAATGAGAATAAATAACTGAGAACATTACAGTGCGTCCACGGCTTTATCCTGACATTATTAATAATGATTGTATTTTTATTACTCGCCTTTACGTAATCGTATTAGAAAAACAAGCTGGTTATCATTAAAGAGGTGCCACTGCCTTCACATAGCCAATGCTATAGGCCCAGCTAAACTGAGCCAGCGAACTTTGTTTAGCTTACCTTAATGGAGAAGAGATTTTTATGAATGATAACATCCTTTCACCAGCTAAGGATCCATCTTATTTTTATTTTTTATTTTTTTTTTTTGGGAATTTTTTCCTTTATTTGATAGTTATACAGTGTAGAGAGACAGGAAAGTTGGGGAGAAGAATGGGGGATGACATGCAGCAAATGACCCGAGTCGGATTTGAACCCAGGTCGCTGCGGGAAGGACACAGCCTTTATGGTACGCGCACTTAGACCGATGAGCCACCGGGGCGCCCTAAGGATCCATCTTAAATGGAGATTAATTCCATAGCACAACATTATGCGCGATCTTACAGACTATAGCTAGCTTGTTCCCCATAATTACAATGAACTTGTGACGGTTTCCGTAGAGCCAGCTAACTGCAATCAATCTGTTGTCATACCACATAGCCAGCACGCTAGGCAGCAGTCGCTGACACAAGGAGTGGACAAGTTGGCTACCTATGTAACCTCACATAAGTCTATCAATGAAAAATCTACTGCATTCTCACACTCATCGGTCAGTTTTAAACAACATCATGACAATAAGGCTATATGTTGGCTGCACACGTAATGAATCTTGGCATAGTGGCGCAACGATAAATTAATTGAACATGGTAATAAGGTTTCGTTTTTCCAACCTCACCATTATGAGGCCATTCATTTTCCAGAAACTAAAAACTAAGATTATGTTGTATAAACAAAAGCGCGTTTTACATTGAAGAGAGGTGTGTTTTGCGTAGAATTATTTTAAAAATTATAATCTAAGCAATTTTTCCTGCTGTAGTCGTTGTTTTTTTAATATAGGAGTGTCGAAGCTTGGTTTTAATGGCGCAGAAATTAGTTGGCTACCTACCGCCTTAGATTCACATTTGTTCACAGCAGTAGAATCCATGACTTCACCAGGCAAGCTACTCTGATCCATCTCCTTATAACATGGTAACATTCACGCATAAAAAGCTCAAGTACTCCGGACCCAAATTTTGGAACACACTTGACACTGATCCATGCAAAACAGTCAATTATCATACCTGCCAAAGAAAATTACTGTAAAGGACACTCTTAGTTAATTAACCAAAGAGCATTGCGATTATAAGAGTGAGATGATTGAATCATTTGAGACTATAGTAATCATTTCAGATAGTATTTCAGATAGTTGATTTGACCTCACGTCCGAGTGCATTATGTCGGAAGTAAACACGGATGCCATAAACAATGCATTACATGCAAACCTCTATGACATCACAACACAGACCTGCAATAACGTCTATGATTCAACTGATGTTCTCTCTCCTCGGTCCTGATCAGCTCTGATTAGTTCCCATCCCACTGCCTGAGGTCGTAACGGACGCATCATTGAATCTGGAGCCTGGCCACCATGCAGGGCTCCCTCACATCCACACAGCATTCCGTGGCACTTTCACATTTTCTCGCGGAAATTTTCTAGGTCTTCTTATAATTTATTTTGTTGCTTGGCTGTTTACTACGGCCGTTAAATCAATATCATACCACAGCTTCTTAATCTGATTGCTCGATATATTGTTGAAGACCAAAAAAAAACAATGGCTGTGCTTACTTATTTAGTGAGCATTAAAATGCAAAACTGTTTTATTGAGATCACTAAATAAATTATTGAAATTGATTGAGTTGGTCTTACTAAATGTTTCAAATGACTTGAGAGAAAGGCAGGCTCCTATTGAAATTTTTGATGTGACATACCTGCTTATTATTTATGATTAACGTTACCACATGAGCACTGGACTCGTGGAAGCAGGAGAATACAAGCTTTTGTGTTAGAACTTGGTGTTAATTTTGTATTAGCTTCTTATTATGTAATATTGACACGGTCATTATCTCAGAATTACAAATGGATTATTCTGAGCTCTAAATATAATTTATATTGCTTTCTGAAGATCAAAAGAGTGATGTGATTCCAGATGAAGTATAAATATACCCTTTATACCAGATATGATCCTTTTCTTCTGTAACCACTTTTAGCCTATGCCACTATGACCACTAAAAAAATAAATCTTGCGGTATTGTTCTGGCTATAGCCTATGTAACATCTTCAACTTCAATATCAAGACTGTCTGCTGCAGACCGGGTAACCATGCTTTCAAATCTTTAGCCATCTCAATTTAATATTGGTAGAGCAAAAATATTTTGGTTGGTTACAGTATGCTTGTAATATATCGTGAAAACATGGTGTGAAATGGCACAAGTCTATTTTGCTATGCTGTGTTTTGAAAAAGTTATTTTAATTTCCTGCTCTTGAATTCCCCATTTTTTTATCACTCATAAATAGTCCCAGATCTTCAATGAAAATGTGATATTAGACCAGATGAACATGACAACACACAAAATAGTTTGAAATTCCTTTTATTCCAAAGAAAAAGGTATCGAATGGCTATATCAGCTTTGAAAAACGATTTGCCCCACTAAACTCAACTTGTTTGACACCTTCGATTGGTGAGGAGAGATTTTTGCCCATTTTTTCTTCAAAGAATTGCTTTAACCTCATTGGAGGGTTTTTGAGTAGGACCTGCCGGTTTGAGGTCCTGCCACAGCATTTCAATGGAGTTTAAGTCAGTACTTGGACCTAGCCACTCGAAAATCTTTATTTTGTTTCTTGTGGGTCACTTGCGTTTGTGCTTTGAATCGTTGTCCTACTGAACTACTCAATTACACCTTAGCTTCAGATCACTGACTGATGACTGGAAATTCACCCTCAGGATTTAGTGGTAGAGAACAGAATTCATGGTTCTGTCTATTATGGCAAGTGGCCCAGGCCCAGAAGCTGCAAAGTATTCCCAGTAAATCATTCTACTTGCACCACTATGTTTGACTGCTGATATTATTGGAGAACGCTGTGTTAGCTTTATGCAAGATGTAACAGGACCCATGTCTGCCAAAAGTCACTACTAAGAACCAATTAAACCAAAGAATATTATTAGGGTTGGGGGTCATCAAAGTCATTTTTGGATTCAGTGATTTTAACTTATTCCATGACCGGGGCCCAGAACGCAAGGGCCCTCACCCTCGTCTGCCACCCGATCTTCTTTGTACCCGTCCCCTACTCCTCTCCTTGCGGGTAGTGGGCCCACGTGGAGGCAGCTTCCCGTTGCCTCTTCGAGCGAAGCCCGGCCGGGTCCCGGGAATAACCCTTCCACCAGGTACTTGCCTGTGGGCTCCCCTCCCAGGCCTGGCTCCAGGAGGGGGGCCCCAATGTCCCTAATCCGGGCAAGGCTCTTATTTCTGTTGGGGGGCTCTTCATTGGAGACTAGCGAATCGCTTTTCGTCTGACCCCCTCACCTGGGATCAATTTGCGAACCAAAGCCGGAGTTGTGTCCGCATTCTCGGCATTAAGTCGGACTCGTTTCCAGTTGGTGTTGGACTCCACCAAGGGAGTGCCTTGTCACCTATTCTGTTCATGATTTTCATGGACAGGATATTAAGGTGCAGCCGAGGTTCGGAGGGTGTCCAATTTAGGGGCCTCAGGATTTCATGTCTGCTGTTTGCAGATGATGTGGTCCTGTTGGCATCATCACGCTGCGACCTCCAACGCACACTGGAGCGGTTCGCAGCTGAGTGTGAAGCGGTCGGAATGAGGATCAGCACCTCCAAATTTGAGGCTGTGGTTCACTCCCAGAAAAAGGTGGATTGTCCTCTTCAAGTGGGGGGTCAGTTGTTACCCCAAGTGGAGGAGTTCAAGTATTTCGGGGTCTTGTTCATGAGTGAGGGTAGGATGGAGCATGAGATTGACAGACGGATCGCTGCAGTGTTTGCAGTGAAGCGGGTGTTGTACTGGTCCGTTGTGGTGAAGGAGTTGAGCATAAAAGTGAAGCTCTCGATTTATTGGTCGATCTACGTTCCAACCCTCACCTATGGTCACGAGCTTTGGGTAGTGACCGAAAGAATAAGATCGCGAATACAAGCGGCCGAAATGAGCTTTCTCTATAGGGTGGCTGGGCTGACCCTTAGCGATAGGGTGAGGAGCTCGGACATCTGGGAGCGGCTCAGAGTAGAACCGCTGCTCCTCCGCGTAGAGAGGAGTCAGTTGAGGTGGTTTGGGCATGTAGTCCGAATGCCTCCTGGATGCCTCCCTTTAGAGCTTTTCCGGGCATGTCCAACTGGGGGGAGGCTCCTAGGCAGACCCAGGGCACACTGGAGGGATTATATCTCTCGGCTGGCCTGGGAACGGCTTGGGGTCCCCCAGGTAGAGTTGGAGGAAGTGGCTGGGGAGGGGGGCGCCTGGGCCTCTCTACTCAGTCTGTTACCCCCGCGACCTGGACCCGGATAAGCGGAAGAAAATGGATGGATGGATGGATGGTTTTAACTTAGCAACTCTTGTGTACTTTCAGAAACCTTGAAGCCTACTGCATATGTAGAGCTGCTATTTTTGTTGCATCATCCTTAGGTAGATCCATGCTGGCAGTAATAAAACCCAGATGTGTCAAGACTAATATTGACCCAATCATCAAATAAATCTAATCAATTTGCTGATTACTTTTTCACACTGGGCCAGTGGGTGCTAAAAAAGTTTTTTCTTCAGTAATGTAGTTACCATTTAAAAACTGCATTTTTATCTCTTTTTCATCACAACATCCTCTTTTAAACTGAACTCATTTACCAAGTTTTGCAGCTCTCCAGTTTGAGCCGTCAAACTTGCTTCACACTTGAGACTTTCCCAAAGAATTGATGTTGATTTCTCTTACCCCCACCATACACATATGTTCAGAGGTGTGGAGCATTCTTCTCCTTTTCTCATCATTCCATCCCACATAGTAACCCAATGGACAATCTTTTGTCTTTTATAATTTCTTAAGCATTTGTCATAAAGAGTTGGGGATTGGGTTGTTGAACTCGGGTAAGCTTTGCATATTAAATGGTGGCCCCACCCCCTTTTTTTATTGGTCAATATTTGAATGTTCATAACTATTAAGATCATTGGTCTTGGAGAGTTGGGAACTGGGTTGATGGACTTGGGAAGGGGTCGTGTTAATTGTCAAAACCCCGTCCTGTATCCTGATTGGTTTATACAACGTATTTTGCTCATCATAACGGTTGAACTGTTTGTCATAGAGAGGTGGGAGTTGGGTTAGTGGACTCAGGAAAGGGTTTCATGTAAGTTACTACAGCCCTTACCCCAGTCCTGATTAGCTTAGCTTTTATCCCTCATGGCTATTGAAACATATGTCTTAACAAATTGGGGATTGGGTTTTTGTACTCAGGAAAGGATTGGATAGGAGTTAAACCCCGCCCATTCCTGATCAGCTGATGTTTCATCCTTCATAACTATTGAACCGTTTGCCATTGAAAGTTTGGGATTGGGTTAGCAGACCCGGGGCAGGGTAACATACTTATCTGCGAAGGCCCGACCCCTTTATCCTTGTCTCGTGGAGAAGGGGGTGTAGGTTTATGAACTCAGGAAAGGGTCACATGTTAATTGATGAAGCCCTGCCCCCTTTGCTGAATGGCTTAGATTTTACCCTTCATACCTATTGAACTGCTCATTGCAGAGAGTTAGATATTGGGTTGTTTGAAATGTTAGCATTATTGTAATGATAAGAGTTTGGCTTTGTCAAGCCAACTGAAAGTTTGTTCACAAACTTTTCATTCAAGTTTGCTAAGATTGAGCATCAGATGATTGTCGTTGTGCCATGTGACAAAGTGGCTTATCAGTCCTCTGGACTCCTGTGTAAAATGGTTTCACAGCGTGTATCGCACTGGAAATTGTTCTGTGGAATCATCATGTCAATATAGTGAAAGCTTCATTTTCACCATAAAATACACTTAAAAGTCTTCGCTACATGTATGAGTCCGGACAGACTTGGAGGTAAACTGCGACTTGCCTGGTTGGTGGAGGCATTTAGTCGTATGGCTGTAATTCTAGACCTTGTTTGGTCCAGGCTAATTATTTGCCTCCTCTGAAACAATCTCATGTATTTTGCACTACTGCAGGATGCATCATCTAATGTGATTATTTAAGAAATGAACAGCTTCACACTTCATCAGTTAGGGTTAAAAGAATTGTTGCCAGCTGACACATATTAATCACTTCAATAATGATCTAGTAATTGGCTCTCAAGTATTAGCTTAAGGAAGAAATCAGGAAGGCAACAAAAATCCTTTTTTGCAGCGCTTTACAGTGTCCTCTGGAAATTTGAGCACCTTTAGTAAATATGCACAAAAGTAGTTATGCATTTTTGCCTTTATTGTTTGCTTGCTTGATATTTAATTCAAAATATTGACCAAATTAAAATCTTTAATTGAAAATGTAATGCTTGAAAGAAAAATATATTAAGGTTTATATAATTGTTGACAGCTGAGTCATACAAATCACTTCAGTACTGAACCTGAATAATTATCAATAATGATCACTTCAGTAATGTCATGAAAGAAATATTTTTCCTAAAAATGAGTGCCAAAATCATTGGATCCCCTTTATTTAAGATCATGTGCATCCTTGCCTTGGCAAGATAGCAGGTCTGAGTCTTCTCTTTTAGTGTGTAGTGAGGTCAGAGCAGACATAGAAAGGGGTCTCTTCAGATCCTTTAGATTCTGAAGTCAACATTCATGGACTCTCTTAGCTCATTGCACGAGTTTTCTGTTGAATTTAGGTCTGGTAAATGGGATGGCCTTGGTAAATCCTTGGTTTGGTAAATCCTTGAATGGTCACTTTTGTGTTAATTTTGATGCAAGCTTTGGATAGTCATTCAGTCGGAAAATCCAGCTGTGGCCCAGTTAAAGGAATCCCCAGTACAATGCATCCTACCAAGTTGTCTCAGGCCTTCGGAAGAAAAACAGCCCCACAGCATTAAAGATCCACCAATCTACTTCACAGTAGTGATCAGATTAAGGAAAAAAAAATGATTAGCATTTTTTGCTAATCATTATATCAATTGATTAGTAATTGTTTAGCACATCTGAATAATGATTAGCAAAAATTAGAAAACAGTAAATCAGATTTTAAATGACTAAAGGGCTTTTTTATTCTTTCCTAATGACAAATTACAACTACAAGAGAAATTCAACACCACTCTGAAAGCAAAACAAATTATTTCCAAAAGGCATCAATTGTACCCTGAACAATCTTCATTCAATACAGCACACTTCTGTTTCCCTGTGAAATTTATGTAAACTACTTGTAACCTGCAGTACAGCTGTCTTATCTATACCTTACTGTAGCATATGATGTTGTTTAGCACCAGATCAGAGATGTAAAAGGATCCATACCCATTTAAATCCAGTCACGCAAGGCACTCTCCAACTCAGTCACATTTTGACATCATAATATCATGTATTTGAATGATCAGAGATCATTGTGCATGTTTTGGGAGATGCTGGAGGCAAACTTGCGACTCCCTAAACCACATGGCAATGAGAGAAGTTTTGATGACTTTGATCGGCTTGCCATGATGCTTGGATAGGCTAGAGGAACATTCGGGTGCGTAAAAACGTAAAGCGTACATCCAGTCAAGACGATTCAGAGTTAAAGCCGAAAAATTAGTGGTCGGACACGGAATTTTTTTCCATAAGGGCAAAAACCAAATCACATTGCTTTAGTATAGCAATGATTACAAAGATTCCCCTTAACTAGCGTCAGCTAGGTAGGAAGATGGCTTGCTTTATAATCTGAAGAGTAACGTAATTCGCGATAGCATGCATAACAAGATAATGCAGTAAAAACTAGCCATGAAATAACACGTCTCAGGCCTGAACTGTCTGTTTGCTCTTTAGGTAAAATAAGCGGGACATCAATGTTGAAAGAGATCCTCTGCGTGCGATGATGTTGAAATTGACAAATCAGAGCTGTAAAAACTTCTTCAATAGGCATCATAGTTACCATAGGTTCACTAGCCAGCAAGCTGTACCTAAGCGATTGCTTTTGAACTAGCTACCAAACTAGCTAACATCCCAAAAATGTAAAAGTTCAGTTGGGTCGGACGAAACTGCCGCGATACCTCAGATAAGTTCATGCCTTTGACAGCTGGCAAAGTTAGTAAAGTTGGGGCAAGAAATAAATCATATCGCCTTAATATGACGATCATTTACAAAGATTTTCCTTAGTTAACGTTAGTTAGCTTACTAGCCAACTAGGTGGCTATATCCAAAGAGCAACGTAATTTAATACGCTATGGCTCGCACTGCAGTGTAGACATCATGACGATACCAGAAAGCCTCCTTAGCGCATGCATGTGCTCCTCAGAAGCTGATTGGTTGGTATGCAAATCAACATCATTTTTCAGCCAATCAAAGTGGTTAAAACTTCTCCCTTTGCTATTTGGCTCGGGAACTTGGAAGTTCGCAGGCCAGTGAGTCGGGATCAATGAAATATCATTAAGATTATTTGAATTGCATTTTTTGCGAAGGGATTGTTATGATGATTTGCATTTTGTCAAAACTGCTGAAATTTGGTTCGCTTTTTGCGTTGCAAATCCACCTAATCTGATCACTGCACAGTGAGATTGGTTTTCTTTCTGGAATGGCTATCCTTGTTTATATGCCAAGCCAATCTGTTTATTTATTGCCGAAGTGCTCAGTTTTGGTCCAAATAACCTCAGAACCTAGTACCATTGGAAGTTATAGTACTGTTTGGCAAACTGTTGGTGCATGAGTTTGTTTTTTACTGACAACAGTGGCTTTTTTTTCTGACAACCCTCCGAAACATCTTATAGTGGTATGGATGGCATCCAGTCACAGTTTTGGTGACTTCATGAATCGGAGACATGATTTTTATGTGCAATTCCTCAGCTTTGTCTCTCAGTATTTTCTTTGCCATTTTAACCATTCTCCTTACAGTGCATGCATTCAAAATAGATGCATGTCGTCTGTCCGGCAGATTTATCATAATGCCTGCCTTAAACTTATTAGGTGTTGCCCTGATGGTCAAAATGGGTATTTTAAAGTTTTAGCCATTTCCTTATTTCCATGTCCATATTTGTAAAGCTCAACAACTTTCTGCCACATATCATTGCTGTTTTTTTGTCTTAACTATATGGATAGATGACTAAGGGAAATTGACCTTTGTGTTGCCTCATTTTTATACCCTAGGGTAATTGGAAGACATGGGTGACCATTTAAGTTTTCCTTATCATTACGTTGAACTTAAAGTCAAATATAAATGGAAATTTTCATCAACTGGTTTTTTTTTCTCATAAGATGTTTGGATGCTGCCAATGATTATAGCAGGCATGCTTTTGATAGAAATATTTATTTTAAAGTAAGAAAACATAATATTGTATTTCTGGTAATATTTTTCATGAAAGATTGGGAGGATTAGCAGCTCCTGCATTATTTTTCACGGCCTTTTTGGCTAATATTTACCAAGTATCATTAGAGAAGGACACTGTATATAAAATCGAATAATATCCATATTAAATGTTTGTAATAATTGGTAATGGGTTCCCACATAGGTTTTCTGCCATTTGTCTTATATGTTGAATAAATTAATTGCTCCCTTGTTGAAGAGTAAAGCTTGAATTCACTTGTTGGGCATAAACGTATGCTGTCAGTACGAGAAGCTTTGCACTATAATTGTCATCGTTAAGAGACTGTTGAAGTGTTTCTTCTCTTCTTTTAATGAAGTTCTAAGTTGAGAGGGTTCCCCATACTGAGTCTGCTTGCAGAATTACCCAGCTTCAGGACCCAATGCAGATCCTTAATACAGCATTGTTCTAACAGGAAACACCATGTTTCCCTTTCCTTCATAGAAAATATAGTGACAGATTAACGAAGATCTCATGCTTGTTCTTTGTTTTAATTGAGTTCTGTTTTCTCTCTTTGTTTATTGAGTTGCATTGCTGTAAAAAAGAGTTCTCAAATTCACCATGAACTATGTAAGGAGCTATGAAATACAATAACATATTTACAGTTACCTTACCTTTGTCCTTGTGGAAGATATGGTAGTCACAATGAAGACTTTGTTGGATCTTAGATTAAACCAGGCAATAAGGTGTCAGTACCATGTAGTGAATGAAGTGAACATATTCATATACAGTGGAAGACTTGTTTAAAGAAATGTTTCATGGATTTCCAAGTACTGCAAGATCATATCCAGGAATACTTGGAGCACAGATTTACTGCAGCAGGCACAAGGTTTGTTCTTGAACAGTAACAGTCTGGTAGTTTTATGGGGCATTTTATGCCACCACCCTCTGAAAAAGCAGGGTGATGACACATCGACATGACGCTTTTCAACCCCTCTGAACTGTGGATTCCCCCCCCCCAAAGAGCTTGATTTCATTATGCAATTACTGAAGACTGACCATGTACTTTTGGTACATTTAATATGGAGCAATTTGCCTCACTACTAATAACTGCATTAATTATGTAATTGGATCATTTCTACAGGCAACCTCCACAGCTCTGGACTCAGTCCAAATGCGAGCGCCTTTTTACGTGACTGCGGGAAAAAGCATAGTAATGATCCAATTTTCGCTTCATGACTTTGTAATGATCTAACATTAAGAAAAACAGCTACCGAAGAAGGTACAGGTCCTGCCTGAGACCATATTTAAAATTCCTAATTGAGCAGCAGGGCTTTGAATTGCCCATTTTTTTCCTGCTTTCCTTTCCCCTCTCAGTTTGAAACAGCCTACATTAATGCCCAGCTCTGATTGTTGTAACCTCCATAATTGATACGCCGCAGTCCGCTCGTACTTATCTGGCCACAACTGGCTGGGGCTTCAGGAAGAGGTGTAATGTGTTGTTCAATAGGCTGTGTGCTGGCTCTCCACTCCAAAATGAGCTGGGCTTCCCTTGGACTCTTTCAGACGCCATTTCCTCCCTAACTGAATATGCTGCTTTTTGCAGTTCTACTGCAGTACGCTGTTTTTCCGGGATAAGCCACCGATCACACAAAACAAGCCGTTTTTCTCAAGACTGTGCAGTGGCTGCTGAACTGTTGCCAGGAGTGGCGCGATTCGTCTTGACAAAAATACTTTTATAGAGATTCAGGTGCTAATTGCATGTAAGCCATTGCTGTATGTAAAATGCAGCCTAGCAGTTTATTGTGGGCTCGAATGCCTGCAAGACAAAAATAACATTGCGGAATTGAGTGGAATATGTGGAAGACGTGCTGCAAAAACACTTGCTGTCAAAAAAATCACAGAAATTTTCTCCATTTTATTTTTTAATCAGACTCCTTAAATAATGCTACTGTATAATCTCACGCACTGCAATTTCTCATGCTATTTCTGGACACATTTTTAACTGTCTTCATGCTAAATTTTCCCCCAAAAAGCCATATAATTCATACATTTAGCCTTCTGAGAGTAAACTGTCTTCAGTACATAACATAAAACATAAAATAGCGGTGAAAGGAATTGGTCCAGTCAGTTGCATAAGAACTAATGTTTATTTCTTTGTTTCTCGTGATTGCATTGAGTGGTTATCTGGATGAACAGTGAAATTATATTCTGCTGAGGTTTCCTATTTCATTGCATCTCCGGCATTACTAAGGATTGTTCATAAACTACTGTGGATTAATGCTGTCTGCTGTGGTTCATAGTGCCTGTTTTTTTTGTTCCTGTATAGGGTTTGTTTGCCCTGTAATTGTTGGTCCACTGTAGCACTGGCTGTTCTGATAGTAAATTAATGGCAAAATCTCTTCGCTATGATGCAGTATTACTCCAGCTAGCCCTTCCTGCTCTCCCGTCCAAGTGCTGTGTTATCACGGCATGGCCTCTGAACAGCACTCACTGACTCCTGGCTGCGTTTCTGAGTGCATTGCTTCACATACAAGTGTTGGGCCTCTTAGGAAGCGTGGTCTGGGAAATGTGTTTTAGTCTGACTGAACAGATTTTCTCTCCCTTATGATCGCAGAAGGGCGGTGCGCTGAAGAAGGGCCCCATTGCCAAGGCTTTGCAGGCGATGAAGCAGGTTCTGACCTACAACCCAGACGAGCTGGAGTGGGACTCGCTGCACCGAACCAATCACCAGCAGTGCTACTGCTACTGCGGTGGCCCGGGGGAGTAAGTGTGTTTTGTCCATACTGCTGCTCTTCCCTCGTCTTTAAATGTCTTCAGGGCATTGCGGTCCGTGCCCTGTCGCCTGTTTTATTTTGATCAACTGGCCGACCAGTTTTTGTCTTCATTCCATCACTCATGTTTTTATTTACTTGAAAAAGCCATCGAAATTAGTTGTGGGGTTTAAAAAAAATGAAGTGAGTTTTCCACCCGTTTCATTTTTTAATCAAGCTAAGCAAGGGGCATATCCATACTGTCGATAAATTCTGGAGCGCTATTTGTTTGTTGGAGACATTTCTGGCATATTGAAACCTCCCAGTGGATACCCTATGATTATCCGCTGTGTTCCCATGTGCACGGGAGCACTGAGCAGTTTTTTTAGGATTTGTCTTGGGAAAAACACATTTTAAATGAGGGCTGTGGAGCTTGTTAGATGTTTCTGATGGGTTAGCGCATTGCACCACAAATTTGCATTTGAAAAACTATCAAAGCGTGAATATTAATGGTTAGTTTTAATAGAAATAAATGAATTTGTCTTTGGTGAAGCATAAAAAAATGTATAAACTTTATATATAATTTTCCAAATTGTAAAACGGCATATACACAAAATCACATACCTATAATTTTATATTAATTTTGTCTTCATTTATATGGAACTCGCTCGTCATTTTATGGGTCATTTAGTGAACAATTTATTTGGAACACCTTTCCATCTGCTTTTCAATGCAGTTATTCAATCAGCCAATCATGCGACCGCGATGCAGTGCATGAGATCTTGCAGATACAGGTTTAGAGCTTCAGTTGTTGTTCACTTCAAGCGTCAGAACTGAGGAAAACAACAGATTTTGGAGATGATGGCCATGACATGGTTGTTCGTGCCAAATGGGCTTGTTTGAGTATATCTGAAACTGTTGATCTCCGGGGGTTTTCATGCTCAGCAGTCTGTTCAATTTGCTCAGAATAGTGTGAAAAACAGAAAATGTCCAGTGGACGGAAATGCCTTGTTAGAGAGGTCAGAGTGAAATGGCCTAAATAGTTTTAGCTGAGAGAAAGGCTACAGAAACTGCAGTAATGCATATCAACTGTGAAGATTACATCAGGTTCAACTCCAGTCAGCCAAGAACAGAAATTTGAGATTACTGTGGCTCTCCAAAACTGGACGGTTGAAGACTGGGAAGAAGTCGCCAGATCTGAATCATCTTGATTTCTGCTGCAACATGCAGATAATAGGGTCTGAATTTGACTTTGACAGCATGAATCTATGGACCCAACCAACCTGATTTCAACAGTTTAGGCTGCTGGTGGTGTTGTGGTGGAGTGGGGAATGTTTTAATACCAATCTTTAAAAACCAATCATTGCTTGAATGCCACAGCCTGAGTGTTTTTTTTTTTTTTTTCTGGTTATGTGCGCCCCTCTATGGCCACGATTTCCCCTTCTTCCAGTGGCCATTAACATCATGATAATAGCATGTCATGAAGCAGAAGTCGTCTCAAACTGCTTTTGTGAACATGACAAGTAGTTCAATGTGCTTCAATTGACTCCCCAGTCACCAGCACTTAATCTAGTAGAGCACTTCAGAGATTTGATAGAATGGGAGATTTGTGGCATGAGTTTGCAGTTGACATTTGCAGTTGAATTTGCTGTTGCAGTCCTATCAAAATGAACCTGAATGTTGCCAGCATCATTTGAAACCTATGTGAAGGCAAATTGAGGATTGCCCTACCCAGTAATTAATATGGTGTTCCTAGTGAACTACTTGGTGGATGTGCTTGACCACCTATTGCACTCGAGTGGTACTCTTTTACTGAAGCAAATACTGTGTTCAGCGAAGGTTATACAAGACAACCTGAAAGCTTAGTGATGGTACACTCCAAATTCTTGCAGCCAGTGTATTATGAATTTATATTTGTAATTTATATATGCTTCAGAAATGATGAATTTGTGAAAGCATACCTGGCCAGATGGATATTTTGTTTTATTGCAGTTGGATGTATGGCTTCCAGCAGTTGCATTATTTGCTGTAGTTCCAGTCCTGTTTTTTGGAAGTCAAGATACACCAGTCAAGATAATTGTGTAGCATATCTAAATAGTGTTGATATTCAATTAATGTTTTATTTGTATCCTTACAAAAACACATTAAGTGTTTTTCTAATTTTTAATTCCTATTTATTCCAAGAAGATTCTGCTTCAATTACTCATAAACCCACATCATGAAATGATAAGATTGCTAATTACTTCAGGTTCTTTAATTTTGAATCTGTTCATTATGAAAGGCAGTAATCTGCTCAAGGTGGCCAAGCAATTATTATTTCCCATTTATTGCTCAGGCAAGAAGTTTTATGGCTGAACTATATTGCTATTTGCATTCATGAAAATACAAAGTGTTATAACTCTATTGTAATTTATGAGGGGGAATTGAAAACACCAAAAAGCAGGCCATGGTTTGTAACCCACCCTTTGACTAGCTGTCCGTCATTTCCCAGATCAGGCACCAATGAACTGCTGAAAAAAGCTAAACAGCTAAAGCAATTTACTATGTGCTGCAGAGATAAAAAGCTTCTCAGTATGTGCGGAGATGTGAAAAAGTTCTCTTTCAGTTTTATGATTTATAAATCGGAACATAACTACTTCTCATCTTGTCATACTTATTATTTTTTTCAGGCGAAATATATAGTGCAGTTTTCAGTTGCATTGGTCTACCTTTATTTACTGCTGAATTCTGCTGGAATTGATGAGAAAGAGATGAGGGTTAGTAATGTCCTACTTTTTACATCACTTTGGTACAACCCCAGTTCCAGAAAAAGATGGTAAATCATGGAAAAAGCTCATAAAATCAAAAAGGAATGATTTGAACATCCACCCTCTATGATTTTGAAAACTGTGTTACTATCCATTATTAGTTCTATGTGTTCTTATTTGAATTTGACTGCTTATTGAAAATATACAGTGTGATGACTGCCACAGGGTCCGAAGCAGAAAACCACACTGGTTAACATCACCATTCACACTTATTGGGCGCCGAACCGTGAGATAACTTTACTTACCCCATGGACAAGTCTAGAAATGAGTGAAAATTAATTTATATCACTGGCAGAATTTCTTTTTCTCAGGAAAAAAGATAATAGAATTAAGTGTTTAAGTCTCAATACAAGAGTAAAATGCTTGGTAAGATTTTGTTTTTTGCAGAGTGCATGTTGGCCAAGGGTTCTAAGGATATGTATAAATACAAGGTTATTTTGCAAACAAGATGGCTGCCATCAGCTAATCGTATTTCACCATCCCTTCTACTCTCTGAGCCATCATGTATAATCATTGAACTTTACAGGATTATTAGGATGTGTGAAAGACCAATCACCTGTGTGCTGGTGTACTGCCTTCTGCAATTTTGGAATTTTTCCAGTTTCAGATTTTGCAGGGCCGGAAGGAAAGGCCTGCCCGTGTAAGCACTTTCCATCATGCACTAACTTCTTCAGAACTGGGGTTGTACATTCTTATTTCATTCATGTGCTCATTCTGGGCTGTCTGTTAAAAAAATAGAGAAAATATTCAGTACAGGTCGTGCCGTCACAAGCGCCTTATTGCGATTTGGAGATACTCAGCCTGCAGGTAAATAAATCAATTAATCGGAATCAAAAATTAACCGATTGAAGTGTGGGTTTTGGGCAATATATCATGCTTTCATTCAAAATTCTGGAACTCCATTGCCCTCGAGTATAAGGAGTGATCTGTTTCCACATCACCACTTCATGCATCTTCAATGCACCGAATAGCATTCAGATAGCTGAAAGGTCAATTGAAAATGGGTCCAAGACGCTTATGGGCTGGATTTAAGTCGGATATCTCAAACCACCTCAGGAGGACTCTTGAGACATATTGTAGCTCCAAAGTGGTCAAATGTGAATGCATCCATCTACAAAAGCCAGAAACTACTGATGAGAATCAGCATAGTGCTATATCTGACACGGTATATTTATTGAGCATAGTCCCTGTCGAATAAACTAAATAGATAAATAAACAAACAAATAAATGAAAACGTAGATCAGCCGTGTGCTCTAACCCAAATGTTATTTCTCCAGCTACGCCAACAGGTCCCACTGCCTAGTGCAATGAAGTAGATGCTGCTACATCTGGCGCTGCATTCCCTTTAAGGATTCATCATAATAGCATAGGTTTTTTGCAATCCCCACATCTTCACGCTTGAGCTACAATCTAATAATGCTCCTTCCCCCCCAAAATAACTGTTAATCAACTGATTTTTTTTTTTTTTCCATTTTGTGCAGGAAATCGGATTTGCATCTGTCTAGCAAAGACACATTGATGCGGCCGTGTGTAAAATGGATTAATCACATCCGGTTTTTATTCAGATGAAAGACTTGTGAAATAACAAGCATAAATGGGGCCTTTTGTTAGAACGATCAGTTAAAGAACTTTCTAGTCTGCAGTCCATTCATAGCCTTTGTGTCAGTCTTTGATTCCGGTATGTTATGGTGCTCTGTGAAGCCGTGAAGCAGTTCTCGGCAAAGGGCTCTTTCTCCTCTCTCATTCAGGTGGTACCTAAAAATGCTGCAGTGTTTCAGATGTCGCCAGTGGTTCCATGAGGCTTGCATTCAGTGTTTGCAAGAGTCCATGATGTTTGGAGACAGGTAAGGGATTGCTGATCGGATGACAATGTGTAATGTTCATGCACACACAGTATCTATGAGTTTGTTTGTGTATGCACTTACTTTTGATGAAATAAAAATTGTTTCAAGTGCTGACAGAACTGAAAATTCTGAAGAGATTCTTTATATTCCATCTACTAAACTGAGACCCATATATTGAATGTATTTTGCAAATAACAAATTCTTTCCTTTCCCTTTGAGGGTCCGTCATCTTTTTTCCTGCTAATGAGAAATGTGAAACCTAACTTACTGGTAGCTGAGCTCTAACAGTCAATTTATTCTCTCATTTCTATAAAAAATTTGGAAGCGGCAGACTATTTACCCCAACTGAGTTAATGTTTCATGGAGCTCATAGAGGAAATCATATTTCCTCATACCAAGCACAGTTATTATTAAGTGACATGTGACCACCAGCATTTCTTACCAATATCTGTGCTGCACCACTGAAACGTTTCTTTTCTGATTGCAAAAACGCACTTGAATGCCTCTGAATTATTGACTTTGCTGGAACGGTCTCTGGCTAATTTGGTTCTTGATTACTTTCTCATATTTTAAAGGGTTGTTGAAAATGTTTTTGTTTCATTTCAACCTCATGTGGCCAGGGGCCTCTCAACTACAGCATGATGTTTTGATGAAGGCACCTAAGCTTAATGATCATGTATTGCCTTTCATGCCTAAACTACCACGCTCATTAATGAAGGGTTTTAATCAACTGCGGAAACAATTAAAGATACTTTGTGTTGGAGGGTGTTCCTTACTTTGTCTGGCTTCTGTGCAAATCTTTTTTCACTCTGTTTTTGGAATATAGCTGCAGATATAAATACTTAAGACGACGTACTGGAATCAAATGGGTAAAGATTTCACATTTCTGCTTCTCAGTCATGATAAAAAACTGCAGCATTAGCCAGAATTAGAGAGGCAGTTAAGTGTCAAAGACAAAATGGGAACAACTTAGACATTCTGGGTAATAATTTTTTGTTCTCTTGGGGACTGGTGTGATTGTGTCTTCTGAGCTAAATGATGATTTGAGAGGCCAAACAAAGTTTAACCGAGCAAAAGTCCTGTGATGAAGATATAAGCCCTTGCAGAGCTACTGAAGTAGAAAGTTGTCAAAATATGTTTGGTGTATAGGAGCTGTGGCACAAAGCATGCACACCCTTATTGTGCCTATTTGGCATAATGGCTTTTCCCTGATGTATTCTGACTTGCAGATTTTATTTGTTCATCTGTGCTGTGTGCAATAAAGGAGTGGAGTACATCAAGCGCCTGGCCCTGCGATGGTAAGCAGCCGCCATCATTTTCACTTTCATTACCACCAGTATATGAGCCACACAGTCCTACCTGTGTCTGTGTGGCATGTCTGGACCAAACATTGATCACAGTGATATACCACAGAGGGCCCTTGCAATAATTCCCTCCTGCATAAACTTATAGGTTTATGCAATATTCAATAGATTAAAAAATAAACAGCCATGGGTTTTTGAGCATTTTTATTAGGCTATATTTTAAATCACATTTATGTAGATTACATAACAGTCAGTTATGTTTAAAGAAAATTTCCTGTTTTTATCTTTGGTGCACCAGTTTTTAAATTGATGGGTAGTTACCAAGAAACAGTATTTTCCCTCCAAAATCATGGCTCTGACAGCCATGGAGTAGCTGCATCTTATTTTAAAACTGGGAATCTCGACACAGAACAAACTAATGGGCATATTTTGAGGTAAGTTCTATTTTACAGGTCTTCCAGACTGACCTGTACATGCTCTTCTCATTATGCTTGCTGTTCTTGATGGTAATTGTTTGGAGAGGTGTATTGACTTGGGCAGGTCGACTGTGGGGGTGTTCGTGGATACACAGAAGGCGCCTAGCAGAAAAATCTCAATATGGGGTTAATGAGCAATCATCACCTTGTGGCAGTTCTGAAATTTAGAGCTTCACCAGATCGTAAAGATTGATACCAGCTCCAACACCTCATAAAATGAAAATAAGTGAGATTTAGTCGCCTGAAGACAGCCAACAAATGCTTTTTTAAATATACCCAATAAATGGCTTTTGAAATACACCAGTTAGCCAAAGCATTATGACCACTCAGACGTGAACCTAATTAGAGCAACTTATGCCAACGTCTGGAATATATTAGACGTTAAGTGAACAGTCCGTTTTTGTCGTCAGCGTGTTTGGTGTGGGTGAATTAGGTAGGCATCAAGACCTGGGTTACTTTGGCGAGGATCTAATCATTATGGCCAAACAACTGGCTCGCGGCATGTCTGAAATTGTGAGACGTATGTGGTGTTTCCAGTCAGCGGTTGTGAGTACCTACCGTCTGTGGTCCGAGGAGGCACAAACCACGTACCGGAGGCGGGGTGTCGGGCGCTGTTGATGAGCGAGGACGATGAAGTCCATTCCATCTGGTCCCAACCGACAGAAGGGCTGCTGTGGCATACGTTGCAGAAAATGATAATGCTCGTTACGGAAGGAGCATGTTGCAAAGCCTGAGTCTGGTCATCTTTTACATCATGTGCCTATGCGCCATTTATCTGGTGATGAGATGGCACCAAGATGCACTTCTAGAAGACCACAAGCTTGTGGAAGAAGTGTGATGTGCTATTTACTGCTGGGAAAACCTGGGTCAGGGCATTCATGTGGGCATCCATTTGACTTGTGCCTACTTACCTAAACATTGTTGAGGACCAGGCACTTTCCTTCATGGCAATGTTACACCCTGAAGGCACTGGCCTCTTTCAGCCAGGTAATGCCTTCCCAGAACTGCACTAATTGTTGTGGAATGGTTTGAAGAACTTGACGAGGAGTTGAACAGGTTGACCTGGCCTCCAAATTCCCCAAATAATAATCTGATCAAACATCTGTGGAATGTGCTGGAACAACTGGTCCGATAAGCGGCGGCTCCACCTTGCGTCTTACAGGACCTAAAGGATATGCTGCTTACATCTTAGTGCCAGATACCACAGAGGCATGGTCTTGTCTGTGCCTCCGTGGGTTGGAGCGGCATTGGCGGTAGGACTACTCATTAGGTGCTCATAATGTTTTGGCTCATCAGTGCATAACTGACCAATGTCTCTTCAACTATAATCAATATTCACTAAATATTCACTATTTTCTTGAATAAATTTTCTCAAGACGGTGGAGATGATTGAAGAAACAAAATAGCAAAATAAAAATAGCCCACAGTTCTGGGCCATTATCAACCCCTTTGTGTAGGATACAAATAATGCCAATTTACTCTGTTATACATGAGCCAGTGTAGGCTGTATAACTCAGTATTTGTGTCACAGATACTCTGGAATATTATTTCAGTGAAGCAAGACATTTGAAAGTTCAATTTCAGAATTATCTAGGAATTAAACTTCAGAATTTACGGACGCCGGTATCTGTATCTGTGCAATGTCAGTGGTTCTCACCGTTAGTCCTGGAGACTTCCCATGTATGCTGGTTTTCGTTGCAATCCCGACTGCAGTCACAATTTTATACAGCTGGTCCTTTTCAAGTGCAAAGATATTATTTCACCTCTGCCCAAATTGTCAGAAAAAGCTGTAGCAATATGCCATGTAGAATAAAAATTGTGCCTCATTAGCTATGTTTACATGGACACACATAATCGGAATAAAGGCCCAATCAGATTAAAAATGCTTCATGTAAACACGTCAGTCGGAAGATTCTGATCCGATTCGGTCCATTCGGAAAGAAATTTCAATCCCAATGAGAGAGGTGGTTTATGCCGATCATCATTCCGAACAACGTCCATGTACACACCCATTCGGATCCTGTCTTCGCGGTTGCGGTAAAATTGTCTTCACTGCGCATGTGTGCTACAAAGAGCAAACGAGGACGTGCAGACAACGTGGCGTTTGTTTACAACAGACGCGGAAGTACAGCTTTTTCATCTTCTACTTCTTCTAATATTTCCGGAAAATTGCGTGGTGATGTATACGCAAGTCATGATCGGATCATTTCATTTAGTGTCCATGTGAATTTGGATTTGGCATTTTCGATCAACCGAGATTAGGATCGGATTGGAGAAATTTTGCGCATGTAAACATAGCTATTGTAAACATTTGCATTAAGGATGCTTATGTTTACCTGAACCTATTTAAAAACTATGGTGAATGTATTCAGTCTTAATTGTGTAGGCGAACACATTACATTTTTCCTTTCAAACAGCACAGATTTCACTTCTTATCATTGACCATGTCTTAAAATTTGTCATTGGCTGCTAAACTGCTAGCTTTTAGGAGACTGTGCCCTCACTTTCAACAATGAGATGCCTACTGATCTGTCAAATGTTATCAGCGTTATATTTGTTTCTTCTTTTAATGAAGGTCTTAGCTGCATATTTCAGTGTGAACATTTGAGGTTTTTTTCTATTTCAGACCTAATGTGATTTGAGAGAGTAATTAATCCCTCTGAGTATTGTATGCACAAAATTACAAAAAGAAAAACAACAACTGGTCAATGTACCGGGATTGAAAATGCGGTTGAAAGAAAGACCAGCATTCACAGGGGGTCCCCAGTACAGACATTGAGCACCTCTGAGTCAATATCTCAAGTGTTCTACAAGCCCCATTGAACACGTGTACACTGAAGCTAAAAACATTGCAGTATTGAATGGTAAAAGTTTGCCTGAGACATGAGAATGGTCATGGCCGGAGGTAGGATCAAAAATAATCCCTGGCGGCCTCATCAATAAAACTTTGTCCGGCATCTGTATAAAAACAGAGTGCAGGAAATGGCATACACATAACAAAAACCTGATTTGTAAAGCCGGGCTTATGCACTCCAGCATGCAAATTTGCCTTTCTCTATTTGGTGGACTTGGCAGTGCACACACAAATGCGAGGAATTTTTGGAGCGGCAACCTGTTGCAGCAGCCACATATTTGGCTGGTTTAGCTAGTCACGCTGTTACCAAAATAAAAAGAAAAGGTCAAACCTTTAAATGAGGAACTTATTGAGCCTCACTTCCCTTCAGGTTGGGAATCATAAACCAAAACCTTTCTTTTAAAAATTCAAAGTAAGCGCAAGTTGCTGAAGTACATTGAGAAGCATACGCGGTTAACCCTTTGAGCGCTGAAATGAATTTAAAAAAAAAATATTATCTTGTGCTGTTGAAAACCTATCATGTGGCAGCATGTTTAAAAGAGCTTCCTGCGGGAACTCTTTTAAACAAGACATCACATGATGGGTTTTCAACAAATTTGATTTTGATATCTTACACCAATTAGTAACATTAGTTGCATTTAGCGCTCTTAGGGTTGTGTTGAGGTTTGAAAGCCCTAGGGATTGTACAATCACCATTTATAAGGACTGTCTCAAAAAAGAAAGGACTTGGAAGAAGTTTCAGCACCTGTTGCAGCAGATATTGTATAGTGCAGCCCATGTTGTTAATCTAGGTCACGTTTTGTCAGGAAAGCTACAGCAAAACACAATTTATGGACCCATTTACCAATACTGACCTGCCAAAATAAGTCACTTGCATTTTTAAAAAGAGCAAAGTTGCCAACTCTTTACTTTTAAAAATATGGCTAAATGCAGCCGTCGAGCAAGTTCATTGGCAGTGTTGTGAAGATCATCAAACATGTTTCTGAAAATCATTTCAGAGCTGCCCTTTAGAATTCGCTGGTGGACGGCCTGTAGAAGAATGCTTCAGGTATTAAGGACAAGCCGCGAACAGTGCACCCAGTATAAGTCGAGCCTAACTCGCCTGGCCGCTTAAGCCTCTGATAGTCCAAATAGGACAATTTTTAGGGGTAACCAATCATACTCATCTGACTTCATGTAGATGTGCGTGAAAGTAAGAGAAGCCTTTGGTATTTTTGACAATTCATTTAGACTAATTTTTACTTGTCAAACAAGGAAGGGGTTTGAGAGTTAATCCTAGTAATCATTATGGCCTGATTACTAGCGAAATTCAAGTTTTATTTTTTAAATCTGGAATGTTGTGTTAGGGAATACGGTATGCAAAGGCACATTCCGAAGCCCTTTCTGTGCGTTCGCAGCTGATATGAATGACTTCCCGGATGTGCATATTACTCCCTCTGAAAGACCCAACAGCACGGCTGTTTTCGCAACCTGATTGGACAAAGGGAATACACCTCAACTACTGTCAATTACCAATCAGAGCTAATCCCAACACTGCTGGGCACGAGTGATCCCAATAACCTTCCAGTCATCTGGCTGAGAATGGAATTTCAAATAGGTTGAATACTAATAGGAGAACCATGGAAATAATTGAAAAGGGAAAGCACACATTAAATGAAATCTCCTGCCAAGACTGCAGAATGTGTGACAGCTGCAACCTTTGTTTAAATCTTATGTTTTCAAGTTCAGTGTGACTGGGAAACACAAGTGTTGGTGAACAGCGTCAATTTGCTTCCTGATCTAATGCGGCATGTGCTGTTCCCCTTTTGTATTAAAGATCTGATTCTGTGTGTTTTTTCCTCCTGTAAATATCCCTTGTTCTTTATGTCAGAGTCCCTGTGATTTGAGCTCCCTGTAAATCTGCTTGACCTCAGAGTAGCTTCAGTTTTGCCAAGCACTGATTGGTATCACTCTGATATGCATGAATTTGTACTTTGTTTATAAACTGCATCGTAAAATGTTGATTTGGAGGCCATACTGAAGACCAAATTAATTTGAATGCCATAGTCATTCAAGTGACAGTGTGTTATTGTTAGCACAGCCCTCTGCCAGAGAAGCTGCTTTGTAAAATAATGTAGGAGGTGAAAAAAAGGATCTTCTGAAAAATAATGCTAAAAGGGTCAAACTAAAAAGTCATTCTGTCAGCGTTCAGCTGCCTCTATTCCAAGATTTTATTCCTCAGCCAACTAGAAGACAGTGCACAAACAAAATTATCATTATGTCATTTAGTCAATTATGCATGTAAATGATTGATTTATCTGATTAACCATACATTATATATACTGGCATCATGCAGTGTGTAATATTTAATCTACATGGTGGGTTGTGCAGTTCAGTCATATATTAGAAATGGAGCTTCTGTTTCTCCTGTATGTTTTTTGAACCAGAGGCCAATGCTTGGCTGAATTTTCTGAATGGAATGGCCCGTTGAATTAGCTGAATGTGATGACTTTAGATGTGCTTCTTGAAATTGTGAGCATGTTTAAATTGTAGAATTTTTGTGTAGGTGTTAATTTGGTATGACCTAGAGTTCTGCAACAACTGAGCATTTGGTGCCGACCGTGATTAATAAATTGAGATCTGCAAATCCCTGACCTCGGACAAAAACAGTATCACAGAGGGAGCTATGTTGATTATCTGCCTTTTGTTGTTAAAAGGAATTGATGTATTCTTTTTAAATTAACTTTGCTTTTGAGTACAAGTACTTTCAGATAAACAGTGACTATCATGAACTGCTTTGAATAGTCGGAGGAAAAATCATGTTAATCTGACTGAAATGGAAACTTGTAAAAATATGAGTAGCTGGGTAAAACGCAGTCTGTTTGACAGGTTTTATTGAGATTGGTTTGTACAAATGAATTTCTGTCTTGCCTCACAGTGCAATTACACTATGCTGCCCCTCATTTGTATAAAAAAGCCTCAGCTCATTTTCCTGGATTGAAACTGCATTTCATATTCAGGCTTGTGCTTTTAATAGCCTAGGTTTCACTTGGAGAAAATTACATTTTTTGCTGATGGCTATCCAGATATTATGCTTCTGTCAATGTTTTCACAAATTTTGCAACTGATCAGGGATGAAGGGTCAGGTGGCAGGGGGGGCGCAAAAACCTCTCATTTTTTTAATCATCAAGAAATCACGGCTGCGAAATATTTATTGATTAAGGCCAAGGAGAGATTTTACCTTGATCAACACTGATTATTTGCATAAATCCTTGCATGCTGCACCTTTGAATTTTCACCCCAGACACATTTTAAAGTATGTAAAAATACTCCGTTATGATTTATATTTTGTTTATCTGGTTTTCCCCTTAAAAAGTAATAAAAAATGCCTCTGAAAAAGGGCTGGAGGCATATTTACTCTCTCTTTCATTGAGAAATTCTAAATCTATTGATATTTAGATATGCCAATCACAGGACTCATGCCTACCATTGCTGCTTGTACCCAGTTGACCGGTAAAACGGTATGTTACAATGAATATTAGGCGATGGTGTTTAGCCTTTTCCCCACTATAATGGGTGCTCTTCACGAACGTTGTGGTTTTACAAAGTCTTGCAATGTTTTTAGATCACAAGGAGTTGTACCATACACTAAAATGAGCAAAACTAACCTTTCTTAATTTTTGTTTTGTTTAAAAAATTGCTGTTACACAAGAGGTTTCAGGTGTCCATTACAGCATATAATTTACACAAAGATCATGTAATACACGTGTATTTCATGTCTCAAAATAGAAGATCGCTAGGTTGATTAGTGAAGCATAATTGTAAGGCCATCAGTAGACTGCAGCCCTTGTTAACGCATGAGTATATTTTGAGCCTATTATTTACAGAAATGGATATCGTCATAGCAGAGGGACTTCAAAAAAACTGTTGCAAGGATAACAGTGTTCTAATGTTAGGAATATACTATGGCCAGCTTTGTTGTACTTGATCAACATTGCAATGTCGTCATTGTTTCATATGGTTTAACTTTGTATCGTTAGCTAAATGCAAAGTTTACAATTTTATGTTCACTAAAAAACTAGCAACAGTTAGCAAACAGTTAACACAGTTAATATTATCAGTGAGTCAATTAGAAAAAATTTTACCAATGTACAGAGAGCTTTCCTTTGACTATTTGTTGAGTAAAAGAAATGCATGCTGACTCCCACTCACTCGCAATACCAGAATAAATGTAATAAATCAAAACTAATTACTTGTGAAAATTGGGGGACTTTTGCAATAGGTTATGAAAATTCTCCTCACTGAAATGAGCATTGCAGATATGCTGTCCCTCCTGGTTTGTAGGCACGTTCGCCTATTATTTGTAAATAAATTCTGACCATTTAAGCGTCATTTTGGAATATTTTTTGGCAGTCTGGATGTTGGAAGGAAGCTCCAGAATCCGGATAACAAAACTGCACACTCAGACTGCCATGTTCACTGTCAAAACTTTCACAATACTAATTCAAACTCTTACTCTCTGTAGTCCGTACTGACAAGTCCGCTCTGCCCTGGAGGGTTTTTTGGTTACTTTGCCGGCATTCGTATATTGGACAGCGATTAGCTTTCACATATGTGATGTACGAAATGTAGCTTGCCTGGAGTTCATTAGAATCTCAGAGTTTTTGGAAGTGCTCTGACATCTCCCACTGTAGCATAGAATTTTGAAAACACCTCTCTTATGACAAACACTGCACAGATTCAAGTCTGTATAGTCAAGCGCAGAGATTTTAGGGGGCATAAAAACAGGAAATGCACACTTTGGTGCGGATAGGATCTATAATTGTAAATTAACCCAGTGAACACAGCTCTGTTGTACAGTGTAACTGGATTAGGTCTGTTTGCATTGTCTCCCTCTCTTTAGGGTGGACGTGGTTCACCTTGCCCTTTACAACCTGGGTGTTCAGAGTAAGAAGAAGTACTTCGAGCTGGAAGAGATCCTCAACTTTGTCTGCAACAACTGGGACCACTTTCAACTGGGCAAGGTCTGTGGGTGAATTCTTAGAGCAAGCATGATGGATTTAGCCCTTGAACTGATGTGGCAGTTGTTCATTAGTTTGCTTATTTAGTTTAGTCTCTCTCGTAAGCCAGCTCATGCACATAGGATAGCAGGTGTGCTTGGACAGTTATTTAGAATGAAATGTATTGAGGTCTGTCTTGTTATTTGACGAATATTATGTACACAGTCAAATGTGTATATCTTATAATATGCTAAAAACATGATTTTTAGATACAATAGATGAATTCAAAGGTGCATTCCCATTAGGGATCACAGCTGAATCAGAACTCATAGAAGAGAAACTAGTGGGTCTGAGCTGAAGGCAACCTGCAATGACTAAAATTAGGCTTGACTACATACGGTTTTATCCTATGCTGTGCTCGACAGACCGTTGTCCAAATTCACCATGGCAAAAATAATTTGAGCTCTGGCGGAAATGGCAATGGTCTCGTGACTGAAAGCCCCAACTTCCAACACAAAACAAATCTCTCGGAGCCAGATTCTCTGAGAGTTTTTGCAAGTGCAGAATTTGTTAACACATATGAAACCAGTGACATAGCCAGGTTAAAAAAAAAAAAAAACGGCCAATCAGCATTCATTTTAAGAAGCTAAGATAAGATAAGAGAGACAATTTTGCGATAGGCCAACCAGCCAGCCAGGCACCATCACTTCCGGGAGCAGTTTTCAGGCAAGAAAAGAGAAGATATTTTGTGATTGGTGAGGAGCGATCTAGGGGAAGGTCCTCAGAGTAGAAGGGCATTAAGTGATTGGTTGAATGCTCTGTCTACCACTGAACAGGTTCTGTGTATACCACAATACACTTTCGAACCCGGAACCACATACTGTATTGTTGGCAATAAAACTAACGATTAAATGAGATAACACGAGAAAGACGCAATATTTCAAAAAACAAAATGCACATGCTTTGCCTAAGAATAAGAAAAATCTGTGAAAAAAGTTCTAGAGTCGATACCTGTAAAATTGTGGGCGAAGAATCAAAATATTGTGTGGAATAATGAAGAATAATGAAGACGGGGAAAAAAATCTCAATAAGTCATCCAATTCACCGCAATCACGTAACATCATTTTACAGTGAGCATTGTGGATTTATCGTTTAAGTTTTCAACTAACTTCATTACAGAGTTTTGAGTCATGAACATATTTCTTATTGTTAGTTTATTTTATATTTTATTTGAAGCATTTTTCTTCCACTTCAGGTTTATATGAAGGAGTGAATCGGGAAACTGACTTGAGGTTTAATCCCAACTTGCCACTCGATCAGTAAAGAATGACCTCAGCCTGTTTGTGCTTCACTTTTTCCATTTTCTCCATCCATCGCACTTTGCTTCCCCATGTTCTCCAAAGAATTGCGCTCATGTAATATAGGCCCCTGTAATCTCCAACCACATGTACTGCCCTCCACAGTGGCTGGCACACGAATTAGAGTCGTAAATTAAAGCGGTTCCATTTGTCCTTGAGAACGTGGGAGAAATCGATGCTAGAAATGCCAGCTAGTCAAACTCTCAGCGCTGCAGAGTAATGTCGGAGTAAGCAGAATACTGAGTGAGAGGAAAAAACTTACATTTTAAAATGCAGATCTATATCATTTGTATGCAGCATCAAAGAAAACCATTGATGCATGGGCATTTTTTGAAATAGGAAGGATATAGATCCTGTGTGCCTTTCGCATTTTTGGCAAGTTGTAATTTGTCAGTAGTGAGTGGCAGTGATCTCGCCGAATGGATTTCATTGTTGCGCCTCTGGTTAGCCGCCTCATTAGTCACAGAGGTGATTGCATACGGTGGATGCAGTGATTTTTGTCTATTCAATGTCAGTGTGACAGAATGCATTAAATCATGCCCCACTTATCAGGAAACCTAGACTAAGCATAATGCGTTCCTCCATATCTGTATGTTTCAGCAAAGTAATACTGAGCCATTAAAAAACAATATGCATCTTTATGGAAATCCAATGACAGCCGTGCTCAGCGATCAGACATACTCACATTTATCATTCCTGACCTGCGAACAATAGGCTTGTTACAATAAGGGTCCATCATAAAATAAGATTTCATATTCAGGCCAGGCTTGGCGGGTTGTCAGAGGGCATGTGGTGCGTGTGGATGAGCAGAATTGGCAGTCCTCCACATAAACTATTACTGTGTCCTTTCTCTTTTTATTAAAATCAGCATTCTTATTAAATCAAAATAGGAATGTATCTCTTACTCGCACCTTTGGCTTTTTGCGGGTATCGTCTTTCTTCGGGTTTAATCAGCTCATTCCTAGATGGTGGTCACGCAAGTTAGTCATTCTCTTGTGTATTGGAGAATTACTGTCTTAGTCATTACTTGGAGGAGGCAATCAATGAGCTGAATGTACTTACAGTAGTGCAGTTAATTGCTCTCTGGAAGTTGAAGAAAATTTCAGAGATAAAATGTGCCATTTTCTTCTTGGATATTTTCACCTCATTAAAAAAATACATAGAATCTATGATGCAGAACTGCTGAATATACTGTATTGGAGAGAACATAGTTTACAAATTACTTGAAAGCCAGATCATGAATCTGATACCGTATGCAAAGTGCTGCAAATATATAAATATATTTTGGTTAACCCTTATGCTGCGTTTCCACCCAACGCGAAAAGAGTCACTCGCACGGCCAGATTATATGCAAAGTCAATACAAAGACGCGAATACACGCGAGAAGGCGCAAACTCGCGTCTATTTGCGTCTTTGCATTGACTCTGAATGTAATCTGGCCGTGCGAATGGTTCGTTTCGCTTTTGGTGGAAACGTAGCTTTAGAGCGTTAAATACAACTCTCTTTACTCGATGATGTAAGATACCAAAATCAAAGCTGTTGAAAACCTATCGTGTGACAACCTGTTTAAAAGAGCTCCCGTAGGGGAGCTCTTTTAAACAAGTCCCACATGATAGGTTTTCAACAGCACACGATTATTAAATTTATATAAATATTTTTTAATTTCAGCACTTTAAGGGTTAAAATGAATGTTTGTTTGAGTTAGGTTTGTTAGAGAGGTACACCTGAATGCTTCTGTTACCTGTGACAGTGAGCGGACTTGCAAAGCCGACTCCAGTAGGGGGCTTTTAATCTCAGGCAGCCTTAATGGGAAATTGTCAGGACAGATAAACAATCAGCCACTTGCCGGCCTGTCGTGGGCCGCGCAGATCCCCACCCCCCTCATTTGTCCTCATGTCCGTATAAGAAGCCGAGGAGTATTATTGTTGATGGCTACATTTAAGGCGGCCGGCCCTGCGGAAAGTCTGCCGCCCCAGAGCGAGAGCAGGGAGGGCACCAGGCCCCATTCATCTTCATTCAGCCACGGCGCTCCGGAGGTCCGGCCAATCGAAGGAGGCCAATTTGCACCGTTGAGAGAACAAAGACTTTCCCCTCATTGGTACCTTGTTATCCACCGAGCTGAAGTTTCTCTCTGTTTCCCATGCAGCTTTTCAACACGCCGCTTCATGAGAGGAGCCAATACCTCCTCGACGCCCTCAATAACTACAAAAGCAAGTAAGGACAATCCCCTTCTCACCCTTTTCTTGAATAGATGTAGATGAGCAGGGTCTCTTCATTTGTTGCTTGTGATTTATGCATTTGTGCATTTCCAGTAGGTGGTCTGCAATATTTGTGTATCGCCAGTTTATTTCCTTTGGCGGGTTATTGCGAGCAGACATTTTAGGGCACCGTCTCATACAGGCGTTGGGGCGTGATTGACGCGTCTCCAGGATTGCGCTACATTTTGCAGTCCAGCTGGCTCCCCCGCCGGACGGCGGATGATGAATTGAACGGAGCTCCGTTCCACCCAGAGCTGGCGCTCAATTTTCACTCCCGCTATTGTGAAATCTGTTCAGGTTTCTCTGCGGAAAGGAGATCAAAAAGAGGAAATGCATCTTTCGGCTGAGGTCGCGGGTGCCCCCCAACCCGCCGTCCAAGCTGTTCCCCGAGAGGGCGCAGAACGGCGAGGGACGGGAGGGACGCAAGAGGGCCCGGGGCCGAAACAGGTCAGCCGGCTGCCCCCGCACTGCTCTTCATTATGCGACCTCAATGTTGACTCATGTCCTGTTTACCAGGTGACATGACCTGCATCACAATACAGCGTAACCTGGGTCATTGTGTCGTGCCATATGGTAACACGAGGCTCCGTTCCAACTGTCAGCTTTAAATCCATTAACGTTGTGCATTCAGTTTTCCCTAAGCAGATACAGACAACTCTCTTCATAGCTAGCTGGAAGGTGATTGACAGCTAAAATCAGGAGTCTATTTTAACGTCTGAAAAATGTCATTTATTGCACAACAGTGTGATTAGGATAGCACATGCATTTTATTTGAAGAGGTCTAGGCACTGCCAACTGATTCTGGTAAATATGAGAAAGATTTATCAGTTATATGTTCACTTTTAATCATATATTTATTGTCCTCATGTTTTCATTTCAGTGGATGACCCTTGGGCCACGGGGTCTGTATTTAAAGGACCTACACGAGACGCATTTTCCATTTGAACAATCATTTGCCTTTGAATCTGTTTGGCGGGAGCTTATACGGATTAGTCTGAAAAGCTATGTGTTTATCATGGTTCCCACTTCCAGCGCTGAACATTATTCTCGAGTTCCTCTGTAATGAATGCACTTAAGTAGGACATTCTTGGGAACGGTGATTCATACCCTCGTGGGTGTTTGTTTGTCAAACCTTTGATCAGTAAATTAAATCTAGTCTGCTATCAGCCTGAATAACCTTGCGCGAATCCATCGTTATTTTACAGGGAATTTACAGAGAACTCGGCCAGACGGCCGATCCCTCCAAAGGTATTAGTTTAACCTTTGAATAAATAGTTGAAGATGAGGCTGAATTGTCTGTAGTGGAAGTAAGTCCCAGAATGCCGCAGTCATTTATGCTCCTACCTCTTTTTTCAGGCCCTTTACTGGCTCACAGGGGACTAGATATTTCCTAATGATTATCCTCTTTATACATGGTTATGCAAACACTAACTGTGATTTATGGAACATGCATCATTTATTTGTGTTGTGGCTGCAGGCTTCTCACCCTGTCTCTGTGGTAACTAGGGGCTGGCTCAGAAAATTGGTTAAGACTGTTAAATGGCGCGAAAACATGTTAACACAGTCAAACACTCGCGGTGCGAGAAGGTAAATTTGGCGCGATTTAATTTCAACCAACACGGTTCCTGAAATATGCTGCTTTTTGTTTGCTTGTAAATAGGAAGCAAAGATTCCGTCAAGTGTTGGACGTATCAAATCCTTGAAAAAGATAATCTATAATCTAGCGGGCTGAATATTAAATGAAGGAGTATTTACCGTGAAAAGATAAAAAGGCTTTTATTCAGTAGGAAGCGGAGAGCTGGTCATGTTTTCTGACCTTGCTTTGCTGCATCCTTTCAGAGTGGAAGCTCTCTTTGTTTTTGACTTTTTTCTCTGTCACTGCCCTGTGTTTATATCTTGCATGCCTTTGCATTGCTCCAGTGATTGAGGCAGCTTAGTGTCACTAAGTTCACTTAGGACTCAACTTTATTTTTCATCTCTTGTTTTTTTTTTTTGGTGGCATTTTGGCTAATATCGGTTTATTTTTTCATTTATTTATTAACCTTTATTTAACCAGGTAATTAGCCCATTGAGATCTAGGACCTCTTTTACAAGGGAGACCTGGCCAAGAAAGGCAGCAACACGTCTATAACACAAAATTAAAAACAATGTACACAACATTGAGAAGCAAAAATGGAGCAAAGTACAGAGCAGATATACAAATAATACATAGTGATCATATAAAATGCTATTTTTGATGACACTGATGATATTTAAGTAAAGCAACACTGTCCAATGGATTTATGCTCAAGGTCCTTTGAAATCAAAGCGAAGGCATCATAAGTAATTTATTCTGGCAATTTAAAATCATTTTGAAGGGTGTTCCATGTAAAAGGAGCAGCATGTTTGAATGCTCTTTTTCCCAACTCCGTGCGGACACCACATGCACAAATAGACACCTACATAACTTGCGTGCCAATCGAAGAGCAATTTGTACAATGTCTGCATTAAGACATCACTCAGTTGTCAGAATCAACACCAGAACCGCCATAGTGCTTTTAAAAAGAAGCCTCCTAAAATCTCACTGTATAAGAAAATGATCTTATTGTATTATGACGGTGTCGCTGCTTTGCACCAACTCATGCAAAAAGAAAACATGGAATTTATCGCATAGATTTTGGCACCTGTATTGGCAAGTAGGTGCATCAGTGGAATTACTTTAGAGTGCTTGCACACTATTGGTTGGTATTATCTGGTCTGACCTCATGTCCTCCTGTGGGGAACAGCTCCTGTCACCTGGACTCACAGCCCCAGAAGAGGATGAAGAAGAAGAGGTCAAAGTGGCTGTTAGAAGATGCAATTCCCACAGTAAGTGTCACCTCCACTAGGGTCCAAATTTTGCCACTGTACGGCGATCAATACAGACAGTTAGACGCATTGTCTGCTGAACTCATTCACTTGTACAGTTAATGAGCTGATTAGGATAAAATGCTGAGCAGAGTGTGTTGAATAAAATCCTTGGGTTAACTCAACGGTTATTAAACATAACATTAAAATAAAGCTGTCTGCTCTTGAATTAATTGGGAACATTGATGCTTCTAATCACAACTTAAAAAGTTACAGGCGTTCGCGGTATGAATTAAAGTCAGTGGAATTTTTTCAGAGTTCAATATATGAGACATTTATTGAAACACAAAGCATACAGTATTCCTCTTTCTCCTATCTTACGCGTGCTTTGGTTGTCAGCACCCAGAATAACTGAATACAATCCCTAATGATTTTGAAAATCCTCCAAAAATCTTCTTTTAATTTGACAAGTGTTAGTAATCTAATTAATCTAATCAAGCAAGATTGGGTAACATCACGTTAATAACCATGCTAATTATAAGTCAACGTTAAAATATCATAAAACCTCATAGTTCTGGTTCCCAAATACTTTGAAGCAAGCCAGGGTTTGAGACATCTTGACTTATCAATACTGACTGCTGTACAACATTATTGTCCATGCCTCTTTACGTCTCTCCGGCCAATTGTAAGAAGGGTCTTTGGTTTTGGCTTTGCCTTAAGTGGATCCTGCATTTCATTCCCCAGATATATGATATCGTGGAGATCGTATTGATTATAAATCCAGCTTAAATTGGATAACATTATGTTAAGTAATCAAATCAACATTTTTTTGTTAGAATGCACGCTTTAATATTAGAATTTAAATTCAATTCTGATCTTGAACAGTCGTTTCACAGCCCTAGCGACCGTGTAACGTACTGTCGTCACTTAACAGGCCTGCTGCACTGTAAGGAGATTATTGCTGGTCTCTGTCCCTCTGTGGGTGTCTCTCTGGCCGTCTGTTCGCCGGCCTGCCCTGTTCTCCGTTCACTGATATCTGCACAACCACTCACCACGCTTTGTATCTCTTCCAGCCTGCCTCCCTGACAATCTGTCCGTCCGTCTGTCTGTCTGTCCCTGACCTGCTGATACGCCTCGCGTCAGCCGCGTCAAGACATCCGCGCGTTTGATTTTCTTCGTCAGCCTGTCAGTTCCCATGTCTGAATCTTTCCCCCACAATTTCACAAACTTCTGACACCCCTCCCCCCTCCACACACACACACGCACACACACACACACACACCCACCACTTCATCTCACTCAAACATCCATTAGTCTGTCAGTGTTGTGGGAGTGTCTGGCGGCCGGCTGTGTGTCAGCCTGTGACTCGAGCGTGCCCTTGTGTGTCATTGCTCTCAGCTCTTCCCTCTCACTGTTCCTCTCTCTATCTGCCCCTGGAGCCTTTCACTGACACATCCCTCAAAGCAGCCAAATCCCCAGACCTGATCGGATTTAACAGCCCTACGCCTCTGGCATGCCTTAAAACGGACAAAAAGAAGAAATCTCATTGTGTTATCCTTGACTGAGGTGTCTGCCCGATAGGCTAAGGCCTAAGTAGATGATTGTAATGAGGGGAGAGGGTTAGGGAGTTTATATTTTTCCATTCCTGCTGCATGTGAATTCTTCAGTTTTATCACGGGGAGAATACTAACATTTGGTGCTCTCTTTGCAGAATGAACTTACTACTTCATGGAGCACAAACCACCATATGGCTAGTATATTTGATTTCACCCTGGACGAGCTGCAGAGCTTAAAAAGGTAAACATATTGGGGATAGCAGGTGGGCACTGGTTGGTTTTACTGTGTTGTATTGTTGCTTCAAACCAGAGTTTTGTTCTTTGGCTCCATATGTGCCCATTGTACTATGTTCCCCTTTCTGTTTTTGCGAAAGTCGTCCATTCCAGACCACAAAGTTACTTCCTTCACTTCAAAGCGTGGTGTTTGGCTGAGGGTCAGAGTAAGTTCGCTGGAATGGACGTAGGCAGTAACTGTGTAGCGAAACTCGGTTGGCGTTTTCCTAGGTTCATCGGGTTTCCATGCTGAATTCTGGAATTTCATAACTTTTCCTGGCAAGGTCTCACACCCTTTTACACGTGCCATGGTTTCCTGGATAAAATCAAGTCAGCTGGCTCAGAAAAAAAGAAACAAAAACCACTTCTGAAGTAATGATGGAAATCCTGCAGAACCACACTTATTGTACATTATACCTTACTGGAAAAACAGCAAACCCTATAACTTGAAAGGAAAAACTTGACCCAGATGACGCAGGGCGTAACCTTAGTCTTTGATGTACGGAAGCGAAGGCCGTTAGCCATGTTTGAACACTCTGAACACAAACGCTCCGATTTCCCTGAACAGTCGAGTTTCCCTCTTGATTCCCATTGTTTATTTATAATGCAGTTAGTGTGTCATATAGCCGTGTCTTTCTAGACAATATTCCACTAAGCTGAAGGGACCCTGTAGATAAATATTTCAAAAGGCCAGGAGTAAAAACAAAGAAGGATATCGGAATCTGGGACACAGCTCTTGGCTGGAAGAGGGAAAAAAATGGCAATAAACACCATATCCTATAACAGAACGAATCTTTTGATCTTGTGCCATTTCTATTTACAATTGTGCTTAAATTTAGTAACAGTCAAGCAAATACATCTCTAGTAAAGCTGTCTGTGGTCACCGTTTCCTCACCAAGCTGTCCCTGTCACTGCTTTGATGATATAAGTTTTGGCAAACCTGTTTTTTCTCTATTTTCTCAGTGCTAATGAAAGCAATGCAGTTGGTACTCCACTTTAACTGCTCTGATTTAACTCATTACACCAAGTGCAGGTTCCATTGATTGACATCTCCACATTTTTTTTTCAAGTCTTGGCACCTTTGTGTCTGTGCTACATTCATCCAGACGGTCTGCTTTAAAGTTTGCTTCCACTGTGGGCAGTGTCCTTATCGCCGGGCAGAACAATCACATGAATTTGCATTGATTTCCTTTTGAAAAACTCTGAGTAAGGCCCTGCAGTGATTTGTTTTTTCCTCTCCAAAGTTATTTCCATTCAAAATGGAAGGTGAAATGTTTTAATTATACTCTGCAGAAAGGTTATCTGCCGCTAAACAGCTCTGTTTGAATAACAAATTAATGCCAAATATGCCACTTTGGGGACATTTAAAGGCAGAAAGGCTTTTATGTAAACTGAGGTAGTCTTGTGGTGGATTTTCTCCTAAAGGGAACTCATTCAGTGCCTGCAGTAAGCTCAAGGCGCTGGGAGGAACATCGTCTTTCTCTGTCTTTTCAATCACACCACTCGCAGCCAGCTCTAATGCCTCACCCTGTGCATGTGTGTGCATGTGAGTGTGTGCTTGCCTTTCCTATGTGAGAGAGTCTATGTATTTGTGTGTGTTGGTGTGTGTATGCACGTGTGTGTGTGCGATTTTGTGCGTATGTGCAAGAGTGTGTGTATGCGCGTGTGTTTGTACGTGTGTGTGTGTGTGTGTGTGTATGCGTATGCGTATGTATGTGTTTGTGCTTGTATATGTGTGTGGATGGGTAGGTGGGTGTATTGGCACATTGGGTATGATTATAGTATACCTGTAAACTTAACAAAATGGCAAAATTAGTTTCAAAGTTACTGGAGAGTCTGGAATCCTTCCTGAACTTTGTTTTATCAACGATAAACGAGGGCTTTCTGTTAAATGGATTTCCTAAAATCCTCTCCTGTCTCGTTTGTTTTGCAGACCTGTCTCATTATTATTTTTTGGGATCCAAAATTGGTTTTTGGCAGCGCAGTGCTGTTTATTGTGGGTTTCAATTAGGGGTGGAAAATGTGAAAATTCTGTTGCCAATAAAAACAAACAATATTTGAGGGTCTTCACCAGCCAAAACCAATACACCTCATCCAGCAGCACCATAGCAAACCACAGTCAGGTTTCTCTCTCATGCAAGAGTTATATGTGCTTAGTTCCTGAAGGGAAATGTTACAGGATGCATTTATATATGTGCTTGTGGTATTATCAATCACAGAGCACTGCAGGGTTATCTAACTCCGGTCCTGCAGGGACACCGTGTCTTTAGGTTGTTGTTTTTTTTCCACACGAGTAATTTATTCTGGTCTCTGATTGGCTGGAGTCCACACTAGTTCTCAAAGCTCTGATTCACCGCTCGACCACAAAATCCCTCAGAAACTGCAGCCCTCTAGTCTTGGACATCCCTGGTCTAGTGAGTTTGGCTGCTAAAAATGACAAAATAAAAGTAAACTAGACAGGTCGTGACCAAAGGGTGTAGCCCCCAATCGCCCATATTTTTCATTTTAGCTTATTTTTCTCTCAAAATTGTCTATTATTTAGTTAATTATGTTACCATGGCCACCAAAAACAATAGGCGCCGTGTCCTAACCGCTGCTCATATACATACCAAATATAAAAAAAATAGCTTTAAATTTCTGGCCTGTAGAGCGTCCACAAGGCAATCTCTATGGTGGCAGCAGCGGACGCGTGACGAGGCCAAATCCATAGTTGCCCCAACTTCATCCAGGGGCTACAATGATAAGAAGCCCATATTTCTGTTTTTTGGCAGTGACTTGGTTGAGATGACTTCATCTTCAGTCTGTGTTGTATGGGTTTACTTGATGCAATAATCTAGCTAACTCTACCGTCCTCCTGCATTTCTGTGGCTCTAGTTCACAGTAGCTCTGAAAGATTGACCTTGAGTTATCATGCTTTGTGATGCAGGACCCTGGTATCATATGTGTGTACTGACAGCTCTGCTGATGCTTTAAATCAGGTGCACAGCAGTGCGTTCAGTCCTCATGCCTCGTGGCTAATTAGCGCCGTTTCCTTTGTAGCGCCAGCTCAGGACGAACCTTCAGCTTGGACCTGGACTCCACTGACGCCGCGAGCACCTCCGGATCCGCCACCACCAGCGTTTCCTACGATTTACGGTAACGTCCCGATACTGTCCCGACAGGGGGCAACCCGAACCCTAATGTTCAACCCCAGCAAGCACTCAGAATGTAGCTGGCAGTTCACTGCATAGCGGGTGTTGAAATGTCAGCTATCTGAGTGTCTCAGGGGTTTGGGTTCTGCTTCTTGATGACAGTCCTTAGGTTGAATTGACCAATTCTCTGTAGGTCAGAGGTGTTAACCCCAGCCAAGAATGAAGATGTGTCAATTTTCTTATCGGTTTCCCTCTCTCCCACTCTCTTCTTCCCTTTTTTTTAAAAATTTTTTCCCCGCTGCCTGGAGTTACATAGCAAATGATCAATAACTCAGCGGAGTGAGAAGTTTGCGGCAGTGGCTGTCAGAGGTGATTTGCTCCCATCATGCTTACCTTTAGACAGGGCCACTCGTGGGCAGGAGCTGAATTAAATTGCTACGCTGCGCGAGGAGGGAGGGCCGGAGTATCCAGTGCTGGCACAGCAACAGTGCGATGAGACATCATGGATTTTCTCATCTCGGCAGCCTGGCTCTTAGGAACTCTAACCGGTCGAGCGCAATTTGATTTCATTCGAATAACTGAGGTTTTTTTTTTTTTTTTTTTTCTTAAGGACTACGGAAGAAATATCGATGAAATGTTTATTTATTTAGCCTGAATCTGTGTGGTCTCCCGCGCTCATTCACACACACACACACGTCTCCAATGTCCTGGCCTCCTGAACTAGTCTAGCTTTCAGACCACCTCTCCCTTTTCCAGATAGTTCCGTGAGACGCGAGTGCGAATGATTGTTGTGAGACTTCAGACATCGCTAGGGTTTGGGTCTGCGTCTGTCACTACATTCCCTGGGGGAGCGCGATGTGCAGCCGACAGGGCGATACTCGCTCGCTTTGTGCCGCCCGTCCCTCCCCCTCCTTTTGTTCAGCTCTCGCCCCGAGTGTTTGGGCCATCGGGTTGATACAAACTCCCGGCAGGGGCTCTTCAATTAACCTTTGAGGATGAACCAGGAGAAGTATCAGCTGCAATCAGTGCTCAGGAACTCTTTCATTAGGCCCTCTGACCCAGCTGGCCCTTTGACCAGCCGCCGTGGGGAGGGAACGGCTGCGTGTGGCAGTGCAACCGTGGGTGGCTTCGACAGAACTTTCCCCCCCTCCACCCTCCTCCACTCCATTCCTCACTCGTTTTATTTTTAGAGTTGTGTTCTCATTACCATCTCAAAGTATGCTCCAGTGCGAAGAAGATTATGCCCCCCCAACCATTAAAAAGCAATAAATACATATGTATTTTGCACGGATAGGAATTCTAGGGGACAACGGCTCCGCTCTGTGAAATGGGAGCACGCTCCCTACTGTGCGACACACTGAAGCGCAGATCAAACACGCCTCTCCGGTCCTCCTTCTCCTCTTCTTCATCCCTCTTTCATGTTGCCAGGCCGTGGCTTAAGTGTCTATCTGGGATTTCTGATGGCTTCTCAAACGAAGACTTCCGACTCGGGAGAAATAAATTGGTTTGTTCTGTGCTTATGGCCCCCACGGCGCCCCCTGCTGTGCCAGGTTTGATGTAAGCAGTTGCAGCTGAGGGTGAACTGCTTGAAGGATTAATACTGTGTGCCCCTGCGTGGGGGAAAAAACACTCCAGCAGAACTAAACGGGGTTGCACTATTTTTTTCTTTACTGGGTTGCTGTATATTTTAGGGTTTTAAGGGGGTTTCGTTTCATTGACCAAAATCAAAAGTGCTCAATCTGTGAAGGCAAATGAAATTGGTAGATAACCACAGCACCATCTAGTGTGCATTTGTCAACTGGCAGTTTTTTCCTCCCTAGTAACAGTGGCGTATGTGAGCAGTGTGGCAGTATGCATTTACCTACCAATTTTCTGGTACCGCAGTGACATTTTCAGTGCTATTTTTATGGCTTTTCATAATTAAAATGAAAGTGAAGGCCAACTTTTGGTCAGCGAGTCCAAGTGCTCGAGTTAAGTGCCTGTAGTACTTTAGCAATCATGCCATTTCGGCTCCTGAAAATTTACAATATGGTGTTGTTACAGTTGTGATTATATATGCAGTCAATCTTATGCTACTGTTATCTGGTAAAATATTTTTCATAGTTTTACAAGTCTGAAACTGGAATTACAGATCTGTGGCACCTATTGGGTCTGTCATGTACAGTCTGTGGATTTGGGTCTGCAAGTGCAGTACCGTGTGTCTACAAGATGACCGAGCTCACACTCAGTGAAGAATGTGCTCTCTGTGATTGCTGGGGTGAGGCTCAGAGTTCTGTTATTGCAGACTATCTGGATATAAACACCTGCAAGTCTAAATCAGTCAGACCACTGCATCTGTGCCAATACACAAAATGGAGACTCTGCTGCTGCACTCTTGGCAGCATCACTTGCGTTATTATTTGGCTCGTACACTGGGAGAACAGTACATATTTCCATTACTGTGTTATTTAACCACGCACCGAAGATTATTAATCACTTTCCACATTCATATGATATTCTGTTCTGGGTTTACCAGAATTGACTGCATGACTTTGCAGCATGTGAGAGTTATGCGTACTGCGGCTGGAGAAAGAAAGGGATTTGAAAAGTGCTCACTTTGTTTAAAATATGCATTGTTTGGGTATAATGTCTTCCATGCTAAACTTTTCTAAGGATATCCAAAAATATGATTCCTGGGTTGGGTTCAGTTTTGTCTTGAGTGAGATTTGCTTTTGCATGGCAATATATTCTGGAATTAACATTTTAGAAAATGTGCCTGGCCGGGTTACTTTACGAATCAACTGCTGGTATCTGGCATTCAGATAATTTTTTAAATGGCATCATAATTATGTGGTGTAATAATGTTCAGTGAGTGGCAGGTTTTTCATTTCACAGTGAATTTTTTTTGGAATGTTTCATAACAGACAGCAGGTGGTAAGGGCCGCAGAATCTCTGATCCACAGCTTCTGATTGCAACATGGCTCCCCTCTCATTCATATTCACTAACACTCCTGCCTTTGTTCTAGTTCAGTTTATGATTTTCTTTGTTAGAGACTGTCACGTGTGTGATCTGTATGTACGCAAAATTCTTACTTTGTTTCTTGCTTAGCATACTTGATGCAAATTAATGCTCGGGTGGTGTACCAGTTATGTTCAGCTCATGAATTATTGGCACCCTTCTTGAAAACGAATGAAAACAATTTTGTAAAATTATTAACATATATAATGAAGCATATTTTGGGCTGAAAGAACGGAGAAGTCCATATCTGCAGGCATAAGTTTTTCTTTGCCACCCTTACCATCTTCCTCACAATGCAGTGGGACAGTATGCACATGCCTCCTCTTTCTGCCTAATCTGCTTGTGTTCCAAACTTTATAAACTTTTTGACTGATATTGACTGTTCAGAGTGGTATTTTCAACTGTTTATATATATTTTAAAATAACTTTAGCCTAATTTTTGTAGGTCAGCAGTCATTTGTCTACTTTAGGGTGAAAGCACTTTGATTTTTCAATGTTGATGAATAATTAAGGGATTTCAAATGTGCAACCTCATGCATTGGCCTGTAGAAGAGGAAATGGTGAAAAGTAATTAAATGGAATCCAGAGAAGACCAAATAAAAAACCTATTTTCAGCTCAAGCACCTTCTTCTTTGGTTCTGTTAGAAATGCTATGTAACAGTGCTAATTATTTTCACCCAAATGTTTTTAAGGAAGGAACCATTGCTCCAAGAATATTATCTTGATGAGAGGTTTAGTTTATTTTAGCAAATAGAAGTAAGTTTGCCAAATGCTTTGAGTGAAAATTTTTCATTTCATTGTTTATTTTATGCATACTGTATATTTTCTCTCAGTCCCATGAAAGGTCCCAATAATTCATCAGTTGACTGCATGTAGTATTTGTTAGGACTGGTGTTGTTTTTCAGCTTGGGTGATTACATGCAGTTTCCTGCAATGTTGGCTTAAGTGGGTTGAAGTCTGTCAACACAATATGATGGAAAAGTACAATTGATTTATATGTCATCGAATTTAAATTTTTCAACTGCGAAGTCAAAACTGTAGTGCCAGTTCAAGTATTAAATTTCATTGGAATCCAGAATTCTGGATTGAAATGTTGTCCTCCAGGGAATATGATTGGTGCAGGGGAGTATTTTGTTGAAGTCGTTCCCATGAGCAGGAACACTGCGTGCCAGATTTGAAATAACAGTTCCATCCCAGAACACCCGGCGTACAAGGCAAGTCCATTAACAGCCGTGCCAAGCCTGACTGTTACTCAGGGGTGCAATTGCACAGGCGCAGTCTGCCAGTGGGTCACTCGAGCAGGCGCTGGATAGTGCAGGATCTGTGACAGGCCTCCCATGTTTAAGCGCTAATTATCAAGTTGAGGTGATAAGGTGCACAATTGGGGCCATTGCACTGAGCTGTATTCACATTCACAGGAAGAAGGTGGGCAGCAGGAAGCGGAAGCTGCGCACGTCCGCTTACGTGCCACTGGCCAGTCGAGCGGCGCCTCCCGAGAGCGACCTGGGGCGGGGCGCGCTGGAGGCTGACGAGCCCCCCGAAGCCATGGGCGACGGCATCGACAGCCACACCTTTGACAGCATCAATGAGGACGACTCGTCCCTGTCGCACCTCAAGTCTTCCATCACCAGCTACTTCGGGGCTGCCGGGCGCTTCAACTGCGGGGAGAAGTACCAGGTGCTGGCCCGCAGGGTCACAGCGGAGGGCAAGGTGCAGTACCTGGTGGAGTGGGAGGGCACCACCCCGTACTGAGCCCGGCTGGCCAATCACCAGGGCGGGTAACAAGGCGGGACTGTGGGCTCATATCCTGCTTTTCACATGGTCTTTTCCTCTTCTCCAGCTGCATTTTCACGTCTCATTTCGCTCTCTGTAGTTCTGTTTCTTAGCCTAAAGCAGGCCTTTATACTATGCTTCCCTTTAGTAATGAATAGAAATTTTTTTTTTTTTTTTTTCAATGCAGAAAATAGGGATAAAAAAGCAACAGAGAGTAACTGAACGTAGCGGGGTGCCCTTGCTGCAGTGTCAGTGCTTGTGTAGTCCTGGAGTGCTCTGGACTCCTTCGATACTCCCTGTGCTTCTTTTATTTTTCAAATAGTGAAGCACTGTTAGTGCACATCTCAATCACAATGTTCACATCACTGTTTATGCTCCTCATGCCGGTGCACAGAGGATGAGTGAATTTCATCTTATTTACAGATGGTAGCGTCTATCAAAATGTTGAGAGAACAAGAGATGATTTAAAATTCTGATTCTGGCCCTAGCCGATTTGCGTGCGTCTTATTGGGGTAGCATGGTCATTAAAGCATGTTCATCTATATTTGTACACCCCTGCCACGATTATTCCACACAACATTACTGCCACTATTGTAATTTGTGAAATAATAACAATATAAATAATGATAATAATAATAATAGTGATAAAAGCAAAATATTATTTTTTCAGATTAATTTTTTATTCCCCTCTTCAAAAAATCGCACTTTATAGTGTTTTTTTTAGACAGGCACCCTTTCTTTGTTAAATTCAAATGAGAAAAATTTTTAGATGTCTGGATAATCCTTTTCTTGAAAATATTATCACTAAAAAATACTAAGGAATCCCCACTGCAGCATGTGCTGTGAAATACATTTCTATTTATGGCTAATCAGTGTCACTCCAAGAACAGGTCAGCAGTGATATCCAGGAAATAAGGAGCTCTAAAAATAATTTATGGCCCACCTCACACTGTAGTTTGTCAAGTTGTCAGTAATCAGATTGTTGAATGCAGTCAAGGCTGCCTTCCTATGTATTCTGAGTAGGTGACATTTACTGCATATCTTAAGCATATGCTTTGTAGCAAGACGTACAGTGCTGTGAGAAAGTATTTGCCCCCTTTCCCAATTTCTTCTAGTTTTGCATATTCGTAACACTTCAATATTTCACATCATCAAACAAACTTTGACATTAAACACCGATAACCCAAGTATAAAACAAAATGTGTTTATTTTAAATTATGATTTCATTTTTTAAGGAAAAAAGCTATCCATCCATACCTGGCCCTATGTGAAAATCTAATTGACCCCTTAGTTGCTAAGTTAACCAACTGAAGACATTTATTACCTCTGCCAAGGAGGTTATATTTTTGCCGGCATTGGTTTGTCTGTCTGCCTGTCTGTGTGAAATTTTGTGGATCGGTTGCTATTACATCAGGGATGGACCCTATTGATTTTGACTGCGATTGGTCGAACAATATGGCCGCCACGGCAGCCATCTTGAAATCCTATATGACACGCAATAACTGAACTTCAGTCCCAGTGATATCACTCAAATTTTGTTTGTTGATTGGTCTAGCATCATGGACACAACCTATCAGTTTGGAACGTGCTGCATCAAACAATATGGCCTCCATGGGAGCCATCATGAAATCCGATGTTGGGGATACCTTAAATTTCTTATGAGCCATGTTCACTCAGCAAGATTTCAGCTGTGCTGCCTTGGCAGAGGCTTGCACTCTCTGAGTGCCCCTAGTTTGGAAATTGGATTCAATTTCACCAGACACACTCGGGCATGATTACAGCCAGCCCTGTTGAATCTGAACATCACTTTATTAGTACCTGTCTGGCAGTGTGAGGTAGACAAAAAGCAGCACATAATGCTGTGATCTTAAGAAATTCAAGAACAAATGATAAACAAAGTAGTTGGCATCTATCTGTCTGGAAAGGGTTACAAAGCCATTCCTAGGGCTCTGGGACTCCAGCAAACCATAATAACATTTATTTTCAGCAAATGGAAGAAACTTGGAACAGTTGTGAACCTTCTTAGGAGTGGCCGGCCTACCAAAATTCCTCTAAGAGTTCATCCAGGAGATCACAAAAGAACCCAGACTAACATCTGAAGAACTGCAGGCCTCACATGCCTCTCAGTTAGGTCAGCGTTCACAATTTCTAAATAAGTAAGAGACTGGGCAAAACTGGCAACCATGAGACATCTGCTAGGCGAAAACCACTGCTGACCAAAAAATAACAATGGCTTGTTTCACATTTGCCTAAAAAAAACATCTTGATAACCCAGCAGACTTTTGGAAAAATATTCTGTGGACCAATGAGTCAAAAGTGGAACTTTTAAAGATATATGTCCTGTAACATCTGGCGTAAAGCTAAAACAGCAGTGAAGAATAAGAACATCTTACAAAGATCAAACACAGTGGTGGTAGTATGATCATCTTGGGCTGCTTTGCTGCTTCAAGACCTGGGTGACTAGCCGTAATTGATGAAACCAGAAAATGCTGAAGGAGAATGTCCAGCTATCAGTTAGTGACTTTGAGCTCAAGTGCAACTGGTTAATGCAGCAGGACAATGATCTGAAGCTCACAAGTCCACCTCTGAATGGCTCAAAATGAAAAAGGAAGGTTTTGGGATGGCCTAGTCAAAGTTCTGTCTTGAATCCAGTTGAGATGCTGTGACATGACCTTAAGCAGACTGTTAATGCTTGGAAAACCACTGATATGGCTGAATAAAAACTACTCTGCAAAATTCCTCCACAGCAACGTAAAAGACTCATTGCCAGTTATCGCAAATGTTTGATTGCAGTTGTTGCTTTAAAGGGTGGCATAACCAACCATTAGATTTAGGGGGTCAATTATTTATTTGCATGGGTGATACAGGTTTTGAATAACTCTTTACCACAATAAATAAAATGATCATTTAAAAGCTGGATTTTGTGTTGACTCTAATTGTTTTTGTCTTATTTTAAAATTAGGTGGACAAACTGAAACATTAAAATATGACATATAAGCAAATATACAAGAAATTGGGATGAGGGCAAATATATTTTCACTGCACTGTAGTGTCAGGTTTAACTCCGATAAGAATAATATACTGTATTAGATGTAACAGTGGTTCTCTTATTTCCGCTCATTTAACTGTTATTCCCCTGGGGAAAAACTTTTGGCCTTTTAATAGTTCCAAAGAAATATAATGCTTTTTCCTAGCAACATTCTCTTTTTTATGGATAGCATCACATGAGCTGTTTTATTACTCCGGTTTCTCTTTCTCTCAGGGGCTTCAACAGTGGCTTATAGACATAAATATGCTACGTGCTTAAAGTGCTCATTCTTGAACTAACTAGTCCAGTCCAGGCTGTGTAATAAAAGACTGCGCTTTGAATCAGTGGAATGGCCTGATCCAATTCTATGTGTATAACATAAACTTTATTGGCCTATTACCTTTCATAACATTGTTTTAGATGAACATTAATATTAGGTCTCTCTCTCTTGCTTGGTTGCACTTTTAACAAAATCTTTCAGCTATGCAATGTTAAATCATTTTATAAATTGATTATACTTATTCGACCAAAGTATTATTTGCTGTTAAGACTTTTTTTTTAATCAGCACCAAAACTGTTTTGTGTATAAAGCATATAAGCTCTATGTTGTCCAAGTCATTATTAATACATGTATACAGTATATATAATTTCAACATGGTTACTGGTGCTTCCTTGTGATGCTCAGTTGCCTCTATGATAACTTTAAGCACTTAAATTGCAAAGTAAATTTCTGTGTAACTGTTTGAAGCAAGTGTAGAAAAGAAATCCAACTTAGAAGTTTAAGATCATCTTCACTGTTTTTTTTTTTTTTTAATGGATATAGTCCATGTATAAATATTTCATTCCAATGATTTCTCATGAGGGAACCTTTGAATAGTGTTGTCATGTACAGTTGGCTCCAAAATTACTGGCACCCCTGACTGGCAATGCACAAACAATACAAAAAAACATAAACAATATAATTATGGAGAGACAGAATATATGTGCGAAATACTTTATTAAAGTTTCAATGCAAACAACCAGAATTATAACAATAATTTTATACAAAATAAGTTTCAAGAAAATCAAGGTTTCATAATAATCGGCACCCTTCATTTAATACGAAGTGCAACCACCTTTGGCAGGGATAACAGCATGGAGTCTCTTCCTGTAATTTTTGACATAGTTAAGGCACACATCCGGGGGGATTTTGGACCATTCCTTCTAGCAGATCCTTTCAAGATCCTTCACATTCTTGGGTTTATGTTTATCAACTGCCCTCTTCAACTCAGCCCGCAGGTTTTCGATTGGATTGAGGTATGTCGACTGAGATGGCCATTGCAGAGTGTTTGTTGTCACAGAACCTTTTCTGTGTGGATCTTGAGTCATTGTGTGAATGCTTTGGGTCATTGTCGTGTTGGAAAGTCCACCTACGGCCAAGTCCCAGCCTTCAGGCGGAGGCAACTAGATTGCCAGTCAAAATACCCCGGTACTTGTTGGAGTTCATTATGCTATTAATCTTAACCAAGGCCCCTGGACCTCTTAAATTAAAACAACCCCAAAACATGACTGACCCACCATCATATTTCACCTTGGGTATGAGGTGCTTCTTCTTGTATGCATCTCTGTTTCGACGCCAAACATGTGAATCTTTTTGTTGCTATTACCAGATTTATGAAGGTTTATGACCGTCTGCTTCCAGTGAAACAGGGAGTGATGTAATGGCTGAATTTAGTTCCTTTAAACTTAGATGAAACTTAACTAATTGAAATTTTTCATACCTGGTTTAATTTTGGTTGATGTTAATAACAATAATCTTTAAGGATGCTATTAATTGTGATGCCTCGATTTGGAGGAAATTGGTTTTTAATTAAATCAGTAAATGATTTTGGTTTGTTCCATTGGAACATTAATATTGTACAGTATTTCTCACATGTTGATATTTAGAGTTTCTGTATAAATATTTTTACAGTTTTGTAAAGTATTGTTTGTGCATTGGCAGTCAGGGGTGCCAGTAATTTAGGAGCCCATTGTAATTCCTGAAATGCAGTCTGTGTAAACCCATGTGTATGGCCTCAAATGGTAAGCAACATATTTTGTTTTTTTTTCTTTAATATTTGTTTTTTTTTTCCCACTGATTAAAGGTATCAATGGACAGTGTTACTACTAGAAAGTGTATGTGTATGTGTGCATGTAAAAGTTGTCACATTAAGCAGCTAAAAGTAGGACATTCATTCTGTAGCCAATCAGTGACTGGCATTCCAACCTCCAGTTTTGTGTTACCATACCAAGGCCAACATGACAAAAAAATCAGTTTTAGCCAAGGGCGTGTTTTAGGAAATTCAGCAAATACTGGAGTAATTTTCATTCCCTGTGACGGTCAATCAGGGCAGTCATAAAATTGATTCTGGTGTAAGCCTGAGCTGTTATATGTGCTGGTTTTGCTTTTTATTAAAATTAATGGTGCCAATGCCAAATTGTTTATCATGCCCGAGTAATATTGTTTTTTTTCCGTATCACTGAATCGGCTTAGCCATCTTGACTTGTTTGTGTTAGATGGAATAAAATAACTACATATATCTTGTTCAACAACAATTATGTGGCTTAGGCATATGCAAATACAATAAATCCACTGGAATTTAATAGGACCTTAATTGGCACCTGTTTTATTTTTTTGTTCAGAGGCTGGACTTTGGCTGTTACCACGCTTAAAAGAGGTGGTACTGATGCTGTGTCGTTACAATGCCGGCCTCATTGTAATTATGTTTTATGGCCACATGGCTGAGTCATTAAGTTTGCCAGTTTTGGTGCTTGTCCTTCTTCCTGAAACCAGGCCGTCCAATTCTAATGACTCTTGGATTGACTGTACACTTTCTAATGGTGGTAAATTGTTGTGCCTTGTTCATTGATTGGCAGTTTGTTTAGCTGACTTTCCAAGGTACCTTTTCCAGGCGTCTGCTAATTCCTGGTCTATATGGGGCTGAAATCCCGCCTCCTGTCTCTCACATTGACAAATCCATCAGAGGCATCAACCACAGAAATCAGAGCCATTCTCATGAGGGATTGGTCAGGTGACAATGTCTCTGTTTTATACCGCTGATTTTCCACCTATCACTCTTGGCACTGTAAACACGTGAATGTGAATGTTACATATATGTACACATGCAAAGTATGGCGGTCTAGACGATTACGAACCAATATGTCTGTTTGATGCATCTTTTTTTTTTTTTTTTAATAGTCATATTGGTGTTCGTTCAAAGCAGCAGCTGTGCTCACATGGACATCTATCTTTAGAAAGTTCACAGTTAGTCATGTATTTACCTAATTTTACATTTTGTCATTCATATGAACAGTTTACTGTTGAAATTATATGAAGCTGAGATAGATAAGTCAAAAGTTATCTCAAATAAGATCTCATTGCTAATCCCTTTGGCTTGTTCCATTATGAGCATTATTACCATGGCCAAATATTATATTAAGATGTCAGTTAACCTTTTGTGCAGTGCCTCATTCCACTCTTTTCCAAGACAATACAAAGAAAATAGTAAATTGGCGTTAAAAATTGTCTCTTGAGATTTGGTAGATCTATCAGTTAAGCACATATTGTAACACAGTTACTAAAGATTTACCAAAGGAGTTGAATACGGAAGAAAGCTTCGTTCCTGTCCTTATGTGTGCTGTTAATATAGCATATTTACTGACAAAATCCATTGTGAATAGGTACAGTTGTTAAAGTCTCGTCTCCTGTGTAGACAGGTTGTATTACCATTGCAATGTGGATAATTCTATTTTTTCTACTTTTATTCATAAACGCTCTATTTTAATGCAGCTTTCCTCTGAAATTCCCACATCCTGACAGATTCATTATTATTTCTGATAGCCTTGATGGGTTGTCACGGTCACAGGTAAATAAAGTTCATGCTCACATTCAGTTCTCCTGCCCAGTAATTTGCTTCTGGAATCTTCATTTTGGCTTGATTATCCTTTTAATGAGCAAACAGGATGAGAGCAATATATTTACATTACATTCATACATATGGATGAATGCATACAAATTATGAATCAGGGATAAATGCGGCATTAGGACAAACATCTTCACATTCTGCAGTATGTTCATATAGGAATTTTACTTTGTGCATAAACTGAGTTCTATAAAGAGTGCTAGTCAAGGATGTCAGATGTAGCACACATCTACTGCATACTGGCAACAATATAGCCCTGGAATAGTGTTTACGAAATCCGGTATCCAATATCTATGATTGTATACTTCTGTTTGAACTTCCCAGCAATCAAATGCTCTGTAGTTCAGCTTTTCTTTATTTTGTTTGTAACTCGTTGAATGATTGTATGACCTTTGACGGTATTGATTTAATTCAGAACACCATTGCACATCCTAGCTATTATCTGTTTGTGTGAAGAATGCTACTCCAGAATGCACCATCATATTCCAATATCCAGCAGGGAGCACTACAGCGCAACTTTGCATCATACCCTGCAGCACAGCAAAACCATTCAAATAAGGTGCTGATTAGATGAGTGTTGGGGGGGGGTGTGGCTGTGTTCGCATCCAATATGAGCAAGAGTCAAGGCACAGTTATTAGTATTGGGTGCTTTAAGACGGCAGTGGGCAGCAATGTCATGTTGCGCAGCTATGAGGCAATGCCGAGTAAAGTGAGTCATTTAGAGGCAATCATTTAATTAGTGCATTATGGAAGCCATTTATGTGTTTATACACAAAAAATGTATTTAAATGTACAAACAACTGGGAACTTCAAGGAGATACTGACTTTGGCTTAACCAGTCTAGTAAAGAGCTCTCTTGCAAGAGCTGCCCGCATAATTATGTTAACAGGCCATTTCAAATACCTTTACTACACACAGTCTTTACCTGAAACATGAAACCTGAAATATGTAGAAACATGGCCTCCGAGACTCAATTCAGAGTTCGCTCAAAACTTTTAGCTTTGTGTGTCACAGGGCTTTTAACAAAATACCTTTTCATGTTCATGGGCTTGGTCAGGAATTTGCCATGGCCAGTTCTGAGCTCATTCCTCTCTGGTGCTGTGTGGACTGTGAATGGTGAAGTAAGCCTCGGCACCTCCCTGCCAGAGTTCATTCAGTTTGCCTGGGCCTCCGATCAGCAGGACTCAATTACTGCTGATTCTGATGAACAAACGCTCCTGTGTGTGTCTGCACATTTCATTGTCAGCCCATTGTTGTCTTCTGAGACAGGCCATGGAAAATAGTTGGCTCAACTGGTCAGTTATCCGACTGTTTCAATTTCATAGGATGTCCAGCCTGACTAATCACGTTGAGTCATAACATTCAGAATCAGGGTCCGATCCAATCTTCCAGTCCAATTTGAATTTCTGTCACTCTGTTTTGGCCATTCCAATTTTAATTCCTGAATATAAATTTGACTGTTTGGCACTGGTTATTGATTCATAAATCACTTGAGCTCTGTTTATTGCTTGCCATGCAAAGTATTGTGAGCCAAGCCAGAGCTCACGCATCAGCATTCTGCACAGTCCCACTCTTGTGCGGACCAGCGTGAAATAGCAAGCATTGTAATGAAACGTGTCTGCCTCCAATTTACTGCATCATTTTCAAACTGAAATTCTTTCTCCAGTAAAATTAGGCCACATGAATAAAGACTGAAAGGAAACCTGCTCCAGGGTGCCAGTGTTATTTCAGAAAAGATGGTGTTTAAAGGCGGGTTGTCAAAGCAATACATTTTTTTACTTCAGTCATTAGTAAATTTGTTTAGAGTTATGTTTGAGAGTCAAAAGAAGTGTCCTCCATTTGTGGAATAGAAATCTAATACAAGGAGTAGTCATGGTCCAATTGCTCTTTTAAATGTAGCTTGAAAATATATATTTTTTGAAGAACCTTTAGAAAATGTTAATCATTACACTTAGAAGGGAACCAAGTTTTCCAAATGATGATCCATAAACTTCCTGCCAGCAAAGCGTATGGCTCTGTCCTTCAGGCTGCAGGTAACCCAACTTCCCTCTCGTCGAGACGCTGCTTTTGAATAAGCTTTGCATATAAGGTATGTTGATTCAGAGGTGTTTAAATATTTACCTTCAAACTGTTTGCAGGCCTTGTGCTACAGGGTGTAGTTTCAAGCCAGTCAGTCTGTGCTTAAAATGAGTGGCCTTATTTCTGTAAAAGTAAACGCACAGTAACTGCAGTCAGCTTCCTCATTCCCGCTTCAGAATGACAAAGGTTCTTTAACACAGAGTGATCTCTGTGGCGCTGGGTGGCCTAAATGTGCCAATGAAGTGAATGTTTTTTTGTACATTTATAAAGCGTACATGAGTTGAAACACACGATTCCAAAGTTTACGACGTTTAGGGTTGAAATTGACAATTTCACTAGCCCTCAAAGTTGTGCCATTTTACCGTCAGAAATGGCATTCGAATTGCATGGCCAAAATGCCTCGTGACAACCGAGGTCATTTTGGTGCCAGGAGATCAATTCAGTATTGCGAGTTGTAAGCAAAATCAGCAGCAACGAAGACAATTTTGTGTCGTTGGTATCACTAACCAAAAAAGTTAGACGGCTCTACCAAATAAAACGCTCTAACACAACCCCCAGTTCAGGCTGATCGTACACGACTCAACTGCCCACTGTTCCAGTATTACAAACTAAATAGAGCTGAATATTTATGTCAGGGTTTTAAAAGGTATAACAGTCTCTTCTAGTGCATTTCATAGATCAACTTTGGAAAGCTAAATCACATTTGGGGGTCCTCCTAAAATGCTTTAATTTTTTTAAACTCATAAAAGTCAATGATGAGTAACTTTGGTACCTTTTTTAAGCTTAGTTCCGCAGGTTTTACTACTATTAATACTACAAAGATCAATAAATATTCAGAAATTAAACGTAGCCTGAATGAAATCAAGAAAATAAGTTATATTTCCAATGAAAACAGAAAAACTCAATACAGAGTATTACCATTAATTCAGAGTTGAATTAAAGTGAGTTCATCATTGTAGCGCAAGCTCACAGAATTACATCTGCCCTCAGGATCATTTATTGCCTTCAATGATCCTACAAAGCTGAATAGATGGGAAAGACAGATGATGGTGAATAACTTCTCCATTTTCCCAACAAATTTTTCGGCTGCAAATATGCGTGAACTGGATATATTTGACAGGCAGCATTGCAAGAATCCAGGAGGAGTAGGCTTCCGTTCTGCATTGGTGACATCAGCACTTATCCTGCTGGATAATTTTTGGAAATTCTGGGAAAGCTTAATGTTGAGCAGTCTTTGGCTTCATTGACTTGGTAATGAATAAACTTGAATATTTTCCATTATTTCTGGGCTTGACCAGAAAATGTTCTGTTGCTAATGGATATGATCATTTCTCATTATAAGGAGCTGTTATTCAAATTACAAAAAATAAAGTTATTTTGATTTTGTTTTATGATGAATGAGATGTTTGTAAGTACAAGCTGAAATGCAGGCAGAAACCTCTATTGAGAGGAAAATATTAAAATACTCACCCAACCAAAATCCCCTCAAAATTTTCAAGTAGAGTTGGCCCAGCATATTTAAACTTATGTTATTTTGGGCCTGACAATTATGATCCATCATTGTGAATAGGACCATCGGACTGCTAAAACAGTCACACCTGAAGCCCAGAGCTCTATAATAAGCTTCATGAGGTCTCAACACGTAGCAGCAGATCAGTCATCTGGGACCGCTTCATCTATCCACTTCATGTACGAGAGACTCCCATCCTCCACTGGGAAGCTCAAAACCTCCGGAATGTCGTATGGATGAACAGACCTACGGATGGTAGGGGGGAAAACACCCAGATCTTCATGCAATTAATACAGCACAAATAGCTTACTGAGCAGTGTTAAATAATTTAAGAAAAGCCTGTCACATGGCGCATGAGATGCTGAGAGATATTACATTGGAAGTAGGAACTGTAAAGGGGGACCAAGAACTCACTTGACAAAATCTGTAAGCCTCTGAATTTTAGATGTCCTTGTCTTTGCAATCTATGAGTGAGAGAAAAATTCATTGAATGTTTTCACTGCCTTAACGGGACAAAATGAAAACAATTCTGAGGTTTCCTGTTTACGGTGGCTTTCAACTTACCAGCAGAATTTCTGTAGCATCCTGTATTTCACCCTTCCAGTAGTACCTGCAGTGTAAAAGAATGAAGTGGGGAGTAAATGGTTAAGACAGACCTAAATTAGGACTTGCTCCGCTGTTAAGTCAGTAGGACTTGTGTTGCCACAAAGGGAGTGTGTTACAGCTCTTGTTTTCTCTCTGGCAGTTACTGGTAGGATAGACTAAGATACTGCAAACAAACACAATTTCTAAGTCCCTGTCACACAGGACAACATGAATTTTTTATTTCACTCAGTACTTGTCCGCCTTCCCCATCCATGTCATACTGAAGCACACTTAGGGTGAGGTTCTTCACTAACTTGCTTTCCTTCTCAAGGAGTCCAAACTGCTGGACAAATAAAACTGTCAAAAAATGTTAAACTTATCAGAACTTCACAAGGCAAATCATTACGCAAACTTTCCTCTAATTTCATTAATAGCTTGAAAAAGCAAAATTATTACAGTTCTGATGATGGAACAAAATGGTGGATTCCAAGGCAAATGGCTACACTCAGGAAGTTGGGTTAAGCTTCAAAGATATCGGTCACAAAAGCAGCCACAGAGGTCTCGCCTCACTTACATGGTGTAGCTCTTGGGGAATATGTTGACACAGGCAGCCAGTCTCCTCTCCATTATGGCTCTAAAGAGACAAATAAATGGGAATTGTAGACTATGCCATATTGCTTTGAAAACTATCACACCCCACTGTTGTGCGTTTTCCTCCTAATGGATTGAGGTTTTCTGATGTCAGAAGTTGAAGCCATTTTTTTATTTTAATCAAGTACTGTGCCCTCCAAAAATATTGGAACACTTCATGAACGTGATCAAAACAAATCAAACTGTATTTGGATAATGCATTTCACGATCATTTGTTACTATATGCTTTACAGTAAAATCCTGGCCTAATCCCCCAAGCCAAGACAAATGGTCTCAAATCCCATGCCATGTGTTCACCAACCTTATCAACCTCTCTCAATCATGTAACTTCAATGAAAGGCTAAATTTCTGTGAAGATCTTGAATGAAAGATCATGGGCATAAACAATAAATACATTTTTTGCATCTCGTTTTGCTCATTTTCACTTAGGGAAGCCAGTAATTCTGCCAGCCATTACAGTGACACAGACCTTGGAGTTGACATTGCAAACAGGAAAACGCTCTGCATCTCGCTCGTTATTGCATCTGGCTTACTGCATTTATAGCTTATGCTTGCCGGAATGAGTGTTTTTTTGAGCTTAGGCTTGATAGAAGCGTATAAATTTTGAATTGGCTTGAGCTTCGATCTTTGGATTTGCTTGAGTGATCAAGTAATACTGGTGTATTGGTATACACATATTGGTCATGGGTGACTGAGCTGTTAGTTGTTTTTGGAAAATTATGGCTATCTCCAAATATGATGTATGCAGCACATTCCAATGAAGTTGGGATGGGTGCATGTTTACCTCTGTAAAATCACTTCCCCTTTTAATAATACCAGTAGTTGTTATGGAATGGAAGATTTTTTTTTTTTTTTAATTTTGGAAAATAGCCTGCTTGAGGAACTGTGGCAAGTTCTCCACCATACTAGGAATAAACAACCAGCATTTTTTTTTTTAATTAAAAATGTAAACATACAGGCCAGAGTGCCAAAGGGCAAAAGGTGGGTACAATATTGGACAATAATTTTTTACAGTGTGCAGCTTTTTAGAGTACATTTTGCATATCTAGCATTATTATTATTATTATTGACAACAAATAATCTTTTTTTATGATCATTATCTTTCAAAGCATCTTCACCTCACAGAACTTTTAACCGTGCCCAAGTCTTTTGGACTATACTCTACTTCTTATCCCATTTTGATGGAAACACCTTTGTTACAGGCCATGAAGGATTCTATTTGCAAAAGGCGAAGTGGACAATTTCACAAGCATGCGGGTACAACTGCACCGCCACAGTGTCATGAGTTTAACCTCAGCTCAAAAGTAATGTCAATGCAAGTTCTGGCTCTGACCAGAATTCTTAGACACAAGGTCACATGCACCTAGTATCTAAATATGTGTGTCTTTCCCCTCCAAACAATTACGCAAAGTGTTTTGCTTCATACTTTGTGCATTTTACTGTCATACTTCACCGATTAGTCGGACAGCTGAAATCACTTCTAGGTATCATACTCTTCCGAAAGGGGAGGGTTGTCTGTTATTCAGCAATTCAACTGGTTTTAAGACTAATGAAAGGAGAACGGTGAAATACCTGCTTATGTCTTTAGCAGCTTCCTCGTTGGGAGAATTGATGAGGATCACCGAGTGATGCCCTGATATATAGGTCCCTGTTATTGCTGCGTGTAGCTGTGTACCCAGAGTTCTTAGCACAGGGCAGATAAGAAGGGTCATCAGCATCCCCTGTCACGCAGAAAACCAAACAGTGGACATTGGGGACTTTGGTGTTTTTACAGTGGTATGAATGAATTTTCAGAAGTTTAGATAATGTTGCACTAAACAATAATGTATTCACAAGCTTTATATCCAGGGCTTGAAATTAACTTTCTGAAAAACTAGCCATTGTGGCTAGTGGATTTCAAAACTCGGTAGCCAGTCAGGAGTTTCACTGGCCGAAAGAACCCCCATTGCTGCAAATGCAACTATATATACTCTCACAAGTTCGAAAAATTTGGTAAATGTGACTGCAGAATTCAAGCAACAATTGATTGACACGATTTCCAGATGGAAATTGGTTACCCCTTTAGGCACACCTATATATACATACATACACCGATGAGCCAAAACATTAAAACTACGTACAACTGGTGCAAATAGTGTTGATTATCTGATAACAATGGCACATATCAAGGTCTACAGACAGATCTTAGACAGCAAGTAACTAGGGCTGGGAACCGTTTCAATTTTATCGATTCAGGTTCTGATTCCGATTCTGCTTATTGAATCCGGTTCTTATCGAATCTTGGTTCCAATTCCAGTCTTTTTTTTTTTTTTTTTTTGAAACAAGAACCGATTCCAGTTTTTTTTTTTTTTTTTTTTAGCGAGAACAAATATTTCATGAACAAAAATCAGGCTCTTTATTCTTTGCACATTTATCAAATAATTATAAACTATGACAACCATTTCCTTCAGTTATAAAAATACTTCTATGGTTATATCTGAATAGCAGACCGCTGCCATGTATGATGCTGCGCCGTGCACGCAGTTCACAGTAAACCTAAGAATGGCCGCATCCCTATTAGCGTTTCACTGTTGTGTCCCGCAGTGTATTGGGGATACTAAATTGCACGCCTGCCTTATTTTTCAAAGTTTTTGGAAAGATTATCTTTGTAAGGAGAAGTGAAGGGCCAGAACTACTAAGGTTTTATGATCGCGATATACGTTCCCATTAATTCTATTTATCGCGGCGTTAGCGGTGGCCTGATTTCGGTCACGACTGAGAGTATAAGATGCTGTTTATCACATAACTGAATTGCACAATTTAATAGAAAACCAACGTTATTTCTGTAAGTGTCAGAAATTAATGCTATCATTCTAAACTGCGGTCAAGCCATCACTTTTCACGTTTGAACTAGCAACGGTTTGTATTGATCACTTTCGCGTCATGAGTTGGGCTATTGGAAAAGTACTGCAGCTAAGTGATAGAAAAAAATATGGACCAAATACCAAATCACGGTTTTCTTCTGCTGTCGACTGAGTGGCTAACTAACCTTAGCTCGCTAGCTAACAAACTGATGTTAGCTACATATTGCTAATGGAAAGGTAGTACAAGCACACTAGCTAAGTATTGTTAACTTAGTTATGAGAGTAGAACTTAGCCAGCCTGCTACAGTGCTAAGCCATAACGATTAAACCATTACATTTGGCATTCAGTTTGGCTAAATATTAACAGCATGACTTAATATGGAGCAATTTTTTTTCTCACGCTCTCAGACAATTAAATTTCCACAAAAGTGATATGTACCTAAGGTAATATCAAAAATATGTCACGAGTTGGGCTATGGGAAAAGTGCTATAGTTACGTGATGAAGAAAAATCTGGAACAAATACCAAATTACGGTTCTCTTCTTCGGGTAAGCAATTGCAAACACCATATAAATAAAGGCGGCAATCCAGCTGCGCAAAATGAGGTCCAGATACAACTAATTAAATTTTGCGTGCCACAGAACACGGTCCTTCAGTAGAAACATATATGGAAGTGGGGAACACTTTTAGTAAGGCGATTGTATATTATTTGCGTATTCACGTATGCAAAAACATTAAAGCAACCTAATGTACATTTACAGTAACAGTTCAGGGGTACAGTTCCTAAAAGTTTAGTTTGAACCAGACTGTGGAAGTAGTTAAAAGAGTTAGCAACTCGCGACGATTTTGGGAAACATACCCCAGCTCAGTAAATTGCAGGACAGTAGCCCACATTCTGTTATGATCTTCTTGAGTTGCTTGGCTACAACAGCAGCTAAAGAAGATGCGTTATTCACTATCAGATTTTTTTAGAGTGGGCCACGGCAATGAATCAAGCACACACATTGAGTTCCTTCATCAGCCATTGTAATATTTCCGTCGTCGCTGGTGTGATTCACTTGTGAATGTAGTCCGAAGTGAGACTTGTGGCTACATTCTATGGTTGGATTAATTACTCCAGGCTCTGAGCCCCAACGTTCCCTTAGCCAATGAGGTCAGAGAGCACGCAAAAAATCCCGCCCACACGAAAGGCTGGTGACAGAATTGCAAACAAAAAATCAAGAAGCGTAAACGAGAGAGCTGGGAGCGTAACTGCAAATCTGATAATTGCGAAATCAGCAGAGGGTACTGTGAACGAAAGAACAATTTATCAAACAATTAAAAGACCAATGGTTTACTCCATCATAAAAATAATTTGTTTGCAAGTTATAAGTTTTACCTTTGAGGTTTTGTTCGGTAATTTTGACACAAATCTGATTCCATAGACAAGTGCCAAATCATTATGGCATGACAAGTGGGTTAGAACATTTCTGAAATGGCACGACTTCTGGGGTGCTCCCTCTCAACAGATGTGACTACCTTCTGACAATGGTCCAAGGAGGGACCAACCATGATCTGGCAACAAGGTTTTGGGTGCCCAAGGCTCATCAATGCACGTGGGTTAGGAAGGCCATCTCGTCTGGTCGAAACTGACAGAAGGGCGACTGTGGCACAAGTTAGTGATAATTTCAATAATATTTACAAAAAAGAATATGCCACAACATACAGTGCATCATATCCTGCTGTATATTGCACTTTATAGCTTGAAGACCAGTCAAAGTGCCCACTCTAACTCCAGTAAACCTCAAAAAGTGTCCCCAATAAGCACCTAAGCTTCAGAAATGGGGTCTTATTTATAAAAATTTGCGTGGATTCCATACTTAAATATTGCGTACGTTCAAGAAAAGAAAAGCAGAGTATGGTAAAAAGTATTCAACTAATAAAACGGTTGTTAAGTTAAACTGCATGTTATTCTGCAAATAATGAAGATCAACCTCAAATTTTGAAAATTCACAATCCTGTTTTTTTTTTCTATGTGTTTTTTAAGTCAGGTTTGTTTTTATAAATGTGAAATTCGCGGCAAAAGTGGCATACGAATCTTTTATGTGCGTACACACCATTTATAAATGAGGCCCCAGGATTTGGAGCAGGTGAAGACGGTCACCTGGTCCAGAGTCCCATTTTCATCTACATTATGTGCTCCGGCTGGGTACGTGTGCACCATTTACCTGGGATGAGATGGCATCAGGATGCACTGCGGGAAGAAGACAAGCTGGTGAAGGGAGTATCACAGTCTAGGAAATATTCTGCTGGGAAACCCTGAGTTTGGGAATTCAAGGGACATCAGTTTGAATGAGCTGTTTTGGCAGCACAAAGGGGACTTTCACAGTATTAGACAGGTGGTTTTAATCTTGTTGCTGATCGGCGTGCAAACAAACATGCATGCATACAGTGCTGTGAGAAAGTATTCACCCAGTTCCCACTTTTTTTTGTTTTTGCTTATTAGTCATATTTTAATGTTTCAGATCGTCCAACTGATTTTATTATAAGACAAATACAACGTGAGTAAACATAAAATGCGGCTTTTGAATGATCATTACATTACTTGAAGGTAAAGACCTAATCAAACCTATTTCACGCGTGAAAAAAAAATTGAACCCTAAACCTTGTTACAAGTTGTGCCACCCTTGGCAGCAACAACTTGCAATCACGTTTGGGATTACTGGAAATAAGTTTTTGACTTAGCTGTGGAGGAATTCTGGCCCTCTTTCTGCGGCAGAATTGTTTTAATTCTGCCACATTGATGGGTTTCAAACATGTTTAAGGTCATGCCACAGCATCCTAATTAGATTCAACTCGGGACTTCAACTAGGCCACTCCAAAACCTTCATTCGATTTCTGTTAAGCCATTCAGAGGTGGACTTGCTCGTGTGTTTCGGGTCATTGTCCTGCTGCATAACCCAACTGCACTTGAACTTTAGGTCAAGAACTGATACCTGGACATTCCCCTTCGAGATTTTCAGGTGGAGTAGAACTCATGGTTCGATCAATGATGGCAACTGGCCCAGGTACTGAAGAAACAAAGCAGCCCCAGACCATCACACTGCAACCACCATGTTTGACTGCTGGCATGATGTTCTTCTTGTGGAATGCAGTATTGGCTTCGCAGCAGATGTAATGGGATCCGTGTCTTCCAAAAATTTCCCCTTTTGATCAGACCATAGAATATTATCCCAAAGGTCTTGGGGTCATGAAGATGTATCTTGGCAAATGTGAGATGAGCCTTTGTGTTATTTTTGGTCAGCAGTGGTTTTTGCCTAGCAGCTCTCCCATGGATGCCATGTTTGCCCAGTCTCTTTCTTATTATGGAATTGGGAACACTGTGACCTTAACTGAAACAAGTGAATCCAGCAGTTCCTAAGATGTTTGTCTGGGGTCTTTTGTGACCTCTAGGACGAGCTGTTGGAGGAATTTTCATTGACTGGCTACCTGTGGGAAGGTTCATCACCAGTTAACCTACCCCACCCCCCCTTTGTAGATGATGGCACTCACCCTCGTTTGCTGGAGTCCCCCAGCTTTAGAAATGGCTTACAAACCTTTACCAGGCCGATAGATGTCAACAACTTTGTTCCTCATCTGTTCTTCAATTTCTGTATATCGTGGCATCATGTGCTGCTTTTCACCTACTTGACATTGTCAGGTTCAATTGAAGTGATTTTTAGATTCAACAGGGCTGGCTATAATTGAGTATAGGTGTGTCTACTGAAATTGGACCCAATTATCAATTACATCTTGTGATTTATTAACTCAGGGGGCAGGAAGGGGGCAAATACTTTTTCGCAGTACTGTAGACCAATGAATATCATGGGTTACAACCATGGATGATTTTAGACCCTTTTTAGGGGTGCTCAAGTGGGGTGCCCTAAATTTTCTGTCAGCACCCCTAAAAAATTATTTCCCGAAATCAGTTTTAACCGCCTAACAATAGATTTTCCGAACTTATCTAACGGCTTTAAATGCTTTTAAATTGAAAATCAAATTCAGTAATGTTCTACACTTCCTTCCCAGTCTACCCCGTCCCACCCCTGCCCCCTCATACTGGTTACAGAGCAATGGGTTGGATTCACAGTTTGCAGACAGAGACAGAAAGACTTTCAGGGAAAGAATTTCATGGTGCAGGAAAAACAAGTAAGCTGGACATGTTAGCAAATAAAACTGCTAAATGTTCTGATTGAGAATATTGGCTCAAATCAATATTACACTGCACTGCAGTTGATTTGATGTGTTCAGCGATGTAATGTTAACTTATCAACATAATTTGAATGTCAGACGTTCATTTTTTTAACAGAGGTCACAAGCTCAGGATATAACATGTAAGCTAACGGAACAATTTCTGAGTGAAGTTATTTTGCTTACAAGTTTGCTAAATAAAGGATTTTACATGAGTGGGTGTGTCATATAAAATTTATGAAACAAGTTGAGTCAATTAAGCTTGCAACAAACCTAAAATTTACTCAACGGGTTTCATAACTTTCATATAACACATCCAGGGGTATAAAATTCTATGTATCATATAACTGAATCGCGCAATTTAACAGAAAACAAACTTAATTTCCGTTAGCGCTGTAATGGTAATTCCCATTCTGTTAGCACAGTGCTAACGCCATAACTCTGATACCCTCGAAGTCACTGAGTTGCAGACGTTCACGGTTGAATTAGCCATGGTATTAAATTCACATTCAACGAAGTAGCTAGCTTGCTAACAAACTAATGTTACATCATGGTTATGAAAAGATACTTCGGGCAGGCTGGCTAGGTAGCTAAGTAACGATAACTTAGTCATGAGAGAGGTGCTAAGCTGGCTCACTACAGCGCAATCCATACCAATTTAACCCACTTGGTGCTCAGTTTGGCTAAGTATTATGAGCCAATGTTTAAACAATATTTTTCCTTTAATTTGATGCTGGTAGTACACAAAAAACTGACAGTTGTTCAATTTTGCATTGTACCATTGTGTTTTAAACTAGGTGGTTGCTTTGTGGTTCAACATTAAAGTGATATTTCTCAGATTTGTTGCTGTCTTGATATTAAATTTGACATATAATATAACTGGAATGGCTTAAACATGGTTTGAACTTGATTCCTGCCACTCTGAGTTTTAACTGACAGACTTATTTTTGTGAATGGGGAACATGTAGGGTCTCAGTTTAACTCCTGGCATTTTGAGAAAAGTTGTTTAATGTTTGAGCACAGCTGTGCGCTGTAATGAATGCAACATCTTATTAGCTGCAGAGAAGTCTTGATGTTCATTAGCTAATATTAAAGAGTGAAAATTCATTTGTTGATTTAAAGAGGCTTGTTTTATCTACGTTGTACATCTTACATCAACTCATGGTATCTGCAGGAAACACCAAGCTTACCACTAAGACAACCTGGGAAAAGGGAAAAAAAAACAGCTGAAACCATCGTCCCAGGTACAGTCTTACAGCGGGTTCGTGATCAAGTTTCTGACTTGTTGAAGTCAATGAAAGTGATCATGTTGCACATTTTGAATATTTTTTAGCATAACCTGTTGGTTGAATATTCTCTACACTGGCATCTCATCTTTTTTCATTTGTAGAAACACAACACATTTATATTATGCTTTGTTTCCAGGAGGAAGACAGTGAGTAAGACACTGGAGGTAAGAGAGAGTCAGTTTAGTTACAGTGACATAGACGTGGAATTAGCCGAAGAAGTCTGACCTACAACATACTGAAGTACAGATAATTTTTAAATAGGGTATTACACGGTATATTTCAAATTCGGAAAATGAAAACTATCAATATTTTGGGCACCCGAGTAAAGCAAATAACATGTTTTGCATTATCAAGCTCTTTATGTATGTGCACAGGTGTGTGTAAAGAAAATGAGTGAGCGAGTAAGCTCTGTGCATCCAACAAACACTTAAAAAATGTCCTCACAAATGCACTATGTGCAAGTTACATTCCCATCAGCAGTTCAGCCCCGCCTAAAGGTCTCATCCTACAATCTCCCCTGGTTACAACTCAAAATGACTAATTGGGACAATTAGAGTACAATGCTGCCAGTTGAGTCATAGGCTGGATATTCACTGCTGTCATATTCCTAATCTGTGCGTTTTACAACAAGTGCTTTTGTACGAGAGTTCACTGCCGAATTCCAAGGGGTAGCTCAATACCGCATTTAGAAAGTCATTTAACAAGTCTCTATACAGTTTCATCAATAAACTTGCGTTAATGTTATGGCGCTTTTCCACTACACGGTACCGGCTCTACTCTACTCGCCTTTTTTGCTTTTCCATTTGGAAAAAGTACCTGGTACCAGGTACTAGTAAGTACTTTTTCTGGTGCCTGCTCTCCTGGGGTTCCAAAAAACGGCCGACCAGGTACTAGTAGGTACTAAAATGTGACGTGAAACATTGCTGCCCACTGATTGGTCAGAGAGAATCGTCACTGTGAAAGGCGACTCCGTAGTCGACCTCAGGACATCTCATTTGAGTTAGATTGAAGAGTCTCAAGATTAGCGTAGTTATTATGATAATCGACTTATATTGTTTAAGGCTACTTGTTCGATATACTGTGCGTTGCCTTACCTTTCAAACACGGTTTCGCTTGTTCACCAAAGCTGCTACATTCATGAAATGCGTTTCTCTTTGCCTGTGATCCCGTTCGTGGCAAAATTAAGTGACGGTATCGTGTCTTGTTATGTTCTCCTAAATAATTTCCTTTGAGAAAGTTATGTGATGCTACCCCGTTTAAAGAAAATCGTGCAGAAAAATAACTATACGGGTGCTGACGAATCATTTTTGTCTTAATGTTATATCAGATGAGATAACGCATCGTAAAGCGATAAATTCTAATACTCTGCCATCTCCTGCGATTTGCGCCTTTGCTATGTGTTTTGCCTTCAATTTCAAAGTGAAATGTTTCGTGAAGCCTAAATGTCAAGATAATTAACAATAATCGTTTTTTCATATGTGTTATTTGCTTCTTTGTTATGAAGGAAAAAAGGTAAATTAACTTGGTGTGTGGTGATTCCATATTTTTTGCCAGGGGTTGTAGTTACATTATGGAATACTGATGGGACACAAATGCCTTAAAAATATATTGCCTTCTTCTATCAATACTCCATGCCTTTTACGGATATCATTGCTTTGCGTTTTTAGGTGGGACTCGGACACAATACCAGCTGCTATCCTATGCATTAGGACAATGTCAAACAGAAATTACAATTAAACACTCACGGACTTTAGTGCCATAACGTAGTGACGGTAGTGCACATTCCCTGATTTAAATACACAAATATTTAACAAAATCGATGGAATAAAAGTAAACTTGATATAAATGAGGATGCCGTCGCGGCAGTAACATGCTGCGTCGCAACGACAAGCAGGTATTACGGAGGCGGTATTATCCTCTAATGGAAAAGCAACCCCAAAAAAGTACCCGGTGCCGAGTAGAGTAGAGTAGAGTAGAGCCGATACCATGTAGTGGAAAAGCGCCATTAGTTAGCCATAATTTAAAAAGCAGTTTGCCTTCATTTGTTTTTTTTTTGTTTTTTTTTTTGCAGGTCTATAATTGGTGAACAAGACCACCTATTCTGTTTACATGTAGCTTCCCCTGAGCATAAATAAAAGTTTTCCCATTACAACTAAATGAGGTTGGACTTATTTTTATTACAGCAAGCTAATGTTACTGTAAGCTACACTTCACTCCCTTACAGCTTTGTTATTCTGTAATGTCAACAATCTAGCTCCTCAAGAATTCAGCTTGTCTTAACACCTAGACAAAGCAAACTCTACTTGGTTGTCATGATTACGATAATACAATGGTACAATTAAACGGTTGACTATGGAAACAATTCAGCCAAGCAGAGTGATAAAGTGAAACTGTGAAACCAAGCCATGAGGGTGATCGGCTGCATGTCTATGAGTTAAAACGAGTGTGGGCCTAACTGGCGGAAGGACCTTATCTGTGGTTACGACAAGAAAATGAAACTTTTCTGCTGCTATAAATTTTTTTCTCACAATTGGCAGATTGGCAGGTGTTAATTTCAAGCCCTGTTCGCAGCTTATATGGATGTTGGCAACAGCCAAAGGGTTTTTTTTTTTTTTGTAATCTCCATGACAGGGCTTTAAACAGTCAGGGAATAGGCCTATGCGTGCATCAAGGCTTAGCTGACAGTCAATTCAGTATCAAGAGCACTACAACCCCTCTGTTTAACCCAGCACGTTTACATAAACATGCAAGAATCAAACGTTCTTATAATATATTTTTAATTAAGTCTGTCCATAGCCTACAGTTTAAGTCCACTGTCACAGCTACAGTATACTGTGCCCTAAAATCAAACTCTGAGGGCATACATGAACATAATGAAAATCAATTAACATAATAATAGCAAATTCAGGAAGAATCCATTATTATCCACAATGGGCGAGAGTCCCAATACCACTTACTGTAAGCCTATAGTTAAGCCTACCACAAACAAGCATGAGAGTAACAATGAGCAGCAATGCATGTGGGCCAAAAGTAGCCTAAGTTGACCATTCTTATAGCTGTTCAGAAATTCCATGCTCAGATCTACTTTTTTTTTCCTTTGCAAGCCAAGTTTCTGATTCACCAGTTTATCAAAATGAACAAACATAATTCCAGATTTTTTATCTTTGGGATAATCGAGGAAGCTTTTACTGTTTGTAAAACTGTTTGGGTTTGTGGTTACATTTGCTACACTTTAACCTCATGGATACACTGCACCCATTTAGAAATAGGCTACATCATGACGGCTAGCCCATAAAAACTCAAAATCCGCTCACCAATTAAAATGGTCCCGGTAAATAAATAACCAGGTCACTAGGCCACATGATCAGGCTGCCTGTTCTAACTCCAGCGTTACAAAATCGGTTATTTAGCAAGATTCCTATGGAAATGAGATTGGAATATGCGGCCAATTTGACATTCATTTTCGTTCACTTAGGCCTATTAAAAACGTAGAAGTGAATTAGTAGGCTACCCACGGCACTGACAGTTTATCGGTGATTTCATCACTGACCGTAGACATTTTTACTGACGAATTCAGCAGGGAAGTTACAGCAATGCAAACATATGCTCTTGAACAGCCTTTTCACTTCAGTAATACGAACTGGCCCGAAATATCTAGGCTACTCAGAGAAAGAAAATAATAAAAACAATTCACACAGCCTATAAGGTACTCGTAACATTCGTCGATTTCTTTAAAATACAGGTAACACACATTCAGCTGGTCGTGATCGCCAAAGATTTAAAAATTTAGGCTATCGACCATAAATAATTACATTTAACACTCACCAGGAAAAATATTAAAAATCCAGGACGGAAGAAAGACTGATTAATGGATTCCCTGTGGCATCTCTGACACATCCAGTCCATTTTTCCGTTCATCGCAAAAGTCATTCTCTGGACTAGCACAGCCTATCATAAAGTGTTCTTTTGTCCGTTGAAGTCGACTTGGCTATGATAACTGCGGCAGGCTCCTCGCTGTCAGTTCTGCCCTGCTCAAGGCTACAGAACCTGTGGCCTTAAACTAAAAGTTTAAGCGTATTTTGGCTGTTAAATGCTTCGGGAATGCAACTGCTTATGAGATCGCATCTCGCGATGTTAAAAGAATAGAGCAAAATAATGTGTAGATGGGTAACGCTGAGATAAACGCTTCTATCCGAGTGAATAGGCAAGTGCGGTTGGCTAGATGCAGTCTGATATGTCTCACTGCAGCGGGTGCCTTGTTTCTCCGCCCTCTCATGATAATCAGCTTTTGAATACTGAGCGTGTTCTCTCCTGAAGAGCGCATTCTTTAGAAACGCAGTCTGCTGAACGGTCATGAGACAAGTCTGAAGGACATAAAGGCAAGATTTGAACGAAGTTTGTGATTGCTCTTTTATAAGGAAATTAGGCTCAGTGTTCTTGGCTAGGCTGCATGTGACCGGCTGAATATCATAACCCGCAGACTGTAGCCAACGTTAGCTAAATTGCAGGCTATAGTCCAGTAGGCTGACTGTTACGTGTCAGAAAATTATTTCTAAGGTACAGGTTGGGTACCTGCTTGAGACCACAAACTGTGAAACTTGGTAAGTTTTCCTTATATTTGTCATTATGAGGCCAGCAAATATAGTGTAAAGAGGCTATTGCAATGAGCATACTGGAGTTATTTCACAAGAAGAGTGTCATTGAAGTCCTCAATATCTGATGAGATTTAATTTTTAGGCCAAATAATTGTTTGCCTAGCTTAAACCTACTCATTCTAAGTTTATAATTAACCCCTTAAATGCTGTTTTTTTTTTCATAAGTTTTCCATGAGGTGGTTTCGACATTAAAAATGCTTTTTTAATATTCTGTTTTTTTTTGTTTGTTTGTTTATTTATTTTCATATTTCTGGACAATTTCACATCTGCTGGTTAGAGCGCTTCAGTTAAGCTACATCACACATTGAGAGAATTATTCAAACCCAGGATGCCATGTTTTTATGGCCACCGCATCGCATCAAATGCAAAATATTTAGATTTTGTGCTTCATTTTATACACATTTCCCTGTAATTCAACATGATGTATTTTTGATTGTTGGAAAGCCTGTCATCTCCACTAGAATTTAAAATATTCCAGAAGTTCCACAAGTTTGAATGCAGCAGCTGCATTTGACAGACCCATATATTGGTCCGGAGGTTTTATGGGGTTAAACCCAATTCTAAAACATTATTTCAAGATATACTTATATATTTTATTATAAACAATTTCAAAATAATACAGGCATTTTTACATTTCCGTATAGATAGTTACGGAATTGAATCTCACATATTACCTACTAAAAGTTGCAGTCCCACCAAATCTTTGCAGTGCTCATGTGTTCATTTGTTTTACCATGAACAGAATATGTATAAATTTAATGAAAAAAAATAAAAGGTAAAAGTTAATCGTACTTGCAGTTGGGCAATTTATGTCTTCATGAGTTTTGCTTCCCCCGTCACACTTATTTATGGACCAAAATCTTGTTAACATCACAGATTGTCACACATGGAACTGGTGGAAAAATAATACTGGCACAAAATGGAAAGACATGAAGGCATAGTCAAGGTGTTACCAAAATAATATAATTTTGTACAGTTGCATATCTGAATTGCAACGGGAACCCATCCTTGTCCAAAGAATATCGTGTAGTAAAAGTAATTTCAAGAGTACTAATGTGCTTACATTCTCTGTTCTGCACACCATCACGCACAGCTCATCTTAAACATTAAATATTAGGTAGCTAGTGCAGCTGCCTGACTGCAGCATTAACCACAGCTTCAAATGGTAAAAATATACTTTGTTTCATTATGAGGAAAAAAACTATAGCTAATAACTACATACTGAAGCTTTGTAAAACGTATTCAACTTTGTGATAGCCATTACCTACCTAGCTTCATTAACTAGCTAGGGTATTGCAAGGTAGCTGACTGTCTTATCAACTAGCTAGGATAGCTACTGCACTGGACAAAACAAATATTAATCTGTAGACAGCAATGACCTCAAAACACAACTTACCCAGCCATGCAGACACCATTTACTGGCAATATGTAGTTTTGTTTTCAACAGATTATGACCCAGGTAAGTCACTGCACAGTGCTCTTTTTCCATGAAAGCTAATTTGGGATTACCGCCATTTGCAGCTAAAAATTTCTGTCTTTATGGTATATCATGTGGGAGAAAATTATTATTTCACATTAGTATTCTGTGTGAACTCTTATCAGCTCAATGTGCATTATTTTTTATTCTGCTTGAGAAATTTTTTTCTGTTTAATGGAGGAGCACTTGGGCACAAAATGTGTCTTTTTATCAGTGGAAAAGAACTAAGTGGTACAGCTCAAGTGTCACAATGTGTGTGTGTTTTTTGTGGACAAAGAAGAAGAAGAACACACATCTTGGACATCTTTGCAGAATGCCCAGAATGTCCTGTGGCTAAAATAAAGCGACCTGGTGTCAGTAATTAAACAGACAATGAGCTGCTACGACCCAAGTCAAAGGCCATAACTATAAGGGAGATCACGCAAGGAAATCTAGGTAAAAAGTAATTTATTAAACTAATGGAGACATTAAATAATTGAAGACAGCCCATAAAGTGAAACTAGAGCAACTAGGTACCAACTAGCAGCCCCATCTCTCTAGAATTGGGAGAAGGCAGTTTATTAAATAGTACTTAGTACAGGTGGAGCCATTAAGCTTCATTTGGCTCTTCACAGTTCCACCCAAGAATGAGAGAGTTAATTGGATTAAAACCACCTAACACTAATTACCAGTTGGGATCTTTGTATGCACACCCATCTGGCCCATGACTTGCAAACAAGCTGACTGGCAGGGCTGTAACGCTCCTCCCCATAAAAGCAGAGACTCATAGGGCCCTGAATGAATCACCCCGAAAGCTAAATGATGCACAAAACAGACTACCCATTTTCCAATAACATAAGCCAGGGGTGTCAAACTGGTGCCATGGAGGGCCAAGAGGCTGCAGGTTTCCATTCTGACCAGAAACTCCACCAGGTGATTTCACAAATTAAGTCCCTTCACTCTGCTTGAAGTTGAGGTAATCAGTGAAATCACCTGGTGGAGGTTTTGGTTGTAATGAAAACCTGCAGCCTCTTGGCCCTCCATGGCACCAGTTTGAGACATGTGACATAAGCAATTAAGCACCCATGGAGGCATCCTAGATCAGTGCTATTCAACATGATCCTGCAAGGGCCGGTGTGGGTGCAGGCTTTCATTCCAACCAAGCACTTACATACCTGTTACTACTAATCAAGCTCATTAGCAAAGACTCTTGGGGTTGATTAATGGTGTCAGGTGTATAAGTGCTGGGTTGGAATGAAAGCCTGCACCCACACCGGCCCTTTCTGGACACAGTTGAATAGCCCTGTTCTAGATGGACAAGATAGTACGGGGACAAACAGGGCTGAAGGGCAGACCCATACTCATGCAACAGGTCAGCCTCCATGCAACACTTCCAAAAATAGACATGAGTAGCAACCAGGAAATCTAGATCTGGAACACAAGGCTAGCCCAATGGAAAGCACACAAAATCCAGGTCATAGACATACTAAACCAATCCATATCAGGCAAGCAATAAAGCCCAGATCATGGATAGGACAAAGCAAGTCTAGATGTTCAACAACCAAAAATGAAACATTCAGGACAAAGGAGAATGAAATTAATGAACTCCAGACCTGACACCACAAAGCTAGCCCACATGACAACCAAACAAATTCCAGATCTGACAAAAACAAAGCTAGCCCACTTGGCAAGCAAACAAAATCCACATCTCGGACAGCACAAAGCAAGCACGTATGGCTGTGAACAAAGTCAAGATCTCGGACAGCACAAAGCAAGCACGTATGGCTGGTGAACGAAGTCAAGATCTATTCTGTTGCCCATAAAGTTGGAATAATCTTGTATTCAGCATGTCCAGTAAAAATTAGGAGCCTGTAACTGAAAAAGTTGATGAGATAAAGCAAAATTGATATTTTTAGGCCAGTGACCTTGAAAAATAGGCCAAGGTCACCTTTAGGCACGTCATTTGTAGGACTTTATGAGATCCATGTCCAGTAAGAATTAGGAGCCTGTAACTGAAAAAGTTGATGAGATAAAGCAAAATTAATATTTTTAGGCCAGTGACCTTGAAAAATAGGCCAATGTCACCTTTAGGCATGTCATTTGTAGGCCTTTATGAGATGCATGTCCAGTAAAAATTAGGAGCCTGTAACTGAAATGGTTGATGAGATACAGCAAAATGTCGAAGTTTTTGGTGATATTTTTAGGCCAGTGACCTTCAAAAAAAAAGGCCAAGGTCACCTTTAGGCATGTCATTTGTAGGGCTTTATGAGATGCATGTCCAGTAAAAATTAGGAGCCTGTAACTGAAATGGTTGATGAGATACAGCAAAATGTCAAAGTTTTTGGTGATATTTTTAGGCCAGTGACCTTGAGAAAAAAGGCCAAGGTCACCTTTAGGCACATCATTTGTAGGGCTTTATGAGATGCATGTCCTGTAAAAATTAGGAGCCTGTAACTGAAATCGTTGATGAGATAAAGCAAAATGTGTTGACGGACGCACGCACGTACACATAGCCCGATACCATAGCTCCCACACCACGAGCGGCGGGAGCTAATAAAAGGAAAAACAAAGTGGCAAGTCACTCTGGCCTTTCCTGATGACTATCCAACAAAATCTCACTTCTGAGCACTGGTTAACTAATTCTTAACATTTTTTGGTATCAAGAACAAAGCCAAAACCAGGAAACATTGTTCTCTTCCCCACAAGAGGTACATGATTGAACAAGAGCTGGACTCGCGAGGGCCCACATCTCCGCCAGCATAGCTGGATTTGAACTTTGGCCTAGATCTCAGCTATACTTTGGCCTAGATATTCCTAAATTCAATCACTTCCTCTTGTGCTACATCATGCAAAGTTTGGTTGAAATCTATGCAGCCGTTTTTGAGATATCCTGCTAACAAACAGATAGATAGACAGACAGGCTACTAACGGAACAAAGTGACATGGTTGTCGATATCGAAAACCAATAAACAAACAAAAGCAGAAACATAACCTCCTTGGTGGAGGTAATTAAATTATTTCACCTTAGAGTTGAGACTGTTCAATTCTTCAAAAGAAGTACATAATTGGATGAAACAATTTCACCTCACGGTTCAGTCAGTTCAATGCACCAACTCAATGGTATGACCAAAGAAACAAACAATACAAAAAATACAAATTAAATACTCCACAGAGGGTCAAACAGAATGTCCCTGTACATCTCCCAATAGCACAAATGACAGAACTCCACAAATCAGCTTCACCAGGTACCCCAACACTCAAATGCCAAACTCCATCCAGACTTCAGTACTACATAGCGCAAAGCTGAAAAATGCATAGGCACGAGGACAGGCAGTTTTAGAAAGTCGCCAAGCCTTATTACCAAAAACAGCTGCATACAAAAAGCACAAAGTGCACTCCCATTTGTTCACAACCAGCTGAGGGAAAACACAAACTAAGCCCTATCCAGCAATGGCACAGGCCATTACCAACTACCAAAGTGGTCCAAAAAGAACGATATCCATCAGCTGGACAAGCCCCCTATTGTTCCGTCCCAAGTCAAACACCGTAACAGAAACGGAGATCACACAAGGAAATACAAGTAAAAAGCAATATATTGAACTAAGGACATTAAATAATTGAGGCCAACTGAAAGTGAAACCACAGCAACCAGACATTAACAAGCCGTCCCCCATCAGGGCAGTTCATTAAATAGTACTTTGCACAGGTGGGGCCAATGAGCTTCAGTTGGCTCTTCACATTTTCACCAAAAGCTGGCCAAACACTAAAGGATAAAATGCCCGATTTCTTGCCCGATTGGCCCTCCGCCGACGTTTGGAGGGCGTGGCCCAATTCTAGGCTTGTCTCGGCCGACTGTCTGTCCGAATAATCCTCAAGTGTGTGGTGTCAAAGCCATTATTTTACTGCCCCAAATTGGGTCGGAGCAGACCATCGTAAATATTAAACGTTCAATATTTACGATCCAAAATCCTGTTGTTTGGGGTACAACCCCGAGGACATCCAAGCACAGACTCTGTGGATTGTCACATAGAACGAACGAGAGCCAATTAGAAAGCACACTGACTGAAGACGGAAAAAAAAAAAAAAAAAAAAAATAGGGCTTTAGGGCTAAAAAATAGGGCTTTAGCTTATAGGGCTTTTCCACTACCACCTACTCGGCTGTGCTCGACTCAACTCTACTCAGTTTTCCATTAGGTGATAGTACCTGGTACCAGGTACTTTTTTAGTATCTACTCGGCCAGGGTTCCAAGCGAGTTGAATCGAGCCGAAAATGTGACGTCAATAGACTGCAGGCCACTGATTGGCCAGGGAGTGATGCTTGCTATGATGACCCCACCCACGTTGAGGTGGTACTCAATTGTAGTGGAAAACGACCAAAACCGAGTAGAGTTGAGTGGAGGCGAGTAGTGCTAAAACTGCGAAATGGAAAACCAGCATTCGTGTTTTAGGTGACACTCAACATTTTTGTTATATTACTGCAATAATTAATAAAGTTTTAAAGGGATATCCATTGTGTTTTCATGCTCTGTGAAAGTGTCCTAATTATTCCCCAACAATATTCTTCAATAAGTCAGCAAATGACATGACTGTATGTATCAAGCAACCAAAAGGCCTTAATTTTATTTAAATTATTTGCTTGGTGTAGCAACAGGTAACTGTGCATGTGGCCATTGAAGTTGGGTCAAACATCCACTGAAAAAAAAAAAAAAAAAAAAAAAGGATATGGGATCCATTTATTTAGTACTATTGTTCAGCATAAGTTTGTGTTACTGTATGTTCCAGCGCAGAGAATCAAGTGTGGAGGCAGGGTAAAATTCAATAGGCAGATTTATTGAGAGCAGTACAGTATTGTTTGGGGACGGAACCCCCGAGGGAGAGGTGGTGACAGAACCCCAGAGGAAAACAGCACAGTTCAGCATGGATGTTATAGCTGAAGCAAGACTGCCGATTACCTGCCAGTGGCTTCTGAGATACAGCCAGGTGCAGTGCATACTTCACTAGAGCCAAACTGTCCCACAGGAGGATAAAGTAGCTATAGGGGAAGTTGGTTCCAATCCTGATGACTGTAGAAGGATTGGAAGCTTGTTTGTAACAAACTCGACAGAGAAACATATTTAGAAAAATTAAAAAGAGCGCGGCCCCAATCCTCAACCTTGTTTAGGCTTGGGAACTTGTTACTATTAAACTGGACAGAGGAACTGACTTGAGCTGGACCCTGAGTCAGCTTGGAAGCTTGTTCAGTTTAATTGAGTAAACAGGAAAGCTTCCGCAAATTGCTGTCATTAAAGTTACGCTACATTTAATTAAGACAAAGAGTTTTTACGGATACAGACTGGTTCTATGCACAAATAGAAAATTACAATCCAGCAACTTGCAACTCAAAATGGGTTTAACCCATTAATGACCAACAACTAAAAATAGTTCCTTAAGGAAAAACCCCACAGTTTGAGTTCTGAATGAGGTAGGAACTTGCTTTTTGGTGTGTGGCATCTTGGCGTAAGTAGCTACACATAACCAATTTCAAAATTGTGATAGAACATATTTATCATATCATATTTAGGGGTCAAACTTTGATTTTTGGAAAAAACTCAAAATAACACAAAAAATAAGTTCAACGGTCATTTGACAAGTTATGTATCAGATGTACACTAAAGTGTTATGAATGTACTTATAGCACAACTTCTCCGAAATCCAGTGATACCAAGCATTTGATTCAACTCTGTACGGATCCTGAGATACAGCCCTTTGAGTTAAGGTACTATTTTTAGTTGTTGGTCAAATATGATAGCGGATTTTTTCAAATTTCCTATAAAATGCCTTGGAAATATAAGTTCCGGTTATGACATGGTCAAAAGATTTAAGGCATTTTTGTTCCACCCACAGACAAGTAAGAATCAATTGGGAAAAGGTTTGATTTGCTGTTTTGAGAGGTGGCATGATGGGAGAGATGTCTCCATGACCATTGATTTCAATGCATTTCACTGAGGTTTACAAACAAATGTATTCAAGTGAACTAATGACCTCTGTCTCTCTCTCTCTCTCTCTCTCTCTCTCTCTCTCACACACATTTTGTGAAGCTGTTATACATACGTGTATAAACTACAACCCCAATTCCGAAATAGTTGGGACAAAGTGTAAATTGTGAATAAAATCAAGACGCAATGACTTTCAAATCACACCAGCCAGTATTTTATTCACAATAGAACAGAGATAACATAGGAAATGTTGCAACTGAGAAATTTTACAATTTTATCCACAAAATGAGCACATTTCAAATTTGATGGCTGCTACAGGTCTCAAAAAAGTTGGGACAGGGGCCTGTTTACCATGGTGTAGCATCCCCTCTTCTTTTTAACACAGAGTGGAGGTGTCTTGGCATTGAGCAGACAAGTTTCTTGAGTTTAGCCATTGGAATTTGATCCCACTCTTGTTTAATACAGGCTTCCAGCTGCTGGAGAGTTTTGGGTCTCCTTTGACGGACTTTTCGTTTAATTATGCGCAAAATGTTCTCAATCGGTGAAAGATCAGGACTGCAGGCAGGCCAGTTCAGCACACGGACTCTTCTACTACGAAGTCATGCTGTTGTAAGAGCTGCAGTATGTGGTTTTGCAATGTCCTACAGAAATACACAAGGCCTTCCCTAGAATAGATATCGTCTGGAGGGGAGCATATATTGCTGTAAAACCTTTATATACCTTTCAGCATTCATGGTGCTTTTTAAAACATGCAAGTGTCCCACACCATATGCACTAATGCATCCCCATACCATCAGAGATGCTGGCTTTTGAACTGAATGCTGATAACAGGAGGGGTGGTATTTCTCCTTTTTAGGCCAGAGGACACGACGCCCATGATTTCCCACAAGAATGTCAAATTCGGACTCGTCTGACCACAGGACACTTTGCCACTTTGCTACAGTCCATTTTAAATGAGCCTTGGCCCACAGAACACGGTGGCGCTTCTGGATCATGCTCAACAATGGCATCCTTTTTTTCTTTTTTTTGCAAGATAGAGTTTTAGGTGGCATCTGTGGATTTACAGACTGTGTTTACAGACAGAGGTTTCTTGAAGTATTCCTGGGCCCATTTAGTAATGTCAATGACAGAATCATGCCGGTGAGTGATGCAGTGGCGTCTGAGGGCCCAAAGATCACGGGCATCCAGTAAGGGTCTTCGGCCTTGTCCCTCACGCACAGAGATTTTTCCAGTTTCTCTGAATCTTTTGATGATGTTATACACTGTCGATGATGAGACCTTCAAGCGTTTGCAATTAGATGTTGAGGAACATTGTTTTTAAAGTATTCCACAATTTTTTTTACGCAACCCTTCACGGGTTGGAGAGCCTCTGGCCATCTTTACTTCTGAGAGACTCAGCCTCTCTAAGACATCCCTTTTATAGCAAATCATGTTACACACCTGATGCCAGTTAATGTAATTACTTGTTAAATGTTCTTTCAGCTGATTCTCTTTTATATTAATTGCTTTTTCAGCCCTTTTTTGCCTGTGTCCCAACTTTTTTGAGACCTGTTGCAGCCATAAAATTTGAAATAAGCTCATTTTGTGGATAAAAATGTAAAATGTCTCAGTTTCAACTTTTAAATGTTATCTATGTTCTATCGTAAATAACATTGAATTGCATTTGGATTTTATTCACAATTTATACTTTGTCCCAACTATTTCGGAATTGGGGTTGTACATTCTACATTAGTAATTTTACGATGCTGTTGCATACCACTTAGATTTTGTAATGAGTCTTCAGGTGTTAATAAAGTAGAATTGATTGATTCTTTAATACTCTCTGAAGAGTGTGTGTGTGTGTGTGGGGGGGGAGTGGGTGTTTGGGGGGGGGCAGGGCGTGTGTGTGTGTGTGTGTGTGTGTGTGTGTGTGGGGAGGGTGATAGTGAAAGAAGGGTAAGACAGATAAAGAGTTTAACTCAGGGTGATAGTGAAAGGAGGGTAATACAGATAAAGAGTTTAACTCCCTTTTGATAATGCATTTTTACTCCTATTGAAACTCCCATAGGAATACAATGGAAAATGTGTGTCAGGGCCGAGAAGATGTAATACTGAGCCAAGAGGAAGTAACATATGGTATTTGTTTCTTCAGAAAATGCACCATAGGAGTGGGTGCAAAGTGTGTAAAGTTTTGTGATGATCCGACATTCCTAACCCGTTCATCTAGAACTGTTTTCATGAAAATTGAAAAAAACCGCTATCATATTTGAACAACTACTAAAAATAGTGCTTTAAGGAAAGTGGGTGCTGTAGCCACATACTTTGACTGATTTGAAAAATTCCAACTGATTTGTGCTACGCTCAGCTAGTACTTTCAGTGCTGTAAAGGAAATTCAAAATCGTTGCGGTCACTTTCAGAGCGATTTTATGCACAAACTGACGTCAATCGAAATCTATCGGAATTTACAGGGCTTTGCGTTCATTCAACACGGCAGATCACATCGCAGAGAAAAAAGGGCTCTGACACAGCTGGAATGCACAACATCAATGTTTACACGACAATATCGTTCATCAGTGTTGATGCTCAACTCGTTATGGTTATGGTTATCATTACACGTCTGCACAGTTTATCACTTGTAGGAATACTGCTGACAGAATCGATTAGCTTGTGTAATAAAACAAGAGGGCGGCAGGGAATTGGCAGAAAATCCCTGAAACGACATGAGTACAAGCCAAGCCAGTTCATTAGCTTAGCCTTCCGAAATAAAACATGACAAATCTTCTACCTTTAGTACTCTATACGGGAGTGAAGTACACGTTTATGATCAAACATTTCGACTGGCGACTGGTTGAGCAATGTTTGCCAGCTAGCGATACCATGACAACTAGCTAGCATGTCAAATACCATCTAGATAGATAAATCGCTGTAGACGATTATTTGACTTAGCATAAACCGGATACTAGATGATTTCAGTGACACAGCCTGACACAAAGCAAGTTCAAACGCACGAGAACTAAATCTAGAATGAAGGAATATGGTAACAATTTGTACTTACTTGTCCACAAGTAACAACGCCAGGTCGCCATCGGTTGGACATCCTTCCTCCTCTTTCAGCTCTCGCCAGCGAGTGAAAGCCAGTCCAATGTTGACCCCAGTCCTGGCTCTTATTTTATCGCTTTCGCGTTTTCTTTTAAATGTCTCCTCCGACAACACCTTTGCCTTCTTCAGTTTCCTCGCCGCTTCAGCCATTACAACCACTTCTGACTCTGCTTCATTCTACGTTCACTTGCTGGTCTTGAGAGACGTGGGGAGAGGGATTGTGTGACGTATGCCGTAAAGCAGTAAGTAAGTTTGTAGTTCTCTTTGGGCCTGGCTGGCCTGGGTTCCTACCCGAAGCCCGAAGTTACATAGTGCCAGTGAAGGCGATGCAGGCGCGATCGAGCCATGACAAAGGTGTCATTCAACCTATTGTGAGTTGATGTATCGCCAGAATGATCTTGGAAATATATATTTGAGAGTGAAAAAACTACATAGTGCTGCTTTAATTAGTGAAATCACCTGGTGGAGTTTCTGGTCAGAATGGAAACCTGCAGCCTCTTGGCCCTCCATGGCACCAGTTTGACACCCCTGGAAAGTCTGACAAGGGCAAAAAGGAACATGGGAGGTAAGGCCAGGGGTAATAGAAGGGATTGGTCCACAGGCAGTAACAGGGATGGCAATTAATAAATTGTGACATGCTGGGAAGGTGCACACTCTCAAACTAGGATTTGTATTAATCTAAGAAAATTCCATTGGGAGCATGTCTCTCTTTTTTGCGGTTGCCCTGGGAGAAATGCAGAGAGAGACAGGGGCAAAGCTCCTGGTTGAAGGCCTTGTTCAATGGCCCAATGGCAGAGCTTTTCCCAAACCTCATTTCTTCTAATCAAGTCAGAATCTCAATCTCCATCAGGGGCTTGAAACAGCAAGCCTTTGGTAACCACTAGGCTACCCTGCCACCCCAAGATGAAGAAAGTACTCCCGTCCTAGTAAATGCCTCCACTTGTCAGGACTGGGGGCACTGGAAAGAATATTTCTAATTAATCAATGTTTGCTTTTTTTATATTAGCACCAAAGATGGAAGAGAACAACCCAGGAGAAGTCACACAGAGACCAGGAACCTAAATACACAAGATGACGAATAACAAAGTGGAGAGGAGTGTGAAAGCACAGGGAGGACACATGGCAGGTGGGGAGTAGAATGAGACAATCATTAAATAATGGGAATCAAGCAACAAAACTTAACTGAAACTGACAAGGATGGCTGGACTACAGTGGGGGAAAAAATAACAAGAAAACAGGACATAACAATTTGATGCTATACTACAGAAATGTTATTGATTTTTCAAAATAAATACTTATTTAAATATCAATTCTAGCAACATATTTAAAAAAAAGTTGGGACAGTAAAGTAATTGCTACTTTATAATGTTGCCATTCCTTTTCAACATACTCAATAAACATTTAGAGACAAAAGAAACCAAATGACTAAGTGTTTCAGGTGTAATTTTGTCCCATTTTTCCAGCAAACAACAAATCTTAAGCTGTGGAACAGTATGGGGTCTTTTGTCACATTTTGTGTTTCACAATGCGCCATAGGTTCTCTATTGAGGACAAGTCAGGACTGCAGGCAGGCCAGTCCTGCACCCACACCCTCTTCTTATGCAACCACACCTTTGTATTGCATGCTGAATGCGGTTTTGTGTGGTTTTTTTTTTGTGGAAATATGCATGAATGTCATCTTGAAGTCAGCATGCACTCTGCAAAAATCTCAGGGGACTTTTCAGCATTAATTGTGCCTTCACATACGAGCCGGTTACCCCTTGTTAAGGACACTGACACTATCTCCTACCATGACAGACCATAGCTTTTGAACTTGTTGCTGACAAGAGTCTGGATGTTCCTTCTCTCCTTTGGTCCAGAGCACTCCATTTCACTCAAAAAAAGACCTAAAGTAATGATTCGTTTGACCATAATACAAATTTTCATGATGTGGTGGTCCATCACAGATGTCTCCAAGCCGAGAGAAGTTGACGGAGTTTCTGGACACTTTCTTTTTGCAACGTAAAGTCGGCATTTGTGGATGCAACAGTGCATTGTAGAACTTGACAATGGTTTGCCATTGTAATCCTGAGGCTGTGTGATTTTTATCTCTTATAGATGAATTACGGTTCTTGACACCGTGTCATCTGGGTGATAGGAAATAATGAGTATTCAGCTTAGGCTTGTGCCCTTGTTTGTTGCGCACAGAAATTCCTCCAGACTCTTTGAGTATTTTCATTATCTTATGCACCATAAAGGATGGAATATCCAAATTCCCTCCTATCTTTCTTTGAGGAAAATTGTTTTTAAACCTTTCAGTAATTTCCTCAGGTATATCTGGCCACATTATCAATCCTTGGTCTTTCCTGGATGCTGCTTTTGAACAAAATCATATTTACAATCACCTGCTGATATCAGCTGTTTTATATCACCTCATTTTACAATTTTTCCCCCCCGATGCTGATCCTAGATTGCCCTCATCCCAAATTTTTTGGAATGCGGGCCTGAATGGCAGGAATGGATATATATTTGCAAATAAAATGAGGTTGATCTGATGAAATATTAATTATTTTGAGTTCATACTGCCTGCAATGAAATACAAGTCAAAGTTGAGAAATCACTGCTATCTGTTTTTATGCGCATCTTCCACACCATCCCATCTTTATCTGGTTGTACAAGTTAATATTGATTCAGATAATTAACAAAAATTAAATACCACTGAGTAATTAAATATCACTGCATTGTACTTAGGGTTGCAAAGGGAGGGAATTTCTTTCGGAAACTTTGGGTCATTTTTAAGAAATTTGTGAATTTTTAAAATTATTTGGGAATTTCCAGTCTCTTGCGTAAATAGCTTTTCTTTTGAAGACTCAAAGAAATTAAAGAATTAAAAAATTCAAAAACTTCGTAACCCTGACCGCAAGTGTTTTCTAAACTGAAAAAAATAAATAAATAAATAAATTACTCAAAGATATAGTGAACTGGATGTACATAACTATTTAAAATAATTTCTACTTAAATTACATGATTTTGGGCCAGTATAATTCATAAAAAGAACCAAAAGTTGCTCAACTAATTTGTGTGCAACCTCTTGCCAATATTTTTCAGCATGTATTTACCTTTTTTTTTTTCAGTGTATTTATTCAGATGTGTTCAGTGTTTTTTTTTTAGATTTGGCAGGTACTCTAGACTTTGCTCTCTTAAACAACTTGTTTTAAGGAAGGGTAAAGTCATCAGTGCATCAAATGGAAAGCTCATAGCTAATCATTAAAAACATAAACTGTTCCGATCCATCAAAGATGACAGCAATTAAATACGAAAACGATTGTTCAGATTCTTCAGCCTCTTGCTGAAGTTGAAATTAGCTATGGCTGAGATAAATAATTTTCCAGAGTCAACAAGTTTGTGTTCAAACTCATTTTAATTACAATAAGATGTTATTCTTCACTCATAGGCTAACCTTATTTTCCTTTTTTTATGAGAATAAATGTCAAAAATATTTTTGCAAATACATTGCCTCATTTAATGAACTTTTGAAGTGGATTAAAATGCAAACGTCTTTGCATTGCAGTCAAGCAGCATTGTGTTGTTGAAATTCCTTAAAAGCCATGCTTTTGTCTAGAAATTGTGAATAGTATTTGCCAAGACCACGCAATTCGGTGCAAAGGTCAAATATGTGGAAAATGGAGGGTACACTCATTGCAGTTGGAATGGATTGTTGCAGAGATGTAGCATGACTGCATGTAAGATGCCCCACATTCCGACAGCTGTGAGTAATCAATGCCTCCCTGCTGTCTCTCCTGTCATCAGATCTATTGCAAACACATCCCTTTTTCGAAGCATTATACCTGTAGCTTTAAAAAGTGCCACAGTAAAAAGTTGGCCTTAAATCCTTAGGATCTCAACAACTTTTGATGAATCTCCCTAAAACTGGCTTTGTGGAGGTTGAGCCTGTGATATCAAGTCAGCATCTTGACTCCTATATCCTGTTTTTTTTTTTTTTTTTTGCTTGAGCCATGTCTCTCTGGTTTCCAAGGACAGTATGGTTTAGAGACTGCCCTGGTCAGAGTCAGTAATGATGTACTTTTTGCTGGCGACTCGGGGTTTGTTTCGTTAGTTTACTTGCTTCAGTTGGATCTGAATGGCACTTTTGATATGGTTATGAACGAGGATATATTGGTATTTCCCGCTAGAATCATGTGCAAGGAAGTCATCTTCCACCAAGATATTTTAAAGCAGTTGCACAATTTGTGATTTACAGATGCATTTCATTGCATAAAATAGCTTCATGATTAGCCATGCTTTTCCACCCTGGCTGATTGTAAATAGTGCGCCTGTTCCATGTTTTCTTGTTAATGCTGTACATATTGGGTCCAATGATGGCTCTCATGGTCGTGAAATAGGCAAATAATATGAAGCAGTTTTTCGCGATCAGGTGCAGCCTATAGCACAAATGCTGTTTCCATGCAATGTCCTCATGTTCCAACTTAATAGTGCCTCCAAATACACTGCTACAAACATTGACGAATTGTTCAAAGAAGATAAATATGAAGTCAAATACCAATTTATTGCCTGCAAAATCACCAGACCTAACCATAATTGAATTTTTATTGGATGTTCTGGATTGCAGATTGCTTACTAGTTTTATGCGTCAAAGAGCCGGAGACTATCTTTCTTGAGTAATGGCCAGTATCCCACAGTTAAGAAATTGTATAACAGCATTCTTTAAACAATTGAAACTGTTTTGAGAGGAAACAGTTGGCCTGTTTATAATTGGCTTTTAGATATTACATTTTTAGGCATGTCTACTTTTTTGTCCCTGTAGTTTATTCAAGAAATACTGACACAATTAACACAATCTATTTACTCTGTGAATGGGAGATGATAGCCCTTGAACCACCAGAATTATCTAGTTGATGGTTATTCATTCTAGACAAACCAAAGGGTTAATCATAAAGTGTTGTTTAAATATTGATGAGAGTGTCCACTGACTTAAAAATGTGAGTTAACTCAACTAAATTTTAGCAAACACACCTTAAAGAGAAGCTTTTTTTTCAACTCAAAATTAGTGAAGACAATGGATAACTTCAACTTTCGGAAACACATAAACTTTTGTTCAATGCCGAACACTTATTTTTGATCCAAAATCCTATTTCCACAGGCCCCAGGCCTAACCCTAAAACCTTTCTAGACTGTTCTGTAATCTTAACCCTCATCTCTTAACCAACCGAGAATCTATTTCTAATACCAAACTTTAGAACAAGACCTAGACCTAACCATAAGCCCACCTCGAGACCTAAACCAAGCCCTAAACTCACAACAAAGCCTTTCCCACATAGAGGCCCATAGGTCCCAACAGTGCTTATTTTTCCCATAAGTATAGAACACACACAAACACATGCAGTGTGTGGGGGGCAGTAAAATGGTTTATTCACACACATCATACATGCACACTCATAAATACAGTGCTGTGAAAAAGTATTTGCCCCCTTCCTGATTTTTTTTTTTTTTTTTTTGCATATTTGTCACATATAAATATTTCAGATCATCACACAAATTTTAATATTAGACAAACATAACGCGAGTAAATACAAAATGCAGTTTTTAAGTGATGATCTCATTTATTGAGAGAAAAAGCTATCCAAACCTACCTGGCCCTATGTGAAAAAGTAATTTCCCCCTAAACCTAATAACTGGTTGCACCACCCTCGGCGACAAAAACTGCAATCAAGCATTTGCAATAACTGGCAATGAGTCTTTCACATCGCTGTGGAGGAATTTTGGCCCATTCTTCTTTGCAGAATTGTTTTAATTCAGTCACATTGGAGGGTTTTCGAGCATGAATGGCCTGTTTAACTCATTCCCGAAGGAATACTTTTATATAAAATTGTCGCGTTTCTACGGAATACTTCTCCCAAAAATTACACAATATAAAGTATTGAAGCACAGGTGGCCCACGACCGCGATCGTCAACTGATTTCATGCTTTCATCAGACTGCAAATGGTCATCCACGCCGCTGGCACCGGCTTACCATAGGGAATGGTAGAATTCGCTGCGCCGTTGGCAGCAGCTTGCCGTAGGGAATGAGTTAAGGTCATGCCACAGCATCTCAATCGGATTTAAGTCCAGACTTTGACTAGGCCACTCCAAAACCTTCATTTTGTTTTTTTAAGCCATTCAGAGGTGGACTTGCTGGTGTGTTTAGGATCATTGTCCTGCTGCAAAACCCAAGTGTGCTTGAGCTTGAGGTAACGAACATTCTCCTTCAGGATTTTCTGGTAGCGAGCGATTAAGGCAAGCCGTCCAGGTCCTGAAGCAGCAAAGCAGCCGCAGTCCATCACACTACCACCGCCATGTATGGCTGTTGGTATCTTTTCATGAAATGCTGTGTTAGTTCTACGCCAGATGTTAACGGACGCACACCTTCCAAAAAGTTCAACTTTTGTCTCGTCAGGCCAGAGAATATTTTCCCAAAATCTTGGGGATCATCAAGATGTTTTTTTGGCAAACGTGAGATGAGTCTTTGTGTTCTCTTTGGTCAGCAGTGGTTTTCACCTTGGAACTCTCTCATGGATGCCATTTTTGCCCAGTCTTATCGTTGAATCATGAACACTGACTTTAACTGAGGCAAGTGAGGCCTGCAGTTCTTAAGATGTTGTTCTGGGTTCGTTTGTGACTTCCTGGATGAGTCATCGATGCGCTCTTGGAGTAATTTTGGTAGGCCGGCCACTCCTGGGAAGGTTCCACTGTTGAAAGTTTTCTCCATTTATGGATAATGGCTCTCACTGTGGCTCGCTGGAGTTTCAAAGCCTTAGAAATGGCTTTGTAACCCTTTCTAGACTGATAGATGTCAATGACTTTGTTTCTCATCTGTTCTTGAATTTCTTTAGATCGAAGCATGATGTGTTGCTTTTTGAGATCTTTTAGCCTACTTCACTTTGTCAGACAGGTTCTATTTAAGGGGACTTATAGTTAAGCAAACATTTTTCCACGATAATAATTCTTAGTTTAAAAGTGAATATCAAAATAATTCTGTTAGAAATTGCAACTTAAACACTGAATTTCTGTAGCATCACATTAGTGGTTGCCATGGCAACGGCTGTTTTAATGAATATATAGATACTTTGAGAAACACAGTTATTGAGATAACTAAACAGTGTTTGGTTATAATTTCAGCTGTAATGAGAAGGGAAAAACATTCCTAATGTCAATACAGAGCTTTTTTTCCAGGTGTTCTAGTATTGATTTTGACCCCCCTAAATCAATTTTGGCGGGAAACAGCTAATTAATTATGCATATTTTGATTTACTCATATTCAGAGGTAAATATTGCAAAAAGAGCTCTGTACAGACATAGATCATCACAAAATTAAGAAAACTGCCAAATATGAAGTTAATTGAATTTACAGTTGCTGTAAAATCTGTATTTTCTTGTTGAAAATCTGTATTTTTAGAAAAACGTGATTTTTGTTTGGCAGTAATAATGTGATTTAAGTTTGACTGTAATGTTCTCAGGAGGAATACATTTAGTATTTTGTTTTTAGTGGTTTTTAGGAATTTTTTACCTCCTAAAAAAGGCATCAGCCTCATAAGTAACTCCCTCTTCTACAATCTGTTTCTTCCCTAGTTTTACGTGCTTGTCGAGCATCTATTCGTTTCTTTTTCTCAAGTTCTAGGGCGTGTTTTTCACTCTGTTTCACATTTTCTGTCCATTTCGTGATAGCCTTTCATTGAGTGTGCCCCTGCCTTTATGCCAAGTTTAATAAGAATGGAGGCAATTCTTTGTTGGAGATCATTGAAAGTCACCACATTCATAGCTGTTCCAGACTTGAAGACAGGGTTCGTGACGAATGTTTCCTTTGGAACTCAAAACACGACTCCATATTACGGACTATTTGAAGGACTACTTCATGTTCTTACCTCAAAACTAAAATTTTGAATCAAAATTGGCATTTTGCTTAGCTGTAGATCCCCTTAAGTGATTTATTGATTCAACAGGTCTGGAAGTAATCAGGCCTGGGTGTGGCTAGTGAAATTGAACTCAAATAATGTGGTTCATCACAGTTCATTCATGATTTAACAATGGGGGGGGTGTTACTTTTTCACATAGGGCCAGTAGGTTTGGATAACTTTTTTCCCTTAATAAATGAAATCATCATTTATAAACTGCATTTTGTATTTTCTCGGGTTATGTTTGTCTAATATTAAAATTTGACGATCTGCAAAATTTAAGTGTGACAAATATGAAAAAAAAGAAATCCAATCAGAAGGGGGCAAATACTTTTTCTCAGCACTGTAGGCTACCACATAGCCCATCTGAGAAATAATAAAATAATTACAGTTGCTACACTGTGCAGCAGGCTTACTAAATAAATAAATAAATAAATAAATAAACTCTCGTGGCTGCCTTTTTACATCGACTGTATGTCATGCCTAAGCCAGGGAATGCTTAAATTATCCTACTCTGGAGAGAAACTCCACGTTATGGCGATCAATATTATTTGATAAAGGGGAAGAAATTATTAATTTACATTATTATTTTTTCCTTTTTTTTCATGAATGACCTTGACTAACAGCTCCCGGGCAAATAATTCCGAAATTTCATATGATCTGTTGCACACCCTTCCTCTCTCAACTCCAGTTCTTCGACAAAAAATTGCCGGTAGTCGGCCGCCTCATGGCAGTCAGCGTTCGACGCACTTCATCCATTGACCACTGCAGTGGACTCAAGACGCGTCTTTCATGTTTAAGCGGGAGATGCACAATGTTACGGGTCTATGCGTGTGTCAAACAATTAATAGCAAGCTTTAAGTAGGAGATGTAAAAAAAAAAAAAAAAAAAAAAAAAAAGCTGTTTCTAAAGAAAGTCGGGGTGGCTTGCCGATTTCTTGCTAAAATACGGAATACTTAAATAATCACGGGATATCTGTAGGCTTCATCCCAGGCAACGTGCGCTCTGATTGGAATACTATGAATGCCCACAGACAGCAGCAGAAAACCTCCCTTATGAAAATATCCTATGGTTATTTCTTAGTAAAACTATAGTATAATGGCATAACTATAGTATTACCAGAGTTTGCATTGTATAACTAGAGTAGTACTTAAGCCATCACATTATAACTACAGTATAACCACAGTCAAGTTCCATGATATTACTATAGTCCACACAACTGTATTGCTGTAGTCTGATTAGTATCACTATAGTAGCACTACACTACAGTTGCGAAAATACCATCCATTTACTATAAAATAACTAGCCTTGAACTACAAGTAATTTTTAATAAGGGCTAATATATCCATGAAATTTAGGTATGTAAATTAAAATAACATTAAGCATAATGCTGCGTTAGCCTAGTTATTATTGTTGGTCATGTAGGCTATTCGCAATTCAAAGTGAAAGATACCGTTTCACCCATAAGCTCAGTAAAGTCGTTTTGTTTCTTTAAAAAGTTAACTTGCTCCTTCACACAAACGTGGCGCACTACATCAGTGCTCTTGTGTCCTGAATAGATACTTTCGCCCCAGTTTCTCCTTCGGGAAAGGAAGGCAAGCATCTCAAAGCAACTGCATATCGTTTGAACGCTGAAAATATGTTGCCTATGCAGTAAGGACGCTACTGACCTCCTCTGTACCGTTGGGAAAAAACGGTCTTCTAAGTGAAGAGGTTGCTCCATTTTAAGTAGCCGAATCGTATTGTTTGAATATTTATGAATATGGAATTAGAAGGCAATGGAGACAACATGCTATTTTGTTTGGCCCAATGCCAGCACCAAGGTTGGATTAGGGTGTCCGGTGAGTTTTGATTTTGCCACGTATTTGTAACTTGGGTGTCCTCATGGCTTTAAATAATGGCTCCCTCAAATTCTGAATGAGTATGAAAGTGCATGCATAGCCTGTGTATGAAAGATCCGGATCATTCCGGCTTCAAGGACGCTTGAATCCGACACAAGAAATGTGACATAGGCTACATGATGAAATGGGCGAAATAAATTCTGCGCTTTGCGGGGTCATCTTTGAGTAAAGTTAGGCTTCCTACTTAGCTATAACCGCCTGGTGGTGATGTTTCACGTGCTCTAGCCTAACAATTGGCGAGTTTTTCTAACGTAAAATAAAACAACGAATTTGGCGTTAAGCTTGAATTTCCCTACTTTTCAGCAGCCTACTGATGTAATCATTGCGCAGATCTTTGCGAAGGTATTATTGGAGGAATGTTTTTCTTTATTGGATTAATTAACATTGAGGACCAGTAAAATTCTTCCTATCTATTTCTGAATATGCACTGTGGTTACAGGCATAGGCGTAAGTTTGATGTGAGATTTGGTTGGGACGCGGAAAATACGAGCTCCCGTGGTGCGGACATTGAACAATATTTGCACTAATATGGGAGCTGCCTTTTTAATTTACAGGAATTATCCTCAAGTGTGTCTCTTTGGTCTATTAGGATGCTGTGAGAGGTGCCACGGTAGTTCTTATGGATAGATGCCATATGTAACCCCAACTCGGATAAAGTTGGGACGGTGTGGAAAATGCGCACAAAAATAGAAAGCAGTGATTTCTAAATTAATTTTCACTCTTATTGCACTGCAGACAGCATGAAGACAAGATGTTTTATGTTTATCTGGTCAATTTTATTTTTATTTGTAAATATAAATCAATTCCTTCCATTTAGGCCTGGAACACATTCCAAAAATGTGGGGACGGGGACAGTTTGGGGTTAGTAATGAGAAATTTGAATGATGATCTGATTTGGAACAGTTGATGTCAGCAGATGATTGCTCTGGAGATTGAGTACAAAAATACCTTCTTGGAAAGGTCAAGTCCTTCAGGAACAAAAATGGGCCAGGAATTACCAATTGCCCAAACATGCTTGAAAAAAATCGTTGAACGGTTTAAAAACAATGAATATCAATGAAAAATTTGAAGGAGTGTGGATATTTCACTATCTATGGTGTTGTCTTTTGCCAGTGTCTTGTTCATGTATTTGTTTCGTTTCTGTCGTGTGTTGTGTTTGTTTATTCTAGTGGTCCCTGTCTGGTCTGCCAGCCTGACTCCACCTCTCCAAGTCCATGTTACATTTCATGTTTTTGTAATCTCCTTGTCTCTGACTACATCACACATTCAGGAGTGGTATTTGGTATTTCCTCACTTCCTTCACAGCTGTTCTATATTCGGGCCTGCGCTAAGCTTGAGTGATTGATCGGTTCTTACTAATACCAATTACTAACCATTACTAACATGCACGGGAAGGTGTTTTATTAGATAGGCACTTACTAATCATTACTAAATTAGTTAGGGCATTGACTGGTTGAGTTACCACGTTCGCTATTTTCAGATCTCTGCTATTCTATTCAAAGTTTCACGTCTTCCCTTAATCTTGTTGTGGTATTCCTATGCTGAACACGCTCATAACTCTCAATGAGCTCGTCATTGCTTAATTGATCAGTCTTTGTCTAAGTCCGCGTTTCCATTGTGTTTCCCATGTCTTGTTATCATGAGCTTTTCTCCTCATGTGCTGCCCAGGAATTCCTTGTTCCTGTGATCCCGCCCCCTTGCCTATATCTAGGAGAGGCTGGAGGAAGGCTGCAGACGGAACCTTTTGTTGTCATGAAACTCGTCGTCATGACCTGTTGTCTACCACTTTGTCTTCCATGTTGTTGCCATGAACCTGTTGTCTTCATGACCTGTTTACCATGTTGTCTTCTTGACCTGGGGTGTGTACTACAAAGCTGGCTTTGTGATTAAGCCTGACTTCAGCACTTAGTAAAAACAGGAACCTCTTCAAATCTGGAACATGGATTAAAGTAAAAGGAGATGCTCCGGGTTGTACTTAAGCTTAAAGTCAGGCTTAGTCACAAAGCCAGCTTCGAAGTACACCCCCCTGTTGTCTCTATGAACCTGTTTGTGCCGTGTTTTTATTGTTTTTGTAAATAAATAGTCATCATGTATTTCCATCTCGCGCTTGGCGTCTTCCATGCCGAAGCATAACATATGTTGCATAACATAATTAAAAGTTTCAAGGAATCTGGAGGAATTTCTGTGTGAAAGGCAAAGGCTCTAGCCTAAGATGAACGCCAAATATTTCTGATCACTCAGACAGCACTGCATTTATTTATGAGTGATATAATCATATCAGCTCAGTGTTTTTTTACTATGGCAAACAAAGCTATATCTTCAAATGCCTGTTGAATCTTTACTTTATAAATAAGAGGGCATATAGCGGGGAAAATAAGTATTCAACGCATCAACATTTTTCTCAGTAAATATATTTATAATGGGGCTATTGACATGAAATTTTCACCAGATGTGGTTGACAACCCAAGTGTTCCACACATACAAAGAGATCAAAACAAATAAGTCCAGAAATTAAGTTATATGTTGAGGTGTATTCCTCTGGTGCTTGCAGCAGGGTCTGGGGTTATCAATTAGCTTGGGGTTTGATTACATATCCCTGTGACATGTGAGGTCAGAGTGGAGGAGAGCTAGAGAAAAATGTACTGTAAGAGTGGCATACTCTGGACTGCAAGAGAAGTAAAGGCTTGAATTGTGGACAGCAATACGAGTCCGAGTGAATATATCTCAAGTGGCGACGAGGATAAAAAATAAAATTACTGCTTGTGCCCTTGTCCCAGAAATGGCATCATTTGGGAAGATCGACGAATTTAATGGGGAGGCAGAAGACTGGACTCACTACACAGAGAGGTTAGAGCAATATTTCATTGCAAATGACATTGAGAATGACGGGAAAAAACGGGCAATTTTGTTGAGTGCTTGTGGACCGTCTTGTTGTAGACTTATATGGACTTTGCTCTCGCAAGCTAAGTCAGAGAGTTGTACATTCAGAGAAATATGCGATGTGGTTAAAGAGTTCTACCACCCAAAGCCTTCGCCGTTGGTACAACGCTTCAATTTTCATTCATTATTCCGTAAGCCGGGAAAATCGATTGCTGCGTTCGTAGCTGATCGCTGTCTTGCCGCGGAAAACTGAGTTCGGGGGCTATCTGGATGACATGCTCCGTGATTGCTTCATCTGCGGCGTCAGGGATAAGCGCATACAACGCCGGCTGCTTTCGGAGCGCGACTTGGACTTTAGGAAGGCAATGGAACTCACGCAGGGAGTGGAAATCGAAGCTAAAAACGCGCTTGACATGCAGGAAATGGCTGGGGAGGGCGCGTCGAAGCGGAGAGAGGAATCTGTTCAATTGCTGCAAGGCAGAGAACGTAATTTCGGTAAGCAAGAAGCTAAGTCGGCTAGTGCTAGCGGCCTCGAGGGGAGGAGCATAAGTGAGATAGGCTGTGTTTTTGCTGCTGGGGAACATACCGCTCGCCTGACAACTGCCGTTTTAGAACAGCCGAGTGCCACAAATGTCGGGGAAAGGGACGCATCGCAAGGGCTTGTAAAAGAAATCAGTTGCGAAATCAACAGAAAACATCACCATTAATGACTAATGTGTTGGAGGAAGAGTATGAGCAGCAGGGTGAAGTGTACAATGTAAAGGATGGGGTAGGAAAAGAGCGCCCTTTAGTGGTAAATTTTAATGTCAACAGCCAAATTTTGGAGATGCAAATTGACACAGGGGCATCAGTGTCTGTGTTGAATGCCACTACTTATTAGGATAAACTAGCTGCTACCACACCCATTTGGAAGTCAGGAGCCGTGTTGCGCACATACACCGGTGAACCGATTGCTGTCTTGGGAACTATTGAAGTCGATGTGCAATACGAGGACCAGCAGGCGTCCGTCCCACTGGTGGTCGTGGAAGATAATGGCCCAAATTTGGTGGGGCAGGATTGGTTGAAGGTTTTTAAATTAAAATGGGCTGAAATTTGCCTCCTTAGCAAAGCTCTCACGCACCGGTCAATTGTAGAGAAGTACCCAGAGGTTTTCAAGGAGGGGCTTGGTACTTTGCGGAACATCACAGCAAAAATATATGTGGACCCCCTGGCCCAGCCAAAGTTTTTTAGACCACGCCCAGTTCTGTATGCGATGAGAGATAAAGTAGAGGGGGAGTTAAGCCGCCTACAGCAAGCGGGCATCATAGAGCCTGTAGAGTTTTCTGATTGGGCCGCACCCGTGGTGCCGGTGTTAAAGGGAAATGGCGAAGTACGAATATGTGGAGACTACAAAACAACAATTGACCAAGTGGCCAAATGAGGTACTTACCCCATTCCACGAATTGATGACTTATATGCAACCCTCAGGGGGGGTCAAACATTCACAAAGATAGATTTAAGCAATGCTTACCTCCAGTTACCTTTAGAAGAAGGCTCCAAACAATACACCACCATTAACACTCATAGGCGGCTGTTTCGCTATAATCGGCTTCCTTTTGGAGTAAGCTCCTCCCCTACCATTTTTCAAAGGTGCGTGGACAGTCTGCTACAAAACATACCTCATGTTTGTGTTTGTGTAGAGAAAAATGTACTGTGAGAGTGGCATGTTCTGGAACACAAGAGAAGTAAAGGCTTGAATTGTGGACGGCAATACGTGTGAATATATCTCATATGTAATAAATGGAATGACACAGGGAATAAGTATTGAACGCATGAAGAAAAGGTGGTATAAAAAGGCATGGAAAGCCAAGAAACCAACAGAAATCTGTCAGTTTTTAGAAAGCAATCCTGCCCCCTATTAGTGCAAATTAATATCAGCTGGTTTTGTTCTAATTGATGGCCTACGAAAAGGTTTCTCATTACCAAGGTGTCACACAAGAAGTATCTCATGATGAGTAAAAGCAAAGAGCTCCCTCAAGACCTTTGCAACCTTATTGTTGCAAAACATACTGATGGCATTGGTTACAGATATACTTCTAAGCTTCTGAATGTTCCTGTGAGCACCATTGGGGCCATAATTCAGAAGTGGAAAGAACATCATTTCACCATAAACCGGCTGCGACCAGGTGCTCCTTGCAAGATTTCTTAACCAACAAACAAAACAAAAAATGTCTGAATTACTCAAAGTACAGTGGAGACTCTCAGATAAGATACGGTATAAGATTTACCCCAAAATAAAAACTGAACATTTTAAAAGGTGTAAGGATCAGTTTAATATGTAAATGAACCCTTTAAATGAGACATCCTTCAGATGAGATCTGAATTACGCGGCAGAAGGGTGGGTCTTATTTGAGGGGTTCCACTGACTGCCTTATAAATCTGAATGAAGAGAATTGTGTTTTCTTTTTTTTTTTTGATGGGCTGGCAACAGTCTTTGATGATGCTGCAACAGCTTTCCTCTTTCCAGGTTCAGATTTTATGAATGCCGAGGGATTGCCTTCTCCAGCAATTCATTTTTTCCTTCTCCAATGCTTTTTTCTGGTCCTAAAGCTTTGCCATTTCTTCAACAGCTTTTTGCCGTTTTGCTCAAGCAGCATCTATCATGAGAAAGAACACATTTAGACTCTGCTTGTTGACCTCTCCTTGACTAGAGATGGTACTATGAAGCTTTGACGTGGCGTCATTTAGCAGCTCATTGGCAGCAGCAATGTCAGCAGTAATTTTATCCTGTTCTTTTGTTATACTCTCTTCTTGGTTGTCCAGTGACTTCTTGCTTGTTCCTGCTTGCTCTATCATCTTTGTTCCTGCTCTTTCCTCTATCTTTCTGTGTCTTTGTTCTTTTTTTAAGGCTGCTTGTTTTTCTCTCATCTGTAATGCTTTCTTTTCTGGCTTTGCATGATATGCTGCATGAGCAGCTCAGACTGATGACTTAAAATCTTTTGTGATGGGTATTTTCTCAGGTCGTTTGAGACATGAATTATAAAATTGAACTGAATCTTTGACGCTTCACTTGCCTACAATAGTATCCTCCTCAAGTGCTGATTTGTCCTTAGTAACAATTCTGTTGTTAACTGGGAGACTTTGCTCAGATTCAGCGCCCATTTGAGCCATCTGAAGTGCTCACCTAACCACCAGTGACAAAAGTGGAAAGCACTCAGTCCCATCAGGAGAATTTGGCAAGAACACTGTGCTCCAAAAATGTTTCACTCATTGAAATGCCTTGGATTCTATCTCTGAAACATCTGTATCTATCTGGTAATCTTTCCAAATAAGAATCCAAAACTCTGGATACATCCATTTTTGGCTGCAACTTACTGGTGAGATGTTGAATAGAAGTTGTGGTGCAACTTTTCTTTCTCTTGGTGGGGTTGAGGCACCGGAGATCCCTAAGAGAAGTTCATTGCTGAGTGGCAATGATGATTGCAGATGTGATGTTGGAGCTACATGAACAGCAAGTGCTCCCAGACGCACAGCTTTCTACTTTTCTGAGCGTAAGCCTTGCACTGTCTGCCTTGTAGCGTCACTAAGAACTAGATCCTTATAGTAAACGGAGAGTAGTATCCTGGCATTTGATGGAAGGGAGCTGTGGACTGTATTGCCCTTCCAGTGCACTGGATTTCAGGGGATGAGACATGACTTAGAGCAGCGTGTGACACATACTGACATAGACCAGGTCAACAGTTGAACTACTATTTTGGAAAAGGGTCAGAAATTCTTCAAATGAATGCACTGTGTTGTTCAGGAATTCCAGCATAACCTTTTTCACATCCTTCACGCTGGTTGTGAGAGGTGCAGCAACACATTCATGGTTCATACTTTTTGGGGCAGTTTTAGCATCTCTATCCAAGTTCCTCAATTAAGTGTCACAAAAGATCCCATTGCTCAATGAGTCTCTCTATTGCAGGTCCAAGGCTAATCCAACATACCTCTTTTTTTGCCCTCTGAAGTTTTGCAAAGCTAAGGCTGTTTCCAGCTGTATTTCTGCATAGTCCTCTCTCCTGGCAGCGGTCCAGATGTAGTAGTTGATCTATGTCCTTATCATATTGCTCTAGTCCTTCTCTGAGTGCGTGTGCTCGATGTGTAGTACACAGCTTCCAAGGTCCATAATCCACCAATATCAGAATGATGTTCTTTGATCAGCTCCTGCAATTTTCTGGAAAAAAAAAAGGTTTTGTTGATGATTATCCCATCACAACTGAGTGTGATCACTTTCTCTGTGGGCAACCTATCATTAGACATTTGTTCAAACATGCTGGTAGCAATCATAGCTCCTTTAGCGTGACCGAAGGACAATGATGTACAAGAGACTGCCAATACTTCATTATCAGTAGGTGACCAATGCCGTCAAGTCCATTTGCTTCTTTACTTGAGCAGTGCTCATTTCATCAAAGTGCATCGAGAATGGAAGGTTAGAGTTGATCAAATCTGCCACAAACACTCGGTGAAAATGAGGCCCCAAGCCATGACTGATCATGTAGGATGCACTAGTCTAAACTGTAGTTCTTGCTCACCATGTTTACCAACCAGTAGATTAGTGACTCGTCAGTCGACTTGAAATTTGTCACGGGGAGTGGCAGGACCCAAATGCAACACAATCAGCACAGATGAATCTTTACTGGCTTTTAATGATTTCTGGGCAGGGGTAAACAGAATGCAAAGCAGGGTAGCTTGGTGTTGATCAGGATCAGGAACTTGCGGATCTTGAGTGGAACCTTTCCAGGAACTCGAGGGAGCGGGTGCCGATGGCAGGATTTGAACCCGGGTCGCCCCCACAGCAGGCAGGAGAGTTACCACTGGGCCACTGGGGCTGAGCCAACTGGACAGTATCCACTCAGGCAGGTAGGGGAGCGGTAAGCCAGATGGCTTGGACAGGGGCGCAGGAGACGGCAGACAGGAACCAGGAGACACAAAGGAAGACTCGGAGTCAGAGGCAGAAGGCTTTCAGGTTTACCAGGGCAGGAACGAGAGGACGGCAGGCAGAGTCGATTCCAGGAAGTCAAACCGAAGACAAAGGCTGGAGAGTAGTGCATGCTGCAACGACAATCTGGCAAAGAATGAGTGACACAGAGCTGCTTAAATACTGGCTGGTTAACGAGCTGAGAGCAATTGCACTGGAAGGGGTGTGGCCAGGCAGAGAGAGAGGCAGCAGCAGCAGAGCAGACTGTGACAGAAATTGACATGAGCCTTTGGTTAACCGAACAGAGCACTTCGGTGATTGCCAATTCTCAGCCAAGATGGGGGACTTAAGACTTCCATTGACCATGGCTTATCAATGAAGCTGAAGTATCACAATGTAAGTTGCACAAAAACGCCATTTGCTACTCACTGGAAAGTAACCAAGCTTAAATATTTCACGATTGATTTTTAATAAGTTTTTACAATGAATCAACAATTTTTCTAATACTATTAAGACACATCATTTGAAAAGTGTGATTTTTCATGTCTTGCGTATGATACATCTACCTCTCCAAGTTCTCCATACCCCATGTTGAAGGATATTGTAAAAGTGAAACCCACTCCTTTCACCTGTAATGAATACAGAAGGACCAATGATGAAACCGACATGATATATTTCTCAAACATCAACCTCTATTTAGCACGTCATAAATGCTGTCACTTTCAGCAGTGAGTAAAGGCTTTCCAAACCTATCTAAGCCAATTTATCACCTAAACAAAACCACACTTGCACGAATATGAGAACACGAATAGGAACACAGTTCGCCACATAGAAATACAGCAAATTTTCTAACAGTAATACATACTCTTGCAGTTTATCAGGAAAATTTCCAGTTTATCGTCAATCTACTGCATGCAATGCTACTTTATAAAATAGTTCAATTAAAATGATTCATTGACAGAATGACATCGATTCATCTTGCACTTGCAGGCAAACCTGTGTTGTACATCAACAAACGTGGGACCGGATAAAAATGAAGGTAGCTCCTCGGATTCACTTTTCTTACCAAGAAAAAAACAAGAGTATGGATTGTTCTTTAGAAAACGTAGTTATCAATGCAGGAAAGAGAACTCGAGCTCGCTAACTAGTAAACATCACACACTGCTGTGTCATTTTTAAAGGGCTGTACTTACAAACACTGTATTACTTACTATTCGGTGCAGCGCGATAAATTACGTACAAAGGAAGAATACTGCTAATACTATGGACATAGCCCATACAAAAGTACAAACTCATGCAGCAAACTAAAATAAAATGAGAAACGCTGAGATGGCAATACGAACACATGCAGAAAGAGCAATCGCTAATGTGTCACAATCGAGAAAAAACATGTCAGACTAGAATAGTGTGCCGCACTCAACCGGAAAAACTCAGAAAAATAGTAGGGCGAACCCAAAATCAAATAAGATGTGGAATATGTTGCAGAAAACACATATACCTTGCTAATCGAATAAAAGAATGACTGACACACGTACCATTCAATGCGCTCCCAAGCTCAGACATAATGGAAGCACAGACTTTGGAAAACCAAGGAAATGGCCTCGCCTCCAGGCGTAGAAAAAATGCAATGCAGAGAAACCCTTTGAATGGCAAGTCTAAACCAATGATAGTCAATGAATCAGGGAAAAGGAAAAAAAAACGCTATGAAATTACAATACAAATGCATGCAGAAAGCGAATGCTTCTCGACAGCACAAAAAGATGTCGGACTAAATGCGCACTGCACTCAACAGGATTGACTCTGAAAGATAGTAAGACGAACCCAAGTTCAAATGCAAGGTGTATTATGTTGCAGAAAGCACAAATTTCTTGCTAGTCGAATAAAAGAATGACTGACGCACGCACCATTTTGTGAAGACGGCCAAGCTCAGAAACAGAGAAAGGTCACAGACATTGGAAAACAACGGGATCGGCCAAACAGCGTAGCTGTGCAGATAACCCACTATTCAATGCACAGTTTCTTACTAAAGTCACCAATCATGTTCAGAAGAGTGAAAAAATCTAAACTTATCATACTCAACGATTAGGAAAAAATCTTTGATTATGTGGAAACGGTACGAGTCAATCTGCAATGCAGTTTTCATTGAGTTCATTGGTTACTTTCAGAAAAATCACAGAAACATAAGCAGCCAATGAATAAAAAATTCAAACGGCTTTTCTTGAATCCCAATAACATAAAGATTTTTTGAAGCTAAGTTTTGTGGATAACTGTGACATTGGAGTGTTTACCAGACCATGGATCATGGCAAGGTAATAAGTTGCTGTGAATTTTGGTGAGAGCGCACCATTACTGAAAGATTTTTATTCATGCAATAACTTAATATTTTTACTGGAACAATGACTTGGTTATCAAGAATGGATGTCTCAAGGATTCTGCTTGACGATATTGATGTGCTCTGCTGAATATGTATTAGTATTATTAGTAAATTATTGAAAATTGGTAACTTGGGTAAATTCACTTGCACTTCCATGTCGCCCACGTTACCGCTAGGGCCTGAAGAGGTTAGCCTCAAACTAAAGTGAACAATATAGAATAAAAAATAGATTTTCATAAATGTATTTCTTATTAAGAGCCAATTTTTGAGAAGTGCAGGCAGTCAGAATCGTTGACCCCCCCTAGATTTGGCTGATATTTTATTTTTGAGATGGGTATTGTACCCAAACCTCAAAACCCAAACCATTCTCATTGGAAATCACAACACCCACCCTCTCATTCACTGTGGATTAAGGATGTTTTAATGTGTTCGAAACTGGAAAAGATTCGGTACTTAAAAAGCGGGTCTGTATCTAAATTTAATAAAATATGGCAGCCTTTTCTTTTGTATGTGGAGAGCCTTGATTTACAACCCCCTGATATTCCGGAATGATTATTGTACCAGCTCTCTGTGACCTGTGGATGTGAACATCTCTACCTGACTGCTCTGGCGATTGCCTTTTAGTCGCCTTGAGTTAGCATGTGAGATCCCCCCCCCCCCTTTCCTCCCCCCCTTTTTGTCTCTATTGAAGTGTTGTATATATTTTGCTCTACAACTATCCCATCTGTAAAAGTGGGAGTAGCAGACAGTGTTATATTACATGTCAGGGAACTGTTGTACTGTACTCACAGTGAATTATCTGATTATCGTAATTGCTGTTTTGGAATAGCTTTCACTCTATTGTTTCCCATTTTACGTTATATACATGAAAAACTTCCATAAAAAAACCATGAACAAAAAAAAAAAAAAACCCAAACCGTTCCTCTGTTGACCCCGTCTGTCCCGAGCTACAGCGACCCCTTTTTTTGGCCCTTTTTGGCCAATTTAACAAAATTGCAAGTTCCCACCTCTCTAATTCTGAACTTAAATGGTGTCCCAGCTCAAAGTCCATTGAAAGCAGTCAGGAATGTGTTCTTGATACAATTGTACTTGCTGTCTTTTCATGGCCAGGCTCATAAAGCACGGATATGAGAGATGAGAGCAGAATAACAGTAAGCTTAAATCACGACAGTGACAAATGACTGAAAAGAAAATGTTCTGCCACATTTCAGAAGTCCTCTTGTCCATCACTGCATGAGAGCAAGTAGGAATGTCTGCTCCTCCTGGCTAACTTCATACACCTCCTTGTGCTTCCCTTTGGTTTTGTTTGAGAGCTTCAAATCTGGAGCAGTCCCAACAACAGAGGCAGTGGCAAATGAGACAAGATCCCAGCTGATTTCTTCTTTTATGGTAATATATAGGTCTATGGTTTTCATGTGTAATTAGCAGCATTTGGCTACCTCTTTGAAGTTTTGAGAAAAGGGGTCCCAAAATGACCACTTTTTTGGTCCGTGACCCTTTTTGGGCCCTTTTTTCTCCAGACTTCAAGGTTGTCCCAACAAAATAACAATGGATTTAAATAAAGTACCTTTCAACTTAAAGATCCCTGCAAAAAATATCCTGGGGTATCATTTAAGTTTCAAGGCTATCCATGATAAATTTTGGGGAAAAAAAAAATGGCTCGGAGCATTTTGAGCGCCCCCTATTGGCAAACTTCAAGGATGGCCCAGGTGAATAACTACATTATGGAACTCTACCCTCCCCATAGACTCATTCTCAATATATTTTGACCTGGGACACCTTTGAAGTTTAGAACTAGAGAGGAGGAAACTTGCAATTTTGTTAAGTTGGCCAATAAGGGCCCAAAAAAGGGGTCCCTGTAGCTCGCGCCAGAAGGGGTCAATAGAGGACTAGTTCTGGATTTGAAGTTTGGGTACCATATCTATCTCAGAAATAAAATATGAGCCAAATGCAGGGGGGTCAACAATCCAATGTGTCTGATTTTGTCAATCTCTCAAAAATTGACTCTTAAAACAAAAAAAAAGCATTATTGTCTCCTTGGGCATCAGCTGTTCATCACATATACGTCCACTGTGTACCCACCATGAATGATGACACACATCTAATCTCTTGAAATGACAATGTAGCATCTGCTGCTTCAGTTAAATCCTTGAATTTGTATATTTGACCAAAGAAGTATGAAACGGAATTTTGTTTTGCTAGGGGGTTGAAAACTCTCTGCGGATGAAAATGGAACAAGCCAATAACATAAACCAGATGTTTACTATTTTTAAGAAAACCAGAAACGATGCAAGGGGCTGGTGTCTGCTCTATTATTATTTTCAGCTCTATGGATGGGTCAATTGTATCAGGTTGACTGTGCCCCCCCCCCCAAACCACCCCCTTGGTGGCGCCATTGAGGGGTGGGACTTGGTTAGCACGGGTCAACCCCTCGATCACTACTGCGCAGGCTCCAAATGAGCCAGATGGCAACCTCCGTACGAAAGACATTTTGGCCCCATTTTTGTACAGCATTAGGAAGTGGAGACGCCTCGTATACCTTTTAGTATACAGTCTATGGTTTACAATGCTACCACAGCTGCAAAATCTGTACACAGAGTATAAAATATCTTTATCAACTCAAAACTGCCTGCAAAGATGTAAAAATATCCGCAACATCGTATATATGTACATATATAGAATGGATTTAATTTCTTTATGAGCAGTGTGAAAAATGTTAAAAAATAGAAATTTGTTTGGAAAATGGGAGTAAATTGGAATTGCCCAAAAAATCGGAACTTGACGCCCTGGTCTATGTCACAGAATGTTTCCCCATTCTGTCATTTTACCATATACTCGACTGGAACCTTACCTAATTCTCTTTTTGGGCTTAATGATTTATGTTTGAAGAAAATACACGACAATGTCTCACCGAAACAGTGTAATGATGGTAAGTGATAATTTGTCATGCTCACAGGGTGGTGGATCAATGGAAGAGTATTTCTGTAAATTCATGAACAAATTGGTGGTTCAAAGCATGGTTGTTTCATTGGTATGATTTGCATTGATTTTGGCAGACTGAATTGGATTCTTTGAAGTAGAACCTACTGGATTTTTTTCAGATATGTGAGCAGAATTTTAGGAAATGAATTTCATGGTAAAATGCTGAGAGATTTTAATGAATTATATATCCATGAACTTGCTCAGGTAATGATATTGCCAAGTTATTTGCTGTTTTACTTGCGTGCCAAGCTCGTAAGCTCAAACCATGACTGATGCTCACTGCCGAGATCTTCGGAATCGTGTATCTTTACCAGCACAAGCTATTTTAAGGCTCGGCATGATGAGATACTCAGCCTTTGCTTTGAAAGTTTCCTTCCTAAACTGGAGAATTATTTCAGAATTGGGAATTTAAGTCAATCCATATTGAGTTTTTTTAATTTATGTTCTACATTGTGTTCTTAGTGTGTTAGCATGTTGTTAGAATGTTCTCATGTTGTGTGAGATTTCTAGCAAAGTGTGTAACAGTCATATAGGAAAGTGGTTATGAAAGGTTTGACAATTTCTTTACAAAAAAGCTTTTTTATGGAGTAGCTCTACTAAAAACTGATTTTAATCAAGGAAGTAAATTTAATCTGTTCTATGAAACTGGCCCATAAAGTGCCCATCAATTTCATCTTCATCAAGTCTACGACAAGATTACAGAGGGGGGTGAGTGTATACGATCACAGTCGTTTTCAAATAACCACTCTATAAACACTTGCAATGTGAGGGACTGCTTTCACATTCCAGTTTCTTCCTCATTTCAGTCATTGTTTTCGTATAGCTTAAAGAACCCAAACAATTTTAGAATCTGCACAGTTGTTGTTTGTATTGTGACAGCAGAAGAATTTCTCCGAATTCGGCCTGTCTAAATATAATTTATATTGTTTACTTTGTGTTATGGACTGTGCCCAGGGGTGGCACCAAAGAAAATATTTCACACTGAGTATCCCACCCTTGAAAGTTGACTGTTGAAATGTTTGAAGGTTCCCTGTCTGCCAGCTTTACAAAGCTATATTATCAAATAGAAACTATTTTTGTTCGCGCAGCTTGTGCAAAAGTTTAAATTTTTCAATAGCCTTGTACAACCTCAGATTTGCGTGTTTGCGGAAGCTGTTTTTCAACTATAATTATTACCTACCAATTTAAAAGCTAGTATAATTTATTATCCTCTGGGTATCCATAACCTTTTCCAGTTGTTCATAGTAAAACATGCGGAGAATTCAACCGAGCCCGGATTCAAACTTTTTATGTGGGGTGGTGGTGGAGGGTTAAAGGATTTTTCAAATCAGTCCTTTTTGATTTTTTTTTTTTTTTCATTTCTTATGATGGGCCTACTTTTTCTGAGTTTTGAACCTATTTATCCCTGCATTGGAATTCTGATATACAAGGGCTGAGCTTCAGTTTGTAGCCTTGTGTCAAACGCAGATCACAGACTAAAGCCCAAAGGGTGTCTTTAATAAATATAAGACTGGAGTTAGCAAGCACAAGCAGGGAGAATTGTCGGAAGACAGTTGTATGTCTGGCGGGAGCGAACAGAAACACAGAGGGTCAGCCTAGGCGAAGAGGAAGAGACTAGTCCGAGGGGTCAAGTGAAAAGGATCGGGGAACACAGGGCAGATGCAGACCCTTGGCCTTGGACAAAGAAGATACTGGAAGAGGCGCCACTCAATAGACCACACAGCACTGAGAATGGATTCCCTGATAAATAGGTTCTTTGAGCAAGAGTTAAACACTGCAGATTAAAGACAACAGTCAAGCAAAATGGAGATGCAAACCAGGATCTAAAATACACAAAGACGGCAATTAACAAAGTGGAAAGGGGTGTGCAAAGCTCAAGAAAGAAACACAAGAGGAGGGGTAAAGAGCGAAACAGTAATTGAATAACAAGAAGCAACAGAATAACCAAAACTGACGCAGACGGCTAGACCGCAAGGAAAACAATTAGCGCAACATTTGGGATATGACAGGTACCTGCTGTAAGCCACATCTTTCTTTTATTTAAAAAAATACCAGGGATAGGTCTCAGGAAAATTAGCAATGGTGTGATTAGTTTTATTCTTTTTGTGGTAATTTGTCTCTTATTAAGAAGATAATCTATTGAAGTTGCTTTTCATCTTTTTTTTATCTCAATTTAGTAAGCTTAGCCATATGCATCATCGTTCAATGATTGAACTCCGCTTTCCTTTAATCAGTGGTCTTTTATGAATATCACTGTCTGGTTGTGGGTTATTTCGCTTTGAAATTCAACTTCTTTTTGATCTGATGCAAGATTTAAGCCACAATAAATGTGAATATTTCTTGAAAAGTAAATGTTGATGTTGCCTGACAAAATATGTAAGTAAGCCTTTGCAAGCCCTCTCATGGACGTTAATGCTTACACATTTTAACAGTTGAAATTTGCTTGTGTAACTTTTTTGATGCTTGTGGTATTAGGACTATCTGCAATTGGAATTGGATCCTTTAATAAAATAAGTGTATGTGTTTGATTTGCTTACAATTTGTTTAATTTATTTGCAATTGCATGTAATTTTTTGACAACATGTAACATTTTAACATTCTGACATTTTTAATGCAAAAATATGATGGATCTCCTTTTTTTATTATGTTGGCCAATTTGTCTTATTTTCATTATTCTGATTGAAAAGACCACACTAGCTGCCTATCCCCATTTTTAGATCATAATCATGTCTGTATCATAAATAATCATTTATCCACCTGCATTACAGCTCTGATTACATTCTCCATGTGATAAAATGATTGTGAATGTCATAGTGTGTTTACTGCTGTCCAAGGAACAGGGGTGTGATTCTGTGCATTTAATGCCATGATTGGTCCCATGTTACCATATTTAACCTTGCTACATCAGAGAAATAAATTAGTCTAATGAGAAGAGGTAGCATGGCAGAATGATGTCTCATTGGTCAATGTCCCCAACTGAGATAATTGATTTAATTTTTGCATGTTCATTGCTGTGTAACCGGACCTCTTGTTTTATTAACTCAATAGTTTCCTTGGAACTGAGGACACAAATTGTTGGAATTTCGAAAGCGGAACTTGTTCCCGTTTTAGCTTGATAGAAGTTCAGTAGATGAGCAATCCAGGACCATATTTGTAAAATTTTGTGCTTTATAATCCTCCTTACATTTGTAACGGGAGACAAGTTCAGGCTGCCGGCAGGCCAGTCTAGTACCCACACTCTTTAACTACAAAGCCACGTTGTTGTAATGTGTGCAAAGTGGCTTGTCGTTATTCTGCCGGAATAAGAAGAGGCGTCCCAAAAACAGACAACGTCTGCAAGACAGCATATGTTGTTCCAAAGTGCCTGTGTGCCTTCTTGCATCAATTGCGCCTTCACAGATGTGCAATTTGCCCATGCCGAGGGCATTTGTGTTGCTCAAGACCATGGCAGATGTTGGCTTTTGAATGTCACTGCCAACAGTTGGGATGGTCCTTCACTTGTTTGGCCAGGAGTTAGTTATTCCAAAAGTAGTTTGAAAGATGGACTAATGAGACTACAGCACTCCTTTCCACTTTGCATCAGTCCAGTTCAGATGGGCTCAATCTCAGAGAAGTTGACAGTGCCGCTGGATGGTATAGAAAAATTATTTTGTCTTTGCTTGTAGAGTCTTATCTTGCATTTTATGATGTCACAACAATGAATAACTGTGTTCTCTGACACTAGTCATCTGAAGTATTTATGGGCTAATGTGGTATTTTATAGAAGCACATCAGTTCTTAAAGGTAGGGTTGGCAACTTTGGATAAATCTGGAAGCACAAGATAGATTTTCTTTCCTTTTCTTGCTGTTTTGCTGTGCAAATTGTTACTGGTATAGGTTGAACTGCAAATTTTGGCTGCACTTTTTATGCCTTTGTCCTACGACGAGCAGCTTTACCAGTGTTATGTCTGTCTTTACCTAGCCTAGAATATTGCGCAATGAAAGCACTGAGTACACACAGGTAGTTTGGTACGCAGGTACACAGGCTGGTTTGCCATTCGGACTGAATGAAACAATTGGACGGGCTTGTTACAACTTCGAGACAGCTGCATGCATCAGATATTCTTCTTTTTTCATCAAACCATTTCATTTATTGTTACATTTCAAGCTGTCGGGTGAATTTCAACAAATATAATAAGAAATGTTTTTAAAATATCTTATCAACCCTGCCTTTAATGCAGTGCTGCTTGAGGGCTCAAAGGTCACGCGCATCCAATATTGGTATTCAAGTGTGTCTTTTATGCACGAAGATTGCCCCGTCATCTTGTTGTCGCTATGTTATGGACTGCCGATAGTGAAATCCCTAAATTCTTTAGAATGTTGTTCTTAGACTGTTTGTTCACACAGCTTTAGGAAAAGTGGCGAACCTTAAAGTGCCTACTGGTAAATGACCATTACTTTTTTGACTGATCTTTTTTTTTTTTTACAAAATCATGATTAAATTGGCAGTTATCGATTTATCTGATTTCCTTCTGGAATGCTCCAAATGGGTGTTTTTCTTCAGATTCCTCATCCTTTTATTCTCCAGTCCCAATTCTTTTGGAATGTGTCGCAGGCATCAAAGTCAGTATTCTCCACTACTTACGTACAAGAATCTGCACACTAAGTGCAGATAGTGTGAATCTATTTTTGTTTCTTTGTACTTTTTGCAACTGAATTTGGAGAAAAAGAATCTACAAATCACTTAATTTAGTTTTTATTTGCATTTTGTGTACAGTCCAATTTCTTGTGGAATTGAAGTGCACTCAAACTCATGTATGCACGTGTGTCCAAACATACACATTTCAGATCCATGAGTGCATGCATGCATATGCTTATACCCTCACAAACACAGCACACAGGCTGAGCAGCAAGGACTATGAGAGTGTGAGCACAGGCTTAGCATTCGCTAGCACAGCAAGGTTACATGGAGGGGAAGGAAGAGTAATGGCTAAACCCTGGATGTGTATGCATGCACTAAAGGTGATTGCTTTCTCCCTTTCCTCCCTCCTTGACTATTCCCTCTCCATTGCTTGCTAACTCCTTTGTTGTTGATTTTTTTTAATGTATGTTAAACAGCTAGCATGCAGTGTATCATGCGTGCGGATGCAGGCTAATGTTGCTGCTGTAATAAAACAGGCATCAGTTTCCCGTCATCACGGCTCCTGAACGACACTCATTTGCTGGTCTGGCGCCTTCATTAAAGTACAGACGCGCGTGAACATGCGTGCGTACACATTCATGCAAGGAGGCTGGAAGGAAATGCAGAAGCAGGAGAGCATGTCCTCTGATTCCCTGACAGGTAAATAGCTGTTGTTTTCCCCTGTATTTCATCGTTTTCTTCTTTCTTTCTGTCTCTGTGAAGCCCATCCCTTTAAGGAGCACTGTAATGCAAGTCGTTGGTCTAGGGAAAGAGAGAGAGAGAGTTCAGTTGTGCTGTGCAATACGACAGACTAATGTGCAGCAGGGTGGATAAACAGGCTTTCTTTAAAATAAATGGATCTCTTCAAACCCTCTTATATGGCCTTCATTTATCTGGGGATTTGCGCTCTATATGCTATTTGCGTGATTTGTATCTTGTAATGGAAAAAATTTACCTAATCAAGTTTCATAAAGGAGCATTTGTGCTTTGGGGCATTTGATAACCTTCCAAGTAACCTATGCATGAAAGGGAAAAAGCGAAAAATCTGAGGCAAATGCAGTTCTCATTGCTTACTGGAAGTGGCTTTATGGATTGCCTTTAGCTTTGATAGTCAAGGTCCTCTAGCATTTCAGCTGAACTGCACCAGGTATATCTTGCACAACAGAACTATCATATCTGGACTTAGATCAATATGAATAATGCTCTAAACCAGGTTGAAGGGGTCTTCAGGGTAAAAATTTCAATTTTTTTTTTTTTTTTTTTGGAAAATTTCAATATTTTTGATTTTCTCATAAAATAAATAAAGGAATGCAGTGAGATGCCAGTAAACACCAAGAAGCTATGTTTTTCCTCTGCCTCAATTGTTACTTGAGACTTTAGATGCAAATTACCGAAAATCACAATTTTGACTGATTTTCAACCTTGTGGCATTCATAAAATCATTTACATTCGTCTGATTGACTTGAAATTTGGACTGAAGTTGTAACTGTTGGAGATCTATGAAATGACATAGAATTTTTTTTAGATAGGTGCATCCCTGGAGGGCTAATTTTGAAAATGAAGCAAGTTGATGATAGCGATTTTCGTTATGATTACAAAGCAGAGCTCATTGCGTTATTGAAATATCAGTGCCACAGAATATTTTCAGATTTTGTCATTAAAGTGCCGTTTCCATGGCAACCATGTAAATTTTTATCAAAATACTGCATTTTATGAGATTAAAATCATGTTGAGTATGTTTATTTCTTAGTTTTTACATTATTATGGTTATTTCTACACTTTACCTTGATGGTTGCTGTCTTTTTTGTTAGCCCTGACATTGTTTTCAATCATTATTCTGCTATGAATTTTATCATAGTCTTCAGTCTGAACATTGATTTGAATGAAATGTCTTTATTTGGGCTAAAATAAGAATATGGGCCCTATCTTACGCCAGAGTCCCTAAACCAGTTATTTGGGGATTTAGCATTCGTAAGAGGCATTCCCCCGCAAAAGTTGCTATCTTGCACACCTGGCTTTATCCCTAAAACACCTGCGCTACCCGTTATATTATGCATAGGCATGGTTTAGGCGTTACGCCAGTTAAACCAATCAGCGTGCCAGGTGCCATTGTCTTTAAGAGCAGGATGCGCTATCCCAAATCCTCAAACCCAAACCCGTGATGGAGAGAGGAAGGTTGCCACGTTTCCCCAAAGACAAAGTTAATTGCTCGTGCATGAGGTCAAATCCAGACAGGGGAGGATCAAAATCCCATTTTAGAAAATACCCACAGCCAAATAAATGCCTACATTGACGGCAACCATTTACACTTTTTTCTTTATAAAGCGACTTTGAGTATTTAATAAAACACTATATGAATTACATGTATTATTACATTATTAGTAGCCTACTGATTGCACAAATTACTTACCAGGCAGGCTGCAGATGACATGACTAGCGGTGTCGCAGCTCTGCTGCCAGCTGGTCCCTCATTGCCCCTGCTACTGCTGGCACTATATCAGCATTTGGAGTCGGCACCTGCACTTCAGCTTGCCGCCTTCTATAGTCTGGTAATAATCTATCCTCAAACTCCAGCATCATTCCATGACATAGGGCAATATTGTGCAGCACATAACATGCCACAAAGAAAGATGCTACTTTCTGAGGACCATACTGTAAGACCCCACCTGACCTGTCCAAGCAGCGGAACCGCATTTTGAGCACGCCAAATGTTCGCTCAATGACAACTCGTGCGCGTGAGTGTTTTCTATTGAAAGCAAACTCACGCACACTTGTTGGCGTAATGTATGGCACCATGCACCACGTCTTTAATGGATAGCCATTGTCACCCAACAGCCTCCCATCCAGAGGGGGGTCCCTCTGGAAGACTGCAGGAATGACCGACTGTTCCATTATAAAAGCGTCGTGGCTACCTCCAGGATGACGGCGTATACATTCAAGATGTAACCCCATGCATCGCAAATCACCTGGATGTTGATGGAATGGGTTCCCTTACGATTCACATAGGCGCCACTGTTCAGAGCCGGAGCCTGAATCAGAACGTGTGTGCAGTTGACAGCACCCAGAACCCTAGGGAACCCATATCTTGCCAAAAAATCCCGCTTTACCCTGCGTTGTCTCTCGGGTGTCACAGGGATGCCAGTGATGTACCTACTGGCATGTCGGACTATGTTGGCAGTGACTTCAGTTATAGCCGAGCTTACGGCAGATTGGGTCATGCCTCCAGTTGAGCTGAGTGGGTGTTGGAATGACCCACTATCATAGAAAAATAGTGCCACAGTAACCCTAACAGCAACGGGCAAGGCACACGGACAGCTGGCAGCAGTGTATACATCATCTGCAACCAGGTGACATAATTCCGTCACTGCCTGACGGGAGAGGCGCAGTTTTGTCTCGCATTCTTGTTCTGTGGGAAATAATACTTGTATTGTATGATTATAATTTTAGAATAGATTTGGCCTGCCTGCTTTTCATAATGAAATAAATATTCTTAAAGCATTCAGCTGGCCTCACATGTTTTTCTAACACAGTCAAACAGTCAGACACAAACAGTAGAAGGACTCAAACCACTTCTGGATATGTGTCTGTTTTGACCCCAGTGCCCTTAGGTCACAGACCTTGCTCACTGAGCTCACCATCAGCGAGTGTCTGCAGAACTTGGCATTTCACAACATTCGGGAGCAGTGACGTGGGGCATGTCTGTGTCATCCAGTATTGATTTCAAGATCCTTCTGACCTGCAATGTCATACACAGTCAGATCCCATCTGACAATACGGACCTTGACATCTTACATTTATTTCTCTGGCACATCATTTTTTTAAACCACGCTATTGCCTGTGGTTTGCTATTGGCATTTAAATTTCTTTTAGAACTGGTTTCTAGGTTATGATATTAAATTTGCATTTATCAGTGGTTAAAATACAACGTAAATGTACCCTTTCCATTATGCTTGAGCAGCATGAATTTGTAAATGACAATTAATCCACCTACTAAGTCATACAAATTGCATGTTCATTTCACCATTGTATGAATTCAACTATCTATACAAGTAATTGTTGAATTAGTTGCTTGTTTAGTGACATATACGTAGTACAAGTCTCATAAAAAGAATATGACAACCATTGTTGTCACTATACCTTGAACAGCTGGAATGTTTCAGCCCAGTTTTTGCACAATGTTTGAACTCATACAGTATGTAAGAGCCCAATAAGGAAATGTAGTCTGTGAGAGCTGATTCAATATTGAACCATTTTCAGAGTTGCTGCAGGAAATAAACAAGTAAAATGTTGGCTATTCCACTGCATTTCTGAGCATTTAGAAGGTGGGTTTTAGAAAATCTAAGTGATTATTTTTACGGCATTGCGAATTTGTTAGCAAAATGAAAGGTGACCCAGTAACCTCAATTTTCACCAAACTGTAAAAAAATAATGAATGGCTTTTGTTAAATCAGTTTTCTCACCATGAAGATGTACCAATTTACAGAGTCATGGTATTTCATGTGACTTCAGTAGCACACTCAGAATGTGCTTTCCCTGGGAAAATGGAGAGTTGATTCTCTGAAATGATAGTTGTTTAAGCTGTCTAATTTTGGATGATGTGCACCCATGTTGCAAATATTTCAGGTGCCAAACTTGACTGTGATATGCGAAGTAGTTTGCTATCAGTGATGCCTGAACTTGAAAGGAACAAATAATTAATTTCTGTGCTTAATTCCCTATAAGCACTCTGCCGTACTGTTCTAGGTTAAATTCAATGGAACCACTTTTCTCTATTGCTGTTGTGGTTATAATTGAAGTTGAGAACTTGATGTGATTGTTCTATTGGGACTCTGTTTAAATTAAGATGTGTGCTCAGCATATGGTTAAAAAATGTGCAACATAAATGTTTAGCCAACTGTTTGCTACTTGGTGTTTCAGAGAAACAATGATGTTTCATATGGTGATTGACTAATATATTCAGAGTCTCAAGTCTATTCAGGTGCAACTGCGATTTGAGCAACGTGCGTTTCTGGCCTGTGTATTATCCTAGCCTGTCTATATTTGGGCAGAATAAACAGGTGCTACCAGTCTGCACCAGTCTGGCTGCAGGTTTGTGGGTCAATGATCTCTTATGAGGATTGTAATCTTTATTCATGAAGACCGAAAGAATATGGTTTCTTGCCTGCCTGATAATTCAGCAGAAATATAATGGCTTCATGATCAACCACAACAAGGTTTCAAATACATCTTTCTGCTGAAAATACACATCTCCTGGGACACTGGACTGCAGTCTCACTCAGCTGCTATAGAGAAATTATTTAATGACACTTATAGCTTTGGTGGTTGGTAATTAAAATTCATGGGTTCTGCTGAGCAGTCAATAGCATCTGTCTTTATATTGCAGGCTGTTTGGACACAGCCCTGGTACTCAGCAGGGTCTTGTCTGGAGACTGTGGAAATCACTGCAAGAGCAAAGGAAATAGAGCACATGACCCACAACACTGTGATCTGCTTGTCAGATGGGTGAATAGGAATGAATTACATTTTCTTCTGAATATACAGTATGCTTTTTTCCCCAAGAAGTGGGAATTCTATTGATCACAGTTTTTTTTTTCTGTTTTCTGGTTTATGTACAGAAACGCCAACATTAGCTTTGATTTTCATTAAGTACCATTTTTGTTCTCTTACAGTGGAAATAATGATTTGAGAAAATGGCATATGTGGAGAAATAATTGAATAAAATCACTGAGCGCAAATGTTGCTTGTAAGGCAGCTCCTCATAACTAATTGAAACCTCATATCTTGTCTAGCCAACCATTCGCATGTTGATAATTATTAAAGACTCAGTACATATCAAATGGCACTCAATTGGGGTATCAAATGAATATACACCAATCAGCCATAACATTACGACCAATATTGTGGAGGTCCCCCTTTTGCTGCCAAAACAGCCCCAACCTTTTGAAGCATGGACTCCACCAGACCACTGAAGGTGTGCTGTGGTATCTGGCATCAAGTTGTTGGCAGCAGTTCCTGTAAGTTGCAAACTCGGGCCTCTGTGGATCAGACTTGTTTGTCCAGCACATCCCACAGATGCTCGATAGCATTGAGATCTGGAGAATTTGGAGGCCAAGTCAACGCCGTTAACTGGTTTTTGTGTTCCTCAAACCATTCCTAAACCACTTTTATAGTGTGGCAGGGCACATTATCCTGGTGAAAGAGGTCACTGCTATTAGGGAATACCATTTGCATGAAGAGCCACGCCTGGTCTGCAACAAAGTTTAGGTTGGTGGTACGTGTTAAAGTAGCATCCAAATGAATGGTAGGACACAAGGCTTCCCAGCAGAACGTTGCCCAAAGTATCCTACAGCCTCCATTGGCCTTCCTTCCTCCCATAGTGCATCCTGGTGCCACGTCTTGCCCTGGTGAGTAACGCACATGCACCCAGCCATCCACATGATTTAACCCTTTCGCAGGCAAATTTTGGCCCAGATGCATACCCCCACGGACGGATTAATTTTGGGTTTTTACCAAAATATGATTGTTATTCAAAATAACAATAAAATAACACCAAATCTCATAATAAGTTTCCCATAACTGATGTTTTTATGTTTTAATCCTCTCCAGAATCGCTTAAAATCGTTTGGATCCAAGTCACTCCCCGCTCTCTGGATATTCAAACTCATCGTCAGAGTCATTCAATAAAGCAAAAACTTCATCCACGTTGTATTTACGTTTAGAAACACGGCTAGAATGCCAGCTATTTGTACTCGTCGATGCCATGTTCACATGTCCCACAATTTGACCGGAAGTAGTCTCAGATTTAGCGTTTTTAGGAAATCCCATGCCTCGTTCACGGCTAAAAAATACAGTGCTGGGTGACCTGAGAGAGACAGCCAATGGTAATGAGCGTAACTAACAAGGGAATTCCCGCAATCGGGGAATTTAAAGAAGACTTTATAAAACACGTTGGTTAAAACGACAAAAATGTCGCTGTGCCTGCGAAAGGGTTAAGAGGTGTGATTCATCAGACCAGCCTACCTTCTTCCATTCCTCCATGGTCCAGTTCTGATGCTCACGTGCCCAACGTGGGCACTTTCGGCGGTGGACGGGTCAGCATGGGTACCTTGACCGGTCTGCGGCTACACAGCCCCACACGCAGCAATCTGCAATGCACAGTGTGTTCTGACAAGAACCAGCATGAGCTTTTTCAGCTATTTGAGCTACAGTAGCTCTTCTGTTGGATCGGAACACACGGGCTTGCCTTCGCTCCCCACACGCATTACTGAGCCTTGGCCACCCTTGAATCTATTGCCAGTTCACCAGTTTTCCTTCTTTGGACCACTTCAGACCTGGAACATCCCACAGAGCTGTAGTTTTGGAGATGCTCTGACTCTAGCTATCACAATCTGACCCTTGTCAAAGTTGCTCACATCCTTACCCTGGCCCATTATTCCTGCTTCCAACATGTCAACTTTGAGGACAAAATTTTCTTTTGCTGCCTAATATATCCCATTCTCTGATAGGAGCCACTGTAGCAAAATAATCAATATTATTCATTTCTCCTGTCAGTGGGCATAATGTTACGGCTGATCATTGCAAATCAAATGTATGAATAATTACAAAAAAACTTTTTCTGCTATAATGTCATATTTTCACATTACTACTAATCTGATTTATTTCAGAGACCTGGTCTTGATATTTCTCATGGATTTTCTGTAAACTTCAGTTGCATATTATCCTTTTTGATGAATATGACAGAATATACTGTATGTGTATTTGGTCTTGCAGACAAATATCTGAGCGTAACGCCTCGTGGGCATGTTCATGAATAGAAAGCAGGGCAGTCCTGATTTCTTGTGTGAGATTTATGTATAAACAGGGTGAGTGTTATAGTGCAGGGAAAATGGAGCGCACACAAACCTGTCTTCCTGAACATATGGTTGGCTGGCGATAAGGAGCCATGTGTGGCAGGTCTATAAAGTAATCTCCTGCTTGATGTGGACAGGTTGGGGATCGTGGAGTGCTGCTGAAAATGATTTGGACAGGTCTTGCATTTTCAAGGGAAAAAAACCTATAGGATTGGTTCTTGCATGATTCTAAGCTTGTGATCTCAAGGTAAGAGCTATATTTAAGGTGCTGTCATTGCTTGTAATATTATTTATTTATTTTTGTCCTCATACGTGCCCTGACTTTCAGACTCATGCAGTGTTCTCTCAATAGTTTTTTCATCCTTTAAATGTGTCAGACATTTTTTAGATGCTTAATTTGGGGCAGCCTGTTTGACAGTTTGGCTTAAAGAATTTCATTATTTTAGTAGATCTGTCTGGATAAAAAAAATACCATCGACAACCCCAACATGATTTGTTCTTTTGAAAACCATCTTTAAACAGGAGATTGGATCAATTTCTTTATCACTGGTCCTGTTCATTCTCTTATTGTAGTAATTTGGACCTTTTTGGGTAATATTAAAGTCTCTGTCTGGAATGGTAACCCTGAAAGGCAAGAGGTTTCATTGTTTTTTTTTTTTTCTTTTTTTGCCAGCAGCGGCAGCTGACGATACCCTAATTTTTTCTGCTTGCTACACACCTTTATTTTTGCAGTAGAATTTCTTTTAAACCTGAACTAAATTAATGAAAGGTTTGATGGTGGCTGCGTTACAGATTGACATCTGATTTCATTAAGATACAGAGCAAACATTCCTTGAGACTTACTTTTTTAAATGGTGAAAGCTAGTCCTTGCCCTTGACTTGACTCATTTTTAATGTTCCCTGTGTCTGCATGAAATCAGTACTAATGGAATTTTGAGCTCATCCTGTCATGGTTTTGGATGTTTGTGCGTGTGTTTCGGACTTTTCTTTGTGGATCTCGTCCCGGGACGATATTGTATTCTATTTCAATCGGATTCTTTACCCAGCTGGCTGATTGAACTAGGGCAGCGCTTCCCCGGACTCTATATAAGCCGGATGTTCACCACGTCTCTTTGCTAGAGTGTCTGTTTGTAGCTAAGCACTATAGCCGAAGCAGTGGCGTAGCCAGAGGGTGGGCAAAGACACGTCCTTTTATGACAGCGATTAGTCCTAGCTAGTTCTTAATCATTTTCCTTTATTGACGCGTTTTCCAATTATCGTAATTGGCAACTGAAGACACAGTTTCTCTCCATACGAGATCTAACTACGATGAAATTATGGGCTAAACTTAGGACAGCAAAATAATTTGCTTATTAATAGGCCAATGTTTTGCGTTGATTGAACTGGTCCGTGTTCCAATGAAACGCGGACTTTCACTCTCGGTATTGTATGGGTTGATAAAAAAAAAGTGGCACTCGGCAGTTCAATAGGCTATAAAAAGCGTACGGCTCCAGCTATTTGCGTGAGAGTCGACAGGTGTGCAATTTTGAATAAGGTTAATTTAAATACGGCAAATACGTGTCCAAATGAATGATTGTCGTCTTACCTAATCGGGGAGAACAAGCAGCACCTATTAAGTGTGGAGTGCTCTCGGAGTGAACCTTCTGTTATGAAAATGACTGAGAACAGGTCAGGACTAATAATTGTTTTAAACGGATGTTTTGTGCACCCCAATTCTCTGTTCTTGTTCCGCAACTGTACTGAATTTTGCCCATGATTTAATTGCTGTTAGATCGCATATGGAGAGAAACCGTGTCTTCAGTTGCAAATTACGATAATTGGAAAATGTGTCAATAAAGGAAAATGATTGAGAACTAGCCAGGACTAATTATTGTCATAAAGTGACGTGTCTTGGCCCACCTTCTGGCTACGCCACTGAGCCAAAGATATCTGTAGTCAGGTTTTGTATGACTTTCTATCTTCTAATTATTGGAGTTTCTTCTCCCTTTTTCTATCTCGCTTTGCTTCCGTGGTTCGGACTATTATACGTCCTTTGGAAGCGCGAGTACTTTCGTTTGGTCTGTATTATTCTCTGTGTTTGTACTGTGTCCGTGCTACTCTCCTTCTCTCTGGTCGTTGCACCTGGCCTCAATACTCTACTGGCCATTACACACTTTTCAAGAAGAAATATGCTCCTCTTAAGTGAAGCCTCAAGTAGCTCACACAATAAATAGATACAACACAAATAAACAGGCATTCTAATATACATCGTAGATGAAGGAGATATTATTGCCTTAAAAAATAAATAAATAAACTCACCTCGCCTTTCTGGGCTTACATAGCCTCAACAAAAACCAGCATAATCAAAAACCTTCAGCTTAAAACTGCAATTGTTGTGCATCAGGAAAACACCGTTTTATGTCTTACGGCCAGCAAAACACAATGTTGTCACTGATTTGAATCATATTGACTTTTTCAACGATTAAATTTCAGCAAAGACAATCTGTATTGATGAGTGCACTTCTTATTTCTAGGGTGGCAGTTATCTGTGTCATTTCAATTAACTGAGTACCCTTTTCTGCCTTGACCCTCTATCTTATTGCTTTCCTCGCAACATAGGAAATTGCCATTGGAAATATAAATACACTGCCATCAGGGTTGGCTGATAATAGCATCAACCAGACATGTCCATTAACTCTTCTTCTGGCTTATATGCAGAGCAATCTTCTCATCTGATTTTCTTAGATCTATTATGGATATTAAATGCGATCAATGAAAAGAAATATTATTGTATTTTGTATCTTATGTACGAAATGTATTTTTGCTTTGCCCATATATGTGTATTCTTGTATTTTCACCTTTGTGATAAATTTGGGCAAGTGTTTTTCTGTCTTTGAGCTTACTCTCAGTTTAAAGGGGAGGAATCCATGGAAACAGCCCTTCGCCACACAGTGTAAAGCTAAATTTCACTCCTATACAGAGCTTCAATTTTCAGCATAGCATTAACCCACACCCACAATACATCACAGTTGCAGTAAGGCATTATTGTTAGGGCTGTGTTCCGGTCCATTATGTGCTTCCTGTATAGGACTTGGTACCGAGACTATGTTGTCGCATGAAACAGCATATCGTCGGCCCGCTGATAAAACCTCATATCTTCAAAATGATAAACTTTACAGGAAAATAAAAAATAAATAAAAAATTTTAAAAAACCATTTAATAATATAAATATCTAAATATAACTTAAAATATAAATAAAATTTAAAAAAGTTTAATTTTGCATATAAAAATAGTGGACATACGAGTTTTTGTTTCTTATCAATTTGGAGATGCAAGGTTTTATCAGCAGGCCTACAATATACTGTAGTAACCCTGAGGTACAGTACATGTTACCAAAATAGTATGAAATTCTGGTTATGTACAAATGCAGGCTTTGCGGTCCCTTCCCAGAGAAAACTCTTTAGTCTAGACCAATGGTTCTCAAACTCAGTCCTGGGGCACCACTGTATATGCAGGTTTTCATTGCAACCATAACTGCAGTCCCAGAATTCTGTTAAGCAGTTGATTTGTCTTAATTAGTTGAATTTCATTTATTACCCTCTGACTTCACATTATGCAAGAACTAGCAGCACCTGCCATGGGGAATGAAAGCCCCACATCCATATTGAGTTGATAATGCAATATTGCAAGTAATTGCGCAAGGTTTAACATATTGACAGATCAAAGTAATTCAAAGATTAATTAAAGAGCTCCTGTAGGTTGTTTCACACAAGTTTAAAGTTAATCGCTTCTTTTCCCCACAATATTAACACAAAACAGGTATGAGTCATTGTTACTTGCTTTGCTGTCGAACTCTTCATTATCTAATAAATGAATAGATTTAGTGATAATGTATCAATTATGCAAATTAAGAGCCTACTGATTATTTAAAAGTCACTAGTATATTTTTGTTTTAATTTCTCTTTTTATTCAGCTGTTTCCCATACACCAGGATGTGAGTATGGAACTTTTATTGTTCAAAGCAAGCATAGCAATTTTTGACAATGTTGCTTGAAAGGTTAATGAAGAGAAATTACCCTCATTAAAATCTTGGATTGCATTTGTGGCTGCAAAAAAAATGAAGAAAAAAAAAACAGCATGCACAGTGGTCCTCCAGGACTGAGTTTGAGAACCACTGATGTAGACCTTGTAAGCCCCTCCACCCACATTAATATTCACTTCTGTCTTGCCCAATGATAAATATCGTCTAACACAATATATACTGTATGGTGAATTATATGCACTTTTTTATAACCACTTAATTAATGGAGATGACCCTTTTTTCAAGTATGAGTGTCAAAATACAATTACAAACACTCTATGTCTGAGCTCAGTGATGTATGCTATGAAGTACTCAGTATACTACTGTGTATAGTTGCTTTATTTTCTAATCTAACTTTGCTCATGTTTCAGGCGATATAATTTTACAAGAGTCTATTAGCTCAGTGGCACACCAGGTTATACAAAGGCTATTTTATTGCCAAATGGCTCACGCTGTTGCCCCACGGTAAGAGGGTTGTGGGTTTGAATCTGGCATGGAGCATTTCTGCGTACACACCAGCCCCCATGCAGCCAAGATCCAGAATAAGATGGCTAGCTGCCACTTAATCACTCATGGACTTGTAGTTTTTTGGTTGAGCTTTTTTCTCTGTGATGAATGTTAGAGTAGATATTACAGTATGTGACCACATTCTTAAATACTGAAACTACAGTATTTAAGTTTCACACAGTCAGAGTTGAATTCAGACACATCATGACATCAATGTCCTTATTGAAAGAATTTGGTCAAAATTGATTAAAACATATTGTAGATGGTATATTGACCATGAGTATTTCGCATGTTCCGTAATTTTTTCTGTTTCATTTAATTTTCCCATTTATGTTTCTTGTTTCTTGGGCACATTGATTATCGGTGGTGGAAGTAATTTGTCGCCTGCAGGTCAGTGAGCTTTAATTTCTGAGAAGGGCTTGATTTGGTGCGCTAAACTGGGCTTATGTAGCTGTCCTACTACGTGCCAGTGTCTGCTTCTCTCGAATGGGCCATCCGACACCTTTAACACATGTAGCCGTCCTACTACATACCCATCTCTGTCTCCTCAGGGCAATCATACCTCACTCCGTGAATTCACTCCTCTCACTGAGGGTGAAGTGTCAAAACTCCTATCTTGTAGCCGTCCTACTACATGCCAACTTGACTCGGTGCCAACCAAACTCTTGCAAGAAATATCCGCAGCGGTGACACCTGCAATCACACATGTGATTAATGCCTCATTGAGGTCGGGCACAGTTCCCACTTCATTCAAACTGGCAAGGGTAAAGCCTCTCCTCAAAATACCTTCTCTCGACCCTACCCGGGTTGAGAACTACAACCCAAATTCCGAAATAGTTGGGACAAAGTGTAAATTGTGAATAAAATCAAAATGCAATGACTTTCAGATCACGAGCCAATATGTTATTTGCAATAGAACATAGATAACATTTCAAATGTTGAAACTGAGACATTTTACATTTTTATCCACAAAATGAGCTTATTTCAAATTTTCTGGCTGCAACAGGTCTCAAAAAAGTTGGGACACAGGCATAAAAGGACTGAAAAAAGCAATTAATATATAAGAGAATCAGCTGAATGAACATTTAGCAAGTAATTAAGTTAACTAGCATCAGGTGTGTAACATGATTGGCTATAAAAGGGATGTCTTAGAGAGGCTGAGTCTCTCAGAAGTAAAGATGGCCAGAGGCTCTCCAACCTGTGAAGGCTTGCCTAAAAAAATTGTGAAATACTTTAAAAACAATGTTCCTCAACGTCAAATTGCAAAGGCTTTGAAGGTCTCATCATCAACAGTGCATAACATCATCAAAAGATTCAGAGAAACTGGAAAAATCTCTGTGCGTAAAGAACAAGGCCGAAGACCTTTACTGGATGCCCGTGATCTTCGGGCCCTCAGACGCCACGGCATCACTCACCGGCATGATTCTGTTATTGACATTACTAAATGGGCCCAGGAATACTTCAAGAAACCACTGTCTGTAAACACAGTCCGCCGTGCCATCCACAGATGCCACCTAAAACTCTATCATGCAAAAAGGAAGCCATTTAAAATGGGCTGTAGTAAAGTGGCAAAGTGTCCTGTGATCAGACAAGTCCAAATTTGGCATTCTTGTTGGAAATCATGGGCGTCATGTCCTCCGGGCTAAAGAGGAGAAAGACCACCCCTCCTGTTATCAGCATTCAGTTCAAAAGCCAGCATCTCTGATGGTATGGGGATGCATTAGTGCATATGGTGTGGGACCCTTGCTTGTTTTAAAAAGCACCATGAATGCTGAAAGGTGTATAAAGGTTTTAGAGCAACGTATGCTCCCCTCCAGATGACATCTATTCCAGGGAAGGCCTGTGTATTTCTGCAGGACAATGCAAAACCACATACTGCAGCTATTACTGCAACATCGCTTCGTAATAGAAGAGTTCGTGTGCTGAACTGGCCTGCCTGCAGTCCTGATCTTTCACCGATTGAGAACATTTGGCGCATAATTAAACAAAAAGTCCATCAAAGGAGACCCAAAACTCTCCAGCAGCTGGAAGCCTGTATTATACAAGAGTGGAATCAAATTCCAATGGCTAAACTCGAGAAACTTGTCTCCTCAATGCCCAGACGCCTCCACTCTGTGTTAAAAGGAAGAGGGGATGCTACACCATGGTAAACAGGCCCCCGTCCCAACTTTTTTGAGACCTGTAGCAGCCATAAAATTTGAAATTAGCTCATTTTGGGCATAAAATTGTAAAATTTCTCAGTTTCAACATTTGCTATGTTATCTCTGTTCTATTGTGAATAAAATACTGGCTGCTGTGATTTGAAAGTCATTGCATTTTGATTTTATTCACAATTTACACTTTGTCCCAACTATTTCGGAATTAGGGTTGTACAGGCCGGTCTCGCTACTCAAATTCTTATCAAAGGTCATGGAAAGGGCAGTTTCCAGACAAATCACACAATTCCTCATTGCAAACAAAATCATAGACCCCTACCAGTCTGGATTCAAAAGTGGACATTCCACTGAAACAGCTCTGCTGTCTGTGACAGAGTCCTTAAGAACTGCCAAAGCAGCAGGTCTATCCTCAGTCCTTATTCTACTGGACCTATCTGCGGCTTTTGACACGGCAAACCACAAAATTCTGTTATCAGTCCTCGCTGATATGGGCATCTCGGGCAAAGCACTTTCTTGGTTTGAGTCATACCTCACTGGGCGTTCGTTTTCAGTGTCATGGCAAGGGCATCAACATCCCCGTCGCAACTCCTCTCCACTGGGGTCCCCCAAGGCTCGGTGCTGGGGCCCCTGCTCTTTTCCATGTACACAACATCATTGGGCCAAGTCATTCGTTCTTACGGATTCTCGTATCACTGCTATGCAGATGATACACAGCTCATGTCGTCATTCCAGCCAGATGACCCTACCATCTTGGCAAGAATATCTGCCTACCTCTCGGGTATGAAGGAAAAGCACCTTCAGCTGAACCTATCCAAGACCGAGCTCTTGGTGATTCCTGCTGAGCCATCAATCCATCACGAGCTCAAGATCAATATCGCCTCAAGTGAAATCACTCCATCCAAAGTGGTAAGGAATCTGGGTGTCATGATCGATGACCAGCTCTCCTTCTCAACTCATGTTGTCTCGGTTACCGGGTCGTGCCGATTCGGTTAATACAACATTAAGAAAACCAGGCCGTACCTAACCAACTATGCTACGCAAATCCAAGCAATGGTCATCTCTCGGCTTGACTACTGCAATGCCCTCATGGCTGGCCTTGCGGCCTGTGTTGCAAAACCTCTACAGATGGTCCAGAACGCGGCGGTGCGTCTGGTATTCAATGAACCCAAAAGGGCTCATGTCACTCCACTACTCATCAGCCTCCACTGGCTTCCTGTTGCAGCTCGAATCAAATACAAATCACTTCTGCTGTCCTACAGAGTGATATCTGGGTCTGCTCCCTCCTACCTCAACCCCATCATACAGGCTTACACACCTGGCCGATCACTGCGCTCCTCCCAGGAACGCCGTCTAGCAGTGCCATCCCTACGCACAAGGCACTATCAGGCTAGACATTTCTCACAGGCAGTTCCACGCTGGTGGAATGACTTGCCAGCCGCAACCAGAGCAGGGGCGTCCCTCTCTAGCTTCAAGAAGCTCTTGAAGACTCACCTCTATTGGGTCCACCCTCTCTCCTAACCAACTAACTCACTATTGTCTTTCTCTCCTTAAACAAATCCCATTGGTACTTATTTTGTTCTGTCCTGCTGTTTTGCTACAATTGCACTTCACCCAGTTATTTTTTTTCTTGATAATGTTTTGCTTACTGTACTTTGCCACTGATGCTTGATTTACTCCTTTTTGTAAGTCGCTTTGGATAAAAGCGTCTGCTAAATGCAATGTAATGTAATGTTATTTATGAGGCTATTCATAACTCAGAGACTGATTTGTGTGTGTTATTATTTTCTCTCTCCAATGTAATTGATTGTGAAATGCTTACAGGTCATGTGATCGAATGACAGACAGATTTTCAGATTAGCTTTGACTCCTATTTAATGGCATGGAAGCTCACTGGTTGCAAAGCTGTGGCTTTTACTCACAATAGGCAGCTTAATTTTGCCAGCAAGAGGCTGAGGGTGGATCTATGGTCCTAACAGTTAGTAGTAGAATGGCACGTGTAACTGCGTACCAGAGTGCTATGATCAACAGAACTTGCCAAATTAAAGAGCACATCCGTCCTGTTTGCCTGCTTGGCCTCATGCACGAAAAACACTTGTTGGGAGGAACAGACAGTTTCTGTGATTCAGTGCCTGTTTCTTGAGTTATGTAGGGATACAAATAAATATAATGTGACTTGTCTCCAAGAAGCGGCTCATTTCAAAAGATTTCGAACTATCTATTGGTGCTTGCACATCTTACTTTTATGGCTTGTTTTTCAGTGGCTTTTTTAAAAGTGAAACTCTGGCACAAACAGTGAGACGTCTTAAATTAGGTCACCAAAGAGGAAATACTGCATTGCCCATAATGTGTATTTCTGAATTATGCTGCTCTCAGGTTGTTTTTTTCAGTCTTTAAGGCTTCGCATTTATTGACTGTCTATGTTAAACATGTTTACACAAGTGTCCCATTAAAAGCCCCATTACACATTAAGGAAACTTACCTTGCATGTTTTGAACATTCTTCAAGGCAGGAATCCAATAAAATTTTAAAGACATACATTTGTTTAGAAAAGTACATTTACCAGTTTAGGTATCAGTAGTCGAGTTTTCATCCAAATATATAGAAAATATATAGAAAATGCAAATTTAGCTGCATGCACTACTGTTATGCAAATATTTGGAGATGGGAGCATAGCACTATGCAGTAGGTGGCGCTAATTCTCTAGTCAGATGCCATATATTGCTGCAGAAGAAGAGTCATTCTGCTTTTACCTCACTCTAGTGTAGCAGAAACTTGAATGGGTTTAAGTCACATGTATTCTGTACGTCATCATCTATTTTCTGAATTGTATTTACTCGCATTGGCCTTTTTTGATATGCAACCTTTTCTGCCTGCCCCAAGAGTAAAAAACGTTTTTTCAATATTTCAAGATTTTTTAGAATTTTCTGCGTTTCCACTCAGGTTTTCTATGCTCAAATTGAAAATGCACTTAAAATTAGGTGGATGGAAATGCACCTAGTGTTTCATCCTGTGTATTAAGTTGCAGTTTGCCCGGATGGGATTTTTCTTCAACACCTTCTTCGCATTGGGTTATTGGTGACAGGGGGTAGATGCAGAACTCAGGCGCAGAAGATAATTCAGTTCACAGGTTTTATTAGTGCTTGTGGTCGGACAATCCAGGTTGGTCACAGGCAGTACTAAGGGACAAATCCAGAATCAAAGTTCAGTCTAAGTATCAAAACCAGGAAATATGTATGCCAAAGGAAAATCACTGAGAGAAATCGTAATCCAAAAATGAACATAAGTAATGCACTGGTAATCAATCCACCACTGGGGACTGGACTGAATAATATACCCAAAAAAATCAACCAAACCATAAGTAGGAGTACAAGGTATCAAGCAATGCTTATGGTTAGACGCACTGAAATGGAGGAATATAAAAGGTAGCTAAGAAGCTGAATACATTGGATGCAGGTGCCATGAGTTGAGGAACATGCAGTGAGGTGTGGCGACAAATAAAGGAAATATCTAACCATTCACAATGAATGAGGGGCGGTGCAATAGCAAGAGTGAAAACAGGAAACACGTGCCAAGTGACAGATGAATGGAAATGCTGGACTAATACATAGAACTACTAAAATAAACCATGAAACAAGAAAAAAATGTTTTACAAATGCAAAGTATTCAATAATAACAATAATATAGACTCCAACATTGACAATTGTCATCTTGCTGTCCTGTTTGCCCTTCGGCCTGGGCAGTTGTCATTGCAGAGAACATCTTTGCTTTGATATGTGGCAAATATTTACCTGCATATATTCACCTCTTGCTGCAATGTCGGTAATCACTGTTAAGTGACGTCACGCAAATGGAAGGCTGGGGCATGTGCAATGGGATCAAAGTTTGATGGCTGATCACAAAACTTGGTATAAATCTATTTTGTTGCTTTTTACACTGCAGATTGCAAAACTGGAATGGATTCATGGTAAACCACTTAGCCAAGTTCTTTCGTAACTTCAATGTTAACTTGGAGATGACCTACGCTGAATATCCACTCAAATATGAGGGAAGGTCTGCTTTATATTCATATTCACTCAGACATTTTGTCACATGTTTAAATTAAATGAAGCTTTAAATTTGTGTTTAAATTAGCAGTGGTTCATTCAAAATCGCAATGTAGTCTGGGTTCATGTAGCCCTAGATGGCTTTGCCAGAGATGCAACTCTCCTCAGGAAAGTACTAAGGAAACTAGCTAACTCGTCAGCGAGAGTGTTGGCCGCATTTGTTGCAGGTGAAATGCGATATAATTCAGTGGCTTATGGTCAGATGTCATTTATAGCGGTCCACATAGGTTAGCTGTTCTAAAAGATGGGAGCTTTGAGTCTAAATTGACATTAAATGTTATAGGTTAGGGTATGCCAGTCATGCTATGGTAGCTTTTTAGCAGGGACCCTCTACAAGTACTAATTAGCATGTAAGATCCAGCTGTCAAAAACCTGTTCACAAAAATCTATCCCCTTACTGTGGCATTGTGTCATGATTTTACTGATTACATCAATTAATGAGATAGGTACAATTTTGTTTCAATTTCAACTTCTTCAGCCCCGAAATTTAAATGTTGTCTATAGTGCACGGAGCAGACTTAGGGGTACAGCCTTACAAATTCAAAAGCCATATAATCTAAGTCATGTTTATTATACCGTATCCCATGTTTTAAACATTTTAAACAACATCATCATATAATTTATGCTGTATTATTACATGATTACATTCCTTTCATATCTGCAATATAATATACTGCATTGTTATATATGTGCATTTATAAAATAAATATATAATTTCAGAAAATCAAATTATTGTACTTCGACACCAAATATTTTCCTAATACATGATTAAATTAAGAATTGAGGAATTAAGATATTGCACAGGGAATGTGAGTGCATTAACAAAGCTGTCATCTTCAAAACAATTCAATTCAAATGGTGTTCACTTTAATACATGATAGATTTAGCAGTTGAACTTTACTAGACGCTTGACATGGAAAATGTTGCTGAGGTTTAGATTCCACAACAATGAAATGAAGGGATCAAATGTTTTTATATATTTTAATCATTCAGGGACATAATTCCTCAGTTTGGCACTGAAATTAAAAGTCTTCTGAATTTGATCATGTGATCATGAGAGAAGAAGCTTCTTGTTTTAATGTTCATTTAATCAAACTAGACAATGACCGATCATGATTCCAGACTGATGTGCTCAAGTGGTCTGTTGATCCTAACAAAAGCTTAGGTTGCACATTTAAAAGGCATACAAAATTCCTTTTCTTTACATTGATTTTGAAAACTTTCTTCTTTTTTTTTTAAAGTATGCCATTGCATTATCAAGAAAACCATTCATTGTTATTGTTAATGCGTTTTGTTCTGTAGCCTATGTAGGCCATTTTATTACTATTATCTTTGAACCAATTCAATTTTTTTTTACTTTTTTGTTGTATTTCATATGCATCATGTCCTTCCACATTAACAAATATGTGTTGTTTTGTGTTCCCTGTGCTTTGATGTTGCAGACATGGACGGCCATTCATCCCACTGGATCTCCAGTGGTCACCCCTCCGCTGAGCGAACGGTATGGAACCCAAAGTTCTGCGTAGTTACTGACAGTCAGCTGGTTTTACTGGACAAAGAAGAGGTATTTACTCCAAGATGGTTACATTAGGCTTGTCTGCATCCTGGAAGACATGGTGCACTGGTGGTGTGGAGGTCAGGTGTAGGCAACTTTGATAGCTTTTACAAATCTGAAACCTCCTTCACGAGTCAACATTAATGCATTTTCCTGGGAAGGGACACAGCAACCTGGACCCATGAATCAAAAGCTGACATGGTGAATACTCATGTTTCAGTTGCTTTATTTCTCAAAGAGTATCTGCTGCTATTGCTTGGCCCAGTTGCTCACAGTTTGTTAATAGCATAAAAAGTAATTATTATGTATATTTTATATCCCCTATTTGAATATGCTGTTTGTACTTGTAACTAATACAGTAGTAGATTGGTTTCATAGCAACTCAGGGGTGTACCAATTGCATCTTTCACTTTTACCTTTCTTGGCGATGCGTCTAGCCACACTGCTTCCAGTCCTGGTTACTCACTTCCTGTGTCATTCCTTCTGGATTGTTCTGATTGGGCCAGACAGGAGGCACGATGTTATTGCGCTCGGAATCAGATGTCTGTAGTTCAGCTTTGTAATGAATAGCACTGAAAGGATTGGGACTCGAGAATGCCGTAGGTGTTGTCCTGGTGGGTGCTAACAGTATAATGTGTTCTGTTGTCTTGAGCCGGATTTTCTGTAAGTTCATGGCAGACACAAAGCATAAAGTTGATTTGAAGGAGTTTACTTGTTTTTTGCTCTTTTCCCTCTTGGGGATGATAACATTTTATTTTTACTGCAATACCCTTTACAGCTTTAAGCTTGAAGCTCCACTTGGCTTTTCCCTGGGTATTGTGCTGTTCACCAACATGGCTTGACAGTTTAGGGTCAGTGTCAATCTCAGAGTTAAAGATCAAGGCAAGGAAGATGACCTAACTGAGTTCTGAACAATGTCCCGAGGTAACACCTGAGAATACTTCATTTATCCTCTTTGTCTGTATTTCCCTTCCATCTCTTTCTTGATCTTTCTCTTTATTTTCTTGGCTGTATTCATCTTGCTGTCCTCTTTTTCTCTTCTGTTTTTGTCTTCATTTGATTAATTTTCCTTCTTTTTATTCTTCTTTAATTGTCTTTATCAACACTTATTTTTAAGGAAGTGAAACACATATACTGACAGCGCATTCTCTGTACTGTAGTTTAATATAGTGACAGATAGGCATACTGCACCCCTTCGGAACTTTCTTTATTTTTCTATTTTTATTTAAGTGCATAATACACAATGGAGCCAAAACCCTGAAAGGATTCCCAGATTCTGCAAATGACGTTAATTATCTTGAAACAACGGTGCATGTCAAGGTCTACAGACTGAGCTTAGACAGTAAGTTAACAGTCACTTCTAATGGTTGACGTGTTGAATGTGGGAGAAATGGGACCTGAACAACTTTGACACATTCCAAATAGTCTTGGTCAACTGATTGGGTCTGAGCATCATTGAAGTAGCAAGGCCTTTTGGCTGCTCCCAGTCAGCAGCGGTGACTTCCTCCTGACGGTGGTCCAAGGAAAGATAAACCATGAACTGGCAATGGGTTGTCAGGCACCCAAGACTTATCAAGGCACAAGGGCAACAAAAGCCATCCCATCTGGTCTGAAACGACAGAATGGCTACTGTGGCACAAGTTGCGAAGAATTATAATGATACTTATAAGAGGGATGTGTCACAACACACAGTGCATTGCACCCTATTGCATGTCGCGCCACGTAGCTGCTGACCAGTCTGATTACCTATTCTAACCCCGGTCTGCTGTCAAAAGCGCCTACGATGGACTTGTGAGCATCCTAACTGGAGCAATTGAAGAAGGTCACCTGGTCCAGTAAGTCCTGTTTACCCTCTCACCATATGCTTCGGCTGGGTACACGTGCAGCATTTACCTGGGGAAGATATGGCACCAGGATGCACTGTGGAAGGAAGACAAGCTGGTGGAGGGAGTGTGCTGCTCTGGGAAATTTGCTGCTTGGAAATCCTGGGTGGGCGTGAGTTTGTCTGAGCTGTTTTGGCACCACAGCAGGGACCTACACAAAATTAGGCATTTGGATTAAATGTTATGGCTGATCGGCATATGAATTGCAACACACCATACCTTCATCTAAACATTGTACCTATGTGTTGGGTGAGAGGTTTGTAGTAAAATGACAGTAGTAAGTTCTTGAGGCAATGCAAAATTATACACCTAAAGTTTTTGAGCAAGAAAAAATTTACACCGCTAGAAATTATCGACCAAAAATGTTGAATGTACCAAAGTGCGCAAATACACTTGTGTAGTTATGTTTATTGAAGGATTTATGATAGTCCTCTGATTTAATTTCTTAAAAACGAAAGCTGGGGATTCAAGAAAAAATACATTGAAAAGTAAAGTTCTGAGATGGAAAACCACTTTAAAATATTCAGTGTTGTAAGGGTTGTGCTTCCAATACTGGTGATATGCACGGAGGACAGGAAGTTGAGGACTGGACTCAGGTGCAAGGATGGACTTGTTTGTATTTTATATGCCTTTGGCACAGCAGGAAGGCACATGCGATGCACTACAAAACCATACAGGAATCAAGGTTCCTGAATAATACACGTGATTAGTAAAACAAACACTGGGCTTGAGCTACAGTAGCAATGTATTATTAAAATAGAAAAGAAGAAGGAAATGAAGTTCCTGATAAAGTTAAAGTGCTGATATAAACAATAAATAGCACTAAGTACAAGAGTTATAATATATACACGCGGAAATGCGGGAGATAAGTCTACATAAGACTAGAGGTTTAACACAGGCATGTGGCTTATGAGACTTCGCAAAGACTGAGTGCGAAGCTCGGTCTCAAAGAGTAAAACACTACCACACATTGGAAATGAACAATAACTGCATGCGATGATCGCAGGGTTGAGAATGCGGTCCAGGTCTTAATAGACCGGTGAGTTTGAAGGCTGGAGGCGTGACCTCACAAGTGCATCTCTGCGTTTGTTCTGAGGGGATTATATTGTCAAACTCGATTGAGTTGTTTACTAATCAATTGTTTCTTAGTTGCTACCGATTCATTTTTACTTTCCATGGTTCCACCAAGCCAGGGAGAGCAAAAATAAACATTGGCTATAAGAAAAAAATCATTTGTTGTTTTCTCTCCACAGAGATGTGGAACTTTAGTCTATGAAAAAAAATCATTCTGAGCTCCCAGGCAACCTTACTCTGTTACTACCTACAACATTCAGTTGTATGTGAGAAAATTCCCAAAAATTGAGCTTAAGTCAGATGTGTCCATTACGCCTGGCATCATTGAATCCCTCCCCTATGGCTGTGTGTGCCATGCCAACTACAAGAGCTTAAAATTTCTTATAGACTTTTTTTTTGCCAGGATTGACCCCGCAAATTTCTTTTATTATAATACACTCCCATATCAACAGCTACATGCATGAAATTTTCAGTTATCTAGGTCCTAAGTATGAAAAATAAACAATTTGATGCTTAAAATGTATTGTTTTCAACTGCAGAGAAGGTGTAATTGTATGGCAAACAGTATTGGTGGTTGTTTTAAGTTGGTGAAGAAAATTTTACATTGGCTTATAGGCTGTGGCCAATAACTGACAAGTCTGAGTGAAGTCAGTTTCAGCTTTTAGGAGTTCGCTGAGGAAAAAATAAACCCTGTCTTTCTGCTTGAGTAGCAATATGGCTGTAGTAAATGAGTGGTCAGTGTGGAAAATTGAGGCTTTATGACACTTTGAGTGCAGAGGGTAGAAGCCACTTGATGGCCAAAGAACATGTGTCAGGCTGTGGAGCAAAATGCTGAAAAAAAATAATTTTCTCTCAATCAGGAGGTTGAAAGTTAAACTGTTGACGTGATTTTGCCATTGATGTGGCAAAACGTAGATATGTAGGCCTATCTCGTTCAGCCATTATTCTGTTGGGATGGTTTTTTTTTAATTATTTCTACCGTTAGCAGTTGGCAGTGAATATATGTTATTGGGTTGAATTTATACACTGCAGAGGGTTGCAGACCAGAAATGAACAAGAGTATTTTTACTGGTGCTTATGTAAAGGGAAATGTTAGTTTGACCAGACAACTGATTAGCTGTGAGGAGTATAACGCAGGGAGGGCAATAAAAAAGTTATGGGCACTATTAGCATAGCAGTACAGCAAAATATAAAATAAAATAAAGTAAATAAATAAAAAACTAATCACTTCTATATGATAGTTCATAAGAAGTGAAAGCCAAAAGGATTAGACCCAGAAGGTAAACCTCATAAGAACCACCCCCGTATAGTGTCATTGACTTGATGTTAAAAGCAGAAGTTAACAATGAAACTGAAAAAATTAAAGCCATATTCGTTCTTCTTGCCTACCTTTTGCATGACCTTTATATGCCCGATTAATTTTTAAATTTGCCTTTGGTGGCCAGATGCATCCATTTTGGGTCCACTGGAGACAGGAAGAGTGGTAAAGAGTGGTGTTGTTTTCAATGACAGTTGCATTGACATGCTGACAACTGCAAAGCAAACATGGCCCCTGCATTTGTGCTGTGCTATTTGTTTCAAAGACCAGCTGGCTGTGACAACCCATGTTGGAAATGTCTAGCCACTGGAACAGCAAGGTGAACAGACAATCCCGTAATGGTTCTGCTAGTGACCTGTAGATTGGCAGAAAGCAGAGCTATCTGCAGTTCATTTGGAAAACTCTGTCACCGATGCAGGACAGACCGTGACTGTGTGGACAACACAAAGTTATATCTTTAAGAAAAAGGAAGACGGTAGTCCTGTGGTAAAGCTGTCCTGTGGGCTCTGTTAGCACATCTTTTCTACAGTGTTTTTACATCAGTATATTGTGTTATGAATTGCATAAACATTACCTCCTTTGCATCAAGCGAACAACAGACCATTTTGCTGCATTTTTTTGACGCCATTGCTATATTTAGCTAGATAAGCAATGGATGAATTGCAAACGTTCCCAAGTATAGCACACCCATGCTGGTGGAAAGTAGCTTTCATAAAGGCAACGTTGTCCTCAAGAGTGCGACCAGTAATATACTTTTGCCTTTAAGCAAAATCTTCACACCTGGTGTGTTGCTTTCACAGAAGTACAGTTAGTAGAGGTTTATTGCTGATGGTGATCTATCTTTGTCTCTGTAGTCCTGTGACTTGTATTGTAGATGTGCCATGCTGGAGGGGGCAGTCGGTGATCTTCATTGTTCTGTGTCCTCGGATGTTTGTGACTGTGTGTTTAGGACTTGGCCGATCCACCCTTTTATGTAGTCGAGCCAAGCTTTGGTGCTTGCCTTCCACTGTGCCCTTGAGAATGGTCTTGGACAGAGTTATGGCGATTAATGTGGCCAAACCATGCAAGCGTGTGGGGCCTCAGAACATCACAGTTGGTGGCAATTTTTGCACCATATCAGAGTAAACGCACAGTCATGATGGAGCTGATAAGAAGCCAGCAGTTACATGTTTATCGCTGTATATAAACTAATGTCTGGAATTGGAAAGGTTTAAATTTTTGAAGTGGAAGAGTCATCACTAAGATGATAAATATCAAAACTGCTTTTCAACTACACCCCTCTCTCAATAAACTCTGGGCATGTCATTTAACACCAATATTAATTAAATTTCAATGTTAACTGAAGGTGAAGCCATTTATTTTTGAATGCTCGTCTTAAATAAAGGGAAAGTAATATGCATAGTTCGCTGGAAAGGAAAACCAATCACAAGCCGCAACACATCATTTTAAAGAGAAAAGGCTCAGACGAAGTTAATGTTCCTGTGGCAGCAGACTTTTTGCAAAGTGATCTATTTCACTGATATTGATGATAGGACATCCATCTCCTCATATTTTTTAGTCTCAGGGCTAGCAATGTTAAAATGGAAGGTATTGTCCTATTTGCCAGTTGAGACATTTCCTTTGATATGGGCTATTGTACTCTTTCATCCATTGTCACTGAGTGAACAAAGATGAACTGCCTGCATGGAAAACTAAAGTCAAAACTAAGATTTGTGAAAAGGGCCAATCTACTTTGAACAAGAAGTTTCAGAAAGAATGATTCCACACCTTAAACATCAATAAACACACGAGATAGGTGGCTTGCTTTAAAATGTTTTGAATTAGGGGGACATATTTAAAAAATATGACTGATTGTGATTATAGCTAAAGTTTCATTCGCCATATTATGCATTCGATTGTTTAACATGTTTCTGAGGGCAGCAATGAAGCTGCCCCATGGGATCTGATGTTAGGCCAAGCGCAGCTGGAGGCTTTGACACCATCACACGAATGCAAGTCTTCTGGAGTCAGTCCAGGTTTAGGCTTCTCTAATGTGATCATTATGCTGATATCATCATGTGATACTGGGAAGAAACATATTTCACCAATTATGTTTTCCAGTCAACATGCACATAAGAGTCAACATAGGGTAATGTCGGCATTGCTGAGAGGAATGCAGCAATGCCATGGCATTAGTTCCAGGTCCCAAGAAGCGTGAAGTAAGCAAGGCCTAACTCCCGGGGTCGGAGATTAGCGACTTGTGCCCATGAGAGATGGAGGGTTCTGGAAAAGTGCCAGTGGCTGTATTGATGTCCCTGGTTTGCTGCTGCCTCACCTTCTCGAAGTAATGCAGTGGCCGCAGGCGGCTCGTTTCAAACATTTCGATTTTCCTTCTGGCTGCTCTCAGAATCGCTAATGAAGGCTTGTGAAAGAAATTGCACCTGATGACTGCACATATCCTGCCCTCTCTGGCTCCAACTAATACTTTGAGCCAGTTGGGAAGCGGAGTAAAATTTTCAATTTATTAAGATGCACTTACCAAATCTGTGAAAGTTTCCTGCATTATTTACCTGTCAAGGAATAATATGTTGTGATTCATGTTAATGCATTTCTTTTTTAATGTGTTTCATAACTTACACTTTTTTGCAACAGGAAATACTGAGCTGTGAAAAAGTATTTGACCCCCCCAAAGTTCCTCTATTTTTGCATATTTGTCACAATTAAATGTTTCAGATCATCAGACTAATTTTAATATCAGACACAGATGCCCGAGGTAAACACCAAATGCACTTTTTAAGTGAAAATTTCATTTATTGTCGGAAAAAACTATCCAACCCTACATGGCCCCCTTACTTACTAAATCAACCAATAAACAATTTAATGGACAGTTGGCTTTAATTTTACTACACCTACACCCAGTGATGATTACTGCCAACCCCGTGGGGTCTTAACATTATTGAAGCAAATAGCTAACAATTAACAATGAAACAATTAAAATGAAAATACATGCTCAGAAATGCATTTTCATTTTCATGACGCAAACGCATAATTTGTATCATAATGAAAATTAAAATGTAATAATCCACTTTGTGTTTTCATTTTCAAGTCCATGTGCACATTTTTTGTCACAAAATGAAAATTAAAATACATTCCCCATTCGCGTTTTAATTTTCAAAAAGCGCCAGCCATATTACTAACTAAAATAAAATGAAAGCACAAATCTTATAATGCAAATACAATCTTGGAAATGCCTTTTCTTTTTCTAGAGGCAAGCGCATTATTTGTATCATTGTGAAAACGATAATGTGATCGTCCACTTTGTGTTTTCATTTTCAAGTTCATGAATGCACTTTGACAGCAAATGAAAAATCAAACGTAAAAATGTATGTTTATGGAAATTAATGGGCCTAATTGTTTAAAATAATACATCACTAGGGCTTTCTGAAAGGTGCTGAATAAAAGTAATTATTTTCTGAAAGGTGCTGAATAAAAGTAATTATTTTGCCACAACAAATACCTACAATTTTATTGCAGAATAGCAGATAGCTTCAACAGTTATAGCAGAATAATTTCTGTGAAAAACAAAGCATTGCAATCCTGAAACATGCTAGCTGACTTTTCTAAACAAGGTAATGCTAATTGGTAGCCTGTAGCTTAACATAAGCTTCTGTAGTCTGGGCTAACACTAGTAAGAAAACAATGGCCTGGCATGATAGCTACACTTCAGCAATGCTGTGTGTAATTATTGCTCACAGCCTAGCCGATTCGGTTTCTCAAATGAAGCCCACAAGCAGAAGGCAGTATCATATTCCTCGCAGCCCGTTGAGGGGGCATCAGCCCCTATCAGTTCTCAGCTGCCATTCTCTCTGGACACACTAGATGGGGGTAAAATATTCAAAATCTCAGCAAATCTTCTATTCAGCACCTTTAGCAGGCTATTTAATCTCCGGACTGGTTTGGTCCTGCATCTTGCTGCTCTCTGCCTGGATATGTTTACCTTTCTGCACTCCCTCCTGGCTAAATAGGTATCAGGAATATTCCTCTGAACTGACAGTAAGCATGTAAAATATGCAGTATGGAAGAAAAAACACTTCTTTGCTAAACCTCTTAATATTTACCATTAACTGACAGCGACACACTCCGGTGACAATACCGAATCCTGCATTTTCCTGCCTCAGTATATCCTGCCTCTAACTTCTCAAACTTATTGCAGGTATTGCACAGAGAACCCTGCATCTTGACTGATAGAAGGAAAAGATATAATATAATATAATATAATATAACATAACTACAAAGCAGAACAGAATTGAAAGGCTTGGGTATTAGGTTGCGTGGTTTACTATATGTGAATTGACTAAACTTAGAAACATCAAGGTGGTGTATTTAAGTCGAGACGTACCAGTTTATCTTAAGATTCTAAGGTGGACCAGGGCAATGGAAAGAGAGGAACAGGGTTGCTGACAGGAGTAAGGAGGTAAGGAGGGCCAGGATATCTGATAGTGCTGCACTGGCAGGGGTATCTCACAGAAGTGAGGTAGACCAGTGCGTGGCAGTGGTGCAAAATTAGTGTCCTTTCATTTTATTAATCATGTTTTGAATGGCAGAAGTGAGTAAATAAGTGAATTACAATATTACTTATCTTCCTGGCCACAATCTGGCTCTGCCCCAGCGTCTCACCACCACCAGCAGGTTCAGCACCATACTCTCTCCGTCACCAGGCTCTTCCCTTGCCTTTCACCACCATCATCAGGCTTTGTCCCAGCCTGATTATCTACTAATTGTGGTGTGCTTTCATATGTGTTTCCTACTTTAAATGAAGTATGTTATGGTATGAAGATGTTTTTGTTTTATCTATATTATAGCCTGTCTGTGACTGTGTACCCCTCTGTATAACCTGTGCTCCCCAGTCTGAGTATCTTCCAATGCTTACTTGGAATGCAGTATTACTGAAAGCATAGGGTAAAGGATGCTGTGGTCTCATGCAGTGTATTTTTTTTTTTTTTTTTAACATATATTTTTTCCATGCCAGTGAAGTTGAAGACTGAAGAGTGCAATATCTCCAGTTATCCAGCAGAGGGCTCTTACACCCCACTGAATCTATCCTGTTCATGCAATTTAGAAAAGAAAAGTATTCTGTACCTTCCCAACCAAATATGGTGACATTTATTGACAGTATTTTATTGCACGAATTTAATCAATTATTCATGTTAAATCTATCAATATAAAAATGATTAAGATATGAATTACTCAGTTATTGCTCATGTCATTAATGATACGAAAAGCCGACTTTCATCAGCCATAATTATCAATTAAAAATTGTTTTTTTCATCTATACAGATGAAAAATAGAAATACATATAAAATACAGAAAAAAAAGTTTATCATCATACATGACAACAAATTGCAAGCCCTAAATAAACTCCTGCAGGGATTTAATCATGTGTTGTTTAATTAAATCTCTTTAAGAATACATGATTCATTATTCATTATAGAGAACCTGGCTGTGCATATAATGTGGTGCGGGGATTGCTCTTTGCTAACAAGAGGGGTACATGCGCATGTGTGCAAGTGTGTGTGTGAAGCTATGGCGTAATAGTTCTTCCTTCCAGTCATGATTATACATATTATATATGTATAACTTAAAGTTCTGCTAATAGTTTGCATCTACTACCCTGGCCTTGCTGCTTCAATGTGTTATGATCAGTTTTAAGAGACAAAAAAAAAGAACCCATTTGTAGATGATTATCCCATTATCATTTCAAAATGATTCTGTTCTACTCAGGTTAGCATTGAACTTTCATCTTTTAAATCATAATTTGGCTGTTGAATTGGGCATCACCCAGCCATTCTTTGTTCTCATAATGTTGATATACTGTGTACAGCAATCTGGTAGTTTGGGTGTTGCCTTATCCCGAGCCATTGCTTATTTTAACATATAATCCTCCTCACATTTCACTGTCTTCCCTCTACTTGAGGGTGCAGACAGCTGGTTCCTGTTAGATTTCCTGGTGCAGGTAGCTTGTCTCTGTTATCTTTAGTGGAGTTCAAATAAGCATTTAATGAGACAACGTGGAATCCTGCAGCGGAGAGGAGTTGAAAAGGCCAGGTATCGAGCCAGTCCATTATAGCTCCCATTGAAAAGCATCAGAGTGTTTTTTGATCAATTGGAGTGCAGTCTTCACCATCCACAGTGGACAGACAGCCACCTTAAGAGCTTATCTTGAGCGATCATAGTGCACTCACTACTATTTTTCTTCCCTTCCTGGGAATATGTCTTGTTTGAATTTGACTTAGCGATTTCATGCTCTAGCTACAGAGAGCAGCTTGTTCTCAGAAAAGCATTATTGCGTTATGAGCATCAGGCGAGTGGAAGGGGAATTTGTGTGAATTTTAAAATAATGAATGTTTTGAGTCATTGCATACTACAGTGATATGATGTGAAAGGCTGTTCTTTAATGGCTGTGTTACCCAACTGATCTGGCTCTCTTTTTTTCCCCTCCTTCTCAGGTGCATCCCTTGCTGGTGCAGGAGAGGTGCCCTGAGTCATGTGACGTGCGGCTGCTGCGCCGCACCATCAGTGTGCCGGCTGAGAGCCAGTTCCCAGAGTACCTCGAGGAGCCGTCCGTGGAGAGCGGTGAGTAGGTCACCTGCAGCTAAAATCTGCCTCTTCCTGCCTCAGTTATGATGACGTCCCCACAGACCCTGCTTCCTGCTCTCCGGTGAGACCTGAGCTGAGCTGTAAGGCTCAGCAGTTCACAAATGCTGTCAGAAATACTGAGATTTAAGGCACAGAGTGACTGGCTTTTCAGCTAAACTGGTCTGACAACAGAAGCATCACTTGCAATGCTGCCTCATTACTCTCTCTATAATGACTGGTTGCAAGTTATGAACACGAGGTGCAATATTGCTTTAAAAGCCAACACGGAAAAATGCTGTCAGGAAATCCGGACAATCCTGCCTAATTATTTTGTTCTGTCAACCTTGACTGGTACATCAATGCAACATGTCAGTTATTTAGTTAAGGCTTCACTCTAAGTATTTAAATTTTTTTGCAACTTTCAGTGAAAAATTATGCTGATACCCAGTACATTTGTGTCTCTGAGCTACACCTGTATAGCACATAATACGTCAGTCAAGTACAAGTGTTATTTATGATTAGTTTCCATGGCAACAGTAATTCTGAGCACCTTTACACTTGATGCATTTCAGTTGCGCATATCCTACATTTGTGGATCTCTATCATTGAAACGATGCACCATTGCTTGATTTTCAGAGTGGGGCAAGGATGAATTATGTCTCAAAACAACGGTTCATGCCTCCCTTTTTTTGGTAGAATCAAGATGAAGGCATCATTTTGCTTTTCAAAGGGTGAGAGTGCTGGAGTCAGCCAGCAGAGAGCAAGATTGTATTTCCTATTCGACAGATTGGAGCTCCCATCTAGCGGAGGAACTCTAACAGACTACTGCAGTCTCTTAGACCTCAATTTAGTACTTAAATGTGAATATGCTTACATATCTCCTGGTTTTATGTGCTTGCTACTTGTGTATCAGTCAGCTGTATGTCTGCAGGTGCAGTTTTTCTTGCTGCTTAATTCAAAGCACCATTTGAATTCCATTTCCACTTATAGGCACCGAGTACATTCATGAATAAGTCTTTTAAATTTGCATGTTTCTTTTTTTTAAATAATGACCTTAAATCTGTACCCTGGTGGCTTCACTCTAGACATTGTAGATTACACGCACTTACTCCCTTAGGTGTAATCTAATGCTCTGCACTGTTAATAGAAAAGGCAATGTGCGGCAGAGATCACACAGGTAATGGCATTGGCTGTACTCTCAGCTTTTTTTGGAAAAACAATTTTATTTCCTCCCCTTAATCGACTAAATAAACTGAATTACTCGGCAAACATACATTTATGCACTGTTACAATTTTTGACACAGATCAGATAATGAAAGGGTTGACCGCTTTAAAATAAATTTTTGGATAATGGTATGCATATGGTATGCATCCACATTATATGCATTTTTTTTTTTTTTTTCAGTTAAATGACCCCTTGCAATGTGACAATAATCATTTGTAGGTCTGTTTCCACTATATAGCCACCTTGCTGTTGTTGCCTGTTTTGCGTTTAATGCATTTCTGAGCCAGACCAGCAAACTGCCCCTCAGTTCTTCCCTCTCCCCTCTGTTGCATAGGGCTCTTCAACAGCTTGGCATTTCACCTGAATTACTGTGGTTTTGTAGGGCGTAGCAGTGCACACCTCGGCAACCTCTCTTAGCCAGTGATCTAAGTGTGCATTCATAAGTGGCCATGCATGGTTTAGCTTATGTTAGGAAGCATTTTCTGGCCAAGTTCTGATTCTCACATGTCCACTGTAGGCACTTTGATTGGTCTGCAGCTACAAAAACGCTATAAGCAGTAGAGAGCGATGTGCTGTGTTGTGATGCATTCTTCGCATGAGAACCATTAATATTCTCTGAGTTGTTCCACTGTAGCTCTTCTGTCGGTTTGGATCAGACAGGGTAGCTTTTGTTGCCCTTGTGCATCAATGTGCCTCAGGCGCCCAACCCCCTGTCACGGGTTCATGGTTTCTCCCTCCTCGGACCACAGTCAGTAGATACCAGAGTTGTGTGATGGGATGGGATCAATGTCATCGGAATCCTGTTGCAAAAAAAAAAAGGACGGGATGGGATCATCTGGCGGTAAAATACTGCGGGATGGGACAGGATGGGATAAAGCAGCTATGGAATGGAATGGGACAGGACGGGACGGGTTCAAGTTTGTTTGGAACAGGATGAGTTGTGATTAAATTTGGGATGTGATGGGACATTTTTCTCTTAAATAAGCTCAACTTTATGACTTCAGAAAAAGTAACCACTTTGAGAGCACTATGATTAAGTTACAATTTGCAATAATCAATTAATTTCAAATCAATTCTGACACAACTAATGTAAAGACTTGAAAGCACTTTTTTTATTTTAGTGAAAGGAGTACATTAAAAAAAACAATAAATACAAGTTTACTTTACGACAAATAACATCATAAATCTACAAAATGTTATTTACTCCATCTATCCAATGACATTTGTTACCCCGGATATATCATATAAAGTTGTATTGTAGATTTTTTTTATCAATCTGAAATCAACAAATCTGGTGAAAATACCAATCAAAAAACACTGACAGGAACAACGCCTGAAGAAACAATGGATGCCAGCAAGAATTTACCATTGGACGGGCATATGACCAAAAAAAAAATGTTCACAACCTCAAAGAACAGGGATGCGGCTTCATTTGCATATTTGCAATGACCTAGTAATTAACAATAACTGGGGAGAGTCGGTGTCGTTATGGTATTCAAAATGTGTTGTTTTAATGAAGGCCAGCAAAAAGTGCCAAGTGCAGGTGATTATCTGCTGCATAGGATCAGTGAAGTTCTGGCATCTTTTCCAGCTGTTTTCAAGCTTCTCAGGTAATCAAATAAAACCTGTCAGCATACTGACGCGAGACTTTTTATGTTTTCTTTTATCAGAATGTAGCATAATTTGTAAACATGCATATGATTTACAACAAATAACATAGTTCAAACAACCTTGTTTTTCTGCATTAAATCATATATATATATATATATATATATATATATATATATATATATTCTTAAATTCTGCAACACGTCCATTGTAATGAAAATAATCATGACCACCTCAAGTACTGTCACTGCGCATAATTCTTTGCATTCGTTTCTTGTATATGATACAAACAGGCATTTCCATTTATACAGAATAAATATGTATATATATTTTATATACTTATACTTATATACTTTACTTTATTGAACTCCGTGGGGTAATTTGTCCTCTGCATTTAACCCATCCTATTGTCAGGAGCAGTGGGCAGCCACAGAGCAGTGCCCGGGGATATATATATATATCATCTTAAAGGGATGGGATGGGATGGGATGGGATGGGAGAACATGGCAATGGGATGGGACAGGATGGTATAGAATTTTGAGATTTGGAACAGGATAGGAAGCGACGGGATGGTATAGAATTTTGAGATTTGGAACAGGATGGGAAGGGACGGGATGGTATAGAATTTTGAGATTTGGAACAAGATGGGAAGGGACGGGATGGTATAGAATTTTGAGATTTGGAACAGGATGGGATGGGACGAGATGGGATTGGAAATGACTGGGATGGGATGGGATGGGATAGGATCACTTTTCTGACTTGTTGGAGGGTTCAGGTTGATACTCACTGCTGCTGACTGGGAGCACCCCAGGGGCCTTGCTGCTTCAGAGATGCTCTTACGCACTCATCTGAACATCATGATTTGGCCGTTGTCAAAGTTGATCAGGCCCCATTTCTCCACATCCAACATGCAGACTGCGAGAGCTGTCTGCTCACTTACTGTCTAAGGTCTGTCTGCAGACATGGACATGCTCCATTGTTACAAGGTAATCACTGTTATTTGCCCTGTTGGTGGGTGGTTTTAATCTTTTGGCTCATCAGTGTATGGGCAGTATTTAAAGTGCACATGCAACACTACAGTTAGACAAGAGATTAACTTTAGGTACAATGCATTCGCCCAGAAAATGGCTTGCTTAATCTGAATTGTACTATATGTGTTTGTATACGATGCTTTGAAACAACCAGATGACCCGCAAAGATCTCTGACTTCCCAGTTCTGGAGTACCAAACCAGTCCTCATTTAGTGTTTGATTTAAAGCAGAGTGCAGTTACTCTAAGGACAAATATCATTTAGCTGTGTTTACCCTCTGTATCACCATTTGTTCTGCTTCTAGTTTCCCAGTGATGCTGTGTTTTTCTGCGCTAAACTGAATTACAGGATGACAGATAAGTCCTTTAAATGCAGAAATAACAGTAAATGAGAAGACGTTTTCTGCACAAAGGGTTTAGCCTTTCACAAAATGTTGAGTGTCCTTTATGAGTGTGTTACTGTGATTCCAGTGCTGTAAAGAACTCTTCGTATTGTTAAAGCCACGAAATGTAGTCATTCTGCAATATAAAGACACTTATTAGACCATAAACCCACATTTACAACATATCTGAGCTTGTTTGGTTTTATACCTCTGATCCATTTTCCATGATCATTGTATTTTTTGTTGCCTTTATTAAAGGCGTAATGTTGTCTTTTAATGGTATGATTTTATGGAGTTTCCAGAAGTGGGCATCAGGGGCACCTCCTCTCATTACAGTTCATTTTTTATTTCTGTCTTTTTACTTTAAAACCGCATTTTCCATCAAACATGAACTGTACCTTACATGTGTTTTTTGAAATAATACTAAGAGGCATATGTTGCTTTGCAATAATATGTGGAATAATGATCAGTTACTGGAGTCGTTTCATCAGCAATGCATTGTTTTGAGTCAACCCAAATGGTCCAGTTTTGCCTGTACATCCATAGATATTGTTGTGCAATAATTTAAAAACTTCCTGATGTATTAATGTATGTTGCTGCAGTATGTCCAGGCTAGACAAATATTGATGCTTATATAACCAATGTAAAGTCTGCGTTATGTAATAAATGAAGAATCCACACTTGCTTCTCAGTCTGGTCTGATTTATTTTGGCGAACAAAGGAATTATCCTGGTCAGCCATGTAGGAAACAGCGTACACACCCAGTCATTCTAATTACAGATGGATAAAAGCAAATTAGCGACCTAGCATGCTACGCTAACTAGCATGACCGAAGCACTTTCGGTACATTGCAAAAGAAGCATTTCAGACAGTGTAAATAGCCATCGCTACATTCTACGGGAGCATTTATACATCATCACATCAACATTGTATGTAAATTAAATATTAAGAGAAACCATCAAAATGTGCTTATAACTGGGTGCGATCCAACCTACCACAGGCGCACTCGTCGTGCACTGGCACCGCTAAGTCACGTACAAGAGCATATATTCACAGAGGAGACGCCCACTGACCAATCAGAATACAGAATGTATTCTGTAAAACCTTTTTGGTATTGGTTGATTAAACCGTGGCAAGTGGAATCACTAAATAACTCTGTTACACTTAGCTAATTTGACTGTTGAGAAAGAAGGTGAGACATTGCATAGATCATTGAGTAAGGTCATTGAGACCTGCCTTTTGCAAGAGTCCTTTTGATGCACAGTATTATTCCAATCGTGTGTCACTAAACAGAGACATCATTCTCCAATATTTATAAGCATGATACTTTGACAGGTCATTGAACTCAGAGAACTGTGCCAGTGGAGCCTCCCTAGAGGGGTTCCCAACCCACTAACTTCAAGAGAAAAATCCTTGCTTTATTGCTCACAATGTTCATGATTCATAAGCATGGTGGTCCACCATCACAGTCCCATCACATTTCTCTCCCGGGAGTGCGGCTGCTCAACGACTGTTAAAGCACAATTGGCAATCACCCTGTGCTCTATCTCTCAGATCCTATAACAGCCATATACTTAACCTCCGCAGTCAGAGGGCATGACACTGACTGCAGGACCTTTCAGATTTCCGATTCTCTCAGTGAGAGTTGAGGACTCGTGGGAAATATGCCAGAGAGTCACTTTTGTATCTCTTTAGAGAGTCAAGCCATTTCAAGTTGTTCATCACACACAATGTATACTTTATTTAGTCCCATCCTTCATCCCTATTTACTTAGCCAGCGGCACATGAGAGGGTGCGAGTGGAACCAGCTCGTGACCGGCCTGCGTCGGCCAGCTCAAAATGAGAAAGTGTTAGGAGAAGAGCTTGTTATGAGCAAGGGCTGAGCTGAGAGGATTTTCTGGTAATTCAGTGCACTTGCAGATAATAGGCTTACAGCTATCATCGTATGAGGAACATGCCTTTCTGTGTCCTGCCTGTGAACCAAGAGCCTTTTAGAACATGTTCTTTTGTAGCCCTCAGAATGTGCTGTTACAGTGCCAGGGTAACTCTCTTAAAGTAAGATTTATGTATTGTGTCCAGGGCTGCGTTTTGTGTGGAGACATACAGTATATTAGGCTTACTGTGCTGTGTTAGTACTGAGCTGTATTGCGTAGTGTTGTAACGGCTGGGCCTTATATAAGATGGGGGAATGGGACCTCAGATGAAGTATTGAACTCCTAAAGACAGATGGACCTTGTTTCTACATTGTTTCTGAGAGGGTGTGATCATGAGTTACATCAATTTTTTCCTTGCAGAGAAAATGAATAACCTCAGGCCTCATAAGCCGTTCTGCCTTGAGCAAAACGTGTCTCTTTACTACTGCCACAGACTGAGTGTGGAAAAACATGGAGCTGTTTATAGTAAGAGGCCACTGACTTCATCACAGTTAGGGTGACTGAGAACTAAATGCAGGACCCATCAGTTCTATGACATCACCCAGCTCATCATGTGAATGGCATGCTAATTCAGGCTAAATTTGGTAAGAACCACTCTGTCTCATCATGCTTTACATCTCTTCCTTATTCACGAGCACAGGCTTTAATATTGGGCCGTGCTGCTGCAGAAAATACAGCACACCACACACACACACACATGCATGCACACGCAGGCACACACACCACACATACACACACATGCACACACACACACAAAACCACACACACACACGTGCGCGTGTATGCACACAGACAAATGCCATGCACACAGACACGTGCACATGCACGCATACGTGCGCGCACACACACACACACACACACACACACACATATGAACATCCCTAACCCATTTTTCAACCTTTCACATCCCATGACATGAACACCCTTAACCCATTTTTCAACCTTTTACATCCCATGAAGAGAGGACAATACTGAACTCTTGGTGTTGTCTTTAACAATGTGCCCTGACATCTTTTCATATAGCCTAGAATTTGAGACCTTTCCCGAAATAACTGATTTTATATTTTATTGGATCAATCTGGAATGATCAGAATCAGCATGATTCCTTCCATGTGCACATCACTGCATTTTTCATCACCTCTGATGGAATCATGTGTGACTGCTAATACTTGGTGCACTCCATTGCTCAGACTAGTCAACACTTTCTCATTCCGACTCAGCATATAGTGGCGCTATCTGACCAAGCGTCGATATACAACGCAAAAGGAGGCTTTTAGCATCTTTATTACGGTTAGGGTTTGGGTTAAGGGTTAGGGGTTAGGGCAGAGGTGGGCAACGAGGGCCGTATCTGTCCCTGGTTTTCACACTAACTTCTGGCCTTTCATTAGTTGATAATCTAAATTAGCCAAACTGTTTCTGAAATCTGACATTTCAGCTGCATTTCTTAAAAGTATCATGAATGGCCAACAAAGACTGTTCTCATCTCCCCAAAGAATTTTTTTTTCTTTCATCTAATCTTTGCACAAATCTATATTTGTGTATGCAATCAATTGACTCAATTAGTCAGGGTATTTGACTGAAATAAAAACCTGCATACACACCGGCCCTCCAGGACCAGAATTGCCCACCCCTGGGTTAGGGGGTGGGGTTCGTTTTAAACTGGGGTTAAATAAGGACTCCAGAAGCCTCCTTTTGTGTTGTACGTATATCAGCGCTTGGTCAGGTAACATTACTGTACGATGCATCAGGATGAGACTGGGCTCAACTAGTTATCCTAAAATGCATATTTGCATGTTGCATTGTGAGTCATACGTTATGACAGCAACATACAACAGCATGCCATTATACAAAATTAACTTCACACCTTAAGGTAGGTTAGCCATTTTTGTGTGCAGTTAGCTATTTTCATAAAATGACCAGCGTGAAGTTGTACTGATGCTGTGCCCTGATTACCATGCATACCACACGTCTCTAAAGCTGTAATTTTTCCTTCTTCCTCCAAAAACTGCATCTCTCTACAGACTATTTTCTTCCACCACTATTAACTTATGTTGCTTGGATACAGTTAAATTTATTGCTGCTAAATTCTAATTTGGATCTTTCTTAAAAAAAAAAAAAGAGCTACAGTTACTGGTTCCAAAGAATCATAGTTCCACTCTAGCAATCTGTGTTGTTTTGTTGTTGTCATAGTCAGTATACTCCACAAAAATATTGGTAGATATATTGGGCAGAAATGTTGTCTTTGACAATGTTAGGTCCCAACTTGCAAAGTTTGCAATTTTGCAACACAAGTGACGCTGAAAATTAGCCTTGAATTCAACATGACGAGCTGATATAAAGTGTCAAAGAGGCCAACATGATTAGAACTACTGTACTTCGTAGGTGTGTCATTATTGGAAAATGGAAACCCTCACCACGTCCTACCAGCAATCACAAATGAGTATTCCAAAGAGCCATGGCATTGAGGGGAAAAATTTGTTAATTGAGTTGAAATCAAATAGAAAACTATGGAACTTAACCATTTAAAGTCAAAGATAACATTAGGCCTTTAGCCATATGTGCTGAATACATATTCTTTGCCTCCATAATTACATGTAGTCATGTGTCAAACAGTAGATATTTCAGCATTAAAAATTCTGCTTCCATGCATCAATTTAAAGAAAGCTCACTGAATTGATGAAGGGACAGTATCATCAGTGTGTTGATTTTTAGAATTTTTGTATATTAAAATATTTTGAATATTAAAGCATATTTTCTTTCCAACAGCTATTCCCACACATCATTACTTTTTAACAGCTATACCCATTTTTATTTTGTATCATCACACTTTTATAAGTATGCCGGATTATGAATGATTAATTTCAAAGACACAAGTCAGCATTTCATCTCACTCCAATAGAGCTAGGTCATTACTCTAAACCATTCTTTGTCTTTTTGCTGTTCTTGTGTCACTTCTGCATTAAAATTTGAAGTCAATAAAAGCAGGAAATATATTTCACTGGCAGTGTCTATATGCCAGTACAGTGCTAGCCAACAATAAAACCATACTAATGCACTAACAAAAACACTCTTCTGAAAGGAATGAGACCATTTCTTGTAGCAGCAGTGAAACTTGTGAAAAACTTAGAGGATGACATGAATCTATTCAGCACTTACAATATTGTCTGTTGACCCCATTTGTAATCTCTCTCTTTTCTCTCTCTCTTTCTCTTTCAATCTCTTTCTCTCTCGATGCAATGTCTTCCAGCTCTCTTTTATGATGTTTTGATTCTCTATCCATCATGACTGAGCTGCTTTTGGTTTTAGCCAGGGGTAAAATGGCCTATCTTTTCAGTCTCTGTAAGTTCTCTGTTGTCACAAGAAAATTGTGGTTTGGACAAAAAAAAAGTTGTGCTGCAAATCCAGTTCACAGAGGGCTTTTCAAAGGCCCTCAGCAAGCGCTTAGAATGTACTGTATCTGTATGAGTTGTTTCTGCGACCAAAGCTCAGAGTATATTAATAGCTATGCATGGAGTGTAGACCAGATGAAAGAGCTAAGGGTGAAAAAATGAGTACGCTGGAACTCCAGTTGTCACTTTGTTCGCCACAGACCAGCCTCAGCATGTCTCTGAAGATAACTGTCACACTCTCTTCATTTGTCCTTTTCTATTCAAAATAAAGCAGTCCATTCTGGCTTCCTTTCTAGTCTGACTGAATTTTGTGTGTTGAACTACTGTCGACCTGCATTGGATGTCTATGGGGGATTTTCATAAATTCAATACAGGCCTACAGCCAGAATTTTGGTGAACTCAATAATAAAAGCCCAAATGAAATCTGAATACATTTTATAAGTGTAAATACTTTGTATTCTGTGGCATCATGGGTATTTTAAGTGCTTTTCTGAGTTTCATGATTAGATTCTGTGCTGTTTACATTTGAAACACGATGCCTCACTTTGCCAGGCCACAGTCAGGTGTGATGTACAGCCTATCACATATCATGCCCGCTTTTCTCCAACATTTCATGGATTCTTTCCAGAAATATCTGATTATCAAATTTTAAGACCTCTCCTTAATTCTTACTGATGTTCAGTGTGACAGAGAGGAACTTGCAAACTTGAGTTATTTTTGTGTGTATGCACTATTTGCAGATATTCTTTTAGAATAAAAAAACAGATTACTTCACCTCTTGAATGATATTGCTCCTCAGCAATATTCCTAGGGTTTTGTTTTTGATAGTTGTTGCCATATTCAAATTGTGTTTAACTGCAGCCACGCTGGAGCTGTGTTTTATGTTTGTTTTGTGTACTGTAGCTCAGCAGCACAAAACCATCCGCCAAGGAGGGCTGAGATTATGCAGGAATTTCATTTAACCGATCCGTTCACCTGCTGATTTCTCTAATTAGTTTCCTCCTCTCTAATTGAATGTATATTAATTAGAGAAATCAGCAGGTGTAGTGATTGGTTGGAATGAAGACCTGCGTACTATCAGCCCTCAATGGCACATGATTGGGCACCACTGCTCTCGCTTCAGTAGTAATGCCTGACCACTTCTTCAGAAAATTTGCCTCCAGAGTAAAACAATATCAGGTATAATATTGCCCAGGGCTTGAAAAAATTACTGCAATCCAGATTTCTGTCACTGATGCATGATTGGGTCTTGATCTCCCATGCAGTTGCTCTAAAGGTACTCAAGAGAAAAGGGTATAATCAGAATTAGGTTTTCACTGGCCAGTTGGTCACCTTCTGATTTCTTGTGCTGGTTGCGCGTGAGCTTAAGTACTTCGGTTAGTGGCTGAGCTACACAGCTGGTTGCCTGCAGAGTGAAAGGAAACAAAAGGATTGACTGCTCTTCAGCCCATGGTTGTTTGTTTGCTTGCCTCCTTGAGTTGGTTAAGAATAATTTCCAAGCATTTAAAATTGGGAAAATAAATAAAAATAACAGCTGTCAAATGCACTTTTCCCTTTTCATTCGCTCCATTTTTTTCATTATATTCTGGCACTGGCGCAAAAAAAAAAAAAAACTTTCATTGCTACATAGTTACATTATGGGAGAGGCATGTGAATAATCACTTGCTTACATTCATGCCATAACCCAAATTGGCTCATGTACAAATCATACAAGCAATTCTAGGCACAGTAATTTCTTCAGGATTAGAGAACCAGGGTTGATATACGTACATACCTGCTGGTACTGCAAACATGACAACACTTGAGGGGTACTCAAACCTCAGCAAAGGCAGATAGTTTTGTCATCATTGAACTTTGCTACCACCTACTGGATTTTAAGATGCATGGCATTTATTACAGCATGACCCAAGTGCCTGATATTGCAGTGTTAATGAAAGAGAAAAATGATTGGTGTATTCGCCCTGTGATTTGGATCTACTCCAAAATTTAATGGGTTCTTCCTTGGCCCATTCTACACCCTTCCACCAACCTTCATGGAGATTGGGGCAGATGACTTTTGTAATCCTGCTGACGATCACACAAATTATCCAAACCAAAAACATAACCTCCTTGGAGCAGGTAACAATCCCATTTAGGTTGGCTGCAGCAGAATTCAGACAGCTATAAAAGCTATATAGTGATACATGCATTTAGATGAAGACAAATGAAGTTGAACGAGGTGTTCAGATTTCAGCCTCTAACTTGAATTTCTCTCTGCACTGTTGCCAAGGTTGTTGTGTTCAGGAACTTTCATTTTGATGTTTTGTATAGTGTGCCTGGAACAATCATTAGAGAATTGATTCAGTGACTCATGTTACAAAAATGCTGATGCTTTTCACGATGCATGATTAGGTAGGTAATGGCAAGGTTTATGTAATCACTTTCAGCAGCACTGAGAGCTGCATTTTTACTAAAAGTACTCTCTCTCTCTCTCTCTCTCCATTGGCTAATGCAGCTGGGAATAGTTTGTTTAACCCTTTGTTGTTTGACTCTTTTCCCCTTTGCCTATGAAAAGTGGTGGGTGGGTTTGGTTACTTTGGTAACTGTTATGCAACAAAGGGTTAATTGGCCTGACCAGCTTATTGGCTGTGAATACTGACCCCTGACCTGCTGCTAGGATGAGGCTAAGCTGCATGCAGTAAAGTGGTTTCATGTCTTTAGAACAGCACACAGCTTTGGATCCATCTCCATGCGGCTAAAACTAAGGCAGTAATTCAATCATTCATTAAATAACAATGGCAGTCAAGTGCACAGGTATCCAATATGACCAAGGGTGCATTCAAATTGCATGGTTCACAAAACATGAATAGGATTAGTCATGAAGTCAAGAGCATAAGATGTGTGCTTGAAACCACTAACTACTCTTCTTGCACAACATCTGCTTCTAGAAATAATGATAATAATAAGCCTCATGATCATCATCAACATCATCATCATAATTCTATCAAATTTGTCATTAATAAAATATATTGCATCTTTACTCTTTAATATAAGCCTTCTCGTGGTCGAAACAGAAATTTTTTTTTTTTTTTTTAATAAATTTGGCATCTCCAATCCCACCCGAATCTGGAATGCCCAATTGGTGAACTATGTACAAAGCTTGCTCGTATGCGACCCCCTGCTGCCAACTCAGGAGAGCGAAGACAGTTCACGGCTCTCCTCCGAAGCACGTGCCTGTCAGCCACTGCTTCTTATACACCCATTGGTTGAATCTTCGCAAGTTCAGAACGAGGGCGGAGGATACCCGGACATGAACAGACTTAGAATCTTCCTGACGAGCGCCCGTCTGGCCAACAGGAGGCGCTTGAGCAACGAACAAAGCTATTTATTTATTTCCCTTTCCCGGCAGTCCCTTCCCAATTTGAAACCCTGTAGCGCGATGGCCAATTGTGCGCTACTCTGAAAAAGCTGCCGACCACTGCTGGCTGGTACGACCGGGGCTCGAACCCGCGTCGTGATAGTCACTTCTGCATTGCATCGCAGTGCCTTAACTGAGTGAGCTATCCGGCAGCAAACAGAAATTATTTTGAATTTATGCACGGACAGTGGGACAGACAGTTGCTTCTTTTCAACTGCATGGTGTAGAATTTGAAGAACAGCTAAAGAAAACTTGACAGCTGTCAGGGGCTCTTGAATATTTTGCCTGCTTCATGAGCAAATGCAACATTTCTGAACATATTTTAAAATATGGCAGATATTATGCAACAATTTTTCTTTGAGTTGTGAATGTGTCTTGCCGTACATCTTTCTCACACCCAGCATAATAAGTGCAAAAAATCTATTTTTTTTTAGCAAAGAAAATGTGTCATGGGTGAAACAAAGCATGAGTCAATAAAACATTTTCAAAGATGTTTACACTTCAGATTTAAAAATGTATTCTGTTTATTAAATGTAATATATGTAGGTTTCTGCATCATATACAGCTTAATCTCACTCATTTGGTGTCATATTTTTATGTTTGGGTGGATGCCCTAAGCATCACTATACAGCAAAAAAGGAGTCCTTTTGCGTCACTTTTGGACATCGTAGAGATTCTTATAATCTTCAATACAAAGCCAAAAGCATCAGTATTTGACAGCAAGTGATAAACATGACAAAAGAATATATCAGTTGCGGATCAAACGCAGATCTTTGTTATTGAGAGGCAACAGTGCTAGCCATCGACCACCGAGCTCATTGCCTTCAGGGTTCTCTCTCAGAAAACCTTTCTATGATGTGGTTGATATTGTGAAGGGGTCTACTGTAACTATTACCCAGTGGCTTTGGTGCCTAAACCAAACCAATAGTCTTGGTACCTAAACCTAAACAAAGGGTTTTGAAGGCTAAAAATACAATGTACCCCTATCCCAATCTCAGATCAATGCACAAAACTAATGAAATAATGATTGCGTCTTTTCAAGTCCAATCTTGGATTAACGTAATAAATGCATTGAATTTAAATTCCCTCCCCTTAATCCCGTTTAGCAATGGCATCAAACAACAATGCCAAAGAACTCCTTTGTCATAGTATATTGAGATTTGGGAGAGAGCATCACTATATGACAACACAGGATGGTTCCATGTTGTCATACATGTATTTTTGAGAAAGGTATGAAACTCCCATGTCTTCAGGGGAATAAATTAATTGCCGGAGTGGAAGAGGTTTTTAAAGTGAAGCCTAATTCTTTGCTTCTCTGAAAGGCATACAAAGTGCATTGCAGTTAGATGATTTATCTTGCTTGCTTTCGATGACAGCCAAGATAGCAGGAATATCTATTCTGGCCTCCTACAAAAGCATGCCACTGTTGGCCCAATTTTGTCAAGCCCTAGATAAAAACGCAGGGGTCTGTAGTCCCAGCATCCAGGTTGTCTCAAATACAGTTTCTGCTCTCAGCGTAGCTGTGCTTTGCATTGCCTCAGATTAATGTTGCATGGGAGGTTCAGAAGTTTTTATTAACATTTTGTTGGCAGGTTGTCTTTGGATTTCTGAATAAATCATGGAAACAAATTTTCAGAAGTTCAAGTGAAACATATGTGGAGCCAAATTGCACTGCAGACAGCCTAGACAATAAAAAAAATCACGCACACAATGATATTTACTTTATGTTTGCATTGTTATTTCGAAGAGACCCAGATGCCTCTTCCCTAAATTGTGTCTCTGCCTATTTCCCTCCCTGTTTAATTTAAAGCATTCTGCACTGTGTCTGGTGGTTTTCTTCAGACTGTAAAAGTTGGGCCTGCAGTGCGTGTGTTGCTTGCACAGGCAGACTTGCTCCATAGACGCATTGGCAGTACACACTGTGGTGGCGTCCGTAGTGTGTCATGGAACAGAAGGAAATGTCGCTGCCTTCTTTGGACAGCCTTCAAATGTTTGCTGGTTGAGTTGAGTTCATTGTACTCTTGCTTGTGTACATTCACTGCATATTTAAGCTTGGGGGAGTGCAGATCATTTTCATTTTGTCATCTGGTATTTTATGTCTTAATGTTCAATTTTTTTTCATAGTTAATGTGTTTCATTTTTGTGCTCTCCATGCTTAAGATGCTTATATTGTGAAAGTTGATGTGGTTTAACGTCCTGAACGAAGAGAGATATTACTGGTCCACCTTTCTATGTTAAGTGTTCAGCTGCTGACTGGAAGCTGATTACTCGTGCAAGAGTGAATATTCCACCCAAACACTATGCAGTCTCATCCTAATACAGGAAAAGCTAATGACTCCTAGTTTCAGTCTAGGTAAGTGACATTGCTTTATTTTAGATAACAGATTTATTTATGTGACTATGCAAATTAAGCGTTATTGTCCATGTGCAATAAGACTTTTATTTGTTTTTCATCTTTTGTATCTCAAGTTCCTCTATACCATGTGCACCAATTGGAGCTGACCTGCCTGTTATTAAGACGTCTTCTCATTGTGTTTGCCCTTGTTATGATAAACTCCTCCTCAGCCTTTGGAAAGACAGAACAAAAAAGTATTTTCTCACCTTGCTACTCTCTCCTCGCAGGAGAGAGTTTGTTCACGAACTTGATACACATTGAGACCTGAACCCTCAGACTCAGCTGCAACTTATCGTTGTATTTCTATAGAGAAGCATGGAAGCACTTTATGAAAGTTATGTTTCTTTGACTCATGGGGCAAGCGCAACCTGAGATTATTTTTATTCCTTGCTCTTGCACTTGCTGGGCTTTAGTTTATAGAAAGAAAAATAAATGCTTGTTTATTAGGGCCCTGCCACCTGAAGGGTAGGATGGGGGACTATTCATTTAAGCCGTGTCCGAGCTCACAAGTTTCTCATGTTATTTCTGTATTTTTGATCTTGTAACTGTGAAAACAATGGAACTATTAACTTCAGACTAAGGTGCTCAAATTTTCGCCATGCACATTTTTTGCCAGCCAATTTATCATCTTAAACCTTGCTGTTTCTGTCACTTCTGTTATCTCCCTTCATATCATACTTTGGGGGTTATCTAAGACATATTCTGGGATGTGTATCCTGGGAATACTCAATCTATAAATATTGTGTGTCATATAAATTAGTGCATATTTGAGAAGTCCAATATGCCTTCTGAGTTAAGTTGGTCCATTTTTTAGAAAAATCTGATTTTTTGATAGGCATAGAAATTATCTTCCATAGATACCAATTTTCACTATACTGAAACTATTAGCCTTGCAGACATAATCCATGAGGCAATTCATTACTTTAAAAAAATGACTTTGATTTTGCAACACTAAGTTTTGACTTAGCAGGTTTTGAAAGTGGAGTGGAAATTTAGCAGGTTTTGACAGTGTTTAATCCAGCCCCGTTGCTCAATAGGTGAAGGTATTTGACTCAGGACCCACTTCACATGCAAGAAATGCATTTTAAGACATGCAAGGATATCATTCAAACTCATAATAGTGTTCCTTACCTTTCAAGTTTGAGGAGCTTCCTTTTTGAACCCTTACGAGGAGATTTGTTTGCTTTTTCTGCAATCAAAACGAAACTGGAGTCTGCATCCCCCATCTTGAGTTAGAGAAAACAAAAGCTGAACAGGCTATAAAAGCTCGACTGTGATTGGTTCCTTCTAGCGAATGAAAATGGAATCACGTTCCCACATTGGCTGATGACAGCAGAATTTGACAGTTTTCCTCCTTGACTTGGCGGGTTCCGCTTTTTCTGTTACAATTTATAAACATGACTTAGTAGGTTTTGAAAGTGGAGCTATCAGTGGGACATGCGCAGGTGCCTGAAAGAGAGGCTTAGGGAGATAACTCATTTATTTTCAAAACTGGATTTAGCAGGTTTTGCAAGTGGACTCCTCATTTTGTTCTTGTCCTCATCTTTTTTACGAAAAAAATAAGCTTTCAAGGATTTTCGAGCATTTTCAGAGCACAATAAGCTTGTACAATAAACTTGTGATTTGGGCCAAAGGTATTATTTTTCTGTTTTTAAGGAATGTTACAGGATTTGGCATGCTGATTCTGTTACACATCATAACAGGTAATAAATTTACTGTCCATGCCAGTATGCTTGACATTTATAAGCAGCTTTTTTTTTTTTTGCATACATGACTGCCCCATATACCCAGACAGCAGCAAACTCTGTACCACCAAATCGGCAGGAGCGAGCACAGATTCAGATTGTAGTAGGTTTCTATCAGGGTGATGTTAATGCCAACCACCATTTTTCACTCACTTCACGATATCCTAAATATAAACTTACCAAATCATGTGCCATCAGTTCGCTAGTCTAAATTACAAATTTAGCAAGTTACCTAGCTCTTTCTCCCCAGATCAGACATCATAATAAATTGCGAACTAAGCTAATTTTATCAGCTCGTTTAGCTACATTGATTTTTTATTTATTTATTAATTTTTTGGGCTTGCTAGGTTTTCAAGTAGAGGGTATTGAGACAATTTTTCAGAGACTAAGCAGGTTACTAGCTACACGGTTAATGCACAGAAAGTCTGCCTCAATTCCCAAACTGACCGGAAAAGATAATTGATCGAGTAATGATAATAAAACAGAGAAGCATTGGAGGAGATTAAAATTCCTCAGCCAAATTGCAGCCATTTCCATTAAGGGTGAAGAAATAAACTCACCTGCCACTAGCACAGCAGTACACAAACTCAGCATGCAGCAGTATGCAAACAGGTATTGCACTACACGTGTGCATTTTAAGCAGGCACACCAGTCAGTGATTCAGTCAGTCACTCAGTCAGAAAGCAACACGTTCTCACATGCTGTACCCCTTGGTTCCAGAAAATATATCACTGATGAAAATTAGTGAAGTTGTCTCTATGCAAAGATACTTCAGGATGAAAACATTTCACAGCTACAGCAGACAGCCTGGGTATTTTTTGTTGAACAGTCCATGTTTCCTTTCTTCTTTCAGGCATTATTGTGCTTTTGGACTCTAACTTGTTCTGCGGTGACAATCCTGAGACACAATGAGTCCTATTTTGGCAACCTAAACGCAGTCGGCAAATGCAAGTGCTATCAGTATCACAGATCAAAGCTGGGCATGTCGAACTCTATTCCAGTCATTTCGTGACAGGACGTGATGGTGCAACTGTGGTACTGTTGTAAAAAGAGCTGGACTAAGACTAATTAATTACCTGTGGGTGTGTTGGGGGTTTGGTTCCCTTATGACCAATCAAATTGGTGCTGTCATTCCCTTTAAAATCAGTGCGGTAATATCATAGCAGATTCCCAATTTTGTCAGGTGAAGAGCAAGCACCTAAGTCGAGTTACTGGTGCCTCTTTTGGTCCTCTAAAATGATGTACTATTTCAATGTAATCATGCGTCATTTGGGGGGATAGAGGTCTCTTCACCAGATAATGGCAATTTACATGAAAAGATGTGGGCAATATAAACCATCTGCAAAATAGCACTCATAGTATTACAACATAGAACAACTGCGAGACTGAAGTCCCTCACAAAATAAAATCACGTTTCAGAATACCCCATTCGCCCTCCCATTCTCATTTGACCCCACCATTGTAGGTATTATTCATAGCATACAGAAAATGAAAATGGGAAGGATAATTTTTTCCTTTTTTGCGAACTGCTCCACTGGCCTCAAGTCCAGTCCCATGAATCTATAATAGGGTGCCAGCCTTTGCACTGAAAGGCGCTCTGGGTGAGTCAAAACACAAACGAGATCTGAGACACAAAAATTTGACAATGCCAGCTTTAGGCATTGACACGCCTTTTGCGCTGTCCAACCCCTTGAGGTGCGAATGCTTTTGTTTTAGAGTAGAAAACTACTAAACTGGGTGAAGGCAGTACATATGCCATTTGTGACGGATTAAATTGTTCATCATGCTACCATTGTATGTGTTTCTGTTTGCGAAGGTACAAAAGTAGAGCCCAGCATGGCAATTATCATGCTGTCTCAGCCTGGTAGTTTTGCACATCTGATTTACACATTATTACCATGTTGAAATGCTGTATACATATGACCATAATAGATTTACTGCAATTGGCTTGACTTTCAAAAGAATAATGCAGTGCTTGCAATTCCATAACTTTGTGGTTCTGGCAACAGGGCCGTCATCTGTCAGCCACTTTGTGCAGCCCAATAATTATAAATCAAAATTTAAAAAAATTATGTCTGGTTTATGAACTTATTTGTATTCAGCTTTTGTTTCTTGTTTGGTTTCCGTAAACTTCCACTGGGCATTCAGAAGAGTATGCATTATATGATTACTGACATGAATCTCCCACAAGCCCAGCAGTATTTGATTATATGTATTACATTTATGTTCTTCCTCCTGCTTCTTCATGACCTTTGACCCTTTTGTCCTCCCAGTGATGTATTTTCAAAGTTGAAGCAGATGCTCAAGCGACTGCTTAATTCAGGCTGAATAAACCATGGGTTCAGTGTGAGACTATAAAGGGTAATGAAGAGGTAATGGATGTTTTTTCTTGACCCTGCTGTCAGCCTTCAGGTCTGCTCAATCACCACGACGATCCTGGCAGACTGTCATTCATCTTAAGTCCATTGCTTAGGCACTGTGCCTCCATTCTGCTCTTCAGTGTCCTTCTCCTCCCTGTCCTCTCTCTCTCAATGAGTCCCATCGCAGATTACCTGAGTCTCTGTTTCCTCCTCGGTCTGGTGTCTCCCTCCTATGTCCTTTCTGTCCTCCTTCAGCCGTTGAATATCGGCGGGTCTCTCTAGTGCATTATACTTGTGTCTGTGTTTTGGCTCATTCCATGTGATATATCTGATCCCCCCTTCATATGCTTGTTCCATCTCTATCTGATCTTCTCACTGCATTTGTGCCCATGTCCTTGCTGTGGAAAAAAAAAAAATAAATGAATAAAAAAAACTTGACACTTTTCCTTTCCGCAATATTGCATTTAGTGCAGCAGAGGGTTGGTTGATCCTGAGTCCAGACATCAGTCTTGGAAAGCTTGATGGCTCCCAAATGAAGATGTGGCACAGTCGATTGGGTGATTAGATCTCTTGAGCCGTATGCAGCTTGCAGCAGTAATGGGGTTTGCGCCCCACCATAGATTTGGCATCTCCAATCCCACCTGAATCTGGAATGCCCAGTTGGGGAACTATGTACAAAGCTTGCTCATATGCGACCCCTTGTTGCCTATTCAGGAGAGTGAAGACAGTTTGCGGCTCTGCTCCGAAGCACGCGCCTGTCAGCCACTGCTTCTTATACACTCATTGGTTGAATCCTCGCAAGTTCAGAACGAGGGCGGAAGATACCCGAACTTGAACAAGCTTAGAATCTTCCTGACGAGCACCCGGCTGGCCAACAGGAGGCGCTTAAGCAACGAACAAAGCTACCATTCTTTTATATAACCCTTCCCGGCAGGCCCTTCCCAATTTGCATCCCTATAGCGCAATGGCCAATTGTGCGCTACTCTGATAAAGCTGCCGACCACTGCTGGTTGGTACGACCAGGGCTCGAACCTGCGCCATGATAGTCACTTCTGCTTCGCAATGCGGTGCTTTAACCGAGTGACCTATCTGGCAGCTCTACCATAGCACTTTTTGTGCTGTACCCTCTACACCCATGTCTGCTCTTTTCATTTGGCACTGCGTGTGCTCCTTTCAAACAACACGTTGAGCTGAAGTTCTTGTTGGCTTAGAAATGATAAGAAAAATGGTCATTTAAAAATACTGTTCTGCAGGGAGAACAGACCAAGGCCACCGAGGCTGCTCTCTTTGAATGTTTTTTTTTTCTTTTCATTGAGAGTCAGGATTATCTCCATTCATAGGTTTTGAATGCTGAAGCTCTCACTGTATTTCAAGTTGTCAGTGCACATGGAAGTAGTCCACCACATTGATTTTTGGGGGTGATGCACAGCAAGCAATATATAAATACAATACCCCTGTCATTGTTTCATCCATTGGAATTCAGGGAGAATCTGTTCCTCTCATGTTTGTTCTAGTTCTTGGCTGAGCACAAATACCTGGATTCTCAAGCGCTGCCCTCCTGAACATTTTTTAAAAACAAAATGAAAACAATTGAATTTTCTGAACAAGTGATGTTCTGATAAATGTAAGGGCAGCATAAATTATCTCTGCACTGAAGAGGCTATTTGTGTCTAGTGCTGCTCATCTGTATATGTTGCCAGAGCAACAATAACTGATGGCATTAGAATCACAGTTGCATCATATCTGTCATTACTTCACTTTGATTTTCGTGACAATTATCACAGAAGAAGAAGGTATTCCTCTTCTCTGTTTATTGACGATTGGCAAACCAGCTAACACTCTTCATATCCTTTGGCTAAAGTGCTAAAATAGTGCTTTGAATCCTCAAATTTCCATTGAAACTCCATAATATAAACAGCATAATGCCTGAGTAATGAAAATAAATTAATACAACGCAAATCGAAGAAGAATTGGTGTGGATGGAATCAGATTTTGACTCGCTGTTGAGCAGATTCACTTCGTTAGGCTAACAGTTTCTGAAGTTCTGAGCATGCACAGTAATTGTGACTCAGCTCCTTTAAATTTGAAAAATGACTTTGTTTGTAAGCTAGAAGATAGCATTTTGGTCAGAACTTTCCTTGTGAGTGGTATTCAGCATTCAACAGGACTAAAGGCCTATACAGGTTCACTCTCTGGCAGCACTTGTTCATACTGAAAATGGATGAGAAGATTGAATGCAGTAGACTGTGAAAAAACCATTGGATGACTTCAAACTGTGGACTGTCTTAAGCAGTGGCGGTGCCAGAACTGGGAATTGGGGGGGAGGCACAGAAAAATCCCTTTATGACAACAATTAGTCCTGGGTAGTTCTCAATCATTTTCCTTTATTGGCACTTTTTCCAATTATAGTAATTATCCATCAGCAAACTTCCATGAACTGTATAAAGACCTCAATTCCGCGAGAGAATCTCTGAAATTCGGGTTGATTGAATAATGACTGATCAGCGTTCCAATAAAATATTGCTTTTCTTGGTGCACCGTGGGTTGATTTAAAAGTGGGACTTTGCAATTAAATATAAAAAGCGTGAGACTCAAGCTATATGCGTGATAGTTGACAGGTATGCAATGTTGAATAATGCTGATTTAAAGGCATAAAATATGCGTCCAAATGAATGATTGTCGTCTGACCAAAATGGGGAGAACTAGCAGCACCTGTCAGAGTGGAGCGTTCTCGGAGTGAATTTATTGTTAATTAAGAAGATGACTGAGAACAAGTCAGGACTAATAATTGTTTTAAAGGGATGTTATGTGCCCCACCAATTCCCAGTTCCGGCACCGCCACTGGTCTGAAGCATGGTTACTGAGTCATTTGAGGTGGCTATTTCAACAAAGTTTCATCTATTGACCCGATTTCAAGCCAGCAACAGCACTCAGGATGCAGCTAGAAACAAAAGACCTTGTATAACCACTGCACAGCACGACCGCTATATCTACCATCAAAATGTGCGCCAGCTATTCTTTCCTGCCACTGAAACAGCTAGAAACATCTCTGGGGGGTAAGACGTAGCTATAAGCGGCAAACAATGCAACACCAGAAGGGGCAGGCCACGAGGAAAATCCTGACAAATGTCAGCAAGACCACTGTCAGCCGCTCGATGTGTTCAATGCCTGCAAGATTCCAAGCAGACGTTGCAGCTCATGAGGGGAATACTTGCAGCTGAGCTGATTACAGACGTGAGAAAACTTCTTGTTGAAACCCATTAAAAAAAAACAGATCTAATCCCTTTTTTTTTTTTTGTTGTTGTTCTGTATATAATGATCATCCCTAAGGCTGTAGGCTCTTGTGTGACAGAACTTATCTTGAATCATTGTGCAGCAGAGTAGTGTGCCTTTTCCATTCTGTCGCTTATCCATGCTATACTCGGTAAGAGGTTGGGTGTAAATCATGGAAAAATGCGGAGCAAAATGAAGATTGACAGCACTGCCATTTGCAGTAATGCTCCCCTGCGTGAAGGCATAAACTCCCACCATGTAGTGGTGATTACTTCTGCACATTTGCACTGGACTCACATGTAGCACAGACCCCCGGGTGCCCGAGTGTGCGCTGAGCTCCAGCTGTGACAGACTGGTCTCACCCCTGCGAAGCCCAGTGCAGCTCTGCTGCGTCTCAGTCCTGGAGCGGCGGTGGGTGCGGAGGACAGGATAGCAGCTGGCGGAATAAAAGGTTTCTGTGTCTTTAAGAGCCCGGAGAGGCGCGGATGTGGAAAAAGGCCTGCGTGAGTCTTGAGCCAGTCATCTCGGCGGAGTGCGAGCCAGATGTATCACAGCAGCCTGAGAGTGCAGGCAGAGCTTTGCTGAGCACAACCAGGCAAAGAGCCTCCACACCTCCGCAACACTTCTCCTCTCCCATTCGGAACATGTTACAGCCCTCTCTCTGAAGTTATGGAGACTGATGCAGCCGATCAAGAGGTCCTCAATGGTAAGGGGGAACTAGGAGAAGGGGGGGGGTATCTCTTATTGTAAAAGGGGGGACAGGCCAGCAAACCAGAGTGTTGCTGCTGCCCTGTGGCCAGGCAACTGGTGTGAGTTGATGACACTAAGAGACTGCTGTGTTCCTGAGTTCATTGCCTGCCGTTTTCTCAGTGTGGATTCTGTTTATATAGCTGTGTGTCCTACATTTTGCTTGTAGAAACGGCAGGGAGCTTGAAGAAAAACAAGGGTTTAAAACTTTCTGTGACATACTTGCTTGTGGAGAGAGCCTCTTAGTGTTGGGATTATGAGGGGTTGTTTGGGGGGTTGAGATGGGCTGATGCTTATCTGTGTAGAAATAATTGATGAGCACTTTCAGTCCCCTCTTTGATGTGCTGATGAAAAAATCACTACAAGGAATTTTACATTCGTACTGTGGTTTGTTTTGTTTATTTTGTTTGTTTTTTTTTTTTAGATTATCTGTGGATTTAATGAATTCCATTCAATTTTTTTATGTGGCATATTTAATTGGATTTTGTACGATCTGCAGTTACAATCCATGATAATGGTTGTGGCTCTGAGAGCGTTATTGGGCATGAACACATATCTCTCTTGTCTGGAGAAATGAAATGCTGGAACAAACTTTGAGAGTGAGAGAGGTTCAGCTATGCATGAACACACTGAGACAAAAGTGTGTGTTTGTGTCTGTGGTCTGAATTAGTTCTGCCTTTAGAGCAATCTATTGCGCGACCTCACTACGTATCAATGACAGAAAGTTCCCTCTAAATGTTCCCAGTCAAGATTTAAACTTTTCAAAAACAAAAGAACTTGGCAAGATTTTGTTTTTTCTTCTGGTGTGACCAAAGAGTGGCCTAGTGGTGAAGGCTATATATTCTTCAGGAAGAGCGTGGTTAAGAGAGTGAGTCAACGTCTGAAATATTCCAAAGGGGATAGCAACGTTTGCCAGCTCTCAGTCGGCTGCACTACTTTATTTGTTGGGCTCTTTTCCATTTCCACAATGGTAAATAGAGTGGAGGTTTCACTGAAGGCTGCGTTGGGATTCTTCCTGACATTGGAATTTCTACTTAATCTTTTCCTCTGTAGTTCTTGGAAGGTGTATGAATGCAGTGGGTAGTTCTGTGAAACTGAGTAGGATGCATGGAAATGGACTGTCCTGAAACAGTGTTCATACTTTTCATCAAGATTTCGAGAGCCTTGAAATGATTTTATGTTTGAGAAATGGGGATCATTTTGGCATTGTGCTTCTCTCACCCCATTGATTTTTATCTCAAGCTGCCTGATTCCTTAAATGTACAGTATGTGGGTTCTTATGTTATGGGACTGCAGTGGCTGAAATTTAACTGTAACCCTCCACTCCAGTGAGCTGATTTTTAATTAAGTGATGATATGGATTGTTCATTCTGCGTCAGCAGGCAAACTAAAGTTTTATTCTGTGTGATTTCTGCAGCCTGTTATCTCTTTAAGACACATAGGCATTGTATTGCATGCCTTCAAATGTAAAAGACCCTGTAGTCCCCCATGAGTTATGGAAGCAACTTCTGACCCTCTGTGCTTTGTAGTCCTTTAGATCTTACTTTTTGATGCTATGGGCTCTGGAGAGGAGTCAGATTTACACATTACTAACCAGAATTCAATGTGCCAGGCCTCATTTGCTCGGCCTTCCAATTCCATGTTCTATTACCCTACCATCACTGACCATCATTTATCTGTGAGGCGGCAGTTGACAGAGCTGGACCCTGTGTGACAGATGCAGTGCCAGGCAGCTGAGGGTAGGAGCACCTTGCCTGGCTATAAAATGGTGCCTTTGTAGGTTGCTTTCAAAAACATCAGCCCTCAGGGTACAGCTTTTGAAGCACAGTTTATCTGGTTCACACAGTGCATTGCAGCTTCAGCTTAGAACACAAGGTCTTTTTAACTGGTAGGACATAAAAACAGCTGATTTTATTTTCAAAATAAAAGGGTTGTCAGCTCAGCGATCTGTCTTTTAATATCAAAAGCAGCTAGTTTGTCAGAATGGAGCTCATTTCATGGGAAGTGTTTTTTATTCTAATACCGGCCCTCGATGTTTATCTTTCTGTTATTGAATAAGAATTTTGGTACTACCCCATCTGTTAGCTGTTGCCTAAGTGTTGCAGAGAACCAACTGATTTTTGGACATGTCCAATATTCAATTCAGTTCAATTCAAGTCTTTATTTCGGATTCATCTTGCAGTACAAGAGTTCCATAGTGTCAAAAAAAAGAAGAATAAAATAAGAAAAAAAAAAAAAAAATATATATATATATATATATATATACAACAGGAATATTTCCAATAAAAACATTTCATCAACAACTACTCATGTAACCCCACGGCAGCATGTATATACTTGTTTAAACCAGTGTTTCCATAATGATGAAGTGTATCTATTGTCGCTAAAAACAGCATTAACTAGACCTATGATTATCCTGTTACATGATTTATCAAGATGACACATAAATTTAAAAATCAAGTTCCTAATGGCTGCTTGACATGTAGGCACATTAAGAGCGGCACATAGTTGTGAAGCACTGCTATATCTAGGGACTTTCAACAAAGTCCTGAGGCAGTCATTGTAGGCAACACATAACTTTCTCATAGTGTACCGCCTGAAATCACACCACAGCTGACAGGTGTAAAATGAGGAGCAGAATATCCTAAATAGTCTTACTTTGACCTCCACGGTACACATGTTAAATTTATGAACCAATACATTACACTGCCCATACAACTTTGTACATTGCCTGAGAATATCCGTATCATCCTTCAGATCATCCTGGATATAATGCCCCAGATACTTAACTACACAGCTGGTTTCTACACGTGCGTCATTCAAAAACCATTCTGGCACACTAAGATTTTTATCTAATGGACTTCTTACAACCAGCATGTTACTTTTAGCCGAATTGTACTTTATGTCAAATTCCCTACCATACTCTGAACAGATTTTCAGTAGAGACTGCATACCACTACTAGAAGGGCAAAACACTACCAGGTCGTCTGCATACATTAAATCATTTAATAGCATATTGCCACTTACACATCCTATCCTACATGCATTGAGCCTACTCGACAGTTCATCCATGTACACATTAAATAAAAAGGGGGATAAAATACCCCCTTGCCTTACCCCATTCCTCACTTGGAAAGGGGCTGAGGTAGCATTACCCCAACACAGTATGATGGCTTGATGGGAATACCAGTAGGCCAACACCCTAACAATGTATCCAGGCTGACCCCTATCTATTAACTTCTTAAAGAGTTTTTCAATATCAATGAAATATATGGTCATAGCTTTATATAAGCCATTAGTTGTTATATGTTATGTGTATTGAATGAGTATGAAAAGACTTTGTGTGATTCATTATCATTGAAGTAAATATATAGACAAGCAAACATTTCGGGGAATTGATGATGGATAAATGTATAAATGTACAATTGGAAAGTGAAATTGAAGACGTACAGTACCAGTCAAAGGTTTGGACATACCCACATTTTTCTAACATGCGAAATACAGAAATAAGCTCCCTTTATTTTACAAAATAAAGATCTAATCTCTATCTAATTCTTAAATCCATCGAACTAACCAGCATTTGTTGTTATATTTGCTGAGCATTCTCACATATATATATATATATTTTTTTTTACTAGGGCAGTTATATGGCTATTATGAGTTTGCAGCTGATTGTCTGTTTAAGTTCCAAAAGATGTGCTGCACTTGTGGGTTGCTTCTCATTGACCTTTTTGCTTAATAAGTCCCAAACTAGCTTGACTTTAATTTAGCAGTTGGAAAATGGAAGGAGCTTGTTTGTCTGTTTACTTTGCAAAATATGGCTTCTTTTAGAATTCCAAAATTTTGGACACTATTCAAAAAAGTAAATCATTCTCTTTTAAGTTCTGAGTCTGACTGTTTAACTCTTACAAGGTTCCATTTGAGAATATATATAGCAGTTAAGCTGTTTAAATTTCTCTAAAAACAGAGTGCTGCAACATTAGCAAAGTGTGTCCAAACTTTAGACTTGTCCTGTATGTGCAAGAAGTACTTAAGTCAGAAAATGTCAGTTTTGGGATATTTATGATGAAAGTTTTCAAAACATGCTGCAGATACTTTTTTATTATGGACTTCTGCGCTAGTTCTAGGGGCTAAACATGGTTAGTCATCATTTTTTTGTGGAATGATTCTCCTTTATTACCGAGATATCAAGAAAAATAGTTAAGGACTTAGGTACTTTTTGTGACAAAATGGCTGGATTTAGGTATTTTTTGTGGGAAAATCATGGACTTGAGTACTTTTAACACCAAAAACCCTTTATTGCTTAGTTTTCAACACAAACGTTATTTTAGCGAAGGTTCCTTGCTTTTGCGCCTTTATGGTAGGCAGAGCGACTTGTTTAACAGTAATATAACTTGGTAAAATCCAAAGTCACTTAGACAAATCAGAAACGAACATTGGAAATGCAGAAAAACCTAATTTTGGAGAACCAGTCATCTTTCAAACTGCACCTCCCTTCTACTTCAATGATTGCTTCAAAATCCTAACTTACGTTTATAACAGCAAAATATACTCCTGGGAGTATGAACATTCTTTTGGTAACCATGGTAACCCCTCAATTCTGACATTTTGATTGGCCAGTCATGGACTTGGGCACTTATAGCAAAACTTTTATGGACTTGAGTACTTCTTGCAGAAAATTTTAGTGGATTCCAAAAACGCCATATAACAATAAACAGGGGTGAAGTACTTCTTTTTTTCCCTAATTTTGGTATCAAATGATTCTTTTATCACTACAGATTCCAGAACTGGTGCCAGCTCGATTTTTTCAAAAATGTAACTAAGGTGCGCAGGTCTTCACTTGTGAAGGGAGCAATGCATTACCGTGAATCATGTACAAAGTCAATAAATGGTCTAGGGAGACAGCTCAAGTATTGCATTTCACCTGCACTCTTTGCAAACTTTCATTCTCAGATGCAACAGTCTTGGGAAGCGTGCCACAATTTCATGATCGTATTAAAGTGCTTTTATCCAGTCAATAGAGGCATTTGTGCGAGGGTTTGCAGAGGGCGCCAGCCCACTTTCACTGGCCACAATGCTTCGAGGCTGTAAAGCGATGCATCTGATAAAACATTTTAGATAAGGCCGTCTCTTGTAAATGTGAAAAGAGGCCGACCTCTCAGGAATGTTGTGGGTGGAAAACCCAGAGCTTGGTTCAGAGCAGTGGGGATGTTCTGAACAGTTCATTGGAAAATGAGCCTCCCAACCATGATGGAAACCTCAAAGCCACTTCACCACGTTATAGACTAGCTGTCTACTGCTCAGTCTTCTGACGTACAGAAGAGTGTGCTTCACAGAATGGTTGCCCCTTTTTCCACGAAGAACAAGGTCATACTCATTTTAGGAAGGAGAATTTGGCCTTTATGTGTAGGTAAAGAGGACAATCTCTAAAAGCAATTTGTTTTTATGTGTGCAGCGGACGATTTTTCCAAGTTGTTCTGGCATGTGATTTACTTGAACCTGTCAAGAGGAAAACTTTGTTATGTTTGCAATCTCAGGTGAGGGCTGGGATATAATTTTTTTTTAGATTGTGGCATCATGTGTTGCCTTTTTCCTACTTCAGATTGCCCAACAGGTTCTTTTTAAGTCATGTTTTGATTCAACTGGGCTGACAGTAATCAAACCTGGGTGTGTCTTGTGAAATTGAATCCAATTATTAATTAGGTTTGTTTATTTGGTTGATTTAATGACTAAGGGGGCAATTACTTTTTTACATAGGGCCGGGAAGGGTATACCGTTTTTCCTTCAATGAATGAAATCATCATTTGAAACAGCATTTTGTGTTTACTTTGGTCATCTTTGTCTAATGCTAAAATTAATTTGACGATCAGAAACATTTAAGTGTGACAAATATGAAAAAATTGAAGAAATCGGGAAGGGGAGGGGGAAAGCTTGTTCACAGCACTATAAACGTTTTCAATTTTGGTTTACTCCCGAGTTCATTTCACCAAAGTTCCTTAATTTCACTGAACACAACTGCTGAATTATACTACTGCAGTATACTAAAGCACAAGATGTACACAAAACCAAGAAAAAAGCTATGCATGTGTGAGTATCTTTGAAAACCAGTATCTTATACACTGCCCGGCCAAAAAAAAAAGTCACCGTTTGGAAATTAATGAACAAATTCTATAATTGGATCATTATTGCGGTTATTAATATGTTTCAGCTGGCAGTAATCATTTTAACCCTGACTGATGAAGCGCGTCGCTACTCATTTCTAAAAAAATCATGTCGGAAGACACATCCCCTGATGGTGGAAAAGATGTTACAGTATTACAGAACGGGCAAGTTATTGGCCTGTATTTAGCAAAGAAAACCATGAATGACAAAAACAAGTATGAGGAATCATTTTCACAAACAAACTTGCCACCACAAAGTCCTGACCTTAAACACATTAAAAGTTATTGGGATGTGCTCAAGAAAGACCACCGAGTGGTTCAACCATTATGTCGAGAAGACACGATCTCGGCCAAAAATTATGCCATTTCTGATCGAAAATAAATGTTCTGGCATTGCATATAGTTGTCAAAACAATGACAAGACAAATATGCACTGTAATCAAAGCTACAGGGGTTCCAACTAAATATTTGAGTGTGCGACTTTTTTTTGGCCGGGCAGTGTACATTCTTGCCTTTTCCAATTATTCCCTTCAAAGCTGTGCTTGCTGATTCGGCAGGATCTGTTATACCTTTGACAAGCAGTCATGTTTTCATCAATATGAAAAGCCAAATATTTACATTAAAACTTAACCTTTTAACGTGAACGCCCCCGGTACTGGGGGCAATCACTAAACATCATAAATACAGCATGTTTCCTAACAGCAACATTGTCATGCGGCATATCCACTTAAAGGGAAGAAACTTGGCGAAAAGCTCATGATTTTCATTTTTACCTCAACCAAACACAATTCGAGCACCAAGCAAGTAAATAAGCATGTAACAAAACATAGGATAAAATAATATCAGTGCTCGATCGCAAGCATTTTTACTGAATTTGAACTATGCATACAAGTGATAATCAAATGAAAGAGGAAAGGCCACCGAATCCAACAATATAAGCCATGTCATCTTAAACCAACACCACACTCGAAGAACAGCAGGCATGCACTTTACGCTCTACAGCAATGAGCAAATATTTTTTCTTACCTTTGATATTTTGTAATAAAAATCTGTGTTTTAGTGTAAATCTGCACTAGCTATTGTTAGCCCAATGTTTCCGTGTTGTATTGAAATTAGATCTGCCATTTTCCATACATGTTTTTTTTTTTTGTTTGTTTTTGGGGCACTGCTTCCAATGAGATCAGGCCCTGAGCATTCTGCTTGCATGCAATATATTTTCTTCTCTGTAATCGGCTCGTGATGCCGTCAGTTTGACTTTGCAGTTTCATTCTATGGGCTCTGACATTTCCAATGAGCCCTCAACCACCTTAATCGCACAAACCTAAACAGAAATAGAGCCTTGCGTTATCAGCGCATCTAACTGAGAGTCAATGCGCCATTATGCACATGTGCTCAGAGTCCAACAATATCAATGCTTAACTGGTTTGTTTTTAGTATTTTCGCAATAATTATCCACTAAATAATCAACAGTCCGTTTTCAGTCGTTTTCTGACTGAGAATCCTTGCACCATTACTTGCGAGTTGAGAGAGCGAAGCAATACAAGCACTACATCAGGGTGCGTGATGAGTTTTGTTGTCTCACTCTTCATATTTGCGATGCGACGGCAGTCAATCAGTCCACACAGCTAGTGTAGCGGCTAAGGCAATAAGCCCTGGTGTGGGAGACCCAGGTTTAAACCTTGATAAAGTGTGTGTTATTTTTCAGAAGTGGAAGCATAATTCTAGTATAAATAATTGCTGAGGTGTTTGTTCTTTTTACTTTTTACCATTTTTTACCTTATCTCTGTATTTATAATTTCGTTTATTTGCTTGTTTTTTTAAAATGAATCTGCTCCTGTGGAGTCAAACTTAATTTCCATTGAATGTATTTTCTTTGAATGGGAGAATGAATACAGGACTGGCTGCAATATGAAGTAGAAGTGAAATTAATTAAGTTTTACAGTTTGGTTCCTGAGAAATCTCAAATGGCTCACAGTGCTCAAAAGGGTGCCCAAATTGCCAATTTGCAGATGCCACCTCCTGAACTAAAACCTCTCTAATTTTGCTCAGATTTACTTGATTATAATAAATCTACAGATAATGCACAGATAATGGTTTTAGACTGCGACTAAATAATTTCAAGAGGGATATAACTAAAATTTTGTGAGGCAGAAATGAGGTCTTTCATTTATGTTGTGTTCCATCTTCATTTACGCTGACTCAGTGACATTTGATTTTTACACCGTGACAAAAATCCCCAATGTGTTACCTTTATTATGATACCAAGATTTTCCAAATGGACTAAGTAGTTGCAGGAATATACTAATTTCATTTTGGGCATGTCATTTCCGAGCCAGCCGCCTATGGATGAAGAGGTTAAGAGTTTTACCATAGACTACCGGATTAGGTCACTTGGTAAAGGCGCTGCATTGCGGAGTAGCAACCACCACAATCCGGGTTCAAACCCCGGTCGTACCAGCTGGCAGTGGTCGGGAGCCTTTTCAGAGCAGCACACAATTGGCTTCGCACTGCAGCAAAATTAATTGGGAGGGACTGCCAAGTCGGGATTGTTGAATTTCAGCACCTCCTGTTGGTCAGAAAAACTCTAAACTCATTCATATTTGGGTAACCTCCGCCCTCGTTCTGAACTTGGGAAGTTTCGAGCTATGAGTGTAAATAGAAGCAACGGCTGCCAGGCCCGTGCTTTGGACAAGAGCCGCGAACTGTCTCGCTCTCCCGAGATGGCAACATGGGGTCGCATACGAGCAAGCTTGTGTATACAGTTCACTAACTGTGTATTCCAGATTTGGGTGGGATTGGAGATGCCAAATTTATTTAAAAAAAAAAAAAGAGTTTAACCATAAATTTCATCAGGACTGAGAAAAGTAGACTCCTTCAATTAGTTATTTCAGTTTTCTTTTTATTAGTTTACAGCCTCCATTTTGTACACCAATCAGTTAATTGAGAGAGCTTTTTTACCTCTGATACTGGAAAAGACAAGATTGTCACCATACAATAGAATACTTATCTACTGTATTTCTTTTCCACACATTGCTCCACAATTTAATTTTCTTAGCCAAGTAATATTATAATAATATTTTGTAATATAAAGTAAGAGTGCTCTACTTTCTATCTATTTAACGTACAAATGAAAACTTTAACAGAGTATCCAATTTCATTACCAAACTTCACAGTGTTTATTATGAGGTTATGAAAAGAATGGGCACAGATATTTTTTATATTATCACAAACTCATCAAAAGCAGGGTACTGTTCTGCTTAGTGTCAATGGCTTGTTTGAAGAAGCAGCTATTTGCTGGGCAAAAAATGTAAGTGAATATTTTAAGCCACAGCTTGGGGGCAGATGCAAGGCCAGCATTGCAGTGGGTAAAAGAGACAACAGTCCTGTCTGTCATTGACATGCAAGTGTGTCCCTGTGTTTTCTGGTTTATGTGCTCAGGGCTGAATTCCTGTTGAAGGCAGTGGGTGGATCAGGGGAACAATACCGTTCTCTTGGGCCAGACATTGTAGGAGGTGAAAGTTGCTGAAGCATTTCATTTTAAAAAATTGTGACAAAGTATTTGGTAAGCTCCTTTTGACATTTTGAAGACAAAACTGAACACAGTTTTTGTAATTTTTTGCTGAAGCATCACATCATATTTCTGAAAGCTGCTAGAGAATATAGGAATCTTTTTTGCTTGTCCAGCTGTGAAGTTTTACTGGACATTTGGGCACTTAGTGATGTGGACTCATTCAGATGCAGTCTTTTGGAAAGATGGACGACTTGGCTGAACAAAAAAATTTAAAAAAACATACAAAAAAAAACTTGTATTTCTGGCAGTGTCAAGATTTTGGGGTAGGTTCAGTGAGTAGGACTTTTTTAAAGAATTTTTTTGGCATCTAGTCAATCCTAACCTCCATCCTTTTCAAAATTCATCTTGGATGATGAACCTCCTTAAACAGAATTATAATGTTACAATGAATGCAGGACACTAGAAATGAATGTGGATCCATCTTGGTTCATAAGTCACGAGAAACTTGTTATAGCGAAGCAAAAATGCTGCAGTGTTTCCTGGCAGAGCAATTTGAGAAAATCAAATTTAAACTAATGTTGCTGTGAGACGGTTTGAGCTGAATAAAATGTTTAAAATGGATTAAGGGGAATTTGTTCATGTAATCTTATCATTTTCTTTTCCAGGATCAAGTTATCTTTCAAACCATACCACTACAATTATAATATTTAAACATTAAAGTTGCCAGTTGCTTCAAATTTTCACTCAAATTAGAATTCTGTAGCATCCCTGTCAATAGTCACCAATTCTCGCCCTCTTTTCATTTAGCAAAGTGGTTGAGAGCAACACACTTTTTTATCAGAGAACTTCAGACAGTTCAATTTTGGCATTTGCTTGCACCTCTGTTGTACCTGCATCCTAAGGTACAACTTGACAGGGCAATGCAGTGTGATCCCCTCTGCATGTCTCCTTGCTCTCATGTCTGGTCTTTTTTGGTGTATTTTTCAATAAAGCACATAATTAAATATGGCTTTGTTGCCACCTTTTCATTTTAAGTTCCTAGCTATTAAAATAAATGCTTGCTAGTTACTGTATGCCGACTTGGCATGAAAAACCGTTAACAATGATCACGACAAGCCGTGGAAGGGGTGTAATCGCAGCCCGTCACTATAAGTGTGAGTTGCTATCATTGTGCTGTCACTTGGTGACAGTCTGATGGATGGAAAAATGAATATTTTGATTTGCTTTCGGGACGATCTGAAATATTTTTCTGGTATCACCAGTCTTGGCGAGCTACATTGTAGCATATACTTTCATCTACAGGAAACACGTTGATTATCCCCTGTCACAAGGTGGAAGGAGGATATAGGAATGAGTGTTGTCCCTCCACAAGTCCATCTGTCCAGCTGTTTGTGTGTCTGTCCATCACGCTTCTTTTTAGAGCCAGAACTTCTGAACCTTTCAACATTTTTTCCACAAAATCTAATACATAGTAGATACATCTTACAGTGTTGATGCACCTTTTCATACTTCCATCCGCCCTCCTGTCCATCTGTCCATCCCTCCGTCTCATTTTATTTCTAGGCCAGAACACCAAAATTGTGGCATGAAATCTGAGTATTTCATGCTTGGTTAATTCAGTTTTGTCGGAAGCAGAGATGTAACCCATCTCCTCCGCTGATTACTTTAAAAAGTTGGCTTCATGTCTACGTTCACGGGATTTTGTTTATGCATGATGTATTTCTGTATTCATGGGCACCTGAGTGATGAAGTCGGTAAGAATATGCTTCCTCATGTGTGTTAATCCATGCTTGTGCATGTTTAAATGTACATTATGCATGTAATTATAGATATTTTCATTGGACTATCAATTACACACTGGTTTTAGTGTACCTAACACTTGGGTAACCAGCCGATGGTGGCTATTTATCGTTCAATTATTGTGTATTGTTATTATGTATTGTGTGTGTGTTGGTCACTGGTAAGCTAACACTTCATGTCTCCTGTGAATAAAAATTCCCTGCTCATTCTCTGCAGCTGAGACTTCCAAGGGCTTCACTATATCATTAGTTACCCCAGCTGAGCTGAGTTAGGGGAAATGAAGGCAAGCCTCAGCCGTTCCTTAATTTCGGCTGGTTTCACTTGAGAACTGGCACTATGTGACTCCTGCTCTAATCCAGTCAATAAAACTTGACTCCTAATGCTTTCTCTGCTTTTTCTCCATGACTGAAAAGAACTGAAAAGCACCTCATGTGCATCCAGGCAATATGCTTCCTTTTGTTAGAGCTTGATTACATTTGTTCATTTGCAATTCTTTGAAATGTTTAGGTGAATGGATGATTGGGTTCTGGGTAAGGGGGAGTTTGCAGTATAATAGTAGTTGAAACTGAGATATATGCGTTCTGTTCTCAGAGCTTGTGGATGCCACATAGTTAAACAGTTTTTACAGTATGAGGATATGGCCCTAATCTTGACTGTTCAATTGCTGTCTTTCCTATGCAGTAAGCAGTGTCTCTGCGGCAGATTATTCCTGCAGATTTGTAATTTGGATTATACAGTAGTTTTGTTTTTCTGTGCGTAAAACTGCCTTTATAGTGGCCTTCTCAGCTGTCCACTATAATCTTGATCATGTTATCTCAAAGTGAATGAATGCAAGAGTGAAAAATGGTGCTCTTTTTAAGTACTACCCCCGTTGAATAGGGCTTTGTTTTCACTGTTAGGTTGTTCACAGATTGATATTAACATTATTATGTACAGTACCTCCATTTAGGGGTTGTTATGGATTCACCTTGGACACTGTCGTCACAGATCCTTTGTGTTGGTGCAATAACTTGAACCGTTTTTATGGAAATCAAATGAAACTTCTGGTGTTCATTCCTGGTGCATAGAAGACAGACTCCAGCCTATGGCTTTTCCTGTAGTAACACCAGCTGTTATTGATGCTGGTCACCATATGACCTTTGTAGTGGCACCGCCAGGCCAAACTTTTAATTTTTTAAAATTGCAGTATTATTGGGAATCAGGTCAAATCTGCCTTCAACATTCCTCATGTATGGAGGAGGAAATTTATGATCTTAGTGATTTTGTGATGTTTCCTGTTGCGCCACATTACATTTCCAAATGCAAGAACTCAAACAGTTTTGATGGGAATCATGTCGCACGTCTTTTCTGAAGGGCTGAGAGAAGAGCTGTGATGTTGATCACCCCATTATTTTTGCTGTATTGCCATCACCAAACCAAACTTTTAATTTTTAAAATCTGGGATAATTAGAACATCTTGAAGGGGAATCATGTAAAATTTGCTTTCAACATTCCTGGTTCATTGAGGAGTAAAATTTATTTGGCTCTATTTCTTTAATATAGCACCACCATAAGATGAAACAACATTTCCGAATGCAATAAGTCAAACTGTTCTCAGAGGAATCAGATCAACTTTACTGCGAACTTCTTGGTGCATAAAAAAACAGTCCTATTGTTCTAGTGAGACAATGCTAATTCTTGTAGCACCACCTTGAGGCCAAACTTAACTTTTTCAAATATGCCATAGCTCAAACAGTTGGTATGGGAATATGCTGTTTACATTATTCTAGTCTAAATTAGTTACCCTCTTGATTTTTTTTTTTGGTCCCTATACCCTTTGCTGTTGGGCTACCACTGGGCCAAACTATGAATCTTGCCTTTGTGGAGAATGCTGTGGTTTTATACCCAGCCAGTTTTTAAGGGATTGATTGAAGAAATGTACTTAGGGGACCTTAGACAAGGGGCAAAATTTCCAGCTGTGAATGCATTCAGGACAGATTTCATCAACGGTTCTCAGCTAATCATATGCTTATTTATCACATTCTGTCTAAAATGATTTTGACGGCTTCTCCAATCGCTCATGTCGGATAGTCAGCATGCATCTTGATTTGCCAGATTTGTTCTGTTTGCAGATCTTTGATGTTCTGGGCTGTGTGAGGGGTCCAGGCTCAGCAGTGGGCTTTAATGGACGGGCACACACTGTGAAGAAGGCTCCTCCGGCTGATTACTTCCCTGATTAGGAATCTAAGTGAAGGCCCTCGCTTAAGCTGCGATCGTTAGGGAGCGCTGATCCTTCACTTAGCACAGCCTCAGAATCACTTATGAAGGCACTATCCTCAAGGGCTACGCTACAGACTGCGATTTGCATGAATCATGAGTGAGAAGAACGCTTGCTCTGTGATTGCAGTGCATCTTTCTAATGGGAACTGCCATAATTTAGGGTCCTCCTGCCAACTCTAAATTGCTGCCTTAAATTTAGCTGCCCGATGAGAGGTGCAAAGGCACACACTCCGTGACGATCAACCAAATCTGTCATGTGATTTCTTTGAAAGCTACGTGTCACAGGCACTATTTTTCTGCCCCGCAGTCTCTAACTTCCCCAGTGCTGCAGGAAGCAGGTCCTGCGTGCCGACTGCATTTTTCACGGAGAGAACAATTAGGGCTGTCGACCATGGGGAAAAAATAATCAGAATAGCAGTTGTTAAAAAAGTTGTTTACCTGGATTAGTGCATTGTGCCTAGTAGAGAAGGTTAAAATTCTCTGTGAGCTAGCATTAAATTTGATTAATGCCTCACTGTGCATAAATTACATAAGGTGAGGAAAAACTTGGGCTTAAAGTGAGAGTGTACATTTTACAGTCACGTTGGATACTGAATGATATACTAAATCGCAGCATCTGTTCAGTCCTGTTAGTATAAGTGATCTAATAATGGTTAATACTTGATGTAAATTCAGTGTAGATCTGAGGGCAATCACATTGGCTGCTGGTGAAGGGACCTGATTAGAGTGGGGCACAAGGGAGCTGCAGCTTTTCTAATTTGTAGATAGCTGTGTGTGTGTATGTGTGTGTGTGCGCGCGCGCGCGCATGTGTGCAATCCTGTTGGCGTGGCAGCAGGTCAGTGGAGTGTCTCAATGTTGTTGAGGTCCTCTCAACACGTTCACGGGTATTTTTGAAACGTTGCAATTTCTATACGTTTTAGCCTGTCATCCAAATGCAAACTGTGTTTTCGGTCACTGAAAATGCACCTTTTGAAAAGTGCCCTTCAGGGTGAAGATTTCTCGAAACTCCTTTGTCAGAATTTATATATTGACCAGGAAAAACAGAGTTTTGGCTTGTGACAGTAGAGTGTGCGCACCTAAATGCGAGTTTTTAATGCTTGTGATTGACCCAAATAGTCTCACATTAAATCATATTACTGCCACCGGTTGGTCTGGCATGCTCTTGACAGCAGTTTAATTGTATTTTTGTCTGCATGTGTTTGGACATTTTTTTAAAAAAAACAAAGGAGGAAAAACCCAGCTTTTAAAAATACATGTGTACTTGTGGATTAGGCCTGAGAGACTCTGAATTCAGGCAGCCGACCCTCCTGTCCAGTTGCAGTGGCATTAGTGTACCATCCACTGCTCTGTTTGTTTATTAATTCCATGTGCTCCCCCAAAATGTCTGTGTCCTTTGGGACAGGTGTGCACAACATTGTGTGCTTTGATGCGACCATGATTCCAACTGGGAGCAGTTGGCCAGTTCCAGTTCTAAATGATCTCCCAAGGGAAGTGGATTAATTACAATAAATATTCAGATTGCATCATCTTTATATGTGCCATCTGCCCTGTTACCCAGGGTGGGAGAGTGCATTTCCGGCGTGGTGTAGCAATGTGTAGTGAGGGATAAGAAATGTGTGAAATAACTATTATATCTGCGAAAGCATTCAAAAGTGCCATTCAGCCTGTCATGTCTGTGGACAAATTAGCATAATTATAACAGGCATTAAAAGCACAACAAGCAACAATCCATAATATAAATAACATAAAAGGAGAGGAATAATTCCCAATACGTGAGTAATATTGTAGGGTAAGTCGGTATGTCTGCGTGTCGACAGCAATAGTCTGATACGGAGGCCACACCCTAAAAAATCCACTAAAGGGGTTGTGAGCAGAAAAATGCTATATGCATTACTCAACATTGGCTCTGGCCACAGATGAAAACTTTAAATTTGAAAAGCGTCACAACACCACGATTGTCACAAGCAAACTGGGATCAAGTGACCAGAATGCTAACGACTGGAATGAGTGCTGCAAGAGTGGAGGCACACTTTGGAGTGCATTGTGTGACTGTTGACGATACAGATCGACCGCAACCTGGACAGCCATGTGTGACCACATATGCGCTGGACCGTCGTATTTGTGTGTTGCACCTCTGTGACCACTTTCGTCTAGCGACATTGACAGCTGCTGAGGTACCTGGAAGACGTCATATATCAGCTCCCACTCAGTACGTAAATGGCCCCAGGAGGAAAGAATCCGTTTATTCAGAGCAACGTTGGCATGGTCCTGACAGATTGGAAGCGTGCCACTCGTCATCAGTGGTGACAGGCAAATTCATACAGGAACTGGCAAAATCATTACTGGTGCTACGTCATTTTTAGTGATGAATCGCGCGACCCGCTGTATCGCTTTGATGGAAGGCAATGAGTGTACCACAGACTAGGCAAGCGGTATGCCAATCCGTGCGTCCTGCAAGTGGATCGATTTGGCGGTGGAAGTACAGTAGTGTAGGCAGCTATAGGATATGGCTGGAGGTCTGGAACACTGATGGAACACCAACAGCACAATGCTATGTGGGTGAGAGCTTGGAACCAGTCGTCGTGCCCCACACCTGCGAAAACCATCACGTCATCTTCATGCATGACAATGCTCGTCCCTACATGGCAAGAAAAAAAAACCCTTCACAACAGTTTGTCTGATTGTTACGTCCCCATTGGTCTGGGGGTGAAGGAAGTAACAAATAACCAGATGGTAATAGGTTAAAGTGAAGGTATAGGTTTAATGCAGGGGTTTCTTGAGTAAATTGAATAGCAAATGAGTGGCTGGTACACGGTTGAAAGGGAAAACAAAGGACCGAAATGGTCCTATTCAAATAAAATAAAGAACCAAAAACAGGCTTAACCAAGTGTGCAAAGAAAAAGGGAGAAAATAAACAACAGCAGTGAGTAACACCACTAAAATAAGATTAACAAATTGCAAAACAAGTGCTTTAATCTAGTCCTGTCTCCAGAATAAAAACACATACAATTGACAGAGTTAAACTCCAGAATTACAGATCCAAGTACTTATACTTCTTGCGGTTGTCTAACAATCGATACTCCGTACAACACATAAAACAACGAGTAACCACCGGAATGCGAGTTACAGATTCAAGTCCTTGTACTTCATATGATTGCCAAACAATCAGTACTTCACACAAAGGACAATAACAACGAGTAACCACCGGAGTGAAAGTTACAGATTCAAGTCATTATACTTCATATGACTGTCAAACAATCAGTACTTTGTACAACTGACAAAAACAACGAGTAACCACCGGAGTGAAAGTTACAGATTCAAGTCATTATACTTCATATGACTGTCAAACAATCAGTACTTTGTACAACTGACAAAAACAACGAGTAACCACCGGAGTGAAAGTTACAGATTCAAGTCATTATACTTCATTCAATTTCCAACAATCAAGGCACGCGAAATCACGGGTAATCATCGAGTTTAACAGAACAGGACGGACTGCTCACATTAAATCACAGCCGTCTCGAATGTGCGTTTGACAGATCGCTTTATAGAAGAAACGCGGTGTGTTGATCCGGATTGGAGGAGGACAGGAACACTGAACCAATCAGGCACGTCAGCGAGCGGGCAGCGGAGCAGACAGGAGGCTGGTGATGGGCTGGGCTGGGTTGAGCACCAATGAAAAACAAGGGCTTGCACAGAGTGATTTGCATGAATGACAGATATTTGGAGACAGAGAGAGGTCAAATCACGTGGGAATGGAGACGGACCCAATGGGGTCGTAACACTGATCAAGAGGTTGATGCATCTGTTAATCGAAAGGAGACTTTACATTGTTAAATAGAAAGGGTTTACCACCTAATGCAAACCGCTTATAAGCCTGAAAAAAGTCTAAAAAAGCATGTGCCATTCTCGAAAAATATAATTGATGGATAATGAAAGTATCAACTTGTACCAGAATTAATGTTTAGAGAATAGTACAGAGAAGGAAAAGTACTGCTTGCAGTCCGAAGCATACCACCTCATCTGTGTAACGGGGTCATGTGTGGGCATGTATGGCTAGCAGTGGAACTGGCTCTCCATGTATATTTAAATGATGTGACTGTTGACAGTTGCAGAAAGGGGAACACTTAATCGTATAGCCCAGAGCACGCCAATCTAACATTCTCATGTTTGTTTGTTGTGCCATGGCTGTCTCCTTCTTTGGAGTTCTTTGGAGATGCTCGTGCCATGGCAGTTAGTTAAGCAACATTCTAAGACATCATGCTATGACAACTGCCAACATTAGAATGTTCCCAATTATTGGAGAATGTTTTATTGGTGTGCTCTGGGCTTAAAGGGCGATATTATCTGCTCAGATTCCATCAAATGCTTGAAAACTCATTTGACGGTGCTTAACAGTGCAGATGGACAGTGACCTGAATAATGCCCAGAAAGCAACCCTTTAAAGGCAAAAAATTAGATGATGACTCAATTTATTATTTTGATAGACTGTCCAGTTACTTTTGCACTTACCTGCCCTGATTGTACATTACATTGTGTATACTGCATTCTTAATTTGTTTTGCTGAAAACTGTTGTTTTACAAGTATTACTGACTTCAAACTGAGTGCCATATTTTTGCGAGAAAAACACAATGATCCTCTGTGGCCAGAGCTGAGGAATCATTCTGTTGCGTGGGAACTTTTTTGCTTAGAATTGATTAAATCACAAGAGAAAAAAAGCCAAGCCAAATTTGCATGTCTCGAGTGAAGGGTTTGTGGAAATCTGCTTCATAAATGAGCCTTCATCTTTTTTGAGGCCAACATATAAATGTGATTACATGTGAATTTGGAAAAGTAGTTATGCTCTCTTAACCAGAATTAAAGTCGCAGAATAAAAAATTATGTTGAGCAAACATAAAGGTTTTGTTTTCATATTAATGAGGCAATATGGTTTTTATTTCCAAAGGCAGCGGGTAATCACAACTCCAAGATGAATGAAAAACATATTTGGATGGAAAATACTAGTAAGTCATTGTTGCTACCTCCAACTCATTGTGGTTGTTACTTCTAATTTTGGTATAATTGTTGGATATAGTTTGGGTCAGGAAAGTGTCAGGTATAATTTAGTTTCAGGGCTTTTGATACTATTTAACCTTTAATTTATGTTTTCCATTGGCAAATGCGCTGTGAAAGATATTTTAAATATTCAATGATATTTAAGCCCTCCTACTGGCTTTACAATGGCGTCGGGGCATTCTCGTTTTTTGTGTATTACTATTCCAGCAGCTGTGCATATCAGTAAAGAAATGTTATTTATGACTATAAAGACACTTATTTTGTATGGTTTTGGTTATTTATCACACTAAGTGGTCTCAAGCTGCAAGCAAATCTGGAAATGTTAAACAACTATAGGTTTTTGAACACTGTAATTGAATATACTTACCTGGACCCCTTGGAGGCATAATGTTACTGCCTAGTGTCTTAGAGTTTCTTAAGCTGTTTCTTTTTTACAATTCTGACCACTGATGGCAATAGACCCACTGCTTTCCATCGTAAGGTCAGCAGGTCTTTGGCATTTCCTTGCATGTGGAGCCTCTTTTTTATATTGTAGCTTTCTTCCTTGTACATTGTAATACTTAAGCACTGATGTTGAATTGCATTGATACTTTAAAGTAACAGCATTCATCTCTCTGCAGATAAAGCTAAAGTAGAGTGAGTAGTCTATGGTAGTTTCCAATATCCAGTTGCTTTCCTTTATAATGACTAGCCTTCTCTTGTCTGCTTTGAAATACAATCATTGCATTGAGAATTGTGGTTTAATTTTGGGCATGATTCCTTGCTATATTCTGTCTGCAGAAGTAAACTCAGGGGGTGTGTGGCTTTGCCGCACTGGCAATGATGGAATGTTGTCAGGTGACTGAAACCTCCGTCTGTATAACTGATTAGCCTGCAAAGCTTGTTTACATAATGTATATGTTACGGTCAGACTGTGAAACCAGCCATTTCATGAAATGACTAAATATTTCAGCCATTTCATGAAATGGTTAGTGCTAAACTTAAGTCATTTTACAAAATGACTATAAATTTTTAGTCATTTCACGAAATGATTGGTTTCATGATCTGACTGTAACATAAATACATTAGTTAAGGCGGAAATAATCCTAAGGAACATAAAGTAAAGGAAACTCAGTGGATAGTTTGTGCAGTATGTTTGCAAATTCAACCACTGGTGGTCTGCTAATGTAGTCATAGCAACTCTGTTCCCTCTTAATTTTAGGTGCTGTGAAGGAGCTTTGTTGCGGGTAAAAATGTTTGCTGCCTATGTGAAATAATTTGAACAAAATACAGATGGTATTGTCCTAGCTTGTTATCAGTTGAAGGGCAGTCTAACTAATGCAGCACTTTGAGTGATGCTTTTTTCCTCTTCGATGTAGGTGGCAGAAATTTTATTTTATTTCACAGGCTTGGCTTTCAGTTTTATGGCTTAAATTTTCATTCAGACAGACAACACTTGCCTAAATTGTGTTCTTGTTTTATGTCGTTGGTTTGGCTAATGTGATATGTTGCTTACTATAGATAATTGCGCATGTATAACAGATGTGTCTATTCATTAGTTCGAGTCATTTGTGTTCATTTTTGAGGCAAAGAAACGTGTATTTGCGAATCAAACCATTTGGTGACATTAGTGTGAAACATCACTGTTCCCCAGAAAAAAACATTTTATATAGGCTAGTTTTTCTATTTCTAAACTGTGAAACCAAAGGGAAAAAAGTCCTATTGAATAAAATCTTTAGAATTGTTTCATTACAAAGCTAACATTGTTGGAATGCAAAGCAAAATCAATATGCTGTGGAACCGATAGTTATGGAGCGTACTATACTGTAACCATGAGTCATGTGAATGCATTAAATTGCAGTTTATCCCTGTATGTACACTGAAGTAGGGTTTCTCTGATGGTTTGATTCATATGAGCTTTATGACACATGCATTTACTCAATGTTGTTTTCAGTTTTTGTTTTGAGTTTAAATTCCCCTTAACTTGGTGCAGGTTGTCTTCATTCAGCAAATCCATTAACTGGCTCTATGCTCTACACAAGTGTCTTTGAGACAGCAGCTGTATAAATCAGCTCTCAAATTTCCTTCTGAGACCATGGTGGGCAAACTGGGGAAGTGACCAGGAAAATGTATTTTCAACTGCTTGTATGTTTCTTTGGCAAGCATTAATAATAGAAACCATGGCCAAATGTGTACCCCAAGCAGAATTGAACTGTGCAGGTCCGCAGAGTGAATATTTTCAATGTCATATGCAGTACCTTAATTTACATATTTACAAAGATTAGCCACAATATTAACACCATTTGCCTTGTTTTGTGTAAGTCACCTTTGTGCTGCCAAAAGAGCTCCATCAAACTGATGTCACTCGAAATCCCACAGTGCATTCTGGTGTCATCTCTTCCCAAGGGAAATGGTGCACAGGTTCTTGGCCAATGCACATGATGTAAATGAAAATGGGACTCACTGAACCAGGTGATCTCTTTTGTAATTGAGCTGTGGTCCAATTACGATGCTCTCATGCACTTTTGATGGTGGACCGGGGTGAGAATGGGAACTCAAGCTGGTCTGCAGCTGCTAAGCACTACGGGCAGCAGGGTGCCATGCGCTGTGTGTTGGGACACATTTCTCACATTAGCATCTTTAAAATTCTCTGCAACTTCTGCCACTGTAGCCCTTCTGTCAGTTTGGGACAGACGGTATAGCCTTTGTTACCCTTGTGCATCTGTCTGAGCACCCAACCCATTTTTGCCAGGTCATGGTTTGTCCCTCCACTGGAGCAGTGTATTTAGGCACTCACATCTGCTGACTGGGAGAACTCCAGAACCCCTGCCACTTCTGAGATGCTCTGACCCACTCATCTTGCCATAATGATTTCGCCCTTGTCAAAGTCGCTCAGGTCCCATTTTTCCAACACCCGACACGCCAACCTCTAGAATGGACTATTCACTTACCATCTAAGGTCTGACTGCATACTTTAATATGTGCCATTGTTCCAAGGTTGTCAACGTAATTTGCTTCATCTGTGAATAGTCCTGGGGATACCTATTTTAATGGGAAGCGGGTTTGAGTATTTTTCCAGGTGTTTGTATGTCTATCTGTCTATCTGTGGACTGATTTTGTGACCGCAATAGCAGTCGCAAAACTTTACAGGTTTGGAAGTAGGGGAGTAGAAAAAGTGACTTGTGTGATCCCTCCCAAGATGGTCACAAGATGGTTGAAATTAATTTCTGATAGATTGTGGATGCAAATAAAGACATTAGTGTACTGCACATTTTATGTGTCCGTCTGTCTATTGTCACTTTCTACTGTAACAAGCTGCCTCTGTTTGTGGAAAACAGGGGTTTTCCATCATGGGTATTTAATAATCACCGCAGATTGTGTATAGAACACTGTAAATTGGGAACAAAACGTGATGTTTAATGTCATGAATTATATGGTGATAAAATAGATAGTACCAGATGTTCTGAATGTCAAGGTTAATTTCCTCATTTCATATTATTCATTGCTTTCATTGTGAAGTGAACCGTTGCACTGAGGCAGACCAAAGTGGTTTTCAGTCAGACCAAAGATAGGGAAAATCCCACCATTTCACTGAATGCAGAAAGGAGATATTGGGTTTGCCCAAGAGCCTGGCCTGAACTAGCCACAGTCATGTAGCATGGCATGCAGTTGGAGATTTAAATTCCTGCTTTTCACACCAGGCTTAGTTGGATAATTGACTTCCAGTAACAACACTGTATGTTGACATTTTCTGGAGTTCCAATGCAAATTTCCCAACTGAAACTTCTGTTGATGAATGGGAACTCATTGCTTCCTGCAAGCAATAACATGGACTCCTTTCCCACCCAGATTACTCAATCAGAGAGATTCAGGAACAGTCCTTCATTCTTTGGGCCAGGGACAATCTTTGCAGCAAACCCTGACGTTTATATTACCAGACCCTGGAGTTATAAATAATCTCAGCAATCAGGACACACTCTTAATATTACAAGTAGCCAAGCCCAGCAATTGTGTTCCTGCTTTTCTTGTGCTACTGCATTCATAATATTCTAACTTGGCGTCAAAGATAAATACTAAATGACAAGAAACGTAGCATATATGGCATTTTATGTATGGAGACTGGTAATTTATCATTGAGAATCTGTAAGCTTTGCTCAATCACTGTCATATGGAGAGTGATTTCAGTAAGCAAGCAAGCCACTGAAATAAAGGCATGCAAATAGAATAGTACAGAATCTACTCGTCATGAGACAGAGGGTATTCTGTATATTATGTTGATGAAATGTAAAAAAAAAAAAAAAAAAAACAACCTGTTAACAGAATGACGTGATAAGCAGTGAGATAGTGTTTGTTCATGTTAATGCATGAACTCCTGTTTATATATTATTTTGGCTGCATACATAATTAGTGTAAAACTATTCTCTCAACATTTACTGCTCTAGTTCATTTGTATTTTTTGAATTTATATGTCAATGGAAGGCAGTTCCCATAATATATTTAACATTCTAAGACCTATTAGTTCATAAAGATTCAAAATGGGTTTTTGCTGCATTGTTATCAAGTTGTAATTGTCCCAATGTGAAAACATCCTTGTTGATGTATGAACCCACCCTTTCTTGCTTGAACTACTTAACTACTCAACACATACAGCTTAGCTTAGAATGATTCATATCAAGTTACTCCCATTGCAAAATCAGAAATCTTTTTCCAAGTCTGATCTCCTCTCAGCTCCACACACTGTCTTTGCTCAGGTATTTTACTGATAGTGCAGCTGCTCAGTGGAAGTAGATCATATTCTACAATCACACACTTCCACTTAGCTCTTGCATGCAGCTGACACACGTGGCTCAGGAATGCGTCTAGCAGCTGTTAATCTGCTCTGATTCTGCACTCTGTGTTTAAGCCATTGATTACCGGGAACATAAAGGATAAAAAAGTGAAATGTTTAAAATTCTTTATTCCAAGTTGAGCACAAAGTGTGTCTTTGCTTCAACTATTCAAAGCTGAAGTGTTGAATTTCAAAGCTACATATGCAGCACATATGGCCACTAGCTAATGCCTGTACCACATTACCTGCGAATTAACTCTAATATTTCATAAAACTTTTGAACTAAAAATTGGGCGTTAAATCGGTTATATAACATTATGTAGAAAAAGATATCATCTAAGAGGCTTCTACATTGCGGCTTAAATCAATGTTTGGCCTTTGCTTTTGAGATTACATTAATGCGTATCTGTTGCTATAAAGCCAACAAAGGTTTTCATTTTCATTTCTTATTTATGCATCTCCACTTGAGATTCCTAGTACAACAACATTTTAGTTGCAGAGGTACTGGCAGCCTGGCTGTGCACTTTTCATAAGTGGCCAGGGTCACCCCAGTCGAGGTAGACCAGATTTGCAGCAGAAAGGAGAGTTGAGTTGTTCTTGAGGGTACTGCTCTTAAAAGACCAGCAACTCCTACGCTCCTGCTAAGAATTTTTTCAAGAAGAGGAGTATAAAAGCTGAACTTCTTGAAAAGATAGTTAGCCAAAGTATCTAAAGTATAATGGAAAGTAATACTGCTAATTAAACACTCAGAGAGGCCCACTCTCTGCAGTGTTGATATTGCATTTGCAATCATTCAACAGATCTGACGCACAGTCAGTAAAGGGCTGTCAGCACATGATTGGCTTGAGTGTGACCTTTCTGCCTTTGCTGCCCCTTTGCAGCAGGTCTGTAGTGCCTCTGCCGTCCTGACCCTTATCTTACGCATTCCCTCAATATGAACTTGTGAATGTGAAAAGAACGTTTGGGTATTTTGTTAACATCGACCCAGAAATTTTTGATGTAGCACAGCACATTTGTTTCTCTGTTGACTAAAATAATCAGTTTAAACCATTCAAGCACACTTTTTTGTGTAAATTTTTCAAACTTCGTTTGATTAATTCTTCATTGCATGGCAGGCCGAAAGGGGGCCTGGGCAGGGAATTGAACCCCAGACTCCCGGGTAAGAGTCACACACGCTGACCACATCGCCACAGAGCCAGGCTCGTTGGCAAGGTAGCCAGGGCGCATACTTATTAAGAGGCATTTCTAGTTACAGGACCCATCAACTGTCACAATTTTTTAACAACACTTGACGCAATCTCATGTCAGCATACAATTCATTTATACCAATGGGCAATTTAGAGTTTCCAATCAGCCTAACACGCATGTCTTCGGACTCTGAAAGGAAACCGTAGTATCCAGAGGAAACCCACGCGAACATAGGGAGAGCATGCAAACTCCATGCAGAAAGGCTCCAGCCTGCATTCAAACCAGGGAGCTTCTTGCTTAGAGGTGGAAATGCTAACCACTACACCATTACGCCATTATTCTCATGATGAATTTCTACACACATTGTTTGAAAAGTACAATAGCGTGCTACAGAGCCTACGGGCAGCTACTACTGAATTGGTGGAGTGGCTAATCCCCTCTGCAGTCAAATGAATTCTTCATCATCAACATCTGTCCAGCTTTTAGTTTGACTTCAGTCTCGCATCTACTGGCATTATGTCATACTCCTTTGACAGATTATGCTCATTTTAGCTGGTTCTGTGAGAAATGGCCTTGGCTTGTTAAATTTCTGTATAGTTATTTTTCGCTGGCTGTTGGCAGCACCATATGCTTCTTGAATTGAGATCATCCACTGCAATGGATATGAGAACAGAACATAAATATTGCTTATTATATCATTAGACAACAGAGATTTTCAAATGATTCTCTACAGGAGGAATGTCACACACAGTGTGTAGTTCTCAGGAGGCATCATTTCTTATTATTGTGTTCACAGACTTGTCAATATGCTAAATGCTAGGTATTAAGGCAATTCTGTGATTTCTGAGTTTCTTACCTATGAAGGCTGTGTCATAAATCATGATGGTTTGTACTGTAAACGGGTATGAGCAACTAGTATGAACTGTCAGCATCTTGACGTGTACAATTTATAGCACCTGAAGACAGTGTGGATTAATAGCTTTGAAATATTTAGTTTCTCTCCCATTTTTAAAGGTAAAAAATGGTATCTCTAATCCCTCATATACGTTGTATTTGGAATGTCCAGTTCGAGAAGTGTGCAGGCATGCTGGCTTTTATAGTACAGGGTACACCCAATATTCCTGGCACAGGAGAGAGAGGAACATTTCCTCAGAAGCGCATTTTCCGCAAGCTGCATCTTTTCACTCTGCCGTCACAAGCCATTTATGTGCAGAAAGGGGGCGGATGAGACCCAATCATGCACATTTAGTTAGCAAGACATGGGAACCTGCTTGGCACGCAGGGATTGCCTATGCAGTAAATAATAATTTTGCACCGCGTAGGTGGCTATGGTCATTACTTATATGCCACACTTGATTCAAGACGCTAGTCCTCCCTCTTGTTCCACAAGTTACCCTCATAGCAAGTGAGCTTCCTTGCTTCCTTAAAGACATGTTTTGAAAGGAAACCTCTCATTTCTGAAACAGGGAGCTCATATAATCCATATTATGTCATAGAGTACAGTCATTGTGCGATATGATCCCACACAAAATGCTACAGAAACACTTCCAACTGTTCTAGTTCCATATACATACTGTAATATATAACATCAAAAATACCATGAAATCCAAGATGTGGGAAGTATTGAAAATAATTAAATCAGTGATGCCCCAATTTCACATTGCCACCCATGTGTGTGTGTGTGTATATATATATATATATATATATATATGTAAAGAGATTCATGTAGTCATGCATATCTCTTTGTCTGAACTCCACACGATGGGTTCAGTGTTGTCCACAATCAACTGTGATATATGTGATGTATGTTTTTTAGATATGGAGTTGGATGCAGTATAGTACATGTGCAGAAGTAAATTCTTCAACCGAAGGTGCACACGGCCCTGTTCATACCAAATATGTTTTTTCTATGTGGGATTCTTTTTTTTTTTTTGATATTTTCAATGATATGAAGCATTTTCAACACTGCTTTTGAGCCCCAGGCGACCAGCTATCATGCGTCCTTGGCTCCGTGCTGTTTTCAGGTGTGCTCTGAGTTTTAAAAAAAAAAAAAAAACTACTTTCAATAAAGAAGTGTCTCATGTCACAATAACTATTTTCCCTTCTGTCCAAGTTGAGGCAAAGGTTTATTTTATATTTGGTTCCAGTGTAAACAAAGACAAAGAGAGAAATCAGTTGTTACCATTATCCCTGTCTTGGCCCTATAACAAATGATTGGACAAAATCATTTGCAGTTTTCCCATTAATTTTATTCCTCATTCTCCTTTAAAGCAAAATTGTGTGTCATTTGCGTATTATTTGTCTTATAAAACAAACAAAACACCACCCTTTGCAGTGGAATTACTTTGTCACTGCCATTCACAATGTCCACAACATTCGCAAAATGAGTGATTGGAGCTTTGCTTGGAAACCGCATAAAAGACACATCCAGCACTTTCTACAAAGTGAGTGTCAAAAACTCAGAACACGCATGCCTTACACTCCATGCCAATAAATTGTGGTTGATGTGAACGGCCCCAAAGAGGGTCAAAATGACCTGCTGGGTTCATTTTCTTGCAATATCTTTGTAATGAAAAGTTTTTATTGATTCATATTCCAGGTATTCTTCAAAAAACTGTTTTTGATATCACACCGTTTACTTTTTTTTAACCCTTTCGCAAGTATTGGCCCTGGGGCTGGCGACAACGGCAAATTCAGAAAAACACAACACAAAAAAGAGAAAACACAACGGCAAAAGAGAAACACAACGCAAATCAGAAACACAACGGCAAAATAACTGCATTTTTGCTCCATCAAATATTGTGCTATGGTGCAGACCTATATATCGTTCGAAAGTTTGAGGATTCAGAATTCTAACTGCATAGGCTAATTTATGATGCAAATATGTGGCCAGTGATGGCAAATGAGTCTTATTGACCAAAAAATGAGCTCTCTACGCCATCCAAATAGACAATACTGTAACCTTTGCAGTGGTGCCTAGATCACTGCTCTATCTTAACCCAATACCAAGATATTCAATTTTGAAGTTGGGAAGTCCTGAACCTAATTTGTTTACAATGTCAACGGCTGCAGTTGGCGGCTAGTGACATGTAATATAGTGAATATCGTGTGGAAAGTGGAGATCCAAAAATGGGCTCCAGAATTAGTGGCTTTCCTGACTGGCAAAACGCAAACAATACAAAAAATATATACTATAAACAATAGAATTATTAAGAAATGGAATATCCCAATGTGTGAAATACTTTATTTTATTAATGTATTGATGGGAACAATCAAAATCATAACAATCATTTAATATAAAATAAATTTTCACAAACTCAAGGTGTCATAATTATTGGCACTCTTCATTTAGTTCTTAATGCGACCACCTATGGTAAGGATAACAGCAGGGCCTTTTCCTGTAATTTTTGACAAGGTATAGGCACACATTTTGGGGGATTTTGGACCATTCCTCTAAGCAGATCCTTTCATGATCCTTCACATTCTTGGGTTTATGTTTATCAACTGCCCTCTTCAACTCAGCGCACAGGTTTTCAGTTGGATTGAGGTCTGGTGACTGAGATGGCCATTACAGAATGTTGATTTTTTTTTTTTTTTTTTTTAGTCACAGAACCATGTCTGTGTGGATCTTGAGGTATGCTTTGGGTCATTATCTTGTTGGAAAGTCCACCTACGGCCAATACCCTGCCTCCTGGTGGAGGCAACCAGATTTTCAGCCAAAATATCATGATACTGGGTGGAATTCATTGTGCCATTAATCTTAACCAGTGCCCCTGGACCTCTCAAATTAAAACTGCCCCAAAACATGACTGGCCCACCATCATATTTCACCGTGGATATGAGGTGTCTCTCCTTGTATGCATCTCGGTTTCGACGCCAAACATGCCAATGCTGTATCTGATCGAAAAATGCGATTTTGGTCGTGACCAAAGCACCTTGTTCCAGTCATAATTTAAATGATGTTTAGCAAACTCCAAGTGCTTGCTTCTGTGTCTTCTGGTCAGAAAAGGCTTTCTGCTGGCAACCCTTCCAAAGAGCCTGAGGTTGTGGAGGTGGCACCTGATGGTGCTTTTTGAAACCTGGTGACCCAAAGATGCCACCAAGGCCTGCATTCATTCACAGTGATTCTTGGGTATTTTATTGCTTCTCTTACCATCCTCTTCAGTATCCTGGGGGCCGAAATGCAGTTGCGCCCTCTACCCTTGAGGTTTTCAACAGTTATATATCTTTGGAATTTTTCAATAATTGCCCCGACAGTGCTCAATGGCACATTCAATCGTTTGTGAATCTTCTTGTAGCCATTTCCAGATTTATAAAGGTTTACGACCATCTGCCTCTTTTGAACTGGCAGTCGTTTTGTTTTCTTCATGGGGATGGATCATAAGGGGATGTGTTACCTCATTTTTATAACCTAGTAAAACAGGAAGTAATGTAATGGCTCAATATAGTTCCTTATCACTTAGATAAAACTTAAATAAGTGGAATTTAATGATTTTGGTTGGTTTCATTAGAAGATTCATATCGTACAGTATTTCTCACATGTTGGTATTTAGCGTTCCTCTATAAATACATTTTTTAATGTATTTGTCCATTGCCAGTCAGGGGTGCCAGTAATTTTTGCGCCCACTGGAGATGATGGTGATTTCCCAGCAAGAACGTGGATGAATGTATCAATGAAATTGGTCAATTTATGGCTTTGTTTAAGGAAAGTTTTCCGTCAAGAAGTGAACTTCTGTTCTCAAAGAGCCCGTTTTCTACCCTTTATCAATGTTTTGTCAATGTTTTTCAACAGAAAAGTGTACCATGTGGAATTTTAACATTCTTAAGTGGCTGAAACATGCCCAGTATTGATCTGCATCTACGATACTGTTAAATTTAGCGTTTGCCGACTGCAATTCGGTTGTCAAAATGGGGCCCATTGATTCTGATATGCTTTTTGACCCACTTACGAAAGAGTATAGGTTCCAATCACTCATATATTTTAGGAGTAACAAATTGAGTGTTCTGCAAAATGCATGGGAACAGGATTAATTGCAGAAATTATCATTTGTATTTGTTTAGCACTTCCCATGGGTACGTGGATAGGACAGCTAGAAACTGTACAATGAGTATGTCACCGAGATGTATGGAGAGGCAGTTGTCATGTTCAACAGTTATCAGGGAATATCTACCAAAGACATGACACACCGCAGGCCAGTGGGTGGGTGAACTTGAGCAAGCAAAACCATGAATGAGCACATGCCTGTTAAAGACAAGTTCCTTCCCGACAACATGCTCAGTCATCACCTACTGAAGAACTGTCAGATGTACCATGCCTCAGGTGATGCTGATGTAGTTATGATGCAAAAAGCAGTAGCATTTGCCAACTCAACAAACACTACCCATTGGTGATGATACACATTTGTTCATCCTTCTGAGCTAACACAGACCAACCTCGAGTCACATGACCTCTTCTTCAAACCTAAACTGAAAAGGAGCATGGAAAAGCCTCGTTTCTGGAGCATTGAGTCTGTCAAGCAGGAGCTGGGTCCCATTGTGTGCACTTAAATCCTTGTCATCCATGCAATAGCTGGGTTAGACATTACCCCCCGCATTTATAGCACTGAGAAAGCAGCTTCCCTCAAGAAATTCACAGACATCGTTGATTTCCATGAACAAGCTAATGTGTTTTACGTGCAGTCAGCTTCTTCAGCAGATGTTGAGTCAGCTGGAGATTATGCTTTGTTGTGCCTGTACAATGGGACACCTGGGGAGGGATTCGACTCACTACAACACCAGCGCAATTGTGAGAAGGTGGCAAGTAGCACTTTTTACGAACTGCCACAGAGTCTGGCACCCATGTTTTTGCATGTACTACCAGGTGCAGCAGTGGAAAGGAGCTGTAGAGGAACTCCTGCCTCAGGAATGGGGATGAAATGAGAGTGATGAGGGGCGTGTTGCTGTCCAAACTGTCTTTCCACTAGTTCCATTAGAACTCCAGCAGGTCATCAGATGCACCTGCAAGACACTGAGTGCTCTGCTGCATGCAGCAAATATTCAGGATCGGTGCGCACCGAGTCATCTCAGGCTGCATGTGATGATGATGAAGATGATGAAGATGAGATAAATAAATTACACTGATGATTAGCAATGTTTAAGTTTCACTTAAGATAACATGTTAATGTTTATGTTCATCAGTGCCAACATTTATGTTGATTACTGCCATTTGACAGTCATTAATATAAAAGTGCTATTTCAAATGATATTTAAATGTTGTTGTGAATTTATGTTAATCAGAGCCAACACATTTGAATTTGTGCCAAGTTATGTTTCCTTGTACACAGGTATCCTAATTCAATGTTGTTGCTTTAAGATGTTATTTTTGAATGCAAAAAGGTAGTAAAAGGGTACAATTAAGACATACCTTTGAAAAATACTTTCAACTAGTGTGATGTCTCGGGACTTTGTATATGTAATAGAGGAGACTTTTCTGAATATTTGTCATTGTCTTGCTTAAATTGCCATTTCTGCTGCAATTTGCGCAAGTTTTACCCATTTTTTCTGTACTAATACCCATTGGTAGTGGGTAGATGCTGTGGTTAGCCATTTATCTTTATTTTAGATTGTTGAGCTTGGTTGTCAGTCAGCAGAGTGCGTTGAGATAAAACCTGTTGAGGCTACTTCTTGAGTATCATTAGAGCGTCAGTAAAACAAATTTATCATCAACTAGTCTTAGAGCAGATCACAGAAAGTTATTCAAACATTCACCTCAGGAAAACAGAAGCAGTCATGCATTATTGAATGACGGTTCATTGGTTTTTATAATGCAGTGGGCTGCTTGTTTGCTCGTTAAATGTATTTCTTTAATGAGTCCTGTTTTTACTTATGCCTTAAAGTTGTTCCAGATTAATGCAAAAAGTTTCAGGATTTCTTTCTCTGCCTACTATAGCTCTTAATTCCACAACTTGGAACAGTTTATCTAAATTTACATTTCCCCCTGGATAGTGAAGTTCAGTAAGCCATTTCAGTGATGTGTTTATTTCAGTCTCCTTGTGCAGACTCTGAATGGATTCACTGAAAGGCGGGTCATGTTACCATTGGTTTAGTATTCTCTGGTGTGTTGTAAAAGAAAAAAAGCCTATTTGCTCTAGTGGCTCATTGCTTGAAGTCTACTAGATATAGAGTTGTTGTAACAATTTTTCTCGGAGGTTATAATGATGAGATAATTCTAATGGGATGTGGTGCTTTGCATCAAAAGAATAATGAAAAAGATCATACATCTACAGGTCTTGGATGTTGTTTTACATTTCAAATTAGTCAATATTTAGCGATGAAAACATTATCTGGCAGGTATTGCAGTTATCACAAGTTTTTCTTTGAAATATTTTGCCAAGATAACCTTGCTGCATTCTCTTTTCATCGTATTTCAAAGTTGTTGAAACAAGCACAGAGGGTCCTATTTTATTTCTAAGCTCACGGCCTGAGGTGTGTGGCATAAATGCATTCAGGGCATGTCCACATCCATTTTTTTCTAGTTTATTGGCAGGTTATCAGGGCGTTTAGAAAGGTGCAAGGTTCTAAGGTTGTACTCAATTTCTTAATTAATCATAAGCGTGTTTTGGGCAAAACATGAAATAAACCATAAGTCATAAGTCATCTCCCATGCCCTGTAAAACCCAGATGCCCTTGCACCTTGGCGAATTTGTATTGTAAGGATGAATTTTCCAAATAGTAGGAAAAACACTTCACCACAAAGTCGGGTTAACTCGTGCGTGAAGTGAAGGCGAGCGAGCAAACCACTGCTGAAACCTGATCTCAGTAATGTCCAAAAAATTTTAGCTTATAAGCAATATATTTTCAAATATTGTTCAAAATTGTTTTAATGATAATTTAATGAAAAAAGTTTTCATAAACCGTGAAGGCCGGGGTCACAGTTGAACATGTGCATAAATTAAGGAAACTAAGTAAAAAAACTTTTAATTCAGGGTCGCGGGTAAAATATAATTATGTGCGGACCGGGCAACGACAGAGAAAAATTAAAATAAGCAAGGAAAATAACAGCAAGTCCATTAACTAACTTGTGCTTCCTATTTTCAATTGAATGGAAATTCATGTAGTTTTAGGCATGGTATAACATGGTCTTCTAACAGCTAAACCTCCAGGGAAGATCACCAGGAAGACTGCAAGAATGGCAGAGTTCACTGGTATAAAGGAATCATGGCTTTATCCTGAATAATTTTTGAATACGTAAATGTGTAATCTTGAATTGTGAATCACCTGGATGTTGATGCGCTAGGTTCCCTCACGATTTTAATAAATCGGAGAATTCAATGATTGGGCACACAGTTGCATGGGTGTGCAAAAAATCGCACTCGCCATTACGGCATCTATTTTTTTAAATGTCTTGATTCAAAAGACAATAAACTTCAACATTGTAATCTTTTTATTTTGAATTGTTTGCATATTTGCGTGCTGCAGCTCATCCCTGTGTGTGAAACAAGCGGAGAGTACGTGCATTAACTTAGAATACACACAATACTGTCTCAATAATGCACCCTTAAAATAGCATTGAAAAGCTGACCATTGACCTTAGACCAGGTTTTTGTTGGTCAATCACGCAAGAACTTTATGCTACCTCAAGATAGCAAAATGCCAGCGATGTGCCTGACCGCACTGCATTTTAAAACCAACACGCCCATGGGCACTCAAATTGGCGCAAATGCATTCGCTATTTATGCTGCGTGGACACTGAACAGGAAAATGGTATCGTATCGGTCATAAGGTAGCAAAGACACTTGTGTTACACTTTGCGCTGGGTGTAAGATAGAGGCCTTTGAGTTTTCAATAATGTTTCTTCAGATCCATCATGGTTTGTCATTTCCTGATTTTTAAACCTCTCTACTCAGCATTTGTTTCTTTGTTAGTTTATTTGTTCTTTCAACAGTCAAAAAGGCATTGCAAAATGTTATGGATGGATGTCACTGAAATTTTGTGTTTTGATAAATACTGTGATAAGGAGGAAGTGATTGAATTTTGGTGAAGTTCTGACTCTTTCTTGATCCAGGATCCAAACGCATGTCTGTGCGTGTAAAGGCAGCACTGTCATGCCTCATTTAAAAGTCACTTTCAATGGTAAATGCTTTGCCAATGAATTTAAAAGGGCGCAGGGGACTGCCTTCTTATCAGTGTAACACCATCACTGCCTGTAAGAAATTCTTTGCTCTTATTTGGGGAAAATATATTGTGACTCAAGTTAAAACATAAAGCAGCTCTCACCAACAAAGTTGGGCAGAGGTTATGTATTCACTCATGTCCATTTGTCTGTCTGTTTGTTTGTCCTACAATATCTCTCCTATTTCTCGACTTATCTCAGTGATATTTTCCGGAAGTATGAGCCATGGCCCAAGGAACAATCGATTAAATTTTGGAATGGATTCAAATGCAACTATGGCTTCTACAGCCATGTTTGTTCACCTCTTGGAGGTATGCACTTTCTGAGTGCTTTCAAGATTTTTTATGTGATTGCTTATGAATCATCTATTGGTTCATCTTGAACCAATATGCATGCCGACCCATCATGCATTCTTAAAAAGACCTATAGAGCAATTATGTCAGTTGCTCACCGTAATATAAGGGATGATGCTGGTGCATTTCATACAACATGAAATTGGTATATCACAGTGATTTTATTCAGTACACCATGCACTATATAATAATATTGTCTATGACTTGATGAATGGCAACTGGAGGATCTATCACGTTACTTTATACTGATTGTTGTTTTCTTTATTAATTTGGGCTATGTAAATGATCCCCACCAACAAAGACCTTTAGCTCTGAACGGAAATATACTGCGCTTCTAAATACTGAGTTTTTGGTGAGGCGGTGTGTCTTCCAGGAAGTAGTGGAGAATTAATGTGTGTCTTCTGTCCTCCAGGTATTTCATCAAAAGGCATTTCTCAGAACCAGGCAAAACAGCTTGGTCATTTGACGATGAACTGAGGCAAGAAATAGTTTATTACGGCAAGCTGAGCCAAACATCGTTAAAATTATTTAGAGGTCCTCTAGCGTGTTGTAAAAACCAGTTTTTTCACAACCTCATTTTCTTCATCTATGTACACACTTCTAGTCCCTCCCAAATCCAGAAAGCAGCAGATCAATATCAATCTAGGTGGGTTATGAGTGGGGCTTTAGGGCTCCTGATGGAAAGGTTTGCAGGGTACAGGCGCCAGCTGCGACTCAACTGTATTTAAAAGCTAGATAGAAGGGATGGGGTAAGCCTGATGCTAGTGGTAGTTGATGAAATGAAGAGACCGAACCCTCCACGCCCTTTTGTCTCTGCTGCGACCAATGACCTCCGTAGAATAGCAGCAGATGGTCGCAACCCTTGTGTCTGTCTAATTGGTTCTGGCAGTCTGCATGAGTTTGGCAGTTAATTGATTGATTGTCTAGTTATTCCCTTAGTGCGATCAGCTGCAGCCACTGATTGTCCTGTCTATATAGGCTGCTGATTTTGTGTCAGTTGGGGCTTGATCATCTTACTAGAAATGGTTACTCTAACCTCTTTCTCTAAACCCTCGGTTTCTTCCCTGGTGTCTCCTCTAGGGAGCAAATTTATTATTACGCAAATTATTAGGTACAGCAGGTTCTCCAAGCCTCCTCATCCTTCTCATTATAAACGAGCCCCAGTGGCTTGTCGTTGATCCCGCAATTGGCTCCCCTCTCCAGTTGCCCAGTTCATAACACCCATAGGACCTACAGATCAGTTCCTACCAACAAAATTCTTTCTCATGTCAGGAACTGCAATCAACCCACTAAAGGTAAAGGTCATAGACCTCTGGCCTTAAATTCACACTGTGGCATCTTTCTGCATACTCCCCAGCTCCTGTAATGTATTGAATCTGTTGTTTGAAAACAGAGTGACCCCCCAGCCCCCACTCTTTGAAAGCTGAATTGACCTCTTGCATGCACAATGATACACACACACACACACACACAGACACACACACTCATTGATATGCAGGGAAAGGCAAGCGGTGGACGTGTTGTGTAATAGAGATGAAGAGAGACAAGTCAGTGGAGCTAAGGTGGTAAAGTTCACTATGCCATCCTGATGGCGAGATTACATTGTTTTAGAGGGGCATTTTTATGCCTCCGCACCAATAGCAGTCGTAACTTCAGGCACTATGTTTTCGGGTTGTCTGTCTAGCTGTCTATCAGTCCCAGTCTCGTGGACGCAATGTTTCCGGAATGCTTGAAGGGAATTTCTTCAAATTAATATCCTCTTGGAGTCAAGGATGCACTGATTAGAATTTATTGGTCAAAGTGATGTCTGACCCATTCATTGTTTGCACTCATACATTTTCTGAGCTAGAAACATTGTTTTTCCAGTTTTCTTAATGATCCCCCACTTTAATTCCTTCCCTTTTTCATCTCCTCTTTTTTAGTTCAATAGACATCCATTCCTTTTCAAAAGCCCTCATTCTCTCACATTTTGACAGCTAGAGCCCCTACTTAGCTGCAGACTGTCCCAAAGGATGGATCTTGATATTGCTCTTGCCCTCCACTCCCTCTTTATTTTCTTTTTTCAGTGCTCCATCCTCCATTAAACTTAATTCATTCACTTTGTCTTGCAACTTTCCAGCTAAAGCCTTCAAACGTGTTTCACACTTAAGACTCTCCCTGAGACTCAATGTTGATGTCTCTGACCCCCTACCATACACATGCACAGACGCATGGAGCGTTCTTCGTATTCTTTCATCACTCCATCCCACATATTACATATTAGCCCGAGTACGGTATGCTTGTGTTCACACTTACTATATGAAGTGGACTTTCGGATCAAGTGCACTTGGATCCATACCCGAGTCCCAAGAGTGGTAGTACCCTAAGTGAAGTGAAGCATGTTTTTCACCAGAAATTATCCTCTGGAATCATGCATCAATATACTGATAACTTCCATTTAGTCGAAAAATACAATTAATACCTTTTGTTAAATTCTGTCAAAGTCTCCCCTACATATACTTTATGAGTGTGGGCAGACGAGGATGTAAACTGCAACTTGACTGGCATACAACCACATGGCAGTTGTACTAATTAAACATGTCATGATCTATTTTATCCCTTAACAGACTTTGTGTCTTGTCATTGAATTCTCAAAACAAGACAATGCTTCGCCTTAAATATATATATATATATATATATATATATATATATATATATATATATATATATATATATATATATCAGTCTTTAGAGTCTTGTTTTTTGTTATAACTTCCAATCCTCATATGCAAGAAACTATTCATATACATCTGCAAGTATACAGTACATAAGCTCATGAGCATAGTTTGATGTTCTAATGTTGTAATCTAATCTAATGTTCTGGATACAGAGAAATTCTATAGGGATAGTATTCAGAACTGAGGACTGACACCACTGGTGCAAGGTCTCAGTACTCTCACTTAAATTCCAGAAAACTCTGTCGTGTTATGGATACAAGACACACCACATAAAATCCAAAGCAGTCCTTAAACCTACAACAGTAGCTATAACCCAGATTGCTGTTTCTGCTAATTATGCTAACTCTTATGGAATGAAGTACACTAATAAAATTATTGTGTTCCAGATATTCTGTCTCCTTCAAGAACATTAAAATCTAGTGTGCCGTTCCTGTTTAACCTCAGCCAACCTGTGTGCATGCCCTGCACATTACTGACCCAATGCAGAAATCACTACATTAGTAAAATAGCATAGACTTGAAACTACTGGTATGAAATGATTGCTATTCCAATTTTGTACCAGGTTTTTTTCCCCCTATTTTCTGGCTTTTTTTCACAAAGTTTATTACAAAACTCAGCTGTATTGGACATCTGCTCTAAAGCTGAGTGGTAGCCCTTCCATTTGCAGCGTAGCCTGCCTTAAATCACAATTTACAAGTTACAATTTATAATTTTAGAAGTAGTAAAAAAATGCATGATTTAGGTTGTGTATTGTACATGTTTCAAACTGAAAGACAAAGAAAACACACATGGTAACACATGCTGTATTTGCCGTGTCATTTTATGTTAACAGGCAGCAGGGTGGCACACTAGGTAGCATTGCTGCCTCACAGCAGGAAGGATGTGAGTTCAAATCTGACCTGGGGCCTTTCTGTGTGGAGCTTGCTTGATGTTCTGTGTGTTTTCATGGTGGTTTCTTCCAGGTACTCTAGTTATTTCTCTCTGAGAGGCTATTTTGAAACTCCTAAATAGCCCACGGGTGCTACGAACTGGGCAAAGGGGAATCAATTGCCGGATTGAAGACGAGCCCCCGGCCTAAGGCGTGTTTATAATGGGGAAGATGAGGATAAATGGAAGAGGGCTTGGAGAACCCACTGTACCTAACTCTTTGCTCTCTAGTAATTTAGTTCCCTGGAAGATATACCAGTTGGACAACTAGAATTTAGGTAAAAGGATAGAGTTACCTCTTCTAGTAAAACGGTCCAGCCCCGACTGACTCAACACCAGAAACTTGTATGCGCAGGACAATCAGACAGAAGGTAGTGGCTGATCACTTTAAGGGAAAAGGGGAGTTAATGAGACAATCGTCCAATTGCCTACAAAACTTATACAGGCTGCTAGAACCAATGAGGCAGGTACGAGGGCTGTGACACATATGTATGAAGGTTTGACTGAATGGTGTGTGAACCCTGTTATGGACTGGTGAGCTGCCTTGGGTGTGGCCTCCCTTTTGCCCATAGTTCGCTTGGATGGGTTCCTGTGCCCTGCGACGCTAGTGAGGAAGAAGCGGTTTAAATAATTGATAGATGGATATTTTTGATAACCACTTTTTTTCATCCTCCTTGTCTGTCTTATTGACCAATGCACTTAGCAATACTCACACTGTATTCAGTGGAGGCCATGGTCTCGCTTATGTGGCCATTTTCCCTGGTGCAATATACAGTAGGTATACCTTGCGATCAAGGTATGTCATTCTGCGGCTGACAAATGTGACAAATTACTTTATTTCTAAATCAGAAAAGCAAATCTCTCCATGTCTTTCAGCTGCAATAGTGGTCAAAGTCCTCTCTGTCAAGAAATGTAAGTGCTGTCCGGCGAGAGCAGAAATTCGCTGCTCTGAACTGAAGAATTATTTGAGTTCTCTGCGGCGCATACTGCACTTACATTGCACAATTTTCAGGGATGTGACTGACTCCAAAAAACCCAGGATATTGAACACATTTGTAGGAGTGTTATAGTGGCTGTTTGCTCTCTCAGTTCTGGGGCTTTTAGCCTGAAGAGCAAACTGAAAGCTCATGCTTTGTGAATCATTGCTGAAGTTTTAAAGGGGGATATTCAAAGAAAAGGAAAGTTCTTCTTTCCTCAAAACTTCTCTAAAAAGTATCTTAAGATGAACTGTAGATCTTCCTACCTGGGATTAGGAAAAGGGGGAGACATAATGAATGTACCTGTCTGCTGTTTGAGCTCTTCACTGTCTGTGCTGCACACTGAAGTGAGGTGTAATAGCCAGGGTAAGTCAGGGATCCTGTAGTTCTCTGGTCCCAGCAGCCCGCCCTCTGATTGGACCTCCCTCCAACCAGGAATTCAGCTGTGAGCAGCGTGTTGATTCCCCTCTGCCTGAGGGCATCAGAGCTGGGAGAACCACCGCGTGGAGTCCTTCCTTTTCAGAGGAGCAAGAGAGGGAGGGAGGGAGGGGGGAACTGCTACCGCACCAGCGCACGCCGGCCCCTCTCATTTTCTCCGAAACTCTTCCTCACTTTGAGCTCCGGAGGGGGGAGGAACTGAACTCAGATTGGCTGCCCTGCAGGAGTCTGTGGTGAAAAAGGTTTTTTTGTGGCTGCCTTTGAGCAGGAGAGGAAAGGAGAGGAGAGAGGGGAAAAAGAGCAACAGACGGAAAAAGAGAGAGGGAGAGAAGGAGGAATTACAAGTCGTCACAACTTGTTGCTCTTGGCTTTTTACTGTGGAGGATGGGACTGTGGGACTGAGGAAGCAGAGCGTCTGAGGTAAGAGCTTGGCTTGTTTCCCTCCGTTTGGTGCTCGGGAGGGCTGGAGAGCTGTTTATCTTCTCACTGTGAGAGCGGGGCTTCTCCCCAGGACGCACCACATTCTCCGGGTCTGCATCGTGCGGGGGAGGGAGGTGTCGATTCAACTGTTTTCACGTGCCAACGAGCTTCAACAGACCGCTTTTTTCTCCCGAAGTGGGAGAATGTGCGAACGAGACACTGGCTCCATGAAAGTTTAGAGACTTCACAAATGCATTTTTAATGAAACTTTTAAAGTGTTCCTTTTGTATTTATAGTGATCTGCCATATGCTATTATCCTGCAGTGTAGTTGCTGCGCTGCAAGGATATATGCAAGAATAGAACTCTCTCAGTGAAAGCTTTCATTTTCTCAACAGTATAATCATGTCTCTCTTTTGTTTGCTCAGCTCTGATTGCAGGGCTCACATGTCTGCCAGCAGCAGTTTAAATGTGACCTTTTATGTACATTATTGTGAAAGGAGCTGCATTCCCAGAGTCTAATGTATAACAGTTCATAAATATCAGTTTTCTCTACTTTTGTTTTCTTATTTCATACATTTGGAGTTTGTGATTGCATATGTAGTTGGTGATGGTTTTGATCCATTTTAAGTGTGTGCACTGGTTTTCCAATCACTGTATATGGCACTTCCATGATGACTGCCTATACTGGGACCGTGGAGTAAGTTTAGGCAGTGTGGGGTTCAGTTGTATGGTGTGCTTTGGGTTTGCCCCTCATTCCGTGGTTATTGTTCTTCTATTAATAGCCTGCAGACAGCAGCTGGAAGGGGAAGTGCCCTTGGAAGTGGATTAAGGGCGTGTAGAAGTGCTGGGTGTACTGAGGGCGAAGGAGCAATTCCTTCCTCAGCGCAGTCCCTATACTCATCATACTGTACTTACCGGCTGTCCGGAGCAGCCATGTCATTTCTCCTGAGAGACCACAGTACCTCCATCCATCCCTGCTGTAAATCTGATCTCCAGATTAAAGCCTTTGAACTTCAATTTAAGTCTTCATTACTTCTCAAAGTTTGGTACTTGTTATATATTAGAGGTTAGTGGGGTTAGAAATCTGCTTCAAAAATGTTTTTTTTTTTTTGGTGCAAACAAACTTATGTCAGATGCGTGAACAGATTCTTTAGGGATTCGGAGTAACGGTGTGGCTTGCAACCCTGGACGGACAGACAGACAGACAGAAGTGCCACCAATTATAGATGTGGGATTAAATCATTGCCATTATTAATTTTAAAAACCATGAAATGTATTTTGGACATTAAATTATTCTATCATACTCGAGATACATTTTAGCTGTTCTTGATGCTTCTGCAGATTTTATCCCCCATAGCTAAACACTGGTGAGCAAGACGTGTCTCCTGTTTCCTGCTGTATTCATTAAAAGCTTCAAAAGGCATAAAAGTGGAAAAGGTGTGTACATACACCCTGACTCAGGTGCAGGTGCAGGACAAGGGAGATTAAGCACCTGAGGAAAACAGTTATCTGTGCACTGGTTTTAGGCTTCCAGAATGCGCACTGTTTCAACCATTCAGGGCCTTTTTTTTATTTTTTAATGTTGCACATTAACCCTGAGAGCGCTAAATACAAATAGTGTTGCTCAGTGATGTAAGATATCAAATTCAAAGCTGTTGAAAACCTATTCAACAGCACAAGACAATTTAATTTATAATTAAAAAAAAAAATTATTTCAGCGCTCCAAGGGTTAAAATACCGATGCACATAGCCAGTGCGCAGACATGTTGCCTTTTCCTGACATGAAATGATGCAACAGAAACTCTGCTAAGCTTTTTCTAGCTTCCATGTGCCTTGTTGTCTCAGTAGGAAAAGGGTTTGCATGAGCCCCTGGCTGCTGTTATGCAGTAATATGTGGCATCCCATTTATTTGCAGACCTGAAACATAGTAATTTAACAAATCATGTTGCAAGCTAAAGCACTTTGTTTTTATTTTCACTTCAACATGGTTATTGCTATGCGTGTAATATTTGAATGCATCTGCAAATGTAAGATTAGTACAACCCCAATTCCGAAATAGTTGGGACGAAGTGTAAATTGTGAATAAAATCAAAATGCAACGACTTTCAGATCACATGAGCCAATAATTGATTTATAATAGAACATAGATAACATTTCAAATGTTGAAACTGAGAAATTTTACATTTTTATCCTCAAAATGAGCTCATTTCAAATTTTCTGGCTGCAACAGGTCTCAAAAAAGTTGGGACACAGGCAAAAAAAGGGCTGAAAAAGCAATATGTAAGAGAATCAGCTGAAAGAACATTTAGTAAGTAATTAAGTTAACTGGCATCAGGTGTGTAACATGATTGGCTGTAAAAGGGATGTCTTAGAGAGGCTGAGTCTCTCAGAAGTAAACATGGCCAGAGGCTCTCCAACCTGTGAAGGCTTGCGTAAAAAAAATGTGGAATACTTTAAAAACAGTGTTCCTCAACGTCAAATTGCTAAGGCTTTGAAGGTCTCATCGTCGACAGTGCATAACATCATCAAGGGATTCAGAGAAACTTGAAAAATCTCTGTGCATAAGGGACAAAGCCAAAGACCTTTACTGGATGCCTGTGATCTTTGGGCCCTCAGACGCCACTACATCACTCAGCCGCATGATTCTGTCATTGACATTACTAAATGGGCTCAGAAATACTTCAAGAAACCACTGTCTGTAAACACAGTTCGCCGTGCCATCCACAGATGCCACCTAAAACTCTATCATGCAAAAAGGAAGCCATTGTTGAGCATGATACAGAAGCGCCGCCGTGTTCTGTGGGCCAAGGCTCATTTAAAATGGACTGTAGTAAAGTGGCAAAGTGTCCTGTGGTCAGACGAGTCCAAATTTGACATTCTTGTTGGAAATCATGGGTGCCGTGTCCTCCGGGCTAAAGAGGAGAAAGACCACCCCTCCTGTTATCAGCATTCAGTTCAAAAGCTAGCATCTCTGATGGTATGGGGATGCATTAGTGCATATGGTGTGGGACACTTGCATGTTTTAAAAAGCACCAGGAATGCTGAAAGGTATATAAAGGTTTTAGAACAACATATGCTCCCCTTCTGAAGACATATATTCCAGGGAAGGCCTTGTGTATTTCAGCAGGACAATGCAAAACCACATACTGCAGCTATTACAACAGCATGGCTTCGTAGTAGAAAAGTCTGTGTGCTGAACTGGCCTGCCTGCAGTCCTGATCTTTCACCGATTGAGAACATTTGCTGCATAATTAATCAAAAAGTCCGTCAAAGGAGTCCCAAAACTCTCTAGCAGCTGGAAGCCTGTATTAAACAAGAATGGGATCAAATTCCAATTGCAAAACTCAAGAAACTTGTCTCCACAATGCCCAGACGCCTCCACTCTGTGTTAAAAAGAAGAGGGGATGCTACACCACGGTAAACAGGCCCCTGTCCCAACTTTTTTAAGACCTGTAGCAGCCATCAAATTTGAAATGAGCTCATTTTGTGGAAAAAATTGTAAAATTTCCCAATTTCAACAATTGCTATGTTATCTCTGTTCTATTGTGAATAAAATACTGGCTGGTGTGATTTGAAAGTCATTACGTCTTGATTTTATTCACAATTAACACTTTGTCCCAACTATTTCGGAATTGGGGTTGTAGAATGTTAAATATTTACAGTAATAATTGCTTTAACATTCTATTCAAGAAAAGTGTTAATGGCAGTGATGTACTCTGAATTTTGAGCAGTGACTGATATTTATGGCGGATGCTTTGCATTTTACCATCCTGACTGATACTGCGAATAGTCATGGCCAACAGTTAAACAAGCTGAGGTGGTTTCATTCAAATATATTTTTTTTTCACATTTAATATTCATACTCATTTTATTCATTTTATTTTATTCATTCCTCACCTTGTTTTTTGTGTAATTTTGATTTGGGCTCTTCTCTTTTGAAATGTTACCTTGAAAATATCTCCTCACAAAGCTACAGTATAGTACTTTAAAGATCAATGTTTCCCCACTGCACTGCTCACAGAGGTCAAAAACTGTGCACTTAAATAGCTTGTGTGTTGTTGTGTCCGCTTATGTTTGCTCTTGATAAACAGGAGTTCTCTGTCTGACCTCTGCCTGGTTGCCTTGACAGAAGGTAATTTCATTAGCAGTGTGCCAGTGTAGTCCTGTAAGCAAAAGTTCTGCGTGATATACACAAGGAAATGACGGACAGTGCTTTTGGTACGCGCGGGCGCGTGCGCGCGCGTGTGTGTGTGTGTGTGTGTGCATGCTTGCTTGCCTACATGTTCACAAAGGGCTGGCAAGAGCTGCACTCATTAAACCCTTCAATTGACCATTTCACAACTTCTTGTCTTGTTCACAATCTCCTTCGCACAAATGCTCAACTTAAAAGCTTATGCAAGGGCAAGTTCTTAGTGTGTATCCTTGCATTGACTGAGTCTTATGTAATGTCGCGCAGTTTTGAAATATTAGAGCCCACGTTCTGCGGTTGACGTAATGGCATTCTCCGGTGAAGGAATGTGTTGTTTTTACAGATGCACGTCAAGCTGTGAGGGACTTATGTTTGAATGGCAACATCCAGTCTACACAATGCCCTTATCTGCTGGGTTTTGTTACACAGACTGTTTCCCTGTTCTTTTTTGAGACAACAGGAAACCCTTGCTGAGGTTTCTCCTGCTGACAAACTGTGGACACCATAAATTCTAGTATCTGTGAAATTTTTTTCATAGATGATTTGGTCAAACTTTGTTCACATTTTAGACACATTGATTAACTCTCCTTAAATCACTGTGCAGTGTGATCACTAGCGTGAACAATACAGCTTCTTGCTGGCAAGTTTCTTGGAAGTACTCCCATCTGCGCTAATCAATTAAATTTGAATAATTTATGACACACATAAGCAAAATATTTATCTTTACCTGGAACACAGCCAACTGGCCATTACAAGCCATTTCAAAATCTGTCTTTCCTGATAATACAGGGGGGAGTTACCACCGAGAATAATTACTGAACTAATGAACGGGTTGGCTGAAGCTGACTTGTCTGTCTGGGTGGTCACTTCCCCTTGTGATGGCAACAAGGAACAGATTTTAAAATGCTTTGTCATGACTAATTGACTGTGCGCTTGGTGACATTATAAGTGACTTTTAAACCTTTGTGGTATCCTTGGCACTGAGTAATAACTTGTATGAGAGCATCAATGGAAGCTGGGTTGGGATTATAATTGACTGCAGTTAAAAATGGGCTCGTGGAGTGCAGTAATTTATTTACAGAGGACGTCCGTCATGGCAAATCTGAATAATGAACTGCACTGTACACCTGTTGTGCTGCTGTAGGGCACTACCTGCTTTGAATACACACAAGAGCAAATGCTAACAAAACATTAGCAACAGAGAGAAAACTCTCCCAGTAATTAGCAGCTGGCATATCGTAGGCTATTGACGCCTGCCTTCTGATGACATGAAGGCCACTTTGGGAGGTGTAAAATGGCCAGTGGAGTGTATGTGTGTGCGTGTGTGTGTGCTTGTGCATGAGCAATCTGAGTGTGTGGAGCTGACTTAATGGGAACTACGGCTAACTGGTGAAGTATTTTCAACTGGAGTCTAAAAATCTCTCTCTCGGCTCACCATTGAAGACCAGAGCAGCATAAGTTTCCTCAGTGTCAGTTAGAAGTTTGCAGAGAAAGAGCTCCCTGAACAACGTCCATCTAGCTGATAGAGCGGTACAGAGGATATGTAGACCTGTCCTTTAGTCTCTCAGTCTCCCACCCAGAGACATGCGCTGCCAGTCTGTCAGCTTTTTTTCCTGGCAGGGCAGGATTTTGGACTATTTCTGAGGGTAAGTTTTGCCTCACACCTGCAGTGGGGGAGCGGAAACTGGTGGTATAAGTGGTCTCCAGGGCTCGCTGGACATATGTTTGCCGCTGTGAGGGCAAGGACATAATACTGAGCTGCAGGACTGGGCCAGGTGAGCCAAGCCTATAACAGCGTCCGGAAGCTGAAGAGAAGTCAGCAGCACTGCAGGGACTGGGCTAAATTGCTGAGTTTCCTGTTTGGCAAATAACCAGGCTTTAGAGATGAAGATTGGCAGATTTTTTCCTTTCTGACCGGTAAACTAAAGATAGCCTGCTTCACTATGGAGCGTGTCTGGGATTAGGAGCTTAGATCCAGGGGCGTCTGCAGTATGAGTCTTTACTGCAAAATTGAGTTCACACATACTAGCAATGAATCATTAAAATTCAAATTCCATAATAATTCTGCAGGTGCAAACTTACAGTCTGACACAGTCGGTCCATGGGTGTAGGTGGTACAGGCTGCATATAGATTATGTCATACTGTATGTCCAAGGAAAATCTTTGATCCTCTACAACAAAGAAACAATGTTATGTGAGGAAATGGGATGTATCCATTTACTTAATGTACAACTATTTAAGCTGTAGTTACACATTACATATCCATTTTCACGTCTTTAAATGAGTTTTACATTTTATTAGAACTTACCACTTCCCAGAAGAAATTAACTGAAGAATGCAGTAGTAAAGATGAGATTATGTCAGCTGTCCAGCCATGAACTATCTCCCTGTTTAGTTGTGGTGCTTTTTCAAAAATAGACAGGGCGACTCCTTGCCTTGGGTGTGTCCCCACAAAATCTTTCAGACAGAACCTCCTGGACTCTTCCCAAGGCCGTAATTCTAGCCTACAGGAATGCATACAGATGACAGGCCATGGAGGTCAGAGCGAGGCCCTCAGAGCTCGCTGGGCATTTAGCATCACAATAGAAAAATGTCAATTAGTCACGGTCGAGCACACTGGACTCTGGAGAGAGAGAGAGAGAGAGAAAGAGAGGCGTCTGTTGCAGTGCACTTCCTGAATCCCGTACCTTTTCTGATTGCCCATTGTCTGCCCTATTCCCCATTGGGGCGACACAGCCAGCTGGGTGGGAAGGGCAGGAAAATAGGGGAAGAAATGGACTGTCTATGAATTCTGAAAAGGATATATGTCCATTTGTTGCGGCAAAACAGAGGTGGAATGCTCATTACACCCAGTGCCCATTTGAAGGCCATAATGGGCTAATACCTGCACTAAGTGAATGTGTTTGCAGAAGATAGGCAATCACTTGTTCACACTCTGGCTGTGGTAACTGTCTGGGGTTTCAGCTGTGTATGCGTGAAAACATGCATGGGCCTCCTGAGGTGGTGCGGCTCTTCCTGCACCCTGCTGGGATGGTCTTTCATGCATCCTGAGTCCGGAGGGTGGGGTGGGGTTTGGCATTGGGGGTCATTCTCTACCTTCTCCCAACACATGCCGGGTTTTGGGGGAAGAAGTGATGATCAGCACCAACGGACCCTGCTCACTACTCTTCATCTCCACGGGAAATATTTATACGAAGAGAATTTTGTTCATCCTCCACAAAGATTTAAACAGTCTATAAATATAATAATCAGCCCAAAGTCTATTTCTTTGTTTGCATATTAAAATATAGAATATCAATATTATGCACTGAATGTGACACTGCATTAAATTGTGTAGTTAATACAGTTTCAGTGCGTTCTGCAATACAGGGCAGGAAACAAGAAACTAAGTGATTATTAATCTTTCAAATTTTCCCCGACTCTGCAGTCTCCCCACCGTGATGATCCCGGAGGACAGCGTACATGACTTACAGTATTGTTTGCATAGCTAAAAATAAAATACTTTCTGTATTGGCAACTTATTTTCTCCTTCACAATGTTATTGTGCTGATTACTGTGTACCTTGGAATTGCATGGGAGACATGATGCTCCTTTGCCACATTGATAATAATAGCTATCAAGGATGTAAATGTCTCTCCAATGTGTTCGCAAATCATGTCTTCTTAGCCTCATGACTTTCTTGTCATTGGAACATTTTTATTGAAGCCAAACTTTCCTCTCAAAACCTTTCTGGCAAAGACTCTTAGGCACTCATCACTCCCACAAGAACACACCCACCTCCACAAACACTCCAAAACTGCTGAAGTTGTCCCAGGTGCTGTATTACGTGTCTGGCATTCCTCGTACAAGAGTTGCCATGTCTTCAGGAGCTTATACTCAGGCATCCCAGCTGCTTCTAACAATCCCTCACTACTCATTTTAAATAGTCATCCCTTTTTTCAGTCATATATAATGGATGTTATTGGGCCATTCGACAGATTCACTCTCAGATGTTACTCTGGAGAAGTCCATCTTAGAGCAATTGTAGATTTGTGAAAACCAGTTCAGTTAACTTGGCGAGTGGATACTAGGCAACTACTGAGGAGATATGGAAATAAATGTTTCATCAAACACGATTTGCAAAAGAATAACAAGAGGTAACATGCCCAATGCCAGATACCCTTGCTAGCAGAAGGGCAAATACCCTCCTTCATACTCTTCATATGCTTTCTCTCTGCTACAATCTGACAGTGGAGATAAACGTAGGAGCATCTACTCAGTTGTTTGCAGGGAAAATATGAGAGACCAACAACATACAAAATCAAAGATGTTTATCTTGCATTTTTGTGTTATATAGTGAGTATATTTTACCACAATCTGAAACATTGAGGGTGTCTTTATTCTCTTTTACTATCCACACTGTAATGACAGGAATGTTTTTGCCTGTGGACTCTCACATTCATTGTTTTTCACTCTTTCTGACTGCTGATGCAGAGCAACAAAGCCAATCGGTTGATCGAGTGGAAAATAAGAGTTTATGTACAGTATGTGTGTGTATTTGCTTCGTGATTAAAACTCTCTCTCTCTCTCTCTCTCTCTGTGTGTGTGTATGTGGGCGTGTGTGTGTTTTTGCGTGTGTCTATTTCATTTATGTGCATGATGTGGTTACTTGTTGGTACACTGCTTTGTGAGAGAACATATGTGAATCATGACATAACACATCTGTTTCTCAACCAAATCTCATTGGCCGAGAATGATCTCAGGCTGCACCGGTCGCTGTTCTGAACGTTAGACAGATGTAACGGACTGGCCCTTGTCTTCTGCCTTTGCTATTCTTTATAAGTACTGCTTAAATTCAGTCTGCGGCTTCACCTTTGCGTCCAAGCATCAGTAGTGGAATGTCTGTTAAGTCTCCTTGTCCTTGCCAGCATGCATTAATATTCCACACTGCCTCACCTGAAGTATCTATCTCTATAGGTCCTACACAATATTCATCTGAAAAAAGTATGATGTGTTGTGGTAGTATACGGGAAAAAAAAACATACTGGCACCTTTCATCCATTGCATTGCTCAGTTGGAATGTTCTAGTCATCATCTTCAAGGTGGCTGTCTTTTATACATATGTGCAGTGAACAGCCTCCCCTCAGTCTCTGCATTCCAGAGCACAATAGGATCGCATAAAATATTACCCAGAACAAGGTTTTGCCAGATGAAGTTTTGGCACTTGATACAGGAAGGGGACCACCTACATTGATCTTAGGTAGTTTGTTCTGTTCTTGAATAGATGTTGGGGTAATGACAATGTGGTAGTGACAATTCCCTTGGAATACCCTGTACCACGATCTTCATTTCACCCTTCCATGGTCAATACAGATGGTATTTGTACAGGCACACAACACACTGGAAATTATTGTGGTTTTCAATGACTGACTCAGCGGAGTTCGCCCGAGTTTGTAGCAGGCCTATTCCTGGCTTTAAATTGCACATTTGCTAGTTTTTTTTTTTGCAGAAAATAAGATCTTAAGTTCATGTCAGCTTCAGGAATATGACATTTTGACATCTTGCAGCAGTAACCTCCATATTACAGTGGAAACTGTCTGTTTTTAGCAGGCCTGTGTTGTTTGTAGGCCACGGTGAGGGGGCCTTAATGTGCATCCTGGCTGAGAGGCAGTGCTGTCAGGGGCAGCAGCAGGTGCTGTTAGCTGTATTTCATCCTCGGCACAATGGACGCGAGGTCCCATTCTGCAGGGTGTGCTAAATGTGTTCACACACCAGAGGGAAAAGAAAACAAAATACACAAAATGGTGAGGTGGAGTGAGCAAGTGAGTGAGTGATATCGATAGAGAGAGAAAGAGGGAGAAAAGCTAGTTAAGGACATTTTTGAAGTCCAAGTTGTTTTCTTGGCATAAAAATTTTATCATTATAAGGGTTTTATCTCTGGCACTGCATAATATTTTTGCATAATTAACTCTGAGTCTTCTGTACCCTCAAGCATGACTTGAATTTTTTCTTGGTTCAAGCTTGATATATTTTTGTTGCAGATCGATACCCGATGTTACTTGGCAATCAAAAGACAATCCGAAAGCAGATTATTCACACTTTTTCAAATTCCCTCTCCATGATAGTGTTATTAATTTTGTCTGTGAGAAGCAAACTGCTGACTTATTTGAGGGCTTCTGTTCTGATTACTTTTCTGGAACCCTGTGAACTTAAAATTGGATGAATTCAATTCCATGACAAATTTGCGAATATACTCATAATTCGGCCCTGAGGGGCGATAAGCTTATGGGATTCCCATCATAACAGCACAGTGAATACCAAACAGAAGGGCTAGCCATGTGTGCAACTCTTGAGCTGCTTCATTGTCATTGGCATGGGGTAGGAGGGCCCTACTAGTATGTTCTGTGGTGGTGGCATTACTGCAAATGTCATATGCCATACTTACGATTGTAAGATGTCATAAAATAATTTCAATTTCAAATATTTTCAATCCTCTTACTTGAAATTCAAGGCAGAGAACTGAATTACTGTGTGTTCAACTGATCAGCGATATCAATCGCTGATGACGATCCACTGACCCTACTGTTGGGTAGACTTGGCCCGACTATCCCGTACCTTTGATACTGATAACAGATAATATTGACCATTCAATCGAGTGATAACAGTCAAAACAGGTGAACGCTTGTAATGGCTGCAGCATTGCGAACCACACTGAGTAGGTTTAATTGCACATTTTATCTCCATTTCTAATATTCTGTACTCGTACTGTTCAAGGAAAGGTTTGCTGTGTAAAAACGTCTCTTGCTTGGATGTGGTGTTTGTATGCTGCCAGACGCAGAAAGACTCAGGCCCTTTGGTTGTGTACTCAAAGTAATCTGTCTGAGCGATGCACATTTTTTTTTTTTTTACATAATAAGGCTTCTTACTGTGGGCCTATGCAGATTTCCTCCATTGCAGCATGCAAAGAAGTCAAAGAACAATGAGTAGTAGCCTTCAGAAGTATTGTTAACTAAAGGAAACACACTTCACTTGAGTTTCCTCTGTGAAAGGTGCTGTGCTGTGTTTTAGTATGTTTTTCCAAACCACTTTCTCCAAATTATAATCAAAAGCTTTATTTGTTGCGGAATCCCTTCATATTTAAAAGTTGTTTCAACCATTAAAAGCAAGCTGTAATCCTCCAGACAGCAATGCCTTGCCCACTCTTTGGCACTTACCATAACCAGATGCGTAATGCCATGGCTGTGGCATTTCACTGGAAGCTCACAGTAGCAGGACACAATTGACATTATCCGACTAGGGATATGGATGGTGGTAAGTTAGCCTTTTTTCACCTTTTAACTCCTCCTTTAACCTCATATGTGGCTTCTCTTCATTTGTGAGTGTTATTAGCCACCTCCCTACTATTTTCTGTGGACTGTATTGCTCAACAAGAGAGTGACAACGATTTTTTTAGCTGCTGTTTAGGGAGAAACATGACAGCCGATGGAAGTTATTGGAAAAAAAAATCTTTGTAAAATACTGTGTTCAGTAGTTAAGCTATCATGGTAGTGATCTTAACACCACCTTAAATCCTGTGCTCCGTCTGTATTCCCATATTTGCCGGACAAAAAATTGCTAGGTAGCCTTTCTGTCGCTCTGCGTTATGCTCACAAATTACATGCAGGAAGATATTCATAAACGCGTGGATAGCTACATTTGCATTCTATTACAATTTGTTGTTCAGTTATCTGCAGTGTACCATCTCAAAAGTTGTTCTAGATGTAGAAAGCAATTTACACTGCAATGACACATGCATAATTTATTTAATTTTTACACAAGAGAGCAAGACCAATTTTATTATTCCCTCTACCTCATTTTCCTGGAATGTGAATAACACGGGGGGGCAGGACAAATTATGGGAAATTGGTGGAGTTACAGTGGCCTGAACTGGGAACCACTAAGTAAAATGCATTTTATTTTCCCCCGCCACAACACAAAGTGGAGCGGGAGACATTGCAATGGAGCTTGTCTGTCCGCCTGTCCATCTTTCCTCCCCTCCAGATAGGTGGGGACAAGTTTTCTCAGAAAATACTTTACCTGGATGAATGAAATTTTGTGTCTGTGTATGCTCCTGGTCATGACCTTGATTGGGTTCAAAAATGAGATTCCATTGTGGTGGTAAATCTGCAAAAAATTTAAAAAGAACATTGGATATGGACTCTCTTTTGGATGAAGGAAAATGTAGCAAAATTAGCATGGGTACAATGCATCATTAATGTTAATGAGGGCATGAAAGAAGCATTCTGACATGAGAATGAAAATCGGCCCTGATGCAACTCTTTAAAAAAAAAAAAAAAACAATTTAAATGAATCAATCCCAATAAATCTGGCTTCCAGAGAAACCTTATGGTCTTTCCTTTGTTTATTTAGGAACAGGATTTCAGCCACAACCACAATGCCATACAACAATCTCAGCTCTCTCTCACTCTCTAATCCCCCTACCCCCTTTTGTCTGGGTAGTTTTTTTTTTCTCCCACTAAACTGACATTTAATCACTCTCTACAGACCATATTACGCATTGTTGAGTGTGGTGGTGAAGTCTCAAAGAGTGGCCAGTAGCAGACTTAACTATTCCCCCATGTTGGAAGAGATGCAAGCCTAAAAAATATATTTCTTTGGGTGGTCTAACTGCTGTGGCACGGTGATTTCAGGGAATGTGGTTTGGAGAGTTTGGCTGATTTCAATTTGCAAGCCTTCTCAAAGGACTTATGGGTGGCCTGTCACTGCTGTGCTGCACACTAGGCTCACAATAACTGTGACTGAAGCACTGCGCTGAAAGGCATTTCCTTTTCTAGAAAGTCAGAACTCACAAAGGTAGAATATCTACATTTTAGTGCCATTTATCCCAAGAAACTATGTTTGAAATGAAATGTCTTTACTTGCTGAAAGCCCTAAGACACAGAAAATTAATTCAAGTTGTCCCAATGTGGACACATGCCTGCTTTCCATTAAGGTTTATTATGGAATGTATCATGCCAATGATGTGGCTTGGAGTTGAATTGAAAATCAGATTCATATTAATAAATCATGGAAATAAACACTCTACAGTCTCTATGAGGCATAGCATGCTGAGATAGTTCTGGCAGAAAGCTTGAGACATGCTTGCATTCCCTTAGACAGTCCCATGCATGTCAGTTGTTGCTGTAGGTGGGCTATTTAAGTAACTCTTCTGCACCTCCTCTGTGGGAAAATATGCCTCTGCCTGCTGCTGCACAGCATCAGTCTGAATCACTCTTGCCTGCTGCTAGTTAGCATCCCATCTCCGCCCCAGCATACACCTGTGGACTCTGAATTTCCCCTGGGGATATCCTAGCACTCCCTGCTCTCTTCTTCTCAAGCTCAGTTGGCCACAGGTTATGTCAGGGTCACAGCCAAGACACCAAACTTTTTGTCTATTTTTTGTCAATCATTTAGTCTATTTTTTAATACTGCAATTTATGATTTACATGTGAGTTTTCGGACAGAAATAGATTTATGCAGGATTAATTGTCAAATATCATTTAGCCATCCCAGACAAATAAGTCCATGCTACATGTGCCTACTGACAGTTGTGCGCAAGCACTGCTGAAAGAGGACACAAGATGTGGGGCCACAAATGGGACACATTACACTGGAGATGTAACATGCTTTATACAGTAAAAAGGTAACAAATATAACCCGGGTCAGAAAAGGTTGGAATGGAATGAAAAATGTACACAAAAAGAGAGAGTAATAATTTATTTACTTTGAATTGTATTCCATGGCAGACAAGACAAGATACACTGAACAAAAATATAAATGCCCCATGTCAAATTTTTGAGTTTTTATTAACAAAAAACTGGAACCGGGATTCGTCTGTGAATAGCACTCTTCTCCAGTGAGCCAAGGGCCATCGAATGTGTGCGTTTGCCCATGCAAGTCGGTTCCGACGCCGGACAGCGGTGAGATCCAGACCACAGTGAGGACACCGAGCGTGCAAGTTGGCTTCTCGCAGGCGGTTACGGGCTGTCTGTGGTGTGATGCGTCTGTTGTGCAGACCAACGGTCTCATCCGCTGTGTGTGTCACTGATCTGAGCCGATCCCGCAGGTGGACGAGCCGGATGTATCGATCTTGTGCTGGTGTGGTTACATGTGGCCGACGTGGATGAGGTCGATTTGCAGTGCTGCCCGTCTGTCGGAAACAAACTCTCAAATGGCCTATCGTCCGATAGTTAACATTCAGCTGCACAGCGACCGCTCTGGTGGACATCCCTGCATCCAGCATGCCAATGGCACGTTCCCGCATGAACTGAGACAACTGAGGCATGATGACTTTTGACAAAATTTGACATTTTGGGGTGGCCTTTTATTGTCCCCAGTATAAGGAGTGTCTGGGTACTGCTCATTCTCTCTGATCACCGTCTGGAAATGCCACACCCATGTACTGAGTGAAATCACTGCATCACTGAGCAAATGCTCACTGACAGAGAGATGGATTAAAAAATGGTACACAAATCAAGAGAAATATCCCTATTGTACAAGTAAAAGTCAGCATATGCTCAGTTAGAGTTGTTAACTCCATGTGGCATCAATATTTGACATGGGGCGTTTATATTTTTGTTCAGTGTATTTTATGTTTTGTCTGATCAACATTATTTTATCTGTAAATGATCATGATTTGGTTCAAAAACAGCATCCAGGAAAGGCCTTCACCTTCAGGAGGACTGAAGACGGGCTGAAGATTGAAAATTTGCCCACAAATGCGTGAGAATGTCATTGAAAGGTTTAAACACAGTGTTCCTCAAGGGAAGGTTGGAAGGTATTTGAATATTTCACCCTTTGTGGTGCATATCATAATAAGTTTCAAGGAATCGAGACGAATGTCTTTGCATGAAGGGCAAAGGCACATGCCTAAGCTGAATACTCACAATCTTCGGTCCCACAGGCAGCATTGCATCAAGAGCCATCATTTATCTCTGTAATCATGTGGTGATGTAACCACATGGGCTCATCATTACTTTGGCAAACCTTTGTCAAGTAGGGAAGACTGGGGTCTGATGAGCCATGGGGACCAATGAGTCATGTCACATATTTGTAATCAATAGATGTCAGAGCTGCTTAAAATAGGCAAAATAGTGATATGGCTCATGGGCAATGGAGCTAAATGGCTAAAATAATAATTTATACCTGCTTCAAAACAAAAAAGCCAAAATTTTATTTTTGTTTTAGAAAATATAGTATCGATTATACAGTTTATCAGAATCTAAATGAAAAAATACAAATGTCCCTTTGATTTTCTTACATCGTATGCAATTTTACCCATAAAATGCATGCATTCTGCTAATGTAAACCCAAAACCAATGAAGTTGGCACGTTATGTAAATCGTAGATAAAAACAGAATACAATGATTTGCAAATCCTTTTCAACTTATATTCAATTGAATACACTGCAAAGACAAGATGTTTAATGTTCAAACTGAGAAACTTTATTTTTTTTTTGCAAATAATCATTAACTTAGAATTTAAAGGCAGCAACACATTGCAAAAAAAGTTGGCACAGGGGCCTTTTTACCACTGTGTTACATCACCTTTCCTTTTAATGACACTCAGTAAACGTTTGGGAACTGAGGAGACCAATTTTGAAGCTTTTCAGGTGGAATTCTTTCCCATTCTTGCTTGATGTACAGCTTAAGTTGTTCAACAGTCCGGGGTCTCCGTTGTCGTATTTTACGCTTCATAATGCGCCACACATTTTCAATGGGAGACAGGTCTGGACTACAGGCAGGCCAGTCTAGTACCCGCACTCTTTTACTACGGAGCCATGCTGTTGTAACACGTGCAGAATGTGGCTTGGCATTGTCTTGCTGAAATAAGCAGGGGCGTCCATGAAAAAAGACGTTGCTTGGATGGCAACATATGTTGCTCCAAAACCTGTATGTACCTTTCAGCATTAATGGTGCCTTCACATATGTGTAAGTTGCCCATGCCTTGGGCACTAATACACCCCCATACCATCACAGATGCTGGCTTTTGAACTTTGCGCCTATAACAGTCCGGATGGTTCTTTTCCTCTTTGGTCCGAAGGACCACGGCGTCCACAGTTTCCAAAAACAATTTGAAATGTGGACTCGTCAGACCACAGAACACTTTTCCACTTTGCATCAGTCCATCTTAGATGAGCTTGGGCCCAGCGAAGCCCGGCGGCGTTTCTGGGTGCTGTTGATAAATGGCTTTCGCTTTGCATTGTAGAGTTTTAACTTGCACTTGCAGATGTAGCGACGAACTGTAGTTACTGACAGTGGTTTTCTGAAGTGTTCCTGAGCCCATGTGGTGATGTCCTTACACACTGATGTCGGTTTTGATGCAGTACCGCCTGAGGGATCGAAGGTCACGGGCATTCAATGTTGGTTTTCTGCTTTGTCGCCACGTGCAGTGATTTCTCCAGATTCTCGGAACCTTTTGAAGATATTATGGACCGTAGATGATGAAATCCCTAAATTTCTTGCAATAGCTCGTTGAGGAATGTTGTTTTTAAACTGTTCGACAATCAGCTCACGCATTTGTTCACTAAGTGGTGACCCTCGCCCCATCCTTGTTTGTGAATGACTGAGCATTTAAGGGAAGCTGCTTTTATACCCAATCATGGCACCCACCTGTTCCCAATTAGCCCGTTCACCTGTGGGATGTTCCAAATAAGTGTTTGATGAGCATTCCTCAACTCTCTCAGTCTTTTTTGCCACTTGTGCCAGCTTTTTTGAAACATGTTGCAGGCATCAAATTCCAAATGAGCTAATATTTGCAAAAAATTACAAAGTTTACCTGTTCGAACATTAAGAAACTTGTCTTTGCAGTGTATTCAATTGAATATAGGTTGAAAAGCATTTCCAAATCATTGTATTCTGTTTTTATTTACGATTTACACAACGTGCCAACTTCACTGGTTTTGGGTTGTACTTTCCAAAGATTGCGACTGCGTGCCCTCCCTTAACGGCACCTGGAGTCTTCAGTTAGCAACCAACGCTACCTTTGACTAACTTACCCTACAACAACTATATGAACACAATCACAATAATTATGGTTTTGGCTTTTGAGTATAACATGTTCCTTATGTATTGTCCAAATGATTACTAAAACAAATAGCTGTGTGGTTGAATAAAAAAAAAAAGCTTGCTTTGTGGTCAACTGCTATCACATGGCTGGGAGAATGCTGTGAAGTAGCTCACGGTGCATGACGTCATGAATACATACAAAAAAGTATTTTAGTTTAATTGAAAATCTGGAAAAAAAAAATCCAAATTAGAACTACATCTATTTTCTCTACCCCTTATATTGAAGACGTAATGAAAATTGAAGACAATATGAAAATTGCCCAAAAAAAAAATGTACCATCATTGGGGCTACAAATCCATTGGTCCCATTCATTTTGGATTCTCGCAAGCACCCACTATAAAACAGAAAGTTCTGAGAGTCGGAGTTTTCCTTACTTAGAAATTCTCTGGCTATATGCTCTGGACCAAAGAAGAAAAGGACCATCCTGACTGTTATTAGCAAAAAGTCCAAAAACCATGTTCTGTCATGGTATGAGGTTAGATCACTACCTTCTGAATGGGTAACTTGTAGCTCTGTGAAGCTGTGAAGGCACCATTAATGCTGAAAAATATGCTGAGATTTTGGAACAACATTTGCTACTTTCAGGATGACATCTTTTCTCGGGACGTTCCTGAATATGTCAACAAGACAACACAAAACTGCATTCTGCATGCAATACAAAGGCATGGCAGCATGAGAAAAGGGTGCTGGACTGACCTGCCTGCAGTCCTGACTCATCCTCATTAAAGAATGCTTGGCACATTTTGTAATGGAAAATGTGACACAGAGACCCAGCACTGTTGCACACCTTAAGGGTTTTGCAGGAATAATGGTGCAAAATTACATCCAAAATGCTTAATCACTTTGGGCTCTAATTTCTTGGCGCAGCGCAGGGTGGCGCAGCGTGGCGTAGCGTGGCGCAGCTCACGCAGTGGTAATTTCGTCCGGTGCAGCCCGCGCGAGTGGTAATTTCGTCTTGTGCAACACCGTGCGCAGCCACTTTGGCAATTTGGTAGACGGACGTGCGCCGAGATGGGTGTGGCGGCGTAGTAGGGGAAGGTGTCACATATTCATCAAGACGCAGTGACAATTTCGTAGAAAAAGTCTTCGCTGAAGTTGCGCAGAAAGCTCGCCAGCTCCAACCTGGTGTACTTTCTGTGCAGTGGTAATTTGGCTGACCGGCGCACAGTGCGCACACGTCACCGAAACCTCACAGGCAGGTTTCCAGAATGTCAGGCACATTTCAATGCAATAAATAATTACAGCAACCACTATTTAATGTAACTATCTGAATCAGGACATAAATTATAGTATCTATATCGATTGTCCTGATGTCAGATTAAAGGCAGTTGGCACGCGTAATGGAAACTCCACCTGGCTTAATCAACGCAGCTGAATCTGTGATGCAAACTAACGACTTCACATCTTTCTCAGCCAACCACAAACTGCCTATATATAATGCTTGTGTTCTATGCTCAGTAAAGCCGCTTGCACACTGGACGCGAAACGAATTTTTCCGAATTTTTTGGATGATTACAGTCAAAGTCAATGCAAGGACGCGGAAGTCGGACAGGGTTTTAATATATCTCGTGTCCCAGTCATAAAAGTTCTAATTTTTCGAGTACTCCAGGAATTATTAGACGTGCAAACTTGGCCATATTTGTGTTCGACCTTCACAAAATGCAAATTGATAGCTATCGACTTTTCTTGGTCTTTTTTTATTCGTGTATTTTCTTTTCGTTGAAGATATACAACAGTCTTTATTCGGTCTCTCTTTTGAAAATTAGTCAGATGGATCGAACAGATTCACGCTTTGTTTCCACACCAGAGATAAAATAGTGCTTGTAGTCAGTGAGCAAATCAATTCCATGACCATTTACAGCGTGAATAAATTATCGCTTGCACGATCAAGACTGTCCGAGGCGAAATGCAAAATACTCCATGTCCGGCAGCCAGCAAAAAGTATTAGTATGAGAACAGATTTGAAACGAAATAAAGAATAAAAATATATCACCAACAAACAGAGCATCCAAAAAAGATGGCCCGCAAATAAATAAATCGCAGTGTTCATTGGATGTTCTGTTTGTTGTTAAAATATTTCTTTTTATTCTTTATTTCGTTATCAATCTGTTCTAATCGTCCTCTTTTTTTTGGCTGTCAGACACGGAGTATTTTGCATTAAATGTCCGACAGGCATTGCACATTGTCCCGCGCCAATGTCGACTCACTTTACTGAGCAGAGCTTAAACAGCAACATTGATTGAAATTCTCGGTACTCATCTTGAAGAGCTGAGCCCTCTTACCAAAACATTCACCTTTAATATCTAAAACATTCAGTAGATTTGAAGAAATTAAAAACAATAATCGCCTGTCGGACACGGAGATATATTAAAACCCTGTCAGACTTTCGGACACGTGAACACTGCGTTCAACGCAATCTGTCGTGAGAAAAATTCGTTTCGCGTCCAGTGTGCAAGCGGCTTAATACTAGGCTACTATTTGTTGTCCCTTAGGTTTTATCGTTTTTAGTGGGGGAAAGGAATACAGCCTGATTGCTATGATCTCGTACTGAGTTAAGATCACATATTTAAAATTAATGTGTAACGTATCTTGCATTGTTGTCCATGCATGTTAATCCCAAAATTTTAAGCAGCAACAGGGTGTAATAATAGGAACACGCTATCCATCGTTTCTCTTCCCAATGATGCAGGCAGAAGAAATAAATGAGCAACCGTCGTATTTCATTCCAACTTCATAAGTTTGAATGATCTGACGTAGTTTCGTTTTGAAATTCCATTCAAGTTCGCTAATGGTAATAATTCGCGAATGCCCTGGCTAGCCAGCTAACTCATATTCGTAATGCTTAATATAGACGTAAGCGGTGCAGAAAACATGCCTGAAGCAGCAAAGTAAAATGCAACATTAACGCATCATGCAGACATAGGACAGAGGCTTCGATATTCCAACACATTAAAGGTGAGGAGAGGAGCTCATTTGATTGGTGAAGATTTGACTCGGCTGTGTTATACCCAAACACGCCTTCTTTGCCACTTGCGCCGGCAGGAGGGACTGAGGCGGGACAGAGGGGTACTTGCGCCAGGCTACGCCGGGCACGAAATTGCAACATACGCCTGGACACACCCCGTTGGCGCGGCGCACCGCCGATTCGCCGCGCCTGCGCCACGCCTGCGCCTGGTCTACGAATTTAGCGCCCTTAGTGTCTTCAGTCCCTAAATATTTATTAAGTGTTGTGAAAAGGAATGGGAACAATAGAAAGTGGTAAATACTTCAATGTCCGGCCTTTCTTAGAGATAATGTATGTTGGAAGCATCAAAATTAAAAGTCATGTAGTCAGATGATTCAGTGTTAGCTTCACTGCCTCTAAGGGTTATTCTTGACTATCACCATAGTATGCAGACCTATAGCAAAGTAGCAGTGAATTTGCTGCTCGTTAACATTCTTTATAAATAATTCACTATATTTCTTTTGAGGCACTGATCTTGGACTGATTGATTGGACTGCATTGAGTCAGGGACTGAGCACGCTCAGATCAGGGTCTGTGCCTTTGGAAAAAGCAGGCAGGCTGAGTGGCTGAAAACTAGGTCAATCCAAAAAGCACATCAGAGGATTTTTAATACCGGCTCAGTTTGCCTGGGGATCTTCTCCCACACTTGGCACAGAGTCAGGTTGTTGTGGGAACTGGATTTGGATTCACAAGTACACTGTAAGAGACTGGAGTAAATACAGTGGGGAAAAATATGCATCCTTTTTGTCCTCACTATTGGGCTTGTCAGCAATATTCTTCCCCATCTGGAGAACTGTGCAGTTTTTTTGGTAATTATAAATTGAGTTCTTTGTCATATTAAACAACTGGACAATTGAAAACACTTACATAATCACTTGTCTAGCTTTGAGGATTTCAGATTCAGAAAATTCTGGAGAAGCGATTACATTTTTTAAATTGTTGTGGAATGTTAAACCTAATGGTGCCTGCATAAAAAATGTGTGCTTTTCCAGTGCTTTGACATGTGTGGAGCTACAGCTTGTTCTGAACTTAAAAAAGAGATTTAGTTTTTAATAGCTTGGTGAGATTCTCACCCATTACAAATTGGCGTATTGTCTGACGCATGAAATTCTATTCCCTGAATTTCTCCTGTTTTTCCTTTTTCTTTGAACTTAGAAGCAAGAGGATTAATTTAAACAGCACTCTCTTCCATAGAAAAATGAGATCCCTCATTTCAGAGACAAATATTCATCCACACATCCCTATTCCAATGGGAAAACAGACTGAGAAGCAAATTTAGGGGAATTATCCATTGATGAATGTGCTGTTTGTTTCTCTCGGCTTTAATTAGTTACATAAGTATTCTGATTACCACTGGAAGGCTGCATCTGAGTTTTTTCCATTAGTTGGTAACACTTTATAATAAGGGTACAAATAATATGCTTAAGTAATGCTGAACTAATGCATGACTCACGATGACTTAATGCATGAATTAATGCAGGATGTATCATGAATTCCTGTTGCTTATCATTAACTAATTATGAAGTCATTATGCCTTTTTGTGATAAGTATGCACTTAATACATCATCAGTAAAGGGATGTTAATTCACTGTTAATTCACACATTAATTACTTTTGCACCCAAATTAGCTGGATATCTTTGAAACACTTATTAATTAATGCACAAACAATATGCTTAAGTAATGCTGAACTAATGGTGGTGATTTAATGCATGAAATAATGCAGGATTTATCATGAATTTTATTTGGGGGGGGTGAACCCAAATAATAATAATAATAATAAAATAACAACAACAACAATTACAATAATAATAATAATAATAATAATCATCATCATCATCATCATTATCATCGTCATCATTTCTGCTCACCCTGAAATATGTGATTGCTGGCATTTTGTTACTGTGCACTAAAAAATGAAGAGATGATTTTTTTTTTTTTGTTACTCAACCATAGGGTTGCTTGAGTTGGGTTTTTATGGGTTGTTTTCTGAAATATTGGGCAATTTGGTCCAACCCTGCTGTTGTCATAGTGACAGGTACGTGCCTGTTCTTTGCACGCTTAGCGCTTCCCACTCGGAGCTCGCCCAATGAAGAAAAATCAGCAACGGGAAGTTACCAGACAAATATGTAAGTATTTTGTATTTTAATAGTCCAGGGGCGTGTCTAGACATTTGAAACACCAGGGGCTGAGCCCCAAAGACAGGACATGATTCAGTGCAGATTGGAATTAATTAATTTGTTAATGGTATAATGAAGTCTCACACCTGGATTAAATCAAATTCAGTGTATTGGCCTAAAATTTCACATTTCAAGGACATGACTAATGCAAAAACTGTATGTGATATTGAATACAGTACTGCATGTAAACATGAAATGAAAAATGCCATGATGATTCTATGTCTATTCAATGTAAGCTCTAATGAACATAGCGCACACATACTGACAGTTGTTCTAAATTATTGTCCCTGGCCTCATCAGCCACTATAGCATACATGCTGGATTCTTTCAGTTCATCTGCAGCATTGCCAATTTTCACGCACTCTACCTGAGTTGAAGTGGCATATGCACAGTCCCATGCTGTAGTCAGAAATTATTTCAGCAACGCATTTCTAAGAGATTTTCAGGTGGATCTGAAGTCCTTGTGCAAGGAGTTTCATATGCATTACGGTGAATTTCACCACTAATAACATGGAAATCAATTATGACTCCGGACTTCTCACGCTTTTCCTCATTCAGGGGTTGGAAGCAATGGAATTGCATAAACATGTTTCAAATGGTCTTATTTCATTTAAACAATTTGAACGATCGCGAAACATACGCCTTGCATTGCATTGATTGAATACTTGCTGACTACAGTAGGTGATAGTTCACTGGTAACTTCATTCCAGCCAGTAACACTTACACACACCCCTGTTTCCTCAGCACCCCCTGTTCAAAATATGTTCCCGCGGCTATGCGTGAATGTGGCACTAAATCTCACACCGAAATGCTTGGCAGCGAGTTGGCAGCCCTTGTTAAACTGAATTTGAATGTTTTAATCGCACGCACGAACAATTTATCAAAAGCCACGCACTTGATGTTTTTATACTTCCTAAAGAGGTGTATTAGCAGAATTGACTGCTGTATGCGCGCAAATATTGAAAATTGGTTAAACCTGTCTCAATATCCCAAGTTTTTAAAATCAGCTCGTCAACGTTCAGCTATGAAAACCCGCTAATGTTAGACTACCACACCAACGTGGTTATTCAAGCTAGCTCATGTCGTGGTAGCTAGCCACAATGAGAAAAAGTTTGAAGTTTGTTCACTTTGCCAGATGCAAATAACATGACGTATTACTATTTTCTCAAAAAATGGAAGGCTTATATCTAATAAGTAAACGCTACCTTTATCATTTTATGTTTTTATCAGATCCTTTTTTCTTTTTTGGCTGCACTACTAGCTTGCTCCCCAATGGCACATTTCAGGCGTCATGAACTTTGTGGGTGCAAAGGCTTTAAATTGGCTCAAAAAGTTTCTTGGCTTCCGGGAGGAGGCTTTTCTGAGAACTATACAAGCACATATGCGTCCCCGTAAGTGCAGTAACTTACCAACGCACACCGCAAATAAATTACAATATAGGCTGAAGACTCAGTGGTCAAGAGCTAAAAGCACAAATTATTCCTACCCAGCCAGCATAATTTTATGTCTACAGTAGCTAGCCAAGATACCTAAAATACCACTGCATCTCTTCTCATGTTGTTCATGTTGTTGAGCAACAAACGTGTTGCTCAGCGCTATCATTTTTATGTAGCTCCGTAGCTTGCGAGTTAGCTGGCTGCAGCAGATGTGAAATGAAGGTATTCGCAAGTAACGTTGGTACAGTACACTTCAGCTGAGTCAGAGATACAAAACGAACATCGCTTGCGTAATTATTGGTGACATTGAATCCTCATTAAGCTTTGACTGAGTCGGTAAAGATTATAATGAGCTAGCTAGCTTTATTTGCAAGCAAACCAGAAAAAGCGATGCGCAGACCTACTGGATTGATCAGATACCTGCGATATGGTACGTGCTTGCACATTGCCTACTGAACAACTTCGCTTTTGAAACCAGACTTCAATCCGCTCATCTGCTTCACAAAAATGGATAATGAGCAAAGCAAGAGAGCGAGACGCTACTTCAATCCCATAATGCCGAGCGCATACGTCATCATGCTAGGGGCTTGTTGCAGCGCTGCTACACCGCCAGTCTCAAGAACATTTCTAATCATTCTTCTGTACTTTCTAAATTGATACCTGCTAAATGGGTTTGGCTTCACGGCATCTTGCTCTACCGTGCCACACTCCACTGCGTTCAACAACACAAATGCAAATATGAATTAACTGTTTTGAAACCTTGAACAAATTCATAACTGCACTCAAAATAAGGGCTGATACACTGTAAAACCATATGTTTCAGTTCTAAAAACTTTTTTGTAAAACTCTTTAAACATGTCACAGTGTTTAGATTCAGTTTTAAAATGTATTCAACAAATCTGAAAAACCTTGATCGCAACATTCAATAAACATCTGTTTTGAATGAGAACAGCTACAAACAAAAATAATCACCAGGCATTTAGCTTTTACTCACTGGTGTTTAGATTATAAACATGTCACATGTTCCACAGTTTTACAGTGTAGACTGAGCTAATCAATAAACTTCAATGTAAGAGGAATCCAGCTAATTTGGTTGCAAAAGTAATTAATGTATGAAGTAACAGTGAATTAACATCCCTTAACTGATGATCTATTAAGTGCAAACTTATTACAAAAAGGCATAGTGACTTCATAATTTGTTAATGATGAGCAACAGGAATTAATGATACATCCTGCATTAATTCATGCATTAAGTCATCATGAGTCGTGCATTAGTTCAGCATTACTTAAGCATATTATTTTTACATTACTTGTAAAGTTGCTGTATTGCCCAAAGATGTTTGCTTGTATTGGTGCAATAATACTTGACAGCACTTTCTTTCTTTCTTTCTTTTTTTTTGCTTTATAAATATGCATGTGACCTTTGTATTCATGAAACAATTCCTCACCAAGCTTTGTGTCAGTTGAAAAGAATGTTCTGCCTCATGGTGCCATTCAACATCACTGTCCTTGATGGCTTGACTGGTGTTATTGGCATGATTGAGCTGACTGGACTACAGACAGCCTGGGAGCTGCACAGGAGGCCTGTTGGTGGTGCTAGCTGAACTAGCTAAATTTCAGGCCAGGTAGTACCTCATGCTTTGGCTTAATGTACCTACAAAGGCAAAGTAATGAAGATGAGATAGTGTTTCACACTGCTCATCAGTGCAGTTTGTAATTCTCATTACATAACACTTCAGTGAACAATCACTCTGCTCTCTGTGATCGCAGTTTACTGTTTAGAGACATGACTAGATTTATCTAACCTTTTTTAGTCAAGAAGTATCTTGAATGCATTAGATCTATTTTATGAGAGGGACCTTGCAAAGACAGCAAGGAAAAGTAGACATTAATGTCAATTAAACGCTGAATATAAATTATACGATTACAAAGAGGTACAATATAAGAAACGAGGGGATAAAATACAATCACCATGCAGAATAGTTCACATTTAAAAGGCTTGCTGCCAGGGGCAGCCCTCTCTCTCAGGGCAGCTACAGCCAAGACCTGAAGCCCAACGCGGTCATAGATCCTGGTGTTACTTACACTGGCTCATTTTCATACGGTAAGGCTTTTTTAAAATTTATATACATCCTACTTGTCCATCTCTGCTGGGGCTTCAGGAAAAATTACTTCCACTCCAACAGGAAGTACTGCATTTTGCTGAATTGATGTTTTTATTTTCATTTTCCAAGATTTGTATGGCTAATTCATGTGTTTACTTTAGTTCGAATGTAATCTCCACAGTGCGCTTGGATAATGTGGGCAAACTTGCCTTTTGAGGACGTCAGCACTGTTTTGCGTGGGGTTCCGCAGATTTGTATTGGCTCTGGCTCAAATAAACTACAGGGTCTTTTCCTCTAAGTCTTTCACTGAGTTCATTTTTGTGCCTTCAGTGAGAAATTCTGATATTTAAAATCGACGTTTCCATTTCTCATTAAAAAAATGTGTATATTGTCCTTTTTCTCTCCAAGCTTAAGTGCCCTCTCTTGTATTTTCAGAAGCCGTGGATTAGTCGGTGTTTGATTGCTTTCATTAGCGCCTGGATTCGATTAAATGTTGAGTCACAGAAATGCATGGTTAGCTGAATGCTTAGCACTATAGACAAGCCCTGCATGTTAATATGCCAATGTGGTTAAATGCTGTATTTATTAATCAGTGTGATTTAGTTTTTCATTCAAAGCCTGTGAAACTGTCAGTTGTGGCTGTTGCTCCACATTGTAAACAACAAAAAATTATCTGCTTAGCGATGGAATTGTTTGTTTTCTGTGCAACTTGAGGGCAGTTTAATATAGTTTGAATCAGAGGATGAAATGTAGGAGAGTATGACAGGAAGCAAGTTTTATTAAGTCTCACATCAGCAGAGTCACCTTTAAAGCAGGAATGTTTCGACTCAACAAAAAATGTCACTGAAGTCGTTTTGGGTGTCCTGCTCTTTTACTCTGTCTGCAGTGTGAGAAAGGGTTGCACTCCAAAAGTTCAGTCGTAGTCGAATAATCTTCAGTCTCAACAGGATATTTCATAAAATGTAAAACGTTTATATTTGCTCCCTTGCTTCAGTCTCCAGCAACGAAAATCTATGCAGTGAAATAAGATTATGTACCACTTAACAGGTAAAATGCATGGACTTCACTTATGTTAAAGCTTCAGCATCACCGAACGCTGGTTGAGTGAGGCCGTAACATTAATTACTTGTTATAATGCTTGCTCAGCACATAACTAATAGTTCATAATTCACTGCAGTGAACAGAATTACTGGAACTGTCCATGACTTGCTCAGCTTTTGAACTAACTGTGCGATTCTTTGCCGGGCAATATTGTGCAAGATTCAGTTGCAGCCAACAGGGCACCTGCCTTTCTGATCCCATGCAGTGTAATAGTTTTTGCTTTACTTTCCACTGAGTAATTCAGTACAATAATAGGGCAGAGCTACTGCTGTCTGTGATAGTGTGTGTTTTATCCCATTCCTTGTTATGTGAACTGCATAATGAGCCCAGAAATGCTCAGTTCTTTGAAGGCGATTTATCCTCAGTACAAAATGTTGCTAAGTGCCTTGAGCCAGCGCTTCTCCCCGTACAACTTCAAGCTGAGATGTACCTGGAATGTGTTGGGCTCAAGTGACACAACTAAAGCCTTATGAATACCCCTTGGAGACCAACACAAAGAGCACCTGATGAGAGGCAGCCGGCAGGTGGAAAGCAGAGAAGTTTCTCAGTCTCTCTCTGTGAATTGGCCGCGCATAATCACCTCCAGACCCACATTCCACTCGCATTACACCAGAGCAAGGATTCGCAATGTCATCGTCCCTCCGACAACTGCATAATGTATTCGCATATCCTCCATGAACAGAAAATCATTCCTATGCCCCTCTGTACTGGGAGTTTTTTTTTTTTGCCTTGTTTGCTAAAGTGGGGATTGGGATGGCCTCTGCCCTTTTATCTATTTATGTATTTGTTTTATTTTATTTTTTCTGCACTGTAAAGCATCTTTGTGACACTCTCTCTGTGAAAAGCGCTATACAAATAAAATTTAATTGAATGTTCAGAGGTTGAAAATCCAGGGGTCAGAAAGTGTAAGTCCTGCCATGTTTTTCCCCCACCCCTGAATTCTGTTGGGAGACTATTTCTTCCTGCTGACTGAAGATTTTTTGATTGAAGCACAGGTTTAAGGATCCAGGTGGTTGGAACAATATTCTGGAGTGGACTTTTACTTTCTGAGTCTGAATTTTCCACCTCTGCTCATGTTCAGGCTACAGAATACCATTTTTCTTGTCATATATATATATATATATATATATATATATATATATGAAGCAGTTCTGTATCGTGAATTTGGGACTCTCATGATTTAAAAAGCCAGGCTAGTAACAGTTAGTACTATGTGGAAGTCTTTAATTTGTGCCATGTTGAGTGAATTATTGCCTTCCTGAAGTTGCTAATCTGCCTCCGAGTCCTGATAGCTGGAACTCTGTTACAGAGACGTCGGTCTTTATAAGTTTGGTGTGCAATGCAAATGACTTTCATAAGGTACTGCTCTCAGCCCCTAATGTACATCTAGCGGGAAATTTTAATGTATCAACGTAATATAGCCTTTGGTAAAGTCGCATCTCTAGAAGCTGTCTCTAGCCATGTTCACACATTCAAATGCTTTTTTTTTCTGCATTTTTTGCTAAGCAGAATTTAATATGTTGGTGTGTATGTAGTATTTCAGATGTAGAACTGTGTTCCACTTGACAGTGTACTTTTTTTCGAAGTCAATATAAATACTGTACTTCTAAAATCCCAATGCCATTTCAACATGCCCCTACCCAAACATGTATTCAGTGGCTGTACTGTAATTGCTGAGATTTACTGAGCATCTGCACACATCCTGTGCTGTTTAGGTAGTGGGAGCGATAACAGTAATCACAGGTTCTTTGTCTTGGAGACCATGATACTAAAGTTTGGGGGAATACGGTTCCCTATCCACTGCCACATTCCATTTCCATGTGGATGAAGTTCCTCATTAGTGTCCTATTTGCAAATGCTAGCTCACCTGTGTCTAAAGAAATACTTTGTGCCACAACCCTTGTGTGAATACCTTCTGTGCCTACTCCCACTGAGCAACTTGCATGTCTTTTAGAAGTAATGTCTCCTTTGATTTGTTTGTGTCTTGTGTGTTCCCCCAATTCCCGAGTGTGTCTTGTTTCCTAATTACCCCACCTCTTGTGTGTAACATGTTTATACCCCCTATTTTGGATTTCAAGTTGCTGGATTGTAATTTTCTGCAAGAGTTTAGAACCAGTCACAATTAAATAGCAAAATTCTTTGTTTTTCAAAAAGTAAAGTGTAATCTTTAATGATAGTAATTTACAGAAGTTTCCTTCCTTGTCTTGTTAATTGGAACAAGCTTCTAAGCCTTTCTCACGGTCTCCAGGATTGGGACCGCATTCCTGTAAATCTTTTTCCAGTCTGTTCCTCTGTCCAGTGGATTAAGAACAAGCTCCCAATCCTCCCACACCGCATTCCTCCTTAACCACTCCATCTGCCTTTGGACTGTTTGGCTCTTGCAAAGTGTGCTCTTCACCTGGCAGTCATCCGGCAAAGCCACTGGCTGGAGATCGGTACGCCTACACTGCTTTGCCCATAACTTCATTAGTGATCTGTGCTAGACTCCTCTGGACCCCGTCCCACTGTTATTGTAATGCTATCAATAAACCCAACCATTGGATTGTACTCTGCCTCCGAGCTTGATTCCTAGTCTAGATCATAACAACTTTTAGGTTTTTCAGAATGGTTTTGCATAGCTTGCTGTACTGCTACAGATGACCATCTTTTCGCTTATTGCTCGACTGTGTTTTTGAGTGGCAATGGAATCATTGTTATTCCTACAATTTATACGATATGAATTTTGCATTGATTAAATTTGATTCCAAGGACATTTTGGGAATATACTTTTAAAATCCAAGCACATAAAATATAGATGGGCATGTTGATGTTATGATTCTGTTCTGCTCTGCCCATGTTCTGTTCATGTTTTGCATTTGCCTTGTTCCATGCCATGTTTTGTTTCTGTTTATTCATGCATTTCCTGCCATAGTCCCATTCCCCAGTTAGATTCCGGTCATTGTTTTGTATTTCACCATGTATTGCACTTCGTCTCCCCTGTCTGGTCTTGTGTTATGTGACAGCTTATTTCCCCTAGTATTGTGTACCACGCTTTCAGGTGATTTCATGGTTTCTGGGTTTTCAATAGTTCCTTCTAATCTCGTTTGCTTCCTTCACCTTGCTTTTCTATATTACTAACCAATACTAACAGTTTGTTGTTTTTGTTAAAGTTACTAACCTAGACTAACATTGTATATAATACTAACTTACTAACGAGCACTAGGGATTGTATAGCTGCACCTTACTAATTGATTAACAAGCTCTCTTTTCGCCCTGTTCTAGTCTCCGCCTCTTGTCTTCACTCAATCTACTTTGCTGCGTTTCAGCGGATCCTCCGCACCTGCTTAACTCTGTTCTGCCTCTCATTATCTGTGCACGTTAGAACTCCCTAACCGGAGCTGTATGTTTTGTCAATAGGCTGTCGCGCGATCCCTGTCCGCGTTTTGGCTTTTGCCTATTTCATGTGATTAGGTTCTCCCTCGTGTTTGCTCCTTTGTAATTAGTCTGATCCATTTCACCTGTCCCTAATCATAGCATGTGACTTCCCTTGTGTGTATTTAAGCAGTCTTCTCACAGCAGTTCCCCATCAGAACGTTTCCCTTGTGCTACCCCTGTTTTTGCCTCGTATTTTCTTGTGATTCACTTCTGACTGGACCATCCCTGATTACCGATTTTGACTCTGTTTTGGATTGCTTGTTGCTTCTGTGTATCAAACCCTTTTTTGCCCGACTACGTATTCTGTGAATGGTGCCCTGTTAACGACTCGGATTTCGCCCTGTGGATTTTTGATTTTTGGATTGTGGACTTTATACCGTTGCTTCCTGCTCTGCGGGGGTTCGCCCCCTTTCTCAATAAAATCCTATTTCACTGCATTTCCTGGTTCTCGCGTCTGGTTCCAGATCGCTACCTTACAGTTGAGCAATGTTTGTTGGCTCTCTGGTTTGTTTAAAACATATACGCCCAAAGTAATCAAAAAGCATTCTGTGGGCAAGAAATAATCAGCTTGTGATATTTATGTAACTATATTATAGTCACAGTCATGCCCATTTTTGGCTGCATATAAATGTAATCTTGGAGAAGATCTCCAGATGCACCATGTAAAAGGGAGAACATAGAACAGGTCACTGTGTGAAGTGGAGCTGCCCAAATCATTAATGGTTCTCCATCGTAGCATTCAGATCAAATGAACATTCTGACTGTGAATGGAAAACTTCAGTCCTTTTCCTGCAGGGTTTTATCTCACTCTGTCATAGAATTACTTTTTGTGGTCTCAACCATTTTGGTTGTAATGACATGCACTTGAGGCTTTGACAGACCTTTCCAGTCAAAGCACATGCAACTTTGTTGTAGTGTTTGAATGCGTAGCTGTTTGTCACAGTAAATATATGCATATGAAATGCGTAAATTTTGTACTTCATTAGGAAATTGATTTATTATGAATGAATTAATGCAAAATAGAAAATATAGTTTTACTGCTACTGTCATATTATGTATGCTCCGGTGGAGGCTGCTGAGCTGAAAACAGAAGGTCCAAAAAATCCCTCTAAACTAATGACTTCTCTTGACCCGTTTTTAATCAATTTCCTTGAGTAATAAACTGTTAACTCAACACTGTCTGGTATAGTCAAATTCCCCTCACTATGGTATTACTATAAATTGAACTCTTTATTTTCATGAAAAAATTGGGCACAGTATACTCAACATTGTTCAAAGTTGTTGATACATGCAGCGAATAATCATCTTATTTTAAGCAATCTAACCCATGCTAGTTAGGTTGTATTGCAGGATATGCCACAACTTCATGCAGAAAATAACCGGACGTGCTTATCTTTTTTAAGTGAGCATACTTTGTGAATAAAATTTTTTAAATTGCATGTATTTTTGAATCGCAACTATCTTAGTTTCTGAAAGACGCTGTGTGTTTCCCTGTCAGTGGATCAATCATTTGAAAACATTTTATGTTCCCCCTCTATTTGCTGTTACTGAGGCATGTTTTATGATTAAAATCTTTTCTAATGTATGGTGTGGATTTATTGTCACCATCAAAATTATAGGCGCCCAAATGAATGGTATTTTATGGTTTAGTGTGCAGTATAAAATGACATGTTTTAATTATGCAGTGATGAAATCCACTTTCACAGCATTGTATTTGTTTTCTATTGAAAGCCATTCCTTCATTGTGCCTGGCGTTAATGGCGTCAGTTATAATTTAGTCATGTTTCATTGTCATTCAAACACTTTGCAGTGAGATTAATTGGCATTGTCAGAGGTTAGAAAAAAAGGTAATTAAGTTATGTTTGAAACTGTACCAGAAAGCTGAGATGACATTTGGCTTAAACTGTCACAACTGCATCATATTCATTTTAAAAAATAAATCTCTCAAACGAAACATTGTGGGACCCATGCTGAGAGTCAGACATATTTTTTGTCTTTATTTTATTTTATAGCCCGATTCATCTGTTCCTATTCAAAGAGCAAATTATCATAAATGATTTGAGGGCTCAGTTTTGAAACGTGCTGTTAACTGTTTGAGTTACATTCAGTTCTCGCTGGGGACTACTGTGTACCTATTGCCCGCGTACAGTAAAGACAATTATATGACATAAGAAAAACTCTGTGAATGGAAACTTTTATTGAGTGTCTTGAAGGTGGGGGAGCCTCACCTTCATTAGATGTTTCAGATATCCAGCTTGTCAAATGCTTGTTGTTCTGCAGCCTTCCTGAGGGTGGAGTTCAGGTACTACAGTATGTGATTGATAGCCACCCTGCCAATTACTGAAATGTGCTCACAAGAATGTATGCTCATGGCTCAATTTTCACCAGAAATGGGTTGATCAAGAGAGATTTGTGGGCCTATCTGCATGTTATTACAGGACATGAAAGCTACTTCTGATTTTTTTCTGCACTGAAAGGCTCATATTCAAGGCTGGGGTGAGGCGGTTGAATCAACTTGAAAGCTAGTGCTTCATTATCAGGTAGTAACATGAAAAGGTGAAAACATTATGTCAAGTCTTGGTTAAACATGAATGGGGCAGAAATGGCGAATGTCTTACTTCACAGCTAGCTTATGCATTCAATGGCAGCTTGTACTGTATTATCAAATCTTTTTATTTAGCTTATTAGGATGGGATTTACTTGATTAAAAATAAAACCCTCTGAATACTCATCCAGATATTAAGCTGAGGTGCATTTCAGGTGTGACTTTTTTTTTTTTACTTGATTACCAAATTCCGCAGCATCACGATGACATGTAATTAAAGAAGAACTCTAACATACCTGATTTTTTGTGATTTTGGCAGTTCTAGGTGCTAATTATTACTCTTTCGTCGAATACATTCGTAATCAAGCTCAATCGTGCTATTCATGTTGAAAAAAGAAGATCAAAAACCTGCAATGCTGCCGCAATGTGATTTCCTGGATTTCTGAAAAGCTAATTATGTATAAATTTACGCACATGACATCGTTCTGAGACTCGTTGCAGCTCTCGATTCGAAGTGGATATACAAGTGCGTATGTTCCGTGTGAAATGTCCAAGCTAAAGTTTCACCTTTGGGTTTGTTTTTAATATATTTTATTTGACAAATATAGAATGCCTCGATCTTGTGTAGCTGGAGGCTGAACTAGGAACATTGTCAAAAATCTCACTATCAATATCGGTGTGAGATCTTGCTCACTGTTAAGGCATTTACTGTGCCAATGACTGAAACAAGTGACATCACCGATGACCAGCGGAAACACTGACAACTCCAAAAGGCCACAAAACTCATATTGCATTCATAAGTCAATAATGCTAAAAAAAAGAAAACGCATTTGTTTTGTTTGCCATATAAGGGGGAAGTTAGCCAACTAACAAGCTAATGCGAGGTTGCTCTGATTGCCGTTTCTTCCCCTCAATGGTTTGTCATCATTTAGTGACTTATGCTTTTCTGAACCATTAGGATATATGCGCTACAGTCTATGCCCTCAACAGCTTTAATTATTTAGTTTTTCATGGGCTAACATTTTTTAGTATAATACTGTTCTCTCGACCTCTCTGTATGTCTTTGGACTTGTGAAAATAGATAGCACCATCCCGCAATTGTAAAGCAACTGTTACTTCTATCGCTGACTTGAGTAGCTACAGTGGCAACAGAAACCTTATTTTGCATAAAAAATGTATTTATGTTCGAGCTTTTGTTGCTATCAATTTTTTGTGAAGACAAGACAAAGACACGATATGAACAATCTAAAACGGCACAATTTAAGCCAACAGTTCTGCGACTGTACATAGCACTAAGGCTTGCTTGTACACCGTAAAGTTAGTACACACAGTGCAAGTGAGTCTCAGAATGACGTCAGGTGTTCACATATACGATCGTGCTTTTCGGATTTCTGAGAATCTAGGCACATTTTCAAAGTGCCTCTGAAAATATATTTCTCACCCAAATCTCTCAAGTTGTTTTTTTTTTTAAATGATTTAATCCATAATCCACCACTAAAAAACAAAAATATGGAAACTTCAAACCCCTTTTTAGTTCCAATGGGGGACAAGTCTTGGCTGCAGGCAGCATCCACACCCCGTGACTATGAAGCCTCTCTCACGCTAGAACAAGTAGGGGCGTCGCTGAAAAAGATGACGTCTGGAAGGCACATATGTTGCTCCAAAATGCACTTTTACCCTTCCACGTCAGTGTAACCTTCTCAGATGTGCAAGTTCGCCAAGCTGAGTGCTCTCATGCAAAACCATACCATGACAGATGCTGGCTTTTGAACATGTTGGTCATAACATTTGGGATGGTCCTCCTTTTTGGCCCAAGGAACACAATGTCCATTATTTCCAAAAACAGTTTGAAAGCTAGACTGGTCAGACTGCAGCACTACTTTCTACTTCCCTGTTTGTCCATCTCAGATGAGCTCAAGCCCACAGAAGTCAGCAGTGCCTCTGGGGAGGTGTGGGTACATGGCTACCGATTTGACCATCAGAACCTTAGCTTGCTGTTGATGATGCCACAGCCAACTGTGTTCACTGACATAGGTCATCTGAAGTATTTTTGAGCGCATGTGGTCATGTCCATCACAGAAGCATGGAGATTGCTCCAGTTTTTCTTTATTCTTGGAATCTTTTAACTATATTATGGACTGGCAATGGTGAGATCCCTAAATTCTGTGCAATTTCACATAGAGAAATGTTGCTCTGAAACTGTTTGACTGTTTACTCCTCCTGCTTTAAGCAAAGTGCCAACCATTAAGGCATCTTGCAGGTTAAAGGCCCTGCCTTTTGTGACTGCTCATTATACCCAATCATAATTGAATCACCTATTTACTGGTGGAATTTTCCAAAGGGGTGTTTTCCTGAAGGTTCCACAACTTTTCCATTCTTTCGATTTCCCTGCACAAATTGCTTAGGACTGTATTGCAGGCATAAAATTTGGAATTTGCAAATATTTACAAAAATAAACGCAGTTTATAAAGTTAAACTTGAAATTATTTTTCTTTTTGCTGTTTTTAAGTAAATGTAAAGAATTTACAAATCTCTGTTTTTATTAGCATTCATCCCAGTTCTTGTGGGATTGAGACGATTCAGTATACTTCTTAATTATTGAAACTTTTGATTGCGTTTTCATTTACTTTTATAGAGCCCCGAAGCCACCAGAACAAGGCTGACTCACACCAGGGTGTGAAATGCAATACCTGTTTTAACTTGAAGGGGTTATATAGATCCATCTACATAATGATCTTATTTTTAATAAGATTTGCATTCTTCAAATACACTTTGGAAGTGTGCCAACTTAAGCTGATTATATTACTTCAATAACGGACTGTCTCTAGTATCCTAACTAGAAATTAAAATTTACTGTGTGTGATTTTGAAAAAAGCTAAGCAGAGCAGAATATGCATCCTCTGATCCTGACAGTGACCTCTGTGTTGGTATTCTTTTGCTGTGAAATACAGCTCTAAATGTTGTCTCTCTATACAGTTAATTTTATTTCATTAAAAACAAAACCTCTTTGTTCTTGACAGAGTCAGAATTCTGATGCTGTATGCAGGTTTCTGCAGCAGGAGGTTTGATGGTTATCAGTTTCTTGGCACAGCTGTGTTAAAACAAAGCAAAAAGAAAATTGGAGTCCTGAGAAGAAACCCTGCAGAAAGGAGGATGCATGTTTGGTCTGTGTTAATATGAATGGACAGAGCCAGGCCTTGTTCTGAGAAATTTGAGATTTCTCAACAATTTTGACTTCAGTGGGTAGAACTGCATGCTGGCTGCGCTAGGATAGAGAACTTTCTTTTTAGAGGAGGATCATGGGAATTTATTAATCCTCAGCAACATTGAAATGGGCAAATCGCATTTTTTCCTTTCTTTCCCTCCTGTCTCATTTTTTCTTTACTCTCCTTCACCAGAATGACAGATAATTGTTGTCAAGGCAGTGGGCCTCGTTTGCCAGACTTCTTTTGTGTAAGCTCCTCAAGTGCTGGATTTTAATCAGCAGGCCTTCATTAGTCAACCCAATGATCCTCTTCGAAGGTTTGCCCTCTCTCCGCTATTGTTGTTTTTTATTATTTGCGGGGAAAGCCTTGTTCTGTAGCCAGTATCATACAAAACCACCATTCTTTCCTCCCTTAATGGGGTTCATTTATTTCCATACTAACTTGCACTTAGACATTCTTCTCCAACACTGGCCTTTCAGCAGGGCTCGCTCAGACACTGAAAGAGAAAGGTAAGAATTTTGTAGTGGTTTGGTCCAGTGTGCTGATATAAAGGCAGAGTGTGAGAGTTTTCCTTCCTACTTGTTGTGTTATGAATGTTTTGCCCTCTGCTTTCACATGATTTTGAAGTACTATAATGGGTTGTCCGTCAAAGAACAAATTCAGTTGAGTACATATTCTCATATTGCTTAACAATAATATCACAAGTCGTGGATAAAATGTGATACTGCTACTCTAGTTGATCATTTCGCATTCTGGAAGATTACCCGGTGCTTTCTGCAGTGCCCGATTTACTGTATCTGTTGCTAGTATTTTGCAATTGCGCTGTGTGATTCGAGACATTCAGTGTGTTGCCATGCTCAGCTGTGCTGTTACTTAAAATCTGTTGCGAGGTGGCCAGGTATAGACTTGTTTACCTTTGTATTGCGCACCCTCCCAACTTTTTCATTATTTGTGTGAGCCTATTTCCGCCCATGCTCGGTTTTGCCAGAAGCATTAGCGTAGGTAGGCAGCAGTAATGATGTGTGTATGCGTTCAGCCGTGCGGCGGTGATTCTGAAGTAAACACAAGCACCCCTTTGAGGAGGAACAGCCGTCAGCTCGAGTTGGATCTCATATAAAGAAACAAAGACTGGGGATTTCAGTGGAGCTGGTAATACATCACACTGGCTGAAGGAACCCGGTTTCCAATAACTGTGACTGTGTGCCTTCTAGGATCTGAAAGACCCATGTGAGAGGGCAAGTGAGCAGAAGGCGGGATGCAAGGTTTGTAACAGCAAGGAGCTCTAATTTTGGATATTATATGGATGGGGTAGGTCAGGTAGGCACCCTTTCAAAGGTGCTGAGTGATTCTTACCTTTCCTGTTTCAGCCCTGAAGGTACAGGTTGAGACATGAACCTGAACTTTAAAACAGTAAAATTTTTTCACAAATGAAAAACCTCTGGGGTGAATTTGCATATGCCTTTATCACTATGTGAGCTTTCTTTTCTGTGATTTTGGTTAACCTTTAGTGGCTTTTAGGAATAATATTTCTTATTCAATGGAGTTAGTGGCTGTGATGAATGTTACGCCATACTGTATACATTTTCTGGGACATGAAAAGTATAATCTTAAATGCAACGGCATATTTTTTCTGTGATTTCTTTACCATGCATTCATTTCTCAGTTTTCCTGTGGTCTGGGTGAAATTATCTACGACTTTGGATTAGTAAGTGCTGCATGCTGAGCTCAGGATGAGTCAGGGTCGAGACAGAACCAGATTCTTCCAGAATCAATGCTGTCGGAATCTGGGCTGAGAATTAATCTTTAAACCGAATAGTCATCTGATGGAAGTACTCGAAGCAAGAAAAAACAATTAACTTTTGCTGACCATAGCAGGATAATTTCTACTTTTCAGCTTTCTGAAAACGTAAATGTATGACACCAAGATGAGCTTATTCACTGAGCCGTGCTATGCAGAGAGATCCTGAAAATACTTTGATAAAATAAAAATATGTTTGTTTACAGATCCAGCTCATTACTCTGTAACAAAGGGGCATTATGCAGTCAATCAAAAAGGTAATTTATATATTGGAAAACACATAAAGAGATTATACTGAAAGTGTAGATTAAGCCAAGGGTAAGCATTTAAAATGTGCCTTACTATAATCTTACTAAAGCTTACCTCAGAGACTGTTTATACATAATTATACAATATTGCAAAACTGTAAGAGGTTACATATGGGTGAAATTCTGTTGAAATAAAATTGGCAGCAATAATGCCAAATTAATTCAAACTTTATTTTCACTTCTTCAAAATGTTAAGACAGACTTCAAATTCAGATTGTTGCAATGTATTTTTATTTTACAATTTTTGTTGTGTAATATTATGGTCTTACAATGTGGGGAAGAATGTATTAACATAGGAGAGTGGACATACAATATGCACATAAAACTGTCTCTCGTGCATGTACACATACTGTATATAGCATCTCCCCACAGTGTCTCAAGTCTTATGGATCATGCCAGCTCACAGACTAGCCCTGGAGCATTTTACTCCCCAGCAATTTTCTCCACATTTAAAATAAAGTTGAAAAAGAACTGTGGCTATTTTACAGACCAATGCATTTGTAACTCAAAAAAAAAAAAAAATATATATATATATCCTTCTGGGAAGAAGTGCCACGTGTCTAAGAATTCTTTTTTGCAATGTCAAATGTACAGTTTACATTAAAATTTTCTATTGGTTTTAATTAAATCAAATTCATTTTTGGAAAATATTAAAGTTGACTAGGTAATATTCTTAAACCAATATCTCAGCATACATTACCCATCCTTTTATGAGAATTCATATTGCATTTGTATCAAATTATTTTTGGCTATACTTAATATGCATGTTTTTTTTAATTTGTTTTTTGCAAGGCATTGACAATGGCTTAAAGGGTCCATATCATGGACAGTACTATTCTCCAGTTAATTCCTCCTGTGCAGTGGTATTTACTGTATCTAACTGCTTAGAGAGGGCTGACATAGAATAACATCACCCCCAGTTTAGCAGTTCGACCCCCCACGCCCACTTCAGCATTGGAAACACACTGTTTGACATTCCTGCTGTTTTCTCCATCACGGACCTGCTCCACTCAGTTCACACCAGTAAGCACAGTCTGTGTGCCCTGCTGCCTGCTGCAGCCCTGCTTGAACTCCTCACCTCTCTCTCCCTCTCGTCACTGCAGTCACATTTCTTTCATTTGTGAACAACATTTCGACTGAAGTTTGTCTGCTCACGTGTGCTCATCATTTAAATCAAACTGCTTTTTTTGAAAAAGGGTCAGTACAACACCAGATTTGCTCACAGTTATTACTGAAGGACGGCTCTGTTCGAAGAGTCCATGAGAATCTGCACACCTTGAATCTGCCACTAAATATTTTAATTTTTTGTAAATATTAAACTTGATTCCAAGTATAATTAAACTTTCATGGCGACTACATTTTGGGCTTGGTTGTTTATGTAAGCACCATTTTCAAAGTTGCTTAGCCTTTTTGTAGTTTAAGACTGAATCAGATCATGTATATTTAGTTTACAAGGCAAGTGTAGTCTGGGAATTTTGAAGTATAAGTCATTACCCGTTGGCGCTCAGAGTAAGTAGCTAGTAGGTTTGGAAGAGCTCAGTCTGTCTGTCAGAGGGTGGAGAATGACAAGCAGCAAATGGCCCAGAAAACTGAATTTTAGTGGGGTTATTCGCTAAAATTTTACCACTGCTTGGACTTCCAAGAATATAATAGCTGGGAGGAAGAAAAGCGTAACATTGGACTTTTCAGTCGGTGAGCAGTTGTCTTAATTTTGTAATTCTTTTAAAAAGTTTTCATTTACAGTTGTAGTCTGAGTGCAGACCTTGATATTAGTTGAAACACTTGGAATAAATGAATTTAAAGTTCTGCCTGTACAGAGGAGTGGAACATGATTCAGCTACAGGTGCCTTGCAGTGTGTAATGAAGCACTTTCCATTTTCAATTGCTTTGTCCATTGTGCATGTTTTCTCTGTCTGTTTCTCCATGAGGTAGAGATCTGAGATGCACTCCATACTGTGGCTTTTTTATAAGCAGTCGTAACATTTGTCATCCCTCATCTCATCAGCTCTTTTTGTCATGTCTTCCCCAATTACATGGCGCGTACATTCAATAGAGTATCAAAAACATAAACCAGGTTTGAAGATGAATGTGATGCTGAGGGAGTGGGCGCTGAAATCTTCTCTGAAATTTCATTTGTATAATATCCACTATTTCCTGTCTTTAATTCTGTATCCCGTCAACAAATGTGCTCTCTGATGTCAGAGTCAGGAATTGCTAACTGGGTTAGGAGAAGAGACTGAATTTTGCATGAGTGAGGTTGAGAGGATTCTTTGAGGGGTTACAGCCAATTGTTGGTCAGACGTTTAATTGAGATGACTGCTTCTCATCGGGGCCTACTGAAGAAATAACAGTACCCTGTTTACAGTTCAAAAACACTGCCCTTATACTTGGGAACGGGACCTGGATTGTGTTTGGAGCCTCTTAATGTGCATCCAGTTGTTGACGGCTTGTAAAACATGCGGAGGGATCTGGAAGGGATTAGGGGGGCAGTTTTTAAAGCTGTTGGATATTTGTTCCTGGCAACCTATCCTAGGTAAATTGCTTCATTCTGCTCCACACCACTTTGCCTTAAAAGTCTTCATTTTGATGACACGGACACTGTAATCATAAGTGAAGTCCTTACAGGAAATAAGTGAGTTTACTGGGAGAGGAGTGTGTAACTGGGTTCAAGCACACCTAGAGACCCAAGGCCTCATATGTGCTTTATTCACTCTTCTTCTCTCTTCCTGTCTGATTTTCTGATTATCCCTCTTTATATTATGCATCTTTCTACACGCGGTTACATGAACCCTTTTCCTCCCGAGTTTTCCAGGGAAACTTTCTTCCTAGTTGCAAATAAGTGAGTGGAACACCTCTGGGTTGAGTAGTCATATACTGTACAGTCAAAAACAAACACTTGAGATCCTGGACAGTTAAGCTTTTAAAATACTGGTCACTTGCCCAACCTGTCTGTAACCAAGGCAATACAACGTCCTGTCAATAAAAAAGTGGGTTTCCGGCTTGATGAAATAATGAAGGGAGTAGTTCAATCTAGATGGACTACACTGCAGTGTTTATTTATTAGAAGCCTGACCTGGTTTGACTTATCTATGGTTCCTTGTATCACGCTCTTAACAGGTTTTTATATTGGCATTTTAGTGGTCTTTTATTTATTTTTTACTTCATTTTGTTCTGCTTTTAATCCTGATGAGCGAGCCTTGCGAGAACCTGCCCATATCTTCTGTTTTGTGCTATTTTATTTGTCTTCTGTATCTGTCCTGTGTTTTTAAATATCTCTGTGTACTCGATGGCCTGTCCTGCTACTGCAGATCAAATCTGCCTACGAGTACCAATAAACTCACCTTGACCTTGATCTTGATGACTCCTACTCATGATGGCCGCTATGAATTTTGGCCCCCCCAAAACAATACTGCTCCTGACCCCCCTTTTTCAATAAAACTCCTTTTGTGGGTCCACTCCTGCTGTGGGTCTCTGAAAGCTTTTGGCCCCAGGATTCTCCACGCTTCCCATCTTGTGAAGGCCCTACACGTAGACGCAGTGCTTCCTCGCATTTAAAACATCTATAATCTTCTTTGAGACCACTGGCATGGGCGGATGTTGCAAGTAATTTGCAGTTATTTTGTAATTGAATAATCGCATTAAACTGTGCAGTCTTATATAGCTGTTGCTCAGTGGTGAGTAATAATGCCCATTTGTTCTAATGAATATTGTCCATTGAAACAAAACCGGCCATTACAATATCCTCGCAGCACAATTAAATTAAACTTACCCAGCTTTTCTGCAGATTTTTAATTCAGGAAAAACCCCATTACCATTTTCCCAATGGCATGGGGAAATGTTGACAATGCTATTTGTAATTTTTGCAAGGGGCAAAGCAAGAGTAAAATTGTTCTGGTATTTTTCAACAATGAATGAAAAAAGTGTAGGCTGCTGCTAGAGCAGTCGGTTGTATTCCAGTTTTGGCCCTCTTGGGGAAAGAACCTTGACCCTGTTGCCCATTGTCCTGCTCAGATAATTAGTATTTCCTAAATGGTTGTACTGTTGGGTTTTTTTTTTTTTTTTTAAAAAGGCTGTACTCTGGCCAAAGCGGGATGTAACCATCCTCTGTGGGAGAAGCATTACAGCCAACCTGTGGCTAATGTCATCGCTAGCAGGGTCAACAGCGCCAATGATTTTGGGAGCCTTTAGCTTGGGGCGTTGGGGGTTGCTCAGCTGAAGAAGACTCTAGTATGATGGGGGACACTGAAATATTCTCCTGGGGGTTCGGGCATGCTAGCTTCACCCCTGCCTTTGAGGCTGAGGTTTAGAACGTAGCGTTAGCATCTCAGGCTCAGTTCACTTCTGCCCATCAGAGACCCCTCTGATCTCTCATCAGCTCCACAGTTAATATGAAGTGGTACAGAGGTGTCTCTTCAAAGGCTGTCAGACTGAACAAAACAGAACCATATCTGTAGTAAAAAGGCCTCTCCACGCTCTGCCCTGGAACCCTCGGACTGAATTCACTAGCTTTGATGATTGATGGTTTATCTGACATCTGAAAGCAAAGAAACAAATGCCTGAAGCAGTTTATTCCACTGAGTAATTGAACAGTTTACACTATTACTCAATACAATTATGGATAATGCTAGCCCACAGTATCATTCAGTATATTAGAGTTCAGCTGATAAAGTTCTTGTACCTATACTTGTTTTTAGTGCATTTTGCCCTTTATAAAGGTTGGTGATTTCGTCTCAGGATCAACCCTCTCACGATGTCCTGACAGGCGGCTTCTAACATGTTGGCACTGGCCTTTGCTGAGTCTCTGCTTTCATTTCATTATTTTTTTTTCTTCTTATGTTTAGATAAGGGTTGTCAGCATACATTTTATTCAAAAATAGTTGCAAAATAGCAAAATAGTTTTGATTCTTGTTATTCTCTTTTATTTCTTTTTTTGGATTTTTAGTACACTGCACCTGTAGGACATACATCATACGATTATGGGAATGCTTTATTTTTTATATTTTCCTCCCAATAAAAGAAATTTTTCTCAGGGTTCATTGCTAAGAAAATTGTTTTCTCTCTTTTTTTTTCCACCGAGAGACTGGATGGCTTGATTTGCTTCTTGTGCGCAATACTTTGGTACATCAGATACTCTCAGAAAAAAGGTCTTAAATACCTTAAAATGTACAAAAATATGTTACTAGGATGACACCACAAAGGTACCTAAAACTGTACTGCCTGCTATGAGTTTAATTCATCTACATTTTTTTTTTTTTTTTTTCGGAGAAAGTTACAGTATGTCTGCAAAGCTTCAGATTTACCTCCAAATTACCCTCATTTCTGAGGGTTTTAGATGTGTGTTTCCTTGGGCACTTGTACTGTGAAATAAATAAAATTACATCACCCTGTATATACCATGAAGCCAACTTGCTGAAGAAATTTCTCTGATGTAATTTATCTGATTCATTGTACCAAATAATGAGTATTATTACTCATTGGCTTCTATTTAGGCAAGTGTACAGGCAACTTTGAGGCTTTTTGCATTTAGTGAATCTGTAAAAAAGTTAGGACTGAGATGTTTAATCTTTGTGAGAGTGCTATTTACTCCTTGCTGCCCGCCTTATCTTTTCCTGAGTCTCCAATATCTTATGCATTAGGTGGGATTAAGGACATTATTGCTGATCAAATCCAATAAAAGGTGCCCACTTACCATCTGCCAGAAGTTCTGAGTGGCATTTTACCTTTCAATTGCTTTGTAATTAATATTTCTTCCAGTGACCCTCATAAAATGGTCTTGAACCACAGAATCCATAATTATGCAGAAAGGCCCTAGCGAGTGTCATAATCCTTCCATTGTTATGAAGCGACCATGCAACCGTTATTATCTCATTTAGACAGACAGCTCAGTTCTCATCTTCTTTTTATGTTCCATTCTTTTTTTGTGATTGCATAATTATCATCTTTTTTTATGACTGACTTCGGAAGACCTCAAGAATGGGTTTTTCTTGCTTGAACATCGATAGAAAGTATTATTTACTACAGAGTCCTTTTGGTCAATTTTTGCTATTTATTAGTGTTTGATCCCTAAATTGCTGTATAACATTTGCTGCTTTGCCTTAGTCACTGACTGGGGAATAACTCTTGCATATTGTGTGATTGCAAATGGAATGTACAGATCTTTTGTAAGTCTGAATCTGCGCTTGACTGCAATGGTGTTGTTAGGTCTCCTAAACAGAGTGAATGTTTGCAGTCTGCGGTGACACACAGGCTATTCTCTTCCTTAAATATTTATGAAATCCACATTTGAAATCTTTTTTTTTTTTTTTTTTTAAGGGGGGAGACAGGTAATGAGCACTGAAGGTGGCAACATTCCTCGATTCTAGCACATCGACATTTGCATTTATGGGTGCCATCTTCAGTCAGCCCTACACACAAGCACTTGGCCTCTGTTCTGTTCACAACTTCAGTTTCTGAAGGCCACATATTTGATTGTATTGTACAAACTTTGTTGTTCCTTAAGTCATTCCCTTTGAGGAAAGTGTGTTTCTGGAATAAGACCACAGTCCAGGCTTGACCTGTATGTGGTGCACTATGTGTTTTGTTATATACAGAAAGCCGCAGGGTTCGTTATGATTGCATTCCAAATGTAATAAATGTATAATTCAATTATCCACTTCTGGTCCCCAATGATATAGATTGTGATATAGATGAACAGACTTGAGCCCTAAAACTCCTTCTTTGCAGCAGTTCACTTATGAAATGGCACTAATGCAATAGTAGCTGGCATGATCCCTCTGCTGGTGGGCATGTGGAACTGCGTCCCTGAATGCCAGCAAGTCTGGAATGCCCCTCTGTCAAACACAAGTTACTTTGGTAAAATAGACTGCTGTAAAATCTTCAGATATATTATGTAGTTTGCTTCCTTTATAATTGAAATCCGGCCTTGTGTATGCTTGAATCAAAATGGCAATATTTAGCTTCATTGTTGGTGATGTAATATTCATCAGAAAACCTTATTAAGATGAGTGCTGTGACAAATTTAATACTAATTATTTGTTTGTTATTATTTGTTTGTTCCTAATCTCAGGGGTAAGGTTGACTGACTTATGAAAAATGAGATCAAAAAGAGGGTGACTGCGAAATCCTATCTGTCCTACTCTGATCCCTGAATGTGGATTCTGTCATTAATGGCACAGAATCATTGACTAAGGAAGATAACACGAGACTGTTGAAGTTTACAGCACATAAACTCCGGAGTGAAAGTAGAATCTTTCTCGGCCAGTAAACTTATTCGCAGGGGAAATTAGCTCGGCTGACTAGAATTGGTTGTAGTGGCATGCAGTTTTCTGTGCAAATTGATTAGCCATTGCTTTGGCTATATAACTTGACTTGAGTATAGGATTGGTAGTCATTCATTTAATCAGTTCATTGCAATCCGATTGGTGCTGTTTGTAGTTTATAAGATGTGTTTACATTGAATTATTTTGCTAGTAATTAGACTTGCTAATGTTCTGTCAGTTTAGACTATTGCAACTGTGGTTTTAAGGCTATTTGCAAATGAAATACAGCTGGCTTTCCATTTGTTTTCTTAACTGCTCTTTGATTTACAATTGTTATTTTGATTCTGTAACTGTGCTTATTTTGGGTAGCATAATGAACTCGTGAATATAGATTACCTTGTTTCTTTATGGTGCCATGGACCAGTCTTTCCCGTTTTTTTGATAGGTGTTCCCTGGCACATCTGTTGTTCTTATCCATTTGTTTTTACTTCCTCGCGATAACGTCAGAAAAACCTCTTTCTAAATGAAAGTATGTGTTTGGGGGCTGAAAGAAATTAGCATTTTAGCACTCATTCATGTTCCCATTTTTAGCCTCTGAGCCGCACGGTGCTGTATGGATCTGCCTGAAATTATGTCTCTGAATTGTCTCTGTATTCGCTGTGATTCTGCCTTTGGTGAGAAGTATTATAGCGGTGGCAAAGTAATTATCAGGCAGGTGACATGTGACCTTTCCTGTGTGTCATAAAGGGGAAAATTGCACTTGTTGTCACTTGGCATGGCCCACTGTACCCTGATCCAATCAGAGAGCCGTCTGCACTTTGCTAATGCGATCAGTGGCTTTATTCCCAGCACAAATCTCTTTCTAATGGAATGACGGAACTCACTGCCTTCAGGACATGACTCTTCCATTTTCCCCCAGAAACTCGCATGTGTCATTGTGTCTGTTTTTTTTTTTTTTTTTTTTGGAGGAATGTGAGAGTGAATTTGTGTTAAAACTTGACTGCGTCCAGGATGATGATGAGGAGTGTTTTGGCAGCATAGATTGGGCCAGGTGAATTTTACATCTATATCCTCCTCAGGATTGGCAGGGTACGCATTGTCTTGCTCGGGCTCAGTGGAATTGCGACTAATCACTTCTGCACAGCATATTTCAATTTTCTCATTTCCAGCATCTGCTCAATCTGCCTGGTACTGCAGTTCCTCTGTGATCCAGATGAGGGCAGGGCCTGTACATTTTCTGTTGTCGTAGTGCACCCTGCTGCCTTGTATCGGCGTGAATCACATTGAATGTTCCCCATTTTGACGTTCCTTATATATCTTGCTGCCCTATTCATAAATACCGGAACACCACTGAACAGTGTTATCCTTCATTCAGATTTGGCATAAAACTCTAGCCCTTGTGGGCTAAATGGTCTGTGTAATTTTTAGCGGATTTGTCGGCAGATAGGCTTGAACTAGTAGCACCACATCCATCACAAGCTCATTTCACGTTTCTGCTTCTAGCAGCTGTCCATGTTCCTCCAGCTTACTCTGGAATCCTATTGGATGTTTGCGGAAATGGCTTTGTCATCATTACAATTGCTTTTCTATTTGTTTAACTGATGGCTTGCTCAATGGATAACTTGGTTAGTTTGATAAAGCACAGTTACCATGGGAAGTAATACATTCCTATTTGAACAGAGGGATGGCACATCTGAAGACTTTAAATGAAAAAAGTAATTTTATGAGCAAACTACTGAGTCACCCTCATGGCTCTAGCTTCTCTAAATTCAGTTTCATTTTTAAGCTTAAGTTGTACAATTACAGGAGAGCCCTGTTGTAATCCTCTCACGTACATCCCAAACCACTTTATATTACCTATTTTTTTTTTTCTAATAGCCTTATTTCTATTTAGTGTACTCCCTTTAGTTGGTGTGTTTATGTGGATATTAATTTGAGAGTGCTATCGTGCCCTGGAGGTTCTTGTTGGAGTTCTGCTCGGTGCACTGTAAGCAGAGAAACGTGATGTAACACCAGCGGTCTTCCAGCCTGAGTGAAGCTCTTGCCTGTCCATCCTTCTCAACAGAGGATACAATCGATAGAAGCCAAAAATATAGTTTAACCTCTCATATTAGTATGAAGGGCGCAGAGGCCAGATAGAGATCTGCACCAGTTGACTATTCTGCCACGATTAAGTTCAGATGTGTATGATGGGCTTTCATACACATTCAACAGTTTGGAAAAACAGAGCAGAATAATACAGACAATTAAATAATTAAAAGGCCTATAGGAAGCCTTTTTGCAAATGCTGCTGATTATCATATGGCCTTATTGCTTTGAAATGTGTCAGCAGTCCTCTTTTTTGAATGATTTGAGTTCAAAAGCTCCAAGTTTCCTATTACACAGAGCAGGCCGTGCACTTGCCTGGGCGTAGTAGCATTTTTTATGTGTTCAGGGCAGTTCACATCAAACAAACTGTAAAGTACTGCCTGCCTGCTCTCTCGCTTTGAAGACAGACCAAAACACTCATTGTTTCTGTACAATAGCTATGGACAGAGTTGTACTTTATACAGATTTGGCATGGAGCTCTGGACCGCGCAGGCAAAGAGGTCTGTGTAGTTTTCACCAGGTCTATCTGCAAGTAGGCTTTAACTAGTAGCTCCATAACCATCATTTGAGTTAATGATTTGAGTTCAAAAGCTCCAGTTTTCTTATTGCACAGAGCATGGCCATGGATGCCTGGGCATGCTAACAGTTTGCATGTGTTCAGGCCAATGCACTGGAAAAAAAGAAAAAAAGAAAGTACTGCCTGTCCGCTCTCTCGCTTTGAAGACAGACCAATTGCACTTCTGTGCCAGGCAATGGCGTCTCCATATGTTGGTATCCTTGATTTTGTGCGCAGATAGTGTCACAGAGGGGCAAGTTGGAGCTCTGGAAGGGGGCTGGACTGGATTCTCAAAGGACTGGAACAGCTTCTCACAATGGGAGCTCATGCTGGCTAATTTTAGTTAGCCTGCTGTAAAATGAGGAATTGGTTATGAAGTGGGTTCTTTAACTCTTTCTTCTCTTTTTTGCTCACTGACTCTCAGTCTCATTTTTTTCAGGGTTACTGAAAGAACTTAACCAGTGCTTCTTTATGCTTTCCCCACTGTATTGTGTCAGCAGAAGCAGCATTTAAAGGCTCATACAGACACAAGATGGAGGAAGACGCTCACTGTGACGAAATGGCCTAATTCCAGCTGAAACGCATCTATGCCTTTTTGGCATTACAAGCTAATTAAGAGAAAGTTGATTGGAGGTTCGCAATGGGAACATTCATGCTCTTGAACAGTAAACAGTACCATTTGAGCTTCACTGCTGCCCATTGTCAATTATTGAAAACAATCCAAAGGAGGACTTACCCATTAATGCATTTATCGAAACGTTTATTAAAATGCCATTTTCGTACAAAATAAACTATGAAATTCAAATTGAGCTTATATTATAAAAAAGCAGTACGCTGTTAGGGCTGGCTTTGCGGTCGAGGTTCTGCTTTGAAACTGGGTCAGAAGTGGCATGCATGCTGCTTTTGCTTGCCGAACAGAGTTTTGGATAAGAACTGTGAGGCTGAGAGCCATGGATAGAGCAATCCGAGGCCTTTTTAGCGTCTGGCATGCCAGCTCTGCTGGTGAAGTATCTGAAAACAAACAGTACCAGCTGCTGCTTCTCCGCCTCCCTATCAGCCCAGAGATGAGAGTTCAATCTGGGGTCAGAACATGCGTGTCATCAGGCTGAAGCAGCAGCTCTGTGCACCTCACTCTTCATTAACTGTGGCCTCCAGTCATGACAGCATTGCATAGCTTCTCCTTATCAAAGATAACACAACTGTGGGATGACTATGGGAACAACTTACAAAGCTAACAGTGGGAATTGAGCTAGTACATGGGCTCCTTAAAGCAACGAGAGATCAGTGGATCAAATCAGACACAATGTTCCTATTCATGGATGCATGAGCAGTTGCCCAATCCACGTGGACTTTCAAGGTTTTGTTTCCAATTATGATATATACCATTTGAATGTCACTGCAATATATATATAATAGACACAAATGCAGTTTTGAATATGTTGCCTGTGTGCATTAATGGATGAAGTGTTATGGGATTACACCAGCGGCATGCCATCAGATGTTCAGAGGGCCTTCTGAAGCTTCATTCTTTACTGCATGATTGCTCTCAAGCTGTGCCCATTTAAGTTCGCCTGATTAACAATCAAACAATTCATTGACGGAACAACCAAGACCAATACATGACCTGTAATGATTAAGAAATGACAATGACAAAGTGATTGCCAGTTGGCTACATTTACGTAATTGATGTGACATTATAAGGATGATAATAATGTGAATAAATGCAAAAAATCCAAAACTTTCTCTGACATTGCTCCCCCTTGGATTTTTTGCATTTATTTGGATAATTGCCATCCTTACTATGTCAATCCGCTGTGTGTCGTGCCTTACAATGCCCTTTGAGTTGTGACTATATTCACAATACAGGACAAATTCTCGTACCCCATTGCTTAATGACCCTCGCAAATTAATTTTCACAATTCTGTGATGTTTCATGAGCAACATTAGTTCAGAATTTATGAAGACATATTACTGCGCATGCTCACAGTTTTGAACTAAGCAAATCCGCTCAACTGCAACTGCATTTTTCTTCTTCTGTGATTATGGCGATGGCAACCAGTTTACGATCTTCACAACTTTTGGATCAAGCTTAAAATAGCGCATTGAATCCTTTAATTTCCGCAGAAAGCTCCTTAATACAAAAAGCATAATGCCGGAATAACTGAAATATATAAATGCAATGCAAAACAAAGATTGAAGGCAAGGATGGAATCAGATTATGACTTGCCATTAAACAGATTCACTTCCTTGGGATGTATGTTCTGAGCATGCTCAGTAATCGTGATACAGCTTTTTTAAGCATTGAAAAATGACATTACCAAAGGGTTTTGTTACTACCAATGAACCGGGAGTTGATAACATAGGTTTATGAAAATCAGTTGGTCATCCATAGTCAAAACCAGAGTAATCCGGCAAATATATTTGAAAAATTGACTAATTCATTATTTCACATTTCTAGATTTGTCCATTAGTCAAGTAACTATAATGGTGACACTGTTTCTCCTCTGTCTTTCTTCAGTTAGGATAACAGGTTATGCAGGGGTCATGCTGTCCCCATCAGCAAACCTTATTGTTGATGGTTCATTTGATTTAATTTTATATTGTTATGTAAGGCAGACTGAGGTATTTGTGACGGGCATTGGAATGGTACCTAATCAATGCAACGGTAAATTACTGGGCCGGGAATTGATTTTTCAGTTGCCCTCCAGTCGGCTTGCTTTTGAATGAATGGAAACATTTTAATTCAGTTAGTTTAGGATGCACCAGAGATAGCTTTATAAGGACCGTGAGTCTTCGGGAAAAGCAATACAAAACCTATTGGGCTCATCGACTTTGTGTTTGCTTGTTTTAATGGAATCAGTGCAGTATGTTAAATTGCTCAAGCATGTTAATGGATGCTTGGTGGAGAAGCATTGCTGTTGTCTCATTTATTTATTTATTTCTTACTCTCTTTCAACCCCTGACTTGTGTTGCAGTCGACGAGCAGCAACAGCTCAGTGATTTCTGGAGATTTCAGAGGTATGCAGCTCATTCTCTCTTTTATGTCGCAATATTTTCTACGAGGCAAGATCCAGCCTGCCTTCCATTTTAAGAATTTTAGGAAGATTCTCTTCCCTTTTCTTGTTTACTGGTTCCTTAGACAGTCGTTTTCTGTCCTAATCGAAAAATGGGAGGAGCACTGTATGTTGTATGTCTGTCAAAAGTTTACTGGTTTCGTCCTATTTCTTTTCAGAACAAACGTAATGAACTGAGACATTGAGACTGTACTCTCCCCCATCATGAGTAACAATAATGATCAGCCACTTTGATCGATTATTCTGGAGCACTGTGCGAGATGATGAAAGATGGGTCTGTTAGAATGGCAGTCGTAAGGGGCATGGCGTCTTCTAGGGCTGAGTGGATTGGGACAGTCTCAGCTCAGCCCCCGCTGCCAATTCTGCTTCTGAACCCACTTCTCCCCTCACCCATATCTCCTCCGCCTCTGTACCTTTGGCCTCCACCCCCACATCTGTGAATACAAGACACTCATTGTAATTCTAGACCCATCTCTACGACCAGGAACTATCTACTCAGAACTATTATCTCTCTCCTTTTTCCATAGTGAGGTCTGTTGGGTTAATTTTCCTATCTGCTCACATTCACTGCCAAACTGCTTCAACTGCCAGCCGCCACACCCTATCGCACTGTTTGCTATGGTTGCATTAGTCTTTTGCATACAGCGAATTTTGTGCTGCATACAATGTCCGGTTTGCAGTGCTCTACTGTTTCGTGTCACTCGTGACAATGAGAATGAATTGTAATCAGCAATAACATCCTGGAAAATGTTAATGGTTGAGTGTAGATATCCTCCGGTAATGTGAAGCTGCGAGATTGGCGTATGGGATTCTGTAGATGAGCATACTCTATCTCATAAGTGCACAAACAGATCAGTTAAAGAGTTTAAGTTCAATACAGTGGTGCGCCAACAGACTCTAAGCAAAACAAAAGTGGTCAAAACAGCTTAGTGGAGAGCATACTTAGGCACTCCAATGGAGACAAGTAGCATACTGTACTTTAGTGAGGGTTCTTCTGGCTGAATGGGATGCTTTCACTTACACAGCGAATTAAAGATGTGTTATTTCTATTAAAAGATTTTTTAATGTTTTGCCTTACCCAACACTGAAATACAGGGATAATCCTTTTGGTAGTCGAAAGCATTTCCCCATAAAGCTTTTCGGTGTCATTGACAGATGCTAACACTGTGAAGGGATGACTGATCTACTTGAACACCTAGGTTATGTGTCCATCTTCGTACTGTAGTATTGACTGTGCTGCAAATAAGTGAGTTTTAGAAAACTTTGGCAAGCATTTGGCTATGCTTGTTTGTAACATTATGTGAATAAGTGTATTTATTTCTGCGGCGGTCACGAAGATGAAGACTGCATGGCAAAAGCTGATATCTCCGCAAGGCTGCAGTACTATTATACAACTAAAGCATTGGTGTTTAAAAACAAATTACAAAAATGGCTACTTTGAGAGCACCCCCCAAATTGCAAAATACCACATGCGAGCATATTCACTGTCAATCACCATAATAAACAACCTGTTGTCAACCAGCAATGGTAATCAGCAAAACCCTCGTTTCCACAATGGAAGAAAAGCTCTGTTACTTTTAAGTGTAAAAAAATCAAGCTCAAAGGAACACAGTGCACACTGTTCATCCTAAATGCTACCTTCTGCAGTTCTAATTATAATCAAGGACACCTTTTTAGCTACAGAGAATAATCTTGTCTTTTTCCATGCAATTATTCTAGACTTGCTCAATGCTTGGCTAAGGTTTTTGATGCATCTGCAGTATAATAGATGGTATTATGTGCTTGGAATGAGCGTGCACACATATACATTCATGCTTTCTCGTTCAATGACAGTATGTCATTCGTCAGGCATGGGGGCGCCACAGTGGCTGGTTTCTTGCTCTCTCCTGAGTGTTTTTGTGTTTCCCTGTGGAGCAATGAGAACAGGAAGTGATCTCGTCTACAGAAACAACCTGCTCTATCTCAGTTTGACCCAAATCACATGGTCTCTCTTTCCTTTTGTCCATATTCCAGAAATCTAGTGTGTCAATGTGGTTCAGGCGGTTAAGAGTGACAAAAAAGATGGAGTAAAGGTGGAGGCTGAATGTTGTCGTGGCCAGGCTGGCTGTCACAGGGCCCTTGTGAAGATCAAATTAAAGTGCCCTCACTGACAGATGGAATATGCTCTGTGCGTTACTCCTATGGCTTGGGCAGTTGTTTAGCAGTTGTGTGATGTTATATTTTTGTACCAGCCTCCTTGTGAAGGGAATCCAATAGGCATTCAATCATGGTTGTAATATTGCATTGACCGTTGGATTATATGATTTTGAATTCTTGTCTTCAAGCAGCAGTTATAATTATTTTACAGTAGAGTAACTTGTATATTAAATCCACTTGGATGAGAGTATTGGCTGAACCCACAAAAATGAAGTACAACGATCAGCCACAACATGGAAGGCACCTGCCTAATTTTGTGTAGGTCCGTCTCCTGTCGCCTTTGTAATTCCCTAAACTGGAGTATCCCGGCAAAACATTTCCCAGAGTATCAGATTCCCTTCACCATCTTGTTTTCTTCCCTCAGTGCATCCTGGTGCCAGCTCTTCCCCAGGTACCAAATGATACACATGTACCCGGCCGTTGCACATGATGTAGTAGAAAACAAGACTTACTGGATCGGGTGACCTTCTTGCTGTGCTCCAAGGTCTCGTTCTGATGCTGATGTGCCCTCTGCAGGCATTTTTGGCAGTGTCCGGTGTCAGAATGGGCACCCCAACTGGTCTGCTGCTACAACCCCAATTCCAAAAAAGCTGGGATGCTGTGTAAATTGTAAATAATAACAGAATACAATGATTTGCAAATCTAAAAAAAAACCCCACAGTTTATTCACAAAAGAACATAGAGATGTTGAGCGAGACGTTTTACCATTTCATGAAAAATATTCGGTCATTTTGAATTTGAGACAATGGACATTATTTGCTTCATCTGCGAGTGGTTTTAATGTTTTGGCTAATAAGTATATTTAACCTGAAACTTAGAGACTGCTCATGGCAATTGTTAAGTGGTTGCTATGGTGATGAGGAAGCACTGTTGATCTGGACTTGTGAAAAAAGCAATGATAAGCGATGAGCCTTTTTCCACTGGATTACTCAGGCTGAGCCTACAGGAATATGAGAAATGGTCAGGCCTTTTTATTCCACTGGACACAGAATTGAGAGCAATCTCTGGAAATGGTTCCACAAAAAGATTGATAGGAGCCCTCTAACTTACTCTAATAGGAAAAGTGAGGATGAAATCTGTGTTTTCATTGACCCAGGAGGAATGATTTATGGCCTGAAAAAACAAATCCAGCTTTTGTTGTCCATAAAATGACACTTCTACATCATATTTTACTTAATTACTCAATTATTCAAGCTGGGTTCATATGTTTGGGTCATGATTCACTTGCCTTTCAAGAAGGCTCTAGGCTTTGTTTGAAATGAGTAATCAAACCATGGCTCTCAGGGTTTAATGTTCAGAGGTATGTCCTTACTGGTCCCAGTCATGTTCACGATACTAATACTTTCCACTGACTTGTCCATCACTACTTCTGTATTCTGTCTGACATTCGCAGCCAACAGGCCTCTGTCGACATAAATGCATAATATCTTTCAAAATCTTTCTCTGTACATGGTGTTTGTTGTTGTTCACTTGCAAGACACAGTTTCATGGGATGAATTAATGGCTTGGTGAATATTTAATACATTTATACAGCTGGAACATTTTAAGCCCTGCAGAAATGTTTCCTGGGGAACAATTAAAGTACCTCTTTTGGATACGAAGCAGAAAAAACCTCTGTTTACTGGATAGGTTTCCTAACCTCAATGCTACTTTTCCACCCACAACAGTTTCCATCATTTCTATTCTGGATGGGTATTTTCAGCCAGATATTTTGAAATCGGTGCCTGAATTTATCTTGTGCTTCCAACTCCATCATTATGTGGACCACAAATATGTTTCACCTATTAATTAAATTAATTCTGGGCAGAGCTGAGTTACAGCTTCACTCGTACCTCTTTCAGTACTTTATAGCCCAGCTGGAGGTATCAGAATCTGTTGTGCCTTTGGGAACCTCTTCAACTGTGCGGACCCAAACGTGGGTTTGTCGAATACAGCTGCTTTATTCAAACATGTGGAACTTCAGGCTTATTTTAATCTCTGGTAAATATCCCATGGTGTCCAGTGATCCCAAATATGCCCTGTTGAATGACAGGGAAATGTTCGTAAAATGCTGTGCAAGATAAATATATATTTTTTTAATCCCCCGCCCCCTCCCCCATTGGAAGGCTTCAATGTAAATGCTTAAGAAGAAAAGCAGTTTGCAAAATCAACAAAATGACTGAATTACACAAAAGATAGATATTAAAGTTGGATATTTTCTTTCTGATGTAATACTGTGGCCATCAAGATAGGGCACCCTGGGTTTGAAGGGGTGAGGTGAAGTGGTACATCTTGATATTCATGGCTTTATGACTCTAAAAATCATACATCCTGTGGGCTTTAACACAAGAGAGGCACCATCAAAGTGGCCCTCTAAATTTGACATTAGGTCATAGGCTGTGATTAAAAACCATTCCGCTCTGAATGACATGGTCCTCTACTGACTGCCGCTGGCTTGTTTATCTATGTAGGTCATAAAGGAGTATGCTAGCCAAGAGTCTCTAAATAACAGCTTCACTATGTTATTAGCATGCATAAAGTGGTTGTTAAGTTGAATTGTCAGGCCTTGTTCAGAAGCCACTAGATCTGCTGTGGTAATGGCCGGGGTGTATCATTATAACTCGGAGCAGAGCCAAAATTGTGGAGAAGAGAAGGCAAGTGTAATATGCAGCAGAGCTCCCTAGGGCGACATATTTCCTGTTTTTCTTTAGAATTCCCAGATCCCTTTGGCAATGAATGCACTATTTCTTAGCTTATATTAAATATGTCATCGCTCAAAACTATCAAAGACTAAAATAACTTGAAATGCCTTAGAATTTTTTTGGAGGAGGCTCATGCATTTGTTCCCTGTCTCTTTTTAAATATTGTCCAAAAAAACAAGAAATGAAATTAATGTTTTCCAAGCTGTGGACATCAGGGTTGTTTCTAACCCTCCAGGATTCAGTATCCTTCCTGGCCTCCAGTGCAAAAACAGGTTACATTTCTGCATTAGAAAATACAGGAGTTGCGCGCTTTTGCTGTCCCTCTTTGTTTGTCTCCAGAAGCGAGTTACGACCCGTCTGCCTCCCAGCTGCTTGACCCGTGTATCAGGGGCGCTCCCTCATTGGCTGCTGTTTCTACTGGCCGCAGACAAACAGGAGCTCCCCTGAGGGAGCATCCCCAAAACCTGGTCCTTTCAGAGACTGGCTGCAACATCCAATCAGGTGCTAAAGCTGGGGACTGATAGGGGAAGAGTGACCTGTAGCACCATGGGTTTGCTGCAGTTACCATCTGCCTCAGCTCTCCCGCTTTTAAGCACTTCATTTTCTTTCTGTTGGGTCTTGGAAGAATAAACTGATGACCATTATGAAAGTGTTTCACCTCTGGATTCATCCTGTTGGTCAAAGAGCTGCTCTGCAGTAAAGTGTCGTGGAAGTCCTGTGGATTCACAGAAACCGAATGCAGAATATCAGGAGAAATGTTTTCACATTTACACTGTACCCCCTTGAAGTTTCACATTTGTATGCTCCACGCTCTGGGGTACAGCCAATTCATTTCACAAAATATGGCTGGGATTCAACAAGCACTCTTGCCATGTTCTGCGGTAAATAATCCTCTACAGTTCATTGTAATATGAATAAGGTGGCTTATAGACCTGTTGACTCCGCTTTGAGAGAGAAAAAATTGGCTTGTATTTTTTGGTGTAGCCGAGGCATGTCAGGTCATTCAACTTCTCTTTCTGTCCCTTCTTAATATGCTTCAGCAAGACGCAAGAAAATGGCTGCACATGTCTAAAGGGAATGCTGAACAAGTTCCAGCGCTTCCATTCCTGTTCCCCTCCCCTCAGCCACAGAGATCCGTGCCAGATTTTACCTTGAGCTCAACTTTTCTTCTCTCTTCAATGGCATACCAACTGCCCCTGCTCCACTGCATGTGCAGAAAACTTATCTGCTGGGAAGGAGACGGCAGTGTTTGCTTCCTCTGTGAGTGAAACGAGAGCGCTATTTTCCCAGCGTTCCCAAACTATCCTGACTTCGTAGGAGCTGCTGATTCACTCTCTCGGACATGGAACGGGGAGTCCTGTACCCCTGAGACAGGCGAGAGCAACGTGAGGCACGGGATTCAGAACTTTATTTCTGGTTTTCTGGGAGTTTTCCACCTCTGGAGTTTCTTAAACAAGTTGGAACAGAACACGATACCTGAGAGGCTCTTTTCTAAGGAGGAACCATGTCGGGCTCTGCGAGGAAGAGCACAGGGAGACCGTCCTATTACTACAGGCTGCTGGGCCGGACCAGGCTCCGGAGACAGCGCAGTAGATCCCGCAGCCGAACCCGACCTGCCAACAGGGGTAACTGTCTCTCTCTCGCCCTGCTGTCCTCTCTGCCTCGGTCCACTCTACAGCCTCCAGTCTGAGCAATCAGGCTTCCTCGTATCAGCGTCTGACACAAGCTGTCTCTGTCAGTCTCTGCCCTGTTATATCACAGATTTTTTAAGGTGTTCATATTGAAACTGCTCCTTTTCACTCCACAAGTGAGGACTTGTATGTGGAAAACCCAGCCAGTGTGTGTTTATGTGAAAAATATTAATCCATTTATTTCCAGAACAATCATATAGCAAGATCTAATACTTTTAATATGCCATATTCAGGGACTGAAGTAACTCAAATGGGTTTCCATGGGCTCAAAAACAGCTCCTAGCAAAGACAATGGAAGTGCCACATCTTAGCCTGTCTAATAGCTTGAAGCAAGGTGGCTTTAAACCTTTTTTGCAGAAAGAGGCAGCAAAGTGACCTTTTCTTTTCAGTAGTAATTGCTGCTGTCTGTACAATGATTACATTTTTGCCTCTGGATTCTAGTTGATTGGGAAAGGTATGGCATTGTTGTTCTTCCCTGATCTCTATGTATTTTTTGCAGTGTTTTTAGTCCACAATGAAAAATGAAAAGAACCAGCAGGCAACAACAAATTTATATGAGCTGTACTCTGTACTCTGTTAGTTATTATATGAAGTTATTGTGCTTTGTTTAATAATGGCAAACGTGTCAAAGTTGTCTCACTCTGAAAACTGCATACTCAGGGGTCTGGGCTAGGCTCTATGCCTGTTTTTTTTTTTCCTCTCTAGTCAAAAGGCAGCTTTCATTTATCTATTCAGCGGACACAAGAGGAATTGTTTTCAGATACATATTACAGAGCCTTTGTGGATATACCTTGTGAACTTACTTGTATTGCTTGGTTTATTTAATGACTTTCCCAAAAGTTTGCTTTCTGGCACTTAATGACAGAAAACCTTAAATGATTTTTTCATGTGTTCCTGATATCTGCGTCATAGAGCGCGTCTAGGTGTCCTTTAAGTCTTCTCTGCTACTCTGATTCATATAACAGAATTCAGTCTTGACAGTAACACCGCTGTGTCAATACCTGAGTCCAAGGCTTGGAGTGCAGAATACACATTCCCCAGTGGTATCACATTCTGCAGGACATCTTTACATTAAGTGCCACCTACTTATAAAAGTGTGCTTCTCTGTGTATGCAGAGGAGGACAGCAAACACAGTCTGATTTTTCTACAGCACATTTAATTAATGATTATCTGTTCAATGCAACATTATAACAGTTGCTTTAAAAGAGGTCTGATTAATTAATGGCAAAAATAATGTGTAATGACATGCTGTTCCTTCTCGGGGGCTTCCACTGAAGAATCCCACACTAATTCTTTAATGAATTAAATAATAAAATTGAGAGAGATGTGTTTTTGAGGAGGTGGTCATTTCTGGCAGTGGCTCTTATCACTGGGAAGTAGCAATGCCGCATTGTACACAGTGCAACACAGTCTCATCACGGCAGTTGGGATTACCTCATGTTTTCGACATGTCGTCTGTCAGTTGCTATGGAAAGCATGTACATCTGATTGTGTTATCAGGCCCGGGCAAACAGTGAGAGGCATCGAATTGAGTTGAATGTTTTCAAACAAAGAAGAAGAATTGGCTCTAGTTCTCTGATCTCGCCCGCACATTAATCACAAAGGGCTCAAAGTCATGTAAACTCCACTGAAGAAGAATAATTGTGATAAGATTGTTGTTTTCTGATCCTGCTTTGATGTTGTCCCAATATGTTCTCTGAGCGTTATCGTACGTTAAATTGCTACTTGCGTGTGTTTGTGTATGTGTGTGCGTTTCGGAGTGTTTTGGTCGGCATACATGAAAACATTTGAATCCACATCACAAAGAATTCATTATCTAAATAGCCATTGTGCGTGCAGGCATTTTGGTCAGGGATTGATTTCAGTTTCTTATATATCCCAATCCATTGCGCCCTTGTAAACAGTGAGTCCCTTAAATCTTATTTTTCAATGCCACAGTCCACTAGCATGACACAGCGGTCCCCAGCACGCCTGCTGGGATGCATTATTCCCTGCAGGGCCTGAGAATATCAATAGCAGGTGGCCCCCGGGCCTCCCATTTTCTCTGGATTCCTTCGACAAAACGGTGTTGCGTCACCATCCCACAGCTGCTTAGTGCTTTTCTGTGTTACCCTTATGGAGAGAAGGGGCACGCGCTTTGATGGGACCACAGCTGTGGGGGCAGTTCAGATGATACTGTGGTTTCAACTCCGGGAGCATTGAGCTCTCTTCCTTTATTCTTTCAGAATCTTTTGTGAGGTATATGGCTTATTCTCTCCCCCAGTAAAACAGGGACAGATGAAGCTTTGATGCTGACCAGCTGTCTTCCTTACTCTTCACTGGAGAAACACAGTGCACTCATGATTGCTTATAGATGCCTTCTCCCGTGTTCGCCCTCCCTCGCACTGGCACTCACGCTCATATGACCATGTAAAACAACGAAGAGGAAATGAAGTGCCTTAGCTAACTGAGAGTGCAGTTCTGTGTTTCTATCTGTGTAGTGTAATATGAACCGATGAAACGGCCATTAATCTGCAACTCCAATTCTGAAAAAACTTGGCACATCATGGAAAATGGACAGAAAGGACTGACTTTAAAAGTCCATTCACCCCGTGTTGAAAACAATACAACAACACATTATGTGATGTTCTAACTACTGAATTTAAATGCTCATTGCTACAGAGTCCAAAAATTTGGCACAGTTGACTGCCTACCACTTTGTACCATCACCATGTCACACTTAATAAGCATCTGGGCACAGAAATCAAGTAAGAATTTTCCTCATTTCCCCATTATGCTGCTCATTTGCACAGGGCCTTTGTTGCCTTTTATTTTGCTCTGAAAGAAGTGTTCATTTGCAAAATTTGATAAAAGCCATATTTAACATAAAGAAAACAACATCAGTTTGGCCGATATTCCTTTGACTTCACAATAGAACAAAATTTAGAGAAAGTAAAAAATGAGACATTGTATTCTAACAGCCCAACATCAATTTGAAAGAATGCACACTTAAATTGCATGATTTAAGAAAATAAAGCGGAGATTTCAAATGCTCCATACATTCTCAGCTGGAGGAAAATCAGGACTCCAGGCAGGCTAATTTGCCACCCTCTCTCTCTGTTTACACAGCCATGCACCTGTAATCCATGCAAAATGTGCTTTGGAATTCTCTTGCTTGAAAATGCTGGGACGTCATTGGAACGTCACTGGAACAAGTGATAACCCAGAAGGCAACATATATTGGCAGCATATGTAGCTTCAGAATTTGTTTATATCTTTCTGCATTAATGATGGCTTTGTAAAAGTTGGACATGTCATGTCCACTGACCCACCCTTGAAAGACACTAGTATTTGGATGTGTTTTATCACAGCTTTAATTAGTTTTGGCCCAAAAACCCGGCTTTTTTTTTTTTTTTTTTCCAAAAACCACTGGAAATGTTGACTCGGCAAACCACAAAATATGCCTCCATTGTTCTACTGTCAATAAGAGATGACAGTGAGCTCAGAAAAGTCGGTGTGTTTTTAAGCAATGTTGATGTATGGCTTCAGCCTTGCATATTAAAGATTTGGCATTTGTGGCTGTGGTGGTGAATGTGTTGACTGACAATGGTTTACCAAAGTATTTCTGAGCCTGCGTCATGATATCCATCACAGTGCTATGACGTCTCTTTAGACAGTGACGGTTTTCGGGGATAGGAGATCACATGCATTCAGAAGTGGTTTCTGGCCTTGCCCTTAATGCACAAAATTTGTCTGGCTACCTTCCATCTTTTAACTGTGTTAGAGGGCGAAATACCCAAAATCCTACTGATTTGTCTTTGAGGAATGTTCCTAAAGTAATGGATTATAAACTTAAGTTGTGCACCTGTCAGCAAATTGGTGAGCCTAGACCCATCTTTGCTCTTCAGGGATTAGGCCTTTATTTGAGGCTCCTTTTAGACTACACCATGATTTGCTCCCTTGTTTAACAATGCCTGCTTCCCATTGCCTTTTACTGCAACTATTTTCACATCATTATTGCTCCTAAATTGCCCCTATGCAAACTTTTTTGGAGTCTATTGCAGTTATCTGATTTGAAATAACAAATATTTTCAGTAACAATTGAATTCTCAAGTAAAAGCATAAAATAATGTGTTGACGTGTTTTCAATATAGCAGAGGGTGAATTGACTTTTCATGTCACTCCTTTTTTGTTTTATATGCATTTTGCATAATGTGCCAGCTTTTTTTGGTATTTGGAACACACAATTTATAGCAACCTGTCATATTGTCGCTAAATTATTTCACTTATTGTTAATGACATGTTAGTGGACCATCTGCCAGTGGCAGAGACCTCTGTATTTCACACTGATTGAGGTGGACATAGAAACATGAAAAACAAATATGGTACATTGTTAGATGTAACTGAATAAGGTGACACTACACACATAAAACAGAACAGACAGTGATGTAGATGGGGGTACAGATGATTTGACCTTGTGTTCAAGTACAAGGAGAGAATGCAGCTGATTTCTGTTTGCTTTCTGCGCAGAAAGCATATTCTGTGCATATTGGTTTTTTAAATTTTATTTATTTATTACATTATTGTAAGTAAAAGTAAAAGATAAGGGCCAGAGTCATCTTGAACGTGCAAAGCATTTTCTAAATTGGCTAAAAACCAGGCAAAAGGTTTCCTGTTTACATCAGTGGTTTCAAGACATGCTGTCATTTTTAATCACTCTGTGGTAAAGGCATAGGTAAGGATTCATCTCCCTCCGTTGCTGGTACGTTCAGCACATGCTTTGTAGTGTTGACTCCTTCAGCAGAGTACGTACTATGCTCTCCTCCTCAAAATGTTCCAGCAATGCAAAGTCTACAATCCACTGCAGCCTTTGTGGGGTAATGCAAAGTAATTGGCCTACTGCTTTGAGGAGCTTGGAGGAGGAGTGCATAGTATGTACTTGCTGTAGCCTTTTATGTGGAGAGCAAAGTATGTACTCGGCTGAAGCCTTTAAAGAGGAAATGTAAAGTATGTGAACAAATAAAGAGGCATCTCTGCACCATCATCACAAGCTGACTAAAGACCCCTGAGCCTAATACATCTCTTAGTGTGATATTTTCTCTTGTGGCTCTGATAACAAGAATATTATTTTTCTTCATCAGATCAGCGAGGCTTGACTAGGGGAAGCCTTTAATGTGATCGCTTATTCTTAAAAGCCTCCTCTCAATGGCCCTTTAATGTAACGGGAGCCTCTCTACAAGCTAATCAAACAAATCAAATAGAATATTCCTGTCTTTGGCTAAGAAGCCCTTCTCAGTACTGAATGATTGAACAACCCTTTTGCTTCCCCCAAAGTACTACCAGCATTTTTTTTAGTTCTAGGCATTAAAAAAATATACAAAGAGTGCATTCCAGAAACACAGGCGTTCAGTTCACCTTCCCCTCTGAAAACACTCGCTTCCTTCTCTGAACTGTTCTCAAACATATTTAAAAGACAAAGGACATTTTTTGCCAAACTAAACAAGTCGCGGCTTTTTTTGGTTCACATGGAAGAACAACATTTTGGCTAGCAACTAATAAAAATACACAAATGTTGAAGTGTTACCTGTAATGAGCAAGCACTGTTTGCCGCTGTATGGCTCTTAGCTCACCCCTCTGACTATTTAAATTTTGAAAAATGACTGCTAAATGATGCTCTGTGAGACTGCAGGTACATGTAAATGTATGTCTCTAAATTTGCTCTTGTGCATGTGTGTCTATAGGTGCTAACATATTTTTGGCATGCACCTGAAGAAAGAGGAATTTTGATTTATTCTGATCCTCCTAATATCTTTCCTAATTTAGTCTTGTGATTGGTTTCACCATTTCTGTAATGACATCCACTCAGAATCTAAAAGAAGAGTGCCAAGTTCTGACTGTTGGACAGATGGAAAGGCTCTTCAGGAGAGGAAAGGCTAATGACTAACCACTGACTTAAAAACTACTACAGGCATTCTGCTCGGATTCAAACAAGAGCCCATGACAGCCTGTTAGATTAAAGTTAAAGTAACTGTCAATGAAAAAATGGGCATGAATTAAACCCTGACTTAGCTGCAGTTGTCTGCATGTGCGAGAGTGTGTGCGCAGTTTGTTATCTGCGGGTCACCTCCGAGCAGTAATGAGGTCACTGGTGGAGAATGCCACAATGCACACTGCAGCTGTCTCAAAGTCACTGCACTAATTGGAATTAGTGTGCTCCAATGCCACAGGTTCTCCGTCAGCTGCAGCGTCAGATTGAGTGTGTCTCAGGAATGTACGACCGGTCTTGATTTCTAGAATAGCTATTAAATAGAGATGAATACCATAGGCATTGCCTTTTGGCATCCCTAGCTTCTACTCCTATAAAATCAGATGGTCGATTTTATTCACTTTGCTGGGCTGTTTATCAGGAGCATTTTAAATAAATTGGAGATTACCAGCTTCCTAATCCCTTGATGGATGATGCGTGGACACCCTTTACAGCAATTCCAAATTTATTAAGAACCGTTATACAACTTGTTTGTCTCACCCTGCAAGAAACTGCAATCATACTGAAAAGTCATTAGAAAATTAGTTTCCCTTCTTTTCTCCATTTAAGAATGGACGTGTATGGCATTCAAGAAACAATTGCTAATCGAGTATAAACAATTAATAAAAGTAATGTTTCCTGTGGTCCAGACCAGTCGAGGTTCCATAATGGATGAATTGAAACCGCTTTAAATCTCCATCTTAGAGCCTCATTTTCTGAAATTGCATGAACCTGCTTAATCAATTTAAATCTTTTATACATTTCAGTTCATGTAGCCCTTTATAAATATCAAACTGTGTAGTTCTCTGTATATAAGATATTTCTATCCATGTATCACTTTAGAAATAGCTGTAAATACTTTTTCGACCCCGTATAAAAAACTGATATTTATACTTTTCCTGATTGGAACGGTGGGCTCCATGGGAGGACGTACACCAGGGAAGCATTTTCTAGGGGATGGTACAAGGAAAACAGAGCTCGTTCCTTCACCCGTTTCTGTGCTGCGATTGTTTGAGGAGGGCAAATATCCTGGGGTTGGCTGGAGGTTCTGTGTGAGTTCGCAAGTCTGTGGTCAGTGCTATCGCTCCAGTGGGATCTTAATGAAGTGGCTGACAGTAGAGGCTCATCACCAAGGGATGTATAGGGGCTATTGTAAAGGGCCATGAGTAATGTCCAATAACGCTGGAGGAGAGGTCCGGGCTCATCCACGCTGCTGGATTCCCAGGATCTCAGCTCTCACATACATCAGTGTGCCCACAAACTTGGAAGGGGTTCAACTCAAATTCACATCAAGTACTGCTGACAGATTCCTAGCTTCCCGGGAAGTTCTTCGGTCCTCATGGTAATTTGCTGCTTGGTCTCCAATTCGAGCGAGAATGGCTTATCCTTCCGTCATCATGCCTAAGAGATACTGTACAGGCATAGGACTCTATTCTAAGCTCTTTTTAGGGTCTTTATATTTAAATTATGTTCCATTGTTGGGATATGAATATTTGCAGTTAGCTACCTTGAATGGCGGATCAATGAGCAGTGACTCATGCAGAAAAATCTCCTGGCTAAACTGGCCACAGTCTGTATACACTCTTAAACTGAATTAGAAGTAAACTCCACTATGAATATAGAAAGGTAATATGTGCAGACTAGCCTAAGCAACTTTAAAGATGCTTCAATCACATAGATCACAAGTAAGGGTGCATGGCGAATCAAAAGTCATTGTAGAGGACGAGAACACTACTGTAAAATTAGGCCCACAAAAATAACTATGACTAGCTACAATAGATGAAACTCGCAGTTTAATTTGAAATAGTTTAACTTTTAACTGTGACTGCCAATGTAATTCTAAACTGAATGTGGCATAACACAACACAACACAACGTGGACTGGGAAGATGAGAAGACAAGGAAAAAACATGCTCCATAATTTTTTTTCTCATCTATCTTGAAAATGGACTGTATGGTAGTATAAGACAACTACAATTCTCAAATTTAACCTTCACTGGCATGTTAGATACGGCAGAGACCACTATGCAGATCAAATGTGCTGGGAAAAAGTATTTTCCGTTATATGGGTCCCTTACAAGTTATGTCCAATGTTTATTTATAGCTGTTAGTGACATTTTCAACATTTTTTGAGATGTTTCTCAGATTTGAAAAAGGGACATGAAATTTTATTGATGTTCTCCTCAAGAAATGAAGGGAAAAAAGACCACATAAATAAATGATACAAAAGATTGTACTTTGATTGACATGTAACAATTTATATACACCAAGGAAACCCTTTGAAAGAAAATAGAAAGAGAGAGATGATATCCTTAAGACAGAATTTTGCAGAAAGCATGCTTCCATCTTCTGACAACCTGTTATTTTTTTTGCTGAAATTTTGCCCAGGATTGACAGAGTTCTTCCACCTGATATAAATTGTATTTATATAGTTCACCCCCACCCCACCTTCTGTGCATTTCTGTTGACAAAAAAAAAAAAAAAAAACAGTATGTGACTTTATAATACTTTTGGTGAAAACATTAAAATCCTTTGTTAATGGTTTTATGCTTAAGATGAAGAGAGAAAGGAAAAAAAACATGACCCCATACTTTTGTGCCTTTATTTTCAATGTTTAGCTGTTAATCCCAACTTACTATGGTTAAATTTGTTTGGTCAGAAGGATATAGACAAAAGCCTCAGAAAACAGTGGGTGAAATATTTAGCATGCACACTGGAGGAGGATCACACTAAGAACTAGCATTATTTATTTGATATGCAATGAAAAGCCCTTAAGCAGCAGTTACCCATGGGACATACATTTTAATACTGAGGATAAAAGCCACTATTACAGTACTTTCAGTATCAAAGTTCAGGATGACTGACGGAATCATTTTAGCAGTAATTACACTGCACAGGTGTTGGTTTTTTGGAATTTTCATTGTTGGTGATATCTTTAATAAGTTGTAGTGATGCAGGGCCCTGATAAAATGGTTCAATTTCAAACAGGTAAATGTAGATAGAATAATTGCATAATGATGTCACCTTTTTCTGGTGAGAGAGAGCCAGCATTCTGTGTGAGAGACCTAGACTGCTGTTGCAAAAAGCACGTGGCTATAGAAGTGGCAGTTTAATATTTGACTCGATGTGGTGTGGGAACTCCAGCAGCATTCTTCAGTATTGGATTTCGCTTTATCAAAACATCACAGCTCAGCTCTGTATTTCAGATAGGTGTCACAACTATTATTTCAGTAATGGTGTACATTAGTTATGTGTTTCGAAAACAGCCTGGACGTACAACAGAATGCGTAGGCCTACATGTAATATCATTGTGAAACTATTTTTTAGTCCAGACAGCCGGCTGAAACCTTTTCTAGAGAAACTTGCTGACGAGATGAAGAGTCGCAGTTCCTTCCACCTATACAGGATTCAGGCCTGCTTTCTCCAATTGTGCAATGTACTTCCCTCGTGCAAAAAAAAACAAAATTCTGCATATACTCCATTCTGTATGCTGTTTTCCAGGAAAGGACTGAGTAAATGTGATTTTTACTGGACTTTAATTCTTATTTATTATTTATGCAGTGCATCACCAGCTCTCTTAATGTGGCTTGAATAACATTGTTTCAAGAATCGCCCACACCCCCAACCCTTCAATTGTGTTATGTGATGTAGAGAAGGCAACTGCCACAATTCATCTGTCACTCATTGGTCAATGCTTACCTGTTGCCATGGCAACTGACTCGCCCATAACATCACTGACAACCAAGGTAACAACACAAATAGTGACCGTAGAGCTGAGTGACAGAGTGCTATTCAGTTGTTTTACTTTTGTAGGTCCTTAAAAAAAAAAAAAACTAAATCTGTAATCCTTGAAGTGGTAGCACAGTTATATAAATGTTGATAACGTTTTGATGGTACTTGAAATGGTTCTGCCCAGTGATATTGAAGCGGAGTGGATTACAGCAGTTATGATTTGAAAAAGACTATCCATTTATAGTGGCTGTACACAAATGGGCATCCTGAGAGGGAGTATAATGAGGTAATAATATGAATAAAACTGATAACTTTAGTCTGGAAAATTTAAGTAGTCTGAAAAACTCTCACTGGATTTTTATTGCATGCTATTGTGATTATTTATGAACAATTAGGTTCATCAATATTTGGACAGTAACATAATTTTCATTTGGACTCTAAGCAACACAAAAATGGATTTGAAATGAATCCATCAATATGTGGTTGAAGGGTAGACCTTTAGCTTTATTATCTGCATTTCATTCAAAAATACTTCGTAAATTTTGCAAGAATTTTAAACCCCCCTCCCAATGGCGTAGCCAGAACTGAAAATCGGGTGTGCCAGGAACATCCCTTTACAACTTCTATTAGTCCTGACTCGCAATCATCTTTCCTAATGAACAATACATTCACTCCGAAAACACTCCTCTCTATCAGGTGTTGCTAGATCTCCTCGTGAAAGATGGAAATCATTCGTTTGGGTGCTTTTTTTTTTTTTTTTGCCTTTCAATCAGCCATACTCAAAATTGCGTACAGGTGTTTGTGATCTTCGTCTTTGATTTAATTCCAACAATGTAAGCGATCATGAAGAGCATGTTTGATCGCCTGATGCGCCAAAAAAATGTAGCGCGGAAGATCCAGAGCAGTTTCCTAAAGCGTGCGGCTACAAGTAAATTATTTTTCTGAACTGAGTTTAGCCTATTATTTTGTCACCCTTGGATCGCATTAAGAAAAACGCCGTGTCTATAATTGCCAGTAGTGTTTTGTTATAATTGTAAAACGTTTTAATTTAAGGAAAATGATTGAGAACAAGTCAGGAGCAATAATTGTTCAACCGCGTCCAAACTAATGATTGTCATCTTACCTACACGAGAGGAGAACTAGCAACACCTGATAGTGGGGATTGTTTTCTGAGTGAATGTACTGTTCATTAGGAAAGATGATTGCGAACAAGTCAGGATTAATAGAAGTTGTAAAGGGATGTTCCTGGCATACTCGATTTTCAGTTCTGGCTACGCCACTGCCCCCTCCCCCAATTATAGGGGCTCAAAAGTAATGGACAGACTAATATAATCATAAGTCTAATTACCAGTTTTAATGCTCGAGTGTAAATCCTGTGCAGTCAATGACTGCCTGAAGTCTGGAACCTATGGGTATCATCAGACACTGGGTTTCTTCCCTGATGATGCTCTGCGTGGTGAATCCTGCAGTTGTCTTTAGTTCCTGCTTGTTCTGGGGCCATTTGGCCTTCAGCAGGTGGTATACATGCTCAGCTAGATTCAGTCCAGGTGATTGACTCGGTCATTATAGAATACTCCACTTTTTAAAGTCTCTGACTGAGTATGATTTGGGTCATTTTCCATCTACACTGAAGCACTTTCCAGATAAGTTTTAAAGCATTTTGTTGAATTGCACAGATAACCCTATAAAATTCCTAATTTGTCTTGCTGCTTGTGTTAGCAGTCACGTGACCGAGACATATGAGGGAACCTATTCCTTTGGCAGCCATACATGCCAGCACACTTCCTTAACAGATGAGATGGAATGCTTGAAGATCATGAGCAGTTTCTTCCCTTCTCCATACTCCACCCTTCTCTTCATTCTGATAAAAAATTTGTCTTTGTCTTATCTGTCCATTGAATTTTGTTCCAGAACTGTACAGCTTTTATAGACTTCATTTTTACCAAGCAACCTGATTTTGAGGCTTACAAGTGGTTTGTGTCTTGTGGTAACCTACCTGCATTTACTCTAGACACCGCTAGACTCGTCCTGGAAGAAAAATCTCTTGATAATGTCTGGATCTTGATTACGGCTGGAGAGAGCACATTATTTTGGCATCTACCACAGTTGTGATCTGAGATCTTCCGAGCCTTTTGGTGTGTTTTTTATTATTTTTTATGATCTCGAATAGTTGCTTTGCCCCTGTATATGTTTTTGCTGTTTCTGTTGGGTTTGTTTTGATCAATTCAAGCCTGCTTGTTATCAGCCAAACAGTGGCTTGCTTCACTGGCAGTGCCAGCTCTTTTGATATGATGTTGAAAGTTAATGAAATAATGAGGGAATAACACACACCTGGTCATGGAACAGCTCTGCCTGCAATCACCCAATTAGTTTTGGTACCATAAAAATGGAGAGGCATGTATTAAAAAGTATCAAGTCTTACACTATTGATCTAATTTGGATTTACACCCTCAAATTTATGCTGAATGAGTTTGAGCTCATATTTGTTATTTCCAGTATGCTGAGGTAGACAGCTAAGATTACAACTTTGTCATTGTCCAAATATTTACGGACCTATGTTTATCATCCTCAAAAAAAAGGTTTTATGTGGCTTGACTCACCTTTTACACATTGCAGGGATATATCTCTTCTTCTGTGACCAGTATTTAGGCTCAGAGGCAAACAAGCTTTTTAAACACAGCATACTTGCTCGAGGCAGCAATAAGCGCACTTATTATTGCAGCAACAAGGAAGATGATTTGTAGATGAGTGACAGACCTATGCTGCTGCTCAGCATTTGTCCAGCACCATATTCCTCCTTCAACTTCAGAAGTTCTAAGAAGATGTAGGCTTCTGAACAATGGGAAGTATGCAAGCGTGTGCAGACATGCAAGACCCAGCAACAGAGGCCACTACTGCGCTCTGGCCCTCGACTCGTTATGGCTGGGAAATTGTTCAGTTGGTGGTAAGGTAATTGCATGAGTACCGTCTTCTTCATTACCTCCTCCAGGAGGTATTGTGATCACTTGCATGTGTGTGTTCATGCGTGTGTTTGTTGGCGAGATTACTCAAAAACTATTTAATGGATTGCCATCAGATTTTTATTGGAAATTGGAATGTATGAACGGGAAGAAGTGATTAAATTTCCTGACCAATCTGGGGACTGATCCGGATTCTGCAGCTGATTATGTCTTAGTGAATAAAAACATGCTGGGGAGGTATGCACTCTCTGAGTGCCCTCTAGTTAGTGCTTGAATTGGTTATGTCCCCTGTTCTTTACGATTATAAAGCCTATTCTATTGAGAAGACTTTATGTAAATCTCAAAATAATTGTAACTTAGTTATAGAGTTATTTTTAAAAAGCTGTTAATGTCATGGTTTGTGAGGGGTGCGTGTGTTTTGGTCTTTTCTTTGTGGCTCTCATCCCAGGACGAGATTGAACTCCTTTTCAATCAGATTCTTTACCCAGCTGGCTGATTGAACTGGGGCAGCGCTTCCCCAGACACTATATAAGCCGGAAGTCCGCCACGCCTCCTTTGCTAGCGTGTCTGTTTGTAGCTAAACACTATAGCCGAAGATATCTCTAGTCAGGATTTGTGTGACTTTATATCTTACAGTTATTTTTGGAGCTCCTTCTTCTTTAGGAATTTTCTCTTTTCTACTTTTTTTCTCTCTCACATTGCTTCCGTTTTTTTCGGACTATTATACGTCCTTTGGAAGAGCGAGTACTTTCTGGTGGTCTGTATAATTCTCTGTGTTTGTATTGTGTCCGTGCTGCTCGTTCTCTCTCTGGCCGCTGATCTTGGCCTCTCAATTTTACCAGCCATTACAGAACACTGTAGCCAGCATGAAGTCGTCAGTGGCAGCTGCGTTAGAGAAAGTTGTGGCTAATCAACAAGCAGTTCTCTCTGGGTATGGCAAGGGTCTTTATAGCCTGAACAATCAGCGGGCAGAGTTGGCGGAGAAAGTCCGCCTTCAGGAGAATGCCATGCAGAGACAGGAAAAACGTTCTGTCTCACTGAGAGTATTAGAGACTTTTCTACTCAGATTACACAGAATGTTGCACAAGCACAATCTGTACACCTTCCCCGAGAGCCTAAACTCCAGTTACCCCCAAGATATGGAGGCGAGACAGGAAGACGTAAAGATTTCATTGCCCAATGTGAAATATTTTTTAAAGCGCAGCCTTCACGGTTCATGAATGAAGAGTCTCGGGTTTCATTTATTTTATCCCTGTTGACCGATACAGCACTCACTTGGGTCGGGCCACTTATTCGATCTAATTCACCGGTCGTGAATACAGTGGAGACTCTCATTACAGAAATGGTATCGGTGTTTGATCAGGATGTTTGTGGTCAGGAAGCGGCTACGCGTTTAATGCATCTGAGGCAGGGCTCTGAAAGTGTCGCGGAATTTTCAATCTCATTTCGCTCCTTGGCAACAGAGACAGGCTGGCCAGAAGCACCTCTTATGACAGTTTTTGTTCATGCTTTGGCTGAGGAGGTTAAGGGCGCTCTGGCTACATTGGAGCCTTGTGTTTCTCTGGATTCGTTGGTTCATACTGCGGTGTGAATTGATAATCGCATCTGCGAACATAACAGGGAGAAACGTACTGCATTGGCTCTTGCTTACAACAGGGTTAATGCTCCTCGCAGCGTGCATACAGCTCCAATTCCGCCCACTGAAATTTCCACTCCTGGCGAGCCCATGTAGGTTGATGGCTCATATGAGAGCCGGGCGCGTAAGCCTGTTCGCAGACGTATAATCTGCTATAATTGTAACAAACCGGGACATATCCGTCCATGCTGCCCTGAGCTTCAGGGAAACGGGAAGTCCCTCTAGCGGTATGGGGGTCACTGGAAAGACAGACCCAATTTCCCTTCTGAACTTTAATTCCTGTAAAATTGACTGTGGGGAGACAGAGAATATTTATTGAGGCTTTCATGGACTCTGGTGCCATGGACTGTTTTATGGATGCTTTGGACAGTCGCCCGCTGGGAACTGCATTTATAACGGAGGTCTCGGAATCATTGACTATGTTCGTCCCTTTTTGAGGAGGTCCGGTTTTTTATGATCAGTTCCCCTGTTTTCCCTGTCGTTTTAGGACACTCTTGGCTACAGGAACATAGGCCTCACATCCTTTGGGGGAGTCAAATTAACCCGGTCTTCCAGTGGGGCACTGATTGTAGGTCCCACTGTAGGGGGAGTTTGGCGTGTCATCCCAGGCATCAACTTATGGGGGAGGCCGATGCCTGGAGTGATTCTGAGGAGTTTGTCTCGCACAACCCTCCTAGTCTAGAAAAAGAGGCGGAGGAGGGGTTGGAGTGGGATCCTGAATTTGACTGGCGGCAGCCAGAGGAGGATTGCGATTAGGAGGATTTCTCTGACTCGGAATCAGACATAGAGATGGCAGGTTCCGAACAGGGTGAGAATATAGGGCCTGCTCTGAACTTTTGTCTGCCTCCTAATGTTCCTAACGATTATGCTGATCTTTTTAGCAAGCATTGGGTTTCGACTTTATCTCCTCATCGCTTGTACGATTGCGAGATCAATCTCTACCCAGGTACCACTCCCCCCAGGGGTTCATTATACTTGCTGTCAGGGCCTGAGCGAAGGGCCATGCGAGAATATATTCAGGAGGCTCTGGTTAGTGGATTTATTCGGCCCTCCACGTCTCCTGCCAGAGCGGGTTTCTTTTTTGTGGGCAAAAAGATGGCAGCCTGACACCCTGTATTGATTACAGGGGCTTGAATAATATCACCATTAAAAACCGATACCCCCTTCCGTTGATGAACTTTGCGTTTGAACGTCTGCAGGAGGCGTCGTTTTTTACCAAGCTAGACCTCCGGATGCTTATAACTTGGTTTGGATCCGGGAGGGGGATGAGTGGAAAACCGCATTTAATATGCATGACGGGTACTACGAATATTTGGTTATGCCGTTCGGATTGGTTAACACCCCCTCTGTATTCCAGGCACTCGTTAATGACGTCCTCCGAGAGATATTGGAGAAATTCGTCTTTATCTACCTTGACGATAATCTGATTTTTTCCTCAACTCTCTCGGAGTATAAACAACACATCAGACAAGTGCTTGAGGCCCTCCTTAAAGCCAAGCTTTTTGTCAAGGCTGAAAAATGCATTTTTCATGCCCAGACAGTCTCGTTTCTTGGCTTCATTGTGTCTGAAGGGTCGGTCCGCATGGATGTTGACAAGGTGGCAGCGGTCAGGAATTGGCCTGCCCCTCAAACCGTCAAGGAAGTTCAACAGTTTTTGGGCTTTGCTAATTGTCATAGGAGGTTTATCCGTAATTTTAGCGTGGTAGCTGCCCCCATTATTGCACTCACTAAGAAGAATACCTCCTCGTCGTTTTCTTAGTCTCCAGCAGCTGAGGCTGCTTTTCAGGAGTTGAAGAAACAATTTAGCTCGGAGCCCATTTTCATTTTGCCCGACCCCTCCCTCCCATTTGTTGTGGAGGTGGATGCGTCGGAGGTCGGGGTGGGTGCCATTTTGTCCCAGCGCCCCCTTCGGGACAATAAGTTGCACCCATGCGCCTACTTCTCCCGATCGTTGTCGGCGGTCGAACGGAATTACAGCATTGGTGACCGGGAGTTGTTGGCTGTCAAGTTGGCGTTAGAAGAGTGGCGCCATTGGTTGGAGGGGGCTGAACATCCGTTTGTGGTTTGGACAGATCATAAAAATCTCATCCAACAGACTAAGAGACGTAATTCCCGGCAGGCGCGGTGGTCCTTGTTTTTCAATCACTTTAACTTTACGTTAACCTATCGCTCGGGTTCTAAAAACATCATGCCTGACGCCTTGCCGCAGATTTACGACCGCTCTGGTCGCGATCCTATTCCTGAGCCGGTTATCCCGGCAGCTCAGATTGTGGCTCCCATTTAGTGGGACGTCGAGTCTGTTGTGCAGGATGCCTTGAGATCTGATCCAGGTCCTGGTGGGGAGCCGCCTGGCTGTTTGTTTGTTCCGGTAGCAGTACGGTCCCAAGTTCTCCAGTGGGGGCACTCTTCCCGCCTGGCGGGTCACCCGGGGGTTCATCAGACCAAGCAGTTCTTGGCCTGACGATTTTTGGTGGCCCAGCATGATTGAGGACAGCCGGGAGTTTGTAGCGGCGTGCTGTATCTGCGCTAGGAACAAGGTTTCCCATCTCCCCCTCTCTGGTCTGTTGCGGCCGTTGCCTGTCCCCAAGCGCCCGTGGAGCCATATCGCTCTGGATTTTGTTACGGGTCTGCCTAGTTCTGAAGGCAACATGGTCATCTTGGTCATGGTCGACCGCTTCTCTAAGGCCGCCCACTTTATTGCGCTGCCCAAGCTGCCTTCGGCGTGGGAGACGGCCCTTCTTGTTGTGGACCATGTGTTCCGGCTGCATGATCTCCCTCAGGATGTGGTTTCTGACCGGGGCCCACAATTTACGGCTAAATTCTGGCGTGCTTTTTGCAACCAGTTAGGGGCCACCGTGAGCCTTTCATCTGGTTTCCACCCTGAGACTAACGGGCAGACAGAGCGAACCAACCAGTTGCTGGAGAATACTCTTCGGTGTTTAGTGGCTGACAATCCATCTTTGTGGAGTCATTTTTTGGCATGGGCCCAATATTCCCACAATTCACTATGCAACTCCTCCACAGGCTTTTCCCCGTTTGAGGCTCAGTTGGGTTATCAGCCTCCGCTGTTTCCAGAGACTGAGAGGGATTCAGAAGTTCACTCGGTCAATCACTTTGTTTGGCGTTGTCAGTCAGTCTGGGCCAGGGTCCATTCCTCTTTGTTGCGCTCTGGACGGAAACAGAAGACTGCCGCAGATAGAAGGCGCTGTTTGGCCCCATCTTATCGGGTTGGCCAAAGAGTTTGGCTTTCCACTCGGGACCTTCCCTTAAGAGTGGAGTCACGGAAGTTGGCTCCCCGCTTCATTGGTCCTTTTAAGATGGAGGATCAACCCTGTCACTGTCCAGTTAAAGCTCCCTAGATCCTTGCGTATCCACCCCTCTTTTCATGTCTCTAGGCTTAAACCGGTTAGCATTAGCGTCCTGGCACCAGTCGACAAATCCCCGCCGCCGCCGCGGATGATTGAGGGTGGGCCGGTTTACACAGTGCGTCGTATTCTGGCCGAGAGGCGTGTGGGTTGTGGGGCCCAGTTTTTAGTTGATTGGGGGGGGTATGGTCCTGAGGAGTGGTGCTGGGTTCCTTCTCAGGATATCCTTGATCCCACCTTTATCTCAGAGTTCCGTGCACGGGGTTCTCTGGGAACGTCTGGAGCCGTCCCTTAGAGAGAGGGTCCTGTCATGGTTTGTGAGGCGTGCGTGTGTTTTGGATTTTTCTTTGTGGCTCTCGTCCCGGGATGAGATCAAATTCCTTTTCAATCGGATTCTTTACCTAGCTGGCTGATTGAACTGCGGCGGCACTTCCCCAGACTCTACATAAGCCGGAAGTCCTCCACGCCTTCTTTGCTAGCGTGTCTGTTTGTAGCTAAGCACTATAGCCGAAGATATCTCTAGTCAGGATTTGTGTGACTTTATATCTTACAGTTATTTTTGGAGCTCCTTCTTCTTTAGGAATTTTCCCTTTTCTACTTTTTTTTTCTCTCGCGTTGCTTCTGTCTTTTTCAGACTATTATACGTCCTTTGGAAGCGCGAGTACTTTCTGGTGGTTTGTATAATTCTCTGTGTTTGTATTGTGTCCGTGATGCTCGTTCTCTCTCTGGCCACTGCACTTAGCCTCTCAATTTTACCAGCTTTTACAGTTAATTTATGGATGTGAGGCTCATACAGGCACAAGCACTGCCACTGAAAAGTTTTGAATCAGTTGTCATCAAGTAATTATTGCTATTTTAATAAATAAGTTCAGATAATCCTAAATTGTTTAAGAAAAATTTTAAGATGTTTCATTTATTATCTCAAATATTCATTTAGAATGTACAATTTTTTAACGATAATACTTCGAGTAATACTAATGCAAATCAGTATTTGATGAGTAATCACTATTTTATAAAAACTATTTTAGTGATTTCTTACCAAATTTACCCTTGTGAGAGTTAATCAGTGCTTTGCATATTCTTGCCATTAGGAAAATTAGTTGTATTAATCACAAACTGTACAATCGAGGTGATCCCACAACAGCTTTATTAGGTTTAAATCAGGTGACTGAGCTTGCCATCCATATGTAATTTCTCTTACCAAGGGTCCCTACAGAGTTTGTATTCATGCTGTGAGTTGTTGCCATGTTATAGCACAAAGTGTCTTCCATTTAATCTGTGCGAAAATCACAAGTGATTTGAAACCTCGGAACTATAGTGTTTGTGTCATGGAAGTGTGTATTTGAATTGTTTTGTCTTGTTTTGTTTTGAACTCCTGTTTTTATTATGTCTAGCACATCTTCTCGATATGCCCAATGCTTTTCATTGTTGTCAGGTGTTAATGTTAAACCAGAAGCAATAACTGAGAAGGTGCGGATGTCACTCACTCTATGGTTGCTTCATTGTTGACAGTCCCTTGGTTAAAAGTAAAACAAAACAAAACAGGTTTCTGCTCTGATGCACTCTGTGCTTTTTCTATCCAGTCTAATGCAGATCTTTGGAGGATTAGCCGGACGGTGACTGCTTCCTTGGATGAGTGCTGTCTCCCTCTCCTATCACTTCAGAGCAGATTTTCAGTCAGGAAGAAACAGAGATAGGCTGGAGGGGAAAGTTTCAAACTCAGAGTTTATGCTCTTTCTAGTTGGTTGCTTGCTACTCATTTTTTTTCTGTTCGAATGACTTCTCGCGCTCGCTCTCTGATTAGAACTTGCACTCATGGTTAGACAGAGCAGTGTGTGCACCAAAAATGCAAAACTGTCCTATTTAGCTTGAGCCACGTCTCCATGTGATATAAACCCATTTGATTGACATGGATGAGCTGCGGAAGCTTCTAGATATGAGATGACAGTGAATGGTTTCACTTGCCTAATTTTAAAAGTGAAGGAAAGCAGACAGGGAGCAAGTGAAGCGAACAGTTGGGGAGGTGTTTGAATAAGAATCCTGCTTTTGATACCAAAGCCACATATTCACAGTTTTAGAGGGCCTGAGCAGATGTAGACAACTGCCCCCAACTGAGCCATGATCCTTTGAAGGAGGTCTGCACAACCTGAATGGATATGCATATCATATCTGTATAAATCCTATGTGTCGAGGTTGCTACCTTATTACTGTCTCTATGCAGTTTCTGTCATGCTGCTGATTTCTCCTCATTATACTCAATTGACAGTTCATTTATAAGCTCACATGCAGGCCTGGTAGGCCTATTTTTTGGAAGGCTTGTGGTGATGAGTTCTAGGGGGTAAAAATAGAGAACAAGGTTATTACTCTCTACACGTACGTCCTCACCCTTGTTACTCCAATCTTTCAGTGGAAGTTTACTGGATTTGAGTTAAATTGGATCCCTCAGTACCATAGCCTGGAATGAGATAAACCAGAAGCAATTTACCTAGGTTTTCAGAAGCCTGCTCCTCAAAGTGCCGCGTGGTTCCTGTCTCATGGTATTATGGCTGGAGCTGTGTCCCAATGCACTGCCTAATGCTGGAGCTTCAGCAGCCTCGGGTTAATTACAGGGCCATGCCCTCCACTAATATTAACACCCTTCGTAAATATTAGCTATTATCATATGACGTGAGGATTTGCTCTCTCCTGATTGGTCAGGGCGAGCTCTGCCGGTCACTGTAAACCGCAATATTCACCACACGAAAGTTTGCGAGAGGTGAATATAACAATCCGACAACCTCAAGCGAAAAATAGATTACGCTTCCCAGCTGGAGTTACTGACAGTGCCCGTATTTTGCGTCTCTTCGTCCGTATGAGGAGTTTTACATTAGATTTGTCGCCTTTCTCTTATTTTATATTTTCAAGTAGAGTCATATAATAAAACAATGATTGACTTCAGTTATCGGTGAATCCAATGGTTTATCCTCCTTGGCGAATATCACTTGCCCAAGGTCGATAAATCGTTGGATTCACCTCAACTGTAGTCAATAATTGTATAATAATTTATCACAATAATGTGGTTACTTTTGATCCCCCCAAACCTTTTTCAAAATATTAAAATCGAACCTTGAATTTCAAAAAAATGTTGAAGGAATAAAATACGTTTTTGTATCAAATTCAGTTTTTTCCCCAAAAACATAAAGTATGTGCCACAATCATTGGTAACTCGTGAAACTCTAATAAGAGAAATCCAAAAATATTCCAATTCATATTTTACTTCTTTTTTTTTTTTTTTTTTTTACTTTAAGTTGTATTCAGACTGTTGGTGTCTGGCTGGCCTGTCTGGAATGTAATGAAGTGGAAAAGGTGGATTTCCCGGATGGTAAGGACTGGACTTTTACAGGAAGTGTGTTATCTGACCTTGCGCTAATAAAGGTTAAGATGCCTTTAGGCAAATTATGACTTAGGGAAAAGTCAGCGTGCATAAGCTATTGGAGGAGTAAAAGGCAGACATAGACACAGGTGAGATTTATAAGTGATTTGATTTCAAAAAATGTAATATGTCTCATAATTTACAACGTTGTAGAATATTTTATTTAACCAGGGAAGTCCCATTGAGATTGAAATCTCTTTTTCAAGGGAGCCCTGGGGGTTGAAATGGGGAGGGAGAGGGCAATTTGCACAGCCAATTAGATCAGGGGATGATTAGGTGGCAGGTCGAAAGAGCCAGGGAGGGACTTTAGCCATGACACCGGGGAACTCCCTACTCTTATCGAAGAGTGTCATAGGATTTTTAATGACCACTGTGAGTCAGGACCTCGGTTTAACGTCTTATCCGAAAGACGGCGTCTCCTTCAGTACAGTGTCCCTGTCAGTGCACTGGGGATTATTCCACCAGAGGGAAGATCGCAACCTACTGGCCCACCAACACCTCTTCTAGCAGCAACTTGGTTTTCCCAGGTGGTCTCCCATCCAAGTACTAACCAAGCCCACACCTGCTTAGCTTCAGCCACGCAGCTGGAGCAGATCAAATAGTGGTATGGCTGCTGGCATAAAAGTTATAAGTATAAGTAAGTATAAGTGGTAATAGTAATATACACAGAATAGCACTGAATCAGTGATTTTGCACTACTGAAATGCTTACTTTGTGCTCTTTTGGTGACAAAGGTCTTCATTGTGTGCAATTAGGTCCCATCTCTCACAGATAAATGTGCTTATTCTTCATGTACACTACCGGTCAAAAGTTTTAGGACATCCCAATTTTTCCAGTTTTTTATTGAAAATTATGCAGTTTAATGTCTCATTGTACTCTGGAATGAAGGCATAGACATGATAGAACAAATTAACAATCGAAGTTAAAAAAGAAACCATGGAATCAATTTATAAACCAAAATGTATTTTAAACTTTTGACTCAAAGTAGCCACCTTTGGCAGATATAACAGCTGAACACACTCGAGGCATTCTTTCTACAATGGAAATCAAATATTCTTCAGAAAGTTCTTCCCAACTCTGTTGCAGAATTTTCCATAAATGTGTGGCACTTGTAGGTTGCTTTACTTTCATTCTTCTGTCCAGTTCATCCCAAACCACTCGATGGGGTTTAAGTCTGGAGACTGTGCTGGCCACTCCATGTTTTCAAGCTTACCATCTTGTTCTTTTTTCCTAAGGTAGTTCTGGCAGAGCTTGGACTTATGTTTTGGGTCATTATCTTGCTGTAGGATGAACCCCTGACCAACTAGGCACATACCAGAGGGTACTGCATGGCGCTGCAGAATGCTGTGGTAGCCGTTTTGGTTCAGGGTGCCTTTCACTCTATAAGTCACTGACCCTGGATCCAGCAAAACAGCCCCAGACCATCACGTTTCCTCCTCCATGTTTGACAGTTGATGGCACACACTGAAGAACCATCCTTTCACCTACTCGACGGCGTACAAAAAACCTGGGTAACCTTACTTTTTGTTTAAAACTTCTGACAGTTCACTACTTACCTTTGTACCATTTCAAGCTATTCGTTGGACTGGAAGTGCATAATTTTCAATAAAAAAACTAGAAAAATTGGGCATCCTAAAACTTTTGACCGGTAGCGTATATAACTTAGTGGGCTCAAGACAGGCCAAACACCAGGAATGGGGCCTTGTTGCAGGAAATTCAGTGTAAGCCTATTGGTGGTAGCAGCAGAGCTGCAAGATGACTGAGTATTGATGGCTCAATTTGGGGGGTATGTCAACAGTTTTAATGCAAAGAAATGAGATTGATTGTTTGATTTGTATGCATCTCATGTCAAGGTAAAAACGGGAGTATTGAAAGGAGGGTTTTGCTTGGAAAGTGGAAGCTGTTAGTGCCAGAACTTTCATGACTAACACCCCCACTCCTAATGAGGAATTATACCCAGTGGACGAAGTGGAACACAGAAGTTTCCTGTACCCTTATCCAGCAGTTGAATGACGTGGATCAATTCTTTCTTGGACGTATTTCTATTCATAGTAGTGACCACTGATGACTCAGAAATTTCAGGGAAACAAGTCAGTAATAACTATGTTGTGTTCATTTCATGTTAGGTTTTGAAATTAACTGATTCTGGAGACAGGTCATGCTTTGTCTCTTCCATTTTAAAGATTCAGCTCTCAAATTCATGACGAGCCCAACTCCACTGTCTTGATTTGTTCACCCAGCTGAAAAGCAAATATAATTTACAGCAATACTTTATCATTTGTTACTTCTTTTGGGGTGCTACATGTGTCAAAAGTATCACAAAAAGTTCACAGCCACTCTTTGAGAATATTTTTTTTTTCTTTCTGTAAAAATTGATTTCATGGAGTTGTGCCCTTACTGAACTCACTGACGCTATTGTGAGGTAGTGGTGTCAGTGTTTCTACAACTGTACTGTAGTTATTATTTATTAAGCAGAAACTGCAGAACTCCACAGTGGCCATTAGACAGAGTAATTGGTACATGATTGAACGGTTCTCTTGACACACATAGCCAGTATTTTCAGTTTATTTTCAGTGCAAAAGTGCATGTTCCTTTCTTGCTGGATGCTTTGATCAAAAAAGTGATTTTGATTTGAGCTTTGTGGTCCATTCGGTGGATACAAAAAGCTCTTTATTAGCTGCTTTCAAATTTGCTGTTGCAAGACCAGGTCAGATGGATAACACTCGCACTTTGGTCTGTATTTTGATGCTTTTTTTTTTTTTTTTTTTTTGCCCACCACCACCCCCCCTCTTTGGAGGACGACTTTATTTTTATTCTCAATTACAAATGTCATATCAAAAACATAATGGTCATAACGGTGTCGCCCTCTCTGAGGGAGGAGCTGTGCAATTATCAAAAACGAGAGAAAAAGGAAAGAACGGAGAAAAAAAGAGAAAAAGTTGGAGCAAAACAATGGGCTAACGTTACAACCAAATGGGGGGCTGACATTGATACAGACAGGACAAAACCAACAGACATCAACATGCGTATACAGGACACCAACTTAAGAAGCAAAACACACCAACAGACGCAGACATAGACAGGAAGAAAGCGAAGTAACTATACACGAAAGACAAGTAGATTTTTTTTAAGTAAACAGTGATTACAAGCTTTTTTTGTTGACGCAAGAACACAAACTTGACAAAAAAAGAGTGGTGGTGAAAGTGGAGTGCAATGCATGAGGTAATGTAGATGGGGTAAGGATGTATTTAGGTTGTGTATTCATGCATGTGTTTGGGTGGCTGAACAATAATTGATAAATAAAATAAATAGATGAACAAAACAAGTCAATATTTAAGTTTAGGGTCTGTAAGTAATGAAAAGGAGAGAGAAAAAGAAGAAAAATATATACTTATATAAAACAATCATCCAATGAGCAAATAATAATAAAAAACAATAATAAATGAGTAAATATGCCAATGAGTATAAATGGGTCTATTGTTAAATTAAGAGGATGGTTATCTTTGGAACCTGTGGTCTTATACGTGGCATTGATCGAGTGTTGTGTCCTGTTGTATGTTAAGATGAGTAAAGAATGAGTGCCAAATTTCATTAAAGACTAACATATTATTTTTGAGAGCAGTTATTCTTTCTTTTGAAATGTATTCTGTAAGAGAGTTGAGCCAGTGAGATATGTGAATAGAACTTTTAGATTTGCAGTTTTGGAAAATTATGTTCTTGGCGACAGTTAGAGAAATGAGTAATGGGTTTTTGTATTTGGATGGTAGGGCTATGCATGTTGTATCTCCTAACAGGCAAAGTGATGGGGACATTGAGACTCTGCAGCCCAAGATAGCAGTGAGTTTCTCAGTGATTGCAGTCCAAAAGGAGTGAACTGGTGGACAGACCCAAGTGGCATGCAGATAGTGGCTACTCAGAGTGCATTGTTAGCAGGTGTCTGTAGCTGTGTTTCCATCCAACTTGTATTGCAAATCTTAATCGAATTTTTGTTAATGCGGCAAAAGGAAAAGCGCATTTGTGTGCGTTTCCATCCACTTCAGTTATGCGCTTTTGTTTCACGAGATAAGCCGAAAGTGCCGTTAGGGGGCGCTAATTCTCGATTCAATTGCCATTGATTCTGCAGAAGAAGACAGCGCACGCTATGACGTCAATAAGCGCGACGAACGAAAAGGAAAACAAACGGGAAAGCTGGAGGCGAAAACGAATGAAAGTAATCACTAAAGCTAGTGGTTACAAAGTCTTTAACGTTACAGCTAGCACAGTAGTGTAAGGTTACATTTCGCTTCTACTGTATTAACCACTAGCTAGCTAGCTAAAGTGATAACGAACTCTAACGTTATAGCTAGCACACCAATGTTGCGAGGTAGCAAACTAGCTAGCTAGCTTGCCAACGTAGGCAAGCAAAAATGACGTAGATACTAAACGTCATCGTTTAATCGCATAACTTGTTTGCTAACCCGTTTCCACTGCACTAAAGCGCATTTATCTTTATCGATTCGGAAAATTTTCCACCCCCTCCTTGCGCAAAAAAAAACTGATGCGATATTTCAAGTTGATGCGCATTTTGGCTGTTTTCACTCAGGTTTTTTTAAGCGCAAAATGAAAATGCGCATTAAAATAGGTGGATGGAAACACAGCTTGTGTCAGCCAGTCCCATTTTAAACATTTTACTCTGGGTGATATGGAATCTGTGGATGGTTTTGTATTGAGTAAGTTGTAAATTTATGTTAGTAATCATAGAAAAGATGTTTTTATTGATTTGTATCCAGAAATCAGGGTTGGGAGGGAGGTCAAAGTCATTTTCACATTTGATGACTGGGAGTGATATGGCAGTAACTGAGAAGGAGATGAGTTTATAAAGTTTGGAGATTATTTTTTTGTGTTTGTAATTTTCATGATTTCTTCGCTAAGTTTGGATGGTTGGAGAGTACTATTGGTAATATTAATTTTAGATTTGACTAGAGCTGCCGGATAGGTCACTCGGTTAAAGCATCGCATTGTGAAGCAGAAGTGACTATCACGGCGCGGGTTCGAGTCCTGGTCGTACCAACCAGCAGTGGTCGGCAGCTTTTTCAGAGTAGCGCACAATTGGCCATTGTGCTACAGGGATGCAAATTGGGAAGGGTGTGCCGGGAAGGGTAAAATAAGTTGCTTTGTTCGTTGCTTAGGCGCCTCCTGTTGGCCAGACGGGCGCTCGTCAGGAAGATTCTAAGCTTGTTCATGTCTGGGTATCCTCCACCCTCGTTTTGAACTTGCGAAGATTCAACCAATGAGTGTATAAGAAGCAGTGGCTGACAGGCGTGTGCTTCAGAGGAGAGCCGTAAACTGTCTTCACTCTCCTGAATTGGCAACAGGGGGTCGAATATGCGAAAGCCTTGTACGTAGTTCCCCAACTGGACATTCCAGATTTGGGTGGGATTGGAGATGCCAAATTATTTTTTTAAAAATAGAAAAATAAAAGATTTGACTACAGATTTTAATTGTTGATGGTGGAGAAACTGGTCTTCAGCAACCCCGTACTTCTGGATCAATGTGTTAAAGGACAGATATTGGTTGCTTTGGAAGAGGTGATGGAGATGAGTGATTCCTTTTTGTTGCCAAGATGGAAAGTAAAGAGGGGTGTTGTGCAGTTGGAAATCTGGATTGTGCCAGATTAGGCTGTATTTACATGGTGCAAGTGGTGAGTTAGTGATTTTCTTGGCTTTCCACCAGGCTGTCAGAGTTGTGTGGATTGTTGTAATCTTACAGTAATTAAGTTTCTTTATTGATTGTGGTAGGAAGGGGAGGTCTGTGATTGAGATTGTTTTGCATTGATTGTGTTCCAATTCTAACCAGGAGTTGCTGTGGTTGTGCTTATGATTCCATTGATATAAATATTGCAGTTGATTTGCCGGGAAATAGTGAGGAAAGTTTGGTGCTTCCAAGCCACCATGTGATTTTGTATTTTGTAGGGTTGAAAGAGAGATTCTGGGTTTTTTATTATTCCAATAAAAGTTAGTTGTTAACGAGTCTTTTGTTTTAAACCATTTTTCTGTGGGGTGGGGATCGTTGAAAATAGGTAATTAATCTGTGGCAAAATTTTCATTTTAATTGCGGCTATTCGACCTATAAGACTGAGTGGTAGTTTAGTCCAGCGTTTAAGATCATCTTCTATTTTGTTGAGTAACAAAGTGTGATTAAGGTTGAATAACTCTGACAGTCTGGAGGAAATATAAATACCTAGATATTTTATAGTGCCCGTGTGGAGTGGGAGGGGTAGATTTGAGGCTGCAGAATCCCAAGTCATCTTCAGGCAGTGGTAACGCAGTTGATTTATTCCAGTTTATTGTATAGTGTGAGATTGCAGAAAATTTGTTGATGATATTGAAAGTTTCCTGTAGTGACTCTGAGGGGTTTTGTAGATATAATAATAAATCATCTGCATATAAACTAATTTTATTTTGTGAACTGGCATCCTGGATTCCTTCAATTTTATTGTTTTGTCGTATCGCTGCCGCAAGTGGTTCAATGAAAATTGCAAACAGGGATGGAGAGAGTGGGCACCCTTGCCTGGTTCCCTGATGGAGTGTCAAGTGTGGTGAGGTGATCCCATTTGTGATTATTGTGGCCTTGAGTGAAGTGTACAGCGTTTTTATCCAATGGATGAACGACTCTCCAAAACCAAATTTGTGTAGAGTATTGAATAGAAAGGTCCAGTTAACTTTATCAAATGCTTTTTCTGCATCTAGAGATATGATTATGCTTTTGTTTTGTTTTTGTTGTGATATTTTGATTAAGTTGAAAAGCCTGCGAATTTTATCTGATGCACATCTGTTTTTGATGAAACCTGTCTGGTCAGGGTGGATTAAGATGGGGGTGACTGTCTCTATTCTGGTTGCAAGTGTTTTGGTGATCATTTTGAGGTCAGTATTGATTAATGAAAGCGGACGATAGCTGGACGGGTGAGTTGGGTCTTTATTGGGTTTCAGCAAGAGTGTCATAACAGCAGTGTTCGTGTGTGGGTATAGAGGAGTTCGCTTTGGCTTCTGTAGTTATTCTATGAAACAGTGGTGATAAAATATCCCAAAAATGTTATAGTATTCAACCGGAAATCCATCGAGTCCAGGTGATTTATTGTTTGGCATTTCTTTTCAAGCTTTAAGAAGTTCTTCAATGGTGATTGGTGCATCTAAAATGTCTGCTTGTGCTTTAGTTAGTTTTGGTCGTTCAAGGTTATTTAGAAAGGTATCTATTTCTGATTGACTAGGTTCATGATTGGAAGAGTATAAGTTGCTATAAAATTTATGAAAGACATAATTTATTTCCTGTTGATTTTGAGTGATGTTACCTGAAGAGTCGCATATTGATGGGATAAGGGTTTGCTCTTTTTTGTGTTGTAGCAGATTTGCCAGATATTTACTTGATTTATTGCTGTATTGAAAGTATTTATATTTGAGTTGTTGAATAAGGAACTGTGTTTTCTTGTGAATGATCATTTCCAGTTGAGTTTTAAGTCGGCTCAGTTCATTTTGTATTTGATCAGAGGGGTTATTGATATGTAGATCTGTTAGATGTTTAATTCGTTGCTGTAATGTATTTTCTAATTCCTGTTGCTGTTTTTTTTTTTGTGTGATGAATATGATATGATTTTACCACGTATTACTGCTTTACCTGTTTCCCATGTCAGTGACAGTGAGACTTTTGGAGAGTCATTTGCATTTTTTTTCTTAAAAGAGACACTGTGCTGCTTTATTACAACCATCAGGTCTGAGAAGTCTGCCTTTCTAACCTTCACTACACCTGCAGCAATCCTTTAAATGTCCTTTAAAGGGGGATGTGACAAAATGTGGCAATAGAGACTTGCTGACTGCGCTGTGGAGATATTAAAATTAACCACGGAACAATGAATAATATTTCTCTGCGATTGCATTTCATTTGAAGTAGTCTCTGAGTACAGCAAAAATATGTTACAAACTACTTTTGAACAACAGCATGAATTGAGCATGAATATATTGTGTTAGCAGAAGGAAAGCTATGTCTCTTTTGCACGAGTTGATCACAGAAGTAGCCTATAAGATGTATACCATGGGTCATTGCTTTCTTGCGGGAAGACATTCCTCGGTCAAGTGAAGCATGCCTGTGTAAGTACAATACCATCATCATGATGAGATAGCTATCTACAGCATACATCGTAATGTTGCTGGAATAAGTTTGATATTTCATTACCATTGTGTTTGGAAAAAGCAGCTTGTATGATATTCTAAAAAAAATTGGTAATATGAAGTTTTTATGTCATGGTGTAAATGGACTTCTTTGTTCCATTTGGCACTAATGTAGACTTTATATTCACTTGAAATTTTTGCATGTAGTTAATTTTATAATGGTGGCGTCACACTCATGTCACATTCAGACTCTGTGGGTGTTTCACACAACCTATGACCATTTTTTACGGGGGAGTTGTTGTGTTTATGAGTTCACTCATGCAGTACATGCAGGCATGTACATTCATATACATCCAACTATATCTAAGAACTTTGGCTACCAAGACAGTGGCCACACTGGTGTATGCCATATTAATGTGAGCACATGCATAGCACAGGTATGAATAGGGATGATGACGAGGTTCTGCGTGTACTGCAAAATTGTATACAAAGAGCTAAGAGGCTAATTAGAATATAAGGAGTGGTCCGCAAATTCCAGACTAAAACAGACTTCGTATCCATGGGGGAGAAGTCACTTGAGTTGGGTTCTACCTCCATCTAGTTTTTGGTTGAGGGCTGACATTGAGGCCGGAAAAGGAGCTGTCAGGGTTGCCGTGGAAACTGTAACAGAGAAAATTGCCCTTCATCACCGGGAGAAAGGTGGTTGACACAGAAGGGGAGCGAGGCTGCTGACGACCTGAAGAAAAGTGCATTTAATATGGCGCAGGATAAAAAGAGCTTTTCCAATTCACTCTTTTCATTGTTATTTCCACCACAGATGAAGAATAAATGAGTTTTATATTTGCCATTTACATTCAAGGACAAGCTACCGTAATAAATGTGGTTTCAGAAGTGATTTTGACGTTCCGTTCATTCACAGTTACTTTTTCATGGCCTCCATAGTGTGTTTCCATAAATCCTGAAGGGAGAGAGCTTCTTAGGATTTTTACTCTGAAGTTTGGTTCTCTTGACTGGAGCTAACTATTTTATTTTGTTCTGGTACGATGACATTATCATCATTACCATGCACTTGACTGACTGCATATTAGCCCTATTATTTAAGAACTGGGGCAGAAGTTTTTTGTCACAGTAGGTTATGAAATCCTAAAGAGACAACAAATACTATAGATGTGTGCAACGCCACACCTCCAACCCTCTAACTCACCAGCCTATCAAGACCCGGACTGCATTCCACACTCCACTTGATTGTCTGCATCTGTTCCCTATTGTCTCTTGGCAGTAGTGTTCTCTATATAAGAGAGACCTTTGCGCTTTTGGTGCGAAGTCTTGTAAGCCTCAGGTTTCACTATAGTCTTGCTTAGAGTTACATTGTGCATGTTTGCGTGTTTATGCAAAAACTCTTTAAATAAGCGCTGTTCCTTTCTGTAATAGGGTCAGTGCTTCTATTGTTATCCAGAAAACTTGCGTCCTCATTGCTTTATATTTGTAATACATTAGTACTGTTGTCATAGCCCCAGTTATTACCAATATTATTACCCAGAAACCTTGCTTCCTTGTTCATCTGTATTTTGTTCTACTGTGCCTTCCTGCTGTGCCATGAAGGCATAATAAACCAGATCCATCTTTGCACCTGAGTCCAATTCTACAAAAATTCTTGATCATTGTGCTCTTTCACCAGTGCTCAGGGTCAACCCTTACAACATGTTTATGAAACTGGTGAGGGATAGTGCGGGACACCCGGGTCACTTAATGATTTAAATTGAATGAGGCAAAATAAGGTTGTAAAATGTGAATTACAAAATCCTGAGGAAATTTTTAAAATACATATATTTGAAATAGAACATGAGAGGCTTTGTTATAGTAAATAATGTCATTGTAGTGATTTGATTGCAGGCACAAGCTGAAGGCCACTGCTGTAGATCAACACAACCGTGATATAATTACTATTACATACAGGCCTCAATTGTTATGCTGCTTTTTTAGAAACAATTTAGTGGTTTCACCTAAGTTAACAGATGGAAATAAAGTTGTGATTAACAGTTTTGATTGCTCTCCGAAAAAGTAGTTCCACAAGTGAAAACTTAATTCTTAGCAATGCAAACCAATCTGAGGGTTTGCATTGTGAGGACTTGAATCTGTATCATTAACCTCATTAACTTTTGCTCCGTTTTTGCTTTCTTCCTCAGACTAACTCGAATGAAATGTTATATTGGTTAGAATATCCATTTTTATTCACACAGATAATTGATAAAATGAGCTATTGTCTGTGTCAGCTAACTTGACAGAAGCAGAAGGGGTAGTTAATCAGCTGTTAGCTTAACAGCCACTTAAGCGGACTTGTAAGGGATAATCTACAGCAAGCTGGATATTATAACACAATAAACCCCAACAGGGTGATGCACGACCCCAACACAAAGTGGGTTTTTATATGGCTATTTTTTTTTTTAATGACCTTTGATCATTAAAAAAGAGGCAAAAGTGGTCTAGTTAACTTAGTTAATGTTACTATACATCCTGTCACGCTAAGCATAACTAACCAATGGTCCCTGGTATTTCTGTTTGCAAAAGTGAGTTGATATCCTGTTGTCAATTTTTCATTTGTTTCTCTGCAGAGCTGGGTGAAGCAGCTTTCTGAAATTATGTTTCTGTTGAGATGTTAGAGGGCTAACAGAAAATCCGCCATAATGTCTTAACAGGAGTTTTTGTCTTGTAAGGCTTTGAAATGATATTTTTTGCTCAAAGATACAAAAAGTTGAGGCCACCATATTTTGATGAGTGTTTGCTTGACCAGAGAGATTGGAGTTAAAAAAAAAAAAAAAAAAAACCTCACTGGCAGTTTATACAGCTAAAATGTAATAGAGATGAGATTTCAAATATTTCTAAGATTTTTTTTTTTTTTGTTCAATTATTATCTTCAATTCCAATAAGAGAGTGGATTTCACTGCTTTTTAGCTAATATTCAAATCGGGTGCCAATAGTAGTTGAGGGCACTCTTGCTAGCCTATCTAAATCGGCTAACTTGGCAAATCAAGCATTTTCTTGTTACTCTTGAATTACTGCGCTCCATGTGACTACTTTTCCATGAAATCTTGTTTTGGCAGAAAACCATCCCCTCGGACCTGCATAATATTGAAACTCATTCAGGAATGAAGACAGACTCAATTGTATTGATCCCCTAATGCTGATTGGTAAATATGTTTGTTTCCCACTGGTGATTTGGAGTTGGTCAGAGCAGATGCTGTGATGGGATTTTTTTTTCTATTAATTACCCATGTGTAATATTAGGACATTTTGTTTGTAGTCTTATGCCTCTAACATATTCAAGTTGGAGAACAAGAGAGATGATTTAATACAGCATTACTGATTCATTTCCGTCGTAATTATTTTTTCATTATTGTAAAAAGGCAAAGTCATCTGTGTCTGTTCGTTGTTTAATTCATGACATTTTATTTCTCCCCTCACGTTCTCTCTCTGATTCAGATGGAGTGTGTGTGTGTGTGTGTGTGTGTGTGTGTGTGTCTGTGTTGTGGGGGGGGGGCTTGTATAACTATACTTACGAGAGCTGACTCTTGAGAAACCACAGATGTTGTGAGGAAATTTGGGGTTGTGAGGACATTTTGGGTTAAACCTCACAGGGTGTTATGGAGGATTACAGCTGATCGATTAAAGTTAGAGTCACGGTTACAATTAAGGATACATCACGGCTAAGGTTATGATTAGTGTTAGGTGTAATTCGGTCAAGGGTATGGTTTGGGAAAGGCTGTGGAGAATGAATGTAAGTCAATACAGGGTCTTCATAACTATAGTAGAAACGTTTGTATTTACAGTATGTGGTTAAGTGCATATGATTTTCCAATTCATGATTTAAGCATTTCTGAAAGGTTGAAATGCTTTAAAAGTTGAAAACATCAAGACACGGTCGAACATGTGAAGGTGTGGACTCATGACCAGGGGTTGGGCAAGATTTCCTTGCACCAGATGAGGCCCCGTTGAACCATAAGCCATACTGATGTTTTCAACGGAGGTTTTTCGGAAGTGTAAGCTACTATATGCATTACACATTACCGCTGTCTCCCTGATGTTCAATAAAATGCATTATAACATTGTTCTTGCAAAACTACCTACTGCTGCATGCCAGTAATCTCCTGCCTCTTTTAGTGCTGGTGTCATCTGTTTAATAGGGAAACAGATTCATACGGTAAATGGGCTTACAGTGTTTATTGAGCTGAAGAGGGGCAGGGGATGGGTTAATGTGTCATGTGATGCTGACAGGATGTCTTTGCAGTAGTCTGTGCCATGCTCAGATTGTTCCACAAAGTCACAATCTACTCATCTACATTACTCATATCTTTTTTTTTTTTTTTACCAATTTCCCTGTTTAGTACTCTTGCAGTAACTTAAGGGTATGCTTCACTTGCTGGGGACAAAAGTAATTTCCACAGGAACCGTAATTCATTACTGCTTCCAAAAGATCACTAAATATGTTTTCTCAGGGCCAACAAAAAATACATGATGAAATGGAGAAAAAGCATAGTCAAAAGTCTCCCTTTGCTTACAATGTTCTGATGCTTTGAATTCTTCACACCCTGGTAAAAGTTAATATTGTTCTTGCTGGTCTTCTTGCGTTATTGATCGTTTTTCCAAGCCTGTGCACTGCTGCCCTCATTAAACCGTGATTCTTCCCAGCCAGGTACCTGAGGAAGTTAGACTCCTCACAGTCAGAATGAGTGGATCATGCAAACACTTGTGCTGGATGCCTGTAAGTTATGTGAAGGTGTGTTAAAGCAGCATTATTCAAGGTCTTCTTCACTTCAGAAATCGCAATTCTGGAACCTACTTGAGAATCCATTAATGAAATTACATACCTTTGTTGTTTTCACCAATAGAGGGCACTGCTTTGCTGGTACGTTCTGAAAATTGATCTCCGGAATGTGTTCTTAATCTCGAAATAGGATTCAAAATGGCGGAATTTGGGAGGTCTCCGAAAGTGCGGTAACACGGCTGCCTCTTCAAAATGAATAACTGCTTGTCGCTGAAGTGCTTGAATAGAACTACAAGTTCGGAAAAAAATAATCTTATTGTCATAATGCTCACTAATGACTTTGGTAATGATTGTTATTTGCCTGCTGGCTGGTCCTCCATAATTCCTGTAATATTAAAAGTTTATAATTAGTTTATAATAACATGTTGGTTACTGTGTTTGTTCTGGTAAGGGACATTATTGAGTTAATCAGAGAGGAGCGTATTGTAATTTGCATTAATTAGGGTTAATTAGCTAGAACGAAGCTAATTCTTTGCGCTGTCTCTTCAGTCCCATGGATCCATTCTGAATGCAAACCTGAACTAAAAGGCCTAATTTTGTTGCGCTGTCCATGTCTATATTTCATTAATGTGCGAGGCCTTTGTAGCCGTTTGCTCCTGGGTATCTATAGGGAGCACCCACAGAACAACTCTTCCTTCTCAGCATGAGTTTCAGCTCTTGTGTTAGCCAGAACTGAAGTTTATCTGCTCCCGGTTTATCTCCCCTCGTAGGTAAAATAATGTGCAAAATGTTGGCCTCATGAGGTAGCTAAGATAATACCTTTAAAGAAACAAATAAAACAAGAGCTAGCATTTAATTACACGTTTCAATTTAGTAAGTAGCACAAACTTTTTTTTCTGTGTATTGAGCTGTATCCATATCTCCTCCTCTCTGAGCAAATATGGTGCTTATTTGTTGATTAGAAAGCAGGAGATGTATGATGCTGTACCTGTTCCGTGTAAGTCCTCTGACACGCTGCTGAACCGTGGCCTGCTGACGCTCTCTCACATCCCGTTTTAATCCCCTGATTGTTTTCTATCTTCCCCTTTGTCTGTCTCGACTCAGCTCGTACATGGCGGGGCTCTGTCTTTTTTCACCCCCCATTTATCAAAGTGACATCCCCTCTCTTCTTCCTCTCAAGCAGTCTTCCCTCTTCCTTTACTGCAGTACTATTTCACTTGCCTGTGGTTAAGAATTCACAATTAGCTTTTGTAAGTTTTTTTTTTAAGCTTTCCAGTGTTTTCCACTGGCAAGGCGTAACATGTTTCCCAAGTGTATTTCCAAAAACACAATGTGTGTTGCTCATAATTTTGTCGGGACAAGATGCGCATAAATAATGTTCCCTAATAATAAGTTCCATAATGATCGTCGTATCCTTCCCTGTGGTTTCCGAGCAAAGTTGTATTTCCCTTGGTTATATTTTAGTCCTATCCTGAGATTGTGAAAATTATATGGAAACGTTATAATCCCACTTATTGAACATATTTCAAAGATGTCTTGCCCTTATGATTATCTTATCTAAGAAGTTCACCAAGCATTATGAGCACAGTCTGCTGGGATATTTTATTATTATACCAGTGGATGCCTGATAATGTGTAAATGTGTCTGAAGGCATTATTAGGGGCTGATAATACAGAGATACATTTTGGAACATGTGATCACTTATACAGGAAATTCTCTGGTGGTGATCATGGAAACCACATGAGACATCTTATTCACAGTCCATGTTCCTGATCCTGGTTTAAGGACGACTTTATCTGACAGTATGGCAGTTGATAACAGTTGTCGGTTGCCCTGCTCTTAAATGATGAATATGCGCTCATGTGCATGTTTATCAAAATTTACGCACTGTAATAAATTTCAATTTGGTTAAACCTAGCAACAAAAGTTCTCTGGCTGCCTTAAAAATATGAGTAAACTTAACGTGAGGATAAGCATTGTTTCAACTCAGACAAGACTAACAATTTGTTAAGACAATGCTGCCCTACAAAGCCCAAGTGCAGTAACTACACATTTGGTAAAATATGAGTTATGCACAGTTCTGGGCCTGATAGTATGGAGGTTAGGATTTACTTGGATTGAATACATACCATGGCAACCCAGTTAACCATAATCTATCATAAATGTGCTGAATGTTCATTTATTGGGACAGCATGCAAACTCTGAAGCCATTTTTTACTGTTTAAATTATTTCGTAGTCACTGCACTTTGCCTTTGTAGGCCAGAATGGATAACTTCATGTTTCACTTTCAAAAACTGATAAACTTCAGTTCAATATCTAAAACCTGTCATGGCAAGTTGAATTTAAGAGAGGAAGTAAGTTCACATAACCCTTAGAGCGCTGAAATAAATTTTAAAAAACATATATAAATTTAATTATCTTGTGCTGTTGAAAACCAATCATGTTGCGACTTGTTTAAAAGAGCTCGGGGAGCTCTTTTAAACAAGTCGCCACATGATAGGTTTTAAACAGCTTTGATCTTAATATCTTATATCATTGAGCAACAATAGCTGCATTTAGCGCTCTGAGGGTTAATTTGGTTATCAGTTCTTTCAGTACAGTAGGAAAGCACTTCTTTGCCTTCATGTTCCTACGACGAGCCTGAGTAACAGAGTGGATATGTACATGGTTGTGCTTAATGCTTGGAGATGTACTTTAATGTTAATTATGCCTCTGTCTCTCCCAGACTCCCCCCCTGAGCGCTCCGGCCGGAGACGTAGTATGCCCGGCAGCACTTCGGACAAGACCCCCACCATGGAGTCCACAGCCTCCACACCTTTCCGGGTAACGGAGAAACACATTTTGTGTGTGTGTGTGTGTGTGTGTGTGTGTGTGCACGTGTTACATGCATTTCTGTACCTGACGGAGTTCTTGTATGGGTATAGATCTATATCAGTGTTTTTGCGTATTCTTGTTTGCATATGAGTGAGTACGCTACACTAGTAAACAGTACTGTATATGCATAGGAAAATCGACTGCGGATTGTGTGGTGGGCAGGAATAGAATCATCTGGATTTCATATGGCTTCCTGCTGAATTACCATACTAGTTTGGTTCTACTCTCGCCATTGGTGAGACGTGGCTTTACAGTCTGTTTTGAGAGTGGAATAGAATACAATACAATAGAATGGAATGTTTGTATTTTGAAATCGTTTCCCTCTTTTTACACATGTAGTATAGTGTGTAATATGGCATGACAGATTGTCACTCCCCTGACAGAGTCAAATAATAGGATGCGATTCTGTGCTGGCCTTGGCGAATGAATGAACCTTGCAAATGGTTGAACTTGTTTCTCTTATACTGTTATCTTTTATTTGTATATGCAGTTATCTCTACAAATATATATTTATACATTAGGCTGTAATAATAAATAGGGTTAACAGATGAGCAGATTCCATCAGCAGTATAGGGTGGGAGGTTGGCCCACTGGTAGGTTGCTAGACTGGCGACTGAGGATTCACTGGTTTGAGCCCTCCTTATTTTCATGGGAGTCTGACTCACCTCTGGCGAGATGAAACTGGGAACTACTCTGCTGTTCTGACCTTGAGCAAAATACTCTCAAGAGGCTTTACCTCTGTTACTTTCCATTGCTTTCTACTTACACCTTTGCTGCAGTATCTGGCATGTTTACTAGGCTTTTCTGCAAGAAGAGAAACATCCATGAAACTTCCCTGGTTAAATTAAGGCCAAATAAATTTTCTGTTGTAAAATGTTGTTACTACTACATAATTTCAGCTTGTTGTTATGTTATGTAATGGTACAAGCTCTATACAAGCAATAAGTCTACTCTGATCTTTGATGGGTTGTATCTTGAGATATAAAAATGTATATTGATGTTAGCATATCTGTCTCAGTCCTTCCAGTGTCTGAATAAATATATTTTTATGACCATAAAATTCATTAAGTTGGTTTCAGGGCCACTAATGATCAAAAAAAAAAAAAAAAAAAAAAGACTGATAATTCTCAACCTGGTTCAAATTAGGACCCTCCGGGCCTTACCTCAGTGATGCTCTGATGAAAGCCCAGTGCACATTGCTCGGTGTTAGGGATTGGTGAAGGCGTTTTCACTAAAATTGGAACCTTGCCTCAGCTATTTGACACTGAAGTGTGGTATTTCAAAGGCCTCTGATTTTAAACAAATGTCATACAAATTTTAGCGGTGAAAGCTAATGTTTTTAAAACACTGCCCTGGGTTGGGACTGTGAAAGAGGCTTGACAATGGAAACACATTTTTTTACGATGTTTAATCTAGCCTCATGTTGACGGACATATTTCCATCCATTGCAAGGAAAATTTCATTTACGTAGTAATGTTATATTGAGAATTATGTCAGTTGCAAAAGAATATTTGATGGCCTGCCTTCAGAGTATAGCTCTCTGATTTTGCCTTCACTTAGGACTCAGGGCTTTTGGTTCTTGAGCAGGCATTAATCTGAGAGAATTAGAATGGGGTATGGGAGATGGCTCGGTGTGGTGATTCTGAGGGCCACATTGTTCCTTCAGAATCACTGACCCAGGTGCCACCTCACCCACAATTCAACCAAAAATCAAGCACACGGCAAAATGGTCAGAGTTAATTTGACTCTAATGGAGTCTAATTCACTCTTACAGAGTCTAGTTGAGTCCCATCTTGCCAAAGTGGGACCAAATAGACTCTTAAAGAGTTGATTTTACTCTGAATATTTTGCTGTGCAGAGCCAGTGATTATGGTCCACTTGTTAAGACTGGGCATGGAATTTGTTATTGAACCAGAGTGATGGCTAATGGTACCTAGGCATTATAGCGAGCTCCTGGACAAATGGCAGCGGTCGATGCTTCGCGACATGCCATGGACAGGAGATCAAGTGGGATTGAGACAGCTGCCCCCCTTGGCCCACGCTGCGTTTGTTTGTATCCCATGCGTCGGTCGCTGCCCTCTAAGGAAGCCAGAGTACAGCCGGAGCTGAATTAATGACAGTAGCGATTGCTCCTGATAGAACAGAACCCTGCTGCTATGAAGCTGACCTGAGCCCGAGGGACGAGTAACACACACACACACACACACACACACACACACGCACACACGGGGAAAGAAAGGATGAAAAAGAGGCTCTGAGGGAGGGGGGCCAGGTGAGATGGGAAGACTATCCTCCCCGGCAGCTTCGGGAAATGTGTTTAACTTAGGTTGCTTGCAGTCACAACTGACCTCTCTGCATTTTAAAAACAATGTCTAATGGCTGTTAGCACTGCTTTAGCAATTCGGTTACAGTAAGTGGTACTTCTCAAAATGAATATAGCATGAGCCACAAGTACTTTGCATTATGGGAGCTGTATTATTGGCAGTGTATTGCGTAACTGCTGATGAAAGACTACGGTACACTGCCATGTCTGTGACTGCACACCACTACGGCAAAGGATCAGACATTACATTACATGAATACCCATCATGCACCCCGTCCAAATATGGGGAGATCATGACACTGGTTATCTCCTAAACCTTGATTCATAGATGACCTGATTTGGGTGCTGGATCCATGTTGTCATGGTGAAAAGGCTCCAGCCCCTTTTCTCCTCTCCTACACATTTTGCCTTCGATAGACGGCGAGTTCATTCAGATTGCTTGTAATGATACCCGTGATGATAATCATGAGGGCCATGCAGATGATGAAGGGGATGGTGATGACAGTGATTGCATCGTCTGGGTCATTCAAATCACTAATGAAAGAATCAATCACTTATCATGGTCCAATTCTTTGTATGAGCCAACACAAAATACACCCCTAACAAGATTCAAGTTTAGCAAAATTAGATTTTCATTACAAGAGACTGTGCATTCTAATTATTATGGGAATTAGTATAATTCATTACTTATTTGGTCTTTATCTTAGTTATTAGACTTTTTATTTAATCACTGTTTATGCACTCTGAGCAGCAATTACTTCTCCAAGTGACAAAATCTTTTTAATTAGAAAGCATGGAAGTCCTCAAATCATTGTGTATGATTGAGCCAAATGATGCAATTAAGTAATTAACAGTTCTGATTAAATACCAGCTATTGTCCCTACAGCTATCCATGACAAAGAATCCAGGCACCTCCCTCAGGCTAATGCGTTTTCTATTTATTATTATACTGCCATCTACTGGCTGCTTATTGCTTGCAATACAAAACCATAAGTCATGGTGTTAGCATAATAACTGACAGGATACTTGCACTGAAAATACTAGTGCTACTAATAACCTGGGCATACTGTACAACCCCAACTCCAAAAAAAAGTTGGGACAGTATGGTGTACAGAAGTGTACATAATAACAGAAAGCAGTGATTTCTCATTTTACTTCCACTTGCATTGCATCGCAGACAGTATGAAAACAAGATATTCAATGTTTTGTCTGGGGTTCTTTATTTTATTTGTTAAAATAAATTAGATTCAAAATAGATTCATTCCTGCTATTCAAGCCTGCATATCATCACAAAAGAAAATTGGTACGGGGAAATTTAGGACTAATGATGAGGTAAAGAAAAAAAAAATTATAATGATGTGATTTGAAACAGCTGATATCAGCTGGTGATTGTAATTATAATTTGGTACAAAAGCAGCCTGCAGTAAAGGCCTAGTCCTTCAGGAGCAAAGAAGGAGCTGAGGATTGCTAATTTACCTGCAAGTTCATGAGAAAATTGTTGAAAGTTTCAAAACCTTGTTCCTTAATGAAATAAAGGAAGGAATTTGGATATTTCACCCTCTATTGTGCATAATATAATTAAAAGATTCGTGGAATTTGGAGGAATTTCTGTGCGTAAAGGGCAAGAGTACCAATCTTAGATGAATACACGTGATCCCCGATCACTCAGGCTGCACTGCATTTAGAATCATCATTTATTTATCAGTGATATAACTGGGCATAGGATTACTTTGTCAAACCTTTGTCAAGTACTATAATATGTAGCTACATCCACAAATGCCAGGTAATACTACTGTGCAAGAAGGAAACTGTACGTTGACAGTGCACAGAAGCACTGTTTACTGGACTCAAAGGCATCAGCGGTCCATTATAGAGTGGAAATGTGCATTGTGGTAGGACGAATCAATATTTCAGATATCTTTTGCAAGAAATTGATGTGGTGCACCCCAGACCAAAGAAGAAGAGGACCGTTCAGGCTGTTACCAACAACAAGTCCAACAGCAATGCTCTGTCGTAGTACTGGAGTGTGTCACCGCCCTTGGCAAGGGTTTCCTGCAGCTTTGTGAAGGCACAACTAATGCTGAAAAATACACTGAGGTTTTGAAGCAACTTATGCTGCTTCAAAGATGACATCTTTTCCATTGATGCCCATGCATATTTCAACAAGGCAATAAGTTGCAAGAATCAACATTTGAATGCATTTATTTGAAAAAATCAATAAAATTTATGAGTTGAAACATCAAATTATGTGCAGTTGTATTGTTGTCAATGTATTACAGATCAAAGGTAATTTACAAATCACTGCTTTTAGTTTTAATTTTTATTTAACACACTGTCCCATCCTTTTCTGATTTAGGGTTGAGCCTTCTTATCTTGTTTTGCTAAATATAATAATAGAAGACTCATTTACTGATAGCCATAGACTTGCCTGCTGAATATAGACTGTGTTTGCCTACAACAGGAGATACTGTGTTTTCCATTAGCCCCCAGTTTGTTCTCTCCATTATATCATGATTTTGTCGGAGTTCACTTTATAACGCATTTTCTTCATGAGGTGGTTTTGGTCCCTCTGCCGCATCTACTTCGAATCTCTCTATGATCATTTTCCTTTTTGAAATTCATCTCATATTATGCAGCAATGGCATCTGTCTCATCAATATCTTTTATCTGGCCTGCTGGGTCCTGCGTTGGTTCTGCTTCCTCAACTGACAAGTGCGCTTACACCCAGACAGACTGAAACCAAAGGGAGGTGACGTCATGGGCGTCGTTTGACCGTAATGTCCGCGATGATCGGGTTACCAGCCCATTTTCCCCGTGCACCTCTCCATAGAGGGGGGATTGCAGCAGGATTGCGCTGGCTCATTGCGCCCCTCTCTGGGACCCAGCTCATCTGAAAGTGGGATGGGATGGAGCTTACTTCAGTCATTACTGTGCCATCTGCAGCCGCTTCGCTGCTGTTTCAAATTGAGTCAAAGATGACAGGCTGTGTGCCGAGGCTGTTGAGAAGCATGCTCCACCCGAGATGTGCTTGAGCTTTTATATTTTTTATGTTGTGTTCTATGAGCTAGAGAAGTTGAAAGGCAAAGTCCTATTCATTAGGGTAAATTTTTGATAAAAATTTTTTATTCCCTTATAAATGGTGCTAATTACTTTTTAAAACAGCGTATTCAAAGCCTGTCTGGTACTTCTGTAACAAGACCTATGTCTGTGACTTTTATTACATACCCTTTTCATGACTTCCTTGACTCTCATTGACACAGCTCTGGTACTTGTGTTGATTAATGCCAAATACAGACGCAAAAAAGTAGTCTTAATCCTTCACGACTCGATGCTAAAACCTGCAATTGGGACAAAGTAAACATGTTTGACTATTCAGAAACACCTGTGAAGCTATTTATTCCAAATTAGATGGTGTCCAGAAATGGGGAGGGAGACTAAGTACTGTCATTTATAGATTTACACGGCGGAACCATGTACCAAAATGTATATGTGCTGTATAACAGAGTTTGAATTATATATTACAACTCTAACATTGCAGAGTATTCAGCTTTTCAAAAAAAAAAATGCATTTGTCCCAAGATTTATGGAGCTAGTTGCACAATTTGATTGAGCGTTGCAACTCCCAAGAAATCAATACAACTTGAATTCTGAGGTCAATGTCACAGAACCTCTTTGTTTGATTTTTTTGCTTGATTTTCCAACTCTGCATTGATTTAGATCAAATTTGACATTGATGGTGTTTTCTCTGCTCACCAGAACTATTGATCCTCAGGTTAAAAGGTCAGGCATAAAGGTGACTGAGACCTCTGATAAATTTTTCAGGTTCAAGTCTCATGTTACGCATGTATTTACAATTCTCCTTCATCTTGTCTGGTAGGGGGCAAGTTACATCTATGTGCAATGAAAATAGCGAGAGAATTTGGGGTAGTTTATACATGTATTTAAAAGGACTGCCTGATAACTCGAGAAAAGAAAAAAAATGTCCACTGTGGTTTGCTGGAGTCCCAGAGCCTTAGAAATGGCTTTGTAACCCTATCTAAGAGAGATATGTCAAAGACCGTTTCTCATCCATTTTGAATTTCTTTCGATTGTGGCATTATGCGCTGATTTTTGTCCTTTTCACATTGCCAGACAGGTTCAGTCTAAGTGATATCCAGATTCAAATGGGCTGGCAGTAATCATGCCTGAGTGTGTCATGTGAAACTGAACCCAATTATCAAGTAAATTTGTTTTACTGATTGATTTAGTGACTAAAGGTGCAATTAATTTTTCAGATTGGCCCAGGTGGGGTTGAATCGCTTTTTACTTTTGATAAATGAAATAGTCGTTTGAAAACTGCATTTAGAGTTTACTTGGGTTATCTTTGTTTCATATTGAAATCAGTTTGATGATGTGAAACATTGTGACAAATATTCCAAAAAGGAAGAAATTCAGGAGAGGGTAAATACTTTTTAACCGCACCGTATATGCGTAGTAATAATGCAAACTGACCTGGGTCAGGAGATATGCCAGCTTTTGCATTCATTCATTTATTCATTTTTGATTGGCCCGGACAGTTTTTTTCTTGCCCGAAAGTACATTTTAGATAATTACATTTCTGTTGGCCAACTGTTGGCTTTCCAACTGCATTTGAAATTCTGCAATTGATTTGTCTGTTTGTTCGTAAAATACGTTATTTACTTTATTTAATAAAGATGCATCACGTGAAATTAAATACAACTCAGCCATGTTATGAATTTATGAAAGGTTTTGATCCTGATGTCCAAAGGTTTTCCCCATTCAGGCAATGGACTCTGATGATTAACAATTATAAACATCTCTGAAGATCCTCAGAAGAGAACTCCTTGTAGAGAGAGGACCAGTTCTTCAGCTTCAGATAAATCATCAAAACCTTTATACTGAATACAGAATAGCCTGTTAAAGTCTCTTCAGTCCTTGTACAATAACTGCTTGCTCTGTCTGTGCTTTTCAAAAACTCTTCAAAATGTCTATAATTGGGCAGCTACTGCATAATTATCCAAAGAAGCCGTCCCCATGCATGCACGGGCCTTACTACTAGAATGCACTTGAGCAGCTTATTCAAAGCTCATAAAAACTCTCATGCTCATTATGAGAGCAGAATTAGGCTTACGCTGTGGACACTTTTAGTCATGACATGGACTGACCAGGCATATGTCATCCTCAGGCGATAATTGAACTCTTCACTTTCAGATATATGGAATTCCACATTAACACCTGTGTAAGTTATGTAATCAATACTAACTCTCTGTACCACCATGTGGCCAGTTCAGTAGAAAAAAAACACAGTGTTCTTGGTGAGGTAGCATTTGGGTGTTAGTTGCAAAGCCTGCATTTGAGCAGAACATCGGAATATTGTGCAGAAAGGGGCCGGATTCTGTTCTAATCACTAAATCCCAGCAAACCAGCTCCTTTCCCTCGTATCAAAGCCTTTCGCCAAGTCTCACAATACTACAAGGAATCACATAATTACACAGCTTAGGCAAATTTGCGAGGCTCAAGAGTTACATATTAACTATAACCACATATGCTTTGCTTGGGTTTGTAGGTGAATTATTATACTGCTCACGAGTGTAACCTTCCACCTACGAACAAAACCTATTGCCGTCTCGTGTTGAATCATCAGGGCTGCACTCTCGGATCAAAGAGACACATCCGTCTAACTGTACTGAGGAATGTGGAAAAGTAAAGCCGTGCTTCCAAATGACTAAATGTACACTTCTCCAGTACTGACAGCACAGTGAATATACACACTCTCCCTGGTACACTCTGTGGCACCCTTGTTAAATGTAGAGGACTTGCAAATGCAAAAAAATTGGTGTCGCAATCCTCCAGTTGGCCGGTCTCACAGCAAACCACAATGTAGCTTTTCAGTCAACTGAAAATAGAGAGGATTTCATTTATCAATCAGTCAGAGAGGGTTACAGAGACATACTACAAAAGAAGCCTGCACAGTGTGGCTTCATGGCCCGAGGGCAGGGTAGTGCTTGGCCCGTCTCCGCACTGGCAAGGCTCCTGGGAGACCCACTGTCCCCCTGATAAGTGCTCTCACCATAATTCAATTAAAGGCCACGGCACTGGCTCCGTTTGGAGCCCTTAATTCTGAAATGGAGGGAAGCAGCGCATTGTAATGGAATTGTGCCCGGACTCCCTGCAGCTGCTGTCTGGTTGGGCTCTCTCACCGGCAAGCTAATGAGCGATTAGTAACCTGTAAAGCTGTCTCAGTATTTCTGGTGTAATGCCACATTCTGCCACTGTGTCTCTCCCCCAAGCTGAACGGACGCCCAGCATCAGATCTGAGAATCAGCGCCAACAGGAGGTGGACAAAGCATTCTCAAACTTTAGATGAAAAATCTTCAGAGTATACATGAGAATGGAATATTTGCCATTTTCTGAGGGAGTTGTATGAGGGAAAGTCGTTAATTCTGTATGAAAACAGTGAGGATGATACATGTTTTTTTTTTTACCATGTTCCTATTTTTCATGTTTAATGTTCACCAATGGCACGCACATAGATTACACAGATCTGTAAAATTACGAATAAGTATTATTCACAAAGCTGAAGGTGATCTGGAAGGTTCTGTCAATAAAGGCTCTGTCGGTTGAATGCCATGACTGGATACCAATTGAGCATGTTACAATTATGTACAAAGATGATTGCTTTTCATTGCTCATACCTGTGATTATTATTGTTATTTTTTCTCGTTTCTTCTTCTGCACAATACATTTTCACATTATGTGATTGCAGTATGTGCACGGACTGAACTTGAAGCAGAGGACCAGATACCTCAGCGCTTGTTATATTTTTTGCCAAGTGACTGATTCCATTCCCAAACTGTATGAATGACACCACATTGCAGCGCCTCACAAAATGCACACCTTTCACATTTTTAAGAGATTTCAGGGTGCAATTTTGCAAGTAGCAAAAAAAAAAAAAAAAAAAATAGAGGCCGAGAATATTTTTCTTTTTTCCTCTTTTTCAAAAAGAGAACCACGAGCTTCAAAAATCTTTAACAAAAAAACTGACCTCTTTGCTGCATTGAGACGAATCTGGAAAATGTCAGATTGGGGGATGAAAAGTAAACAAATTAGAGAGCTGGGAGAGAGTGGGAGGGAGAGAAGGACAGAGCGATTGTTCTAATCCGTCTGCCTCAGTGAGCGCTGAGCGATCACAAATGGCAATTACATGCCGGCCCGGCTATTGCTGCTCGTTGGATGCACAGCTTCTATTCCACAATAAATGGAAGTCAATGACAGAAAAAAAAATAAGTTATGAATATTTAATAGGGTGGTATAATCCCCAGGGATCAGGATGTTGTGCTCTGTGCTTACATCCCAAAATGAAGGAGGCTCGTAGTGGCGTCTCATTTGTTTGGAGGACATTTTGTCTTCTGTTTTGGGTTTCAAGAGCAGTTGTAAGCGCAGAATTACTCCTCAAGCCAAGGCCAGTTATTTTGCAGTTATCTCAGCTCTCTGTGGTACTGTGGTAAGAATACAGTGTGCTTTGTATTGCATTCTGGAAGCAGCGCGGACAGTTGTGAATGATGCGAAAGGGCGAGGCGGGGTCAGGCCCCTCACTGTTACTAAGCCAAGCGTACTTCACTGAGTCTTGATCAAGTGACCTATGTGTGAACTTTCCCTCCGCTGTCCACACCCTGACAAAGTTCCTCTGGAAACACGACTCCATGGCACTCTGTCTTTCTCCTGCTCTGTTTTATAGTGACATCCAATGCAGCCCCCTGGGCATTGATCTAAATCTGTCAGAATCTCTCCTTCCCCTTGGGATTGATTGAGGGCTTTGTTTGTTCTAGGCCCTTTTTATGGCCAGGCTGCTGATATACTCTTGTATCACTCATATACAGAACTGTGACAGGAGTTTTGGGTATTGGTGAAGATAGCTAATCCTGCCCAGGGAAAAAAACTGAACCTTGTCAACATGTATGCCAAGTACTTGACATGAATAGGCAACTCTTTCTTCGTGTATTTGTCATAGCATTCTACATCCATCAATATTAATGTCTATCGCTTGATGCTAGATGACTGTGTGCAAGTAGCGCGCCTCACCTCTCTGGGTGGCTCTGTACTCAAGGGAAAACTATGTGCCTGTTATGTAATCAAATATCGCGGTATTTGACAGTGAGAGATTTTGACACTCTATTTTTAGGAATGTGATGTGGTGACAAAGACTGTTGTATTTTGAATTTGAAGAAATGAAAAGTTAAGCAGAATCATCTGAACAGCATTAGGCAGTGCTGGTTTGGGCCTGGATCGCCAGTGTGGTCCATTTTCACTCCGACCAGTTTTAAACGGCCAAATCTGAACTGTTTTGACCATTACCAATGGTCCAATCATCTTTAATCTTCCATTCCAAGCGACAGTCATTTCTAAACCATAAATCGTATGCAGTGGACATGAAAATCTAATATACAAATATTCATTTATCCAAGCTTCAAATCAATTAGTGGGAATCAAGTACTTATCAATTAATTTAAAAACTGGCTATCCAGCTGTATTCTTCCATCAATATTAATTAAGAATGGCCTGTATGGCATAACTGATAATGAATTGATGTTATTAATATTCCTCCTTGTAACCTCAAGTGTGTACAGAGCAGTAAGTAATTATTTGTATAAGTAGGAAAAACGTCCATACAGTTCATTGGGTGGTAAAGCTGGGGGAACTGGGGGATGATAATTCAAAGTTTAATTTTTTGGGAGCAAAGGCATATTTGAATTTGAAATTAGTCAAGAAGTACATCGCTAGTACAGGGTTTCTTGATTGCACATGATTGTGACTGCCCTCCAGCCATTTTGCCTGCTATTTCAGCTGGTACATGGGCAGTGCTGAAGTATATCTCTATTGTGCAATCACTATGCTGCTGTTTTCTCCTCCATACATGCACGCTTTGTGTAATCAGATTTCAGAATACAGTTCTTTCATAGATATAGTACTTGGCTATATGAGCTAGTTCATGCATAAATACCATTGTAGCACAGGATTTATTTCACAGATAAAGTACCAGAACAACCATTTTATCACTGTTGAATGCTCAGTGCACGAAGATAGAAACCTATAGGATTTCACCAATGGTTTGTGAAATAAATTATATCTAAACAAAGGGCAGTGCTTTGTAATGGATTCATAGTCGATAGTGGGGTTCATATTTCTTGGAGATGGTGCATTTCTCTGTCTGACAGAATAAAAAAGTATGCTCAGTGGCAGGATATGGCCCAAAATGCTGATTATGCATTTTTTTTTTTTTTAACAATTTCCTTAAACACTTAGATTCAGAATCATCCGATTCAACGCACAACCTCATAAAACTATCGCCAACTAGCAATGCACTTTAAGATGTATTGAGACGCAGACCCAGTATATTCCTTTTATTGAGATCAATAAAATAATGTGTCACGTTAAGATAAGAAGCCTTTGTCTGGGTTAGCTGATAGATGGAGCTGAGATAAGAGATGAGCTCGCTCTGGAGCTCACAGGTGGGGTGTGTGAGGTCAGCTCTGTCAGGGTAATGTATACTGCGCTGTCCTTGTGCCTCTAACTGTAGGAACAGTCTGCTTCAGTGTCTCTGGGGGAATCTGCGGACTGGGCTCCCCTTCTTAGGAGTGGTCTCTCCAGGGGATCATCTTCACATGAACGTTAAGTGCAGGAAGATTACTGTTGAAAAAAAGCCCATTTTTTCAGTCCTGACTGCAACTATTCTCTGGGCTCTACAAACTGTTCACAAAGAAAAGTTTGAATATTGTCAATGTTTTACTCATTTTCAGGTGCACCCTAATGAAAATATCCTACTGTTATTTCTTAGTAATATTATAGTATAATGGCATAACTATAGTATTACTATGGTTTGCATAGTATAACTAGAGTAGTACTATAGCCATCATATTATAGCTATAGTATTACCACAGTCAGCAGTACCGTGATATTACTATAGTCCACACAACTTTGTTACTGAAGTTTGAGTAACCATAGAATCACTTAAGTAAAACTACACTATGGTGGCAAAATACCATCCATTTACTATGCAGGGTGTATCAAAAAGAATTAGACTCTCCAAATTTTCACCAAATTTACAATTGAACATTTTCATGAAATTTCTTCGTTTGCATATGTTGGTATGGACATCCTGCTTAGGTCCATACCAAAATTAATTGCATAATTTCGTACATGACTGAACACAGGCCTGTTTTCCGGTGGGCAATAAAATGTCCTTCCTCCAAAAAATTAAAGGGTTAAAATTGGATGAAAAGTCTTAAACTGTAATGCAAAATTTGAATTTTTGTTTTTCTACTCCGCGATACTCAAATTAACCCTTTGTTGCTGCTTTTTGCACTGGGGCAATGGATGTATGGGAATGAGTCGGAGGGCCACACGGTGGTTTACAAGTGATCATTACCCACCCGCATCCTTAGGAGAGGACATTTTGAGGAGCAAGTCACATTTAATCATTTTAATACCCTGTTTTTCGTCAACTTAGTCCTCGACGTGACCTCCATTTCTTTGGATGCACACTTGCATCCTTATTCAAGTTACCACTTGTTCCTGTCGCCTTGTACTTGTTTACATTTTTAAAGACAGTTGCTCACGAAGGACACCGAACATTTTGGAATCGCCAGCGAAAATGCCAAAGAACTTCTGCCACACTTTTGGTAGCATGGTATTCGTTCACCATGAATGCACGCTGTTGTGGCGTAAAGTGTGGATGAACCATCTTGCAAATGAGTGAAGCCAATGGCCCTACCCAATTTTTATCCACAGCTGAATGAATGGAGTTACGTAAAAACGTCAGAAGGATTAAGCCTATGCTGTAACTACCCTGACATCACAATCTCTTTTATTCAGGTGCAGCGAATTTGTGGAGATCACTTTCGTTGTAGGCCTGTGTTGCGTTGGTTACACAATCAATCTGACCCCAATGTCAGACCTCGTACAAGTGATCATGTTATGATTCTGTCTGTTTAACCTTGTCCATGCCATGTTTTTGTTTTTGCCTTGTCTTGTATTCCTGCCATTATCCACGTTTCAGTATTTATTCCGGTTCCTGTTTTTGCTCATGCCCTGCATTACACTTTGTCTCCCCTGTCTGGTCTTATGTCATGTGACAGCTTATTTCCCCCAGTATTGTGTGCCACGCTTTCAGGTGATTTCATGGTTTCTGGGTTTTCAATCATTCCTTCTAATCTTGTTTGCTTCCTTCCCCTTGCTTTTCTGTCATTACTAACAATACTAACAGTTTGATATTTTAGTTAAACTTACTAACCCTGACTAACATTGTACATAGTACTAACTTATTAACGAGCACTAGGGATTGTATAGCTGCACTTTACTAATTGACTAACGAGCTCTCAGCACTCGCCCTATTCTAGTCTCCGCCCCTTGTCTTCACTCAATCTACTTTGCTGCGCTTCAGCGGATCCTCCGCACCTGTTTAACTCTGTTCAGCCTCATTATCTGTGCACGTTAGAACTCTCTAACCGGAGCCGTATGTCTGTCAATAGGCTGTCTTGTGATCCCTGTCCGCGTTTTGGCTTTTGCCAGTTTCATGTGATTAGGCTTCCCCTTGTGTTTGCTCCTTCGTAATTAGTCTGATCCAATCCACCTGATCCTAATCATAGCATGTGACTTCCCTTATGTGTATTTAAGCAGTCTACTCACAGCCATTCTCTGTCAGAACGTTTTCCTTGTGCTGTGATTGTTATGCCTTGTACTTTTCGTGTTATACTTCTGACTGGAACGTCCCGGATTACGAGTTTTGTTTTGTCTTTGATATTCCTACTCCTGTGTACCGAACCTGCTTTGCCTGACCCTGAGCTTTGTGATTGCTGCCCTGGTAACGAACCGTTTCTGTCCCACTGGATTGTGATTTTGGATTCTGGACTTTGTACCGTTGCTCTCAATCCTGCCGGGGCTTGTACCCCTAAATCCAATAAATCTATTTTTGCTAAACTTCCTGGTGCTCGCATGTGGTTCCAGAACGCGCCCTCACAGATCAGGTGTAAAAACATGCCATGCCCCTCTGGCATGTTTGATTACAAGCACATGAAAGGCTACCCATTGGCCCAGTGCAAAAAGCAGCAAACAAAGGGTTAATCTGAGTATCGCGGCGTAAAAAAAAAGTCACATTCTGCAATACAGCTGAAGACTTTTCATCCAATTTTAACCCTTTAATTTTTTGGAGGAAGGATATTTTATTGCCCACCGGAAAATGGGCCTGTGTTCAGTCATGCATGAAATTATGCAATTAATTTTGGTATGGACCTAAGCAGGATGTCCATACCAACATATGCAAATGAAGAAATTTCATGAAAATGTTCAATTGTAAATTTGGTGGGTACTTTTCGGAGAGTCTACTTTTTTTTGATACACACTGTAGAATGACTAGCTTGGAACTATAGCAATTTTTCATAAGGGTAAAACCTAAATGCTTGGTATATCCCACTCCTATCCTGAAATCCACATCTTAATTGTCCAGCGTTATGTTGTTTTTTTTTTTTTTATTTGTCACCTATGTTATTAGCAGGGTTCTTCGACCTGTTTTTAGGTGTGGGATTGATGTGGAAACCCCCTGTCCCACCTCAGTGGACTTGGTCGCAGTCACAGGGGGCGATGGACCATGGGACCCTTATCTCAGCGCTGTCAAAATGGCCCCCCCCACCCTTCCCCCCTTCACTCCTGTCCAGCCAGAGACTCTGTTCTGTCAGTCTTGCCTCTCCTCTTCCTCTCTCTACCTGCCAGCTGCCAACTTCACAACAGCACTCAGAGCAGAGGGAGGGAACGACATGACGCGTCTGCCAGTTACCAACTGAAAATAGACTGTCCAACTGTGGAAAAATAGAATAAACCCAATCTGATACTGCTGCAGTCGTGTCAGACGGAGGGGAATTAACAATCACGGTCGGAGAGGGGGTGGGATATTGCTTGCGTGTATTGATTCAGAATTAGCAGTTATCTTTTTCTCTCTGGTAGTCTTTCTCTGTACACCAAGGCCGTTTGTTCTGAAGGCTTTGATTGGATTAGCCGGGCCAGTTTTCATTAAAACGAAGACGGAGTGGCACGTTGATGAGGTGTGCACGCGACCTAGTTCATTATTGGAGGCCGATTCCATCTCAGTCCATTAGCGCTGCCTCTTCTCCGAGCGTCAGTGGCGAAATGAGTCGCTCCATCAGGGCCCTGTGATCGCTGCCATCTCAAGCACTCACATCGCATCGCCTTGATCTGGGGTACATTTATCAAAATCACAGATGCTAACTTGCATAGTTGGAACCATTGACTGTGAATGGATGAACTATGTAAGTTGCTAACTTACAGTTGCAATAAAAATTATTCAACCCCTGTTGCAATTTAGGTTTACTGGCAAATTTTACTAACTTTCAGCTGTTTGCAATTAGCAAATCAAACAAGAACAATTTAAATGGCTCAACGCAACAAATACTACAAGTAGCTACTCCAAATTCAATACAAAATGGCACTTTTAATGACTACTGCAGGCTCAAAATTATTCAACCCCTTCATGACAAGCATTTTCAATACTTAGTAGAGCACCCTTTTGCTGCTTTGACCTGCTGGAGATGTGATGCATAGGCAGATGTCAGCTTTTGGCAGCATTCCCAAGGAATCTTAGCCCAGTCCTTGTGGACAATGGTCTTCAGCTCACTAATATTCTAGCGTCTTGTTTGTCTTCATCAAATCCTGCCAGAGATTTTTTACAGGGTTCAAGTGAGGCGACTGCGATGGGCACTCTAGAATCTTCCCAGACTTCTTCTGAAACCAAGCCTTGGTGGATGTTGAGGTATGCTTAGGATCATTGTCCTCTTGGAAGGTCCAATGATGCCCAAGCGTCAGCTTCCCTACAGATGGCACGACATTTTCTCCTTGGATATCCTGGTACTTGACTGAATCCATCTTGCCCTCCACACTTTGCAGATTTCCAGTGCCAGAGGAAGCCAGGCAACTGCAGAGCATCAAAAAGCCCCCAAAATTCTTCATTGTAGACAGGGTGTACTTTTCAGCATATGCTTCTTTATTCCTCCTGCAGATATACCACTGATGCATAAGCCCAAAATGTTACAGTTTTGTTTCATCACTCCACAGAACAATATCCCCAAACTTCTGTGGCTTATTTATATGGTTTTGAGCATATTGGAGCTTGTGCTTTTGGATCGGTCGTAGTGTATGTCTTGGAGACCTTCATCGTTTAGTTTGCGCCCTACTGTGCAAACTGAAACCTCAGTACCTCCTGCCTCCAAGTCTTGTTGTGGGTCTCCTGCAGTCACTTGAGGGTTTTTGACCACCCGTCTCCTCAGGTATTTGGTGACAGCCATTGATAGCATCCTCTTTCTGCCACATCCTGGTACAGTAACCACTCTTCCTTTAACTTTGAACTTGCAAACTATGCTTCTTACTTTATCTCTATGAGAATTCAGTGCCTATGCTATCTTTATGTATCCTTTTCCTTGTTTGTGCCAAGCAATGATCTCCTCTATTAGCTTTTTGGACAAGTCTTTTGACAGCCATATTTCTAATATGCAATAAAATGTCACTGTCAACAAACCCCTAGCTAGTGCAAGTATTTGATGTGTTCTATCTCAAGCAAACCTGATGCAGCTAATTGAGCTCTTGATTAGCTGCATTAGGTGTGCTTTAGACAACACCTGATTAACAAATATGCTCTTAAGACGGATTCTATTCGGGGGGTTGAATAATTCTGAGACTGCAGTAGTCATTAAAAATGGAATTTTGTGTTAAATTTGGAGAAACCACTTGTAATATTAGTTGTGTTGAGCTTTTTAAAATGTTCTTGTTTAATCTGTTTACCACAAACAGCTGAAAGTTTGTAAATGTAGATATTAAACCCAATTTGCCATGGGGGTTGAATAATTTTGATTGCAACTGTAGTTAGCAACTAGGCTTTTTGGGAAACACAGTCATGGACAAGTCAGTAGAAGGCAGCAAAGCAGGGCATCAACTCCTTGCTGGAAAACATCCCCCACCCCACTCCCTCTGCCCTCTCCCTCTTCGATTTATCTTCCATCGCCCAATCAGGGTCACTGATGCAGAGCTGAACTGGGCCATGGTGCCTTGGTGTCCCTCTGACGCACTACGTGGCATCACGCTTATTAATCCTAATTCAGTGTTGACAACGGTGTCCTCTGCTAGTTAATGACATGCTTTGAATGTACAGTAGCTCATGACAGGTTCACCATTCTGACCTGGATTTGGTTGTAATAACCTTATCTTGTCTTAACGGGCATTTTACAGTGATTTTTATGGTGGCTGGACGAAGGGCTAGGCGGTGATTCTGGCACATATGTTAAATGAATGGAGTCATATTTCCATCAATTGTGTTTCCTCAGAGGTTAATAATCCCATTGGTGTGATTCTCTCCCCATGAAGGTCATTAAGATTGTGCCCAGAACACTGTGCCAGCAGAGACACACACTATGAATAAATCAGCCACAGAGAAAATATGCACCAAGTGCAGTCTTGTTATAATTTGTTGCCATAATCTCCATTTCCATTATACCAATTCAAAAAGATTCACTAAGCGCATTAAACGCCGTGAAGTAACCTGCTCCTGATTTACCCACCAAATGGGCCTCACACAAGAACATTTTTGTATTCTGACCCTAAATCATTCTGGCTTTAATTCACATGGTGCGTTTGTGCGAAGCCACCATATCCAATTGTAACACCAGAAAAATGTCTGAAATTATCACGTAGCCCCGATGAATTGCACCTCTTCTTAGAGGAGCTCATGTCCATGAGAAATGAGAATTATTATGAGTCAACACCCAAAAAATGCCATGCAAGGTATGACATGGCACTCTATTCTTCCAGATGAGTCATTCATAAAAACAAGTAAAATGACACCTATTCTGGAAAAGAATTTTATGCGCAGACGATAATTCCTCAATTCAGAAAACGATGAAGAAAAGCAAGTCATTATTAAGTGTCAACAGAAAAATAATCTGACTTTCTAAAGCCATGGAATGTGATACAAATGACCAATTATTAATGTACTTTCACCCAATGTATGTAGTCCAATATCATTGGAATCAAGAGGAAATTATTAGATATGAAAATGACTTTCAAAACAACTAGCCACAGCTACATTTGGGTGTTGTTAAATTTGGAAATATATTTGGCCGTGATTTGAGTGTGGTCCAAACGTACCACTTTCAAACATCCCTCTCTCCGTTCTCTATACTCGTTCTTCCTCACTAAGGTTGTGGGGGAAGCTAAGGCCAATCCCAGCTGACTACAGACAAAAGGCAGGGACCCACCCTGTCAATCCAGTGCAGGGCACACACCATTCACTCTCACACTCATACCTATGGGCAATATAGCGTCATGTCTTTGGACTGTGCGAGGAGACTCATGCAAACTCAGGGAGAGCATACAAACTTCACACAGCAAGGCCCCAGGCCAGAATCAAACCCACGGCCTTCTTGCTGTGAGGCGGCAGTGCTTACCACTAAGCCACTGTGCTTTATTCAGACACTAAAGTTTATTTTTTTGGGATTAGAGAATCATTTGTGTGTGAAGATTGAAGCAAAGAAACAAGTTTACTGACAACTACAACCCATTAAGTCCCAAACATAGGTTTAGATCATTTATTTGACAGGCCGAGACCACTTGTAAATAAATTAAATTTGCACCAGAGGAAAAAAAAAAATCTAAATACAGCTAAATTGGTGAATGTGGCTTGTTGTCTTCAATTACTCATGGGAACAGTGTAAGAACAAATCTATTTGTACCTGTGGTTCTTGCATGAGACCCATTGTTGTCAAAATAGCATATGAGACTAACGAATCAACACACGAGGGGACGTTAGACAAAGAAACAACGCGGTCTGATTATGCATTTTCTTGTAAGGCAAAAAAATTGACTTCATATTTTTCCATTAGCATTGATGCGGAGAGGAAATTTGTTATCAAAGCTGCCCTGGATTCAACCATAGTGGTGCTAGTGGGCAGTGTCTCTCAACCAGAGCAGGAAAATGAGCCTCGTAAAAAATGCTTAATTCTGGCTGCCTGCTATCCACCAGTTGCGGCAGCAGTACCAGGATTAATCAGAGCAACCGCAGTGAATCTCTATGACAATACAGTAAGTTTATTTGCTACATGATGGTGACACACCTGTGGGATATTTGTGCCTTGCAGAAAATGGATGGCATTCTCAGATGTGATTGGCATAGATTTAGACTGGTGTGCCATCTTCATTCTCAACTTAATACATACAAAGTTAACTATGCAGGATTATTTTCACCAAGTTCTGTTTGTGGAACTAGGGGTTACAAATGGAAGTTAGCCAAGGGTAAATTTAGCACTGATATTTGGAAATATTTTTATCTTGCAGAGAATGATCTTTGTGTGGAGTAGCTTGCCTGGCAATATCGTAGCGGCACAAACTCGGGGAGTTTTCAAGACCAGGCTTGATTTAGTGCTAGATACCATTTACTCCTTAAGTATCTGAAGTTTTGGGTTCACATTAGTGATTGGAAAATGGCGAGCCTGGCTAGGCTGAACAGCCTGTTCTCGCCATTTATGTTATGTTGTGTTATGTTATGTTACTATTTTAGTGCCTCCAAATTCCTTTACTGAGGACGAAGGCAACAATCTCTGCTTCATAAATAATTTTTTACATTTTGCCGTGGCCTCTGACTGTATATTTATCAATGAAAATCTCACTCATCTGAGAAGATCTGTCAGTATGGATACATTCAGAACTTTACATTGGATCTTTGGAACATTGGCATTCCACAACTATTGGTGTGATATCAATATTAGTCTCTCATGTGGCCGGTTATTCCTTTTATAATCTCCTGCACGTGCTCGTGCTCGGAGACGGACTTCAGAATCTCTGTGCAAACACTACAGAATGTCAACGTGTCTGACATCAAACGCAGCATCTGTCTCTGGCGCTGCTAATCAAAACTGAGGATGCAGAAGCTGGTGAGAAAAATGGCAGGCCTGCTCAGAATGTTAATAAGGACAGAGAGCAAGTACCGAACAGGAGGGTGAACCCTGTGAATGTCTCTCTCACTGTTTCTTTAGTGAACCTCTCCCAGCCTCTCTCTTGCTCTCCTCTCCCTCTCTTCTCTACTCTTTCTCTCTCTCTATCAAATGAGGCATGCTTTACTCATGAGGTTGGTTACTAATGAATTATTAACCATGGCCATTTGTTGCATCAACCTTGATTGTCCTCAGAGAGAGTAAATGCTTGGATGGGTAAATCAGGGGGTGAATATTGGGTTGTGGAAAGAATACACCTATATCATCTTACATAAAGCTATTTAGCTTTTTATCATGTAATGATAGCTGGAAGTCTTTGATGCTCTCCATCCTCTGAGTATCCTGGAAAAAGTCAATCGGAGCAGTCTGCCTGGCAATGCAGGCTGTGGTCTATTTTTCTGCTTCCTGCAATGTTGCTGTGTTGGTAATGTGCTTCTCAAAATAGCCTAGAGCCCTGACTTTGCTGTTAGGTCTATTTGTCTGGGGAATGAAAAACCTAACCTAGAACCACAAGCTGTCTGTAATCCTCGCAGTGCAACTTGCACAGTTCTTCACTTTTGTAGCTCAGAATAAAGGAGTTTATTTATCAGTTGGAGGTGGAAGTGCACCGATTTTCACTGATGCCCTGGGAAATCAAAGCAGCCGAGGATCATCATTGTGCTGGCGTTGTGGATGTTTTATGTTGTCCAGAGCGACCAGTTCCTCCAACTGGCTCACATATAAAGTTCTTCTTTTGGAAGCTTATTTGTTTCTAGGATTATCCATATAAGTAGAAGGTCAAGAAGTGAAAAAACACAAAATATTCTTTGCCTTGATAGTCCAGGCTCTGTTTCTCACTTTAAATTAAACTGAAACTTGCTAACAAGTTCCATGTCGATTTTTTTAAGCTTGTGCAGATACTTACCCATGGACTGAATGTGTAGGTGGGGGACTATGGAAGGATCATCGAAATATAAACATGCATGTGCAGATATACGGTTTCACATTTAAGCATGTAAAAAACTGTATTTGACTCCTTTCATTTACCATTTTGTCATCACGCGGGTTCAGAAATGCTCGCTTTGTGCTCAGCTAACTCAGTTTTTGATACAAGTGTTGGACACTAAACTAAATTAGGAGCTGTGCAACATTATCAAGCATTCAGAATGTTGGTGTGGGTTTGCTAATGATCTCCCCAAGAATCTCCTCGTGGCTTTTCACTTGTTTGGGTCTCGTAAGACTTCACAGAAGCACTATGCTGCATAGGAAATCATTTGTAAATCATTTAATGGCTTACTAGAGGCAATTTTAAAGTATTAAATATTAAGCATATTGACTTTACCTGTCCTATGCTTTCAACAAAATACTTCTGATCTGGTGCATACCAAATGTTAATTGATGGGCATTACTGACTTAAAAAAAAAAAAAAAAAACAAGTTTCAGCAATAGCTTTGGAACTAATATTTTGGTTTGGGATTAAAGTATAACTCGTGTGGCTGAAGGGAGATGAGGAGGATACAATAATGCAGTTGCAGGATTCCTCTCATGGCCAACAAGTAATTACAGGGAGGCCATCAATTCATCAATTAATTTTCTGCATGCCCTTTCACTGTTTTTGTTTCTGTAAAAGAACAGGAGGAATGGTTGTCTGCCCAGTAGCTATAGTCACAACAAGATGCTTAACTCAAGCACTTTATCCAGTAGCATGTACTTACCTGCATGCCACAAGAGCTCACAAGTAGCAGATTGGGTTTGGTGGCAATAATGGGAAGAACTAGAATAATACCAACCACAGTGTGGACAGAAGTTAAATGGAGTTCAGTCACTGACTCGTCTTTAGCTGGAGTTGAGATTGAATCTTTGCATGGCCACTGAAAGATATCAAACATAGAAATACAAGTGGGAAGACAACTTGTAATTTTCCAGTGAAATGGTATTGATAGAGGAGGGACTGCTTTTCAAGGTCACCTTTTTCTTGCTTTCAGACTGTTAGCCATTTTCAGATACATCTCTTATTGCCCCTTTCGTCTACATTGGTTGGATGTGCATTTCTGTCTTGGTGCAATTTTTTCTTTTGAAAAAAGCTTTATTTTGTTACTTTCATCTTCCCTTCACTGTGCACGACTCATTCATTGTGATATTTTTGTAGCATGATGACTTCCAGTAATTACCTCATAAAATGGATATGCATAATCTGGTTTCTGCAGATGGTAAACTTGCAATCCCAGAAAAACCTCAGGCAAGTAGATTATACGCATAGTTCTGTCCGCAAACTAATATGTGAACCATATATTTCAGAATTAACAATTAGATACAATGATAATTTTGCATCTTGGCTCCGACTCTGACTTACATTTGGGGCTTGAGGATAAGAGAGCAGGAAAGGTCAGGATAACTGTCCCCCATCTAGGGGAAATTCAGAGCCCACTGATGGATGCTGGGTTGAGGCAGGGTTCTGCGGATGCTGGTCGGTGGTGGTCGGCGCCGACCAGCACTCGGAATGCACCGACCACCACACAGTTCAGATAGCTAGTGCTTTTCCCGACCAGCACTATTTTTTCAAAGATCAGTTAAAATGAATGCATTCAGTGTCCAATAAAATTGCTAGAAACAAAACATAAATGACCCTAAATATGCTCCCCCCCCCCCCCTTCTTGTTATTGTCAGAATAGTGAACTTTTGTTTTCGACCCGCGCCCGTCTGCGCTGGTCGTCATTGATGTTGAAAAACCTGCCCAGCAGTGATTGAAACACCGAGTGCCATCCGAGCCTGCGTGTGCTGGGTATTCATGGCGAATTGAATCTGAGGCTGTGGGGAAATGATCGGTGTGGTTGTCTCAATCTAATGAAAGACAGGCAATTAAAATCGGGCAGGGTGATTGATTTCTGTAGCGCCGTATTTTGCATATCGAGAGAAAAGTTTTCTTGTTATATAAATGACAGCAAAACTAAATAAATCTCTGTCGAGGACAGTAACATTCTTCACATGTTAATCTATTAGTGTTTAATAACAGTGGCGGTCGGTGGACGGAAAACCGAGGGGGCGGAAGACATACAGTACCTTGACACGGATGAGATTATTGACCCAATTTTAATCTTTGTTCTTGGTTAACACGTTTTCCAACAATATGAAAAATCCATTTGCAGTTAAGTACACAGTTTCCTTTTTAATGAAATGGCAAGGAGAGTGAATAATAAATTCAATAAAAATGTTTAATTCACGTGCCTTAATAGGTAACCCTTCACGAAAAAAAAAAAACTCTGTTGATTTTCCGCGTTAACTTTCGCCACATCTTACAAAGCAAGAAATGCGCACTTTTTTGCCTTCAGTTGACGCGTTTTATCTCTCGTCTTAACGAAGACAATTAGCTACACCTGAGAAGGGAGAGTTAAAGTATCTTTTATCATGAAAAATGACCGAAACAGATCAAGACTAATAAGCACTTTAAAGACGTTTATCGCCCTCCTTGTTCTCTGTCCAACGGGCGCCACTGAAGAAATGTTTGAAACATAAAGGACAGTTGTTAAGTCGTATTCAGAAATTTAATTGAAAGTATTTGGATACAAAATAGAAAAACAAGTTTATGAATATGGCATCTATCTATGAAAATTAGAGGCATCTTGCTACGCTCTGAGGAGCACATCAGAGAAACACAGTAATCTGGTGACTCAGAGGCAATATCAGCTTTCGAATTGACGCAAAAATTTTCCAGCTCGCGTGCTGCGCGCACTCGCATTAGAACAATTCTCCGACCAGCACTCAGAGCATCCTGGGCAGAACCCTGGGTTGAGGTATGATATTAACTTGCAGCAGGGAACTGTGATGCAGCAGCAAGCAGACACATGCTTGCCATGGAGCAGAAGAGCAGCTTAAATAGGCGTTATTCCCGAGGGGCAAATATGTGCATGGAGTGTCTATGGGAATGTGGGCATGTCTCGAGCTGCTTCTCAGAACTAGCTCCACAAGCTACACTCCATTTTTAAATATCACAGTCAGCTTGACCATGTAAAATATTGGAATCTTAAGCTGAACTAAAATGTAAATTTGTGGAAATTTTAGATATTGCCATTAACATTACCAGTGAAAACAGAAGACAGCTTCATCTACTTAAGTTGTGCACTAAGACTGACAGGGTCCACATTAAGGTATAGAATAAGATAACATGGTATTTTTTGTGTTTTAAGCTAGCCTTAGATTTTTATATTTTAGTTTTACCAACCTTTGCTAGCTTGCTAGCATTGTAGCCAGTTAAAGTAAGCGCAGCATTATTCAATACTGATAATGACTGTAACATTGGCATATCTGGGCAGTTTTCTAGCACTCTACCTTGCATTGTGCCAAAATAATGAATGTACAATAATGTGTACAATGTTGCTTTCCTCAACACCTCATGTACTATATACATGTGACAGCTATTTTGTAGAGGAATATTAGTTGTCTCCTCCTCAAGGTCATTGCTTCACGGAAACACAATGCGCCTGTTTCAGCCTTGCTCTAGCTCATCACGCAGGTCGAGAAACAGAAAATTACCATGGTATAGTTTGCCACCATGGCCGAGCAGACAATTGGCGGACAGACGAAAGCGGGGAGTGAAAGTGTATTGACAGTGCAAACAGCAATGCCATCTTGAGCGCGCATTATTAAACGTTTCCCTTGGCTCCTCCTCTGTTGTATGTCTCCAATCTTATCGCAGAGCCATACCCCAGAATTATTTTCTGGGTCTTAATTATGAGGATAGGTTAATTGTGAGGAGGAAGGCCTGTTTTTTGTTGTGTTTGCAGAAAACACTTATTATCTTGTCAGTGTCACTGACTGTGGCTTTGGTGCAGCCTTATTTTACCCTCTCTGGTTTCTCTTTAACCCTCTTTTCATGCAGACCCTGAGCAGTTCAGAAATGATTGCGCTCTATCAGTCGGGTCCTACTTTACATGAGAATGCCTTTCGCCGCGCCAGCCTGGCAGCAGGGTTTCAGAATAGAGGCCCAATCTTTACTCTTCCGCTGAACTTGTGTTAGTCCTGTCTTCTACTCAGAGTCTTTTTTTAATGCCAGCCAACAGTTTCCATGGTAACAGGTGCTTATGGGAGTCTCTGGTCGACGTTGATGCTCTGGCTGCGCGCGCTGCTAGCAGATGTGGCAGTGAGATCCTGACAACAATGCACAGAGCTCTGAGCTGCCACAGATGAGGGGAGAGAGAGGGAGAGAGAAATCAATGTAACATCCCTCCTGCAGCTCCAGCTCGAAAGTCTGCCAGTCTCTCTGTAATCTCTTTGATCTATGAATTAAACATCTCACTCTCCCATCTCTCGCTGCTTCCTGTCCAGGGGTTCCTGAGTCGGAGGTTGAAGGGCTCCATTAAACGCACCAAAAGCCAGCCCAAGCTCGACCGAAACAGCAGCTTCCGACATATCCTGCCCAGCTTCCGGAGCGTGGACAATGAAAGGTAGGACAACCCGACCCCCCGGCTGTTGGCCAGGACACCTGACTGATGCGCGTGTGAGACCTGAGTGTGTGTTCGTCCGCGTTGCAAAGCTCTCTCGGTTTCCCCGACTTGAGATTTCTGGATCTCAGAGTGCCGTTTGTGGGGCCGGGCACTTTTGACTGATGGCTGGGTTTCCAGGTCATTGTTGACATGCTCTCGTTGTCAGTGAAAACCGCACGAGCTTCGCTTTTCAATCTGTCACGTCTCCACTCTGCCCCTCTCTTCTCCTTTCTTTTACTCTCTTTATCTCACTTTTATCCCTCAGTTTCTCTCTCTTCCCTCCTGCACCCACACCTCTCTTTGCTGAACATGATGTATCTTCTGTTATTATGCTGTCCTCAAAGTCGATCGGGCTGCTCTGTCTTTCACAGGCTTATTGCATTCAGAGCTGCACTGCGGCTCCACTGTGGAGCTTTTGTTTGTGGGTCGTTTCAGACCTTCTACCAGAGCGTTCAGTTGACACGCTCAAACATTTCATTCGGGGACCTTTGTCACCATATTGGATGAATGTCTTGTGAGTGACATCCCGGAACTGTGATTCAATAGAGTTTCCACTTTCATTTGGAGAAATGCTGGCTGAAGGGCGATTTTCATAATTGAAATCCAAACCCGAGGAAGGGATGAAATAACTGAGATAGGGTGTGTCTTTGAACATATCATCGGGAATGCTTTTCAGCTTAACAATCTCGAGTGGGAAATGCAGTCTACTTTATACTCTCTTACTGCCGCCAGTAACAGAAGAAAATCCCAAAAAAAAAACCCTGTGGTGAGGCCGGCAGTAGATATATTAAATGCTTGAGTAAGACAGATCATCTTCACATTTATATTTTACACTGGTCTTCATGTTCATTTTCACCATCATGTACATTCATTTCTAGTCATTAAGTCCCAGTTTTCAGTCAAGTTTCGAGCATATTTGTGGTGCTCTTTACCGAGGAGAGTAACTGTTAAATCAAGTATATTTTTATAAAACCCAAATTAGAGTATTCATGCACCATTTTTTTCTTTTTGTCCACTAAAACGTACCGATGTTAGCTTGTTCAAAAGCACATCCAAAGTCGTTTGCCCAAAAATTCAGCCCTAAAATGTGTGATGCATGCCAGTAATGTATCCAAATCTACAGTACCTAATGCAAATGCTCGCACATTGCAAATGCAGGACCATTGCAATGATGCGAAATATAGAAATGGTTAGTCAACTGTGCAAAAGACAAAGTTTGTCATTACTGTACGATGTCATCATGTCACCTTCTATCTCTGTAAATACCCACTGATTATCCAAATGACTTCTCTCCGCTTCAACTAATCCCAGTTGAAGCAGCAGTTAACCAGAGTGCCTTTTTGAAAGAACTGTACCATTGACCTTGACAATGATAGGATCTTGATCTGGACAAAGGGAAAAATAACCTCACTGCGTTGGATATGTTGTACACCGGGCCTTTCTCAGGATTATCAGAGCACAGAATTTTGTTCTCATATTCAATATTATTGAGGTTTGTAATATTGAATAAGAAAAAGCTCTCTGTAATTAAGGCAGCTTTTCTATAGGTCATTCAGTTCTTCCTGTGCCTTGGCAAATTTGTATGCGTGCATGCAGGTTCTGTGAATACCACGCCTGTCCTCCAGCCCTTACAAATTGATGACACTTAATTCAGCCATAAAGTATTAGGAGCGCCGACGCTCAGGGTGAAAACATCAGTCATGTCAATGAGGTACCCCGTCCTCATCCGGTGCCATTTTATAATGGATCGCACATCACCTCGGCTGTACGCCATGAAGAAGAGCTGGAGGATAGGCGTCTGACGGCTCTGTTTGTGGGGCAAACACATTCCAGATACTTCCCCTTCATCCATCTTCTGGCCCCTTTGACTACAGTCCTGTATCTGACAGCTAATGCACTGTCATGCCATGAAAAATCTGGGATAACTGTTTCCTTGCAAAATGGTCTGCTGCAGGTGATGCGTTAGCGAGATACATGCTGGTCTAGAGACAGATGTTACTCAGAATGAGTATTTGTTGAAACTACAGGGGTCCTAATTATAAATCCATCATTACCTTTGTGCCTTCCCGCATCTAGCTGTTTCTTCAAAACAACTAAAATCACACCTTAACTGCGAGAATATTGCCTTAGAATCTTTAGCAATGGATCAGACCTGTGTATCCAAACATTTAAAGCACGTAACACTGACTTAAACTGATGTTCTGCTTGTTCCAGATTTGGATGTTAGTTTCCACTGGACTTATATTGTTTGTAGTCAGTCCCTCACTGTGTTGTCAGTATGCCTGTCATGTGGAAGGCTAATTTTGAAAACATCAAAAGGCATATTTAATTTTCCCCCTGAACTCAATCTTTGACATGTTTATTATTAATATTACAGTATTGGATTTCTATTATCTTCCTATCAACTTTATACTCTGTGGAAGACATCTACATTCTCATAGGAGTTCCCGCGGGACCCGATGCGATTGCGTGCGGCGCAGACAATTTTTCGTTGTGGAATGGGGAAGTAAGTAGGACAGCTTATGTGAAGGTGAGACCAGACAGAAGACTCACAGTAATCTTACAAAAAATGACATATTTACATACATATTGTTTACTGTTGAAACTACTTTCATTCATTGGTAACACTTCACAATAAGGGTACATTAGTTAATGCAGTAATGAGCATTAACTACCAATTAATTAATAATTAACTCATGCATCAGAGAGCTAAATAAGCATTAATTAACCTTAACTTATCATTTATTAATGCTCTTTGACATCCTTATTATGAAGTTAAAAACATCCCACAAGTATCCCTTAAGTAACACCTCAAACTATCAAACTATTCAATAATGTGTTTGTATAAATTAATACCTAAGTTAACATGAACACCATTAGTAAATGATTAGTAGGTTTACTGTTAATTAACTGATAGTTAATGCCTCTTACCGCATTAGCTAATGTTAAAGGGACACTCCACTCATTTATCATATTTGAAAAGGCACAATTATTTGCTAGATTATCATAATCTCTACCAATCCTGAAATTTTCGTTGATTTCTGAGGTCGTTTACCATTTTAAATCGATTTTTATTGGCATGGATCTGCATTTATGATGAGCGCCGCCATTCTTACCAAGTCACATGATTCCACAAAGGGAAGTGATGCCACGTGCTGTAAACAACCGGCCAGGGCAACAAATGTTCAGCTAAACTGTTATGATCGTAATAAATCAAAAAGCATTTTGCATGATTTCATATAGTAACACTGCCAAGTTAGTCACAAAACACTGTCGCTATTGCACTTACTTTCCAAAGGCGTCAATTTGCCCCGCTGTATTAAGGTTTTTCTAGTTCCTATTCAGGATCCATCAGTATAGTAAGAGTGTGGTAGTACAATCTGCACTTCGTTCAACTGCCTGTGCACCAGAAACTGTGCACCTGATAAACAGATCTAAAATGCATCAACGGACAGTTTTCGGTGAATAAACAGAAAATTCTTGGTCAAGTCAACATTGACGAAAAGTTAATCATGGCTTATTAGCATACACTGTCCTCACTGCCAAGAGCTTTCTCACAAAAGGCGTTCCCAAAAAGCACATTTTCTCACTAGTCCATTCAGTCAATGATTAGACAATAGCTTTTGGCGCACCTCTGTCTGCTGCTAACCTGAGCTTGCTTGTCATTCCCTCCCGGTCGGTGTTCTGTCAATTTCTCCTTCCAGCCAAGATACGCTGCCTTGCGGTTAGACAATAGTGGCGTGCGGCATGATGTCTTTAAATCAAACTTATGCAACTCATTTTAACACCTGCTTATGTTATAATAAGCAAACAAATCACAAAGTTGCTACGTACGCGGATTCATATTGCAATATCATCACGCTGCACGCAGCTATCATTTAATTTCGGCATTTTCAGGAAAAGCCAGTGTGTGCACGCAATTATTTGCCAATAAAAAGTGAAAAGTGCTTAAAAAACACTGTATTTTTAAGATTTTATATGATGTTTTAGATGCAAGAGAAGAAATAGAGCCCAAGATTGTGGGTTTGTACGTGCGCAGAACCGCAAGGCAGCATATCTTGGCTGGAAGGAGAAATTGACAGAACACCGACCGGGAGGGAATGACAAGCAAGCTCAGGTTAGCAGCAGACTGGGGTGCGTTTCCTAAAAGCACTGATGCTAACTTGCATCGCTGGAATCATTGACTGAATGGACGAACTATATATATATGTAGGTTGGTAACGTAGTGAGAAAATGTGCTTTTGGGTAACGCTCCGCATGAGAAAGCTTTGTATCATTACAATGTGGACAGTGTATGCTAATAAGCCATGATTAACTTTCATTAATGTTGCCTTGACCAAGAATTTTCTGTTTATTCACCGAAAACTGTCTGTTGATGCATTTTAGATCTGTTTATCTGGTGCACAGTTTCTGGCTCACAGACAGTTGAACAAAGTGCACATTGTACTACTGCATTCTTACTATACTGCTGGATCCCGAATAGAAACTAGAAAAAAATCTAAGTCAGCGGGGCGAAAATGACGTCTTTTGTCGAGTAAGTGCAATAGCGACAGTGTTTTGTGACTAACATGGCAGTTGTACGATATGAAATCATGAAATACGCTTTTTAATTTATTGCGATCATAACAGTTTAGCTGAACATTTGTTGCCCTGGCCGGTTGTTTACAGCACATGTGGGGTCACTTCCCTTTGTGGAATCATGTGACTTGGTAAGAATGGCGGCGCTCATCATAAATGCAGATCCATGCCAATAAAAATCGATATAAAAGGGTAAACGACCTCAGAAATCAGCGAAAATTTCAGGATTGGTAGAGATTATGATAATCTAGTAAATAATTGTGCCTTTTCAAATGTGATAAATTAGTGAAGTGTCCCTTAAATTAATATACCTTTATTGTAAAGTATTACCCATTCATTTTGTCAACAAGTAGCCTAATATTCAAATTTGTGAGGGTGCAACAAGCTAAATTATAGATATTTTCAGCGATAATAGGTTTCCTCATTTCATTCTATCCGAGAGGATGAACTTTGCTTCCCGCTGCAAGCTAAGACATAGAGGAAGAGGCCAAAGTTATAACTTAGGGGCTGAAGGTGGTGTATATGTTAGCTAGTGATGCCTATGTAACGGACAACGTGCACTTGAAAAAAGAATGGCGGTCAATGGTGTTTTCTCATAACAGTTCACTAATCAGTGCATATCTAAAAAGACAAAACAAAAAAATATTAGTCCCACTCGCTGTGCCTGATTGTATCGCCTCTCTGTACCCATGAGGATACCGCACAGCTGATCACAGGTCGCTCGGACATCAGCGAGAGCCGTGAGTCTCTCTCCTTGCCCTGCTTCACCGAGTTCACCCCTCCATCCCCTGACTGCAGGATGAGGAAGAGCTTCTGCAATCGCCATGAGATTTCACATATAGAGGAGCCGCCAATGGCAACGTCCCTGAGCTCCCCGCCTCCTCTCTCTAAACCTGAGAGGTCTTTACTTGACTCATTATGGTCCGTCGCTCGCATGTGTGAGAATACAGGCGGCCGCCTACAACCGAACACTAAGCTCCACCACTGAAGAAGACCACTGCTGAGGCCCTGTTGTGGGGGAGATTTCATACCCCATTACATCTGCGCATTATCCTGAAGGGGAAGCACTCACTTGTCCAAGGACACGTGGTGTAATCACTGCGCTCTCTGCAGCAGGACCGGCGCTGTTTCTGGGATGCTCCCTGGGCTTCACGTCTGCCTCTTGAGTAAATAAGCGCTGCCTGCCAGCCTTTCGGGGGCGCAGGTGCTGCTGAGCGGATTTCGGGGCTGGCGTGTGCCAGGCCGAGCCAGGGGCGGCCATTACGTCGACGCTGTGAGAGACATGGGCAGATTCGCCGGAACCCCGGCCCTAGGCCAGCTACTGCTGCCAGGCTGGCGTGCCTTTGTGTACCGCAAAGGTGTGCAGGGTCTGTGCGAGCATATTGCTTATGCACATTGTGTGCAGGTGCTGTTTTTGTAGCGCGGTTCGTGTATGCTAGCGTGTGGCTGTGTGTATCTGTGTGTGCTCTTTTGGTTATGTGTGTGTGTGCGTGCTTTGTGCGTACACGTGAGTATGAATGCGTGCATTGTTCGTAATACAACGTGTGTGTACCATGTTTGTTTTCAAATGTGGGTATTTATGTGTTTTTGTGCACGTGTAGATGTGCATATGTATCTGAATACTCGTGTCCATGTATGTGTGTTTCTGAGTGTGTATATACATGGATGTGCTTTTATGTGTATTTGTGTGTGTTTGCGTGTATGTGTGAATTGACATGCATCTGTTTGTATGTATGTATGTTTGCGCACATTTATATGTGCGTAAATGCGTGTGTGTGTGTGTGTGTGTGTGCGTGTGTGTGCCCTCAGACTGCACACACACACACATACGCACACACACAGTGTGAGTTGAGATGTGAGAAGCCCAGCCTGCTGTGGTGACAGGTTGGGCAGGCCCTGTTTCAGCAGGAAGCTGCCCTCTGAGGGGACAGGAGCCAGGGCTGTGTGCCACTCTCTCACCAGTCCGCTGTGCCGCTTAACTCATGACCTCCACCGTCTGACTTTGCCCCCAGCAATCTGCCTGCCCGGGGGAAAGCAAACAGCAATGATCTCACCCCCTAATGCTTTCAAGCGGAAACTTTATAGATGTTGAAATGCTCGCACTCGACTGGCTTTGTGCTTTTCGGAAAAAGCTTATGGAGCCTGCAGAACGCCCTGTTTTGGGAGGAGTGCACAGAACATTTCGCCACCTTAATGACTCTCTTTTGTTTGTGACCTGAATAGGGATCATTCAGGGGCCAATACCTGTCTTCTATGCTCGAATTCAAACTTGAGAGCCTGTGAAACCCCAGGACAATGCCATAAAAAGGTGCCTCCGGAACATTCTCTGGAGCCTGTGCCTTCGCTGTGCTTTCCTGAGGCGGTATCAGCCAAAAAGGAAATGAACAGAGTGTTATATTGCACACTGAGAGGACTGAACCGCTCCCTATTCCTTCACAGTCCAACGAAAGCAACAGACACCTTTTATAATGTTTCATTCATGTATAGCACAATACATGGCAGGTGTCTGTACTTTCTTTAGAAGAAAATCAAATAAAATATCTGCTGAAAGCCTGGAGTACACAGATGAATATCCTCTCCTTTTTTTTCTATTCAATATGAGTTTACCTCTCCCACCCTCACCAGACAAAAAGGCTTGAACAGAAATGTGCGGACAATAAATGAACAAGTGTGTTTGTGGGGTGAGTTCGGTATAAGCTGTTCCCTCCTTCAGGATTGCTTTCCCGCTGCCGCAGTCTGACTCAGTAATAATAACAAGCTGGCGGCACTGACGCAACCCACTGATGTAATGACAGCGGGTGTGAGGTATGGATCCGGTGCTTTAGTTCAGCACATATTTCCCCCACTGTGTCGCTGGGCTGGAGGGGGGAGCTGGAGATGAGGCCTGAGCTTCGGCTGCTTGAGTCTGGAGAATGACCACATGGGCCACGCGAGAGCCAGGCTTCTCCTCTCGCCACATGGGAGCAACACTCAAAAAACACTGTTTCTGGGGCTCTCCTGTGGTGAACAAGCTGGCTTTGAATAAGGATCAACTTTTTTAGCAGCTGCTTCCATTTTCCTGGATAATATCGATCGAAGCTGCAGCTTTGCTCTTTCATGACTGCTGCCATGACTACTCTGTAGTGAGGTAGTGAAGACATATTTCATGAGAAACACCTACACCGATACTGTTTATGTTAAAATTTAAATACTAAATTCAATTATGTATTTTTACTGTATATGTCATTGGGCTCATTAAAATGCTGCAAAACGTTATGTCTACGAGATTTGGTAAAATGAGCGTTTTAAATGGTGTAAAATGTACTGTTTTCTAAACTTTGTGGCAACTGAGGGGCCGCAAGTTGCATTGTTCTTGTGTACAGTGGTTTTATCAACAGAATGGAGAGTTACACTACAACTCAAAAGTCTGGAATCACCAATAATTTTTACATGGAACAAATCTGAGTAACTAACTACTAGACACTGACCCAAAACATGTATCCAAATCCTGGTGGGACTTTCTGGGAAGGAAATTATAAGGGATGAAGTCGCTAACTCAGTCACCCACTTCAAAGTGTATGAAAAACATTACAATCCGTGTGGAAATCCAATGAGAGTCCTTCCTTCATAAAATTAACACCTTGAATCCCTAAAATTTGAAAAGTAGTTATTCAATATCATGGTGGTTACTTTCATAAGAAATCATTGAGATATTTGTGTGATTCGCCATGTGAACCCCCGTAGTACTTCAAATACTAAGTGAAACATTTTTAATGCATTTTGGTGTTTCTTTCATATAATTTACTATAATTCAAGTTACACTTACGTGGAGTAAAATCTAAGAAAGATTACTTGAATATACTTGAACAGTGACACTATACTTTTGAACTGTAGCTAGTGTACTAGTATCACAGCCGGGCTCATTGCCCAATGATATCCACTGAGCTCATGCACATGACTGGAATGTTCCGCCCAGCCCTCCTCCTACACATCAGTTTCATCCACAGGGGATGATCGCTTCAGATACCGCTGAACAGTACTCTGGATATCTAATAGCTGTTCGGCTGAATATGTGCATATCTAGTCCAAAGATGGCAATAAACAAACGCTTTTGGAACCAGCAAAAGTTAGTTAGTCCTTCAGTGCTCGTCAGGGTTGGACTGTAAGGGAAATGCATTCACTCTAGTGATAGATCTCCGAGCTCAACATGCACTCTGGGAAATGAGAGCAGGTAGGGTAAGATATAACTGTGAGATACACGTGTGCATTAATTGAATGGCTCCTATTCCTGCCCAGACACTTTGTGAAGGGTGCATGGCTCGCACTCATTAATGGCAGCTCATTGACCATTTCAGTCATCTGTCAACCAATCGCTGTGATTAAGGAGTGTGATTCTGGATCTACTCCTGGTGGCAGGTGTGGCTCAACCTGCCAAATCACTCTGAGGAAAAGATTTATCACAGCTTAGGGAGAGGGAGAGAGAGAACAGCCTGCTAATGCTCTTACTTAGTAAGACGTAAACAAGCAAAATTATACTATATCCTTCTATGTTTTTAGTGATTATACTGAGATGTTTTTTTGGGTTAGTGCCTAGAGTAGGCTATAATAACTTTTATTATATTATTTATTGACTGAACAGAAGCTTGGCACCTGATTTATTTGCTTATACAAATGCAAATGACTGACTTCATGCAGTGATTAATGGTAAAAAAGTCTGGCAGTCAAAGAATAAAAGTCCTGTTAGTTCTTGCTCTGCTCGCGTGTACGGAGTACAGGTGTGTGTTTTGCTAAGACCAGCTTTTCATCACTTTGTCGTTGGTTCATTGTGAGTCATCGGTCCCACTGTTTTTTCAGAGGGCTTGGACATGGGGGCACTGTGGAAAGCCTTTGAAGGCCAGGTCTCTAATGGGGTCTTATGAGAGAGGATGACTTCCAGGTCAGCACCATTGCTTAAGGCAGTGCTTTGCTGTCCTACTTAATTACAGAGGAGGAAGCTCGGTAAGAGGGTGGATCTGCTGGGCCTTTGAGACACTGAGATGGTGCCGTAAGCCCTTGATGCCTGGATTGACTGTGGCAGGCACAGAGACCCACGTGACTGCACTGCAGTACATGTGCACATACTGAGGGGAGGGAGACTGAGTGTGTGTGTGGTGTGAGGTGTGTGTTTGCGTGTGTGTCCGTGTGTGCGTGTGTGTGTGTGTCTGAGAACAAATTTGCGCATAGAGAATTTACCAGTTGTCATGGAAAATGCTATACGCTTATGTGCTCGTAGCTCAACTGAAAATACGAGAATTTTTCATTTTGAAAGTAGCAAATGATTTTCCCCAAGATTATCATTTTTCCCCAAAAGTGATTTAATGCGTAAATCACTATAGCTCTTGATCAAGACTTCAGCAATGAATAAAATGAAAAGGTAAGATTTACATGTGGTATAGTTTGGTGCATTTTTTGTATTTTAGGGGTTTGCTGTTCTCTTCGCTGGGAAGGAAGGAAGGAAGGAGGAGGCAGGTGTTGGCTCATCATAGTTCAGTTTATTGCGGACAAATCTTTGCAGTCAGGCCTGAGTTGGAGGAAGTCACACCCCAAGCAGTTTAACAGATGGACGGCCTGCATTATTAGTATCTGAGTCCCCGTTATCCCTGAACTCCTCCCATCTTGGCACAGTTTAGATTCAATAGCAGATGATGGGGCCATTGATGGTAATAGAACCTTTAACGTGATATAGCCCTTGAGGCACTGAGGCCTGTATTTATAAATCCCCTGAAATGCTGGAGCACTGATCTCAGGCCAGTTACCCCTCGTGCACCTCTACACCTCATGCGCTATGAGTAGAAATGACATAACCTCCAAGACTGGTGCTCTTATAGATATTTTATGAATAGTGGCCAGGAACATCTGTAGAAAAAGGTGGATAGCAGTTACATTTCACTGGTACTCAGTGTGCGATTGGCATGAAATTGTTAGTTGTTCAATTCTGCTGCCAAAGAAAAATGGAGATGCAGAATTAATCTCTTTCTTTTTCAGGTCAGTCACCTTGTGTTTTACAATTACGTATGTCCATTTCACTGTTGCATACAAGAGATTGTTTCCTGTCCTTACCGTGGCCATGACTCAAATCAATATAAACTAACAAAGTGAGATTCCTTTGTTATTAGCGAATGCCTTTGACTATGTCTGTATGTTTTTTAAAATAAATTCTGACTGAATGTTTTCTGTCTGTTTTCTCCTGTCCCCTATTTGAATTTTCATTTTAATTCTACAGAAATCATGGCAGAACTTATAACAGGCTCAGTCCCCACTCAGGCAAATATTTCCAGAGAGTTCGTCTCCGCTTGTGTGATAAAGAAAAAGCGAAAAATAGAAAGTGGCGTTCCCTCATGGTGAAAGAGGATAAGAGATGAAAGGGGAATGCATAGAGATAAATGCATTGACAAGAGAAGATGTCAGAGTAGATTAATGTTTGCATTGCTGATCTGGGAGGAGATGAGAGTATTTCAGTCAGTTGAAAGAAGATGGAGAATAAAGAGGCTTGCAGTGGAGGGGAGGGATTTTTCCATGTTTATTTCTCTGAGGAGGAACATGTATTGATTTTTATTTTCAATTATTGGAGCTTGATTGATGGCCAGTGGTGTATTTGGTGGACTCGCATACAAGGCTTGCGATAAATAACCATACTGCTTGTGAACTTCCATTGCATGTCCGAGTTGTTCTGGTATGAACTATGCCTTATTTTTTGTGAATAGTGAGGTTTAAAGGTTAAGTTTAGAGTCATGATGAGAGCTGCCCGAACACCTGCTTGTGGTCTCTGAAGCAAACCGCACCTGTCTGCTCAGTATCAAAATTAAGTGCTGATGTTTCTGCCATTTTACATCTCCAGAGCCATGTTCAGTGCACACCTGGAAGTCAGTGTGCTGGCTCTTTGTGTGAAGGTAATGTAGTCTTGAGGGGCCCATTGTAATCATTTGTGGTTTTTTTGGTTTGTGTAATTTTTCAGTTGAGGTGGATTTGGCTACATCTGTGGTGACTGGTGCTCACAGCATTTAGCTTTAAAACTACAAATCCCAGAGCACTACATTAAATGCAGCAATAACCCCCAGATGAAGAGGCACAGTTTGATTTTTGGTATTGAACAAGGTGGTGATAGTCAATTTTTTGGGAAATAATGCTGTCCAAATGATAGTATTGAGCACACTATCAAACCTAATTTTAATGATGGTGCCTACAGATATGGTCAAATTAAAGAAATGTTATGTTTAACATACGAACCAAAATAAATACATGAGTTATTATTAGGTGGAATTGTCAAATTGAAGAAGATATTCTCATGTTCATGTTTTCCCTTGATGCGGTAAACTGCCCCTGTGAATAATGTGTAGCAAATTGTGGTCACTCACTTACTTTCTCATACCACTATGTGGAAAAATTGGATTCGCTATAAGGTGGATGTCATGTGAATAGTGTAAATACCGCTTTTGTTCACATTTGATCATGTTTCCTCTAGTGCAAACATGATTTCTCGTCAAATTTGCAAAGTTAGTATTTTTGCATAAAATATTGCAATTTTGATATTGGCGTCAAATTATCAAGAGATTCATAGTTCTGTAAATGGGTGAAATTTCCAATTACCACACAATTACCCCTAGGGACAGATAAATCATGAAAGTCAATATTGAATAAAAAAACTTTATTACAGTGGAAGACCAACATATTGGCTCCATGAAAAACCTGATTCATTCACACCCTGTGCTCCCAACATGTTAGTTTTGGTAGCCCTGCAACAGTAACCATCCATTTTCGTGTAACGTCAGACACTTATATTACTATAATGTTACAAATCTTAAGTTAAAATGCTCGTATCAGCTCCAAATTTTGTTTCCAAACAGGGACAATTGATAAGAGTTTGCATTTTGAAAAGCAAGTTCCTACATTAAAAAGTTTTGAAAATATGGCAAAGTGCAAATTTGGGGATTGTCGATATTTTGCGTTTTTTTGCAAACACTACATTAACTTTGGTGTAGCACACTAGATCTGCATCATACACTCATTATTATCCCTGTGGATAGGAATACCACTCATTTCATCACCAAACATGTCCAGAACGTCTCCAAACTCAGTACACATGTACAAAACAGGTTGCACGTCTCTTTCAAAGTCAAATTATACCACCTAAAATTTCTTTGAAAAAAAAGTATGTGGTATTGAGTAAATGGCTGTTGCATTTGATAATAGTATCGTAGGGGCATCTTATGTTAAAATATGGAGAGGCTACTCCAAGGCTTAGTGGTATTTCTAATAGAAAAACTGATAATGTAACGTCAGACACTTTTATAATTTTAACTAAAATACAGCCCCAGGGGATAGGATATGATGCCTATATAGCTCAGGATGTTTTATAATGTGTATCTTTACCCGAAAAACACAACTGCAGTGACATATATTGGATATATACAGTTATATGAGCAGAAATCTAAAAAAAAAAATAGATACGATGTAACGTCAGACACTTTTATAACCTATGCCTCTATGATCGACTACAGGGGGTATATATCTCGTCTAAAACATAAACAAGGTGCCTCTGACGACTGTGCATGCCCAAGGGATTGAGACCACTACTGCCGGTTAATCTACGGCATCTCAAAGTTTCACGCCTCGATAGAGCGAATAAAAGTGTCTGACGTTACATCGAGCGAAGTACATGCACAGGGACCTAACGGAAGCAAGTACCGATACAACAACTGGTCAGGATTGTTGAAAATAATCATAAATACGAGCCAGGGTGCAAAAAACGCAGAAAAACTGTAAAGAATATACAGGAGGAGGCCAAACGTTGATGTAACGTCAGACACTTTTATCCAGTTTAAAATTGTGTTTTGATGCGTAGCATGTAGGTGAATGACAGTAGACCCAAAATCTTTACCCCAACATACTAGCCCTAGGCACTGTTCAAAGTGAGGGTAATAGTTATAATCTGCCTGCATTGGTTGTACAGTACATGGTGGGTTAAAATAAAAGTGTCTGACGTTACAACGCGTGCTTATTTCTGATTCAAGCCATGGCACACCAGAAGGAAGACTCAACCAACGGTTCAACCTAATATATCTTGGAGCCAACACCCCGAGGAACATGAGAAATAAGTTTGGGGTGTACTAAAAGTGCCACTGTGATAATTACACACACCCAAATATTATAATATAATAAGTCCCAAAAACAGGTTTTTGAAGCATTTTTCAACTTTGAAGGCCCATATCTCAGGGAATACCCATGGAATTCACACAAACTTATACTTTTCTGAAAGCCCTAACTGTCCTGCATTGAATGAGACTACGATAGGCCAGATTAGTGGATTCATTTTTATTCTGATGCACAGACAGTCAGGTAAATTCACACCACATTTGCACTAAAGGTGAATTTAATTATTTGTGCAGTACATGTTTAGTAGGGATGTTCAGTGGGGTGCGGTGAAATTACGCACTATGGGTCTGAGCAGTTTTGATCTTGTTTCGTTTAGCACCCATCAGTTAATTTTCAGTGCAAATACAAATTAGTCAAAGAAATGATTGGTGCAATGAGAAAGCCTGCTTTGGCTGCTAACTGAAGTGTATCCAATGGTGCTGCATAATTTAGCATTAGTGCGCCAACATCGACTTCAGTCAGATTAATGACGGTCAATCACTACCAGATTATGTGCCATATCCCACACTCAGTGGTGACAGATGCTCGCCATATCCACCAATTTTAGTCCAGCACGGTCACAGATATCAGACATTTCTCCAGCGATTACATCGTAATGCAAAGAGCTTCTTGGAATTGATTATGTGATGTTCCATTAATAGAACAAGAGGGTATCTATTAGACATGGGTCATGGTAGAAACAGTGTTGCCAATGGAAACAAATCTGTTCTACTGATTAGACTGTGAAAAACATTCCTGTTTGTTCCTCGTTGATTTGCTGGTGCCCCTGCAACATCAGTCAGATGAGTCACAGACTGTGAGGGGGAACGCAAGGTTGCTACTCCCGGAGTCAGCAGTGCACCCCTCTGCTTTCAACCTGAGCCCCGAGGCTGTTCATTTCAAAAAGAGCCATTACATCACTCCTCCGGTCCAGTGCTTTGTTATTTTTTATGTTTTATGTTACGTCTGAGATGCATTGTGGGGCTCCCATTAGATATGCTCTCAATATCTGTTATTGCTTTTCTGTCTGAAAGTGTTCCGTGAGGATCGCCGGTCTCCGCCATTCATGTTTCTTAAAAAGGACAAAAAAAAGAATTAGGAAGCAGGAAGCCAAATGTTAAGAAAATTCACGGCGTGTTTCTCTTTATCGGCGACCCACTTGAAATACCATGGCCTTCGTGAAGAGGGGCAGCGTGAGGTTACAGCCGACCCACAGGAGCCAATCAAATACCTGGATCAAATCTCTCTCTCTCTGCTCATGCTCCCGCCACACCTCTCCCTTGGTCTTCTAGTAATGGATTGTTTGTGTTCCTGGTAAAGGTCAGAGCCATTGCTGCATGGTTTTCCTCTTTCCAGGAGTGTACTGCTTTACTTTGCAAAACAATCGCACAGCATCTGGTGCTCCTCCATACTTACGTACTGCTGAGATGCGGCTGTTAAACTGAGCACCGTGAATGTTAAAGAGATAAGCGGCTCTCTCTCTTTACAGTTGCGCCATTTACTCTGCGCACCGTGATGCTCGCGGAGGGAACAGTACTGATCTCAGCCGGGGGTGAGTGAGTACTGTAGCGTCACGCTGCCTTCATGCTTTCACGCAGTCTTCGCCAATAAACCCCCACTGAGTTTCACTTAGAGATGGGCAGCTCAGGTCATTTTCCTGCTTGATTATATAACCTTTCGTGCTTTTTACGGATATTAGAGTCACATACTATCGACATAAATTATTAGTAAAAAAATATTAAGATGTGACTATGTACAGGACATTATATTATTTTGTGACAAATACAGGGTCATTATTTAAAACTAGTCTATTACAATCAACCATCACCATATACTCTGTCAACTCATTGACTGTAAAAAAAAAAAAAAAAAAAGAGATAGAAAGAAAAAGAAAAATTAATCATCATTGCTTGAGTTTCACTCATTTTCTTCAAAAAAAAAGAGAAAATTTTTGCAATTTGGGGTTAATTTATTGATAGTGTAGAGTGAAAAAAAAAAAAACTTTTATGAAGGGCATTGTTTTGTGTCCACTGTCCATAGAGAAAAAAGGGCCATCAGTCAGATAGGAAAATGCACCTCTGAAAGAAAATGCCAAATCTGGACCAAAATAAAACTAGCTGCTGAAATCTGACAGAGCCCATCAGTGTACACATGCTGAAGACTGGGAATGATGTCCTCTGATGTCGTACAAAATAAAACAGTCATTCTGACCCAAGTGTTGAGCTGAATATAGGGGCAACACAAAACATCCCTTTGATCCAATGTTTCTCAAACTCGGCCCAAGGGGCCCCCCTGTGTATGCTGTTCTTCCAACTGCAGTTTCAGCCCCAGGATTTTAACAAGCTGTTGCTGTTTACTTAATAGCTCTATTTTTAATTACACATGTTTATACGGATGGTTTGCCACTATAAACCATATTGCATTAGAGATTGCTATGTATGCCATAAAGAGTAAGTACTCCATGTTCACAACATGATTTACAGGGAAAAATGCTTAAAAAGAGGGAACAATTGTGACCTATCAAATTAAAGAATAAATAGCCTCTTAACTGGTGACACTGTGGATATGCAGTCTTTAAACCTGGCGTTTTTTGAAAATCAAGAATTCGAAGACAAACAAAAGATAGAATCAAGCCTTTAATGTGACATATTTCTGTTATTTAAAACACATAACCAATATTTTACATATATTCTACGTTGTATATAAATACAGCATAATAGGCTTCTTTTGGTGGTTGGCAGTGTTAGATTTTTTTTTTTACAAATATTGCAATTTTGATTGCGACCAAAAAGGTCAATTTTGTGGCCAACTTGTCTGTTTAGAGGATGGACTTTCAAGAGCATTCAGCTGCTTCCAGGTGCTCTCTGTAGTAGTCAAGACTGGCTGTTCAATTCTTTTTTTGAAAGCTGAGGCTTCTTCCTGGCAACCCTCAGATGAATGCCATTTGGAATCATTGTTTTTTATTCTTGAGGCATGCACAGTTACCTGAAATGCAGCAACAAAGGTCTGTAAATCTCTAGGTGTTATATTTGAGTTGGCTTATCTGGCTTATTATACTTCTTGCGGCTCTTTGGGATATTTTTGAAGGATATTCACTTTTAGACAAGGTTGCTGTGATGATAAACACTCTGTATTTGTGCCTAACAGTGGACTTAAGAGGTGTGTTTTGTATTTTTCCCATAATGGTAACACCAACCTGATTATGTTCCTCATCTCCTAAGACCAACCAAACTCTTTTCTAAGGGCCTTGCCTTCGATTGGTCAATTAGTTTCTTAATTATTTACTTGACTGATTCTTCCAACCTAATTGATTTACCTGGCATAACCTAGAGTACTCTTATCTTGCACAGTAATTCCTTTTTGTTTTTGTTTTTTGTTGTTGTTGTTGTTGTTTTGTTTTTTTTTTTCAACTTCATGCATAATTTTCCCTAAATCATCACATGGAACTGGTAATATAAACCTGTAGTATCAGGTAATAAAGACTTGTTCTCACTAAATGAATAGTTCCTGGTAAAGTGTAAAAAAAGGGTAATTTCATAAATGCTTCGCAAACTGTCAATCTGCTCTGTATAAATTTCAGCTGAATACATGCGTGAAAGGCTGAACATACAGAAAGCGTGAGTGAGACAGCCTGCATTGCAGGATGTACCATTAGCTAACGCTGAAGTACCAGATTAATCTTTATTTGTAAAGCGTACACAGTAAATAACACATCCTACTAGACTGACTTCATTATTTATTCGCCCGAACATAGTATTAAAAAATACTTTGTATTTAACTGCCAATGTATTATTCTTATCATTGGACAACTTGTTAATAAAGTAAAATGACTGAAAACAGGTAAAGACTAATGGTCAGTTCACAGGGATGGTTTGTGCCCCCTCAGTTTTCAGTTCAGCGGCCACCACTGGTCTCAACAGAGACTAAAATGGTCTTCCTCTTATCAGAGAATCGTGGATTGAATCATTCTCATTTTCAAAATGAGCCTGTCCACATGCCCAGGCGAGAGGCCATTGGAAAGCATCTTAATTAGCAGTCCGGCTGCAATACTGTGGGCTTTCACATGAATGACTAAAAAAAAAAAAAAAAACCTTTCGGTTGCACTGTTAGCATAGTATACTCCCCGAACAGCATGCTGAGTGCTCCGGCGGAAACTGCCGCTGGCTGCGGATCAATGTCCTGGCATCTGTCTGGCGGCGGGAATCATCAGCGTTTGCTGGCGTCAGGTAGTCTGTCAGTTTATTTTTCATCTCACCGCATTCCTCGCAATACCTGACCAATAATGCAGCCGATGTTTTAGCGTGTGTTATTCAATTTAAAAGCATCTTCAATATTGTCAGAAGATATGGCAGATAAAACCTTACTGGCTGCTGCTCATCACGCCTCCTATCCAATTCTCTCCCTCATACTGTTAATCACCCCACCCTCTCCATTTTGTTTTCTCCCTCATTTTGTTTGTAGACTCATTTTTTCTTTAATTTATCTTCTTTTTTTACTTTTTTCTCCTCCCCACATCACTTGTCTCTCCACTCTTTCCATTATCCACGTGTTTCTCTGTGTTGTCTTTTCCTGTTCCTTTTAGTTTCGAAGTCCTTTCAGTTTGCAGGAGCCTGGTGTATAAATATCCAAATCCTTATACATTTGCTTGTTAAGCAGATCCCTCACAGAAAGGCCTACATTGTATCTGCAACTCAGATTAGGCGATTCGTGCAGCTCATGCAGCTGAATTTTTATTGGGACAATTCAAATTGAGCGCTTCGTTCGAGGTTACAATAGTCTCAGCCAGGATTTGAATCGCCAGCTTTCTGGTAGACGCCTGAAAGACTCCATTCTACAGAAACATCAGGCCAGGATATTCAGTGAGGCTGAACACATGTAAGAAAGTCACATGTGAGAAACCAGTTACAGAGCTCCACAGGGAAAAGAAGGTGATATCCCCTCTTTTTGGTGCTTCTTCTATAAATTGAAAATCAATTTCAACTTCTCTGCCCAGAATGCTATTAGCAATTTCCAGTAGGCCCCCTCGACAAAAGCTTAACTAAATTCAAATCCATTCTAGGCACATGCAAAATTCAACATCAGGCCAGCATAGTTTAGGCTTGGTGTGAATATTACATAGAAAGCATGCTTTCTCGAATTAGGAGATGACCGTAATTTGACTGTATTGTCATTCTGTTCGCACAGTTAAGATTCTGTCGAGATTACCTGCCATTCGCATTCGCTCAGACCATGAATCAGGGAGGTTGAAGCTTAGTGAAATGCCAGGGTTCAAGTGTTCTGGAATTTATTCTATTTGCAGCAGATTGGCCCCTGTTACCACAGTAACAGACTGACAAGCTATGAGATGTGCTCACCAGCTCCACATTTTACATTTTGATTTCATCTCAGGATGTTTGGAGAAAGGTCGAGACTCTCTCCTGTGCTGTAAGTGGCCAAATACAGAGTGCTTCGGCAGCCCAAGAGAGATCTGTTTCACTAATGACAGTTGACCTGATTGGGTCAGTGTAAGGGTTCTCAGTATGGAATAATAGAGGTATGGAATTTCCCATGTCTTTGAAGGATGAAGGCTGTACACCCAGGTGAGATCGATGGAGGCTCACAGCTTATGGGATTCTGGGTCAAGAGTTGGGTTTATTACAAAAACACGGAAACGAAAAGTTCTTTTGAAAACAGCAGGCTGTCTATATTGATTCTTAATCCAGTGCGGAGTGAGAGGAACTTCATTGCCTCGTGGGTGATGGTAAGCGTGGTGAATGCAGCCAATAGGAGCTAAGTATGGATCCAAGTAAACAGCCAAGACAGTGACCTCATAGATTAGCAAGTGTGCATGGCTGTTCCCCCCTGGCTATTAGGAAATTATATTTTGAAAATGAAGCCAATCGTTCCAAGAGACCGAGGCAGTAATTTTGACACTGTCCCCTCCCCTACACCCCATTCTTTCCCTCCAGTTCTGGCCCATGCATGACCCTTCCTTTTATGTGCACACCAGGATTATGACAGGGAGGTCAGTGGATAAATATCAAGATTAATGTAAAAATACTGCAATATTTGCTTCCTTTATTGTGTTTGCATCTTTTTAGCATATTCTACTATGTCCGTGTCTACCTGATTCATGACAGCAAGCCATAAATCCAATAAGCAGGTGACATTTAGCATTATGAGGTTCATTAAATATTCCTTTGGTGACTGTATTATACTTTGCCTGCCTTTGTACAGTAATGCTGCCTGTTTCTGCCGAAGGACAGATCTCTAGTACCGTGATATCTATGTGATGTGGTGGAAGAACTCACACAGCGATCACAGTGCTCTCCATGCCGGAAGGATCTCTTGCACAGAGATGGCTGTGGACATTGCATACAGTGATCTGCCAAGACTCTGCCTGGCATCCTTTACTCAATATTCTAACTTGACTGGCAGGTGACTAATCCAGTTCATTATCGGGGAATAATCAGATAAGGGCAATGGAAGATCATCTTAATCCAATCTTAATCCAACAGAAAACTTCTGTCACTGCATTAATATATGCCTCTTAGACAGCTACACATTTGAATATAAGCTTTATTGTTGGTTACACTTTGAATGACTGGTTAAATAAATGTTCTCATGCTTTACTATTGAAACAAGGAAGTCTGCTGAGAGATTCCTATTGAACAATGTCCATCAATAGTGGGTGGATCCTTGGAGGATATGTTTAATGCCAAACACATTGAACTTTAGCCTGTCCTTGATAAAGTTAAGGCTTTTTATGTGAAGTGCTTCCTTTTTTTAGGGCTTTTTTGCTACCCATCTTTTATTTAAACATATTTGACTTCGCCGTAACCCTGTTCCCACCAAACAAATGGGCCTCAGATACAGCGATAGGGGCACTGATTTAGCGTTTAGCTGCTGAGCTCCTGAAACAGTGTGTTAATTAAACTCGAGTTGTTGCTGGATTAAATTTTTCAAAAAGCACTTACACAAATATGTTTCACTTCAAAAAAATGCCTTGTTTATGGTTCTTCTCTGACCACCAAGAGGAGTGGGGTCTCTCACTGCAGTTATTTGCTGTAAACTTTGGCGTTATTTTAGAGAATCCCCGTCTGCTCCTTTGGTTGACATATCAATCCTTCCCACTGTGGGTGGCTGAAGGGCTATCTGTGGGTACCTTTAATGTTAGTTTTAATAATTTCTGTGTTTTAATAATTTGTTTCCTCTTACTATGGGTGTAGAAAATGAATGGAAAAGTACATAGAGTTCTGTTTGTGTCCAAGCCTACAGTACGTGCTATGTGTTTGTAGCCAATTCTTGCCTCTTTTTTTTCATTCACTTAATGTTGCTATCTCTTCAATCACCAGCTTAAGGTGATGGCAGTCAACAGCGTGTGAGGCACTTTCCCAAATTGCATCTGGATAGAGCAACATTGAAGACAAAAGGTATAGCAGCACAGAGCGAAGCACATAAGAACAGGATTGGCTGCTCAAAAGCTGTTGTTGCCAGGGCACTGTTTCCGTGTTGTCTCTCAGCTGAAGCCTGAGCAACTGAGAGAAAATGATCCGTTCTAACATTCTGAATTCTACATTATCACAAGAACTAAGTGAGGATCCAAGATTTTTGACCTGTGAGTGTCGCTTGCACCTTGATATGGAGTCTTGGTTATACTTGTAGGGAATGTGCACATTTTTTGAGCAACGCATACAAAAAAATAGACGTTGAGTACTTCCTGTGTTGAACCATAAATTTTTGGACACTAAGCAGAATTGATCATTCCTTGACACGTGAGCAGTGCTATTGCTTATGAGTAACGTAAATTCTAGTTTTAATCAAGGCATGTTGCCTTATTACCCCCAGCCTTATTACATTATTACCATCAGCCTGTGACAGATTTCCAGATGAGATATTATATTTGAGTAACATTAATTCATTGCAATCAGGTTACTTTCTAAACCACTCCTTCCTGGTCAGGGTGGGGTGTGCTACTGAATAGCATAAATTGGAACATTTTTATGTCAATGTTTGCATTACAAACCACCATTTTGCATGTGTAAGTTACTTTGTGGCATACATATGCCTCAAGATGATTTTCAAATGAAGCCAGTGAAATGCTTCCTGCCTCCATGCTTTATTGAATCTAGCCTGTTAGCATTTTGCCATATATCTATTTTTATCTTTGTCTTAATCTGAAAAGATGGCAGTCATTCATATTGCATTGTAATTAGCTTAGCATTTTCTGTTGTAATTGCAGCTGATCCAGGCGCATTGGAAGATGCTTCACCCAATAAGACCTGACAGGAATGATGTATCAATCCAATATTCTTAAGCGCTAGTAACATGGTAGAAAATATATGTTTCTACAGAGACACATCTTATGCCAGCTGAGGTGCCTGAAGGTGTAAAAAATGATTAAGTAAATATATTGCCGTTGCAGCAGATGCCTTGAATTAGTCCCTCTGTGTTTCTGATTAACAATGCTGTCCGCACTGAGCAAGGTGCTCTCAGCGTTGTAGCTTTTGAGCGGAGGCACAAACAGGTGTTCCAAACCTGCATAAATAAATTGTGCAGCACTGCAGAGATGGTAAACAGAACAAGAGGATTCGCTGAATTTGAATAAATTACACCCATTGCTTTCAGGAAAGGATAGAGCAGTTTCTAAAAAAAAAAACAGAAGAAAATTTCTGTCTTCTTACTGCTCTATCAGTAGTGTCTAACATTTTTTTAAAGATTTTTCCCTTTATTTGACAGTTATATAGTGGAGATAGACAGGAAGGTTGGGGAAGACATGCGGCAAATGACCCAAGCCGGAATCGAACCCAGGTCGCCGTGAGAAGGACACAGCCTTTATGGTGCGCGCGCGTAGACCGGTGAGCCACCGGGGCGCCCCCAGTGTCTAACATTTTTTGACTCATGCTGATGTGTAGTCAGTGGAAGGATGAAGCTTAGTTCAAGTTAGTTAAAACATTGTTGATCGACACGGGACCTTGAACTTTGCTGGTGAAATACACTATACCACTCAAATGATTTGGTCTAGTGTAACGTATTTAATTTAACCCGCTCAAATGAGGTCTCTTATTGCTGGAATATCACATGGGTACCCTGCTAATTTAGTTCTGTGCTTGCTAAGCATTTCAGTGATTAATTAGAACTCAAAGAAGGTGCAGGGTCTTAGCTATATTAAATCAGTGGTGTATATGATCCGATTCTCCATCTAGTCGCATTGGAAGAACACCTGCGAAAAAGCCAGCCACGTCATCACTGTGCAGAGATTCCCACATGCTCACCAGATGGGGGGTGTCCATGAGGGCTCCATTTCATATCCTAATTATTGAGGAGATTGGAACAGTTTGTGCCTTTCCATTAGAATCCGAATGAACGACTTCATGAAAATTGCTCTGTGATGAATTTCTCCCTTTTTGCTGCCAAATTTCAGTTTGAAGGAACACGTTTCCTGAGCTTATGATATTTCAATAGTGCTTCGAAATTTCAGGGGCAGGAGAGGACATTTCTGGAGGTGATTTGCTGAATTTCGGAAGGTTGTGTGACTCGACTGACTGACCACGTGGCTTCATTGTTATTAACCCTTAGAGTCCTACATGCAACTATTGTTGCTCAATGATGTAATATTTCAAAATAAAAGCTGTTGAAAACCTATCATGTGGCACTTGTTTAACAACCCCTATTTGCAGATATAGACGCCGGTGTCTGTAAATTCTGAAATCTATATTCCTAAATAATTCTGTAATTGAATTTCCAAATGTCTTGCCCCACTGGAATAATTTTCCACAGTCTCTGTGACACAAATACTGAGTTATGAAGCTTATATAGGCTCATGCATAACAGAAAAAAATGGCATTATTTGTATTCTGCGCAAAGGGATTAAAAGAGCTCCGGCAGGGGAGCTCTTTTTAACAAGTTGCCTCATGACAGGTTTTCAACAACACAAGATAATTAAATTTATATATTTTTTAAAACATTTATTTCAGTGCTCTAAGGGTGAAAAAGAGTGATTAAATGGATGAGCTCAAGACTGAATAAACTCCTGCTTAGCCCTGCCAGTTTTACTGACCGACCAAAAGTGATTATCTTGTTAGTCAGGGATTACTACTTAGAATCAAGGGCTTACAACCTATTCCTTGCCATTCATGGATGCAGATCATTATTTTGGTAATGCCTCTTTGAGAAAAGGAATTCATTAGAGGAAACTTCTTGAATGTGAAAAACATCCATCACAAAAAGCCAAAAGGTGGTTGTTTACCAACCTCTGGAACAGGATTTTAATGGTCTTTGTGTAAACGAAATTATGTGGTGAACCTGAGTTGTCTCTTCTGGATTTGAGTTAGCAAGCATAAGCTGCATCATATCACTGACACCGATAATTACCGCATAGAGCAACATACCATCCAATTATACTGAAATTTTTCTATTAATTTGTGCAGTACAGCCATTTTCTTTAATCATGGCTGCTGTAAAAGTAACAATGGTTCAGATGAGCAGGATCTTGTCAGTTTGTGTCAGACTGTGGGCTTTGTTCACTTTTCTTCGTGCCAATCATGGGACAGTGCTCATATATTTTCTCAAACTCAGTGCATCTGTGTGGAAGTTCTGAGATCATTCTCAATGGGTTTTAGTCAGAAATCACTTTTTGTTTTTGGATGGTTTTTAAATGTGTATAGTCACTTCGCAACTTGTGAGACAGTTGAGTGAAACAAAAAAGCACTTGACATATCATGTCAATTACAATGATTTTGGGAATAATCATGGCTTGTCTGAGGTCAAAGCACTGTGCAGTGCGGAAGGTGAACTGTGTTTTTGTGCGTATTTGTGGGAGTGTCACCGTTCTATCCATCTGACTGAGCAGCCACCTGTCCATGTCACTCCTAATTAATGAGGCTTACAAAATTCCTTGTATAGTATTCATTAGATCTTTTCATCTGATTATTGCAAGCAGGGTGGTTAATTATGTCTGTAGCAGCAAACACGAGGACAGGTTGTTTACACTGTCATAGTTATTGCTCCTTCAACTTAAAAAAAAAAAAAAAAAAGTCCTGTTTGACTGTGCACTGACAGTTTGATGAATTCAATATGTAGGGACCACAGATGAAAATTAACTTTAATCTGGCATTATATAATTTCCCAATTTTAAGAAATAATAAAGAAATAAATTAAAATTGACACCAGATCAAGACACTAGATTGTCATTTGGCCAACTTCAAAAATAAAAATCAACAAATACAGCGGCTTTTGATTCATGCTTTCACCAATTTGCTGGTTCTGCATAACCTCCAGACCCCCCTTTGGAATATCTGGCTGTTTTAGGCCAGTCTGCTGACGATGTGTCAGCACCACCCATGTTCACTTCTTGCCTGCATCCAGCTGGCTGTGAATCCTTATATTTTTTTACAGGAGGAAATTATTAGAAATTCCTGGCACATTTTGCTATGTAGCCACAGTTTGAAATTGCTTTCTTTTTTCTTGTTTTTTGCACAATAACTAAGCAGCTAACGCCTGTCCATTATACAGAGCAGTGAAAAGGAATTTTCCCCTTTCCCAATTTCTTTTATTCTTGCAAATCTGGCAACCTCAAATGTTCCAGATCGTCAAACTATTTTTCAATGCAAAACACTCATTTTAAGCTATTGCGAATGTTTGATTGCAGTTGTTGCTGCCGATGATGGCACAACCAGTTATTTGGTTTAAGGTGGCAATTATTTTTTCACATGGGTGATATATGATTTGAATAATTCTTTAGCTTCAAAAAATTAAATGATCATTTAAATGTTGCATTTTGTGTTTACGCCCATTGTCTATGTCTTTTATTGAAATTATTTGCATGATCTGAAACATTTAAATATGACAAATGAGCAAGAGCAGAAGAAATCTGAAAGGGGGCTAATACTCTCTCACATAAAGACAGCAATGATTATCACACCCAAAACACGGTTTATTTTTGCAAATTCATGTAAAGTCAGCCTTGACAGTTGACGGCTAGATAGCCACCAGTCAAACCACTCGACCAGAGGGCCAAATTTTGGAGAACAAAAAGCAAAAAGGCCTAAATGAAAGCAGATTATTAAACTGAGACCACATTGCTAACATTTTTTTATTTGCAATACTTGCAAAAGCAAATGACTACGGGTGACTTAATATTAAAGTCAAGCATGAGCATAATGTTGTCAGGACATTTCGACGTGGTGCCAATGACTGTGCAGGGGTGGGAACCGCATACTGCTACTGCCTCCTCTGAAAACGCTGTCAGCCACGAACATTACCGTTTGATTGGTTGAGGTGTTCCATGAAGTCTAGCCTCTTTGAGACTCTCAATCATCATGGTAAATGTTGGGACTCTTGGTTGGACGAAATATTCGAATGAAAGCTTAACTGCCCAATAAACACTGAGAAACTGAAAATGACGAGTCCAGAAATGTCATATGAAAAATGTATTGCCCAGTAACCGTTTATCTGTGCTCCACTCAGGCCCAGCCTTTGTAAATATGCTATATGGTGAATCTCAGCATCAACAGGACTCTTTGGGCTGTGCTTCCACAGGTTTGCTTGGTGCCTCTTGAGGACGTGTTACGTGTCCACTGGCTCAGGATATTAATCTGCCCTTGACTCAGACAAATTCTCAGTTACCAGGTGAACTAACCTCTGTACTTTTGTACCTTCCCTCCGGGAAGAAAGATGTTGTCATAGAAACAATTCTATCTCTGGCTTTTAGAAGGCTTACAGATTCAATATGTTTTATGTGATAAGAGATACTAATATGGTGATATCGGTTTTCATCTCTTCACTTTCTCTCCCTTGCCCACATTGTGTAATATTCAGCACGACACAGGTCAGAGGCTTTCTCAGGTAGAGCAATTTATCCCAGGGCTTGTGGCTTGAGAACCTCATATATGGGGCCGTGCATGGGAGCTTGCCTGTGGTCTTGCCTTCGACTACTTTGAATAGTCCGTTGAAACTTTGCTTCAAAATGTATGCGGTGATAATGTACAATATGAGCAGCTGTAGGCTGCCCTTTTATCCATACTGTGTGTATGTTTTTTGCTCAGATCTTTAATTTGAAAAATGTCCAACATTAACCTGCTCTTTTTTCTTACCTCTGAAGTGAAGCTGACCCAATTGGGTGGTTTATTCCTTAATGCTGGCCTTACACCAACTATCACCATCGTAAGCAAATTTCCAATGTCAAAATGAAATCATGCGTTTTGCTCAAGGGCGGCTGCTCTTGTCATCTTAATTGTTTTGTGTAAGGTGGTCATAAAACACAGTCTTTTATCATCTTTGAGTTTTCTATAAAATAAAACATTTAATTTTATCGGAAGTCTTAGTGCTTATGCAAATAGTGAAGTTCAATGATATGGACATCGTCAAAAACCATTCGTCGTGCTCTATAAGAGCCCAGGTCTTTCAAAATCTTATAATCTGTGATTAGAAACTGTCTGTCTTAATAACACATTGTGTTTAGGTGTGATAGGGTGCAAGATACTATTCTTTTCAAAGTCCTCCAGTGTATAGCAGGCATAAGTCAAAACCAGCACTGAAAGGGCAACCTCTGTATAATGCACATTCACTCAAATCCCTGAACAAATTTCCTCTGACATGCTGACTGAACAGCCATGTTTATAAATAAACCGTTTAAATATCTCTGCTTTTCTCTCATTATAGCTTAGTGAAATAATACAGTAGTTTAGCAAGTGTTGCCAGGCAAAATAAACCTCGCCTGCCAGCACTTATTTTCGTGCTTTTGATACTGACTCAATTTTACAAGTGTAACCTCAACCATTTTCAACTTATTGTCCTTTAAAAATCTGTGACCTTCAGTTTGACCTTTCAAGGTCACTCAAGGTCAAAGGTCATGGTATCAATTAGAAGCCCATATAGGATTTCCTAAATGCTCATAATAGTAAACAGCTGTCCATCTGCAACCGTTTTTGAGTTGTAATAGAAAATATATTATTTTCACCTATGACCTTGACCCCGCTGACCCCCCAACTGCTACAGAGACTATCGAAGCCACCCTATCATGCAGCATATTATTGAAGCAGAATTGAAAGATGCACATTTTGGTTTTGGTTTGTAGTCAATGTGATGAATTTGAAGAAGGTTATCGCAAAAAAAAAAACCAAAAACAAAAACAAATATAGCCGCAAGCGGCAATTCCGGGGTTCAAGCCACGAAAGACCATTAGTAGTTGAAAGCTCTAACAGCTTAATTAACAAGTGTTGCCACTAAACGTGGCCATGTCGCCCGCCAGGTGACGGAAATCGACTGGGGTCGGCGCATCACAAAATTACACATTGAAGCCAAAGATGAATTAAATTGGTCAAAGCGTTCTCGAGATTTTGCGTTCACAACAAATGGGACGTGACGGACGGACGGCCAGATGGATGGACTGATGGAGCTGAATACTATGTCCCCCAGCCTTAATACTCCTTGAACCCAAGGATGAACGGAATCGGTCAAACCATACTTGAGATATCGCTTTCACAACAAACGGGATGGGACGGACGGACAGCCGGACGGATGGAGCTGAATTCTATATCCTCCTCCCCTAATACACCTTGACACCAAAGATGAATGGAACCGGTCAAACTGTTCTTGAGATATCATGTTGACAAGGTATTTGTAAGTGGTCAAATGGTCGTAATGACCTTGAGAATAATGGCAAGGTCACGTAAATCGAGTGAGTTGTGAGCAGCCCCCTAATACACCTTGACACCAAAGATGAATGGAATCGGTCAAACCTTTCTTGAGATATCGTGTTCACAACAAACGGGACATGACGGACAGACAGATAGGTGGACCCCCACCCCTAATACACCTTGAAACCAAAGACGAATGGAATCGGTCAAACCGTTTTTGAGATATCACATTCACAACAAACGGGACATGACGGACAGACAGACGGGCGGACGGAGTTGAATACTATGTCCCCCACCCCTAATACACCTTGACACCAAAGATGAATGGAATCGGTCGAACCGTTCTTGAGATATCACGTTCACAAGAAACGGGACGGGACAGATGGATGGACGGCTGGGGGGACGGATGGAGCTGAATACTATGTCCCCCGCCCCTAATACAGCTTGACACCAAAGATGAATGGAATCGGTTGAACCGTTCTTGAGATATCACGTTTACAACAAACGGGACAGGACGGACAGACGGACGGGCGGACGGAGCTGAATACTATGTCCCCCGCCCCTAATACACCTTGACATCAAAGATGAATGGAATCGGTCGAACCGTTCGTGAGATATCACGTTTACGACAAACGGGACAGGACGGACAGACGGACGGGCGGACGGAGCTGAATACTATGTCCCCCGCCCCAATACACCTTGAAATCAAAGATGAATGGAATCGATCGAACCGTTCTTGAGATATCACGTTTACAACAAACGGGACAGGACGGACGGACAGACGGCCGGGCGGATGGATGGAGCTGAATACTATGTCCCCCGCCGCTAATACACCTTGACACCAAAGATGAATGGAATTGGTCAAACCGTTCTTGAGATATCATGTTGACAAGGAATTTGTAAGTGGTCAAATGATCGTAATGACCTTGAGAAAAATGCCAAGGTCACGGAAATCTACTGGGGTCGGCGTACCACACAAATATACCTTAACACCAAAGATGAATGGAATCGGTCAAACTGTTCTTGAGATATCGCATTCAGAACAAACGGGACATGACGGACGGCCGGACGAAGCTGAATACAATGTCCCCTGCTCCGCTCACTATCGTGGCGGCAGGGGACAAAAACCACTTGAAGAGCGTGTTGCAGGTTTTTATGTGGACCTATTTTGCCAGTGTAATGATTGGACTAACAACTAATGATGCATAGTCTGATTTGTGTTATGTTAGGCTATTTTGTGCATTTATGGCCCCCCCTACTGGTCAATTTGATTGAAACTTTCAGGCTATGTTTCAGGTTCTTATGTGGACATATCCTGTGAGTTTTGTAATGATTGGAAAAACTATTTATGATTTATAGTCTGATTTGTGTTATACCACGTTGCTTTGTTTTGCATTTATAGCGCCCCCAATGGGACAATTTGAATGAAATTTTCAGAGTATGTTTCAGGTACTTTTATTAATATATCCTGTGAGTTTTATGGCTATAGGACAAACAACTGCTGATTTATAGTCTGATTTGTGCTATACCACGCTGCTTTGTTTTGCATTTATAGCGCCCCCTATCAGTCAATTTGAATGAAATTTTCTGGGTATGTTTCAGGTACTTATATGAATATATCCTGTGAGTTTTATGGTTATAGGACAAACAATTGCTGATTTATAGTCTGATTTGTGTTATACCACACTGCTTTGTTTTGCATTTATAGCACCCCCTATCAGTCAATTTGAATGAAATTTTCAGAGTATGTTTCAAGTACTAATATGAATATATCCTGTGAGTTTTATGGCTATAGGACAAACAATTGCTGATTTATAGTTGGATTTGTGTTATACCATGCTGCTTTGTTTTGCATTTATAGCGCCCCCTATCAGTCAATTTGAATGAAATTTTCTGGGTATGTTTCAGGTATTTATATGAATATATCCTGTGAGTTTTATGGCTATAGGACAAACAATTGCTGATTTATAGTCGGATTCGTGTTATACCATGCTGCTTTGTTTTGCAGTTATAGCGTCCCCTATCAGTCAATTTAAATGAAATTTGCTGGGTATGTTTCAGGTACTTATATGAATATATTCTGTGAGTTTTATGGCTATAGGACAAACAATTGCTGATTTATAGTCTGATTTGTGTTATAGCGCCCCCTATGGGCCGATTTGCATGAAACTGTCAAGGTATGTTCCTGGTACTTATATGGACATATTCTGCAAGTTCTGTGATGATTGGCCCAATGGTTGTTGAATTTTGTCCATTTTTGTGCAAAGCCACGCCCCTGCTGAAGTTCATTGGTCAATATCTTGGAAACGAAATGAGATTTCAACAAGCGTTATGCAATCTTTGATAAGCTTGGTCAATTGATGATCCACAGAAAATTTCGAAGGAATCGGACCTACGGCCTAGGAGGAGATGTCAAAAATGTGTTTTTCAAAGAATTCAAAATTTCGGAAAATTAAATATGGCGGATCTTAGAGGTCCTTATGGGAAAGTTGTAGAGAATGGATCAACAAATGTCTGTACCAAGTTTCGTGTGAATTGGACTTACAGCGTAGGAGTTATGACCTTTAAAGTGAAAACCTGTTTTTCTTGAATTATAGCGCCACCATCAAGCCTACTGAGTTAAAAATGCCTTGGTCAGCATTTACACACAACTTCCAACCAATGTGCAAAATTTCAGGTCTCTAACATTTACCATCTCACGGGAATTTGCGAAAACATTTCTGAAGAAGAAGAAAAATAATAATAATAATAATAAGAATAATAAGAATAATAATAAACCAGCACAAAAACAATAGGGTTTCAGCCCTATGGGCTTGAACCCCTAATTATGACATTTTCAATGACCTTCATCTTAACCTTCACCCGATCACCCCCAAAATTTAATCAGGTAATCTACGGACCATTGCCCATCGACTCTGAAAGTTTGAAGTCAATCACTGTTTGACTTCAAACAGATTGTGAACACACAGACACACAAACAGACAGACGAACAAATCGCACTGATTACAATACCTTGCCTAGCTGACTCCATCGTCAGCTAGATGGAGTAAGAAATTTTAAGAAATTGAAATGTACATTGGAAATTGAGCAATACTATGAAATACATTGAAGGGCCACTGTATTGGCCTTTGACTATACAAATATACAATAGTATAATAATCTAAGCATATTAATCATCCAATGCTACACTATTTAACTTAATCACCCTTTGTAATCATGTTGTTCTGGACCTTTTATTGTGAAATTTGTTATTCTCCTGGAACATAGTAAAGTAAACTTAGTAAATTCATCCAGTGAAAAATGTTACTTCATGTTTTTCTGAGTTTTTAGCTCAGAAACTTGTGCCAGAGAATTTAGCCTTCTAGTTTAAAAACAGCTCTGTTACTTTGAGTCAAGCATTTATTTGCAGGTGATGCAATTCATAAGAAATATTAGGTGAAGTACTCTTGCTCTGGCATGATCACAGGAAATCACAGGAAATGTGGTGGGTCATTCTCGAAATTTAGTGTTTTTCTGACATACAAAATGTTTAAATGTTGACTTCTGTTTTCATACTGCGTTCAAGTGTTAAATATTTATTAACATTTTAGAATTACCAAAAGTCATGTAGAGCAACTACTTAATTGTTCTTTTATTTTTTATCCTGTTTCATGATTCATCACACCAGCTGTTACCTCTCCTCTGCTGTTTAGATGGTCATTTTTCCTCTTAAGCATCATCCTCCTGTCCTTACTTGGAATGAGTGGAACCCAGCTTGGTGTACTTTTGTTGGTTTGATTTTGTGTGAGAGTTCAAAGCTCAGTCCAGCACTGTTGTTAATGGTAGTTATTAGTTATGCAAGCAATAACCAGCAACATGAGTCATTATACAAAAATAATTGCACATCTAAGTGGTGAAATGTGGCCCAATGCGAAGCAGAGGGCCATTAACCACTTAGTTGTGCAATTATTTTTGTATAATGACCAGCATGGAGTTGTTTATTGTACTTTTACTATGCTTACAACACAAATATGGTGAGCTAAAGACTTACTTTTGCATTACTACGTAATAATGAAAAGTGAAACCATTTCTTATTGCTTGGGAAAACACGAGCTTTGATATCTGTTATGTAGTGCCTCTTGAAAAAATATTAACCAAGCTGAGACCAGTCAGTCAAGACGCAGCTTTGTTACCATGTCCTGAAAATAACCTGCATATATCAATCAGCCGCAGAATTCAAATGTATTCTTTCATTTTCTCTTAAAGTGATTTCTCAAACTTGTACTCTAAAACTAATTTGGTTGGTGTTTGTGATTTTGGTGATCTAGTTGAATTGAGCATGGTTTTTCTCTGTATAAGTCTGAGCACGAGGACATTAATAAAAAGGAATGAGAGCTACAGTAGATCTCTAAGAGATTGCTGAGTCTGCTTAAGCAGAGCGGAGCTCCTTGGACCATGTTCATCTCTTTAAATTCTTTGAGTGATTATAAGCATCTTTATCAGGGAAATTACTAAAATCTTCAAGTGCATCGTTCCAAAAGTAATGTTAGCCTTGCTTTAATTACTGAAACTATTTCATAGTTTGAGGTACATTTCTTTTCACTATTTGATTTAGACTTGCAGAACAGTAGAGATACAATAGATATACCCAACTACAAATTTATAGGTTCTCAGAGTATAAATTCTGTTTGAGCTCATTCTCTCAGATTAGAATCCACGGAAAATTGCACAGCATTCGTTAACCTGACCAAAGAGGGTAATAAATTTCTTTGCGACTATGACTTTGTCTACGTTGTATATTTTTCTTTTTGTTTGTGATGCAGAAAAAGGTTCTTATCTTCTTATGCAAATTTTCGACTGTGGGGTTTCCCTTACACCTCATTCATAGGCAGGTTTCGACACATGAAGAAACATGGCTGCTTTGGCTGCCATTTGAATGTATTTCTGCGGTTTTCGGTCAGAAGCATAATGTGGAAAATGTTTACCGTTCTCCACATTATTCATTTTACCACAAGCAAAACCACAGGCAAATGAGACAGCCAGCATTGCTACGCTGAGGGATTTGGTATCGGAAATCGCCCTACAGCTGACTCCTTATCTTCCTCTCTTGCTTTGTTGTCCTTGCAGGACATCTTGTCTCCATGTTTAGTTCCTCTCTAGAGACATTTGCATTGCAAAACAGGCATTAAGTGAGAATCACACCCACGCATTCTGTTAAGTGCGTGCCATGTTTCTTAAGTATAGTTAAGTTACAAGACAACCTAGTAACAACATATTCTAACAAAAATCTCTGCGCTTTATCTGTTTCTCTTTCGTTCCCTCTTCCTCTCTCTGACTCTCACTCTTGCTCTCTTCTTTTCTTTTATCAGTCAAAACATACTTTTTCAGTGAAAGCGAGGCCTTGCTTTTTGTATCCAGGTTGACTGAAGGTTACCTAAACTCGACCACTTCATGCCTTCATATTCTTTGCAACAAGGACAAGCTGAGGGCCATTCTAGTCTGCTCTCCTGGTTATGTGAGCGAGCAAATATTGATCACTGTGTATGACTGGGGAGAGAACCAAAATAAAGGCTGTGCTTTGCTCTTGCCAAACACACACCTCCAATAACAAACTTTGGGTAGGCACCCCTAAAACAACCTCCTACGCTGAAAAGCTCTGACTTTTCGGCCATTTGAAGTTTACCCAGCGTTAGCTTATTGTTTGCGTGTTCGTGGAGAGGTAAGAGGTTGAGGCTGCTCCTCATGTTGGTTTGATCATATTAGTGCTTTAATGTTTGCCAGGCTGGCAGGCAGGTCTTATTGGCTAGGAAACTGGACAGGGACCTTTTGCAGAAACTCAATGACATAAACAGAGTTTATTTTTAACCAGAAGAGTAAAGTTTCATTATCGTCTTCATCTGGAATGACTCTTAATTAAGAAGTATAGGTGAGTGTATGGCCCCTATAGGGAGCTTAAGGGCGATTATTAGTTCAGAGCAAAGATCACATTGCTGCAGGGTATGTTTCGAGAGCTATCTATGTTACTATGCACTTTGATCATTTGTTTTGTATTGCGGAAGATTGTATGATAGTTTTCATTTTTCACTTTAAAGGACATAATTGCCCATTACTGCCTGCAGGGCCGGCTCAATGTCGCAGCAAATTAATGAAAACCCAAGGTCATAATTCTGTATTGAAGAAATTTGGAAAAAAGTGAGGCTTTGTGTGTTCTTTATGAGTCAATGTACCATTTGGGTTAAATGACTGGCTCATTATGTGAGGGTAGCAGTGGCCTATTTTTTCATCCATTTTTAGCCCTGCATTATTTGGGCAACTTTGTACTAATCTGGTGGCTTGCATGCATTTGCCCATACTTTGCACTAAGGAGCACTGCTTGCTCATTATGCAATTCCGCTGCTTCCCCATCATCCAAGTTCTTATTAAGCTGATAAAACACAATATTAATTTCTTTTTTGCTGCTTGGCACATTAGCATGCAGTATTTCTATTAAGGAAAAAAGACATGGTGTCATATTCGTTAGTGAAGACAAATGATTACAGAAATTCTCTCTGACCTCCCAAACAGCTGTCACCTATGGATCTATGGGTTGCCTGCTCAGGTAAACATGCATGTAATACAGATAACACTCCGAGCAACAGAATCCCTCAAAAAGTGGCCACTTTCCACGTCTTATTTGACACTTTTGTCAAAAACTGGTCCGACAGAGATTGAAAAAATACTGAATAAACACTTCATTAAATGCGATGTGCCTTTTGATAGACCAGTGAACCTGCTCTCAGACTCTGCGTTTTATCATCTGATAGAGGAAGGTGTATCGCGGGCATCTGTACAAAACAAGGAAAGTTTAATTCTCCCGATATACCGTAACCTCGCCTCTGCTCACTTAAATAATTCCCTGTTCCGCAATTCAAGATATTATCCCAGCACATTGTATACTACCACGCAGTTTGACAAGTTTTACTTATGTTTGTAAGCCAGCCTCCATTTTTTGGACACACATTCTCCGTCGCTATGAGTAGTTTTTGTAGCCACTTAATAATGGATCTATTTTATAATGCTATAAAAATGAATAAAGCTAAGGATACATTAAGTGCATGGTTTTCCCTCCTGGCACTGCATGATAGACAGTTGTTCCTTTTAGATGCATGTCGGGTTTGATGGAAGTGCATTGGTCACCGCTGCTGATTGTGCTTTAGGTAGGAGAAACAGATCACAGGCCAGAGAACTGCCAATCTCCCACTATACTTTTTCTAATTTCCCACCAGATGTCTTCCCCTATAGCTATTCCAGTAGGGGTTTCTGGTGCAAAGAACAAGCTCTGCTGTGATAGACAGGCTGCATTTCTGTGATGGTGCCTTATAAATAGCTCTGCACAGAATTAGTTCGGCTGTAATGGGAAGGCCAGACTAATGATCAAGTGGTGTGGAAATTCAAAGGCCTCCGCAGGTATAGGCTGAACTCAAAAAATGAAAACTGGGTTCCTTTTTAAATTTCTACAAATGCAAGTTAATCTTTGAGTTACTAATTAGGCATTTATCTTCCTGGACTAAATCAGGTATTGATACTGCCCAGCAGTGGTCGATTCTTCCTCATTCGCTCATAAAGTAATCCTTTTTTTTCTTCAATTGAGAGATGGGCTTCAGCTGGTCTGCATCGGTGGCTCAAGCCATACAGACTAGGCCACCATTTTGTATTTAAAAATGGGAACTTTTTAAGCTATGGATGGCAGTGCTAAGGTGTACCAGTGCATATTCAGGTTAAAGGAAATCAATAAAAGATGTTCCAGCTGTTTCCTGGGCATCTATAGCCACGCGAATTAGAGAAGTTTTAATGCTAGCAAATGTGCCAGTCATTTGTTACTTATTTGTTCAGACAGCCAAACCTGTTGAATGCACAATGTCCTAAAGATTTTGAAGGATGCCTTTGAGAGGTAAGAGAATTTGTTTGCGTCCGGTGCCTGGTTGGTGAGAACAGAAAAGTTCCTTAAAACAGTGGCTGTGACTCTGAGGAACTTTTATTTCAGTTGGGGTTCAAGAAAATATATGCAGAGATTCTAGAAACTGCAACTTAAGTCTTTTTTTTTTTTTGTTATTCAAAAATGACCTGAAAGATTATTTTGTCTCGTGGCCATTTGCCTTCATGAAATTTCTGAGTCAGAACAGAATTTGTTTTATGTAAGCTCTACTGTTAAACTTGAACAGCTTCTCCAGTTCTCAATAATAAAAAAATACAGGATTAGACTACTTATACACACAGTACCTGAGAAAAATATTTTCCTCATAATCTGTTTGCTTCTGAAAACAAGAAAAGGGAGTTATTTGGTGCAGCATGGTGATGAAGCTTACATTACTGAGCTCTTTTCTTCTTCATGGGCTTCGCTGATCAAAATACAGGGTTATTGTCTGAATTGATTTTGTCACTGAGTATAGAAATACAGTCAACACATTTTGGTTTATCATAAAATTTATTAAGAGCCTTGTCTGTCTTTTGAAAATTGTGTCAAAGCAGCCAGATGGGATAATGCTAATGATGTATAAGAGAGCATTGCTGATGATTATTTGAAAGAACTTCAGTAAAATCTAACACAAAAAAATCAGCAGAACTTGGATGTGAAGATCTGCTATTTTAACACCACACCCAACACTCAAAACATGAATCCGTTCTGACCAGGGGAGGCAATATTTACAGTACATATATGTACTATTTTTTTATTTTGTTGAGTGTGAGTGCATCAGTGTTGTACACAAATGCATGTGTATGCATGTGCTTGTGTGTTTGCACGCAAGGGTGTGTGAGTTGTGCATTTGCTTTGTGTGGTTTTGTGAAGCTGTACCCAACCCCCAGCAACTTAGTTATTCTTTTGAAAGATAGGAGTAATTGGGGTGGAAGTAAATTTGTTGGAGCCTTTCACCAATTAGAGTCAGGGAACCATTCCAGTTGAAGATGGAAATCCCAAACACTTAGATCTTTATTGAGTGCAGTGAACTGAAATGGAAGAAGTGCTTCTTGCCAGTAATTTGATTTAGCTCTATTGAGCATTTACCATAAAGTGAACTATATCGAAGTTGTTCTGTCAGTGGAATGGTGACCATGACCTGTGTATCATATTGACTGGCACGGAGTCAGGTAATTGATCTAATGGGCCTTTTATAGGTTGTCTCAGTGCTTTAGTACCAAACCTTAGCTCAGGGGTTGCCAGGTTGTCTCTGTGCATTAGTACCAAAGCTTAACTCAGGGGTTGCCAATCTTAGTCATTCCCTGAACCAGTGTGATTACCATAGAGCTACTGCATATTCTCCACTCAGATTGGGTAGTCAGTATTTGCATGATTAATACCCAGAACATTGCAATAAGGTTGGCATTAATGGCTCATGTTGCGCTGATTGAATGAGTAATGACCGTAAACAGCTACTGAATGCATAACGTCACCTGACCACGCCAAGATTTATTAGTAGGTGAGGGCATATGTGTGCGGAGCGGCTATCCCTCAAGCTGGCAAAAGGTATCCATGACTGCACTGTATGCAGTACAAATCTGTTTCCTAAAATGCTCCGGAGCCCCCCCCCCCCCACCTTCTCCGCCACGTGCAGGTGTCCTGGACCCAGTGTGGGGTTGTCTGCCCATGTCCATAAACAGCGAAGGACAGGGGTCGCCAAGCAGCGGTAGCCATAGCCGCAGCTGCCTGGGATCCAGCCCCATCTAGAGACAACAGGACAAAGACCACACACTCCCAGGAAAAGCAAAGGGGGCAGGGCCAGTGCAGGCAGCTCTCTCCGCCTGCATTCACTGTGCAGTGTCGCTCATAATAGAGAGAGAGAGAGAGAGAGAGAGAGAGAAGGAGAGAGGCAGGGAGAAAGAGAAGGAGAACGAAAGAGAGAGAGAGCGAGGGAAAGAGAAAGCTAGCCTCATTCCCGGCTCGGAGCAGTCTGTGCATGCAGTCAGAGAGAGAGAGAGGGGGCTGTGTTCCATTTCGTAGAGGAGAGGAAATAGGGCAGCGTCTCCCCGCCATTTGGGAGGGAGAACAGGGAAGAAGAGAAGCGAGAGAGAGGAGCTGCCGCACGTCCCAGAGCCCCGAGCAGCAGCAGCAGCAGGAGCAGGAGAAGAAGAGCAGGCTGGCGGCAGGCAGGCAGAAAATGGAGCAGTGAGGGAGCTTCGCGGCAGCACCCCTCCATCTCGCGCTCTCTCCAGCTCGCTCGCACCGCTACCGCTCTCTCTCTCTTTCTCTCTCTCCGCAACTACTCTCTCACTCCGCCACCCTTCCATTGTTCTGTGGAATTCTGAAAATGCTCGGTGAGTGTTACGCCGCGGTTCTGTCAAACGGAGCGCGGCTCCTGTGCATGTATGTTTACGTGTGTGTGTTTGTGTGTGTGAGAGATGGGGAGAAAGCAGGAGAGGGGACATGGTGCTGGGTGCAGGGCTTTAAACTGCCCTGTGAGCTGAGGCTTTGTGTGTGCTGTCTGTGTCCTCCCTGCAGTGCTGTGGTTGTTGTTGATTGAAAAATGCATTTAACATCTTTCACTATCATTCTGAGGAACGCCGTTAACATTTTTCTTTCAAAGAGATGTTGTCTAGTGGGCGGTGATTTTTTTTATTTAATTTTTTTGGCTATACTGCATGGCAACACAAGGAATATGTGTGCAATGGAAAAAAATATGTACAATTCTGTAGTCAGAACAGTTGTTCGTTTCTCAGCTCGTGCTTAAAATTGTTACAAATGGTTTGTGTACCAGATAATGTGCACGAGGCAGAGCAATTAAGGGATTTAATAAGCTCCACTGTCCTTCATATTTGGACCAGAACTTGCGCACTCTGCAACTGCGATTGAAGTGACAGTTCTCAATAATGGTCCAGGCAATCAGAGGCTAGCGTTCTCCTGAACCTTGCTTTTCCGAGTATATCAGAATTTTCCACATGATAAATGTTCATTTTTTTCTGTGCTTACCGCTTCAAGCGCCATAGCTTGTGAGGGAAAATGGAGAAATCGGCATAAGACCATGACAAATTGTTGGAATCTTCGTGTGGGAATCTTATAATTCAAAAATAATTGGCAGGTCATGATTCTGGCTATATTTAGCTGCTGTTCGCTTTGCTGAGGGCTGTGTTCTTACACACATATGCCCTTCATCCATCTGCAACTGCATGAGAATAAATCTTCAGGAGTACCAGTATCACACACTCCACGCAGGCTAATTTTTCTGGAACGGGCAAGAGCGGGTTTTAGCTATTTTGAGACTGCGGTTCCAGTGTTATTTGTCTTGAAGGTCTTCCCTGTGTGTTATCTGGCTGTTAAAACACAGTCTGTGTTCCAGCCACTGAAATACTGAGCCCTACCTTGTAGCCCTGTGCTGCAGATGTTTGGCTGTTAGCTGTTTCTGAGGAAGACCTGAACCGAGGCTGTGACAGCTAGAGGGAGGGGCTGGTGTTTCAGGAAATGGAACACAAACACAAGCAGACAAATGTACATACAAAAAGATGCGTGCTCGCGTGCACCCATACACACACTAACACACAACCACACAATGAAATCTGCGCTGCGTGATAATTTTGCTCTTTGAATTTATGCGGCCACATTCCAGAGTGCAAAAGAAAGGACAAAAAGCAAAGATGATTTAAATACTCGGCCTCTGAAATACGCTGAAATGCGAGTTTGCAGGTAGTGCTTGAGAACTGGAGACTCGTTTTGCTGCAGGATATTAAAAGTGGCTGGACAATGACATTTTCATTACTATTTTCACAGAAAGATATCTCAAAAATGTGGATAATACAAATGACTTGAGGCTCTGTGGAGGCGGGGTTTTCCCTGTGTTTTGGGAGCTTCTAGAGCTGAGAGATTCTCCGTATCTGCCCACAGGTCTACACTGTCTTTACAGTGCTGTTGTGTGGGCACAATGTTAGCAGATGGAAACGGAAAGACATGCAATGAGATGAATATGAATTGTATCATTTGTATCTACTGTGAAGCAAAAGTGCAGGACTATGGTATCTGTCTCTTACGAACTTCTAACCAGAGAGCTTATCTATTAACACTCTATAAACACAAGGCCATTCAAAGTGTTATGAACACAATGGGCTGTATTTTGTACCTTTTCAAACGGAAATGCATTTATCGAATTTTCCCTGTTTGGTAGTCTCATGCTCTGAATTAAAGCCACTGTGTCACACCGGATTGGGAAGTGCATTAGGGGGTGTGTCAATGCAAAAAGCATGCACTATGCAAAATTTGTGTTACTGACCGTGTTTGCATTTTGATTTACCTAGACCACCTTTTAATGCAAAGATTGTTGCTCTGTGGCCTGAATCCCTGGCAGCGGAGCTGTTGACATGTAAATGTATATAATTTAGATAGTTTATCTATGCTTTTTAATTTTTACTTTTGTTACATACCCAATCAATAATGCCTATAAGATGGTGGTGGGGTTTAATGGAGAGGAGATGGTGAAGGAGTATTTTTGCACATGGGTATATTTTTGTGTACGATGGGAAATACAAACAATTTCAGTCTTGTCCTTTTTTTTAATACCACGAGTACCATTTTGTATATGGTTTAAATGGCCCACATATTTTCATGCAGAAGGCATGACCTGGTGAATTGGCCTCTCCTCCAAACCGTTTCACTTACTGCATGTGGAGGAGCAGCTTCCTCTACCTCTTCCCTCCACTAGCAGGAGGGGCTCACTATTGGATGAACCCCTCCCAGTGGATCTGGTCTCTTTCCTGCTGGATGCCAGCTTCCACTATCTCTTCGCCTCACATCATTAAAACCACTTACTACATTGTAGCATGGTTCTCAGAGGATCGATGGAGGTGACGGTATGCTGATGTGACAGCTGGTTTGTTATGGAGTTAATGCACCACTTTTAGAGGAAATGACAGCGGCTCAAATCTGATTGGCCTTAATGGAGCCAAACCCTTACCGCACCCATAGGTCATGAATTTGTCTTTGTCCAATCCTTTTGACAACAGTGCCACAGCTGCGCTATTGCCTCCTTTCGGAAAATTTTGGAACGGAGTTTGACGCAAGTTGTTTTGATCTGTGATACCATTAGCACTTGCGTTTGTTTACTGCATTTATATCATCAAATTAGGGCCCATAATGTCTGAACTCAAATGCAAAAAGGGCTGATTGTGTTTCCCTTGCTTTTAAGGTTGGCCTGCAATAATTGCGAACATGTTGTTGCGTTAAATTGTTAAATGCAGCCTCGTAATTTTTTAGGTGACTACCACAACATTATTCTGGTGTCATTCTGTTAACTTTTGGTCATCCTTGTTTTTCTTGGCCTATTAGTGAGGAATGAATGCAATTAAAATAGAAAAGTACATTCAAAAATGGAGAGCAAGACAGCTTCAGACTTGAGTGCACTGAAGATCACTATAACCATGTCTTTAATGCTTTAGTAAATGAAAAAAAATTCTATTTGACCATTCCCAGTTGTATACTCTACCCAAAGCAATCACATCATATATAGAGAGGTTGTGTTTTATAGTGAAAGATGCTACATTCAGTCATGCATCACATGTGGATGAATGAAAAATGATGGCGGCTTGGGACAAGCAAAACTTGCGATTAAGTTAGTTAATAACTTACCTAGTATGGTCAGTACTAAAATGAGCCCCTTGAAACATTGTTGGGAACTGCTAGAAAGTGAACTTTGTGTGATGCCTGATCACCCAACTTCACTAGTGCTTTTATGCCTGGAACGATGGCAAATTCGTATAGAAATGAAATTAAATCTATACAGGCACAACATTTTAACAGCGTCTGATGAAATAAAAAACACTAAAGTGAAAATGACGTATTTCCCATTTCAAAAACTTTCTAACAGCACCGTAACAAGCTTCTTTTCAGTCGGGTAGCCTTACAAAGAGTCAAAATTAAATTCCTCAGACTCCGTGTAATTAGTCAAAAGGGGAGATGCTACTGTTTGTGCCTGTTTGAATGCAAGTTGACCGTACTGACTTTGATGGAGTATGCACACTTCAAGTTAACCTACGGTATGAGTGAGGTCAGGCGCAAGCATACAGTGAACTTAGTATTAACTAACATTTTCCCAACACTTTCATAGATGACACTATTAATATTCTGTCTGAGCTTCATCCTCATTTGAAATTAGTGGCTTTAGATACTTCACTGTAAGTGGAATAACTTAAATTTGTATGAGTAAAGAATACCTATTTTCTAATGTTTCATTATTGATTTTGATACATTTCAGCAAGGAGTCAAGAGGCTATATCAAGTTAATTCACTACCACCAAATTATTTTAATGGAAAACTGGACAGAGGAACCAAACTAGCTCGGCCGAGTAAAAACGATAGTGTTTAGTGCCCGTCAACGAGGCCCATCAACTAGCAAACACAGCGAAGGCTATCCCACTTGAATCAAGCTGACAGAAAGACAACGTTGCCCAACATTTTAAAGATAGTTATGGGAGGAATGTGACACAACACACTTTGCATCACACTGTTGTGTATCCGACTAGTAGCCACTACCTGGGCAGAGTGCCCAGTCTAACCCCTGTCCACCATCAAAAGCGCCTAAAATTGGCATACGGGCACTGGAACTTGACCTTGGAGCAAGGGAAGAAGGTCGCTGTCTTAGTAAGTCCCATTTCTTTTTCCATCATATACGCATGCTGGGTATGTGTGCAGTGCACCGTTTTCCAAGGGAAGAGATAGCAACACAATGTACTGTGGGAAGAAGACAAGCTGGTGGAGGGATGTGTGATGCCCTGGGAAATGTTGTGTTGGGAAACCCTGGGGTCAGGTATTTATGTGAATGTCTATTTGATGGAGCTGTTTTTCTGGCTCTTGGAGGACCATCAGCATATAAGGCAGGTGGTCATAATGTTTTGGCTCATTGGTGCAGCATTTAGTGTAAAACCATTGTATAAAAGCAATAACATTCTCAAGGTCGTTCCTTACTGTGCTCATTATAACTGCTGTTACGGTCATCAGCGCCCACCCACAGCTTGGGCCTCTGACTGTATTGCAGCCATTCCAAGTATCTCAGTTATGTACTCACTCTTGTAGCTATATAATTGCTTACTTAATATCCATGACTTTGGAATGTGAAGGTTGACATTATGCTAACCTCTGGTTCAGTTGAAAAAAACCCCTTAATGTCAAAATCATGTAAAATTTTCGTTAAACTGATGGAAGGTAACTGCATATGCTGAACACTAGTTTTAAAGGTCCCCTATAATATGTCACCAGGTGCACAGCTAATTAGTTATTTCAAGCCATTTCAAAATCTTTCCCTCTTGACATCACATGGGGAAGTAACCAACCAGAGGCAAAAAGAACTGACCACCTTCAGCCAAGCAGTCAATCAGATTTCATTATTCTGGGTGGTCACTCCCCCTTGTGATGTCAGGTAGGGGAGACTTTGAACTGGCTCATAATGGCTAATTAGCTGTGCACCTGGTGGCATAATAGGGGACCTTTAAGTAACCCTACAAGATCGCATTTTTAGTTGACCCATGTAATTGTGTTAGTCTATGTTCATGAATCTTATTTGATTGAATTCTGATACTTAGCAGCACCTAGGAGTCCAAAGCCAGGCTTTTTTTTCCTCGAAGAACTTACTGGGCACCTCCATGCTATCATTGGTAAACAATGCTCCTATCAGTCAGTGGTAGTATCATCTCAAGGCTATTGCAGGTCTTTTTATCTAAGGAACTGTCTCTGGCCTTTATGATCATGTAAAGTGAACTGTGTGGCTCATTGTTGCTACAGGGCTGTGTTGCCAAGACACAAGAGAATAATTTTATTGACCTTTCTAAAAAGAAAAAAAAGATGAATGGACACTTGCATGTCTCTTTATGAAAGAAGAAATGTTGCATCTTAACACATTCTTCAAATAGCTATTTTTTTGTGCTTGTAGTTGTTTGTTAACTTGTGTGCCGTGGCTATTCAATTGCTCTTTCATATACAGCAGTCTCTGTTGCTCTGAATTGATATTTCTTACAAGAGAGCAGAAAAAAAGGGTGAAAGAGTAATGGAAATGAAAGTTCCGTTTAGAGTATGAACATCGAATTGTCATGTAATAATTGAAAACACTGGCAGAGATGGGAATAATATAAGCTGAGGTCAGGTCTTGCTTGTGGTTGGATTAATTTACCCCATATAATCTCTTTTTTTCTTTGTAGTTTTGCTGATTGAGGGCTGCTCATGGCTTAGACACAAGTTAAAGTAGGTCTTGACCTCACCCCTGTCATGACCTTCGATGATTTAGATCCGTCAGTGTAACTTCTTCTAGAAGGGAGCAGAGAAATCGAGGTGCACTGCAGGGCATGCATTGCAAGGTCTCTGGACTTGATAGACAGTGCAGGGCTTACAGATTGCTTAAAATGGCACCGAAGCAAAGGACACGATAAATATATACCTACACAGGGTTATAGGATTAATATGATAACTATTTGCTGTAGCAATTATAGAACTGCTCGGATTTAAATTTTCTCTCGCTTTCAAATTGTGCCAATTATACCGTGGCTAAATGCAGTCCATCCTGTCCAAAAGAGAAATAAGAATACACACAATAAAAGGCTCAATATTACATATAGACCTTGGTTGCGTCCAATAGGTGAATACACCTAACCAAACATCATATAAACTAACCTATCACGTAAATTAACGACAGTCATTGTTGGACCTTAAATGAGCTAATTTTATGGATCTTGTACTGCAAGGATTAAGACCAGATAAATAACGTGCTCATTTACATTCCACTTCTGTCCTTATCAATATTGAGAAGTGCTGTTTTGCGCTGTTATGGACAGTGGAATGCGTAGTGGCAGCATGATTGGTTTATGCTCGAGTGAACAAGTTTATGCCATATGAGATGCTCAAAACTACATCCCCCACCTGAGCATGCAGATTGATACACTCCGATGCCTTGATATACTCAAGAAAGACATTGACACAGTGTTCTGGACTAATGACCGATCGTATACATTTACATACATAATGTGGTGAATATTATATATGTTTGTTTATTGCATAAGGAATTTAGATAATATGTCTGTGATTGATGCAGTTTACATGGGCGATAAGCCCACTGCCTCCTTTTGAGAACAGGTTGAATTAATAATGCTCTCGGTTATTCAGAGAATCACAGCATGGTGACGGTTGCTAATTTTAATTTTGCTTTTTGTAATTACTCAGTCAGTGGTCAAATGAACATACTCAGAGCAGGCTTGTCTTGATGCCTGCAGTTATGTGAATTCACTGGATGGGGAACAAACAACCAACTTGTAAAGCCTTTTTTCATCTGTCGGTCAGGGGGACAAAAAGGCAGACTTTTTTTTTTGTCCCTTTTCAAATGCTGGTCTCTAAGGGCCAGGGAAAACATGAAGAAAACGTGCCCAAAACTGACAATTATCTTGTTTTGTAGCATTCTGTTTGGCCATTCTATCTTGCGTACTGTGAGAAAAGGGAACAGGAAGGGAGTGATAATGAACATTTAGAAATGCATTGAATAACTGTAGCAGCTTATTGTAGAACCTGAGTATTATCCAACATAATTTGCTTGTGGGTTGCTAATAAACATTGTTGAATGCATTTTGATGCACTGAAAATACCATATAAGTCACACTGCAATTTCATGCTGTTTCTGGTGTTCATTTTTGTCTTAGCTGCAGTCAGACATTTAGAACTGCATTCATTAATGGCACTTGATTGGTGCTCAAAATTGTGTGGCAAATCTGAGCATGCTGCCGGCAGAAAACGATTTTTAATATGAAGCACGTCAGGCTGCCTGGTCAGTACATTCTGAAGAGCCTCTGTGGGCATAGTCCAAAAGCTGCCATATGCTGTTGGTCCTCAGCAAGCCGCCAGCACAGGTCTGACCTGCCGAAGCCTGGACTCAACAGGACCTCTGTGGTAGAGGTAAAGCATGGGACAGATTCTGTAATTTTGCGCTTGCCTGCTCCCACAACAGGATGTAATATTTTGTTCACGTCTACCTGAATTACTTTTTTTGGTCCCGAATCCCACCTGCGCAGAAGGTGAATCACATATGAATTTTCGGCTATCTTTATTTTTTTGCCTTCTTGACAAAAAAAAAAAAAATTGTTGGATTCTTTAACAAATATCGGCCAATAACACACTGAAAATTTTCCTTCGCTACAACCAAAGAAAAAAGGAAAACATGCAGTGTAAACCTACAAATGAAAGTTAGGTTAAATGTCAATAAATCCAGTCATAAAAGACAGACGTCAAAGTACTTGCTGTCAAACTAATAGTTTTCATGCATTTTGATGTTCGTTATAACTACCAAGCTAGCTGAGGTGACCGGATCGCAAAGCTTGCTTAACCAACTTATATTGTGGTGTCATGTTTTTGATATTCCCCTTTTGGAGAAGTTCATTTTGTGAGCGCTCATTGTCTGTCTAATAGGCACCTTCAGTCTCTTCCTCTATGACTTAGCTTGTGTTGCGAAGCAGAGTTCATCCTCGGGGATAGAGTGAAACCACAAAACCTATTATCAGTAAAAATATCAATGATTCAACTTGATGATCCTGCACCAACTTGAATAGCTATTATTCATTGACAGAATGAACAAAAGCAGTTTCGGTAGCAATCGGTTGTAATACAGATGTATCATTTTAGAGAGATTGTTGCAAGTTATCTTTTACTCCTGCTCCCACCGACACCTCGACGTTGTCTGGCACACACTTGCATTTCTCAAAGAAAAATTTTCCCTTGCTGCACACTCCCAGGGGAATGCAGACCTCTAGCCTGTGGTATCTGGCATCAAGACATTATCAGCTAAACATTTTAAGTCCTGTCAGTTGTGAGGTGGACCCGCCGCAGATCGGACTTGCTGTTCAAGCACATCGCACAGATGCTCGATCAGATTGCGATCTGGATAATTTGGAGGTCAGGACAACAACTTAAACTATTCATTATGTTCTTCAAACCCTTCTCGAACAATTTGTGCTGTGTGGCAGGGCGCGTTTTCCTGTTGAAAGAGGCCACTGCCATCAGGGAATACCGTTGGCAGAAAGGGAGTGCTTGGTCCGCAACTATGTGTAGGTGGCACGTATTAAATTGACATTTGGACCCAGGGCTGAACATTACTCAGAGCATAGCACTCTCTCTGCCAGTGTGTCCTCCTCCCATAGTGCATCCTGGTGCCATCTTTTTCACAGGTAAACTGCTCAAATGTAACTGGCAGTCCACGTTTTCAATGAAAGCAGGATTTATCAGACCAGGCAACCTTCTTCCGTTGCTGCTAGGTCTAGTTCATGTGCCTATGGTTGGAACTTTCGATGGTGGACAGGGGTCGAATGAGCACTCTGACCAGCGTATGGCAATGAGGCCACATACCCAGCATGCTCTGTGTATTATGATGCATTCTATCCCTATCATTAAAATTCTTTGAGACTGCCGCAGTAGCCCTTCCGATGGTTTGGACCTGACAAGATAGCTGTCTTTGCTCTCGTACATTGATGACCCTGTTGCTGGTTCTTTGTCTGTCCAACCTCAGACCAAAGTCTGACTGGGAGTACCCCAGAAGCCTTGGAGTTTTGGAGATGCTAGGAGCCAGTCTTCTGGTCATCATGATTTGACCCCTGTCAAATACGCTGAGATCTTTACTACTGCCCATTTTTCCTGCATCCAACATGTCGACTGCGGGAATGGACCGTTCGCTTATCTTTTAATATATTCCTGACCGTGACATGTGCCGTAGTTACTAGATGATCAATGTTATCCACTTCATCTGCGAGTAGTCATATTGTTTTGGCTCATTGATGTATATTTGCTTTAATCACTGTTTTACATATCCAGCATGTGATCAAAAAATTCTTATTGCCATCTGCCAATTTCAGAACCCAAATCTCAACTGCAATCAGATTAAATTGCTTAAAGACTTGTTCAGATCCTTGGTACATCTCTCACTTGTGGCTTTTGCAAGTTTTGACTGCTGAAAATACTGTGGAAAAGGCTGATAAAAAAATACTTGTTGGGTGCAATTAGTGTTGACACTGCTGCAAAAGCAGAGGAACACAGCACTCTCATTTGACCTAAAACATGAAAGTTATTTCCATCTCTCTCCGCTCTTCAAAATGGCTCTGTATTGTGGGTCGACTCATTGCGTACAAAATTTCTTCACCAACCAGCAGGTCAGAGGCAGTGGGTTCTAAAAATTCACACATTCTCTCGAGACAGCCATTATTTTCTTATTTAAATAAACCTTCAGTTTCTTTATTGCCAATTTGAAATATCATGTTTTTGTTAGGAATAGGTATGCATTCTTACAAGCACTCTTGCTTTCTTTCTGCATGATCTACCCCTCTCTCTAGCATACTTATGGCTTCTAATGTGATATTTTTGTACTCTGTGTCTCAGGTGTCATGTATGATGAACCATGAAATCACCTGCTGCAAATTGACTTGCGACTTGTGACTTGCCAGTTGGATGATATGCTGTTACTATACTTAAGTAAACATTGATTCTGTGCCCCTTTTTGTCTCCAAGATCATTTCATTTCTAATTAGTACCTTTCATCATTGCACAAATGGCACTCCCTGCCTCCAAATGCTAAATAAAAGTTGCCTGTGTCTGCTAATTCAGGGAGAGAGAAAACAGCCCTTCTTGTCTCAGTTGCATAATTTCAACTAAATGCCAAGCTATATTTTACTAAGGGGTGGTGCAATGAAGGCTCGCCGCTCATTGCGATTGCATCTATTTGCTTGTGTTACATGCATGAAAGGACGTGCCTGGAATGTCTCTGTTGCTGTGCTCGTGCCTTGGGGTGTCAGTTTTGAAGAAATCGCCCATGAAGGGAAAGAACTTAAAAGAGCTGCACTCAGGAACCTTTAAAGATGTTTTTGCTTGTGACAGCAAGGCCACCCCCTCTCTTAGCATTCTCTGCACATTTCGCTGTGCCAAAGTAACCAATCATTCTTGTGTACTCACTGTGATTGGAAAAGGAGCGTTTGCTGCATGGCAATTTAAAGTGCAGTTTTAGCAAACGTTTTAAACTTATTGTATTAGATAAAATCATTGGTTCCTGAAGGTTGAAGCTGAAGTACTGCATATATTGTCATATTTATGGGGACCTTGTTTTTAATGCATGTCTGACAATAACAAAGATATACAGTGTGCCATTGATCTCAGAACGACAGATAAACTGGTTTCTAAGCACTTTGGTTTTTCTTATGGAATTAATCTTTGAAGCTAATTCAGTGACAATCATGGTATTCTAAACTCTCGGAAAATAAGGAACATCAATGTACTTTTAGGGGCACAATGGCCTTTCACCGAGGCAGTTCCCTCTAAGCTACCCCTGTTGTAGTTTTGAAAATGTATATGTACCTTTTTATCCCCCTAAAAGATACCCATAGTTACCTTGAGGTTCAATACTATTACCTTAGGGGTGCACTAGTGCAGATTGTACCTTGATGAACTCCTACTGTACCCCTATTTCTGAGAATGTACCTCACTACCTAAATGCCTTAATTCACCCGAGTTAGTGAGTTGTTAGCTGTTATATGCTGATATGAGAATCTCCATAGGAATTGAGGAATTTTGTTTTTTGATACTAATTGTGATCATTTCATTTTAAATTAAATGTCTAATGCTTATAAATGGATAGACCTAGTTTAACCCTTTGTCGCACCATGGTTACTAAAGTTACGGAATCCTCCCACCACCCTTTAAAGGCAAAGAGGAAAAGAGTTAAATTATTAAACGCTTAAAATTTCAATTGGGTTAAATTCTTTTAATTTGAGTAGGAAAAAAAACAAAAACTGCACTCTGTTTTACTCTTGCTTGTCTATTAATGCGCTGTCAAACTGTCTATCAGAGTGTTCAGTAGAGGTTTCATTCGCAAATGAAGTGCACAGACCGAAACAGGCATACAATATGTCAGTGCAGGGGTGAGTTACATTGAGCTTATTGAGCACCCCTGAGTCCCTAGAGCAGTGTTGTACCACTGATTTTTAATGCTTTGGGAAGCAATGCCTATTCTGCAAAAAACAGCCACCAGTCTGTGTATAAGTGTGTGAGAATTTGCAAAGGATAAATGTGGTGCTTTTAAGTGCATACACCACGTACCAACAAACCATTCCAATGAAAGGAGATAACATTTGTCCCCAGTCTTCGCCTTAGAATAGTTGTTACTTTTTTAACTTAGAAACCAAGCTCAAAGCTGTTTGCTTATGATAAGATGGTAATATGTGCATGAGGGTTAATCTGCAGTAGACTCCAGAACAAGCACAGCAGCACCGTATTGGTCTTTGTGCAAAGCTTTACATTGTGAAATTATTCTTCCTTTATTCTCTCATGCTCAAGGCTTGGGCTGAACCGCAGTTTTGGTTACTGCTTCTAAAGTTGTTCGGCCGCCATTTTAAGCCTTGATTGGCACTATACACTTTATTTTTGCTTCACTGGGCTCACAATATGGTGGAAGTAAATACCAGTTGTTTGACATCTTAGTCTAATTTGCGCTATCTCTGCATCACCTGCAGAATTTGACGGCAAGAAATGGAAAATAATTTAATGAGTGTAATATTTCTCATATAACAGAAGCTAAAACTACAGCATATCTAAATCAGGTACAGTTAATGCATACAGTATATATCAATTACGAGAAGAGCATTTAGCCTTTTAAAAGGATCGAAATTGAAGATGGCCAATTCAGCATTATTTATTTATTTATTTACTTATTTATTGAAGGAGCCTTATGTTAACTTTGTTTGCGTAAAGTGTGGTTAGACAATGTAAGAAGGTGTGCATCCCTAAATAAAGGAAATCGAAGGAAACCTATTCCAATACTATGGATCTAATTATTATAATTAGGCTGTTCCTGTGGCTCCTCTTCACTCAAAATTTGATTTGGAATTATTTTTCAAGATGGCCGTACAGCCTAAGTTCTTCCTAAGAATATCTAAGTTTGTTTCTCTCTCCACAGTTTGGTCTACAGAAATTTGCTGAGTCCCTGAAAAGTTGAGGATATATCTGGCTTTGTTTCATGACAATAGTTCGGCTGCAGAAATTATTCTTTTCTTTTTTTCCCGGAGTCCTTTTTTTCACTCTTCTTGTTTTCCCACACATGCTCACTTGGCTATTGTTTGTGTCTTGGAACGGAGCTCTCTAGGGGCGTCAGCTTCCCGTCGGTCTGGGAGAGTGTGGGAAACATAAGGAGGCGGGATAGTCGAGCCCTGGCCAGGCAAGAAGTGGAACTGTCTGAATGTCTAACAAACATGTGGAGGGTGATTGTGGGAATGCTAAGAAAGAGGGAGACTCTTGCTATAATGGGCACGTTTAGGGCAACTGGGATTTTCATTAATTCGCGACAAAATTAATTCCTTTGTTTCTGATTGCATTAGTACTTTGAAAATTAATTTTAGAATAAATTTGTTTCTTCATTGATTGCATTAGCACTTATTTTAAAAACATTTAAGGTAAGAATCCAATGCAGCAGTGGTGGAGCCCACTGAGGTTTCTCATTAATCCTAAAACTCTTGAAGAGAAAACTCTGTACTCTGGAAGGGAAATTCTGTCCCAGTTTATAGAATAAATGCAAGTCATGGTCCAAATCGCATCATTCCTTCATTCTACACTAATTTCCAAGAAAACTGTTTCAGGCTGAGCACTTATTTTTTTTTGGGTCCAGAGACTCAAAGGGCAACCTTGTTGTCTCACTTGCCAGAGACTCAAAGGACAACCTTGTTGTCTCACTTGCTGATTGCATTCCTAACCCTTTGATATCTTTGTTGTCCATTTAGTGGACTCTGGAAGGAAATTCTGTCTGTTTTTTTTTTGGTGGGGGCAGGGAGGGGTCATTAATATCCTGTTGCGATGTTCAGTAGATATCAGTGAAAATGTGTGAACAGGTTTGAGTAAAATGTTTTATGTAGCATGCTTTAGTGACAGCTAGTTTTTTATGCAAGCTTGAAATTTTTTTATGATTTGGTGAAAAATTAGGCCCCTTGTCATTCTTGGGCATTAAACTTGAGTGGGTGGCTAAAAAAATAAAATATTTCAGATGAGCGTCCCAGCTTCCTGATAATGTGTTGAGAAAGGCATGAGCTCAACAGAATGCGTGCCACGGCTCTTAAGGGAGTCGATTAACTTTCAAATAAAATAGTGGCTTTCTGAATGCTTCTTCACAGGTGGCTGCAGTCCAGTGGTACAGTGAAAAATATCATACCAATTGTTCAGTTTTGTCTAAACGCACCAAAATTTGCTTGCGTGTAAACTGATATATTCTTTGCAAATCTATATGTAGCGCCCTCTGGAATCCTGCCTAGGAGTGCCACGGCAGCCATTTTTCAAAATTGCCGCCATTCAGTATTGTAGTTATGGGGGATGCGTCTTTATCTTCATATTTATTTTACCAAGACTAGTCATTTTCTCAAAACATTAGGAAAGACTTGAAAAGTGATTGTTCATGGCTGTCATATTGTATAGAACAATCAACTTTGTGGCCATTTTGGCAGCCATTTTAAAAAAACAACTCCAATTTTATATCAGAATTATGGAAAATGGGCCAGGGTCTACCAGTAATGTTCTTGGTATCAAAACCACCAGTTTTAGTTTATTGGGAAGAGCGCAGTAAATGTTTTTGAATTATTTATAGCAGCCATTATTTACCAAAACATTGTCATTTTGACCATATTCCAATTTAGTGGGATAGTTACATTCATGATTGGCAGTATGGGAAATGTCTCACCACTTCTATTGTCCGATCATAGCTTGAACTGGTTTGCTGAGTGATAACTCTTTATTGAGGGGAAATTTAAAAGAAAAAACTTTAGGAAATGTGTTATTATACTTATTCACGTTCACTTATTTGGATAACTGAGAAAGAGAAGTTTCTGTTTATTCCCAAGTATCTTCTGTGCTTTAAGAGAGCATCTTAAATGTAGCTATTAAAATTATATCCAATGCATAACCCCACCCTGTTACATGCAATACTACAACCACTACTGCAACCATACCATACCACTTTATTTATATAGCACATTTTCTAAACTGAACGTTTCCAACCACTGCTACCACCACTGCCACTACTGCTGTCATCATCACCACTGGCGATTATAATATTTTATCATTTCTGCTACTGCCATTCTTTATTTATTTGGGCACAACTGGAATGAAAACATCTGGCACTCTGCTGATACTGCTGCTGCTGCTGGGGTTGTTGATTTCACGTTTGAAAAGTGCAAACTGCAAACATAGATCCACAGTGACTAATGTGATATTTATTGACAAAATGGCTACCTCAATTATTGTGATAAAAATTTACTTTATTCCCACTGTACTGCTCTATTCCCATTATGATATTTCAAACAACTGGTCTTGGTACCATGAACAATGCAATACTTGCACATATCTCGAATGATGCTGATAATTTTTTTTTTTTTTTTTTTTTTTTATTGCATGTGAAAATGGCCACCAAATTGATTATTTTGGAAAAAATGATCATCTTAAGAATCATCTTATCAGTTCTAGCACAATATTTGGTGCAATGGACCCTTCTTGCTGGTACAGATATTTAGATAATGACGCATCCCCTACAATTACAATATTGAATATCGGTCATGTTGAAAAATGGCTGCCACGGCTTTCCTGGGCAAAATTCCAAGGAAGTGCCCAATGTTCATATTTGCTTATGATGTGTCAGTCTATGGGCCTATGCTTGCCAGATTTGGTGTTTTTAGGCAAAACTGAACAACTGTTTATTCATACCACTGGACGAATTGAGTTATTTGGTATTCTCTCCAGTAGTTATCATACCCATATGTATTGAAATGAGTGTGTTATTCTATCATGAGTATAACAAAATGAATTGTTCTATGGCTGTGTTGGAGGTATTATACACTGACTGAACCTATGGAATCGTTCTTATCGCATACGGGCTGTATACGGAGTAAAAATGAAGTAGTAGTGTGTGCTGTAGAGGGCATCCAAATCAGCTTGAAGTCGGATTCTTCGCGCACGGAACCATGACATTGCGAGTGGGGTCTTGTTGTGAATTATGCCTTTACGGCTGCCTATGCAGAATTCTTCAAATTAAGTTTTTGTAAATGAGCTCATCTGTTCATACTCCAGACACTGCTGTCCTTCCTGGAGAATGAAGAATGCCGCAGATGGTTAATTTGCAAAATTAAGTTCTATTCGTCAAAATACAGATTCAGTACGCGTGAAGTTATCTTGCATCTATTTAAAATTAAGTTACATTTCATGACGATTGTCTTCCAGTAGAGCAGACTCAAATACGTGATTTGTCTTGTTTCTCCTGATATCCTATGGTTTATCTTTAAATTTATTTATCCCCCCCTCTTGCAGCTGGCTGCAATTTGCGGCAAAATAGGGATAAGATGTACGGTTCGGTATTGTCACCCACACCGCGTAATTTCTATTCCCATGTTCTGAGTTATGGACGTGTTTATAATGTGAGAACTGTCATCCACGGCTGCTGTGCGCTTTGTGGTGTGGAGGGTGTGTCTAAAATGCAGGGCAGCGGCACATATTGGTGGAGCTGCCCTTGAGTCCGGACTTTTCGCCGACCATTGGTTACAGATTTCCAGAGATTTTCAAAATAGTTGGATACTGGGGAAGTTGGGCACTACGGCAATGCTACAGAAATCAAATAGTTGTCGGCATCTCGCATATCTATGGAGCTATGCTTCATCTCTTCAGTAAACAGTAAGTGTTCGGTTTCATACTCTCTTCTACTTTTCTGGTGTTTACGTTTCAAATGCGAGAGATTAAATAGCTGGCCGTAAAAGGCTCGCCCTGATTGCGCTTTGTCCCAGGATAGGTTCTCGCTCCTTGAGAACGGAGTTGGGATTTTACGCTGATTTATTCATTTTGTTTAATGGGATCTGACTGGTGGTCAGGAATTTTGACTGCGTTTCTTTCACATGAAGAACGAGTGGCTGTTGATCGGAGTAAAGGGCGCAAAAAATTAAACTATTATTCACTTTAATTTCGCGTATGCCACGATGCAGCATCACCGTGTTGCCAGTCCAGAATAGGCTGTTAATATCGCATGAAAGTCATAGGAACTTCAGACATGTGAAGAACGCATATGGAGTGTCGGGTATTAGTTATTACTGGTACTGGATGCTATAGGCTTCGGTGAATTAGGCTGCGTTTTACTTACATGGATACAGTAAATGGGTAACTGACTGCTGGGAGAGAAAAGGAAGGGAGTTCACTCCGTTTCCCTCCGTTTACGTTCCTGTTGCTGTGCTGTGGCCGCGAAGCAGCGTACTGTGTCCTGCCTTCCAGGAATAGCGTCTTTTTAAACCGATTGCATCTACGGTGGAGACGGAACAAGTCCCTGCGGACTTGTGCATTTTTGCTGCAGAATAGTTGTCCGGTGGTCACTGTGACTGTGCGATGCATTTATTTTCTTTGAAGACGTAATTTACGAAAACAAATGATTGCATGCGCATTAGTGGTATTGTTATACTGTTGCATCTCAATGTAATGTATTAAAGCCCATGTCAAATATATACGACGCCTAATACCCTGCCTACATCGAAGCCTCCTTACAGCACCTTCAGCTCTTTGGCTCAAATGGCAAACATGAGAGTAACTGGTAACTTACTCAATGGTATATTCACATCGGTTTCATTTATTTGTTGTCCTATTGCATTTTCATGTGTTACCTGTGTCTACTTATCTTTTTTTTTTCTTGCAAAGCAGGCTGATATTTTGTTTGTTTAATTTCCTGTCGAAGCAGTATTGGTTATGTTTATTGGACTGCTGTCTTTACAATCATTGCACACGTATGCACGCATACACACGCATGCGAGCGCGTGCGCGCGCGCACACACACACACACGCACATAAACACATATATACCGATCAGCCACAAGATTATAACCATTTGCTTTATATAGGGAAGTTCCCCTTCTGCTGTGAAAACAGCTCCATCAAACTGATGTCACTTGAATTCCCAAATTCAGGATTTCCCAGCTGAAGTTTTCCCAGAGTATTACACCCCCTCAACCAGCTTGTCTTCTTCCCACAGTGCATCCTGATTCCATCTCTTCCCCAGGTAAATGGTGCCCATATACCCAGCCAATGCACATGATATAAAAGAAAATGGGGCTAACTGGATCAGACAACCTTCTTGAACTGCTCCAAGGTCCAGTTTAGATGCCCAGGTGTCCATTGGGGGCGCTTTTGGAGGTGGACCGGGGTTAGAGTGGGCACTTTGAGTGGTCTGCAAGCTATAAAGTGCTACACACAGTAGGGTATGATATACTGTGCATTGTGGCACATTCCTTATGTAAATATTATTAAAATTCTCAGTGACTTGTACACTGGATGCCATTCTGTTGGTTTGGAGCAGACGGGATAGCCCTCATAGCCCTCGTGCATCATTGAGCCTTGGATGCCGAAAACCTTGCTGCTGGTTCATGGTTTGTACCTCCTTGGACCACTGTTTATAGGTACTCACATCTGCTGGCAGGGAGCCTGGCCTCCTCTGACATGATCTAACCCACTCGTCAGGCCATAGTGATTTGGCCCTTGTCAAAGTCGTACAGTTCTTTTTCTAGCACATCCAACACTTTGAACATGAGAACCAACTGTTTGGTTACCAAAATTTACTCAACACTTTTCATAACTATGAGATGAGATAGCCACTCGCGTAAGTTCCTCTATATACTGCTCTCTTCAGTTTTGCCAAGAGGTTTTAATCAGAGTAGTTGAGGTCTGGTAACTGAGATAAACGAGCTAGTTTTTGCAGAACATTGACTTTGTTCTCCCGAAAGCATTTTTTTTTTTTTTTTTTTTTTTGTGGATATTGAGGTGTGCTTTGGGTCATTGTCTTCCTAAAAAGTCTGCCTGTTGCCAAGTCTCAACCTTCTGGCAGAGGCAACCAGATTGTCTGGCCAAATTGCCTGATACAATGGGGAATGCACCATCACACTGGGTATAGGGCGCCTTTCCTTATATGCGTCTCGCTTTCAATCACAAACATGACGATCCTGTACCTGACTAAAACATATCATTTTGGTGTCATCTTAAGAGTCTTATGACCATCGTCCATACATTATTTTATTGTGCTGTAATTTTTTTTTTTTTTTTCATGAATATCCTGAGAATGCTCAGAGGTATATTTGATCTTTAGTGGTTCTCCAACCGTTTGTCCATTTTGAACTCTTAGTTTTTTTTGTAATCTTCCTGGTCCTGGATAACAAAGGGATTTTACATGCTATTTACCTCACTACCTTAATAAAACAAGAATGATATACTATAGTTCATTAAAACTGAGATGAACTTAAATAAGTTGAATTTCATTCCTGCATTAAATTAAGAAGATTTTATTAACAGTAAACTTTAGGGGTGCCATGAATGGTAAACCATGATTTGTAGAAAATAGATTTTTAATTGATAAATAATTTTGTCTTTTTTTGAAACATTCATAATGCAAGCATATTTTCACACGTCAGAATTTTGAGTTTAACTCTATTGTTATAATTTGTACTGAATATACTGAAATCACCTTGGAATCCCAGTCGCAGTAGATTATACTTCCTTTGAGCCTCCTTTTTAAAGCCACTCATTGGCCAGATAGGCTATGCATACGATCTATAGTATAGCTGTCTATAATCTTTTGCTCATAATCTGTAATCTTAATGAGCCAAAAATAATATCCATCTGCATCCCTGAGCAGTGCACAGGGAACCTCTCTCTTCTCAAACTGAAAAACAACTTTATGGATTCATATGCAGAGAAATTCCCTTTAAGGTTTTTATATCTGTTTGTTTATTTGGAACTGAATCATGAGCATTGGCTGTTAGCCTCAAGAGCCATTTGGTGGATGAAAATATATATTTATATGTCTTATGTCTTATTGATCAGCCGCTATTGCAGGACAGTAGAAGGATTGTGGCATGTTAAGAATGGTATTTCTGTGGGATTGAATTGATTCTGCTGAAAGCTTAATGTGAGCGTGAGCTTTTCTTCCTCTCTGCTGGTTCCTGCCTCTGCTGAATCAGAGGTCAGCAGGTCTTGGGTCACTCATACATCCTGCAGCTGGCCTCTCATTAGCTGAGCACTGTTTCTCTGGGAGATGTAAAACCCGGGAGCATTTAGATACTAAATCTTCGAAGCAGCATTCCTTTTTTATATTTCAAATTTTATAGCTGAAGCCTTGGTTGAAACACTAATGGATTAATAGAGGTTATGGTTCAGATCTTAAAACTGATGTTAAACTCATACCAAGGTTTGTTGGGGAAAAAAAGAAATGAAAACAGAAAAGATTTTGTGAAAGGAAAGGTGAAATAAAGGTCTTTTTCGGTCTTTGCGTCAGCCTTGCCCTTCTGTTTCTGCATATAAACCTTAAGGAAGACATTCCGATCTTGACATTCACCCTTCGAGAAGGCGGTCACTCGGCTCGGACCTCTGTTATTGGACAGACCCTGTTGAATCAAGCTCATAACTCCTGAACGGCCTTGCCCTCTTCCCATCCCCCACTTCATTTTTTAAATGCGCCCATGTCTGCACATGCTGCATGACTCACTCGCTCCCCGACCCGGAGGGGCGGGACCAGGAGGCGATTCCCGAGCGTGTTTCCTGTGCACATCTGACTGCACACTGGCATTATCCCGCCTGGAAGGTGGGTGTGTTCCAGTTCCTTTTTCAGCCAAGTGCTCAGTAAACAAACAGGATTATTCCTGCGTTGTATTTACCACCGGCCAAGTGAAGTGACTTATGCAACTTCTTTGACCTCATGTATTCCTGCTTCTGTTATGGCCTCCCCCCCACTCCCCCACCCCCCCACTCCAGCATACCTCTTATTTTATCGTGTCCCACTCTGGACCTTCATCTTCTGTGCCCCAGTGTCTGTTGTCAGAGTCTTTGCCATGAGGGACAGTGACCTCTGCCCTCTGCAGAGGGTAAACAAGCATATGCACATTGAGTAGTGCAAGTGCAGTGATGGGGCTTTTTCATCAATTCCTGTTTAAGCCGCTCAACATCCTGTTTGGAAACCATTCCGTATTCTCTGTGAACATTTAGTAATACACGGACTTTATCTTTATCAACAACATGCCACACCACAGGCAACAGCCCTGTGCAGTCACAAAAAACACATGAGCAATACGTGTTTTCTTTCTAGACAAATATATAGCCTCTGAATCTATTTGCAAATATTCATTAGATCACATTGCGATGAAAGTAATTGCAGTCTTTCCCAAAAGGAAAATATCAGATGCTATTTTTTCCACTTATGTCATATATTCCAACCAATTTGCAACGTAAATGCTAAAAGCATTTAAAATGACAGTAACAATGTCAAGTCACCATTCGAATCCCTGTTAATTTGCAGACATTTATCCAACAGGCAGATTAAAGAACATCCCATTTCTAAGCTGTGTCAGTAGTTACATGGTAGGAAAGCTAACAATTACAGTATTTATCTAATCTGCCTATTTGTATTCTCTCAGCATTGTGGCTGGTATTTTTGCAGTCTCCTCCCACTTTAATGACTTATCCAGCTTATCTAGCTTGATTTTTAAGACAGGGTGAAGCAATACCTTTGCAGATTTTGAATGTGGCGTCATTATTCCACATACGTCATCTGTGAATGAATATTGTACCTGATAATTACTTTTCTCATCACAGCATGCCACAGAAAAGATAATAAATTTATAGTTGTGATAGCCTCCTATTGGGACATGACTGCTGTACATGAAGGTGGATACTAAATGAGCTTGCTTGAAGTGCACGCTTTTGGGCATGATGTCGAGTGCGCTTTACATATGTTCTGCTGTACCGGCTATGTGCATTGTATTCTTGTAGTTGCATAACGGCTCTCTAATATAAATGGGATCTTTGTTAGATGATAATGCTTTAGGCTTATCTCATTGTGCAAGTACAGGGTAGCTACTCTAACCTGGAATGTGGTTATTTTTCTGACGGTAGCACAGTGCTTTCAGAGTGGTTTCATCATTTCTCTGCCATCTTGCTGCTTGGAATTCTGTGTGAGTGTGTCTGTGGTTATGTGGCGGGGGGCTGGTAATATTTGCTTCACAAGCAAATATTGATATGTTCGTGGCTCTTCAGTGAATTACAGAAATAAAGGTTTGTCAACGACTTATTTATCCTGTTGCTGTGGGTTACGAAAAGTCATTTTAAAAATGATTCCTTCTGGATTTTGCTGATTCCTTCCGTACCATAGTTTTTTTGTGGCTTAGTAGTGATGCAGTTCAGCATGTAGGCTTGTTTTGGGTCTGAATGCAAAAAAGGCATGCAATTACAATTCAAGAAGTATGAAATATTTGGATAGCAAACTACTTCACTGTTTAACCAGTGTTAGAAGTTTCTGAGCAAAGCATGTAAAGGGAGGTGACTGTGATGAAAATAGTCATGACTAAAGCTGTGAGGTTGTGCCATTTCTTTTTTCAATTGACTGTGTGCTGATAACATGATTATTGGTGTGCATGAAGTCCACCATGTGTTTTGCCTGAGCGTAACAGGCTTTATGTAGAGGATATAAAAAAACATATTTTTGAAAGTCTGTTCCATGCTGTGCTCAAATCATACACCTGAGATTCTATGTTGACATCCAAATAAGTTTTCCAAATATCTGTCTGAAGCCTCTCATTGTTCCTGTTCAATAAAACACCTGCTGCCCGATGTGCTGATCTCCAAAGTGCCGTATCTGTTTCCCCTTGTGTCGGGGGCATGTTATTTCTGCTGTGCTTCTCAGCGAGCATTGCAGATTTCACTCAGCCTTTGTGTTTTCAATGATGCTGCTCAGCAACCCTGATGTAATGTAGATTGTATATAAGAATAGATCTATGGTATAGATTGCTCTATCGGAAGGATGGCGCTCTGAGTGTTACTAACATCCTGTGAGATATGCCTGGATCTAGTCCTCTGTTTTCACTAATACATGTGAATTTCCAGCTATTAAATGGGTGGCTAATTCAGGCAGTCATTTCGAATGGGTGACAGCCTATGGGCATATCTGCATGTTGAAAGGCAGTCAGTCTTGTTAGGGTGAGGTCTTAACATCATGCAGTGCACATTTGAACCTCAGCAGGCTGGCACTCTGTTCCGTGACAGCAGGCTGTTTCACAGCAGTCCAAGCTGGAGCTGCAAGACACACAAAAAAAAAAAACGGTTTGGCTCCCCCACTGTGCAGGGACAGCTGCAGGAATTGACAGCTGGCTGTTCTCAACCAAGCTCATAGCGCACAACACAAAACCAAATGTATTTTTAAGCAAAAAAACATGATATTGCTACTAGCATTAAGTCCCTCTGGGGCCCATTATGTTTAATGCTAAGAAGGCTAAAACTTGTTTTGAGCCAATATGGTTTCTGGAACCCGAAACAAGTAGCTTTTTAAAGCCCTAACTTCAGACGTGAGATGGTCTGTCTGTCATCGGCGCTTTGCTCTGAGCAGTAGACTGCTGAGACAGGAGCTGCGGTGCTCTTTTTGTGTGGGCTGCCTCCACGAACAGACTGTCAGCCACCAATCACGCTGAGGCCGTCCCAATTATGTCCAGATTTCTCTGGGTTCTGCTGTTTCTCTCTTGCAAGGGAATAGTGCCTATTTTCCAGCGTCGTGTTTATGCGTGTTGTGTTTCATTTTAGCTTTTTGCTACAAAATGGCTCAAATTCATATTATTAAGGGGAGCATAGATACAGATAGCTGTGACCGGAAAGAGATGCTGTACCACTGGGACTGCCTTTCCCCTTCTGAAGTTAAGAGGGTCACTGGCCAAGTCTTGCGAGGTCATGTGATTAGTGTCGCAAATCCCCCTTCTCTTTACTCATGGACTCTTTTAGCATGGCCCTATTTAATTATATAAACACCCCATTTGGGGTCTTCGGGCTTTTACTGAGTCTGTAGTGGTGCCGACAAGGTCACTCTGACGCGGATGTACTGCAGACAGCAGATTGAATGGCTGTTATGAAGTGTTTATCGATCTCTTGGACGCATTAAGAGTGAGGATTGTGTCAACACCGAATGGGAGTGGCTTTAGTGAGGCTGTTTACAAAGGGAGCCTCGCTCTCAACAGGATTTATGATGGGTCTGCTGCACATTTAACCAGGATAACCCCGCTGCCATAGGAACAAGCTATGGAATTCAATGCTAAGAAGAAGGGATGATAAATACTCTGGATTCACCTTCCTGAGCATCCTTAATAAAGATGTGTTGTTTCAGACATCATAATGTCTCTGAACAAAAACTCTGCAGCTGATGGTCTGTTTTGTTTATTAAATTTCTTGTTTATGATGGTATTAAATCTTCATCTTACAAATGAATGTTTCTCTCTTGAGTAATGTTTAATGGGTGAGGCTTGTATCCTGAAGGTATGAGCTTCTCTGTTTGGGAGTGTTTGAAAAATGCCTGCAGGTAATATAAGGACTAAATCACAAAAGAATTTGTTCTATTCATTTCAGGGTGCAGAAAGGCTGCAGATCATCCTTTTTGAAAGAAATTTAGCTTTGCCTCAACCTCCTCCAAGGAAATATGGGTACAGGAAATACGGCCAGTCATTCTTCACAATGAATCTGTAAATTGGTGGCCGAGGAATCCTGGGAGGGTGCTGGATTTATTTGTTAAAGAAAATGCTAAAGATTTTTCATCTGTGTTTGGTTTAGCTGTAATCACTGGCATTCCTTTGTAAATGGAATTGCAGTCATAGATGACTATGAACCATTTCTTAACCATTGTTTTCCTCCTCTTAAGATTTGTGCCGCTGCAAAAGCTGCAGGGGAGGGAAGCTTCAAAAAGTAGGTTTCATAAATTACATAAAAACATACATTGTTTGGGGAGCCAATTAGCTTTGTAACAGAAATGATGAAATGTAATGCTTTTGGATGTGAAGCAAACTGGCCCGACGAAGGTTGGATGTGCAAATGCTTGTTTTCACCATAAGTTGTGAGGAGGATGGTGAGGGAGGCAATTAAAAAAAATCTAGGGTTCATGGTAAAAGAATTTCAACCACTGGTTGAGTCTTGGTGTAAATAATCTAAAATAGATTAAAAAAAAAAAATTTGAGCATGAGTGGCGAACATCTCAAATTTGCCGTAATGTGAATGAAATCGATGAACCTAAACTGTATAACCTAAACTTTATAGCTAATATGCTGTTGGTACTCCATGTGCCGCAGAAGCGGCTCAGTGAAATTCACTTCCATATGAAAACCTGGACCAGTGTTTCCCATAAAATTTTTGGGGACTATGGGGGCACATGGTGGCAGACTGATGTCTGAAGGGGGTCATTCTCATTCTATTGAGCGGGGGCGGGAGGGGAGGTGATTCTCATTTTGTTTCAGGGGGGATGATTTGCATTTTGTTGAGCGGGGGATTTTCATTTTGTTGAGCGGGGGAGCATTTTGTTGCGAGTCTTCAGGTACCTTTCCTATTTTTTTCTTTTTTTTTAAATGTGCGCATGTAATCTCAACACGCAGCATTTGCGCATATTGCATATATATATCGTCAATGTATGGGAAACACTGACCTGGACCCCAGGTTTCTGAGCAGAACCGTGGTCGATTTGGAGTCTTGGGACCAGATGGGACAGCCTGTGTCTCCTTCACTGTTCGATGAGCCTTGGGTGCCCATCACCCTGTTGCTGGCTCCAGGTTTGTCCCATCTCCTCGGACCACTGTAGGTACTCATCACTGCTGACTGTGGACACTCCACTAGTCCGACCCTGTTATCTGGCCATGGTGATTTGGCCTTTGTCTACTCTATCATGTTTTTGTTATGAGATAATATTCTCTTCATCTATGAGTGGTCATAATGTTTTGCATCATCCGTCTATGACTGGAAGAGTGTGTGATGGTCAGATGATACCAAGATTCAATTTTTGGCTACACACATCAGCATATTTTGTAGTTAAAGAGCATACAGGGAGAAATTTGTCTTATCAATAGTTAGATATGGAGGTGGGTCATTATTTTGGGCTTTTATTTCTGCTGGTGGTCCTGGGGCAGTAGTTAAGATCAATATCATAAAGAATTCCTTTAAGTACTGGGAAGTTATGACAGAAAATCTGATTTTCTCTCCCAGGAGGCTGGCTGGATTGTAGATTATAGAATTTTTTGCGGGACAAATGACCACGAAGATCCGTCAATATCCATACAAGTACGGTTTAATGAGAACAGTGCCCATATTCTACAATGGTCGTCTCAGTCTCTGAACTGACCAAATTTCAGACCCAAGGGTAAAAATGATCTTAAAAACCTCTGCCTGGACAAATGGCTAAAAATCCTTCCAAAATAGTTCTGTAACCTCGTCTCCAATTATAGGAGACTCACAGCCGTTATCATCGCCTGAGGTGCATGTACAAAGTAGTATAACAAGGGTGCCAACATTTTTTTACACATGTGGCTTTCATACGAAATCTGAGTAGTTAATGAAAAATATCTAAACCTAAGAATGAATTTATTGAAATAATAGGATATTGTTTATGGTATAGTTGATATTTCTGTTAAATAAAAATGAGGATTATTCTGCTGTTTTTCTTCATTTTTGTCAAGGGTGTCAATAATTTTATACCTGACCACACTTCAGGTCTTGTTCTTTGGAAAAGAGCATCTTTGAATTTTTTTTAAAGCTCTGCCATTTAAGGACATGACAAAAATCCTTTCAAATGTGCCTCATGACTAATCAGTCAATTTGTATGTATATTTTGTAGTCATATTATCATAAGCAGTATTTTTTTAAAATTTAGAAATGAAGCAATCTGAAGTCAGTCCTTATAAAAAATTAAAGTGAGCTGTATCATAGATGGCCCTATTTGGATGTAAGGGGACATTCTTGAATGTGACCTGACATAAGCAAACTTTTCACATCGCTGGAGCATCAATAATAATCCTTTATTATCTTTAGGATGTATTCTTTTCCTCTATGGCATGTCTTTTCAGTGATGTGGAGTGAACTCTCTGCTAAACCTTCAAGTGGTCAGTTGTTTACTCAACATTTCCATGGCTATACTGATGCGGCAGCTTCATAACGACAACCTGGTTTGAATTTAGGATTAAGAAAAGTTAGTTTTCCTGGAAATTAATATTTTGGTCACACTTTAGATGAAGTGTTGCTCATAAAGGCTTTATACAGCAAGTAAATTGCCTTCATAAATGAGACATAATGTCTTCATAAAGCATACATAAGCAAATGTCATGCGTTGTTATAGGTGAAATAATACATCCTTATTCAGCATGTGATGCCAGATGTGATATAACTGACAATGTCACTTAGCTAGTGGCTAAATGCTCTAAAGGGTGACATTGTCAGCTAAGTGACATTGTCATTGTCAAGTCTGGCATCACATGCTTAATAAGGTTGAGATATTTCAGCCTTTACAAAGCATAACATTTGCTTATGTATGATTTATGAAGACATTATGTCTCATTTATGAAGGCATTATACATGCTGTATAAAGCCTTCATGAGCAATACTTCATCTAAAGTGTGACCAATATTTATGTCCTCCCAGTTAGTCCTCCATCCTGTCAAATTCAAATAAACCCCCACTCCACTCTTATGGACTATGGGAAGGATTTTCCTGGCCATTAGTCCATTAATCCTTAGCCTCTCAGGTACAGTTGCATCCTGGGATAGCTTTTATGTTTCAGCTGAGTATGTGCTAATGGGAGCACTCTGAACACATTGTTCATACTATCTTTGATATAAAACAATAGAGAGAGCCACTGTTAATGTACTGAAGTCACCGAGCAATGAGGACACATACAAAGATAAGCATAGAATTAACTCCACTGATATTTTAACTTGCAATTTTTTAATTTTTACAAAAAAAATTATTAATACATTTCTATTTCAGCACTGAACATTTAAATTGACCTTACTGATAGAGAAAAGTTCTTTCCAAGTCATCAATTTAATGCATCAGTTCCTTTTTCTAAACGGGGTTTATTGCTGAGAATGCATGCATAACTGAAAAAGATTGATTTCAAAGACCTTCGGTTTGCAGACGTATAATGTTCTGTTTTACTTTACCAGTGAAGTATTTGGCCAATCTTCGTAAGTGACTCCTCATTTTGTTGCTCTGGAACTATTCTTTTGCTTGATGTGATTAAAAAAAAAAAAAAAAAAATTAAATGTGCCCCGAAAGCATGCATTCTGTCTCAAATTTCAAGCTTCTTCTGAAGCCTGAAAGATTTAAGGTACAGTGGCATTGATAAGTATTGACAGCAGAATAATGAGTAGTATTTAAGTATTAGTAAAAGACAAACAACAACATTCTGGTATTGTAGTAGTTTGGTTATGCTGTGTGATGTCTGTTTAAGTTTATCTTCAGTTCCTGTTTTTTTTTTTTTTTTGTGAAATTTTGCTGCTAATCTTGTTTTTAGTAAGTTCTATACCATTAGAACGTTTAATTCCCCCTTTAAAGTTCAAAGCAATATGTTTGTGTACAAACAATGTTTTCGAAGATTGTGCATTTGAAAATGTGTCTGATGTATAGCCATGACTTCATTTGCAAGCATTATTTAATTAGAATGTGAATGACGCATAACTCCCTCTTATTACTTATCATTACTATTGCGACTATGATGGAACTTATTTTACACTTTGAATATACTTCTATCGGTTTCAATCCATTGAAGGTTTCAGGGTAAAACCTTGTATTTCCTGTGCTATCCCTTAATCTATCCGGGACTTGAATTCAGAGAACTCTGATGAAAAGGAGGGTGCCCAAATTACCAGCTTCGCCTCACTTCAGGGGGCGTGTGGAATAGAACGAGCTGGGCCATGGCTGTGACAGCTGAAATAGGGGTGTTTGAGCACAAGGAAGGGAAAGTCATATTTTTAGCGTGATTTTTTATGATTTTGAACCATTTTGGTGACAGAACTCTAGAAAATTAATAAAAGTCAGTGTGTCAATGTTTATAACTCACCGAAAGTGCACTACAGGCATACAGGCATTTTCAAAGTCTGTAACCTCATGATTTAATATATGTTGTCTCTCCACTGCAGTTGAGCCCATTTTATGACCTAACTGCACTTTTTGTATGATGGAAAATGGAAGCTTTTGAGCAATGAAGCAAATTGTGTGTGCAAAGTGGCACCTAAAAGATCCCTGGTTGTATTTCCTGTCAGCGTTTCTGCCTGGGGGTGGTCAGTCTTGTGGATCTTGGAAGTTCGCTGGTTTTTGTAAATTCCTTGGGAACGTCGAGGTGATGCATCACATTACCAAACTGTGTCAGCCATCCTCAAAGGTGCAGTGATCTGGGACGGCGTAACTCGTCTTCTCTCGCTGTTTCAAAATATCAAATATAGAGCAACGCTTATGTAGGGATTTCAGCCATTGTTGTGGGAGTATATGGACAGATTTATGTCACGGAAGGGGTGCAGTTGTGATAATGTTCTCTTGCCTTTGTTTTCATGTGTGTTTTTGCACGTGTGCAGCTGTGGTGGTGGGGTGGGGGGTTAGAAGGTTCATTTGTCCCTTTTCTCAGCCTGTGTTCGCTTCCCTCGGCCCTCCTGCCTCAGAACAATGTCTTCGAACAAGCAGCTGACTTAATGAGCAGGCGTGGGCCAGTTACTGCGGTAACAAGAGCTGTGGGAACAGTGGAGGCTCCATCCTGGATGTGTGTGCATCTAGGAGATGTCATTTTCCAATTAAGTCAAGTTAAGGAATTTCCAGGCCTTTTAAAGAATCCCGCAGAGAAATTAATGCAGCAGATCAGTGCTCATCTAATTTTCAAATTTTTCTCAGTATCTCTCTCACGATCCCTTTGTTTCATTTGAACTGAAGTAGCAGTATATTCCAGATGGTTACATGAAGCCAAAACATTACGACCACCTGCCTGATGTGCTGTTGGTCTTCTGTGTGCCATGAAAACAGCTCTGACCCGCTGTAGCATGATCACCGCAAGGTCTTTGAAGGGGTCTGTGGGGTCTGGCTCCAAGACTAACAGATCTTTCATATCCTATGAGTTGTGCTGTGGTGCCATAGTGGATCAGAATTCTTGTTCCGGCACATCCCACAGATGTTTGATCGGACTGAGATCTGGGGAATTTGGAGGCCATGCAATACCTGGAACTCCTCACCATATCCTTCAAACCATTCTTGAACAAGTAGTGCAGTTTAACATTATCCTGCTGAAAGAAGCCACTGGCATCAGGGAATACCTTTAAAATAAAGGGGCATACCTGGTCCGCAACGATGTTTAAGTTGATGGCTTGTGTCAAATTGACATCCACCTGCATTCCCAAACTGTTCAGACTCGTCAGCATAGCCTTTGTTGCCCTTGTGAGTCGATGAACCCTGGGCGCCCAACACCATGTCACCAGTTTGTGGTTCATCCCTCCTCAGATCACTGTTGGTCGATACTCATAATTTCTGACCAGAGCACCTCACCAACCTTGCTGTTTCACAGGCGCTCCAACTGTCTCACTGCGATTCATTGAATTTATTAACTGCATTCATGTGAATAGTCATTTATTTTAGATAGGCTATTTTAAGTTCTTTAACACCTCATGAGAAGATATTTCTGGATTCTGGAAAGTATTAGACAGAAAATCCTTTACACGTTTCCTGACAAACACCTTTAAGTTAAAAGCTTGAGAAGATTCCAGGGGTGCATTCCACAGCCGTAGGCTCCTGTGTGAGCATGCTCCCTGAGTATGTATATTCATCATCATCTGCATTCCCCGCGAGGTCTCTCTGTAATCTTGGAATTCTTCTGATTGGTTGACAGAATGTGCTCTACATAACCACTTAACTGTATGTTTTTTTGCTAGCTGTACCATCTCATTAATGCTCTGCCTTTTCATTCATCTGTAACCTCCAATTGAGCAATCCCCCTCCCACCATCTTCTAACTGGGAAGGGAAGGATGTTTGGCCATGGCTCAGATCAGTGGGAGCTTTGATCCCTTGCTGTTTATTGTACACACAAATTAATCCAATGTGAGTTGTGATGAGAACGTGCATTGCATTTGACTGGAGGCTAAGCCTCCAATATTATAGAGTGCATGACCTGCTCTCTTCAAATTTCGCGCACTCACCCATGTTACTTACTGTCTCCACTTCTGTGTTTTGGGATGTGTTCAAAGGTTTCTCCAGGAGCAGGATTTGTTTTCTATCTCTTGACAGCATTGCATCTCTTCTTCTATTTTTTTTTTTTTTTTTTTTTTTGGATTTTGCCCTGAGAAGTACTTCTTCTTTTCCGCCTTTATTATCACATGCACCTCTCTGTCTGCTTCAGGTTATTGGTATGGGTTTTGTTATTCTGCAGGTTGGACTTTGGTGCAGTGCAGGCTTATTGTTTGTTTTGGAGAGATTAGAGTGTTGTTCTGTGGCACAACCTGTCTTGTGACATTAGCAAACTGTGCTCTCAGTTGGAGTTGCCTCAGTCAGCCTCCTACGATTTGGCCGCAGGCTTTCATCCTAGGATCATGTCTGAGCCTGAAATTTCTGTAAAAGGAATTGTTTACTGCAGTCAGTCTGACTTTGTTAGCAGACTCTTTCTCTCCATCAGCAGTGAAGTCTGGCTGAAGCTGAGCAGAATGACGGGGGATGACTGTGCTCGTGGCTGTGGCCCACCCTGGGACTTAAAGGGCTGTCATTTGGTCACAGTCGGCTTTAATTCATGGAGACTGAACCATGAGCAGAGGGCAATGGCACTGATAAGGGACTGCAGGTTTATGGCCTCTCTCGTCTCACAGCCAGTGGTTAATTGCCTCGCTCTAACCCACTCCACCCCAGCCCAACCTCCTCAACAATGAGCAATTTAACTACCACTCTCCTTAAATCACATGCAAGAAAAGGATTCATGGCATATTTACTTCCAGTTTTCTATTTCCTGGACAGTTCAGGTGCAGATACAATGAAAATGTAAGAATGAAGCACTTAAACATGACACTGACAGACAATATTCAGTCAAACATTTGTACAGCTAGTTCTGCTCTACTGGAAATGAGTAGTACTTTTTGACATATTTTACCCAATAGTGCAGAAATTGCCTGAGACTCAAATTAACAAACTCTATGCTGAGGACGTAGTGTCACCTTCAACTTTTCCCTACACACCATTGATTGTCCTTGTTTGGACTAGGTACAAAGTGCATGCAAACTGTCGGTTCTATATGTCCTGTTCTTATTTTTGTAGTGAACATAGAATCTGGAAAGCCTGGCTATATTTACTTATCAACTACTCTCTGTCCAGCTGAAAGCCCCTGTAGTGAGAGGCTGGTGATGCCTTTCAGATGTCTGTACCAATTATGATGGAATGAATCGCTTGGGGGAGTTGACACTTGTTCAATCTATTGGTTTTTGGGAATGGCTGTATTAATTACTTTTAAATATTGGTCATTATCAGAGGTTTGACCCCGGCCCAGATTTCTAAACTAGATCTTCGTTCGCGTGAAGTTGGCAGCATGTTGTTGTTGTTGTTTTAAAATAAGGGCAAGAATATAATATTTTAGCAATAAGTCAATTTTTTTTTGTAAGTTTTGAGACCCCATATGTTTTTGATCAGTTTCATATTCCATCCATTTTGTAAAAAAATTTTTAATCTATCTGTATTGCATAAGGGAAGAATAACAACTCCTTGTTACTTGAACAACTTGTATTTTGAATTTCATTCAGTATAGTTTTACATTTACTCAGGATTTCAATTCTTTATTTGGCATGTAAACCATAAAAGTTGTTAGAAATTTGTTGTGGTTGAGTCAAAAAGGCTGTAAATAATACATGTAAAATAAAATGGAACGAGAAAATGAAAAAAATTTAAAGTGCGGTGGGTAGATGAGACGTTCAATGAAATATAACCATACAGATGGTGCAAAGTGCCGCATGCATTTAGAAAAGAGTCACTGACAAAATGCCAGTTCAGTTGGTATTCAAAATTGTAATTGTCCCTGAGGAGGTATTATTCTGTAAGTATGCAGTTTAAGACTTGACCTACCTTAATCTACTTCCAGGAGTGTCACTTGGGGTTGGAGATATTGTTTGTCAAGGATTTCACCAACATGACCCTCTTTAATTGCATCAATGAATATTTTGAAAGCTTTTTTAGTGTGTCTGATACAAAATCATGAAATGGTGTAATGTAACACGAATAGCAAATATAAGCCATTACGGACTGGTATCACGTTGGTGTTTTCAGTTACATATCGACAGAAAAGATGAATTGTCATGTTAGACAGATTTGCATTGTAAGAATAGACACTGCAGTGCTGGCATAGTTCATAATAAAACAATGTGGCTTCCGATTCTCTCACAACTATTGTCACAATTTCTGTAGACTTGTAATTAGCAGTGTAATATACGAACATTAAATGTCTACAATGCTTGTGGAATGTAATAGTGGATTCTTCTTTTTACCGGGTATCTCAATTGAATGTTTTGGCTTTTACTTTGATATAGTCTGTTAATACCATGAATGGAATGTTGGCTTCATAATCTGTCTTTTTTTATTTCAAATGAGACAGTCTTCTAGAGAAACAAGCAATATGTGATGAGTTTTACTGCTCCAGTTCCATAGTAATATAATATTGTGAGAATGAGAAGTTTTATTAAGCTGTGATTTGGAGACATTTTGCATTCTCAGCAGTACAATATGGTAGCATTCAAAAATAGTGAATCCTGATTTTCGCTGCTTTCAGTGATGCCTGCTTGTGTGTACGCTTCTTTTGACAGTCGGTCCCCCTGGTTTTTCCTGTCAGCGTAGCTCAGGTCTGGAATACTGACGCCTTTATTACGGTTCAGTGGAGTCGTGTCGAAAACTGGAAGATCGGCGCTGCATTCTCTGAGGCCCTGCGATATCCACAGCCTCTCCGTTAACAGTTCCACAGAGCTGTAGTGCTCTTCTTCTTCTTCTGCCTGGTTTCTGACGAACCAATCAGAGTGCGGCATCCCTCCCCCTTTTCTCCCTGCAGCTGTGCTCTGTGCTTTGCCAGTAGCTCAGGAAAATGCGCATCGGACAGGCAGCCCTCCCTCTGGGCTGTGCTGTGTTCTGCCCAGCGGCATCACGCAGCCACAGGATATGGAGGGGGAAGCAGCCTGTCGAATGAGCCTGACTGGCCATTGCCAGTTTTTCAGAATCGGGGGCGAATGCAGAAGACTGAAAAAAAAAGGAAAATATAAAATAGGTTTTATCAGCATGTTTTTTTATTTGTCAGTTTTTATTTAGGGCTTTCCTGCTTTTGTTCAGAACTGTATGAGCTTGCAGTTTGCCATTACATGTAGTGTTATATTCATTGCTATATGGCAAAATTGGACTTTGAATATATTAAGTCCTTCAACTGACATTGAGAACAAGCATGGCTCTAATCTTCTGAAGCGCATACTTAATTTAACAAGTACATGGTTAGTGTATTTCAGTTAGGTAGTTTGTTACATGCTTCATTTAATTAATGATACATGTAAATGCTATTCACAATTGAATTGTTTACTATCAAGTTATGTGTGATGCAATGGCATGATCCACTGGTGCTCTCGCCACAACTACCCCTACTTCTATTCCTGCGACCGGAACCAAGTAGCATTAGCAAAATAACCTATTACTGAAAATGCACGTGTACTTTTTAATTTCTGAGACTTTATTCTTTTGTAAGATGATAGATTTTCTCCTGAAAATTGATAACTATCTACTTTATTAACGTGGGTAATAAGTTAATAATAATACCACTTGTACTACTACTATTACTACTAGTACTACTACTAATAATAGTAATAGCAATATAAAAAAATGCCATCTGCTGTTTTTAATATGTTGAAGTATGTGTAAGGCCACTCCATTGCTGCAACAAAGGTGTCAGAGAGGCATTGAGAAGTGCGTGTATCCTACTGCTCTTGCTTCATTTGGCAGTGCACTGCTGAGAGCCGCACAGCAGGTATGGGACGCTTATAGATTTGGCACACGCAGACTGCAGGCGCCTGATGAGCCAGACAAGGCCTTGGAGTCGCTCAGTGTTCCTGACCACGGGGCGTGTCGCTGCACCAGGAACTCGAATCCACCCCAGAGGCTTAAAGTCCATATTTGATCATGCGCTATGCCTGTTGCGCTACGTTCATGTGGCTCGCGATTGCAGCTTCGCTGCCTGCCTGGTTGCAGGCCTCTCTTCCTGATGTGCTTAGCAAACTTCACAGACAGTGAGGCGATCAAAGAAAGGGCTGGCAGCATCAGACTTTATTTTTAAAAGAGAGAAGAGCTTGACCCTCAGAAAGAGATTGGTGACCTTTTGAAGAAAAGACACAAAGGAAGTGTAGTCACAGAGTCAATGCAGCTCTCAAGTTCAGACAGCGGATTTGACAGGCTTAGGTAAAAGCTAGAGAATGCTGAATTCAGCAGGGGTGGTTGCTGCTCCTGTCAGCCGTGTCCATGGCTTTTAGCTGTTTACCAAGGGCGTTCATCTGTCCATTAATCATAGCAGTCGGCTTCCTCAGCAGGGATATACAAATCCCACGCTTCGTAAATGATAGCAGCTTGGAGATACAGAAATATTTAACTGTTGGTAATTTCTCACAACATTTATGTCTCAACACTTCACGTGTACTCTCTTCCATACACATTTTTATGCCTCTGCACCGGCAACAGCTGTAGTCAGAGGCATTTTGTTTTCAGGTTGTGCATCCGGCTGTTAATCTGTCTGTCCTTCCGTCCCAATTCCTAGAATGCTTGGAAGGAATTTTTTTCAAATTTGGCACCAGTGTCCACTTGGACTCAAGGATGAAGTGAATACACTGTAAAAAAAAAAAGTTTTCTCAACTGAAAAAAGTTAGTGTAAGAGCTGCCTTAAAATTTCAAGTTAACTGAATTTAAGATTATAAGTTGAATATTACCTCAAGTTATCATAACAAGTTCAATGAGCTTAAAATTTTAAGGCAGCCTGGACACTAACTTTTTTCTGTTGAGACAACTTTTTTTTTTACAGTGTAGATTTTGGTGGTCAAAGGTCAATTTGACCTCATGTTTGTCCCATTCTTGGTCCCCATAAACCTATAATGGGCCATTTATTAGAACTGCTCATTCTTCACAGCTAGAAACATCAAACTTGCTGTGCTGCTTTATGTTGGATCAGATTTGTTATTTTTCAAGTTTTTCTTCAATTCCTCATATTTCATCTTCTTTTTCAGCCCGATAAAACTCCATTCATTTACAGAAGCCCTCATACTTTCAATTTGATTGCAAGAGCCTCCAAACTTTTTATTCAGTTTCAGACTCCAAAAGGATGGATATTGATATTTCTGAAGCCCTGCCCTTTCTTCCTTTTTTCATCTCTCCATCCTCCATTTAACTCCATTCATTTTCCAAGTCTTGCAACTTTCCAGCCAGAGCCTTCAAACTTACTTTGCACTGAAGACTTTCCCAAATGATGGATGTGCATGTCTCTGCCCACCTTCCCACTATATGCATACGCACAGATTTACAGAGCATTTTTCTCCTTTTTCATTACTCTATTCCACATATTGGAATGGATGGTCTTTGATCTTGTATAACTTTTGAACCATTTGTCATAGGGGGTTGGGGATTAAGTTGTTTGATTCAGTAAAGGGTAGCATGTTAATTGACGCAGCCCCGCCCCCTTCCTTGATTGGTATTTGATATTTGATGACGATGAAATCATTTGTCATAGAGAGCTGGGGGCATAGTTATCGGACTCTGGGAAAAGTCGCATAATTATTGATGCCTTGCCCCCATTCCCCTTTTACCCTTGGTAACTATTGAACCATTTGTTGCAGAGTGTAGCAGGTGGGGGGGTTGGACAGGATCAGATGTAAATTGACAAAGCTCTGCCCCCTTTCTTGATTGGCTCATATTTCACCTTTATGTCTATTGAACCGTTTTCCATAAAGAGTTTGGGATTGGTTTTTGGACTCGGAGGTGCAGTGGTTAAGCATGCTGGACTTGGGATTGAAAGGTCCTGAGTTTGAGTCCTTTCCATGGCTTTTGCAGTGTGTTCTTGGGCAAAACACATCATTCACACAGTGCCCTACTCCATCCAGGTATGTGATTGGGTACCAGCTAATTGTTGAGGAAACCTGACTAAATGCTGGGGGTTAACCTGCGATGGATTAGCATCCTGTCCAGGAGGAGTAGCAATACTCCTAGCCGCTTCATGCCATGAAACCGGAGTTAAGCACAGGTCTGATGAGCCACGATTGGCTTGGGACAGACTTTACCATTAGAAAGGGGTTACATGCAAATTTATGATGCCAGGCCTCCTTTACTGGTTTGCTTAGCTTTTTCTCTTTCGTGACTATAACTGTATCATAGAGAGTATGGGGTTGTTGGAAAGGTTGGCATCATTCTAATGATGAACATCTGGCTTTGTCAAGCCAACTTAAAGTTTGTTCACAAACTCTACATTTGAGTTGGTTTTGCTAAGATTGAGCCTCAGGTGTCTGTCGTTGCACCTTGCGACAGAGCTGTTTATCCTCTGTTCACTGGTGTAAAAAAAATCGTCTCTAATTGAGACAGCAGGTTTCGCAATGGAAATTATTCTCTGGAATCGTGTATGTCAATGCAGTGATGTCTTCCCGTTTGCCAAAAAATGCACTTAATTCCATCAAAGTCTTCACTATATATATTATATGAATCATGACAGACATGGTTGTGCACTGCAACTTGCCCAGTAGGCATAGGTAATCAACTATGGAATGGTAATTGTAGTTTGCTGTTATAAAGCCACATATGAACAGTGAAATAAGCTTCGTGAATAAAATCATTGTGAAATATCTTACATATTTCTGTAGTAGTGCTTTAATATTTATCTTTTTTTCTATAATCTGTGCCACAGGCTCATTCTTAACAGACCAAAAAAATATCTTACACAGAATCTATTGTGGATAATTTCCCAGTTGTGCGTGGGAATGACACTTGGTGTGCATTATTAGGTTAAAAAAAGGCATGTAGGGTCCTGTTTCCTGGTGACTCACAGTGCCCTTTTCCCCTCTGTCCTGTCGCATAGATCACAACTGATGCCGAGGCTGAAGGAATCACGGTCTCACGAGTCATTACTCAGCCCCAGCAGTGCAGTGGAAGCCCTGGATCTCAGCATGGAGGAGGAAGTGGTCATCAAACCTGTACACAGCAGCATTCTGGGACAGGACTACTGCTTTGAGGTACAGTAATATTGCCCAGTTCTGCTCTACCCCCCCCTCCCCATCCCTTTTCCCTGGCACTGGCTCTTTCCACTTGGGGACTAAGTATGTGTTGTATTCTTTATGCCTGTCTTCCCTCTAATTATTTTATGCATGAAGACTTTTCTCTTGGAGCGATGTTGACCCAGCTCTCAGTGTCTCTCTAATTATTCTAAAACTGGAAAGATCGCCCCCAAGGAAAGCGCCGCTTTGCTGCAGGAATTATTGGATATTTATACTAGAAGTTCCCCGTTTACTCAGTGCCCGGATCTCTTATCATAGTTTTGTCAGCTGAAAACAAGTCCTCGGCATTATCTTTTCCCATGCAGGCCTGTCAAAACTGCTTTCCCATTGACAAAAACAGAAGTGTTACTGCTTGGCGTTTCAGTCCCTCAGTCCACCCCCTCACTCTTTGCTTGTGCATGATTAGATTTCACCTCTTTTATGGAATGATGTCCTGATTCTGCTTGACCAAATGAGAATATTATGAAACACAAGGAGCAGAAATTCGCTGCATTGTTATTCGTGAGTCTGGGGTTAGATGTTAACAGAGGCCTTAAAAGAGAGCAATATTAGGAGAAACATTTTGTCTTATTCAAAATGCTTTCTAATCAGGGTGTTGATACTTGTCCCACTCTGCTTCTCTATTATGGACCAATTTGCAGACCAAACTGTGTGTGTCCATGTGGATGTGCATGAGCTTTTGCTCATACGTGTGCATGTTATAGCGTGTATTTTCTCCCAACTGTTGGTTCTGTTCCACTGCTCATTTTTTTCCCTTAGTTTGCCACTCTATTTCCTGTGGAGTGACTGAGTTAGCAGTTCATATAGTCGGCTGAAGTCCCCGAGGAATAAATGTGCCAGTGATGTTTGTAACTAAACACCCATTAGAGTCCCTCGTCCTCCCAGCTCAGAGATGTCTGGTTTTAGACTGCGTTTGTGGCCCGGAATAGGAGAAGGGCCCTGGGCTGCATCAGTAGAAGACAGGAGCCATCTTTATCAGCCCAACTACACACAATGAGTCTCCTCCTTCATTAACAACAGGCCCCAGTTCTCATTATTCTGCCGTGTCCGCTTGCATCCTCCCATCATCCATCAGCGCCACAAGCCTGCGGCCAGGAAGCTAGCGCTGCCTCCTCCAGCCGGAGAGCCGAGGGTCGACAATGCCGCAGTTCTGCGTATGCGTGTGTGGGTGTGTGTGAGAAAGAGAGAGAGGGAAAAATATATTTAGTTTCAAATGAGCCCATTAGTTTATCCAGGACCACAATTGGAGAACCACTATTTGTGTTGACAAGGTTCAAAAGAGGTGCAGACGCATAGATTTAAATGCATTAGCACATTATTAGTGTCTCTTAGCGTGAATACGAATCAAAAATTGAACAGATGAGAGATGTTATTCCACTCAGAAAAGATTTTAGTCTGTAAGAAGACATTGCTACGTAATGCCCGGTCAGTTGGGATATGCTTTAGTGAAATGGTAGGACGGGGAACAGGTGATTTATCTCTAGGTGAGCAAGTGTAGACAATTTCTTCGTCCGGTGGTGCATTACAGAAAGAAAAAGTGGAAAAAATATTCATAAAAACTGCTGTTCTGGGGAAATGAAGTGATAAACTCCTGCAGGTTTCAGGATTATGTGTGCGGGCTCATGTTTCAGCGGAGGAAAGATTACCTGCCAGGAGGTCAGAATTCTGGATTTATCCGCGAGAAGCCGCAGAGCCAAGAGCGTCCGAATCAGCCGCGGAGATCTCCCGCCGTAGATTTCTACCCTGTTTATTTCGGTCCAGCCGGCCACTGTCTCCGGGTCTTCTGTTTCCTGCCTGAGTGGGGCTGCCAGTGTCCTGACCCAGGGAATTTCTCGCATCATTGCCTTGCCTGCCGCTTGCTGGAGGTGGGCTTTGAGGGAACCATTTGCAGGGATTTAGAGGCTATTAGAGTAAAGCCTATTGCCAGCTGGACGGAGCGTGGCGATAGAGTAGCGGGGATTTAGCCGCGGTGTGTAGGCCACGATACCATGCGCTGTATCATACAAATTTACTGATGAAATCATTCAGAACAACCGTATGCAACCACTCCAGCCAGTATCAATGACCTTCAGCCACACTGAGGTCATCCTTATTAAATCTGCTTGCTTATGGGTGTACAGATACTGCAAGTATCATGTATCCGCAAGATTAACCTTTTGACTTCAATCCTTTTATTCACTAGTAGGTAAAAAGTATCACAGTATTGTGGATTCTGTTATGGTGACAGACTGGTGACTGTGCCGGAAACATTCCTTATACAATCTGGGCCATGACGCCACACAAATTTTTTGCCTGTTCTCCATTCCAGCGCATCCCAAAGGTGCTTTATTAGATTGATATCTGGTGACTGAGGAGGCTATTTGAGTACACTGCTCCTGATGTTATGTTTGTGGAACTAGCTTGAGGTGATGTGTGCTTTTAAAATTGCTTGTTATCCTGCTGGTTGTACGTAGCTATTAGAATATGTGTAGATTGTGGCCATATTAAGATGCACACGGTCAGGATGGCTGTGGGATTTTAATGATGCTCAATTAGGTATTAAGGGGCATGATATCAAATGTATGTCAAGAAAATTTTCCCTAGACAGTTACACTAACATCACCAACCTGAACACCGAAGGCAGGATGGATCCATGGTTTCAGGTTGTTTTCACCAAATTCAAACCCTACAGTCTACACATTACAGCAGAAATCAAAATTTGTCAGACCGGTGGGATAGTGGTACCCTTTGCCCATTATCATCACAGTTTCCTGTTTGTACCTGGCAGGAGTTGAGCCCAGTGTAGATTCGTGCTGTTTTCCCATCTACTTCAAGGTTTGATTTGATCCTCTGTGTACCACTGTTGTCACGTGTGAACTAGTCATCATGTCAACTTGAACTAGTCTGGCTATTCTCCTCTTACCTTCCTCATCAGCAGGGAATTTTCACCCGCAGAGCTGCTGCTTGCTGTTTTTTTTTTTGTTAGTTTTTCAAACCATTCTCTCTAAACCAGGGGTGTCCAATGCAATCCACAAAGGGCCGGTGTGGGTTCTGGTTTTTGTTACAGCCCAACAGCAACACTCCTGATTCTACTCCTCAAGGTCTTGATTGAATCCCCCAGATCAGTTAATCAGTGGAATTAGGTGTTGTAGCACTACGCTAAAACAAAAACCTGCACCCACACCGGCCCTTTCTGGATAAGACTAGACACCCCTGCTCTAAACTCTTGAGTCTATTGCGCATGAAAATCCAGGGAGAACGCAGTCAAATTCACCTTTGTGCTGCTGCATGATTGGCTGATATTTGCATTAAATAGAAGACTTCCAGGTAGTGTCTAATAAAGTGGCCTCTTCACATATATTTATTATATACCTTGGTTGTGTGGATTTTAATAAGAAACATTTACTGTAGTTGTGTCCCAAGTTGGCAATATCAGCTTACACCCAACACTTGGCCTCTTCTAAAAACACACCTTTAAATTATTTGCTTTGTACTGAGCAGTATCATCCTGCCATCTCTTACCTCTCAGGGATGACCTGAAATCAGTTGGCAAGTGCATGTCAGAATCATCCTCATCCTGCTGACAGCAAGTAGCATTACATGAAGAGAGTAACACTTTATGACTGCAAGTGTCATGTCATCTCCTGTCTTGTTTCTTTGATGCAGGTGACGACTTCAACAGGCAGCAAGTGTTTCTCCTGTCGATCATCAGCGGAGAGAGATAAATGGATGGAGAATCTCAGGAGGGCTGTACACCCCAATAAGGTAGTGCTTAGTTCCCACTGTCGTGCGCTCTGTTACGAGCGCCATGATTGGCCAATCGTTGCTGATCGTGGAACTTCTCTGAAGCCGCTTTCACGCTGGACGTGAAACGAATTTTTCGCATTACAGATTACATTCAAAGTCAATGGCGTCTTTGCGTTGACTTCGAATGTAATCCGTCGTGCGAAAAATTTGTTTTGCGTCCATTGTGAAAGCAGCTTAAAATTTCAGGTTTGGATACAAGGTGACGCGATGATCACGATTGACAATTAATCTTGCTGATTGTAGGAAATTTTTGAACCATCCAAAAATTTTCTATGATCAACACGATTGCCACGACTGACCTCAAGATCTGATAAGATCTGATAGGATCACCACGATTACTCCACGATTAAGACCGCAATTTCAATCGTGCCGCGAATCGTGATGGTGGGAACCTAGCATAAGCTGAGAGGAGTCCTGTAACGAGAGGGCTTTCCGCCATGTCATTGGACAGAAAGCCAGAGGGCATGATAAACCACCATTTAATGGGGCAGGCGCTCAACACCTTTATCTTTATTGCCTTAGGAGCACTTTGCTCTAAATTTAAATTTGCTTATGGTGCTCCTTGCCTTTACAAGTTTTACATGCCTTTTTTTATTTAAAAAAAAAAATCTATTCTATTATAGTAACTGAGATAAGAGGATATTCTAATTGGAACTCCTAAAGTTTGGTAACCAGCTTTAGGCTATCTGACCTTCAGATGAACCCTGAGTGGTTTTAATTCCTTTCCTGAGGATGTTAATGCATACATTTACAAACCGTTATCTGAGCTATCACTATTTTACACTTATTGGCATTTATATGGATTTTGCGCTATAGTATGTAACTTAAATTTGCATTAATTTTAGCAGTGGTCGTGCCTTCTGCAGTTCTGATAAATGTTTTGGCTGAAATAAATTGGAAAAGGATACATTTACTCCAGTTTTTGGGGAGTGACTTGATTTGAACTATAATATCGGCATATGCAATTTGCATATTATAAACAAGCAACATTTGTTTAGCCTCTTGTTCATTGTTTAATATTGTGAATGTGATGTAACATTTATTAAATCAGGCATCCAATCATGGAGGATTATTCACAAAAGTAACATAAAGTGAAAAGTGTTTTCTATCCCTAACTATTTCCAAAATTTTCAATATGGATACAGATTTTGCGTCAAGATAAAGTACTTGTAAATACAAAATTATGAAGACTGTAATTTATGTTACCTTTCAGGCAATTAAAGATAATTGGATTGTGCATTGGATTGCAATATATGGTTATTAATCTTCAGTAAATTCTTATTATGTCAGTCTCTTGTCTTAAATTCTGGTGCGTAGCTGAGCTGATATGACTCCCTTTTCTTCATCTTTTATTATTCAACAAATTGATGGCTAATTAAAAATGAGTACAGTTTCATCTACCTAGATCCCACATTCCCCAGCCTCACCATAAATTTTCTCATCTTCCTTCAAGATAAGCATTTCATCGTCATATGAAATAATAATCTTTCAACCGAATGCTTTCCTTTTACTTTTAGTGTTGACCATATTTGGAAGTCCAACTCATCTGTTCTGAATTGAACATTAGACTAGCTTGTTCTATTAATCTCAAATGCCAGTGGAATTACATGTTGTATATATTATGTATGTTATGATCCAGACCAGGAATAAAGCGCGGAGGCAGAGTACAATCCAGTAGTTGAGTTTATTGACAGTAATTCAATAGACAGTGGGATGGAGCCTCCAGAAGAATGGCACAGTTTAGTTCAGCTGTTGTGGATGAAGCTGTGTGGGTGTTGCCAATCTCCGGTCAGTGGCTCTGTGGGATGACTGCCACGCAGAGTACACACTTTGCCAGAGCTGAACTGTTGGAAAGCAGGATTGAGTATCTTAGGAGGAATGCAGTTCCAATTTTGATGACTGCAGAAGGATTGGGAGGTTGTTCCTAATAAACTGGACAGAGGAACAAACTGGGAGAGGATTAGCAGGAATGCGGTCCCAATCCTGGAGACCGTGAGAAAGGCTTGGGAGCTTGTTCCTGTTAACTAGACAAGGAAGGAAACTTCTGTAAATTACAGTTATTAAAGATTAAATTTCACTTTTGAAAGAGTATTTACAAGCAAAATTATTCCTGACTGGTTCATAGCGCTTGTTGCAAATTACGATCCGGCAACTTACAACTCAAAAGAGGGGGCTATAAATACATCACACACACACAAGAGGCAGGGTAACTATGAAACAAAACACTGCCAGGGATTTGGGGAGCTCACAAGACGCAAACCAATCAAAAGAGACAATACTTGTAATAGAAGCAAAAGTTGCTGAATGAGAGGAGACACAGAAGGCATTCATGCGAGTGTTGTGACATCCATGTATACTAGTTTGGCTTAAATCATTAGAATATGTTTTGTCTGTTTGACAGAGCAGTACAGAGCCATTATCGTCCGTCTGTTCTGTGCCTCAGCGTGTGGCTTCCCTCTTCCAACAGGACAACAGCCGGCGTGTGGAGAACCTGCTGAAACTGTGGATCATCGAGGCCAAGGACCTGCCGGCAAAGAAGAAGTACTTCTGTGAACTGTGTCTGGATGACACCCTTTATGCACGGACTACCTGCAAGCTCAAGACAGACAATGTGTTCTGGGGCGAGCACTTTGAGTTCAACAACCTGCCTGCCGTCAAGAGCGTGACGGTGCACCTCTACAAGGAGACGGACAAGAAGAAGAAGAAGGACAAGAATAACTATGTGGGCCTGGTGAACATCCCCATCGCCTCAGTGACTGGGAGGCAGTTTGTGGAGAAGTGGTATCCGGTCAGCACGCCCAACCCCACCAAGGGGAAGACGCCCGGGCCCATGATCCGCATCAAGTCCCGCTACCAGAGCATGAGCATCCTGCCCATGGAGATGTACAAAGAGTTTGCTGAGTACACCACCAACAATTACATGCTGCTGTGCTCTGTGCTGGAGCCGGCTCTCAGCGTGAAGAACAAGGAGGAGATGGCCTGCGCACTGGTGCATATTCTGCAGAGCACTGGCAAGGCCAAGGTACGCTCAACCTTCTCTTTTTGCTTTCAAACTAAATCACGGACAGGGAAATTAGTCTCTTCCTCGATTTCATGCCAACTGATGAGTTAATCTGCCCTGTTATTATTTACTGATATTCTAGGCTCATTTCATGAAGATGAATTAGGACAGGTGAAGATTGCATCCTCATACAAATGCTTAAATTAGTGTAAATCTTTAAGTAAACCTACATTGGTATTTACAGAAACTAGGCTAATGTATGAAGAATTGTAACCCACAGGCACACTTGTGAATTGGTAAAGACTTTCACACTTCTGACCTCATGTTTGGTGCTTTGTTTAAAATTGAGGTGGCAGCAAAATGCAAATTCTACCTCACAGCCAGTGTTATGCTGTTATGTGCAGCATATCAAGATTAGCTACTTAGCCGTTGTGCACATGCACAGGCCCACAATCTTGGACTCTATTTCCAAGCTCGTATCTTAAATATAATCAAATGTAACTACTTGTAACTACTTTTTTTTTTCATCGCGTCCTGTGACCTGTTGGCATATAAATATTAGGATGTACACACTGGCTTTGCTGGAAAATGTAGACAATAGACTTGAATGGCGTGCAACATGTTATCTTAAAAAAGTGTTGTTAGCTCATTATAAACATGTGCGTATTATAACAAGCTAACAAATATCAAAGTTGCTGATGAGTTGCACTTGGCAATGTTGCACTTGGCAAAAAGGCAGCATAGATTTGCTGAATACCAGCCCCTAAGGAAGCCATTGTATTTTATCTTTCATCTGTATTTTGCCCTATGTTTTCACTCGTCTGTGTCAAGTATACTGAGGCCAAATTTTGACCAGCTTTTGGTCATTTTTGGTATATGGCCATGACCCGAGAGTTCTCTGCTGGAGATGTTTTTATTATATGGTTGCATGCCAAGCACTAAATCCCATTCAAAAGAATGCGCTGCTCTGATGTATCCTGTTGTGTAGGAAGTAGGGAGTGAACTTTGGCCTTGGTTATAGTCTCTGGAGCTTGGAGATAGTCGCTGAGTGCGTCTAACTGTGCCTAAAAAATGTACTGTGGAGCAAAACCCATTTTCAAGAAGGCTTAAAATGAATGAGTGGGGTATAAAAAGGCCATTGATACTGTTTTAATGTTACATAAAGGCACTTACCTTGAGATAAGTGTTCAATAGAGAGGATTGTACAGCAGTAGCTGTAATGGGTGACTTACTTGGTACTTTTTTGTTGAAACTGGATGGTTAGAGTGAATTACATGCCTTTTCCTTTACAGACTCTACACAAGTATACTGATTGCCCTTTTTCATGGAACCCGTAAGGGGCGGGACTGAGAATTAAGAGCATTTGGAAAATTGCCTGTGGGTTGTATCAGCAATTTCATCAATATTCTAGTTCTCATTTTAGTTGTTAGCATGAGAACAGCAGTGGTGTGCAATAATTTCAAGGGTTCAGTATGGATTGCGCTGATTTTTTTTTTTTTTTTTTTTCCAAAATGTCAGTGAGAACCATTTTATTTGAAAAAATTATGTTTTCAAACTTATTCTCTGCAATAAAATGGTGGTAGCCAAAAACAAGAAGAAACCACAAAAAAGCCAGCAAATGGATATTATATTAATGACTGATACATGTACTGTATATTAGACTGTCCATTACATTGAGATGGTGGTATTTTGGTATGCAGATATATTTCAGACCAAGCCTGCTTGAAATGTGTTGTTTTCTGTTTTAAATGGGTAATAATTCCCTCCGTGCAATATCTGACTGTGGCATATCACAAGAGGTGGATATGGAAAGGAACAAAAATTCAGGAGCAGCCATGTGTATCAGAGAGTGTTTTGTCTGTGTCATGGTTTAGTCCCGCCGGATTAAACAAGCAATCCGGCGGGCACTGGGACCATGAACCCAAAGGCTGAGAAAGGGACCCACTCGCACAGGCTGGTCAGAAAAATAGAAGACATTTAATAAATATACTTCTTAAAAATGACAAAGAGACAGGGGAGCAGCAGCAACACATACGAGGCTAAAATACCAGAATGCAGCTGCACTGCCAATTGGCAGTGCAGCTCTTAAATACTCTAAACTTCACCTCCACTTCAACGAGCAACAGGTGTGGCTCATTGAAGTGGAGGCGAAAACTGCAGGAGGGGGAGGGACAGCAGGGCAGAACCATCACAGTCTGTCTCAACTGGGAGCATTTGAAAACATTATTTCTCACTTGAACTTGGCTGACGCAGTCGCCCACCGCACCCTCCATGAAAGAATAAAGCAAATATTTCCTGTTTTTGTCTGCTAGCACAAATAATATCAGGGCAGAAAGGGAGCTGCCCTGGCAGCTAATAGGCTGGCATCTCATCAGAGGGCAGGGACTGCAGAGTTGTGTACATCTGCATAAGTGAATTAAGAGGGGTGTCTGTCGCTATTCTATAATAGGTACTTATTAAGAATGCACTTAGAATACGCTAATTATGCATATCCTGATTTTTCATCTGACTGAAGCGGGAGGATATGGTCACTGAGGAATGTGTAAGGTGCAGCCCTGGCATAATTCAACTGTAGCTTTTTATAATAATGCTGTTTCTCCTGCTGTGTCCTCTGTGCTGAACTCTGCGGTTTCTTTGTTTCCTTCTCTTAAGTGATGTGCTGGCTTATTTTCTATTCAAGCTAAGAAATGCAATTAATTTGAGCTGTGCCTCAGCTGTATTTGCTCCGGCCAGAAAAGAGAATAAATTAATTTTACTGTAGTATTACTGTAATACCAGCATGGATATTATTTATATCCATACACGAATACTTATATATGTGTCAGCATATTGTTTCTGTACAAGAAAATGACAGATTTTGATTTCAGTCTTCTTGCGCATAATTTCCCGGGAAATATATTTGTTTTTTTTTTTTTTTAAGCACTGTCTGGCATTGCACTCTCATTGGCTACATCCTTTTTTCCCCTTGCCTCATTACACGGTTGCCAAGGACACGCTGTCAATCTGCAGTACATCTTGTACGTTTGTCGACAGAAGCATTCAGGTTTGTGTCGAGCTGCAGCTTCCCAGTACAGTGGGTCAATAAATGGATTGTTTCCTACCCGAATAGTTGATGGGTTGCATGCGGAGCAGTGTTTGGCTGCCACAAGTTCCCATAGAGACGGACACCCCCACCCCCATGTTGTTAATTAGTTCCCATTAATTGCGGCAAGCTTGGAACAACTTTATGGCCTCCCTCCCCCCCCTTCTGAGGGTGACGTGTCGTGAAAGTTTAATGGCAGCCTTGTGTTAATTTGCGCAAGGTCATTTTTCAGGAGAGCTATCTCGGCAGAGGTCACATTTATGCGCTCCCATTAATGCTGCTTTCAAATATGCTCCCAGCTCCAAGCTGGAAGAACATTCCATAATGATCCCAGCAATTACTCCCAATGATCTGCTTCAGGGAATGCGATACGGACATTTTGGGGAAGTAAGTGATCTTAGCAGATCCTGCCCATGTGAGAAGAACACAATTGATTGAGTCAATTAAAGATGGTTCTTTCTCCAGACTAGCAGTTGGTCAATATTTTTCCATTGTTGGTCATTAGTGATGGTATTCTCTGGAGTTGACAAAAACTGTCTGTGCTTTATTTGTGCAGAAGGCTTAGTTTACCATGACCAAAATAAAGCAAAGGCTTCTTGTTTCTTAAGTGTGAGACGAGAGTGCGCTGGATGACGTCGCCTGCCAAGGAACACCATTTTATGGACAGTGTTGTTTTTTTTTTTTTTTTTTTGCTAGGAATTACTTTGTAGGTATTAGAAATGAATTCCATTCATTCAGCTTTAATTATATCATCATTCTATTCATTCTTCCGTTCTGTTACCACTTGGAACTATTCAAATTCTGTGGAGCAGTAAGGCAAAGCTACTTCAGCTAAAACATCATTCGCCAACACAATGTGCAATTATTGCTAATTGTTATTGGCATCAGAGAAGAAGATTACTTCTTGTGTCACTGTGTATCTCATGTTTAATTTGTGCTTAGGCAGTAGCTATTCTTTGGATTGTAATTACACTGTCTACCAGTAGTTCTGTTCCTTACATTTGCTTTTAATCACAGTGTGAATTGGGAAGTATTAATTATGAGACATAGTCGAGGTTGGATATTTGTTCGCTCAGCGAGAAATTAATATTCAGACACTGGTATTCTCCATTATATGACCTTACATCAATATTCAGTACATTTTCCACGAGCAGCGTGATATGTATCAGTGCAGTTAGGCTGTGACTTTGATGCGATGGTGCTGCTATTCTGAAGTGACAGATTGATGTGTCTGTTAATGGAAGAGGTGCTCCGACACCGCGCCACTGACATTCGCTGCAGCTCCACCCCTCCTTCACCTAGACATGGGTGCGGCAACCAGAGGAATAATCTCTTTGTGGAAGATGCGGGGAAATGGCTTCAGATGGTATCCAAGGAAGGTTCCTGCTGAGAAAGCCATCATAGCTTTCCCTGAAAGGCTGCTTGCTAAAAACAGCTCTCTTTTATGTGAGTCCATATTTATTTTATTTGTGTCCATCACTTTATGGTTGAGGCAGCCATTTCCCTTCATAGCTATGACTTTGGCTCACACAAATAAATGTGTGTGTGTGTGTGTGTGTGTGTGTGTGTGTATATATATATATATATATATTTCCCTTCATAGCTATGACTTTGGCTCACACAAATAAATGTGTGTGTGTGTAAATATATATATATATATATACACACACACATATATTTTTTTTTACCTTTATTCAACCAGGAAGTCTCATTGAGATATGAAATCTCTTCTGAAGGATACACCTAGTTAAGGTAGTGACCAACACAATGCCAACATAAAACAACACAATACAAAGAACTTATAAAACATACAGTTTGGAAATCACAAGAGGAATTTGTATACATTAGCTTCCTCACAAAAAAGCATTGACATGTTTCAGTTAGAATGTTTTGTATCGTGTTCTTAAAGTCAGCCATGGATATGAAACAGTCCTAATAGATATATACACCTTTGCATCTACTCATTCATGCAAATATTGAATTAGGCATGCAGACGTAGCAAACAGGTTGTTTTTGTTCAAGCCAAACATTAGAATGGGCAAGAAAAGTGGTTTAGGCAACTTTGACCGTGGATTGATCGTTGATGCTGGATAGGGGTAGTTTGGGGATCTCAGACGTTGCTGATCTGCTGGGTTTTTTCATGCAAAACAGTCTTTGGAGTTAGATAGCATTTGAAAAACAACAAAAAACATCCAATGAGCAGTAGTTTTCTGGACAAAAATGACTTGTTGATGAGAAAGATCTGAGGAAATGGCCAGACTGGTTCAGGCTGCCATGAAGGCAATAGTAACTCAATTAACCACAAGTTAGAGGATCACCTCTAAACTCACAACGTGTCGAACTTTGAAATGGGAGCTGCAGCAGCAGGAAGCCACACCGGGTTCCACCCCTGTCAGCTAAGAATAGGAAATTGAGGATACAGTGGGTAAAGGCTCACCGGACCTGGACAGAGGAAGATACACCCTGCTCTGATGACTCTTCATTTCTACCACTACATTTGAATGACGGGCTTGGAATTTGGCTGTAAAAACATGAAAACATGGATCCATCCTGCCTTGTGTCAACTGCTCAGGCCGGTGGTGGTGGTGGTGTGATTGTGTAGAGAGAATTTTGATCATCGCAACATGGATCAGAATCTCCAAGGAAAGTGTCCAATACTTTATTGAATCCATACCACAAAGGATTCAGGATATTCTGGGAGCAAATTGGTCCTACCCAGTATTAGAAAGGTGTGCCTAATAAAGTGACCACTGCACGTCCATGGTGGCTATTGGTTGTGTAACCTGGGTCAGATGACTTTGCGTAAATCTACCTAAGGACAGAAACCATCCAACTGTCTCGTTTAGTTAACAACCATGTTAGATATTTTAGCTGGAAAAGCCTGACTTCTATAGGACGTGGACATGTCTCAAGGGTCTAATTTCATTTCTGCTTAAAAATGGCTGATAGGACAATGCACAGAATAAATTTGACTAAATGTGAGCAGTGGTTCGTGGGAATGAAGCCGCAGTGGAGAGTTTCGGTCTTTCCTTTGAGACCTGTCTGAGGAGGACACTTGTAAAAGAGTTCTGTATTCATAATGACCATCTGCAGGGAGTTTTTTTTTTTTTTTTGCCATTTGAGTATATAGTCTTATGTATTTTCATAGTTGCCATTTGACTAAGTGAGGTTGATAGACTCAAAATGTATTTTCTGCACATCTGAGTGTGTCAGTGTTAAATTCCGTCAGGAAATGTTGTGAGAGCTGGAGGAGACACCGGGTCTTTTCCTCTGTGCCATAACCTCTCTCAGTACATGGAATAGAGCGGAGAGGAAGGAGGTAGAGAGAACCACTAGGGCTGTGATCATGAAAAACAAGCCTGCTTTTAAAATGTTGTGCTCCATAGAGGGCTGTGGTAACATTTGTATTACTTGCTGGGCTTTCGGCCCTGTCTCTCGAGTCCAATCTGTGTGACCCACTTTCTTCACAGTACTGGAGAATCATCATGTCTAATGAACGCATCGTGAGACGCTTCCATCCAAGCTGATAAAGAGCAAACCATCACTCTTTTCCCTTGAGTTTAGGGTGGGCGCAGCTATGGCTGCGAAAAAATTATTTGTGTTTATTTATGCTCACAGCATATGAAATGTACGTTGCTGTTCATTTCCTTTTCTTAGACTGGGTTTTTATTCTTCTGTTTAGAAAAACTAAAATATTTGAAATGATTCCTTTGGACAGAACCCTTTTATCAATGAGAATAGTTTTGATAACAATTTTTGCTTGAGTTGTATGCCGCTACTACCTCAGTTTTTTTTTTTTTTTTTTTGTGTGGAAAGAATGTTAGTCCTGGTGCCTCTGGATTCTCTTGTAGGAACACAAATTTTTGTGGATTGGCTGGGTATTACCAAGGGGAATTGTGGGCCAGTTTCTCTAATGCATTTCATAACATGCAACACAATGGAAATTGTATGTATCATGTCCTCGCAGTCACTGTCATTATGTTGTGATTTTTATTGATGTGAATTCGTTTTCATGCGGGCTTTGTGAGGAGATCAAAATTGAACACTGCCATGCCTCCACGCCTCTTAATGTGCATTATTCTTCATTCTTATATCGATGGTAGCACAGCCTTAACTCAGGACATTGCTTGACAACTTAATTACAGAGGGGACAATGGAGGTAAAGATGGGACAAACTGAAATGAATCAGAAGGATAGGGCTCGTCTGAAATCTTGTTTCATCTCCCCCTCCTACGCCTATGTCTGTTTCAGTGACTGCGGCGATCTAGCTTTGATCATGCCCTTTGTAGCCGACTGGGTTCTTGTTATCATTAATAAGAGAGGAGCTCTGGCATGTCTGCAGAGCCTAGCTTTGCTTGCCTCTGTCCACGCCTTTGCCTCGGTGAGACGTTCACAGCAAAGCATGCTGGGACGGTGGCGCAAAAGTCACTGAATTTAGTCTCTGAAAGTCAAACAATGAAGATTAGTTCTGGAACTCCGCATACCATTTAGTTTATTGAGTGAGCTTTATTTGTGCCAAATTACACTACTTTCAGGGTGTTTAATGGTTGGGATATAGCTCTTCATTATCCCAAGGTTTTAGTAAGTAAGTAACATCCATACAGTGAATGTCACATTACTTTTGTGCTTCTTTCTCTGCACATCCCAGAGTTTATTTTTACAACGATGAGTCATGAAATGGTTTAGAGACTCCAACCAGTCATCAGGGCAAGGACTTCAAATATTTATTCTTATCAGAGTCCATCTCTGTCCATACTGAAGAAGCACATACACTCCTGATATTAAGAAAATATGAGAATGCTAATGTGTCCCAATTAGTGGGCTTGATGTGTTCCTATATAATTTTCCAAGTTATTACACATTAATTTCTTGACCAACTGGTCCTAAAATAGGAGCGCTGTACAGGCCTGCTGGAGTGTGAAGAGCTTTCTTGTAATTAAGCTTAAAATTTAACTGAAAATCTTAAACTTGAAAGGTGGACGTTTAGCCATGGTGTCATGCTTCTGCTGCATTCGGTGTTTTTAAGCAGAAAAGCACAAGGTCACACATTTTGCATGCGTCCCACTAAATGTCCTTACTTGACGTCCATGAGTGAGTGAGTGAGTGCAACGCATAACCCACGGCGGTGATTTGCAGAGTGTTTAAATGCAGGAAAACCAAAGACTGCATTCAATAAACACAGGTATGGAATGATTTTTAGATCATGATGTGGCTTAACCTAGACCTGAACCACAACAAAATTATTTACTTGAACCGGCTGTTTTTGGTGTCTGTCATTTGTATTATTCATACTAATCATCATTGGAAAAAAAATATTTACATGGACATTTGCAGCATTTGAATATGGAAAGCTTTTCATTTGAAGTTGAAAAAAAGTTGTCAGGCTCAACAGTTTTTTGAGATAATGAGGATATATTTTCTGTGGACAGTTATTTTCTGTGTGTGCCATTCAATGTATTGTAGAGATCTCTGAGACTTTATGTTACTGTGTGTTGCTAAAAAAAAAAGCCTAGTAGTGGTCAGGTTGTCTAACATTATAAAAAATATTTTCCGAGTTGTAATTTCCTTAGCAACAGGCCTTCAGTGGCTCAGTATTTTTAAAATAGGGCACGTTAAGCTGTAGATTATTCATTCTCACTGTGGTATTGCTGCAATAATGTGCGCACAAAAGGCGTCATCCTATACATTACCGGGTGATTCATTTTTGTCACTCGCTGTCCTAAGTTTAAAAAAAAAAGTTTGTTACATAAATTCTTGGCCTTTTTAAAGTTAATGATTCCGCTAATTAATTTCTCATGAGCGAGGGCATGCCATATTGCAGGATGCATCATGAGATGAGTTTTTAAGTTTGCTGATTCTTGTTTTCCCTCCTGTGTTTCGTTGGCTACATCTGAGCTGTCTGGTTTCAATTCTGTCATTTCCTTTTACATAATGTTTAGAAGTAGTGCCTATCTTGAGCAGAGGTGTACTCTATTGTGGAAAAACTGTATTTTAACTGAATATATAGTATGTGAAATGAAATGAAAACTCCATGGGCTGCTCAACCTTTATATCAGGGCTTGTTGTCATCAGCTTTCTCAGAATGGCTTACTCAGGAGGTCACTATAACTGCTTTTTTTTAGAATAGAGGCTTGAGATGTATGCTATTGAGGATTTGTGCTCAGGTCTTTCATGTCCAAAAGGAGTGAAAGAGAATGTCAGTGTTCGCCCCCTGCAGATACTTGGCATGTTCCAGCCAGGTCACGGACTGCAGAAAAAAAGCACAATTACTGCACATCGTTGAGATTCAGAGGCTCACTGCTGTGCAAGACGTCAGCTCCAAAAGCCAGTCCACATTCAGCCCTGTGCTGAATAAATGGGCATGCCCTGAGCACAGCCTCCTCTGAGGGTCTCTGTGCAACAGCAGGCCCTTCATCAGTGGCCTTAATCAGAGAGAGGGGCGGGACGCTGTAGTCCGACCGCTCGTTAGCAGGCTCCCGCTTCCCGCTACGCTCTGCCTCTCAGCGCATATGCAACCGCGGCGATGTGGACTTCATCAACCACAAGGCTTTTACAGAGAGCTCTCTCTTCCTGCTGGGAGAGGCTTTGAAGTGCAGACCTGTTCTTTAACCTCGGCCCCTCATCCTCTCAAAAAGTCGCTCCCCGAAGAGATGGCCGACCATGGCAGCGCACGCTTCCTTGCAGGTCGAGAGGCACGGACGATAAAACGCTTTGAAAGCCTCTCGCCAGATGTCCCGTTCATGGGGTTTTGGGTGCGAGGAAACAGGATATTTCACCTATTTTTTCTGACATTCGCATATGAAGGAAAGTTTGATCTTTGTTTTTGTCGCCTGGTTTTCTGGGTGAGCCCATGTGGACTCGTGTTGTTGCTCCCAGGTCCTCCCAGAGTGAAAGACAGACAGGCTAAAGGAACCCCTGCCCCATTCGCCCCCCTCTCCAGGGGCTTAGAACCCAATATTGCTGACTCTGCCATTCAGTTTTGCAGCAAGTTTTGTGATTTTTTTCTTTCATCCTTCTTCCATGGTCATTTTTACATTTTACTCCAATGCTTACAAAGAGCTCTCCGATGGAGTCTGTTATTTACAGCACAAGAACAATTCATTTAAATTAGTTGAATCTGGTTATGGTAAATGTCAGGTCCTCCCATTATTTTAGCTGGCGTGTCTCATTTGAAAGGTCACAGCATACATATCCATGTTCTCTATCTGCCTTTTCCTCTTATTGCTATGGAAACGCTGGATCTTGAAGCACTGTATCAAAGATGAGAATTTATATCATTACAGTTTTGTAGGTATATGCTACGGCATGAACGCAAGTATGAGGATTAGGCATTGCCTTGTACATGTATGTGCGTGTTTGTGTTTACATATGTGTGTGAATATAGCTTATGTGTGCGAATGAATATTTGAATGTACCAAATTTTACGAGCATTATAGTGTTGGATTATACTCTTTCCGATCGAGAGGTGAATAAGTGGATATCTACTTTGCAGCGTGTATGAGGAAATGTATTTAAATGCATGCAGCACAAGAGTATCTAAATAAACTGTTACGCAGCATGCAAACTTTATGGTAATGTTGGGAAAATGAAATTGAAACCTGTTAGCAATAAAATGTCACCGTAGCTGAGCTGCGGTGGAATTACTTGAGGTAATTTACATTCGTCCTGGCTCAAATATCACTGCACCTGAATAAATGATTTGTTTTGATACTCGCGGACTGTTTTAAACATTGTCTGGGGCATAGTGTCTGTTTTTGAATGTGAAAGAGGATGTACCCGGGCATTGGGTGAGAGCTAACAGGAGAGGAGGTCATGAGGGGTGGCTTGCGATGATGTGGTGGGGGGTCTGTGCTAGAATGAAACCGCTAGGACCAGTGAAACTCCTTAGACTCTAGTCTTCGCACCATTGCATGGACATAGGCTCTCTGTGCTAACTGTACTGCCTTAAGATCCAGTTTGTCACGCACTTATTTGTTCATAAACACACAGTATGTATTTCTTTGCCCTCCTATCCACTCTCACCGACTCTTAAACCAGATTTTATTACAATTTAGCTTAGAAGGGCAGGCACTCCTGCCAGTGCTCTTGATATTTCAAATAATTGATGCTTTAAATTGCCCATATTCTCCATCGACTGTGTAGTATTCTTAGTGGGTCATGGCCCCTTTACTTGGGGAAGTGAAATCTCTCTCAGCTATGGCCCCTGATCCTGGAAGTGTGGAGTCTTGCAGTGTCGTGTTGATTAAGCTGAAGGTCCACACAGTCCAGTGCCCTCCCATCCCCTCAGGAGAGAGAATTAAACCTCTCACAGGCCGTGACATCCCTCTGCTCTCCACCACAGTGGTGAGAAAAATCGCTCTCGTTCACTCGTATGCATGCATACACCCATGTGGACTTACTCTTGTACACACACGAACACAAACACACACACACACACGCTCTCACTTATGCATGCTTCCCGGAAAGCCTGTATCTCTTCCCTTCAGGATGGGAATCCTCTTATTTTACTCTGCCATTAATTTGATGAGATGGACGGCACTTTTTGAGTGTCTGCTGTTAGCCAAGCTCTCGGGGGCTCATCCGGGCTGGGAGAGGATTGTATACACATATATTTTTTCTGTGTTTCTTTTTCCTCTCTTCTGTTTATTATTGTTGATGTGTTCGCCTCTCCCTCCCTCTCTCTGTCTGCCCCGGCGCCCATTCCACTGGCCTCTCTTTGGGGATGGTAATGATGCTGAGGTATGGCTCGGCTGATCGGATGTGACAGTAATGCAGAGAGGGTTATACTTCCTCTGATTAGGCCCGAGACCAGCGAGGAAGCAGGAAGAGGCACCATTCAGCCCTCCCGGTCATAATTGAATACAGAGCACTTTGGCTTCAATTAAGCAGCGGTAGGGAGACGCGGCGCTCAGTATCTATATTATGCGCCATGTCAGGGAGTCGCAGCCGAGCTGGTTATTATTCTCGCTGCCCTTCAGGCTCCTGACTCCGCCGGGCCGGGCCCATTCCTGACGCAACAACAGATTTGCACTTAACTCGCCCAGCAGGAGCTAAGCGCCTCCGTTAGCATTTATAACGCTCCGCTACTGTCGAGAGCATGTCGCCACCGCATCACCTGTGTGGTCAGGCCATCGTGACTCATTTAGACGAGAAGAGAGAAACTGTGAAACTGTGTGAGCAATTTATATTGAAGTAATTTTCATTCCTCCCTCATTCCCCATATTGGGGTATGCACTGGGTATCAGCTACATGCTCTCCTGTGCTTTCGAGAAGGGTGCAGGAGAATAGGGGGGCTCCGTCTGTCATGGTGCACTTAAGGCTTATTTACCTGATTTAATGAGTCAGATGATTGATTGGACAGGTTGAGCCTCTGTGTTTGCTCTCGAGAAGGTGACACTACAGAATGACATGCAGGAGTGGTATGGACCCTCTTCAGAGGGGCTGCGTTGTCTGTTCAGTGCTCCCACAATCCCTCCTGTCTAATGGGGAGGGGACGCAGTCTCAGCTCTGACCTTCACTCCCAGATAAAGACGGGGGAGGACTGGAGAACTGCTCATACATTTAATCGGTGTGGCATTATGCTCCGGAGCCCGAATGCTAAACTTCTGATAATTATAGGCAGCATGCCACGAGACCAGCGAAGGTGAAGCCCGAGCGGGCGTGGGCTTACAGAGCTCCGCATCTGAGCTGCCCGTCCAGAGCCCCGTGCGTTTCGAGGGCCATTTGTGTGCTGACGTTATTGAAAGGGAAGTTTCCTGGGAGGAATAAATGCTAATATAGCTGAAGCGCAGCGGTTCGCCCAGTGGCGTTCCAGCAGATGCGGCAACATTTATAATCAGCCAGCTCATAAAAACAGTAACTGCTACACTTCGGTCTCTCTCTCTCTCTCTCTCTCTCTCTCTCTCTCTCTCTCTCTCTCTCTCTCTCTCTCTCGCTCTCTCTCTCTATCCCTCTGAGGCTTCAAAGTAAAACTATTGAGTTTGGGTGCATCCTACTATGCTGGAAGGCCTGTGGAAAGGAGGGAGGAAGATCTCTCTCCTCCACCCCTCCTTCACTCGCTGTTTTTCATGATGTCGTTTCAGATAGGCAGCTGTGTGGAAGGGCGCTAATGTGCCTCAACTCGCTCTGGAATCTTCAGCTGGGGCCTTGTTTTCTATTTTGCTCTCACACCCTTCTTGCACTTGGACTTGTTCTTTCGACACATCCCGGGAGTTTTTAGTCCACCTGCCTGTTAATCCCGAGGAGATAAATAAATAGTGTACTACTCCAGCCTGGGCATATTTGTCCAATTTTTTTTGTCTTTCTTTTGTTCAGATTTTTGCTGGCATCCCTCCCTGCTAGCTGGGTGAGGCTTTGCTGTGCTCTTTTCTTTCAAAGTGTGTGTGCTTTCTCTATGTGTGTTGTGTGCAGCTGTGCGCCGCTTTATCTCCTGAAGCCGTATTCTCAGCATACTCAGCTGTCCATATCCCAGCCCTGCTGTACATCATTTAAATGGCTTTGGCCTCCTCAAATCTGGGCCTTCAAAGTTGTGTGCATTAGTCTGGTCGCACATGGTTTCTTGTTGTAAAACATACCTATATGTCTTTTTTATGGCCTGCTTGATGGCTGCATTGAAATATTTCAGCAACGATTTCAGCCTGGCCAATTGTTTCTGGAGCAGACTTTTTTGTCTGATTACATGTGTGTCAACAGTTTGCAACTGCGTATTCCACTGTGGTTATGTTCAGGATATTTCCATTTTGTTTTTGTCAACTGAAAACAGGATTTGGAATTATTTGTCTACATCTCTCTTACTCTGTCTCCGTCTCTCTCCCCCTCGCTTATCTCTGCAAGTTTTCCAAAGTAGGTCATCTGTTCTTCTGAGTATAATGATTGAAATATTTGCCTGCTGCCTCTAGACTGGGTGTCTGCATCAGCCAATCAGTAGCATGTATTAGAAGCTCAGGATAGCCCGATAAAAACGCCAGTGCTCGACTATTCTCAATGATGAAGCCAATCAGACAGATTAAATTACAATGCGAGAGCTGGGCTGTTTAGCACCGTCCAAGAATAGCTACTCGATTCATTTGGGACAAAGCATCACTCCTCATTGAGCCGGTCCATCTTCAGGCTCCAAGTCACAAGAGAATTTGAGTGACTCATCATTTCCCTGGATGCGTGAGGTCTTTTCAAAACCATTACCTGTTGTGTCACGTACCGTAAGGACATGTGCATTTGGACTGCTAAGCACTGTAACTTTTATAAAGAGGTACTACTAGTTTTCAGAAGGGCCTTGGCTGCAACCTTAGCTCAGTTAATGTGCATCGCCATTATGGTATTCCATTATTCATTTGCTGTGGAGATGTACTAGTCTGCAATGGCTTGCATTACTTCCCTTTTTACATCTGAGCCAATTAAAACCATCTGATTTCGAATCTGGTTCCCAAATCGCTGAGCTACTCAGCTGTCTGTGTTAAGGCTTTCTTTTGTGGACCACAGAGACCAGTCAGTTTCGTATTGGTGGTGATTAAGCACCACCACAAAGAGAGAAGATAATTTTTATTCTAAAAAAATTAGTCGATGAAGAAAGGAAAGGACGCCTGCACACTTACTCCATGCCACCAAGAAAATTTTTATTTATGAAATTTGGACAACGTTTCCATCCAGCTTGGATCTTCGTCTGGTCATCATGTCTAAAAATGGAAAACACCATATTTATACATAGTCCACACCAATAGGCTGACAAAATTAATTACAATAGGTGTGTTAAATCATCCAAAAATGCCCAAAAAAGGTCAAGGAGAATAAAACTGAACATACAACATAAAAGAAGCAAATGGGAATACATACAAAAAACAATTAACAATTGAACAACCTTAAATACCGGCATATACTTGATATCAAATCCTCAGCCCATAAAAGAGTAAAACAACCATGTTTGAAAAAAAAAAAATTTTGATTAAAAATGGGGAGAAATCTTTAATTCATATATAAACATTGTATTCAAGACATGAAGCGATACTACAATGTGCGAGGTTCAATCGCAAACATAAAGAGCCACGTACTGTATTGTGAAAAATGAAAGTAGAATAAAACTTACACGTCATACATACCAAGTATGTGTATCAAAGTATAAATACCTTTGAAAAAGCACAAGACCTACCACCAATGTAGTTATAAATCCTATTTAAAGAAAAGGTTTGATATCATATTTTTGATTAAGTCCTCGAGATGTGAGAGTCTGAAGAGTAAAAATATAAAAAAATTCTTGTTTTTGGATGGTTAAACACACCTATTGTAATTAATTTTGTCAGCCTCTTGGTGTGGACTATGTATAAATATGGATGTGTTTTCCATTTTTAAACATAATGACCAGATGAAGATCCGAGTTGGATCGAAACGTTGTCCTAATTTAATAAATACAAATTTTCTTGGTGGCTTGGAGTAAGTGTGCAGGCGTCCTTTCCTTTCTTCATTGACGTGTTTTATTGATAGCCTTGCACCTATACATACGTGATGTGTGTATAACTCTTTCTTTGTACCATTCTAAAAAAAATTACCCATAACTTTCATGACCTTTATGTGGTGTAATGCATAGTCATTCTTTAAATGGCAAAGGTGCTTACCGTGTAAGCTATCAACAATTTCCATGTTTCTCTCAGCAGGCTTTCTAATTTCAGTGACAGTACAAGTGAAGTACTGAAATTAATTCATTTTTATACAGTATAATTGGATAGTCAGTAGCTGTCAATCATTTCATTCCTTGGGGTAGTTAAGAACTGCTGCTCATCACTCCTGCAAATTTGTTTTGAAATGTGAAAAATTTTCACAGATGCTCACTGGAGCGTATTTTTATGGCAGTCTTTGTATTCAGAACCTTGAATGTTGTTTTGTGCTCAGAGCAAAAGCTAAGATCTCAGCTCGCCTTGCAAGTCTCACCACTTTCATGTTGTCTTAAATTGAATTGTTCAGCATTCTGCCAAAGTACCTCTTGTTCAGGTGGTCATTGTTGAGATATCACTAATTATGCGGATTAGATAAAGACTCTCCAAGTCTGTGGAATTCTACTTTTTCACAAAGGATTTTCGACAAGTTTGGTTTGGTTTGAACAAATCTGGCTCCATCTAAGCATTTTATGTGGAGACTACCCAGTGAACTGAGGATCAGAGGCCACCTTGCAACAATATTAAATAAGTGTACAATGTATGCAACTTTGAGCCCCATCATCAATAGTCATAAAATGTATTCCAGTGAGATGCTTATTAGCATCTGTTTCATTCAGCCATGAATCATAAATACCTGTCCGTCTGCCCAGATGGCAGGGTGGGGTATGCACTGGTAGGGTGTTTGTTTACGTTCCAGCTGTTGACAGATACTTGTTTCTCATCCCTAATTTGGAGTTCCCTTGAATTTTAATATATCAGCCATTTACGCTTATAGCTTCTCTGTGAATTCCCTCGATACTATCAATTGACCAAAAAAAAACAATTTTTACCAAAAGAGCTGCATTTAGTTACTGGTGGTGTCGTGAAAATCCCCGCTAGAAATTTTCAAGTTGTTATACTGTGTTATTGATGTTGGTGTTTGGTGCTTTTTGATGAAAAGTTTTTGTTTGTTGTTGTTGTTGTTCTTGCTTTTCTTTCTGAAGAATAGGTTCTGGTTCTTCTAATTACATGTTTATTTTTGCGTGGTCTAGATGAACATTACATGACTTCAGTTACATTTTAGTGCCATTCATGCCTTCCTTTGAGAGTTCCTCCTTATTTATAAGAGTGCTTTTTTTTTCTTCGTCCAGATTTCATATGGGCATAATTAAAAGTAGGAAATCTGGGTAAGTACCCTCTGGGATTGACAGACTTAAAATGACCTGGGGCTGTCAACACTCAGCCTGTGTGTGAATCCACCTACGTGTTTTTAGGTTTTATTCCCTGTTATTGCGCTTTGTTTATTGTGATGCCACTGTTACAGGCTGCTGTCTGAATGAAGTAGAATGTGGCAGTCTGCTTGTCTGCTGTCCTTTTAAAACATGACAGGCTTGACCCAAGCTCCTAATATAAACGAGAACTCAAATGCTCATCGTCTCCGGCTGTCTCAATTGAGCCTCGCTGAAGGCATTATACTGAGTGTATGGGTCAAAGATTAAATTTGGTGTCTGAATATCGCAAAGCTGAAGGTGGTTCCCATTTCCACTCACACTTCTGTTCTTGCTCCTCCCTTCTCCTAGGACTTCTTAACGGATCTGATGATGTCCGAGGTGGACCGTTGTGGAGAGAACGAACACCTAATTTTCCGGGAAAACACACTGGCCACCAAGGCCATCGAGGAGTACCTCAAACTGGTGGGGCAGAAATACCTACAGGATGCTCTAGGTATGTGTGGATACAGAGCAAATCTGGCGCTCACTAAAATCTCCCTGATTTCACATAAGAGAGTCTTTGTTTTTGCCTCCACTTGAACAGACAAATGGCTGCTGTAATCTGGATGGAAGCCGAGAAGAAAAGCCATTCAATCTGTGATATAATCTTCTGTGCATAGATGGTGCGCAGCGGTTCTCATCCCGCTTTTGTGCTTGGTGACATTTGTGGATCCCCTGGAGGGCGTGTGGGAGAAAAAGCAATAACATTTATCTCTCCTGCAAGTGTCCTTAAGCTTTCACATGGACACTGGCCTGCCCCTTTTTCTCATTTCGATTTATATTTAGGCCCGGGCTCTCAAGAGACCTGCTAGACCTTGAGTGAGAGCTCCACAATGGACCGGAGAAGCTAGCCTTGTTGTACACATAATCAACTACTCAGCCAATCATGCTGTGCATCTAGGAGGGCGAGACTAGCCATCAAAGAACACAGTGTCCTGCCATTTAATCGGTTCTGAGGAGTTTTGTCGACACACAGAGCAGCACTGACTCAAAATACTGACTCCAAACACATACAGCACTTGCCAAGATATGGGACAAGCGAAGTGCGCCCTTCGCCAAGGTCTTTCTACTTTTTAAAACTCTGAGCACAAGCAGATTGTGGTAGTACTGATGTGGCCCTGTGATGCTGTAGCCTTGTCATTTAGTGCATCCTGTTGTGATTATCTTGCATGAATCATACCCATGGGAAGATGAGAGTGTAGAGTAGACAGTCTGCTTTTTTTTGAAGCTGGTGTTTCTGGCGCAAAATTTTGATATTAATCAGGGTAGGCACAGTCCTGCACCCTCCCACATGATGTCACAAAATAACATACATTTATAAAGGTAATTTAAGGATTGTGCTAGGCGTTTCACTTTGAATTTATTTATGTGTCACTCATACCTTTCAAAATCTGGAAGGCGTACGTGACTGTATGTCCCATTTTCCTCTTCATCTCAAACACTTTACTTTATCTAGATCTAGTCTTATCCCTGCTGATCTGAAGGTATGAATTTATCTCTAAGTTGGTTTGAGAGTTGTGAATAATTCATGAATGTTTGTTCTAAGAATTATCGTCATTTGAAGCTGTGCTGAATTATTCAAGAAGTCACTCCTGAAGATTGACTGGTCCGGCAGGTTGTTAGCAAGAGGCAAGGACATGAGAATCTCCTTGGATTCCTACACTATTACCAGTGTCATTTTGCCCAAAATGAGAAAATCCATCTCTTGCCAAAAGCCTTTCCTTGTTTGTAATCACCATGAGTTTCTTTATGGAGGAAATCATTTTCTGCTAATATTGCCTCTGAAAGATAGGCCTGTCAGTAGTGTAATTGCTCTCTGTATTAGCAGGTAGTGAATTTCTCTCTGGGTGAAGAGAGTTTACACAGAAACCTGTCCTTCCATGGCAGAGGTCAGGAAGCCTCTGTGGGCCTTTGTCTGATCCATCTTTTAGTTTTAGCCGAGTGGCATGATTCAAAACAGGTTAACCCCAGATTTCAAGGTTAAAAGATAAAACAGGACCAAAAACAGCACTATTCATATTTCTGAAACAAATTAACGCTCATTAACTGGAGAAGTTTGACATTCATCATTAACAAATTCAGTTTCAATTCAGAGTTCAAACACTTTCAAAACACTACAGAATGTTATTATAGTTTGAAGCGTCAGTTATTTATCTTCAACCTACAGTGCCATAAAATGTGTTTGCTCCCTCCTGATTTCCTCCATTTTGCGCATTTCTCACACTCAGCAGCATCACAGGGTATTTGAAGTATGAACTGCCCGTTTTAAGGTCCTTCCACTGCCCATCAATGGGGCTCAGGTCAGAAGTTGGACTAGGCCACACAAGTCTTAATTGTTATTAATTTTGTGCCATTCAGACGTCGACCTCCTCTTGTGCTTCTGGATGCGCTGCACAGAATTCATTTTTCCATCAATTATGGCAAGTCACCCAGGCCCTGAATTAGTAAAGTAACCTCACACTATCATACTACCATCAAAGTGTGTTGGTATGATTTTCTTATTGTGGAATTCTATGTTAACTTTACATCTGATATAGGACCTATATCTTCCAAAAAGTTCCACTCTCAAATCATCAGTCCACAAAATATTATCCTGAAGGGCTTCTGGGCCTTGTGTCTGTTTTTCAAGTGTGAGAGAAGCCTTTTGTTCCTCTTTGTTAGCAATGGTTTTCACCTCACAACACCCCCATTTATACCATTTTTGCCCAGTCTATACATAATGGTGGAATTATGATCATTGACCTTACCAGAACTGAGCAACCCTGCAGTTTCTATCATGCTTATCTGGGTTTTATCCGACTGCCCAGATGAGTGGTCAATGTCAACTTGGCTGGCTGGTCACCTCTGGGTCGATTCACCCCTGTTCCAGTTTTTTCCTGTTAGAAAAAATGGCTCTCACTGCAAATTCTGGAGCCTTAGCAATGGCTTTGTAACCTTTTCTGAAGTGGCATATTTCACTAACATTCTGTCAAATCTCTTCTTAATTCTTCAGATCATGGCATAATGTGGAGCTTGCTTAGACCTCTCAGCCTATTTCACATTGCTATAAAGGTTCCATTTAGTTAATAATTAGATTCTGTGGGGCTGACAGTAATCAAGCCTTGGTGGGTCTACTGTAATTTTATCCAAATTTCAATTAATTTTAGATCGAGTCAGTATGGGAGGTATTAGTTTTTCACACAGGTTTTTCATAACTTAATTCCTTCAACAAATTAAATTATCATTTAAAAACTGTATGTTGTATTAATCGGGTTGTCTTTGCCTTGGTAAATTTTTTTTCAAAGATCTGGATCAATTCATTATGACAAATATGCAAAAATAGTAGTAATCAGGGGGGTGAAAATACTTTATTGGGTCACTGTATGTGCTTAAACCAAATTTACTAATTTACTTTGATCTGTGACAGGGTTTATAGTTGGACTAATAACACTTGATATCACCAAGTTATCACTTATCACTAAGTTGAAAATAGTTGTCTTCTGTAAGCTTACTCTTTTGGCAAGGATGGGCAGAGGTGCTGAAATGACCACCAATGAGCTATTAACCTCATCAAAATGGAGGAGATTTTATCTTCTTTTTTTTGGAGGGAAGGATTGACAAGCAAACTGAGGTGTATCAAATCCCAGCAGGATTCTCTACTATTTCAGTATTCCAAAGAAAAAGTGACTGTAGTCTGAGCACTGGTGGCCTGTTTGCCATTTTCTCAAAACTGGCGGTTTCATAACCAAAGCAAAAACTGTATTTTGTCTCTATGACTATCGAGAAACCCAATGCTTCTTTTCTAAACATAAATAAATAGTATCAACTGGAAGTTACCTTACAATTGAAATTAAGCATTTAATTTGAATTGTAATGGTACATCTTTAGCATGCAATTTATTCAAAGTATAATATCTAAAAACAGATCAAATGTTTAAAAATTTCACCAATCGTACACTCCAACTGTAGCCCTTGGTTGTGTTGAATTACTGTTTTTTAGTGTCCTTGTTTTTTCACATCTTAGTTTTGCCCTTGGTGCCTTTTAATGATAGTATATAGTATGTTTGGTTATGCTGAAGCCTTGTTATCTTAAGAGGCAAGCAGACCGAATTCTCTGTGAAGCCATTTGCAAACAGCTTGAGCTCAATGAGTCTTTGCATTGTGGGGAGTCTTGTGTGCCTTCTGTAAATGCATATTTTTAGGCTGGGATTTTCTGTGCTGACGGTGAATCAGCAGTGATTCAGCCCTGAAGCTGTTCTGTTCTGATGAACAAACTCAGCGGCTCCATGTCTGTGTACCCTTCCCACAGGTGAATTTATCAAGGCCCTCTATGAGTCAGATGAGAATTGTGAGGTCGACCCATCCAAGTGTTCCTCAGGAGACCTGCCTGAGCACCAGAGCAACCTGAAGATGTGCTGTGAGCTGGCCTTCTGCAAGATCATCAACTCCTACTGGTAAATGCAGCCTTCCTTCAGTAGTTTTTCTCGCCTCTAGTAAAACCCCTGAGCGTTTGTTGGTTATTGTATCAATGTGGCCTAAGTGTAAAAGAGATGAAAAATATGTCCACCACTAATATTGGCTTCCTTGGTAAATATTAGCTAAAGAGCACTGTTAATTTTGTTGAAGAAATCTAGGACAAAAAATGTTTATGAACAACCATTTTTCATTGATGGAAAAAAGGTAATATCTATTGTAAAAACTGACACGTTTTAACATTTATGTGAAAGAATAAAAACCAGGTGAAAATCGCTAAAAGAAAGAACTTGGGATGCATTCCAATCAGAATTCCTCTCTTCAGGTATGGTAGGTTTATCAGTCCACCTGATTGGATATTACTGATTGGACTGTGTTCAAGCAAATAAAACCGTGCGCAAGGATGCTTAATAGAGAGATCCCAAACTGGCTAGCTATATTCCCCATTGGTTTTTTTGTTCACTTGACCAGAACTGAGGGGGGGTCAGGGCTGCACAGGAGTGATTTGTAGCAGTCAGTGAAGGAAGAAACAAGTGAAGATATCTCAGACATTGGGTGATGTTCAAGTACTTAACAACTATAACTTGTAGTGTGCAACTATTTTAATGTAGCTAAGTTATAACTACCAAGCTAACAAAGGTGACATGTTATTGACTTTTGCTTAACTAACTGATATTACAGCCCAATATTGGCTTTAGCAGTAGCATTAGATTACAGCGCTGTGAAAAAGTATTTGCCCCTTCCAGATTTCGTTTTTTTTTTTTTTTTTTTTTTGTCACATTCGTCACACTGACATGTTTCGGAACATAAAACTAATTTAGAAATTGGTCATTCTCAACTTATCTTCTTAAATTCAGTTAACTTAAAATTTTATGCCCAGTCTTTTTTCAGTTAAAACAACTATTTTTACAGTACATTATTATTATTATTATTATTATTATTATAGAAGCTATCCAATCCTGCTTGACCCTGTGTGAGAAAGTAATTGCCCATTAGTTACTCAGTCAACCAATTAAATAAATTTAATTGAAAATAAGAATGGCCAGCCTACCAAAATTCATCCAAGCGCATTCATTCATTCATTCAGGTCACAAAAGAATTAAAACCAGACTAATATGTAGAGAACTGCTTGCTCATTTGCCTCAGTTGAGGTCGGTGCTTGTGATTCCATAGTAAGAAAGCATCTGGGCAAAAATTGTATACGTGGGAGAACTGCATGGTGAAAACCACTGCTGAATCGTGTGGCATTTGCCAAAAAACATCTTGATGACCCCCAAGACTTTTTGGGATGCTATTCTGTGGACTGGCTCAAAAGCTAATTCAGAATTCCACAAAAAGAACATCATAAATAAAAAAAAAAAAAAACAGTCAAAATAAAAATTGAAGCTGAAAGCAGTGATTTGTAAATTATGTTTGACCTGTTGAAAATGTTGAAAACAATATGATATTATATCATTTGATGTTTCACTACCCGAATTTCATTGATTTTTCAAGGTAAACACTTACTGTACTTCAATGCTGATATTTGCCACATATTTCAAAAAATTTTGGACAGAAAAGTCGCTTTAACAACACTAAATAAATATTAGGGCACAGAAGGCACAAAGTGAATTAGTGTTTCAGGTGAAATTTTGTCCCAATTCACAAACAAGTCTTAATGTGAGCAACATTTGGGAATCTTGGTTGTCGCATTATGCGTTTCAAAATACACCACACTTTCTTTACTGGGCACAACTCTGCAGGGAGGGCTCTCCAGCACCCGCACCCTCTTCTCATCCAGCCATGCCTTTGTAATGTGTACAGAATGTGGTTTTGTATTGTCTCATTGAAATATACATGAGCGTCCCTGGAAAATATATCTTCTTGAAGGCAGCATATGTTGCTCCAAAATCTCAGTGTACGTTTAAGCATTAATGTGCCCTCATAGAAATACATGTTACCCTTACTAAGGCCACTGACAGAACCTCACTCTATGACAGAGCGTGGTTTTTGCTGGTAACAGTGTGGATGGTTCCTTTCTTTTTTGGTCCAGAGAGCACAGGGTCCATTTCTGCCAAAAAAAAGACCTGAAATATTGATTAGCTGTGGTGGTCCCTCACTGTTGCGTCGAAACACAATGAAATTGACGGAGCTGCTGGATACTTTTAACTTTATTATTTATTTTTTTAATTATTATTCAACCCTTATTTAACCAGGGAAGTCCCGTTGAGATTGAAATCTCTTTTTCAAGGGAGTCCTGGGGGTTGAGAGGGCAATTTGCACAGCAAATCATCAGGGAATGATTATTAGGTGGCAGGTCCAAAGAGCGAGGTTGGGACTTTAGACATGACACCGGGGAGGCCCCTACTCTTATCGATAAGTGTCAGGGAAGATCACAACCTACTGGCCCACCAACAACTCTTCCAGCGGCAATTTGATTTTCCCAGGTGGTCTCCCATCCAAGTACTAACCAAGCCCACACCTGCTTAGCTTCAGCCATGTGGCTGAAGCAGATCGAATTGTGGTATGGCTGCTGGCTGCTTTACATTATGCTGAACATGAGGCTTCCTTTTTGCACAGTTGTTTTATGAGGCAATAAGAGGCATTTGTATAACCCTGTTTCCAAGGAAATTGGGATGCTATGTAAAATGTAAATAAAAAAAGAATGTAAAGATTTGTGAATTATTTAAACTCTACATTTAATTAAAACTGGCAGAGAGACAACATATCAGATGTTGAAACTGAGAAAATGTATTGTTTTTTGAACAATATCTGCTGTAATTGTAACTGTGTATTGTCGTACTTGACGAAGGTTTGCCAAATACTGAGCTCATGTGGTTATATAGCTTATTGATAAATATTGATTCTTGTTGCAATGCCGTGTGTGCGATCGGAGATCACAAGTGTTCAGCTTAGGTTTGCGCCCTTGTCCTTAACATGCAGAAGTCTCTCCAGATTTCTGTAATCTTTGTATTATGTTATGTACCATAGAGGGTGAAGTATCCAAATCCCTTTTTGTCTTTCTTTATGGAACATTAGTTTTAACCCCTGCCGAAGCAAAATCTGGCTATTTATGTCTTACCCTATTTAAGGCTTTATAATTCAAGATTTGAGCTTCACAGAGGGGAAAAATGGCTTAAATGAAACAAGACACTTGTAGCATTTAGAATTACATCATATTGCATTTTCTTTTCGAAATTTTTGTTTAGAGTAAGGACCACGAACACAAAAAATCTTCATGGAAATTCGGCAATGAAATTATAAAGAAAAATAATACTGAGAATTGAAAAATGCCTGGGAGTTAATACAATACATTTCTGGGATTATAAACTCCGTGCCCACAAGTGTACTTCATTTGACAGTGATTTTTAAAAATTATCTACAATTTATGAGCCAAATAAGATAGTTCTCCAAGTGGCTTCCCGTGCTATCAGAGCCCTCAAAATTGTGCATTGTCAAATGATAAAATAATCATATTTTTAACACAATTCAACTTTTGACTCATGACGTTCAATATGAATGACTGATTTTCTGGCGAAATTTAGCATGAGTTTATCAATATAGGTACGGATGGACATCAATGGTCACCAGTAACCTCTTTAAAGCAAAAAACATGCTTTTTCTCCAGGATTAAGTTTACAATTTTGTCCATTTTCCTTCAGAGCCCCATCAGCCAGCACACATACTCATTGAAGGAACTGCTTACTTTATGGTCACAACATTCACGCTGCAACGGAAAGCTTGCACTTCCACCTCTGAGCACCAAAGTGAAATGCAAGCTTGTGTATTTGCTTTTCACACCCTATGAGGAGCAAGTATAACTCACTTACGCAGTAATCTCTGAAATATTCCTTATTTTTTTAAAACAGACATTCCACTATCAGGAAAAAGCAGGCAATATGCTTCCATAGATTGAACGGAATTGCAACAAGAAACGTAGCAGGGGGTTTACTGAAGTCCTCAAACTGTTCGGGTTTTAAACGAGTGAAAACCTAGGCATTCTATTTAATTGAATGCATCATAAATTTGGAAAAACAGATCGCCCATTCAGCAAAATGCCAAAACATACAATATCATTAGCAAAGGCTAACAGTTACTACTGTAAACCAATGCGGTAAACTAGCTCTTTGATTCTCATGGCTACGGTGGTAAACAGAAATAAAGAAATAGCTGGCTAGCTATAAGTAAAATAGACTCCATACAACAATAGAAGTGATGGCAATTTCGACACTTAAGTTCAATTAGTTTTGCACACGTTCGACACTTCCGATATTGGCTTGGATTAACAAGGCAGTTTCGAAACGTCAGTCATGTGTCCAAGTAACATTTGTACTGGTGAAAAAAAAGTCCTTACTCAATGCTTATTTGAGTGTTTATGGTGTTATTGCTTGATAGAGACAGTTTTTGATTCGCAATTAAATTTGAGAGACATGTTGTTAATTTACTTGGTTAAATAGATATTTTGGTTAAACTATACAGACAGATATACCAAGATAGATATATGCATTGGCTATGTGCATGTACGTTAGCTTTATTATACAGTATAGCTTAGTATATTCCTTGTTACACTGGTTTGAAAGCTTTCCTCCAATTAATGACATTTGAAAAATGAACATCTCTTGGAGCTACCACTCCAGTATTATGAAAACAACTTCACCATGGTTCATTTCGAAATAGACTTTTGAAATTTCTGAATGGTCCAGCGCATCATCTCCTCCCTCCAAGTAGAGCAGTGGTTTTAAACAGCTTATCGTCTGATTCCTCCAATAAAATCATTGCAAAATGAAACCATCATCATGATTTTGAGGACATAAAAATAAAAAGCTTAGCTCCTAATTTGCTACAATACTACTCCCTTTACCAACACACTTAAGCCCAGTAGCCAAATAGTTAACTCTTCATTATAAAATGCTGGGTATAATAATCTGGTGTCTGGGGCTTGATATTTCAATGGAGCTGCACTATGAGAAGAGCACTGAGCTGCAAAAAAATGACATGATGAAATGTAAAATCATGATGCTTTTGCTTGAAACTTTTGTTTTTATCCCCACACAAATCACAAAAATCATCTTCATTCTCCTAATGTTGGACCCAAGCATAAAAAATACTACCAATTGTGTGCTTTCATGACGCTAAACCCTGAAATAAACCAAGTGAGCTAAAGTGCCCATGACACTTTTTTTTGTCTCTCATATTCATTGTCACAGCAATAAATGCCACGCACTAATGTGAATCTATAATTCTGCCTGTCATCTGCTTTTCTTTCTTATTTTTATCACCATCTATTTATACCGTGCATATACCTGGGTAAAGGTTCTGTGTATTCTGTGCGTTGAAGGTCTGAGAGTTGAATTACCAGTGGCAGAAAGACCCATGTTTGATCTGTAAAGTTGACCTCATTTGGAAATGGGCCCTGCTCTTCCATTTAGACAGTATTGGAATGACCACAGGCACCCACCATATCCGTCCAGAAATCACATATGGAATAGACTCCAGTGGGTGGATTTCCATGCCTTTTTTCAGCGCAGTAATGGCAGGTTTACAGGCCTTCTGCAGGCATTCTCAGCATGAAATCTCCTGCTATTGTTTTCTTTTCTGTAGTGCTGTGCACATGCCACAGAAATGGAAATGGTCTTCAGTTACCGCAGTAAAATTTATTGTACCTTAGGCTTTGATTTTGATTGAGTACAGTGCCTATGTGAACAGTGATGCAATCAGATTTTAAATTCTGATGGTGTTCAAATGCCCTTAATTAATTCCTATTGTCCATCAGTTGCCATTATCCTAGATTTTGTTTGCTGACACATTTTGTCCTGTTCTAAACTGCTGAAAGAAGTTTGTTTGTCTGACGTAATGTGTATCTGCTGATTGTGTCTCCTGGTAGTGTTTTCCCGCGTGAGCTGAAGGAGGTGTTCGCATCATGGCGACAAGAGTGCAGTAACCGGGGGAGGCCAGACATCAGCGAGCGGCTCATCAGCGCCTCCCTGTTCTTGCGCTTCCTGTGTCCCGCGATCATGTCCCCGTCACTTTTCAATCTGATGCAGGAGTACCCTGACGATCGCACAGCACGCACGCTCACACTCATCGCCAAGGTCACCCAGAACCTGGCTAACTTTGCAAAGTAAGAGTGTTTGCAAGGATCTGTGCGCCTGTGTTTTTGCAGTGTGTGCATTCCTGAATGTGTGAACAAGGATTTGTGCGTGCCCTTTGTGTACCTCATACTCAAATCTTAGCTGCTATGTGTTTGTGGTGCTCTGTACATCTGACTTAAGAAGTGTCCAAGCAATGTAACTTTCTCACAAATATTCTATTGTTTTTTTGGTACTTTTCTCAATGACTGAAACTACCTAACCACTTAGGCAAAGAGTAAAAAACTTTCAACTCTTTTCTTTCAGAAAAAAAGTCAAATGAGCAAGATTTAAAATTTCATCCTTGTTAATTTGATTTTGCTTGGTTTCTTGGCTTTTGCAGTGTATTAATTGTGTCTGGTTCTCCTGGACAGATTTGGCAGTAAGGAAGAATACATGTCCTTTATGAACCAGTTCCTGGAGCATGAGTGGACCAACATGCAGAGGTTCCTGTTGGAGATCTCCAACCCAGAGACCATCTCTAATACAGCAGGATTCGAGGGTTACATTGACTTGGGCCGAGAGCTGTCGACTTTGCACTCTCTCCTGTCTGAGGTGGTCTCCCAGCTGGAGCAGGTGCATTGCCAGGGCCTGAGTATTGTGTGGGGGATTAAAAATGCATCTTTAGAACAGTGGATAATTAGACTATTAGATAATTAGATAAGTAGACAATGGGGTCATTTGATCCTGCAAACATTTGCATCAGCATAAAGAATTATATTTAATAACACTCATGCTATAAATTTAGGAAGCTTTTGGTAAACATGGAAATTGGGTCAATAAATCTCTGGGAGTCCCTAAGAATTGTCTGTGGAATGGTGAAGTTGTTTATTTAATTTTTTTTTTTTACTTCTTTGCATTTGTGCTTTGTAAACCCCAGCAGTCCAACACAGAAACTGAGATTTTATTATTCTCTGCCAGAGCCATGGGTACACCCCTTGAGCCATCATTTACAGCCTTGTCAGACTTCTTGGTCTGACACTAAACCTCAAATTTGAGGAATTACAGAAAAACCAACACAATCATTTATCTGAAAATAATTATACTGAAGTCATTAAAAGTAGGGTAGGCAACTTTGAACAAACCAATAAGCACAAGGCAGATTTTGAAAGTAGAAAGCAGAAAAAAACACACACTTGTTTCAGTTTAGGTGTCGGTGGACCTGCAAATTTTAGATGCACTTTCTCTGATATTCTGGTGCGACTATCGTTATCTGCTTTACCATATATAGTCTACCTAACCGACTCTGGACATGCACTATGAATGCATCAGCTGGGTGCGCGCTGGTAGTTAGATACATGGGTAGACAGGCGAGTTGGCCATTCAAACATTTCAATCGGACCAAATTTAATGATTGGACAGGGTCATTACAGGTGTGTGACAGTCGCAGGTATCAGATATTCTTTTGTCAAACTATTTCATTCATTAAATTCTGTCAAAATGTTACTGGCCTTTCAACGGATAAAAAAAAAGTTTCTAAAAATCTTACCTACCCTACCTTTAAGTGCAAAAATATTTTAAGGAGTGTGATTTTAATCATTGGAAGAAAGTGTGATTTTCTTCCCATCACTTTGAAGAGGTGATTATTTTGTTTTTAACAATTGGAGCTGCTGTATTCTGTCACACATAGCTCTCAAAATGACATGACCTTTGTTCTGCTGACAGTGCAGTTTGCGGATTTGTTTCTGATGTGTATATATTTTACAAGATGTAGCACATCTTGAATTTAAATAATATCATCGGGAAAGTGGAAATTGAAATAAGTGAGAATGTCTGTTTTTGTAAACAATGTGATTGGCAAAATTGCAGTTTAGAATACTCAACAGTTAAAATAAAGCAATATTTTAGCATGCATATGAAACGTAATGGTCGAATTATGCCTCACAGTGTCCTATTAACATTTATATTCCACTTGCCTGGTGAATTGTAAAATCTGTGCGTAGGGGAGACTGGGGTCCGATGAGGCAGGGGACCAATGAGCCATATCACATATTTGAAATCAATAAATGTCAGACCTGCTTAAAATAGGCAAGTGATATGGCTAATCAGGCCCATGTCTTCCCTATACTTGGGAAAAATTAGTAACAGTTAAATCATGTTTATCAATTCCTTACAGCTAAATAATAAATTAGCAAATTGTTTTGTTTTCATCACAGTTGGCTTTGTCGATGTCATTAATAAATGGCACATTTACAATTTAATTGAGCAATACTAGATTTATTACCATTTGAAACTTGGCTGCTTTCATAAGGCATGAAATATTAACCGTTAGAAAGAATTCCTAAATACAGAACAGCTGCCAGTATAATGCCAAAATTCAAGGCTTTAGCTCCTGTTTCTATTAACATAATTGCACTTATAACGACAAAGACTGAAAACCATTCATGCCTCATGCTCTTAATGGAGTTTTAAATTCAAAATCATTACTGGTCATAAATCAAGCCCCGTCGATTTCAATATCTGAAGTTCAAAATAGTATTGGCGAAATATTATCAAGTTCCCCTCATGTGATATAACTTCTAAAACTGCATATAAAACCAAAATAGAGCTCCTTAGGGTTTCAGCTATTTAGGACCTGTTTTCTGAAGCAGTCATAAGTTTGAACGCTTTCAAAGTATTAAAGATGCTAGAAAATGGTGGGTATCATTCAAGGTTCACAGTTCGGCTGAATGAGGGCCTCCTCTCTCTACAGAGCACGGCCTCGAAGCTGGGCCCGCTGCCACGCATCCTCCGAGATGTAAATGCAGCACTGACCAACCCGTCCAGCGTCCAGATGTCCATCCCCACCGAGCGCGTGGCCTCTCCGCCTGGTGCCAGCTGCAGCATCTCCACTGGCCTACAGAAGATGGTCATCGAAAATGACCTGTCTGGGTAAGGACCTCAAGTCAATGATCGTGGGTATGGACTGTATGTAATGCCAAACTGTACATCATACCCTCTGAAGGGTTTGTTGGGACACTTGCGGTGCACTGTTGAGGCACTGTTTGTGTACTTTTGGGGATTGTAGCTTGTAGTCTGTCATCTAACTTGGCTGTTAATGTCATCTAGCTGTCAATGGCCATTACCTATGAAGTTCATTAGTTGGAATTTGGATGTATTCACAGGTCCCTCTGAGGACTAGTAATGTTTATCAGAATGATATATTTTTGCTGTAAATGTGTGCTTTTGGTGATTTATCTCACTGAGTTAAGATAGTCCCACCGAGATTTATGGAGGACACTGTGAATGCTTCCCAGAGCCTTGTCTTAATTGCAGACTATTTACAGTGAAAAACTGTTTAGAGATGGTTTGGGGCTGTCAAGATTAGAAGGAAATAAATCACCTGGCCGCTGTAATTGTTTTTACTCAACAAAGCCTGAGTCCTTTCCCTGAGCGAGAGAGGTGAGACCCAACAGATCTACAAATGAGAAAATTCCATTGGAGTTCAAACTCACAGCTCTACTTGGAACATCTTAATTACACACATTTTTACACATTTCTCTCCTTCCATGTAACATTCTTAATTGCAAATTACCTTCACTATATTGTGGTGGATGAAGTTGGACAGCATGTGAGCAGTGCAAATCAATCGCAACACCTAGGTCCATGTCCCGGCTGCCGAATTATTATGTTGTACTACACCTTCCTCATGCTGCTGGTGATCATGATGTTTCAGGTTGGTGGACTTCACACGCCTGCCTTCGCCAACCCCCGAAAACAAAGACCTGTTCTTTGTGACGCGAAACTCCGGAGTGCAGCAGTCGCCCGCCCGAAGCTCCAGCTACTCCGAGGCCAACGAGCCTGACATGCAGATACCCAACGGCAGCAAGAGCCTCTCCATGGTGGACCTTCAGGACAACCGAAGCCTGGAGAGTGGCCCGAACACCTCAGTCAGCGATGCTCTCAACGACAGCCAATCGCCTGTCGGTCCCATGGGCGGAGGGGTGTGGTCTGCCCGGACACCCCAGGGAGGCACCACTGCTGGGCCCACTCTGAGGAGGCCAGGACAGACGCCAACTACACCCAGCTCAGAGAACGTTCCGGGCCGACCGCAGCTGCTGGCGCCTTTGTCCTTCCAGAACCCGGTGTATCAGATGGCGGCAGGGCTGCCCGTGTCGCCGCGGGGTGTGGGTGACTCTGGGTCCGAATGCCACAGCTCTGTGAGCTCCCAGAGCAACAACGAGGATGTGGCAGCGGGAAAACATAGCTTCCTCAATCACGGAGGAGGGGGCGGGGGCAGCAGTGGGGAGGACTTTACCCGGCGCTCCGGAGAGTACACCCGCCGGCAAATATCCCTCACCGAATCCCAGCACCAACCCACCGTCCCCCGGCAGAACAGCGCTGGACCCCAGCGCCGGATAGACCAACCACCGCCCCCTCCTGTCACCAGGGGGCGCACCCCTCCCAACTTGCTCAACACTGCACCCTACCCCCGTCCTTCCAGTGGCAGCATGATGTCCTCCTCTCCTGATTGGCCAGGCAGCGGGGCACGCATAAGGCAGCAGTCATCATCCTCGAAGGGGGACAGTCCCGAAACGAAGCAGCGTGCCCAGCACAAACAGGTGAGCAGGACCCCTCCTCCGGTCTGTTATAGCTTCTATAGGACTCGTCATTACCTGCCTTGTGTATTGACAGCATTTAAGTTTTTTTTATTCCTTCTTAATTGCTGGAATGAGCCTAATCATGTTATATTTGGGGAATGTTATCATTATTCAGCTCTCATATAAGGGATATATTTGTTCCCTGGAGAATAAGCGGTTGGAATTGTTGTGTGCAGTGATCCGTTGCTTTATTAAAGACCTTTTATTTTGTCTTGCTAAGGGCTGATATTATTCTGCTGAAATTCTGGTCATGTTTTTTATGATTGACCCAGTTTTTCCAGGGATGATTTGCTTCAATAATGATTTTTTTTTTTTTTTTTTTTGCAGTTTTGATTTTATGTTACTATTATTGTTTAACGTACTGTATCAGGGTATATACATTCAGAAGCAGAATTATCAGCATTCATGTATAAAATTATATCAGTTAATTTTTTATGCAAACCATATTAGTAAAATTATTTGTAACCCTGGTTTAATATTTTGGGCCGACTTCTGGCAAAAATAAGTGCCATGAGTATTTTCCTGGAATTAGTGATTGGAAAGCATGGTTAGAGGGTTTTTTGACCATGTCTTCATGCAAAGAGTTCTGTAGTGAGGTCATTGATATCCCTGATATTCTGAACTTCATTTCGGATCACTGGTTATTGATGGAATTTAAGACCAGAGACTGAGCTGGCATTCATTGTTCCTCTTTCTCATTCCCTAGTGAAACAGGAAGTGATGGACTTCAAACATGGTTTCTTTAGTCTGAGATGAAATATACAAAATATTCTCTTTGATTTTATTTACTATAATTGCTTCAGTATCAATAATTTAGATGCCTATGATTTGCTGAAAAAAATTGCTGTTACAACCACAAGAAAAAGCACTTTAGAATAGTGTGGTTTAATGCGAATTGAACATGAATTACGTGCTGTATTGTGTATTATAAGCAGCCTTTTTTGTTTGCTCAACTGTTCGGAAGGACCAAGTGAGCTATTGTGAAGATGCGACACCCGTCATTCGTCCCTCTGTCGTCTGCTCGTCAACTTTTTTTAAGCGTCTATTTCTCAAGTTCTACTCGGCAGATTTGGAAGAGATTTGATACAAATGTTCCTCTCTTGGCCCTGACCAAGTGTTGATTTTTTTGGCTCGATTCGGATTATAGTCGCCCTGGTCTCTGGTTGAAGAGTTTTGACTTCTTCTCGAGTTCTATTGGTCAGATTTGGATTGGACATTGTGTAATTATTGTCTTCAGGCCCTCACCAAGTGTTGTCATTTTTCGGCTCGAATTGGAATCCAGTATGGCCAGGCTGGCCTCTCATTGCCTGATACATTTTTGACTTCTCCAGTTTCTCTGGTCAGATTTGGATCAGATGTGGTTTATGAATTTGTCTTAGGGGCCTGACCAAGTGTTGTTTTTTTGTTTTTGACTTATTTGAAATCCAGTATGGCTGCCATGGCCTCTGATTGACTGAAGCATTTCTAACTTCTTCTCAAGTTTTATGAAGTAGATTTGGATCAGGCTTGGTATAAATGGTTATCTCATGGCCCTGAACAAGTGTTTTTTGGTCAAATTCAAAATCTAATGTTTGGGTACCGCATGTTCAACTTCTGCAGTTTCAATGGTCAGATTTTGATCACACTTGGTGCAAATGTCAGTTCCATGGCCCTGGTTAAGTGTTGTTATTTTCAGGTCGAAGTGGGATCCAATATGGCTACCTTAGCCTCTGATTGGCTGACATATTTTCAACTTCTTGCTACTTTGTAGATTTGGATCAAACTTGCTTCAAGTGACTACCTCTAAGCCCTGACCAAGTGCTATCAAATATTAAGTCACTTTACAATCCAGTACGGTTGCTCTGGTTTCTGTTTGGGTGACACATTTTCAATTTCTTCTCAAGTCGCAGTGGGTAGATTTGGATCAAACTTGCTTAAAGTGTTCAAAGCCTTGGGAATTCTCAAGATTGACTCACTAACCCACATATCCTTAAATTACACTGACTTCACACCAAGTTTATAGTGCGTTAACTGCTTAAACTGATCGTTTATGGTTTGACATCACCTGAGTACTTGATGTACATAATAACGTGACTATAACAGCATGTCATAGAGTAGACTGATGTTTACTTTATTGGACTTCATAACTGAAGAATATTGTTACAATGTCAAACCACGTGAGCAATACAGGCCCAATGGGCCTCTTGTTCATTTTTATGAAGTGTGTCAATAATTCTTCGCCTTACTGTAACAGAGCTGCCAACTCGCCCAGATTTGCCCACCTCCCAACATTCTGCAAGCACTCACGTGTTTGGCCACACACACTGAATTTTTTCTTGGGGGCCTGGGCCTGTTGTGGTGATTGTTCAGAAAACAGATTTTTAAATGTATTTTTCTCATATAATGTATTAAATGCCTCAGTGTATTCAAATAGCAATGCGAAAATCTACGTTTAAATCTAATTTGCCAAAAAATAAAATTTGATAAAATGAGCCCGTAGCACTTTCCGTGTAATATCTCAGTGGAGGGAAAAGTTTTGACTGTGTAACAATATCTTTTCTTTTCAAACAACTTGAACCAATATTTGGTGGCATTCATACAGTTAAATGACTTTCTGCACACATTCACTTTTGCACAGTCATGGAATGCAACATTGACTTAAATGAACTCCTAAAACATATCCCCAAAATGTGCTTGCAAGGTGTCTTTGTTTCAAATGTAGTGGTTCCTCAGCTTTCTGAATTCCAATATAATTGATGATACGTATGTTATGGTGATGCACTTATTTTTCACTATAATTTTAAAAATGCACATTCATAAATTTAAACTGCTTTTCAATTCTGTGTAGATGAGGTCTTGGAGAACATCTATTTGTAAAAATCCAATTGGGTAAAGTTGATTTACCAAACTGGCCTAGCCAGAAAACAGTTTTGAGGGGCTTTCTGATGGCAAACTGTAACTTGGACAAATCAAAATAAATTGGGATAATGTAGAAACAGAGGTTCTCTACAATTTAAATAAGTCTTCATTTCATCAATACTAAACCAATTCTTCTTTTAATTAATTTATCTTATACCTTGTTTATTTGGGTGCCATTTTTCCTTTAGTAGTGGCTGTCTGTCTACAAGAATGCTGACAGCTGCTTCATTTTTTAGACACCGTAATAGATGGAAGTAGAAATTAGTAATGACGATTAATAAGCTACCCTCCTCAAAAAGACTTTCTCTCATAATAAAGCCAATATTAGCAGGTTCATTGTGGTTATTTTTTCATTATGAGACCTTGATTTTGTCACGGAGAGTGTTTATTTTTGTACAATAAAAGTATTAACGGAGCACTCTTTTATCGTGCTATGGTATTCTAGATGTCTGAAGTCACAAGCTTCATGGGCAACGTCCCTGCAAGCTCAGCTGGGGTATACCCCGGTCCCCACTTCGTGCTTGGCTTAACTTTGTGCGAAAATTTCTGTATTTGCTAAATTCCTATGTTGGCAGCTCTGACTTAATTGGGATTTCATATCAAAATACATTTGCCTTTGTAGCCTTTGATTGGACCCAAGATGCACTGACCATTTGACAAATGTTTCAAAATGCCACAGCGGACTCCCTCCTCTGGTTTCATTGCCATTGAACAGGTTTTTTTTAATTGGTGACCATTGTGAGGAGAGCCTTGCTTGCTGCACCTTTGTCTTAAGGTGCTGAGGAATCAGATGCATGAGAGGGCCTTGCTGGCCTCGTGGCCTTGTGGCATTGGGAGTCTGGGAGTACAGGCGACAGGCTGAATGAATGGTGTGTCGTGCCAGTGCTGTGGGGCCAAGAATAAATGCTCGTTCCTATTGTTGCGACTTCTCCCTAGAAACCTTGTGAATGAATCTTCATTAAAGCTTGATTAAACAGACCTTAATGTAAGTTACTACAGGGCTTACCTTAGAAAACTTTATTTCTCTTCCTCTATCTGGAAGTGCACGCTCATGCGTGCACTCACACACACATACACGCACGCGCACACACACACACGCACATAGTTAAGTTTGTTGGTATTTTGACCATGACAATTTTTTGGGGTTTGTTAAATGAAGCTCAGTCCAAAGCGTTCGAGAGTTTGGATCTTTTAGATGTGTTTGGACACTTCAGAGTTCATTCATCTGCATCCCATCAACAATCAAATTATTAAATCAAATAAATAGCCAGTTTTACATTCCTGCACCATAATACAACTTCATATTTTGCAATAACTGTCATGACCATTCAGTTTCATTTTGTCACTCTGTTTCTTTCCTCTTTTAAATTATGCATATCATATTATCACTCCCCCAGTCCCCTTGGTGAATGTTGTGATCTCTTTGGTCTCTTAAGTTAATGGCTTACAGCTTTGTTCTATTGTAGATATAAGTTTAGATAAAATTAATTTCCTACTGCGACTTCTTTATTGAAAATAGAACAAGCTGTTTTTTAGCTCATTTTAGGCCATAATGCATTGCTGCAGTATATAATGAGCATCTTTTGACCAAAAGTGTATTTTATTAAACAATGTCCTCAGGATCACTTGGCCAGAATATATGGAGGCAATTACTCTGAAAACCATTATCAGCATAATTCTCAACTATCTATTTATTGTTGCTGTTATTGTTATTTTTGTTAAAGGGGATGAAAGTGTTGGTCACCATTAAGAGCTCTTGGCTAATGCTTCTCGCATGGAAGCTGCAAAACACTTAGCCACAGTGCATTCCTGTAAAACTCCAGTGATTTCAGTACAACTGGGAATCTAATTGCATTAGATTTCAGGAAGGGTTTGTTCCAGGAAGGGGGAGAGAAGAGAAGGAGCCACAGCGATGAGGTCATTTGCCCTTTCCCAGGCCAGTCACCATGAGTAAAGAGATATCCTGCCGGAGACTGGGGTCAGAAATGGCAGAGGGGAGTCAATGGAGGAGGGATAGAGCTCTTTGGGATGAATGGGTTTGTGTTCGAGGGAGAGGGAGAGAGAGTAACCCTCTCATGTGTTATTGATTATGTCCTTTATTGAGCCCCACTCTGGTAACAGTGATATGCTTGTCAGCGGATCATTTTGATTGGTTGTAATTATAGACAGCAGTCGATCGTTGTCCTCAACTAGCGCAGTTTCTGAATATAAGTCGCCGCAAGGACATCCCAGCCCCCATAATGCATTGCTTTCCCTCAGGGACTAATTGATTGATGGAATCTTGGTCCCAGTGCGTGGTCATGCAGGCTTGATTAACATGATCTGATTTGGTGTTCAGGCTGTCCTTTGTCTGTTTAACCACCCATGGATCGTCTACAATGGTATGTTCCTTAAGATAGTCTGCAAAATGTTGAATTCCTTTTTTGCATGGAATAAAATCTAAAAACTGCATTTTTAGAGAAAGCTAATGTTGTAATATTACATTTTTAATCAGGTCTGGACTTATAAAAAAAAAAAAAGGTTTAACTGGTCATTAAGTGTTATCTTTGTCAGTTAATTCCGATTGTTAATGCACAGTTAGCTGTCATAACATGAACCACTGTGAAAACCAAAACTTAATGGATTCACCACACTCAAGAGTTCAATTGAAGACCCATCCACCATCAAAATACTCCCAGTTGAGGATACAAAGGCACTGTTATTAAACTCTCTCGTTAACGCTTAGACTTATAATTTTTTAATTGTTGAGAATTGCCTCCATTCCAAATGTGTGGCCCAGTCCCTCTTTTAAATCTACATTTTCCTCTGTCTCCATCTCAGATCTCCACATGTGCTCATGTATCAGTAACAGCTGCATGGAATATTTAACCAGCGCACTATCAGACTCTAATGTTGGCTCCATTCTCATATCACATCTGATCATTTATTTATCTTTGCATAAATATATGAATCTTTCCTAATCTTTGTCGATCACACGCACTCAGGGACTTGTTCATGTCTTTATGGGGGAGAAATAAACGCTTATTATCCACTGAGAGTTTATGAGCTTTTTACAGCCTCAATTTTGACCTAGGGACGGAACGAGCGAATACGTCCCAGCCGCTCCTGCCCCCCACTGCCCCCCCCCCCACCCCACCCCACCACCCCTCCAACAGCTGCCCCTTCCCTGCTTCAAACAACATCCCCATTACAGCTTTGTGTTTCCCCCATTTTTAAATGCAGATTTGATTTCCCTCATTTCCTTGCTCATGTATTTATTGTGTTGGTTCCACTAGGCCCCATCCCCAGTGAACCCTCATGCTCTGGACCGCACCGCCGCCTGGCTATTGAATATGAATATGCCGTATTTAGATCACGAGGGAATTGAGCCAGATCCCAAACACAGGGACGACCTCAGAAACACAGAGGAGCGCACTCAGATCGAAAAGGTAAATTCACTACCCCTTCCCCTCACCCCTACGTCCTTATACCCTGTCCTCACCCACCCGAACCCCCCCCAAACAGCCCTCCTCCCCACCTCTTAGAAATAACAAACCAAACCAACACCTCATTTAGTGAGAAAGTAAATACTTTGCATGATCTAACTGCTTCAGTGGCAGTTGCATAGGATATTAAATGTTCTTAAAATGATTGACAAATTTGGTTATTTAATTATTTATCATATTATTATTATTTGTTTGCCAAATAAATTATTTTTGCTATTATTGCTGTTCTACTGAGCTCGAGTTATAGTAATAGCTGTAGTACAAACCCCAATTCCAATGAAGTTGGGCGTTGTGTGAAACGTGAATAAAAACAGAATGCAATGACTTGCAAATCCTTTTCGACCTATATTCAATTGAGTACACTACAAAGACAAGATATTTCATGTTCAAACTGATAAACTTGATTGTTTTTTTGGACATAGTCACTCATTTTCAATTTGATGCCTGTAACACTTTCCAAAAAAGCTGGGACAGGGGCATGTTTACAGCTGTGTTACATCACCTTTCCTTTTAACAACACTCAATATGCGTTTAGGAACTGAGGACACTAATTGTAGAAGCTTTGTAGGTGGAATTCTTTCCCATTCTTGCTTGAAATACGACTTCAGTTGCTCAACAGTCCGGGGTCTTCGTTGTCGTATTTTGCACTTCATAATGCGCCACACTTTTTCAATGGGAGACAGGTCTGGACTGCAGGCAGGCCAGTCGGTTACCCTCTACAAAGCCACGCTGTTGTAACACATGCAGAATGTGGCTTGGCATTATCTTGCTGAAATAAGCAGGGACGTCCCTAAAAAAGATGTCGCTTGGATGGCAGCATATGTTACGTCAAAACCTGTATGTACTTTTCAGCATTAATGGTGCCTTCACAGATGTGCAAGTTACCCATGCCATGGGCACTAACACGTCCCCATACCATCACAGATTGTGGCTTTTGAACTTTGCGCTGATGGCAATCTGGATGGTCCTTTTCCTCTTTAGCCCGGAGGACACGACGTCCATGATTTCCAAAAACAATTTGAAATGTAGACTCGTCAGACCACAGCACACTTTTCCACTTTGCGTCAGTTCATCTCAGATGAGCTCGGGACCAGAGAAGCCGGCGGCATTTCTGGGTGTTGTTGATATATGGCGTTGCTTTGCATGGTAGAGTTTTAACTTGCACTTGTAGCTGTAGCGACGAACTGTGTTAACTGACAGTGGTTTTACGAAGTGTTCCTGAGCCCACATGGTAATATCCTTTACAGAGTGATGTCGGCTTTTAATGCAGTGCTGCCTGAGGGACCGACGGTCATAGGCATTCAATGTTGGTTTTTGGCCTTGCCACTTACGTGTAGGGATTTCACCGGATTCTCTGAATCTTGTGATGATATTATGGACTGTAGATGATGAAATTCCTATATTTCTTACAATTGCATGTGGAGAAAAGTTGTTCTTAAACTGTTGGGCTATTTGCTCAAGCAGTTCTTCACAAAGTGGTGAACCTCACCCCATCCTTGCTTGTGAACGACTGAGCCTTTTGGAGATGCTCCTTTTATACCAAATCATGACACTCACCTGTTTCCAATTAACCTGTTCAACTGTGGAATGTTCCAAATGTGTTTTTTGAGCATTCCTCAGCTTTCCCATTCTTTTGTTGCCTCTGTCCAAGCTTTTTTGGAACGTGTTGCAGGCATCAAATTCAAAATGAATTAATATGTCCAAGAGAAACAATAAAGTTACTCAGTTTGAACATGAAATATCTTGTCTTTTAGTGTACTCAATTGAATATAGGTCAAAAAGGATTTGCAAATCATTGTATTCTGTTTTTATTTACGTTTTACAGAACATCACAACTTCATTGGAATTGGGGTTTGTACATAGAAGCAATAAACGTGTGCGCAGATGTAAGTAGGAAAAGCTCAGTTCAGTTATAGTATGATAGTACTAGAGGACCAATAGTATCATATGTAGCATCTAATGTGTTGTGAAGTCTAAAAGAAGGTTACCTTATTTGCATTTCAAGCAATGCATTGTAAGTGAATCACCATATATGTAGCGCTTTATTGAGTTGTGTTTTCATGGTTGGGTAAAGCTATACACCTGCCTGCCTGTACTTTTACCTTACTAAAGCAATGCCAGTGCTGCATTTGTACCTAGGGAAAGCTACAAGAGCCCTCCATAAGTTTATTCACCTCATGAGACTGCAGCATCCTCATTTGAGATTCACTTGTTCGTTCATCCTCGCTGAAATCAAATGCGCATGGGGCTCCCCTTCTCTCTCCAGTTGGGAAAGACTGGTTTGGCTTTCCAGTCATGCAGACGGTGAGAGCAGCATGCATCCGTCTCTCACTGCTCCCCTTTCGGATCCCTTTAGTTCAGACGCTTGTTTCGAAGCCCTGAGATTGACAGTATGAGGTTATGCGGCCACAGTAGCTCATTTTGACGGGGTTGCACACAATTTTTTAGGCGTTCAAGACCAGATCATTCAACAACACACCATCATCTACATCCATCCATGCTGGATGTCCACAGTGAAGGTATTATTGATACTTCAGTTGAGGTTCTGAGACTTTATTAGTGTTTTTTTGTGCTGGTCAATTCCATATTTCTGGACAAGTTTTGATTACATGGTTCTTATCGTGCGGATTTATTTTTCTATATAGAAGAAACAAATGATGTAATTGCATGTTATCTAACATTATCTTTTATATAACAACATGTAAACTGCATCAACACCTCCTTTTGGTCCTGGCCTTTGTTTGAACTTCCTACTTTTAACTGTCTAATAATAACTTCAGTGTTAATCACATAAAAATTCTGCAACTACTTCGGAGATGTAACACATAAACAAGACAGATTTCATTATTAGTCACTACAGATCAACATAACTTTGTATTTCAATCACGCATAATAAAGACAAAAATACTCTGTGATGCTGATTTCGAAATAGAAACACACCTAGCGGGGCAGAATGCTGTCTAATGTGGCGCCAATGGTTTTATGGCATTAGCATAAAAATAATCTGCTTCAAGCCTGCTATGGTTGGATGTGTTTTGGTTAATATTCACACTTTTCCCAATGTGACAGGAAAGAATGTTCCATTCAGGGCTGAACAGCGGAATAGTCGCCAGGCTTGTTACCCATCCTGTTTGACAGGCACCTGAGAAACTGCTGGAAGTTGAATGGAAACAGAGTCTTTGTGGGCATCCAAGACCATCTTCAGTCAGGCTGTCCCCGCAATGAGCAATGAGCCTGCTTATCTATACACAGTTTGCAAGCGTCCACAGTTCTGATGAGTTGCTGTGTGAAATATGTAATGCCAGAGAATTACATGGGGCAGCAGTTTTACTTGAAATGTATAATGGCAGATCTGGCTTTGTTCCTCGTGGTCACTCAGAGGATCTTCTGCATGGCAGCTGTTGAAGGAAGCATATGGAGTCGGAAAGCAGTCAAGACGAGGAAGCAACGGAACAGAGGAGAACCTTTATGAATGAAAATGTGTAAATTTGACACTGAATTATCCTGGTGATGTGATTTTGGCGGTCAGAGAGAGGGTATGTGTGGACCAGCAGTGCGGCTGTGCGAAGAAGTGCACAGATCCTACTAATCGTCATCTGTGAAGGCCTGGCTGCTCTGCAGTGCCCTGCAGCACTCTCCCGACTGCTCTTTATGAATTATACAGCACCACCCTGCCTCCGCCAGCACAGTTCTGCCTCGCCCACGTCCACAGCAGTCACAGCAACTGCAGGCAAGCAGGACTTCATGCAGAAAGCCAAGAAAATGGCTGGTGCTATCTGGTGCCGTCAATCAGTGGTCTTGGATACATAAGTAAAAGGACGCGCTTCAAACTCCAAAAATTTAGTCGGTTCGAGCATTTTATTTCTATATTTAGGTATAAAAAATTTAGTGCATGAGACAAAAGAATGCCATCAGTAAGGTGAGATAGTGTACATTGTGCAGAATTTACCAATGGGGTAAGATGATTTCACTTGTCAAGCAAGAAGTTGAAAGCATATATTTTTAACTTGTGAGAGCAAGATAAGAATTTATTATTTCATTACTAAACAGTCTCTTTTTTGCAGTGTTATTTTCCTCATTCGACTAAATTGGCAATTATTTGTACAAAAATAGCCCATGGCTCATGGCTTTTTTCGGGTTTCACATGCATTTTAAACAGTTCTGCGGCACTATCATTTTGAGTCGACATCCCTAGCTGATAGGCTCTGCAGCAAGAGGAGTGTTACTTTTATTGACACAGTAAAAAGGGGCTCTGCTCCTTGTAAATGTTTATACCAGTCCAGTGGGCCAAGATTTCTCCCTGTTTTAAAAGGGAAAATTAATTTAGTCCCATGATGTTGAGTATGACAAGCTTTTCTCAAATGTGTCTGCTTTCTGTGTATGTGACTGTTTTATGAAAGATGTTTCCTCTTTTAAGCTAGAGTGTTTTCATTCTGGCAATAAGAAGGCTGTTTGATAGCCAAACCATTTCTAAATTACCCCTCAGAGGCAAAATGTATTGAGTACATTTGCTAAACAAATCAGTTTCATACCGTTTTACCTAAAACTTGTGGCCACGTTGTCAGCGATTGAATTTGAGCATGAAGTCTGATTAACCGAAGTCCAAAGTGCCGAAGTATTGACAACAGTAACATCATAGCCCAGTCAGTGGCTGGATCCAAGCTAATTTATTTGCTACTCTTTCTTTTGTTTGATTTTTTTCCTATTGTAATATAACATATGGAGGGAGAAGAACTTCTGCACAGTGGGGTGCTGGTGTGAAAAGAATTTGAAATAAATTTACCGAAATCGCAAAACACTATTTTTGCTCTTCTCTGGAGGGTGTTTTCAGAGTTCTACTTTTTGACAGTTTGACCTTGCAACTGTTGATGTATATTTTTATAAATCTGTGTGGGATTTTCTTCTTTTCCTGGTTTCCCTGACCCAGCAGGAATGCGCTTTAAAACATCTCATGTCACAGTTTTAGGGCAGGAAAAGCTTTTTTCAGACCTTCACTCCTGCCTAACTTTCTCACACAGCCCCACTGCAGGCAGGGGGCTGCAGACATGAGCCAGAGGTTTGTGATAATGAAGACGACCTGCACAGGGAGACAGATTTATTCCTCTGAACAAAGGATTGTCTCCTGGAATCATTATTCTAATGGTTTCTTCATGACAGAGCGAAATCATTAAGGGACAAAACAAGTGCAATGTAGCATGAAGTATAAAAAGAGCTTACAAGATACTGAAAGTACGATATTCCACAATATTTACCGTGCGTGCAGATGAAGACAATCAGGATGTTTTCCCTGGGCCATTGTGGTCTTGCGCTGCATGCATACAGTTCCACTGTTATGATTCTTGCTATTACGTATGTTTTACATATCTTGCACACTGACCAGTGGCTGTTACTTGCACTTTTATGCATAGTCTATTTTTTACTATTTGGATTACAGAACATTGAATGATCCTCAATGTGATTTCACTACCTGTCTACATATATGTAGCTACATGCTTCTTTCACGTAAATGTTTTCTTAACGAAGACCCTGCTGGTTGAAACATTGAAGAATTACGTTGGATGGTGTAAAAAATGCAGTGTGCGGACATCTTTCCCTCTAGTTCAGGAGATGCTAATTATCATCCCTGCTCCACTGGTTTGTGTATCTACAGTACCAGCAGGAGATCGCCATCCTGCAGGAGAAGTTGCGGATCTCCACGCAGAAGCTGGAGGAGTATGAGTCCAGGCTGAAGGGGCAGGATGACCAGGCCCAGAAGATGCTGATGGAGTACCAGGCCCGGCTGGAGGAGTCCGAGGAGAGGCTGCGCCGGCAGCAGGACGATAAGGAGCTCCAGATGAAGGGCATCATTAGCAGGTGATCAGGGACAGCAGCATTAGCGCTTTAGCTGGCTGCTTCATGGAAACTTCCAGAACAATTTCTAATGAGTTCATACCTCCTAACTATTCCACAAAACGTTCTGTGACTTGTCTTTTCACTACACGCTGTAAAAATGATGTGTTCACTCAACTTGACCAAGTCAAGTCATCTGGTTTCTTCGACTGAGTTTAGTTCTGTGAATGTAAAGAGTCGAGTTTATCAGCGATAAACTTGATTCTATACATTCACAGAGCTTTATATTCACAATGTGTAAAAACGATTTGTTCACACAACTTGATTAAGTCAAGTCATCTTGTTGCGTTGACTGAGTTAGGTTTTGTGAAAGAAGAGTAGAGTTTATCAGTACCAAATTTGACTCTTTACATTCACACAACTGAAATCAGTCTAAGAGTACAATGACTTGATTTTATCAAATAAAATGAACAAATCATTTTTTATAGTGGAAGTCTTCCTCTATATTTTAGGGATTGAAAGAGTTGGTGGTTGAAATGCAGTGCTTTCATATTATGTGCCTTTTTTGTGGGACAACTGAAATAGTGTTTTTAGCCTTTTCTGTTTTGGAAGGAGTTACAGTTTCTTCTTATGTCTTTCCAGTTTGATATAAATAGGGCATATTTCCCTGCAGATTGGGGTGGTGCACACAGTGCCTGTGTGATGCCTGGTATGTGATGAGACAAAAGCTGACACAATCTGCTGCGGTGTGATGTCAGGCGACAAGCACTTCCCTGTTTGCTTCCTCTGATTGCTAGCAGCTAACATGGTTTAAACTGATTTATTTTAATATATAATATAATGACTGGGAAATCTTACAGTGTATAGATTTCACTAACATGCCCTGGAATGCTGTCCATTGCACTCAAATGGTCGCCCGTAAAAACTCACTCGTACTGCTGAAGGTGCATTAATGTACTACATGTTCCTGTTTGCTTTCTGTGACCTCAAGTGAATGTGGTGATTAAGTTGCTTGAGCGCAGCACTGTGGCTGAGTCAGCCATGTTGGGGTTCACAAGCCCTGAGGAAGAGAACAGAGGTCAAAGTTCACCCACTAACCTGAGACTGTTTCCTCTAATGTAAACATCTGAACTACAACTTCACCCTCTGCAGTCAGCAGGGAGGCTTCTGAAAAGGCAGGAGGACTGTGCTCATATTTGTAGTGAAGACTGTACACGGCCTTGCTGTTCTAGAGAAAACAAGCAGGAAATACTCAGATCCCCCACCACGGGATGGCTGATATCTAGTCTGAAAACAAAATGGGGTGGGGGGACTGACTGATGGATAGAAGGACAGATCTGCTCAACAAGATGTGGACATATATAAAATTTTGTTGAGAAATATTGAACTGTTTAGGAGTTCTGGCCCGGAAGAGAACTGGATGGCTGATGTCTGGCCTCGTAATATAAAGCAGTTGAGGGATAGACAGAGGGACAGTGGGATGGACTGAAGTATGAAAAGCCACATCTACACAATAAGATGCATCTACGTAGGTATTAAATTTCATTTAGAAATGATTAATGGTTTAGGAGTTCTGGCCTGGTAAAGAAGGCTGACAGACGGACACACATAAGGACAACGATCATTCCTATATCCTAATCCACTTTGTAGCAGGGCATAATAAAGCTCATTTTCTTTATGTTCTCTTACACAGTGAAATTCCCATGACTATGATAGCTAAGACGGACTGCAGAATTCCATATTTGAAACATTTTTTGTCCTGTTCTCAGGTTAATGTCCGTAGAGGAGGAGCTAAAGAAGGACCACTCAGATATGCAGGCCGTGGTGGACTCCAAGCAGAAGATCATTGAGGCTCAGGTCAGTCCCTGCACAGACATTATTTGTATTCAGGCAGCAGTATTTCCATCAATCAATAGTGGAGGTTTCCACTGTGAATGCTCCCATGGAGTGTACTTGTCGAACTGACACGAGAAGAGCTAGCATCAAATAGCGCGACCTTGTATATGCTTCTCTCCCCTCCCATTGCAAACATTTTATTCTGAAATAATGGAATGTGTAACTTTATTATGCAACTGGTTAAAGATCTGGATCTGGTAGCATCGGAAGTTCACAATCATGCTAATTTCTGGTGTCTGCTCAAAATGGAGAATCTAATAGACATGAAGTGTGAATCATAGGTCTGTATTGCACTCATAAATCCTTATTAATTTGTATAGGCCTAATTGTGCACATTTATCAATCACAGATCCTACCTAATTCCTCCAGTTATCACCCAATCAATGTGTTATAGCAGGGGAAGCATGAAAAATTAATGTCTTTGGTCCTATGTGGTAATATGGTAGTTGCCGATGTAAAAATGGAGCAAAAAACGCATTTGTTGAAAGTCTCTGCAGCAGCATGAAAAGTAAGATAGAAGCTTCTGTTTTACAGAAAATAACGGAATTTCAGCGAAGTCATCGATACTGAGCATTTCAAAAATGAAAGAAAGTGGTCAAGTTGCAAAAGCATGTGATGATGTGCCAGGTGCAAGAATTACTTTTGGGCCTCCCTCCAAGCCCATTCATTCACAGAATGCGCACCTGATCCAGTCCGGTCAGTTTTCACATATTAATAGTCCCATGAACTGCTGTACACTGATAGAATACAAAGGCATCTTATCGGTTTGTGTATCAGCAGAAGCACAATACACGTAACATGTTTAATTTGCTTTCTCTGCCTTTTGTAAGATAAATAGGCCAATGTGATATACAGCGCCCTCCATAATTACTGTTTTTCAAGATGTGTTAAGATGTGTTCTTTAGCTTCTAATAAATTCAGTTTTTTTCTAAATAATATAGGACCACAATGAAAAAAAGAGGAAAATCCAACCTTTAATTCAAGTGCATTTATTCAGTGGGAAAAAATCCCACATTAAGAAATAATTCTTTTACATCAAATCATGTGTGCCACAATTATTAGCACCCCTGATGTTAATACTTTGTACAACCCCCTTTTGCCAACAAAACAGCACCTAATCTTCTCCTATAATGTTTCACAAGATGGGAGAATACAGAAAGAGGGATCATCGACCATTCCTCTTTGCACAATCTCTCTAAATCATCCAGCGACCTGGGTCCTCTCCTCTGCACTCTCCTCTTCAGCTCACTCCACAGGTTTTCAATGGGGTTGAGGTCTGGGGACTGAGATGGCCATGGGAGGAGCTTGATTCTGTGTCTGGTGAACCATTTCTGTGTAGATTTGGCCACATGTTTAGGGTCATTATCTTGCTGAAAGACCCAGTGACGACCCATCTTCAGCTTTCGGGCAGAGGCCACCAGATTTTGATTTAAAATGTCCTGGTATTTCAAAGCGTTCATGATGCCATGCACCCTAACAAGGTTCCCAGGGCTTCTGGAAGAGAAACAGGCCCACAGCATCACCGATCCTCCCCCATACTTCACAGTAAGCATAAGGTGCTTTTCTGCATACTCATCTTTTGTGTTCCACCAGACCCACTTAGAGTGTTTGTTGCCAAAAAGCTCTATCTTGGTCTCATCTGACCAAAGCACATGGTCCCAGTTGAAGTCCCAGTACCGCTTAGCTTAACTCCAGGCGTTTGCGTTTATGATTGTGAGTGAGAAAAGGTTTTTTCCGTGCATGCCTCCCAAACAGCTTGTTGGCATGTAGATAGCGCCTGATGGTTGTTTTGGAGACTTTGTGACCCCAAGATGCTACCATTTGTTGCAATTCTTTAACAGTGAGCTTTGGAGAACTTTTTATCTCTCTTACCATCCTCCTCACTGTGCGTGGTGGCAAAATAACCTTGCGTCCTCGTCCAGGCTTGTTTACCACTGTTCCAGTTGTTTTAAACTTCTTAATGATTCCTCTGACAGTAGATATGGGCAGGTGCAGGCGAGTGGCTATTTTCTTGTAGCCATTGCCTGACTTGTGAAGGTCAACACACATCTGCCTTACTTGAATGGTGTGTTCCTTTGTTTTTCCCATGTTGAAGAGTGGATAAGAGAAATGGCCTCTGTGTCACATAATATTTATACCCCTGGGAAACAGGAAGTGATGAATTACTAATTAAATGTACCTAGATAATCTGATCAACTTAGTAAACTACTGTAGAAATGACAGAAATAATTCAATTACATTTATTTGCTAGGAATTGTTAGGGGTGCCAATAATTGTGGAACAGGTGATTTTATGAAAAATAATTATTTCTTAGTCTGGGATTTTTTTTCCCTTTAAAATTCACTTGAGTTGAAGGTTACATTTTTCTACAATTTTCAGTGTGAGAGTATGCTTCTGCAATAAAAATTGAATTTATTTTCAGGCTTTTAACACATCTTAATCAGGGGTGCCAATAATTATGGAGGGCGCTGTAGCTTCCCAAAGTCTTGCACTGCAGATCAGCTGGCCAGCCATCTAGTTAAAGCAAATACAAGTTAACAAATGATGTTAATGTAATTAGCATTTATTATGAACTACAACCATGTCAAACATTAGATAAATCATTTTGCTATTTATTCTTTGATTGCATGATGGTTTATTGCATTATTAGAAAATGTTACCAACCACCATTATAATTTATTCGCTGGATAACTAGCTAGCTACTGAGCTAGCTACGATGCCGGCCACACCATAACTGCTACACAGATCACTGCTCTAGAAATGCTTGTAGGTCGGTTTCTGTGCAGCCCACCATGGTTTCTACATAGACCAGTTTTAACACTTTTTTTTCGAAGAAGAACCCAAATCTAATTTTACCCTGATGTTCACCCATCAAAATTTTAAAACAAAGCATCTGACCAGAAATACATGACAAAATAAAGCATAGCTGTCAATGCCAAAATAGTGGGGAAATTTTAACTACAAAAAATATGTCAATAGAAGCAAAAAAGCACTCCTTTGGGGTATTTCAACCCATTTCAATTGGGGGGAACAAGAGGAAATCTCCCATTTTCAGACCCATGTTAATCTACATTTCTCAGGTTTTTTTTAATCATTCAATGCATTTTTGTAAATGGAAAATCTCCAGCTCAGAGTCCGTTTGAACTTTATACAAAAAGTGGGAGCTAGCTAGGCTGCTAATGTTACATACGGCTGCCGACTATCTTGAAAAGGCAAAATGGCCAGGCTGGGAATAATAAACCAGCGGCATCTAAAAAAAAACAAAGTCCGGCGCTGACAGAGTTGCTCTCGGCAGCCAGTCTGCTAACTTAATTAGTTAACTTAGCCAGCTATCTAGATAGCACTGTGGCTAGCTAAGGTGAACATCAGCTTACCAACAGACACTCGCCATCCATTGTTCATCTGCAGTGGCCCACTGCAGCACATCACATGAGCGGACAAAAATATGAATACCCTCACTTCTTCTTCCTCTCTTCTTTCTTTTTTGTTCCCATTCTTTTGTTTTTCTTTGATGCCTGGATTTTCAGTTTAGTCACATCACTGAGAAAGGCTTGCTAACAAAAATAGCTTGCTTGGACATTTGATTGATCACCATATTTCCCATAAATCACCGCAACAGGAAAGCAAACAGGGATATTTTCCTTAATATTTGCAGAAAATATGCACCCTAAACACTGTCAATTTTAATTTAAAAAATTCATCACCTCAGCCTAACGTAGGCCCCTACACATGTGCTTGAGTATAAGACATAGAATGATTAAATACTTCAAAATGTATGTCAACTTGAAAGAGATTTGTTTGACTTCGGTCCTGCTTCTACCATGAGACTGCTGTCGTACAGTAGTGTGCAGTGATGATTATGCACTTAACAAAATGAAGATAAATCAGAAACCAAGTATTATTCAAGTGTTTATTTCATGTAATATTGGATCATAAAGATGAACATAAGTAAACGGATAAAAAATATATAGTAAAAACAAAAATAACAATGCCTTTTTGAGAGAAAAGGTCAATATCTAGTGTGGCCACCCTTTGCTTTGATTACAGCATTTAATATTTCAGGCATAGTTTTCACTTTTTTCTTTTTTTTTTACTTCCTCACGTGCTAAACCATTCCATATGGTTTGAAGTTCATTCCAAAAAGATTATTTCAATTTTACAATAGATTTTCTCTCTCTGATTAAGGTCTGGATTTATGGCAGGCCAAGTCATAACTTTCATGTCACCAGATGTTTTCTTCCAACTGAAATATTTTTGTACAACTCACAAGTGTGTTTAGGGTCATTATCTTATTGAAAATAGAATCCCCAACCAATCAGTCTCTTTCCGAATGCATGCCTCACAAGGATGCTGTGATACTTCTTTTGATCCATGATTCTGTCGACTGTTAGGAGATCACGGGTTCCTTTTGAGCAGACTGAACCCCAAACCCCCAACCACCTCCATGTTTTACTGAAGGGGTTAAATAGTCATTTTTGAAATGTTTGCAACTCGACGGCGCACATAAGTTCAGCGTTTGGGTAAGAAAATTTCAAATTTTGATTCATCGGTCCAAAGGACTAGTACCCAGTCCATTGCTGCCCAGTCCTTGAATTTTCCAGCAAACTCAAGTCTTTTTTGATGTTACCAGCTCTTGGCAGCAGCACAACCAATCAGACCATTTTCACACAGGCATCTGGAAATGGTCAATCTTGATACTTTAATCTCTTAACCCCTTTGCGCAGAATACAAATATTGCCATTTTTTCCTGTTATGCATGAGCCTTTTTAGGCTTTATAACTCAGTATTTGTGTCACAGAGAATCATTCCAGTGAAGAAAGACATTTGGAAATTCAATTCAAAAATTATTTAGGAATTAAATTTTGGAATTTACGGGCCTCTTATAGAAGAAAGTGGTGGTGTATGATCATCACTGCACACTTCTGTACTTTAAGTATAAGATGCTGTCTTCTGATCATAACATTGACATCACTAGTTGAACTAATGTTAGTGCATGGTACTGCATTGACAGTTTTGCTACAGTCACGTGCTTGCTTGTCAATGGGCCCCAAACATACACAGGCCTGGGCGCAACTGCACCCCTTACTTCCCCGTAATTTTCGCCACTGAGATGGTCCAATTTGAAGTTGAGAGAAAAGAAAACGTTACATTGAATATTAAATAGGAGAACAAGGCGAGCTGTGTTATCGTGTGTCATCCTAACGTGAAATTGACGCGCAGCTCCTTTTTCAGCATTCAACAACATGAATCAGCAGCACTCGCGCCTCACTTCCGACTCATTTTGCTTGAAGCCCACGCAGTTATGGTTGGGTTCTGTTCTATTATTTATTCAAATGTTTATACTGCTGTTTTGGTATTTACATTAGTTGCTGTTTGGGTTAGAAATATAGAATCAATACACAGTCAAATATCTCTGTGAAAATATGATAAAGCTTAAAATAAGTGAAGTTAAGAACAATTAGTTTGGAAAGATTTTTTATTTGCTAGGGTAGTATTGATCCCAGGACATGTAAAATGATTAATGCAAGTTATTTGGCATGCTGCAGTCATGAGCTGAACAATTGCCTTATAACCTAATGGATGGCACCTCACCTTGAAGAAGAGCCCAAATTGAATGTTCTAGACTGGGATAGTCTAAGAACCGACCTGAAATTGAACAGACCATTGACTGTGCTTTAGACTGAAGGCTGGGCAAAGCGTCACCAGGGCAGATAGTCTGGTGGCTGTCAAACTTCTAATATTCTTCAGTGATATTGATGCAAACTATTTGCACCCTAAACTGCTGAATATGGCCACTTTATTTGAGATTGCATTCATTTTTTAAATTTACAGTGGTCTCCTGAAAATTGTCCACCCATTGTGGATGAAAATTTGAACTAATTAACCTTTTATCGGGCAAGGAACCATATTTGGTAACTTCAGTGGGCATCCAAAGTGGCGCCCCCATGTGCCTCTCCGTGAGGCAGTAGACCAGCGGCGATTTCTCCCAGCCAATGAGAGAAAATCAGGCTATATCGCAGATGGTGACATCAGGGTGTTCGACCAATCAGCAATGGCCAAGAGCGTCTCAAACTTCTTTTCTTCTCCAGACCTCTCACAGTGCGGTTGTGTGTCCCCAGTCCCACTCACAAGGACCTAACATCAGAACTCACGAAAGAAAACTGATGAAAACTCACGCATTATAAAGTTGAAAAGGTTTGCTAAAAGTTGAGATAGGTGTTGTTTGTGTAGGATTTCTAGAAATCAGTGAAATTTTACGTGAAAAACAAATTTGGCAGTGAGGTCATATTTGATCATACGCCCTTTTCACCCAAGTCTAAAGCAAGTGATGGTAAGACTATTTATGGACATACGCCTGACGCACAGTACTTTTCTACAGTCAGCCTCTTAGGGTATTTTTTAGTGCCCTATAAAGGGTTAAAGGTGACAGTGGTTTAGCGTCTTGAAGATTTGTATCATGCAATTCCAGTGTACTGCAAAGCAAATCTGAAGTAAAAGTGTTTATTGTCCAAATAAATACAGAAAGCAATGTGTCTACAATATAATTGCATGTTTATAAATGCCAGGGGAGGAGAGCACTCATACTGCTTTGTTGCAGAGCTGAACTCTGAAGACTTTGCGTAGGTGTTAAAATGGCACCAAGGGCTCAGAGACCCGTCAGAATGTGGGTGTTCAGTCAAATAACCGACAGAAACTTGTGCTGATCTGCCCAGAGGCCACCTGTGTCAGTGGGAATTAAAAGGATGTGTTCAAGCTTTTTACACAATGAGTGTGAGGGCTGAACCATACCTGGGGTATTTGTATAGTCCCAAAACGGATCTTCTCTTTACCGGTGTCTTATTATTGGTCTCCACCTTTACCTAATATGACACCAACCTATACTGTCTTATACAGTTTAAAAGTGTATATCAAAGACTGAAAACCTGAGGGGTCAAAGTAGTCCTTATTTTAATGAAAAAGGGAATGGTAAAGAGTAGAAAGATTAAATTTAAAACTAAGGACAGATCAGCATGATGGGTCGCTTTAGACTCAAGCTATTTTCAACAAATGCATCACTGTAGATGGGTTTTTTTAAAATAAACGAAGTAACATAGGTAACTAATGGCTCACCTTAAGAATAGTTGGTTAATAGGCAGGAAAACTGTGATCTTTACAGTGCTATGAAAAATTATTTGCTCCCTTGCTGATTTCTTCTGTTTTTGCATATTTGTCACACTTAAATGTTTCAGGTCATTTAACTCATTTTAATATTAAAAGAAGACTACCTAAGTCAACACAAAATGCTATTTTCAAATTGTGATCTCATTCATTGAAGGAAAAAGCTGTCTGACCCTACCTGGCCCTATATGAAAGAGTAATTGCCCCCTTAGTCAGTAAATCAACCAATTAAACAAGGTAGAATTACTGCCAGCCCTGTTGAATCTAAACATCACTTCAATAGAACGTTTCTGCCAATGTAAATTGTCAAAAAGCATCACATGATGCCATGATTTAAAGAAACTCAAGACCAGGGGAGTTATTGACAGTTATGCGACTGGAAAGGGTTACAGTGCCATTTCTAGGGCTCTAGGACTCCAGCAAACCTTGGGGAGAGACTATCTACAACTTCAGGAAACTGTGGTAATGAACTTTTCGAGGAGTGGTCAAAAGAGAAACCAGCATAACATCTAAAGAACTGCAGGCCTCACTCGTCTTGGTTAAGGTCAGTATTCGAAATTCCACTAAAAAAACGGAGACTGGGCAAACATGGAATCCATGGGAGAGCTGTAGGGCAAAAGCCACGGCTGAACAAAAAGAACACAAAGGCTCATCTCACATTTGCTAAAAACCATCTTGATGACCCCGAGATCTTTGGGATTATAATCTGTGGGCTGATGAGTCAGAAGTGGAACTTTTTGGAATAGACGGGTCCCGTTACATCTGGTTTAAAGCTTTCACAGCATTTCCCAATTAGAATATCACACCAACAGTCCAACACGGTGGTGGTCTGGGGCTGCATTGCAGTTTCAAGACCTGGGCAGTGCGGCACAATTGATGCAACCGTGAACTCTGCTTTCTACTGGAAAATCCTGAAGGAGAATGTACAGTCGTCGGCTTGTGACCTAAAACCCAGGGGTAGTGGGGTTATGCGGCAATGATGTGAACCACACTACTAAGTCTACCTTTGAGTGGCTCAAGACACAAAATGAAGGTTCTGGAATGCTGTCGTCGAAGTCCTGACTTAAATGAGATTGGGATTCTCTGGTATGAATGTCAGCAGGCAGTTCATGCTCGAAAACCCTCCAATGTGACTGAATTTATACAATCCTGCGAAGAGGAGTTGGCCAAAATTCCTTCACAGCAATGTAAGACTTTTTGCTAGTTATTGCGAATGTTTGATTACAGTTATTGCTTCCAAGGGAGGCACAACCAGTTATCAGGTTTTGGGGAGCAATTGTTTTTTCACGTGCGTCACAGGCTGTGAATAACTCTCTATTTTCAATAACTTAATGATAATTTATCAGCTGCATTTTGTGTTTACTTGCATTGTCTTTGTTTAATATGAAAATTAGTTGGATGATCTGAAGCATTTGAATATGACAAATATGACAAATAAGCAAAAAATAGAAAAATTTGGGAAAGGGCACTGTACTTCGTGAACAATAAATGTGCCCTCCATATTTTTGGTACAAAGTGACTACATCTTTGAGAAAAAGTATTTAAGCTCCCTTTGTTATTTTTCAAACTCTGTTGAATGATAAACCTCTTGTTCTTTTGAACACTTTGAAAGGTGCGGGAAGATTGTGCACTGGCTATAAATATAGATTAATAAAGTAGATTTCTTTTTTTTCTCCAGTTGTGTTCCATTGATGTTTGTGTGGAAATCGCATAGTTAGAAGATTAGCTTTGACAGACCTTGAGCAGGTTAGAGTAGTCAGACGTCTCATCTTGCCTTGGTTTTGAGAGGTCAGAAGCAAAAACAATTCTTGGCTGTTGCTGTCAGCTTCAAGCTCCAGTAATATCAGAACAGCAAATATAAAATTTTGACATGACCACTGTCTTTTTCCATAAAACGCATTGTATGTGCAGTGCAGTATATGTATTTCTCTGTCAGTGACAGAGATGCATACTGTGTGCAAATTCTTTTAGGATCACTTTGTTAGCATGAGGGCCTCAGTAAAGCCCAGTTGAACAGCTCCCTCTGGTGGCTAAAAAACATACATTGTTATCTGGGTGAAAAATTGGAAACACCCACATGAATTGAATATTCAGTAACTGAAAATGCGTAGGCCAACATTTTTGTCTTAAAAACTGTTTCAATCACTGTTTGGATGCTTTCATACAATGTCTGAATTGTGTGTAGTGGGATATTGGCCCGTTCTTTAAGACAGACAGTCTCCAACTCTTTGAGGAATGAAGGAGATTGAATTCTGGTTTGCACTGTGGTCTGCACGATCAGATTTGCGCTCCCGAGCTTCCTATGAAAGTTGAATTGTTTAGATCTGCGATTATCCAGGCCATGAAAGGTGTTGGACTTCATTCTCATGTCTGCTGAGCCATTAGCTAATATTTAAACACTGCAAATGGATGCTTTATTCATTACCGTAAGTGTCACTGGGCTTGTGAAATGTTATTGTATTTTATGTCCATGAACAGCGATCTTTGGACCCATTGTTTACCATGAAATTCTTGCCCATATCATGACAGACTCAGCTCCATACTGTCCAGGTAGCAACAGTTATTGTGGATTGCATGCTTCCGTTGGCTTTCTCCAAACAAACACTCATCCAGATCTGGTTGATTGACTCACTACACCATACATGTCTCCATTGTTCAGAGGTTCTTACACCATGTTTTGCATTTTTGTGCCAGATCTTTGGATGCTAGTGGTTTTTCATTTGTGACCCTGGCCTAAATACCAGCTTTCTCAAGATCACAATGTTATGTTTTTGTAGAGACCAGTTCATATCCACCTTATTCCTGAGGGTGCTACTGTAGATATGATGAGGGGTGCAACTTCCGGCGGAAGTAGTTTTTAGCGACTGGCTAGTCAAGAACAGCGGCGTTTCTTTCAGTTAACTTAGCGATTACAGCTCATTTTTTTTTAACAAATTAACTTTCTTTTCTTAAAATGTCCCTTCAGAGCTCCGGCACCTATTGTGCTGTTCGAGGCTGAACTAACAACCAGAGGAGGCCAAATTTATGGTTTGATCAACAGTGTTTTGAACACGCACACAAAAAATAGGGGATTGTCCTTGTGTTCAGCGAAATGGTTTCCATCGCCTACCTACAGAAGAGGAAGCCAGAATTTGGCTGAAAACCTGAATTTGAAAAGACCCCCGAAAACATTAGGTGCTCATTTCATTATGTCGACAAACAACGATTCCTACTTTATGGCTAGGCTCAGACAGACCGCCGCAGAGGAGAGGCCGGGTCCTCAGAGGCATTTTGACAGCAGTACCAGGAGAGCACAATGTATGATTTCACGTGTAGGGAGGACAGAAAATTGTTGTATTCGTCCGGTAATGCCAGTCAGTGTAACTAATGTTTCGTCCTGTGCAGTTTAAGATGAGGCTGTAGAAGTAGCAATAGTCCACTACAATTTGAAAATAGCCTACTCTGTTCCAAACAATAGTCTAGCACTCCAAACCTCATTTCACTAAAATTAAAAGTATGTGAAAAATGGATTCACTTTGTGTTTTACATGTTATAGTATTGGATTAGCTAGCAACTTAATACCGTATAATGTAGTTGGCTGGAGTAGAGCTAATTTGACTCGTACTGTCGGATGGCTTAATTTACTCTGTATAACAATCCATTTCGTTTCATATGTAGAGCAATATTTACTGCTGAAATATAGTGTTTCCTTCATAAATATTCTCAGAAAGTACTTGTATATCTGTTTTGAGATACATAAGGTCGTATACTACCTCCTTTAACAAAACGCGACTGACCTTGTTGCTGTGGAAGTACTGCATACGCTTCGGAGCTTTGTAGATTGTCTGTGGCAACGGAGTCACTAATGTAGCCAAATGCGCTAGTGTGGCCACTGCTTCAGGTTATCTCCCATTCTTCGATAGTAGAAGGCAGCGGTATCGTAACTTTATCCCGTCTGAGGGCTAAAAGGTGATGTTCCCTCATATATTATTTTCCAATCGCTTAAAAAAATAGGATTCGCGTGAGCCGCTACCATAGTAAACAGCTCAGTGACAGGATGCAGCGGAAGTTACGCCCAATATTCGCACAAGGGATCATGGGACGTGGGAATAAGGTGGATAGGAATTAATTTAACTGTGTGGTGATTTTTCCTCTTGGAGCTGCAGTTCTGTGATGCGCAGTGGTTTCCAGCCCAGTTCCAGGAGCACCTCCATCCTGTAGGCTTTTATTTAGTCACCTGAGTCAGCTACTTATCTCATAGAAATCTGCAACAGGGAAATGAGGTGTGCGTTGCTTTGGTCAGAGCGAAAACCTTATGGATGGTAGCTCTCCAGGAACATGTTTGGAGACCACTGGTTCGTTCACCAAGTATCCGTCCGGAGCTTTATTTATTTATTTATTTATTTTTTTTGGAGTTGAGCATATATTGTCATAATTTTTTACTGTTCTTCTTGTCACCTTAAATAATTTTTCTGTTTTCAAGATCAATGCACTTCCAATTCAGGCGTATCTATTTGAAACTCTTTAATATCCTCATCTTGCTATAGAGATTGACTGTGAAAAGTGCTGTTGGTTAGACCATTTTTAAGTTACACTTATTGCTAATTATTATTGAAATTATGCGAAGTCACCTTTGTACATTCTTTTGTAATTTTGGTTGAGATACTTCAAAATTAAAGCCATTTTTCAGAAGTGTTTCTGATATTTTGACCATGGATAGGCTAGCTGTTATTATGCACCTGAAGATTATATTCATAATGCGCCTTTCCAGTGAAGTTGCGTTTGGGTGGTCAGTTCTTATTTAAAACCTTACAGCTCATTAGCTTTGTGTTGAGCAGGTCCCAAAGTGCAACATCATCTTTTCTCCTCTGTTTGACTGACTGATTTGCTATAAAAAGCTGAGCCCCTTCAAAAAAATTAATAAAAAATAATAAAACAATGAAAATAATTTTATTAAAAGAAGAAACAAAATCTGACTGCAGCCAATACATTTGGTCCCAAATATGTCCTTTACAATGTTCCCTTTGCATAATCCTACAAATACCTTACCAGATCAAGGATTAAATGGATTGACGCAAGAGAAAAGGTGTTGATTTATGACACGATCTGGTGATTTAATGCTTTTGTGTTTTATGTGAATCTTTTGTGTTTTAAATGGCTATGAATTCCCCTTAATTATTGTTTTGCCTTAGAATTTTTTTGTTTTAAATAGTCGGCAGCCTAGATCTGAACAAAGATTATCTTGCCATGTTTCAACAAAAAAGCAATACACTGAGTGAATTCCTTGTAGGAAGTATTGATGGAATCTAATGTGTGAAAATTAAACTCATGAATCGGAGATGTTATGACTTCTTAGATTTCATGTTATTCGTTGATATAGGTTTGACCAAGTCTATGTAGCCTTGACTCATTGCAAAACAGCACAATGTTGAACTTGCACTAAATGGTGGTACCCTATTCAAACTGTACAACTGTATTAATTAGTTTCTGCAAGCGGTTATTGCATTTAGTGACTTGGGCAGCTTGACAGTGTATGTACAGTATGCTGTGGGAACGGCTTGCTGTTCTGGAAACAAGCCAAGCTGCCATTACTCAGAGAACACACAACATAATGAGACTTCATTCTCCAAATAAACACAAATCAATGATCCAGAGCCTGGCCTAACCACCCACAACAACAGGATATGAAATCAAAATTCAGGAGAGTATCATGAATCAGAATCCTTGATCACAGAGTACCTTGGGCAGATGTGAGTAGTAAATAATCCAGCCTGATAATTGACCCAATAATTGTAAGAAAGGCTGAATCCGAGGCTGCTGTCCCCTCGAGCCGTACAGAGCACATAGCCACGGCTCATCGCATCTTAATGCTCCAGTGAGCTCCTGAGATTTGCATCCTCACCGCCTGCCTTTGTGTCTTCTCACCCCCCCCCCCCGCCCCCTTACAGGAGAAACGCATCGCTTCCCTGGACGCCGCGAATGCCCGGCTAATGAGCGCGCTCACGCAGCTGAAGGAGCGCTACAGCATGCAGACGCGCAACGGCATCTCCCCCACCAATCCCACCAAGCTGCAGATCACGGAGAACGGAGAGTTCAGGAACAGCAGCAACTGCTAGTGCGGGGGGGCGGAGCCCAGAGAAGAATGTGTTGTTGGATAGGACGATGGAGAACGAGCCCTTGGGTGAAGAACGATGGGGAAGGGGGGGGGGGGGTGGGTGGTGCCAAGTCTGCGGGTGGCGCAGTGCCATTTCCGGATGCCTTGGTGACGGCTCGTACAGACCGACCTGCGGAGATGGATGGGCTTTGGATGCGGAGGGAGCGGGTAAGGAGCGGAGAACCTGTTGGTGCTGTTGGTTGACGGACTCTGAGAAAAACCTCTTTGTTTTCAGAGGAAGTGCTAATTTTAATTACACATTTCTGGACTCAGGAGGGTTGGGAGACGGGACGGCATAGTGCTTTCCTGTAAGACGGGGAGCTTGTTTTTGGGGTGACAACCGATCAGCGCCCAAACAACAGACAGAGTCCTCAGAGAGTGGAAAGCAAGAGGGATTGAGGACATTCTTAACTCTGAAATCAAGCTTGTGACAAACCACTATATTTACATAAGTGTCTGCCAGTGTTCACACCGGTCTGCTTCAGTACCAGTACTTTTCTGTTCAGTCAGGAGTACGTTGAGTTTTTAAGTATACTTTAATATAAGCATTTTTGGAGCCAAATTTTATTTCAATGTATTCTTTTTTACCAACTGAAGCTTCTGGTGTGTTTCCAATCAAGCTGTATGACCCATTCCATTTCACTTCCAGGGGTTTTTTCCAAAAGGCCTGCGCCGTAGCTCTCTGTATTGCACTTTTCGGAAGTGTCGGAAGCATGTAGCAAAGCCTTAACACACTTCAAACATAGTGCCATTGTTCTTGCACCCTCAATAAGCAAAAGGGCACAATTTAGTCTCGTCTTTTCTAACCTGTGGTCACGTCACCCGTTGACCTGTTTCTCGCATCTCAAGATCAGTACAAGCGTTTGTATTTAAGTGTTTTCCTGTGCTGGGATTCTCTGTGCTCAGTATTGGCTGTTGGGTTGGAGGTGTACACTTCAGAGGCATGTCAAAGGGAATGGAGTGAGGTTGGGATGCACATTAGTTGCATCAATAGAAATCTGTGAAGCACTCGATGAGAGCTGATTTTACCTTATTACAGTGGCCCAGACATGGTCACAAGGTGTGGGGGGCGGAGCCTCACAGTCGGGAGTGCACGTGTGCCGAGTAGTAGCAGTGCAGGGCGTGCGCTACCCCCCCGACGCAGGGAGCAGCTGGTGATGGGGGAAGGATAAGGGTGAAAGCGGGAGGGACCTTTCAAAAGGCAACGTTTAGCCTCGCTGTCCGTGATGACAGCAGCCCACAAATTGTCCTGACAGATCTGCTGCCAAAGCATCCATTATGGAAGCTTCCTTTAAGGTTTTAAAATGGGCGACACCAGAGTAGCATGTCGCTTCTGTGACTGGGGTGGATTTTGTCAGTCGGTATAATTGAATTTGAAAATAAAAACCTTCATTTTTTTTATGGCATGTTAGTCCCTGGCCCTGTGCATGTAGCACTTCACTCTCTGACAGTGGGTGCAGAAAGCTGTGAAGTTGTTTGTAAAGAATTTGTTCCTGTGTTGTAAAAAAGCGAACTGGTCTTACTAGGCACTGGCAGTGGAACAGCCCCACAAAGAGAGTGCAGTTTTCAAAAACTATTTATTCTGTCACCTTTCCATATATGTCCATTGCCATTTAGTTGCCAGTAGCCCAGGCATTTTAAGCCATTGAAACGTGCAGCACGAGCTATGAAAAACCAAGAAAGTGGCTCAGTGATTAAGTTTAAAAATACACTGGACTGGTAGCATTATCACACGTATGCACAGATAAAGAAGACAAGTATAAATCATGTTTCTCCTTTTGCCAATTCTTAGCATGCTGTATTAAATGCTAAAATGTTAGTGTCAAGCCAAAATTTACTTTTGATTGCTAAGAAGGAAATGTATTTTCCTGCTGACTATCCCTACCCAAGGCTTGTTATGGTGTAGTCATTTTGACACTGTCAGATTCCCATATTACTTATGGTGTGAATTTAATACTCAACTTTTAATGCAGTAAGAAATCAGAATTCTTACAAAGGGAACTTTGCCTAAATGTGATTTCCATGACAATTTGAATAAGGTGCCACCCTCAAAACATGAGGTAGTACATCAAATGAAATAATATTCTACAAAACTCCAGCTGATCTATCAGAGTACAAAGTGACTATTATGCAGTAGGACTACAACCTACTTTTACTTTTCTGTCGGGCAACTAGGCGCATGACCGACCAGTAACGTCAGTGCATGTTTTTAAGAGATCCCATTGCCATTTATTTTCATGCTGTCATTGATCAGTGACACAGAGGATACATAATGTGCTTTTATACATGGAATTGTGTCAACGTTTAAGCTCTACAAATGCACTTTTATTTATTTCAACTTTTATTTTATTTTAACATTATAATTTCAATGTACCAGTAATGACGGTGTGGAGATAACAACACCGGTGTTGGCTCATATGCCGCATGCCACTGGTTTAACCAAACACTGCGACAAGCCTACTCCACCCCCATTTACCCACACCAAGCATTTCAACATTCTATATTTTGTATATTTTTGTATCCTTTTTAACTGTAAAATATGTTTTTTTTTGCATGTTTCATGCTCAGTGCTATGGGTGGTGGACTGGTGGCACAAAATATATGATTTGGTTTTAGTTGCCAATGATAAGGAAGAGCAACTTCCGCTATATTATTTGCTGCATACTTAAATATAAGATGAGTGTATTACGAGGCGCTGTGCCTCAGATATGTAAATAAAAAGTACACAATATTTTTACCTAATGTTATATGAGAGCCCTCTTTTTGTAAATGTTCCCTGTGTTTAACTCTACTGTAACTGACATCACAAGAATATTGTAAATATATTGTTTTGTTTTCTTTTGGTGCAGCTTCTTTTCACAGTTCCAGCTTTCGATATTACTGCTGCTTCAGTCTGTTGGCAATCTGTTTTTTCAAAGGAAAACACTGAAAAGAAAAAGCTAAGGAAAGGAAAAGCTGTTTGTAATGAGAGATGAACCAGAGTGAGGGGGAGTAGGCCTTGAGTCCTTCTCAGTCAGTAACACTTACATTTTACTCAGAAGGAGGCCTGAGCTTTAGAGAAACAAAAGCACAAACTCATTGCCCCCTCCTCACTGGCATACAAGCACGCTCTTTATCAAATCAGCTCTATGCACTTTTTAGTATGTTGATTTGTCCCGTTATGAAAGATGCTAGCTGGACAGTTAGTATTGTCTTTTGTTTGAAGAGGCTTCCTCAGAGTTTGTATAGCAGACAGGTACTTGTAGGGAAAACAATTTTTATGTCAGTGTTTTGCTTTGAAAACAAGACAATGCTGTGTACAGGTATCTTCAGAATCAGAATCTCCTATTGTGCCACTATCATTGGCAGGAGATGCTGCAGTGTCAAGTTCTGTGGTTATGTCTTCTTGCTGCCTGTGCAATTTTACCCTCTAATGGACTGAAATGCTTCAGATTTACCAGATCCAATTCCATCACGATCGCTGGGTCATTAGCGTACACACGCACATACACACACACACACGCACACACACACACACACACACACACACGCACGCACGCGCACACACACACATTGGCTTTATTTTGGAAATGAACATCCAATTTCAGGAAGAACAGTTTGATGCAGTGGGCATGTCCAAGTCATTTCACATTGTTTCTTGATTTAATGCAGACGAACAATCAGAAAAAAAAACAGTTGGATTGAATGTGATGGGAAGAGGCAGATATGAATCTTGTTTTGTTGCCGTTGTAAAATAGTGCGCCTCTCTGTTTGTCACCCAGTGAGCAATCCAAAAAAGTCACTAAATATAAATCTTAAGCCTACACTTGAAGTTTTGATTGGCTTTTCTGTCGGCATGAGATAGAATAAATCTTCCCTGCAATCTTTAGTCTGTGGTACAACCACATTTTGAGGATAAAATAAGATGGCTTTTTTCCAAGTTTTGCCATTGGAAATTTGAGGAGTGTCCCGCTAAAAGTACTTGAGTCACATTTTCACACACTGAGAGGTAAGGATGGGAAAATGTCTTATATAATTACCCAAGTCAATTTTCTCGATTATCTCAAAATGGACATCTTGTTACTTATGTATTTTTAGCACTGGGGTCATAAATAGCAGATTTTATGGATCTATTAGATTTTCAGACCCTTTTTCTCAAAATAGACATTTTGTGACTTAAGTACTTTTAGCACCAGGGTCTTAAATTTCAATGATGAAACAGGAATCATTCACATCTCCTCACTACTACATTTCTATCACATCAGTCCAATATGCGAAGAGAAGGGTGTAGCCTACAATATTGACATAGCAAGCTAAAGACCTTGAAGATATTTGCTCTGTTTCTTTGACCCCCCAATGTAAAACAATTCTTGTTTCTAAAAAAAATAATAATAAAAAGGTGTTTGTTTTATAATCTCTTCTAGAAACACTTTTGTAAGTATGTTGAAAGTAAAGTATTTGCTGGACTCTGCTTAAATTTACGATGGTGACAAAACAATAATGTACAGATAAAGTTGTTTGTGTTGAAAAAAATGTGGCTGTGCAATTTATGTACATTTGCAACTAGAATTATTAAAGTTTTATTTAGCTATTTTAAGCTTCTGCCTTGAGTGTTTTGTGATCTCCTTTCCTGTGCTCAGACAAGCAACTGAAGCTTTTGCACCGAACATTTTTATACTTTTCTAACAAACGAATACATCATTGTCCATTGTCTTTCCAACTCTCACGATCTTATGTTAGTGCCCAGTGGAATTTTTAGCACAGAGGGAAAAAAAAAAAAACAAAACCAAATCAATTTATCTTATTTGTTGTATAAAGATTTTCACATCAAACCAAATGGATAATACGAAAAAAGATCAGTCTTCAAAACATTCTCTCCTTTTTATTTTTTATCGTTTTGAACAAAAAGACTGGAATTATTGTGGTTGATTCCTCAGAGCGACATATTTTTCTTTGCCATTTTTTAAAAATACATTTTCAGTCATTTGTTTCACCATGGTGGTTGAATGAGAATGATTGTGGATATATCTGGACAGCGAGTAGATATCGATTTTTTTTTTTTTTTTTTTTTTTTTTGGCTTTTCACAAATGGGATATTTGATATGTTTTTATATTTACATGTTTTTATACTGAACTTTTTTTTTCTTCTTTCAAAATAAATCAATGGAATGACAATTTTTGTTGATTATTGAATATATCTCAGTTATTTTACTCAAGTATCAATACAAAAAAAATATATAGTTGTGAACAGAGGTGGCTGCTCAGCTGAAATCAGAGGAGGATAGAAAAATCCCTTTTAACCACTTACTTCTTAATGCATTGTTGTGACAATTAAATAGTAAGTAAAATTCAGAAAAAATTTTTATTCTCATTACAAAAAAGATGAACCACTCCACTAACTTGCACATTTGCTTTCAGCACATCCTGCTGCAGTGCATGCTATCTAACCCACACTTAGTGATTCTTTTTGTAAAATCACAATAAAGAAAATAAAGATAAGCAGTGAGTTTGCCCAATTGAATAAGTTGCTTTAAATACAATTTTGCATCAAAATTAAGCATTTTATTTCTCAACTTACTTTAATGAGGAGAACTGGCTGCACCTGACAGTGTTGAGTGTTTTCTGAGTTTAAGTAGCTTTGATTTAAATAATGAAAGACAGATTAAGACCAATCATTAGTTTAAAAATACTTATGTTTAGTTTTCAACTCACCGACCGACACTTGATGACAACTACCAAGGGCAGAATTGGATTTTAAGGAGAGGCACAGGCGAAAATGGAGATATCAGATTAGAGGGTCAAGTTTGTGTTGTTATGATATTTAGCTTCTATAAATAATTTAGTTTCATGAAATAAAGAGAGGAAAAAAAACTTGATATATTTATATGATCATTTCTAGTTCAAAAATGCACTCATAGAGTTACTATACATGACAAAGAGAGAGGAAAACTAGCATAAAATGCCTCAAAGTTTTTGGCCACCATGAGCCACTAGAAGAGTTTAAATTCGCACTGGAATAGATTATAAAAATGTGCATGAAAAGCATTCCCTAACACTGAAATTCGCCTGCCTCACAACAAGGTATAAGGCAGCACCCTCGCAGTAAAATTAGCAAATGACTTCCTCTTAAGGGAGCTGGTTCATCTTCATTTGAATCTGTCCTGCCCCTGGTTATAATCAATATCACAGTTTCATTTGGCGCATTAATGATGCAGTATTAGCAATGCACCAAATGCAGTTACTACCTCACCCTCCTGCCTGTCATGCACGTAGGGACCAGGGTGGGAAAATAACTTTTTAATATGTGAACATCGAACAGCCACTGACAGAAATGTTCAGATTCACCGGCCACTCAACAGTAAATCATTATATTGTGTCTGAAATCTACCGGCTACTTTCATACACACTAATAGCAGCATTTGGCTGTTGGCTGGTTCTAATTTCCCACCGTGTAAGGGATACAAATAAACATTCACACAATATCAGGATTACAATGTGAAATATTATTATAGCATCATTATCATAGTTAATTAATGTTATAATATTTGTTAAAAATTTCATCAACAATGTTCTCCAACATCATGGGTGGCCGCTAAACAGATTCATAACGGAAAATAATAGTAACTAGACTGCCAGCAGGTTTTAATCCACTAGTACTTATAATCAGCTGCAGAATCCGGATCTGTATCCGGACTGGTCTGGATTTAATTTAATCACCTCTTCCCATTCATACAGTCCTACTTCCCATAAAATTTGGTAATCCACAGAATAGATTTTGAGTAATCCTGCTGACAAACACACATTACATTACATTACATTTATTTAGCAGACACCTTTATCCAAAGCAACTTACAGCAAGTGCATACAGTTAGGTCACTGACACTGTAGCCCAACAGACTGGACAAGGTACAATTCATAGTGAGCATTAGTCACTTGAAGTAATGAACATGTATAGCACAGGCTATACAGAGGGCAATAGCATGCAGAGAGAAGAAAAGTAAAGCAAATGGAAACAAATGGAAAATGGATTTTTTTTTTAAAATAAAGCGGGGGGGGTTCTGGTCAGATACTGTCTAAACAAGTGAGTCTTTATGTTACGACCGAAGAGCGGCAGGGATGGAGCAGTTCGTAGGGTGATGGGGAGGTCATTCCACCACTTGGGAGCAAGATAGGAGAAGCTGAGTGATCTGGTAGCACAACTAGCTCTCCGACCCAGGGCAGGGGGATGAAGTCGTCCTGCTGCTGCAGAATGCAGTGGCCTAGCAGGTAGGATAGGATAGATAGGATGATCATCTCTTGCAGATGGAAGGGGGCCGTCTTGTTTGCTGCAGCATAGGCCAGAGTCAGGACATTGAATAGGAGAAATCTGCAGGACAATGTTATAGCTGCGACGTGCTTCTTGAAGTCCAATTGGTTGTCTAGGACACCCCCCAGGTTCTTCGCTGAGCAGGTAGCAGCTACTGCAATGCCATCAACCGTGATGGCAAGCTGTTGTGGAGTGGATGTTCGGTGCGGGATGAAGAGGAGCTCTGTCTTCTCAGGGTTGAACTTCAGATGATGTCTGGCCATCCAAGTAGAGATGTCTGCCAGGCATGCTGATATTCTTCCCTGGACCGGTGTGTTGGGAGGAAAAGAGAGGAAAAGTTGAGTGTCATCAGCATAACAGTGGTAAAAGAAACCATGGGATTTGTTAACCGAGCCAAGAGACTTCATATAAATAGAGAACAGCAGGGGCCCGAGGACAGATCCCTGAGGGACGCTGGTAGTAAGGGGCTGGGAGGAAGAGACAGATCCCATCCAGGACACCTGGTATGTCCTGCCAGCCAGATATGAAACAAACCAGGAGAGAGCAGTCTCAGAAACTCCCAGCTCTGCCAGAGTGGAGATCAGGAGTTGGTGGTTGACGGTGTCGAAAGCAGCAAACAGGTCTAGAAGAATCAGGATAGAGGAAAGTGACGAAGCACAAGCAGCAGTGAGTGCATCCTTCACAGACTGAAGAGCAGACTCAGCTCAGAAGTCAGACTGGTGGGGATCGAGGAGGTGATTCTGTTAAAGAAAAGATGATAATTGATTGAATACAGCACGCTCCAGAGTTTTAGACAGGAATTATAGTAATGAAACAGGACGATAATTATTGACATCAGAAGGGTCTAAGGATGGTTTTTGGAAGAGCGGTGTAGTATGTGCCATTTTAAACACAGAAGGAAAATGACCACAAGCAAGGGAACGGTTGATAATGGTAGACAAAAAAGAACAAGCTCATTGGATATTGATTGCAGAACAGGAAATGGGATGGGGTCAAGTGCACAGGTTGTCGCACACACACACACACACACACACACACACATACAACTGATTGCAATACCTCCTGGCAGAGGTAATAACAAATACTGGCTTATGGCAAATTTTAAGGCAACCATTATCATTTAGCATGATTTTATTTATTTTTTAATTAAATTAAGTCCAAAGCACAATCCAGATAAAATTACTTTTAATTGGATATTTAAATAATGCTCAGCAATGCTTTTCAGAAAGGAACTTCATTTTGGATAATAAATGTGGGACTCATTCAACATACCTGATATAAATGCATGTTTTTATCTGATTATTAGTTCTTCACCTTTTTAAATTATTGCGACTAGACCTCATAGGCCTACTTTAAGCCTGCAAAAACCTTGGTGATTGCTTTTGCAACTCAGCAACTGGGCAAAACATTCTTAGGAAAATATAAACCGTTTAAAATTATAAGAAACAAAAAGGAGCGCATACCACATAAAATTCAGACTGTTAAATGGAATTGTGTACTTCTTCATCTTCATTCTTAGATTGTCATACATTGTGTATTATATGAAATTTAACGGTGCAGTTAAATGCATCACAACTGTAAAAACTAAGGTAGGGCTAAGTTTCTGATTTACGCATCAAATAATATGCATGTAAAATAGAGCAGCAACCCAGTTTTGGACCATTTATAGACTCATTTTCATTTAAAAGTCTGTTGGATTTCTTTTTCATGATAGTCCCTATCATGTCAGCCTCCCTACTAAAAGTGAGAAAATCTGACAATATCATGATAAATCCCTCATTAAAGTGAAACAAAAATATTTAAGTAGGTAAATATAACTTATAGCGAAATACTGAGGAATGATAAACGTAACCTATACAGAAGGTTGGTTTTGCCTTGGTTGAATGGCATAATGACCATAAGCAGTGTTGACTGATTCTCAGGAATGCCCAGTGTACACATCAAACATGATTGCAACATTTCCCATTCCCAGATCCCTTGTATTTTCAATTGGAGATGACAGGTCATCTCCAAGCTTACAAGTGAAAGGCTATTCATAGTACATACAGTTAAATGGAGGCTCTTGCAATGCTACGCAATTTTGTTAAGCTTGGTGTGTTCTGTGGTCTTTCCTCTTGACGTTAAAAAAGTTTATAGCTGCATTCTAAGCGACCTGGAAAATCTGCCCCATAACCTTCTGGTTCATGGTTTGTGGAAAATTGGTCAATCAGGAAAGGTGTGAACTGATATTCTGTACTATACGATATGCTGTATGACTATACAATGTTTAAGGCTGGGGAACGACAACTGAAATAAGGACAGAGTGATACTAAGCGTGACTGTGCAGTGATTAACATGGCAAACATATTGCTATATATAGCTGAAACCTTAGCCGGACAAAGCAATCCTATTTGTTTTGAATTATAATTCATCTTGAAGAATTAGTTCTGTATCAGTGGAACTATATCATGTCCCTCAATTAAATTGCATTCCATCACAACACAGAGGCATTTTTTCCACAAATATTTTCTTTTTTGGAATACAATTAGCATTCCATTCATCTGTTCAGCCCCACAGTTTTACCAAGCACATAGTGATAGCCTTGGGGCAAGAAAAATGAATCTGAAACAAGAAGTGGAAAAAATTACGGCTTTCATTTGATGGCCATAGAGAAAGAGAAGAAGATGGCGCAAGTCCTGGAGAAAGACTGAGTGAATAATGCACTCTGCTCTGCCAGGCTGACCTAGATACAGCATAATTGTTATTCCCCACAGCGTTGAATAGAGAGCTGAGGAAGAGAGGGAGGGAGGTAGGGAGAGGGGGAGAGAGAATCTGAACGGGCTGAGACACTTTCAAAAAATGAGGGAGGCTCACTGAAAAATGCAACATCTAGACAGCCATCATCTGAAAATGTGGGGGTAAAATATACTTACTGTGATTCAGCCAGGGGGGAAACCATCTCTCTTACATTGTCATCAGTTTTGTTCATTTTCATTTTCATCTAAGCTTAGCGTATTAAAATGTCCCATTTCTTTAAATGTCCAAAAGAAAGCATTAGCCTATGGGCTGGAAAAAGCCATAAACCTAATGTAATCAGATAAACCATTCCGTCTGGTTCAGTAGATGTTCAGGTAATAGATGAAGAAGCTCTCTTGTCAATGTAGCATTCACAATTGCACTGAAAGCCCAGTAATGTGCCTTTAGGCTTGTTTGCTTTCATACGTGGATAATTCACCTGCTACTCACACACATACATGCACATGTCACCAGGCAAGTATGAGACTGCAACTGTCCCGACATTCACCACTGATCTGTTTCATTTCTCATTATTGTGATTCCCTATTTCTGATCAATATCGTGACAGCCCATCAGGATCTGGCACAATTATATTATCTTTAATAAAACTACTCAAAGATAATATTTCAGAAAGTGACCTTGATATTTTGTCCATGGTTGTTTTTGTCCTTGTGTGTAACAGACATGACAGTGTCAGAAGAACGAGAGCATTTTGCCTAGTAATCCATGTATGCACATTGCTGATATTAAGACATTAAAGCAGCGATGAGACTGTGATCTGACTTTATACCAGATATCAGCCAGTCAGAACACAAGCGTGTTTGTCTGAATCTAAATAACAATATGGCAATTATTTCAAGCTTGTTTGACATTTTATTCATTAGAATTTTACTTTTGTATTCTGGGACAATATCTGTATGTATTGTATTGAATTGAGATGGCAAGGTCTCATGAGAGTTCACAAAATAATGCACCATACCATGTTCATAACCAATGTTAATTAAAAAAAAATACAATAAAATAAAAACAGTCAACAGGAGATAATTCTCACCACATCCTACAGTTCAGTTCTGCATATTGGATACTCCATGGAACAACCAATATTCATGCAAAAAAAAAAAAATCCTTTGGATACTGACATTTAACAATAGTGCCCAATAGATTACATATGTGCTTTTGTGTTTGAGAGCACATTATGAAGATGCAGCATAGAAAGGTTTGATTTATTATGTAAAACAAAAAAAGCTAACTTGTAGCTCCTTTTAAGGAGCCTCTCATTTCAATGACAGGTTTCATCCTCCGGAAAAGCAGCTGGCCATCTGTATTGTCTAGTGTTCTGAGTCAACAACCCGGAAATGAAATGACAGATGGCAGACAGCACTGAGTACATTTTAATGGGCTGACCAAGGTCATAGGTAAGTTAATCCATTCAACCCTCCCATTTGAAATATATATATATACTTTTTCAGACAAATACATAATGAATGCATCAATTAATATGATTTAAGCAAACGTGGCTTGCATCTTTTCATGGTACAGTGTCCATGAGCGTACAAGGAACTGTTTTTTGCTTTTATAATTTTCTGCTTTTTCATTGATTTAGTTGTATCATATTTACATAAGCGGGGATCACCTGGCCCAGTGTAGCAGGGCATTTTCTTCATTAACAAAAGATCCTCTTGGAGATACACTGAAGCTGTCCTCGAGTAGACATTCTAGATGTGTAGCAGAATAATGATGCCCAATCCTGTAACATGCCTTAAACAAAGAAAATTATTAGCTTTGGCCCAAAACCCATATGGAAAGAATCTATCTGAACATATATGTGCATATATGCAACCTATATGCCGCACATATGCAGCATATATGCCGCATATAGGCCAAATTCAGGTACATATATGTGCTTATAGAGGGCATATAGGTCTCCTATAAAGCTTATATGCCCAGTGGCAGGTTCTGTTTGTCATACCTATTGTATAGCTCATATCTCACTTTTGCAACTGTCATACATGATGCCTAGCTCATATTTTTATTATCAAGGTAATATCTGCATATTAGTTCAAAGTCCCTGACAGAAATAACTTATTAATTGCATGTGAACATGTGAAACTGGCTTCACATTTGATCCTAAATACATGTTGACATGTGACAACGGCATGTTATGTGTAAACCAGTCATTATTAACTATGGCATGTGAGAGGAGACAAAAAGCTATGATATCAACACAAATATCTAATACTGTTTGTTACATTTTTTTCCTGAAACATTAACAATAACAAGGTCATCAATTCTTTCTTGACCATACTTATTTCCATTCTATGAAGATTGAGTTGTGTATTGTGGAAGAGAAGGAAATGTATAAAAACAAAATGGTTTGATTATGTTTATTTCATCAATTAAGCATTTTTTCCAAGTTTAAGTCACTGCCAGATTCACCACATTAGATCAAATTGGATTCACATCATTACAGCTCATACACATCCACTGAAAGGTTACACACAACACCGTTACATCCACCAAATGCAATGTTTTCTATCTTGTCTGTAATGCAGTTTCTAGATGAATATGGCTCAGAGGTCCTTAGTCTAAATGTAGCAAAATAAAACAAAAATAACAAAAAAAAGTACACAGAAGAACATACATTCAAGTAAACATGCCTTTCAAAAGTCATTTTCATCCCCACATCTATTTGAGCATTTCACTGTGGTTAATGAATTTGAAGACAAAGTCTACATTTCTGTTCACAGTTTTAATGAACAGACACTTGTCTTTTATCTGAGATGCTTGTATAGCAACTAAAGGTCCCAGACTTTTTCCTACAGGGATGAAATAACAAGGATCCTTAAATTCCCACACGGAAAGAACCTATATAAACATATAGGTTTTAATCTCCGCCTTGTATCAACCAGCAGTGGTCGGAAGCTCTTCTCAGAAGTAGCGCGCAATTGGCCAATGCGCTACAGGGATGCAAATTGTTAAGGGCCTGTTGGGAAGGGTTATGTAGATTAGAGTTCCCCTAGGCGCGTCCTGTTGGCTAGACAGGCGCTCATATATAAGATTCTGACCACAACAACTATGAAGTATCTTCCTCCCTCATTCTGAGCTTATGAAGTTTTGCCTAGTTAAGGTATGGACAGCAGTTGCTAACGGTTGCAGGCTGCGTATACTCTATTGAATTGTCAAGAGGGGGCCGCATATGCGAATAAGCCTAAGAACTTGAACATAGTTTCCTAATTGGATATCCCAGATTCGGGTGGGATTGGAAATGCCAAATAAAAAAAAAAAAAGTGACTTTTAATTGGCTTTTTTCATATATTATAGGTACATATAGGTGCATATAGGTACATATATGTACCTATAATATATGAAAACGGCCAATTTTATGTATGTGGCATATATGCGAAACCTATTTCTGGCCCTATATTAAAACCTATATGTTTATATAGGTTCTTTCCGTGTGGGAAGACTCAGTTCAGTTTACTGCGCCCTGAAAATGCTTAAAAATCATTAGAGATTTTAACTCATGACACGCAATATTTATAGATTGTATATTCCCAGAATACCTATCCCCAGAATGTATCTTTGATAACCCACAAAGTATGATATGAGGGGAGGTTACAGAATTTTGTCCACAACAAAAGCTTGGTGTGTTTGTAAGGGAAATGGCAGAACATTTTAAGACAATTTATGGAAAGCTTTCAAAATGCATGATGAAAATCGTAGCAACTCAGTCTGAAATTAACAGTTTTGTCATTTTTGAAGCTAAAAGATCAAATTATGGAAATAACACCAGGAACTTGTGAGTATTTAGATCTGCCCAGTTTGAAGACCCATTGTACTTTAGTTTGATCAAATGGCTTCAGAGAAAGGTAAGTTGGGAAAATACATTACTGCATTACTGCTTTAAAATAAACCATGGAGACTTCTTTGAACTACCATTTCTCCGTTTGTATTCAATACTTTCAATCGATTGTGGGCCAAGTTAGAAGTCAAGTTATGAGAATTTAGTTGGTGTGTTTTTATGTTTTTTTAATGTTTTTTTCAAGATCGGCTTGCAATGGACAACAATTCTCTGAGTCTCTATTTTCTACCAAGCAGCGTTACAGGAAGGATATTGCAAAATATCTATCGGATAGGTTTCAATAACCTTAAAATACTTCATCCATCCATTATCCATACCATTTCTTCCTCACTGGGGTTGGTGGAGCCTATCCTAGCTGACTATAGGTGAATGACAGGGACACAACCAGGACAGCTCGCCAATCCACCACAGTGCGCACACACTATTCACACACTTTTCCCTCACACACTCATGCCTAAGGGCAATTTAGTCTCCAATTAGCCTAACATGCATATCTTTGGTCTGTGGGAGGAAACCACAAAACTCAGAGGATAAAATACTTCAACTTTGCTGAAATTTAGTGTAATTTGTGCATTATCACTGTGTTTAATCAGTTTTCAATAAAAATAAATGTTGACATTTTTTAACGCCCAGATTGTGTTGAGCGTCATATTACAAATTTGCCCATTTTTCCCCCTATCCTTCTCCCTTATTTTCTCAGGGGGTGTCATTTTCTTTCACACTTTTCGGTTTTTATAGTTCTTACCCCTTGCTGAATAACAGAATCAATAATAATGATAATATCGATAAATATTTATTTTCTTTACCCAATTCTGTGTTGTTTTTTTCTTACTATATTTTAGCTGATATAAAAATATTATCAAATAGTATAAACATTTTACCTCATTAAATTGTATAATGCCAGCCAAAGTGTAGCCTATTACACATAGGGCTCTAAATTCGTTGACCAGGCGAAGGCGCGGCGAATGGGGGGAGCGCCGCGCCAACGGGGTGTATCCAGGCGCATTTTTCAATTTCCTGCCTGCAGCAGCCCGGCGCAAGTACTCCTCTGTCCCGCCTCCGTCCCTCCTGCTGGCGCAAGTGGCAAAGAGGGAGGAGAGAAGGCGTGAGTGGGTTTAACACAGCCGAGTCAAATCTTCACCAATCAAATGAGCTTCTCTCCTCACCTTTAAAAGCGCCGTGAGCGAGGCGCAGTGCAAATTTCGTTCACATGGATGAAGTAGGACACAGCAGCAACACCAGACAGCCAAACTTCAGCCAGGAGGAAACTGATGTTCTGGTTCGGGAGGTTCAAGCTTGCAGTGGCTGAATATATGGTCACGCGAACAGACCTCCACGGGCTGATGATGCAAAAGCGGCCGCGGAATTCTAAACCCCCCTAGAAAACGCAGCTGCCGCTTTTTTCATGGCAGTGCAAATGTGAGGCCATTTCATAATATTGTGCGATTATAAAGAGGGAATCAACAATATATTGTTTTTGAACGAATGAATAAAAAATTGCCAACAAATACATGTGAATTTATTACGTACTATAATTAATAATACTGACAAACACGTTATATGAGAAAACAGCAACTTCTTGAGTCAACATTTGCCCAATTGCGTAGCCCTACTGCAACCAGAACGAATCCGACAAGGGGTGCACTTGACAGCTGTGTAAGCCTATAGACTACCTTTAGTAGGCTAATAGTACACGAGAATAAAAGTAATGAAAATAATAATGTTTAGATAAATGTACCCCAGATCAGGCTGTGTTTCTAAAGCCGCGTTCACACTGGACGCGAAACGAATTTTCCGCACGATAAATTACATTCAAAGTCAATGCAAAGACACGAACACACGCGAAAGCGTGTGTATCAAGCGTCTTTGCATTGACTTTTCAAAAATCTGTCGTCTGCGAAAAAATTCATTTCGCATCCGGTGTGAAAACAGCTGAAGGACACATACCCACATAGCCTACAGACGCACTCACGCGCCCACATGCACACACCTCTCTCTCACTCTCTCTCGCTCTCTCTCTCTCTCGTACGTTGCAGACAGGGGTATTTGCGATCAAAGCCACAGCCGCAAAAAAAAAAGCGGCTACGGCGCTCAAAGTAATTTAATATCAATACTCACTTACGTTTTATAACAGAAGTTCAAAACTTTGATATAACATAGAACACACATATTTAGAAAAAGTCATGGACGGATGGACTCATATCTTTTACTGACATGAAATACCATGCATTAGCCTACTAACATCAGTGCCGCATAAAAAGCGGCAGCCATGGTTCTAGTGTTAAGGACAGAGCTGTGCAGCCAAGTGGTCTCTTCTCTCCCGCGCACGCTGCTGCTCTCCCTGCTGATACGGCACATGCAGTTCGGCCACTCTCTGTCTCAAGTCCTGTAATGTCTCCTGCGTGAGGTCTAAGTGAGATCCATGGCGTACAGCTATGTTGTGTAGCACGCAATATGCCACAGAGAATGCACTGACACTGAGGGCTGTCAGGTCGAGTTTTTATTACTCATGCCAACCGTTTTGATCTGACATCAGGACAATCGATATAGATTCTATAATTAATGTGCTGATTCAGATAGTTACATCAAATAGTGGTTGCTGTAATTATTTATTGCATTGAAATGTGCCTGACATTCTGGAAACCTGCCTGTGAGGTTTCGGTGATGTGTGCGCACTGTACGCCGGTCAGCCAAATTACCACTGCACAGAAAGTAAACCAGGTTGGAGCTGGTGAGCGCTCTACGTACATTCGGCGGAGCCTTTTGCCACGAAATTGTCACTGCGTCAAGATGAATATGTGACACCTCCCCCTACTACGCCGCCACACCCATCTCGGCGCACGTCGGTCTACCAAATTGCCAAAGTGGCTGCACACGGTGTTGCACCGGACGAAATTATCACTGCGTGGGCTGCACCGGATGAAATTACCATTGCGCGGGCTGCGCCACGCCAAGAAATTAGAGCCCATAATCTTGGGCTTCCATCATGAGTCAGAGTGGCAGCCCAGTAGGCTACCATGCATTGGCAAGATGTTTTGAGGCTTGATGCGTAGGCATTGGCAATTTTATTCCTGTAAGTTTCTAGAACATAAACTAATGAAAATTTTGCAACAAGTTATTCAACCCCAATGACCATATTAGCTATTTGTTCCAACCCTCTGATATGACCAATAGAAGCATTTTGTACATTACCGTCTGTAACAGCTATCCCATCCTCATGAGATAAACGACCAGATAGATTGTAAATGAAGGCCACAATGGAAAAATGATCAGTCACATTTTCACATTGTGGAGAAATGATGAATTAAAAATGCAAAACAATCTTAGAAACAAAGCACTGAAAAAATGTGCAAAAAAATATAAAATATATAAAATAATATAATAATATATCATATTATTATATATTATAATAATATGTACAACCCCAATTCCGAAATAGTTGGAAAAAAGCGTAAATTGTGACTAAAATCAAAATGCAATGACTTTCAAATCACACCAGCCAGTATTTTATTCACAATAGAACAGAGATAACATAGCAAATGTTGAAACTGAGAAATTAAAAAATTTTATCCACAAAATGAGCTCATTTCAAATTTGATGACTCCGACAGGTCTCAAAAAAGTTGGGACAGGGGCCTGTTTACCATGGTGTAGCATGCCCTCTTCTTTTTAACACAAAGTGGAGGCATCTGGGCATTGAGGAGACAAGTTTCTTGAGTTTAGCCATTGGAATTTGATCCCACTCTTGTTTTATACAGGCTTCCAGCCGCTGGAGAGTTTTGGGTCTCCTTTGATGGACTTTTCATTTAATTATGTGCCAAATGTTCTCAATCGGTGAAAGATCAGGACTACAGGCAGGCCAGTTCAGCACACGGACTCTTCTACTACGAAGCCATGCTGTTGTTATAGCTGCAGTATGTGGTTTTGCATTGTCCTGCTGAAATACACAAGGCCTTCCCTGGAATAGATGTCATCTGGAGGGGAATATACTGTATGTTGCTCTAAAACCTTTATATACCTTTCAGAATTCAGGGTGCTTTTTAAAACATGCAAGTGTCCCACACCATCTGCACTAATGCATCCCCATACCATCAGAGATGCTGGCTTTTGAAGTGAACACTGATAACAGGAGGGGTGGTCTTTCTCCTCTTCAGCCTGGAGGACACAACGCTCATGATTTCCAACAAGAATGTCAAATTTGAACTCGTCTGACCACAGGATACTTTGCCACTTTGCTACAGTCCATTTTAAATGAGCCTTGGCCCACAGAACACGGCAGCGCTCCTGGATCATGCTCAACAATGGCTTCCTTTTTGCATGATAGAGTTTTAGGCGGCATCTCTGCCGTGCAAAGGCAAAACACCGTAACATCACTTTTGGTCGAAGATGAGTTATTGTCATTTTGGGGGTATTGAAGACCTCCTTTATCATGTGGATAAATATTTTGAGTCAATTTGATTGTTTTTATGAAAAGAAATCAAGGTCTGTGTCAACGGTAACTCCGAAAATCCCACGAGAAACCATGACAGAATGCCATAACTGCAGTTACGGTGCTTAGCCTTTGTTTCGGGACGCTGACGTTAAATTAAGGTACTCTGGCTTTGTTTAGCCGCGCATCAAAGCGATGTTAATGTACGGCCCTGAAGTTACGGTACTCTGCCTTTTTTTTTTTTTTATCGCCCACCAAAGTTTGCCGCGCTTGAGTTACAGTCTATGTATTTTCACCAAAATCCACACAGACACACATTACACCTGAATAAAAGTATACTGCCACTGAACAAGACTTTGTCGAGTGGTTTTATATATTATACTTAAGAATGGCATACCGCCCTCGAGGAAAACTGATGGTGGAGATGGCTTTCAAACGAAGACTTAGTTCTTTTGAGGATTTGTACTTTACTTGAGTTTTTTTTTTTTTTTTAAATCGAGACTTTTACTCTACTACATTTAAAACATAAAAAGTATACTTTTACTTCGTTACTTTGACAATGGCCACTTCGTTACTTGTTACAAATTAAAATATGAATGTAATTTATCATTTAAGGATTATCTGGATTTGGCATCGTCAAGAAGAACAACGGTGCTTGGCATCTTTGTGCAGATGTGTCCACCAGCGGACTTAGCTCTGCAAATTTATGCACGCAGTTACAATATTCTATCACTAGATGGGAGACCCGGATCAGTTATTAAATATTCACAAGCAAGCTGTGTTTTACGGACGGGTTCACTCCCATCCCAGTTTTTCAGGAGTTGCCTGAATTTAACTCCTCAGCTAAGCCTGATGTGCAAACTGCTCAGTATACAGTACCTGTCAAAAGTTTGGATATACCCACATTTCTCTTACAATACATGTTAAATAGGCACTCTTTATTTTGCAAAAAAAAAAAAGATATAATTCTTAAATCCATCCAACTAACCAGCATTTTGTCGTCATATTTGCGGAGCATACTCACTTTTTGTTTTTTTACTAGAGCAGTTATATGGCTATAATATGTTTGCTGCTGAGCAGCCGTCGAAGTTGCCAAAGACGTGCTGCACTTGTAGTTTGCTCTTCGTCGACTCTTTTTTTGCCCAATTAGTTCCAAAACAGCTTGTCTTTAATTTGGCTGTTGGAAAATGTAAGGAGCTTGTTTGTCTGCTTACTTTGCAAAATATGGCTTCTTTTAGAATTCAAAAATTTTGGACACAATTGTTATTGTTCTCTTTTAATTTCTGACTGTTCACCTCTTACCAGATTCAATTTGAGATTACATAGAGAAGTTAAGCCATTTACAGTTCTCTGAAAACAGAGTGCTGTGACATTAGCAAAGTGTGTCCAAACTTTTTACTGGTACTGTACTTGCCCTTTGTGAAGCCAGCAGTTCAAAAAAATTATCTCTTGCTACAGAAACAATTGTTGTCCTCTGTAGCAACCACTTCAGCTACAGTGAGCCAATGGTATCTCAATTAGTAGTTCAGAGAAATCAGTTTTCTGAAGCAAAAATTTGACATGGTATTGATCCTATGTCATTCTACAACCCCAATTCTGAAATAGTTGGGACAAAGTGTAAATTGTGAATAAAATCAAAATGCAATGACTTTCAGATCACATGAGCCAATATGTTATTTGCAGTAGAACTTGGATAACATTTCAAATGTTGAAATTGAGACATGTTACATTTTTATCCGCAAAATGAGGTTATTTCAAATTTTCTGGCTGCAACAGGTCTCAAAAAAGTTGGGACACAGGCAAAAATAAGGGGCTGAAAGAGCAATTAATATATATGAGAATCAGCTGAAAGAATATTTAGCAAGTAATTAAGTTAACTGGCATCAGATGTGTAGCATGATAGGCTATAAAAGGGATGTCTAAAGAGGCTGAGTCTCTCAGAAGTAAAGATGGCCAGAGGCTCTCCAACCTGTGAAGGCTTACGTAAAAAAATTGTGGAATACTTTAAAAATAATGTTCCTCAACGTCAAATTGTAAAGGCTTTGAAGGTCTTATCATTGACAGTGCATAACATCATCAAAAGATTCAGAGAAACTTGAAAAATCTCTGTGCGTAAGGGACAAGGCCGAAGACCTTTACTGGATGCCCGTGATCTTCGGGCCCTCAGACACCTCTGCATCACTCACCGGCATGATTCTGTCATTGATATTACTAAATGGGCCCAGGAATACTTCAAGAAACCACTATCTGTAAACACAGTCCGCCGAGCCGTCCACAGATGCCACCTAAAACTCTATCTTGCAAAAAGGAAGCCATTGTTGAGCATGATCCAGAAGCGTCACTGTGTTCTGTGGGCCAAGGCTCATTTAAAATGGACTGTAGCAAGTGGCAAAGTGTCCTGTGGTCAGAGGAGTCCAAATTTGACATTCTGTTTGGAAATCATGGGCGTCGTGTCGTCCGGGCAGAAGAGGAGAAAGACTACCCCGCCTGTTATCAGCATTCAGTTCAAAAGCCAGCATCTCTGATGGTATGGGGATGCATTAGTGCAGATGGTGTGGGACACTTGCATGTTTAAAAAAGCACCATGAATTCTGTAAAGTATATAAAGGTTTTAGAGCAACATATGTTCCCCTCCAGACGACATCTATTCCAGGGAAGGCCTTGTGTATTTCAGCAGGTGTTATGACTTGAAAATCACAACAAAGAAAACCAGCAATGACAACTTAAACAAATTTATTCTTCACTGATGAAAAAAAAAAACCTCTACAAATAATCCACTGTTCAATCCTCTAATAACACTTTAATGCCACTATGTAACTCTGTTGCCAAAACAAAAACTCTGCCTCTGGTGACCAAATTCACAGCATTTATATAGACTAGCAACATTCTGGAAAGATCTACAGGATTCCTGGGTAATCCCGCACCCTCCAGGCAGGAAGATGCCAGAAGCTTCTAGAAAGCACTAGTCTATTTCAAAGAAGTGATATTACATCAGATCATGTTTTGCTACAGACACACCACCAGAGGGTGCTGATGAACAAAATAAATAGCTGATCAGCAAGGCAGCAAAAACAGCATGTAACAAATCTCCATTTACAAATGATATACAGTGCTTTACATGAAATACTCATACATAACACAGGACAATGCAAAACCACATACTGCAGCTATAACAACAGCATGGCTTCATAGTAGAAGAGTCCGTGTGCTGAACTGGCCTGCCTGCAGTCCTGATCTTTCACCGATTGAGAATATTTGGCACATAATTAAACAAAAAGTCTGTCAAAGGAGACGCAAAACTCTCCATCAGCTGGAAGCCCATATTAAACAAGAGTGGGATTAAATTCCATTGGCTAAACCCAAGAAACTTGTCTCCTCAATGCCCAGACGCCTCCACTCTGTGTTAAAAAGAAGAGGGGATGCTACACCATGGTAAATAGGCCCCTGTCCCAACTTTTTTGAGACCTGTAGCAGCCATCAAATTTGAAATGAGCTCATTTTTTGGATAAAATTGTAAAATTTCTCAGTTTCAACATTTGCCATGTTATCTCTGTTCTATTGTGAATAAAATACTGGCTGGTGTGATTTGAAAGTCATTGCGTTTTGATTTTATTCACAATTTACACTTTGTCCCAACTGTTTCGGAATTGGGGTTGTACTATTAATTCTAGTCAATTATAGTGGTTTTTATAAACCGCCAGTAAACTCAAAGAAGAAGAAGAAGTATATAAAGCAGAGACTGCTTGTTTGTTTTTTGAATACTTTCATTCACCTAAAAGTTGATTAAAGAGAACAAGGAGAGGACAATGTGTGGTTGTTTTGCTTCTTTCTAAGCATACTATGAAAAATACTCTGTACTTGTACTTGCACTTATGATACTTAAGTATATTTTTTCACAAAATACGTTTGGTACTTAAGTACATTAAATGTGAGCTACTTTACGACTTTTACTCAAAATTTTACTCAAAATTTTCTTATGGGTGACTTCAACTTTTACCAAAGTAACTTTCAGTTATGGTACTTCTACTTTTACTTATTTTATTACAAGTACTTATTTATTTACATACTTATAACAAGTATGTTATTTTTTACAAGTACTTTATACACCTCTGCTAATTCTTTTTGAGGAATGTTAAATACATCCATGAATTTTAATACATAATCAAGCTTTGTATTTAATTATTAAGCTTTGTATTTAACAATTAAATTGTTATTCTAATAATTAAAAATAATTTCCAATTTATTCATACGGTATAATGCAAAGTAACTTATCTGCTGGCATTCTGTTTCTGGTGCCACACACCAAACTGGAGCTATTCTCCATCATGAAGATATGATGTAATGTCACCACAGCTCTGTACAGCAACAATTAAATGTGTCTAATTCATTCTTCATTATGCAAAAAATAAAATGTTATGACAGACCTGAGGTAAGTGCTCTTATAATGGTCTTGTGTTCAGAAAACAGCAACCAAATATTGAATTTATGCAAGTTACTGCCTTTTGCCTTTGCACGACTCCTTAATTTTAGAACATGATACAAAGGCAGAGTACAGTAACTGACAAATAAGGGTCAAAGGTCAGACTTGAGCACAAGATTTTTTGTATACACACTTTTCTTCATTATAACAACTTCTTGCCAGATTTTGAATACCCTACCTACAATACTTTTGTCTGGACAAAGCAGAAACTTTAAAGTCATTTTTCTCAGTTTCACACTCTGGCGAGTTAACGTCTTGCCTTTGTGGGGCAGACCTATGGATGGCTCGGCGGACTTTGTTTACAGACAGTGGTTTCTTGAAGTATTCCTGGGCCCATTTAGTAATGTCAAAGACAGAATCATGCTGGTGAGTGATTCAGTGGCGTCTGAGGGCCCGAAGATCACGGGCATCCAGTAAAGGTCTTCGGCCTTGTCCCTTACGCACAGAGATTTTTCCAGTTTCTCTGAGTCTTTTGATGATGTTTTGCACTGTTGATGATGAGACCTTCAAAGCCTCTGCAATTTGACGTTGAGGAACATTGTTTTTAAAGTATTCCACAATTTTTTTTTTACGCAAGCCTTCACAGGTTGGAGAGACTCTGGCCATCTTTACTTCTGAGAGACTCAGCCTCTCTAAGACATCCCTTTTATAGCAAATCATGTTACACACCTGATGCCAGTTAACTTATTTACTTGCTAAATGTTCTTTCAGCTGATTCTCTTATATACTAATTGCTTTTTCAGCCCTTTTTTGCCTGTGTCCCAACTTTTTTGAGACCTGTTGCAGCCAGAAAATTTAAAATTAAGCTCATTTTGTGGATAAAAATGTAAAATGTCTCAGTTTCAACATTCAAAATGTTATTCATGTTCTATTGTAAATAACATATTGACTCGTGATCTGAAAGTAAATGCAATTTGATTTTATTCACAATTTACACTTTGTCCAGACTATTTCGGAATTGTGGTTGTAATACAAGTATATAACATATATAAAAATGCAAAATTTGGACAAAAATTTTGATCATTTTTCCTTTGTGGTCTTCAAATGCAAGCAGCCAAAATTGATCCAGATGAACGTTTTGCATATTACACCTTCAGTTGTAACTGTATGCTGACCAATAGCATTACAGAAATCACTGGAGTGCAGACTTATTCTAAAATACAGAGTGTTCCTACATATTTTTAGCAGTAGTTGCTGTTCAAAGAAAATCCCTTTATTACTGATACGATTAAGTTTTTAATTTTATGCACTGAGACTGATCAGTAAAATGCTGAGGATGATTGTTTATCGAAACTATTCAATTTTGAAGATCATCCAAACAACGTATTTTTCATTGCATAGATTAAAATGTTATTCCACTTTAATAGACAGCAAAGCAGCAGATTGACCAATTTAAAAGGAAAAATTATGATAAGCAAAATATGCACTTGCAACTGCTTTGAATCCAATTAGTGCTGTAAAAACTTTTACATGATCAGATTAAGTGGTGAATCATGGGTCTAATTCTGGAACAAGTACAAATGCAAAACTTAAGGAAAAAGTTTCATAAATATACAACTCAATTTCAGAAGTTTTTTTTGCAAAATACTTTTTTCAAGTCAAGTTTTCAAGCAGAGACACAAAACGTGTTAATGTCTCGTATCATATTTTTCAGGCATTGATTATAATCTATAATCCAAGTAAATACTGTTGCATTGTAAGGAAAATAACAATGGAGTGAAGATCCATAATCATTATAAACATCATGACAGATGGTAACAAAGTCTTATTGCAAAAGTTGAGTTTTAATTAGTGCAGCAGTATCAACATATAACAACAACCAGGTTTTATTATCTGAATCAGAACAATTTACATTGACCCTTGCAAAATTTAAATGTAACCCAATTTGGTAGAAGACAAATTATTTATAAAGTATAGCTATTCAGTGAATTACTTTACTCAAGTCGTGACTGTATTTCTATAAGCAGATGTAAAATCAATTCTGAATATAATGTAGATGCAATGGAAGGCTAGACAAAATAGTTGGAGGTATTCTCAAGTATGAGCAGAGGTGGGGTAATCCAGTTCCAAAGAGTAAAAATCATCCCCAGCATTTTGTCCTGATCCTCCTTGGCTGTCCAGTTAGTTCAGGAGTAGAGATCCCTGCTCTTGGAGAGCCATAATCCTGCACGTTTTAGATGTCTGTCTCCTCTAACACATTGGTTAGAAATAACTGCCTCGTTCCCTACTCCTTTACTAATTGGCCAACCCAGGTGGATCAGGGCAAAAAACTGGGGAGGATTTTTACTCTTTGGACCTGGATTACCCGCCTCTGAGTATGAGAATCTTAAAGTTCCTGATTTTATTGCATTAAAAAATGTTTGATACCTTCTGCATATCTTATCCCTGTAAGCAATATCAATTTAGTGTGAATAGCATGACAATTTCATAATGTGTACTGAGCTAGACAGATATCCAAAGGTCTGAAGACATAATCATGATGAATTTGCAATGAGTCAGCATCTAAATCCAGCACTGTCTTTCACATTATGTTGCACAATAATACAATTTGATGACATTGATGGTTGCCTCTGGGCAGACCTTTTTTCAACAAATAAACTATCGCTGGTATGTCTTGAGGACATGAAGTTCTTCATCTGCGCCAATTAAAAAACTTCATTTTGAACAGAGCACTGGGATTTCGAGTGTAAATACAAACTTTTGCGAGTGTCAGTCACCACATAATGCAGCAGAACTGATTAAGGGCAAACAGGTTCAAATATATGGAGTCTCAGAATAAGCGAATGAGAGTTGAGAGACCATGAGGAGCCTCGCAACCTCAGTCTCAACACATAATCCTGACAACAACTAAGCGGAGAAAAACTTTCCCTGCATGTTTCTCCATATTTTTCAAAAAAGGAATATTCTCAGTTGCCTTGTTTTGTTACTTATTTATAGACTGCACATTCTGAAGCGTGTCTACATTCTCTTGCATCAAATTTGCGCACAAGGATCGCCTTCTAAACTTTGTCCAAGGTAAACTGTGCAAAGCTCAAAGAAGTTCACTTTATCAAGGCTTAATTTAAAGGCTCATCAACTTGGAACACATCAGCAGAGAGTGTCCTCTGTCATTGGTGAATGATCCTACACAGGAATTGCTACCTAACCACAGGAGAATGTACATTTGAAATTCAAATTTAAATGGCAGAAATGTAAATACATAAATAAATAAATAAATAAATAAATAAATTTACATTGTCAAGTCAAACATTCTACAAATATTTTGATGTGCTTGAACACAACTTACCCCATTGCTTATTTCCCAGCCCCATTACTATTCTTTGAGTTGTCAATTCAAACCAAGTTTGGCACATCATATTAAACGGATTTGTTGTGCAATGAGATCTGTAGCTGTTAAATGAGTTGTGGTTTGCTAGACTTGGAGTGAAAACCTCCAGGGAGGTAAACCCCTAGGCGTGGGTTTAAAAAGACCAGCCCTAGACTCTCCATCTGATTATAACCACACATAACCAGGTATGACCAGAGGCCCTCTCTTAGTAATACTGACGGAAAAAAAAAAAACATGACATCTTCCTTCATTGGTTTTCAAGTCAGGAAATATTTCAGCTATTATCATTCCCTACCAAAGACCTAATTATATTGCACAATGTAAAAAAGACCCAGAAAACAGTATGTTCCAGCCCAGGCAGTTTGATGCATGAAAGAGCAGTCGTAAATCAATCAGTATTTCCTTGTAGCCTGAATCTACATCTGTAGCCTAAAGGGACATCCATTAAATGGATGATAAAACTGCAGTGTCTCTCAATTCAGATGGAACAATGGAAAAGGTATTTCAGCACCTATTTGCATGTCTTGTGCCAGCTGCAGGGTTATTATACAACAACGAGGCGTAGGGAATAATGCACGAAGACACCCCAGGAGGTTATAAATTGGGAACAATGCTCTGCGCATCATCTGTAAAGAGGAGAAAATAACTAACATTAATACCTCTGGTTAAAAGACTTGTCCACTGCCATGCTAATAACCTAATGTAGCAGCATTTAATTGGGCCGAGGGAACGAACAAAGCCAGAAGAAAACAGACCATTCGTGAGGGTAATGTCAGTCAGTCCCTTCAGTGCACCTGCATCTGGCCAACTTCAATCGTAAGAACCTAGCTGCCACATTTCACACTGTGCACTTTCATGAAAAGCCATGAAATGGACACTTCCCTCTCTCCATTTCGGGGATGCAGCCATTCCTGGGAAAAGAGAGGATCTTCAACACAAGCAGCCCAATATCAAAAAGGGAGCTGGGGCTGTTTCAAATCTGATTATTCACGAACAGAGTGGAAATGAACTCAAAGCTCTGAAATGTAGCTGAGCCACACAGAGTGAAGGATGAGCTCAAGGTTACAGAGATGCCTTGCAGAGCAATTCGACATGGGCACCTCTTTATTTTCTGTCAGGAGAGAGAGAGTGAGTCCACCTTCAATTTCACAGAGATTCCTCAGTGAGTCTTCATACGACTGCACCTCCCCCCCACCCGCCCCCCCACGCCATGTTGGCTCAATAGGTGTCATGAAAGGAATTCTTTATGGCCTTCTATGTCTAATAATTTATTTAAAATGGCCTTGTTTTTCTGCCCCCCCTACAGCAGAATCCCTGAGAGGGTGATAACTGGCTGGTGATTCATGCTGAAGTTGAAACAGCTCATCTGCATTTCTCCATGTTTAGCATTTCCCTCCAGGACTCAAGTCTACCTACATTCTGCACAATACTGTTCCTTTTTCCACAAGCTATACACAAACATTTGTTCCATTTCCTAGCCTTTTGTCAGAATACAAATTAGTCTTAATTTTCTGGACTCTTGCAAGATTGTTGCACACAGCTAAAAGTTTCATGTCTGAACTTTCACGTTATTAATGGGCCCGAGTAAATGAACAAAAAATGAAATTGTTTACATTTATGACAGATCAAGAAGAGCACAGTAATTTCAGTTAATTATCAGATGATTCAATAATAGGGACACTGAATAATTAAACCTAACTATTCGCAACATCAACAACATTTCAAATTCATATACGTATCACTATCCATTGTGAAGTAAGCCAATTGCTGTTAGTCCTCACAGTTTAGTTTATGAAAGAGACTAAATCCAAAAGTTCATGATGTTGCAACTTAATTTGTCAGCCAATTGCTTATATTAGTAAGAAAACTGAGATCATTATTATCACTTCAAAGTTTTCAGAATGTCAGCGAGTCTTCCACTTAAACCGGGAAAATTAAGAATCAGTGATACTTTTATTTGCTGTGTTCAAAGCTGCACTAGGCAATATTATTTAATTATGGTTTGACTTGAAATAACAAATTTTGACCATTGCATGCCACGAATAATACTGAACTGAAGGCCTCCTTCAGAAAAATGTGTGTCTGTGAGCGACCATTCCTTTTTATTTCAGAGTTTTAAAAAACAGGAACCATCTGAATCAACTAACCAATCAGGGTTAGTTTGCACGTAACAAGCCAATCACAGCCACTGCGTACAAACAAGGGTCACCCAATTACGAGTCTTGTTTTGGAGGCATGCACACAGAAAAAAACGAGCAATACCACATTTGCTTGGACCAGCATATAGTTAAAAAATCAAGGCAAAGGAAGGAAAGAAAACCTTGGAGAAGAAGAGACTAAATTAAGGTCTAAATACAGATGCCTTATTCCTCCTTGACAAGTAAGTGCTAATGGTAGCACTACACTACAACGAGTCATCTGGGCAGCTTTAATATCTCACCAAGCTAGCTAAATTATACTTATTTATTACACAGCATTGTCAAATGCTCGATCCTGAGTGGTCAATTACAACATTCTAAAGTCTGTTATTTCTGTATAGCAGACCGTTGCTATGAATAGCAGACCGTTGCTACGGACGCTTCGGAGTTACCGTTGCTTACAGTTACAGTTCCAACCGAAGAAACGAACAAACTATTTTTTTCAAGCAGCGGACTATTTTTTCAAGCGGAAGCAATGAAAACTTTGTAAATCAATAAAATCATATATAGATCAACATTTTATGTCAAACTTTTGATTTCTTTAGTGAGTAGCCGTGTAATAAGTGGGATAATGTTGAGCGAGCCAGTCACTCTAGAGAAATAAACCCCTTCAGGGTGATGTAGGACCCCTCCGCTTCGCGTCGGGGTCCGACATCACCCTGTCAGGTTTTATTTCTCTACAGTGACCAGCTCGCTCTACATTATCCCCTACTTAGCAAATATACACTAGCAAAGGTTTCCGCGCTGGCCTGTTGTTAACCTAGTGAACATGCAAACTAATGCCCAGGAACAGAGCTAGCGCATAGCTGGCGATCTCATTCTGCTTACTAACATTACACTCCTGTAGCAGTTATCACAAACTAGCTTCTGAGCCACTTAAAGAGCAAAGTAAAGCAGACGTTAGTTCAGAAGTTGGTTAGTTACAAAGGTTGACAACCTTGATGTTCTGCTTAAAGCCCTGCAAAATGCCCATGAATGCTTGGTGCATCATTTGGTGGAGAGGGCTTTGTGGGGTAGAACAAGCAGCAGAGGGTTTTGTATTGGAGTGGTCATGTTGCCCATTGCTGCTATAATTTTAAATAAAATCATACAACATTACAGAGTTTAGCTCAGAACAAAGCTGCCCTCCGAAAACTCATATTACTGGGACTGAACCTGCTTGTATTCAGTTTGCAAAATAAAAAAGACAAATGTATAATGGATTTCTTTCTCCCCAGATGAGGCTAATTCTGCATTCTTTGAATGCATAATAATTTTATTTGGGCATCAAAGCCAATGAATACTGCATGGTGCAAAAGTCTTAAGCATAAGAAAAAACCCTTTAGAGTGATGAGACCTTCATTGGTTACATTACTCTTAATGTGACTTGTTCCTTCAAAGAGATCTCAGCTGGATCAAAAAGTGTGGCATTCTTAACCACCCGAGAGCCTATGTTGGGATAGATAACCAAAGTGGTGAGAGAGCATTTATAAAACTGAGATGACTAAAGAGGATGTCAGGAGTTGGGTTTCCTATGTGGAATGTCACAGGAGGGGTAGATGAGGTTGTGTGCAGACACTGGCAGAAGCAAAGAATGTTCCCACCTGAAAAATGTCACATCTGGTCTGCAGAGTAATTTCTCACACCATTCGACAGAGGTGGCTGTTAGCTGGTCCTGTTGTGTCACGATCAATTGCCATATTCAGGGAGTCATTGGAAAGTTTATCTTTGATTTTCAGGCAGTAAAGGGGTTCTCTGGATCCCCAGCTCCCTCAACTCCCCCCATTACGCAACAACACAGTCCTTCATTTCCCCAGTACGCCCATCAAGGCTGTGGAAATTGTTACAAAATACTGCCCACCCTGAGCACGGCTATCAAAAAAGTGTCAATATTTTTCCCTCAGTCCTTTGGTGAGCAGTGGGTTATTGATATCAGCTTGCCTAGCTGATAGCCCCTTTATGGTCGTCTTGGTTGAGAGAATGACTTGAGACTTAGGTTCAGATTTTTTTCTCCTCTGGAGCTCGCAAAAATGAAGGGAAAGAGTGATGTCATGGCAATATTTACCAATGTAAACCCATTTGACTGATCATATGACCAATTGGTATAAATGAAAACAATATGAAGCGGTGTTCAAAGAATGATAATTGAACGTTTGGCTTAGCTTGTTGCCAGTAAAGCAGGCCGTGATGAGGGTTTGCCTGAATTCATCAGAAACATTGCCAGAACATTGGATGTCAGTTTCACTGGCTCATATTAAGACTGCAAATCTACTATATTCTATGCTGGATGGTAAATCTCTATGAAAAATATAATTTAGTCCAAGACTTAGCTTGTTATCAAAGATGTTATAGCTTTTTTCCCACTCAAAGTGAAAGATAACCGTCATCTGAAGTGAACTGCAAACGAAAGAACCGCTCATGAGGTGTAAAAAAAAAAGATCAAGTTGTTGGTAATATTAAGACATTTCTGAACTGAGTAATAAATGCTTAAAACATCCAGATTGAAACAGTCACGTAATCCACCATATTCCTGTTAACAGTGACACCAAACATCCTATAGCTCTTTTATGGCAAGAGATCTTACTGATCCAAATCGTCTGCTTTCTCATGAGTGTTCTGATTCCCAACAGCTGAACGCGCAAATAATTTAATGATCTGTGAAGAATCACATCTGCAATACAGCAAACAAATACTCTGTGATGTAACCAAATAAACACAACTGCAGCGTTAAATAACTATTGCACAATGATGCCAGTTAGGCTAACCATAATAAGCTAGAACTTTGGTTTTTGTTTGGTCACATTTTTATTATTTGGACCATTGTACAACTTCACAGAAAAATTACAAAAAATCCAAGTCATAATATCTGGACTCCCTATGAATAATTTTCTAATTTAACATTTGATTAGCGGAAAAGTTGTCTTTCACTTTGAGTTCTTTCAGCCACACAGAGGATGTGTGACAACGGCTTTACGTGTTCAGCACTGAAGGGTGTTTTTGCTATTTTTTCATTTATATTTTGGTCTTAGATATTCATTTTTGTTTTCCACAATAGTGCATCAGGAAAGAGTGCAATTTAGCACAATGTCCAAATGTTTTTGTTGCAACAAGTTCTGGAATATGCTTTAAACAACATACCAGACAATCTGCTCATAAAACTATTGGAAAGTGCTCCTAAGAGAGTTGATGCAGTTTTCAAAGCATATGGTTTTGGATATTTAGAAACTTTGAATCTTTTCAGTATTTTTAAAGCAACCTCCCCTAAGAGAATTATGCTTAAGGCAAACAATTTCATGCTGGGGCATATCTTTAACATTTACAATCTGTCATCTAATGTTCGCATCTTAGAAGTACTCAAACGACATTAATTTTCTGTTATGTAATTTTGCACAAATTGCTACAACATTATGAGCATGCCTGTAAGTGCAAGTCAAAATCCTTTTTGAAGTGTTACTACAGTAGGCTACTGAAGTCAGTACTGTAGCTTTAATTGAGCTTGGAACACCATTTGACAGCTATTCATTTTGGCATATACTACCGAGATCAATGGATAACTGGTGCCAGGCATGTAATTAGGCCATACTGGTACAAAACATTCTTATGGCACTGGGAAGCTCATAAATTTAACAGGCTTGAATTTCAATAAAGAGCACATTTCATCCTTATGTTCCTCAGCTTGTTCTCCAGTTCTGCTGGCTGAGGCCATAAAAATGACTGCGACTCGATGCAAAAAAAGTAGTTTTTGGTTCAAACATATTCTAAACTAAAAATGCAAGAAAGAGAACCAAAAAATTGCAGCAATGTTGTTATTTCTCTGCAAAAACATAAAAAAGGGAATATGAGCTGTTTTATAATGCACGACTGATAAAAACAGAAGAAAATCCAGCCAATCTAAGAGGCATATTCACAATCCATTGTTCTGATTTCTTCATCTTAGGAAGATGTCAGAACCTGGTTTTGACAGTCATAATTGTCTCCTTCATAATTATGAGTCATTTAACTTCATTAGCTCAAGTGAAAAAGACAAGCAAACCAATCATTCCAGTATTTCTGTGATCCAAAGTGCTTTATTCCATCATATTAGATAATCAGGAACACATTTCAGTTGTGTTTCTCCCGAACATTGTGGGGTGGGAGGAAGCATCAGGTGAAAAGACAATAACATTTCTATGATGAATATGTTTACTGACATACTTTTATATGCTTAATCACTGATAAGCATATTAAACACACTATAGTGTCATATTGGGGATCAAAGGATTCATTCATTCATTCATTCTGCTATAAATAATGTTGCAACTCCTTTGTGCCCTACAACAGACAGGACTGAATTATTGAGTTAGCAGAAAAAAATACTCTTCAAAATACAAACCCATTTCTGAAAAAGTTGAGATGCTATGCAAAATGTAAATAAAAACAGAGTACAATTATTTGCAAATCATTTAAACTCTACATTTAATTGAAAATAGTACAAGGACAACACATCAGATGAGGAAACTGAGAAATTTTACTGTTTTTGGAAAAACATCAGCTCAATTTGAATTTGATGCCAGTATCACATTGCAAAAAAGTTGGGATAGGAGCAACAAAAGACTGGAAAAGTTGCATGATGCTAAAAAAAATACACCAAGTGGAACAGCTCTCAGCTAATTAGGTTAATTAGCAATAGGTCAGTAACAAGACTAAGTATAAAAACAGCATCCCAGAGAGGCTGAGTCTTTCAGAGATAAGGAATTTAGGGATTTCAATATCTATGGAACACATTAATATCATTAAAAGATTACGCAAGGGACAAGGCCAAAAAATTTTGAGTGGCCGAGATTTTCAGGCCCTCAGATGGCACTGAATTACAACCCCAATTCCAAAATACTTGGGACGACGTGTAAATTGTGAGTAAAATCAAAATGCAATGACTTTCAGATCACGAGTCAATTTACAAAGATAACATTTCAAATGTTGAAACTGAGACATTTTACATTTTTATCCACAAAATGAGCTTATTTCAAATTTTCTGGCTGCAACAGGTCTCAAAAAAGTTGGGACACAGGCAAAAAAGGGCTGAAAAAGGAATTAATATAAGAGAATCAGCAGAAAGAACATTTAGCAAGTAATTAAGTTAACTGGCATCAGGTGTGTAACATGATTGGCTATAAAAGGGATGTCTTAGAGAGGCTGAGTCTCTCAGAAGTAAAGATGGCCAGAGGCTATCCAACCTGTGAAGGCTTGCATAAAAAAAAACTGTGGAATACTTTAAAAACAATGTTCCTCAACGTCAAATTGCAAAGGCTTTGAAGATCTCATCATCGACAGTGCACAACATCATCAAAAGATTCAGAGAAACTGGGAAAATCTCTTTGCATAAGAGACAAGGCCGAAGACCTTTACTGGATGTCCGTGATCTTCGGGCCCTCAGATTGCAGTGCATCACTCACCGGCATGATTCTGTCATTGACATTACTAAATGGGCACAGAAATACTTCAAGAAACCACTGTCTGTAAACACAGTCCACTGTGCTATCCACAGATGCCACCTAAAACTCTATCATGCAAAAAGGAAGCCATTGTTGAGAATGATCCAGAAGCGCTGCCTTGTTCTGTGGGCCAAGGCTCATTTAAAATGGACTGTAGTAAAGTGGCAAAGTGTCCTGTGGTCAGATGAGTCCAAATTTGACATTCTTGTTGGAAATCATGGGGCGTCCTGTCCTCTGGGCTAAAGAGGAGAAAGACCACCCCTCCTGTTATCAGCGTTCAGTTCAAAAGCCAGCATCTCTGATGGTATGGGGATGCATTAGTGCATGTGGTGTGGGACACTTGCATGTTTTAAAAAGCACCATGAATGCTGAAAGGTATATAAAGGTTTTAGAGCAACATATGCTCCCCTCCAGACAAAATCTATTCCAGGGAAGGCCTTGTGTATTTCAGCAGGACAATGCAAAACCACATACTGCAGTTATAACCACAGCATGGCTTCGTAGTAGAAGAGTCCGTGTGCTGAACTGGCCTGTCTGCAGTCTTGATCTTTCACCGATTGAGAACATTTGGCGCATAGTTAAACGAAAAGTCCATCAAAAGAGACCCAAAACTCTCCAGCAGCTGGAAGCCTGTATTAATCAAGAGTGGGATCAAATTCCAATGGCTAAACTCAAAAAACTTGTCTTCTCAATGCCCAGACGCCTCCATTCTGTGTTAAAAAGAAGAGGGGATGCTACATCATGGTAAACAGGCCCCTGTCCCAACTTTTTTGAGACCTATAGCAGCCATCAAATTTGAAATGAGCTCATTTTGTGGATAAAATTGTAAAATTTCTCAGTTTCAACATTTGCTATGCTATCTCTGTTCTATTGTGAATAAAATACTGGCTGGTGTGATTTGAAAGTCATTGCATTTTGATTTTATTCACAATTTACTCTTTGTCCCAACTATTTCGGAATTGGGGTTGTAAAAACAAACAGCATTCGTGGTGGAAATCACTGCATGGGCTCAGCAACACTTCTGAAATCCGATGTTAGTGAAAACAGTTTGTCGCTGCATCCAAAAATGCGAGTTAAAACTCTACCATGTAAAGGTAAATCCATATACAAATAAGATCCAGAAACATTATGGCCTTGTCTGGGCCCAAACTCATTTAAAATTAACTGAGGTGAAGAGGAAAACTGTCCTGTGGTCTGATCAGTCAAAATGTGAAATTCTTTTTGGAAATCATTGACGCTGTATCCTCCAGGCGGAAGAGGAGGGGGACCATCCATCTTGTTATCAGTGCTCAGTTCAAAAACCAGCACCCATAGTCGTATGGAGGTGCACTAGTGCACATGGCATGTGCAACTTTCAGATCTGTGAAGACATCATTAATGCTGACCAACATATACCCATTTTGGAGCAACATATACTGCCATCCAGACGTCTTTTACGGGGAAGGCCTTGCTTATTTCAGCCAGACAATGTCACACACCACACTCAGCATGTTGCACAACAAAATAGCTCCCTGGTAAAACAGTCAGAGTGCTAAACTGGCCTGCCTGCAGTCCAAACCTCCGATCTAGCGAAAATATTTGTCATATTATGAAATAAGAAATATGCCAGAGGAGGCCTTGATGTGCTGAGTAGCTGAAATCCTACATCAAGCAAGAATGAGAAGACATTTTGCTTTCAAAATTAGAGCATTTGGTCTCCCCAGTTCCAAAACACTTTCTCAGTGTGGTTATAAGAGGTGATGCAACAGAGAGGTTAACATTCCCCCATCCCAACTTTTTTGAAATGTGTTGCTGGCATCAAATTCAAAATTAGCATAAACTTTTCAATAAATAAATGAATAAATAAATAAATACTCAAATTTCTCAGTTTCAATTTCGGAGATGTTGTCTTTGTACTGTTTTCAGTTAAATATAGAGTTTAAATGACTTGAGAATCATTGCATTCTGTTTTTAATTACATTTTACACACCATCCCTACATTTTTGGATATTGGGTTGTAAACAATTGTGTTAAATTAAACATGAGTGGTAACATACAGTGCATTTTCCCTTTCCTGAATCTTAGGATGTGGTCAGGTAAGTATCGATGCCTGCCAGCAGGGAGACTGGAGCCACATCTGCCTTAGCTGGGGCAAACGATCGCAGCCACTATGACCCCCCATCGAACAGCAGAGGAACATGTTTTCCACAGTCACCGGGCATGTCCCGAATGGCTGGACAGAGGCTCTGTTTCCGCAGACCTGATCAGAGGTTATTAGTTCTGAAGCCACTGTGCAATCTATAGGCTTGTTTACAAGGGCCCAATTCAGGGCCCCCATGCTACAGTACCTTGGCAACTGCAGCTTCTGTAAAACTACAGAGTCGGTCGGCCGTGTAATTAAAGCATCCATGATTTCCCTGAAGAGAGACATCGCACCATTACAGTGGTGAGACAATCTCCCGGTAAGAATAATCCATCAATTCATCTAAAATATGAGCTTTAAAAAAAAAAAAAAAAAAAAAACAAAAGAAAAAAGATCTGTCTTTAAGTGCTTCCTGGTACCCCTCACAGCGAATGAAGATGATATTCACAGAGATGGAAACATAAGGCCATGGCCACGCCCAACGCTCCGTAACCTTGGTGACAGGGTACACTTTCTGCATGTCCAGGGATGGCTGATTTGTCACATGGCCAGGAAAAGCAATCACCCCACAGGGCGTAACTGGCTCAAGGTCTCCCCAGTCACCAGATGGAGGTCTACTCCTGGTGAAGCCCACTCTCAGTTGGGACACGACGCCATGTCTGCTGCGTTGGGCGTTAGGAGCCCTTGGGCTGCGCCTGTACCAGGTCGGGCCTGCTGGCGACCCCCCGCTCAGTTCTCCGTGCTCCCCTGCAGAGCGGGTCGCGGCCTGTGGTGGAGCCTGCGGTCGGGAGGTTTCGGGCCGGGCGCTGGGGAGCCGGGCCGGGGCGGCTGGGTGGGCCCCAGTGCTGTCCTGAGCTCTCCCGGGGTCCTAGTGCTGGGGGTCCGCCGCTCTTCCCCTGCCTCCAGCTGAGCCTCACACAGCTCCAGCAGCGACTGCACCTGCTCCCGCAGAGCCTGGGCCTTCGAGCGCCGCTGCGCCAGGTAGAAGAAGGCCTCTATGAAGGCCTGCAGGGCCATCCCTGATCCGCAGCACACACACACACACACACACACACACACACACACACACACACACACATACAAATGGACACACACACACACATGCACAAACACAAAAATTAATTAGAGCTGGTCTGTGCTGCATCAAACATACAGCATATGCTACACATCCTCAATGGAAATTGGCGGTTTGCCTCCAAGTGACCATTTAAAATACAAATTTAAATGACCGCATGTCATTGGATACATGAACAACCCATGAGACGCCACCACACAATTTTAGGAGTGAAGTCAGAGGCAACTGTCCCAATTAGTTTCAGAACTTGCTGGCTAATGTAAAGGGCTGTGCAGATACAGTATCTTAGACTTTGGTCCATTTCTGAATGCATAAAAAAAGCAGAACAGCATACGCATATTCTTCAAAACAAAACCATACATAATGCATCCCACAAAGGGTGTTCTAACTCCCCTCCTCCAATTCCTGAAACAATGAAGAAGAATCAAGTCAGTCTTGGAATCAATGTTTGAATATGCACGTGTGAATGGATGACTGTGAGGCATATACTGTAAAGTGCTTTGTGTGGTCGTATAGCCAGAAAAGTGCTATATAAATGTACAACCCAAAACCAGTGAAGTTGGCACGTTGTGTAAATCGTAAATAAAAACAGAATACAATGATTTGCAAATCCTTTTCAACCTATATTCAATTGAATACACTGCAAAGACAAGTTACTTAATGTTCGAACAGGTAAACTTTGTAATTTTTTGCAAATATTAGCTCATTTGGAATTTGATGCCTGCAACATGTTTCAAAAAAGCTGGCACAAGTGCAAAAAAAAGACAGAGAGTTGAGGAATGCTCATCAAACACTTATTTGGAACATCCCACAGGTGAACGGGCTAATTGGGAACAGGTGGGTGCCATGATTGGGTATAAAAGCAGCTTCCCTGAAATGCTCAGTCATTCACAAACAAGGATGGGGCGAGGGTCACCACTTAGTGAACAAATCGTGAGCTGATTGTCGAACAGTTTAAAAACAACATTCCTCAACGAGCTATTGCAAGAAATTTAGGGATTTCATCATCTACGGTCCGTAATATCGTCAAACGGTTCAGAGAATCTGGAGAAATCACTGCACGGCGACAAGGCGAAAACCAACATTGAATGCCCGTGACCTTCGATCCCTCAGGCGGTACTGCATCAAAAACCGACATCAGTGTGTAAAGGACATCACCACATGGGCTCAGGAACACTTCAGAAAACCACTGTCAGTAACTACAGTTCGTCGCTACATCTGCAAGTGCAAGTTAAAACTCTACAATGCAAAGCTTAAAGCCATTTATCAACAGCACCCAGAAACACCGCCCGCTTCGCTGGGCCCAAGCTCATCTAAGATGGACTGATGCAAAGTGGAAAAGTGTTCTGTGGTCTGACGAGTCCACATTTCAAATTGTTTTTGGAAACTGTGGACGTCGTGTCCTCGGACCAAAGAGGAAAAAGAACCATCCGGACTGTTATAGGCGCAAAGTTCAAAAGCCAGCATCTGTGATGGTATGGGGGTGTATTAGTGCCCAAGGCATGGGCAACTTACACATATGTGAAGGCACCATTAATGCTGAAAGGTACATACAGGTTTTGGAGCAACATATGTTGCCATCCAAGCAACGTCTTTTTCATGGACGCCCTGCTTATTTCAGCAAGACAATGCCAAGCCACATTTTGCACGATGTTACAACAGCATGGCTCCGTAGTAAAAGAGTGCGGGTACTAGACTGGCCTGCCTGTAGTCCAGACCTGTCTCCCATTGAAAATGTGTGGCGATTATGAAGCGTAAAATACGACAACGGAGACCCCGGACTGTTGAACAACTTAAGCTGTACATCAAGCAAGAATGGGAAAGAGTTCCACCTGAAAAGCTTCAAAAATTGGTCTCCTCAGTTCCCAAACGTTTACTGAGTGTCGTTAAAAGGAAAGGTGATGTAACACAGTGGTAAAAAGGCCCCTGTGCCAACTTTTTTGCAATGTGTTGCTGCCTTTAAATTCTAAGTTAATGATTATTTGCAAAAAAAAAAATAAAGTTTCTCAGTTTGAACATTAAACATCTTGTCTTTGCAGTGTATCCAATTGAATATAAGTTGAAAAGGATTTGCAAATCATTGTATTCTGTTTTTATCTACGATTTACATAACGTGCCAACTTCACTGGTTTTGGGTTTTGTAGTTCATTTAGCAATGGTTTTTTCATACTTTTTACAGAATCATGCATTGACATAGTGTCATCTGCCACATTTTTTTTTTGGTAACACACTGATTAATGAACATCAAAAGCTTCCTTCTGCATGACAGGATGGATGTACATTACGCTTCTGTTCTGCCACAAATATACACCAACAGTCCATCACATTTTAAGCATGAGTTTTCTCTTTCATACAAGCTGCATAGTCCCCTAAATGCTGTGAATAATTAATTTTGTGTCCATAGGTGAAGACTCCACAAAACTCATCTGAACCTCAAACTGCCAAAAGAGTGTTTTATCAAGGTCATGCATCCGCTCAGCTACTCAAACTTTATTCTGACAGCATTTCTTCCCTTAATTAATCAGGTTTTGTAAAATTAATACTGCCTTTATGACTCATTCATGTATAGACAGAATCCCGTGGCAGTGAAATGTTGAAATCCCGCAGCAGTGAGATGCTCTTCAGTCTACGCTCGCATTTGAAAAGTGGTTATTCCACATTTTCTAACCTCTTTTGAAACTTAAGCAACTGCCTTCCTGAGACACGTTTTCAGTCTATTTTTTAAAGATGTCATCATAAAGAGGCAATTTCTAAAGCCTAACATGATGAAGACTGTTCAAACACTCCCGATTTTCCTTTAAATAAAATTTCAATGACAAATAGCTTTGCCACCTTTCATACACACCTCAGAAAACAAGGAATGGACAAGCAAACTAATGAAGACTAACACTGCAAGTACTGAAATAAATGAAAACTTTTTAATGCGAACTTGAGTGGCAATTTAGAAGCGTTTTGAAAATCTTGATGGAAATCTTCTTCCATGGTTGAAGGGGTGAAAGTGGTTGCAAATTTGCTGTCAACAACTGCTTCCAAATCCATCCCCAGAGGTAGTGGGGAAGACGTGCACACAATATCTATCAGAGATTTCCGCAAGGTAAGTCCTTCTCATTGGCAGGTATTAATGGCTCCCTGCAGCAGCAGTACCTGGGTCCGGGGGAGGTTCACTTCAGTGTTCTATATACTACATACTCTGCAATACATTTTAATACCCACTTAATAATCATATGGTGATGTGTGACAAATTCACAACTGTACTTCAAATAAAAAATATTCTGTATTTATACTTGATACAGTGATGGCTTCATCTTCACCAGAGGACTAACAAAATCCAGAGTGGGAAAGCAAGTATTAAATTAAAAAGTCAAATTAAAAGTTTTCACGATCAGGTACTGTTAAAAATGAATTTAGATTTAATTTAGCAAGCTCATTAATACCAACGGGAAAGAAACAATGCAGAACTCATCCGGCAACAGGGGCAATACCCAGCAGGACGGAACCTATTTCTCGTTTGCTTGCCTGCTTTTTCTGCGGGGCCATGAATATGCAAAATAGATTTATTTCAATTGTGAAGATGATGTGAGGTTGTCATGACAGCATCGTCTGAGCAGGAACGCGTGCTCCTGCCATGGTTTCAGGTGCCATTTTTTGATAAACACATCTGTCACAGTACTCAGGTCAGAAAAAAAAGGAAATGCTGCACTTTAGCAAATGAGCTAAAATTAAAAATGAAAGTTAGGAAGAGTTATAAGTTGTCAAAGAGCACAAAGATGCTTTCCTTTCAGTTCTGTAATTTCACTGAAAAAGCAATCTGACAGGCTGTATCCTCTTGTTACTGCAATATTCTGCCACTGTTAAAACACACAAATTAAGAAAAGAAAGAGCTCACAGTAAGTCCTGCATCTTACAAGTGTATATTTATGCCACAAGATGTTTTTCAGCAATTTCTTTCTTGCTGCAGGAATAGCCTGAAACAAGTGAAGAGATAGGACTTCAATTGAGGATTCAAGTAGAGGGTAATGTTTTGCTATTGGTCTCCTGCTATGGTAACCCTGGTCTTTTCACCGCGTAGGTCAACGCCTGACTAAGAGCATGCTTGCTGCATGATCGGCAGGGCAAGCATGCAGGATAGAGCAGGAATATAACAAAACAGCTTGCTAAAAGTCAAAAACAACTTTTGTTTGAAGTGAACAAAATGAGAGTACTGCCCTAAATATACTCAGTCAAAAAAGAAACTTCACACTCGTTTGGAGGTCGATAAGTTGAACATACAAGAAAAGTGGTTTTAAATAATGATTTAATTCCATTCTGTACCCATTAAGGACGGTGTACCATAAAAATCATGTTCATAATGTAACCAGTTCCACCGGAAATGCTACGGAAATGTAAGAGAGTAAAAATGGTAAGTAACAACTTGATGAAAGCATGTCAATAGCGCGTATGCCCTCCATGAGCGTTCACAACTGCGACGCAACGTCTCCTCATGGATTGAATGATGCGTCTGAACACAGCTTGGGGGATGCGTCGTCATAATTGAACCAATATGGCACCAAGTTCCTGCAAATTCTGCGGAGGGTTCCTTACTTGACGGAGTCTTCTGCCCAACACATCCCATACATGTTCTATGGGATTAAGGTCGGGGGACCTTGAGGGCCACCCCATGACATTGATGCCAGCATTCCTAAGAAAATTCTGCGTTAAATTGGCCGTATGAGGTCTGGCATTATCCTGTTGGAATGTCAGACCTGGGCCATGAGCTGCCATGAATGGCAAAAGCTCTGTATCCTGCAGCAGTTAGGTTTCCTTGAACGACCATCAGTCGGGAACGGGCAGGACCATTAAAGGCACCCTAAACCATAACACTACCGCCCCCAAAACGGTCCACTTCCTGCACACAACACTGGGCGTTGCGTTCACCGCGTCTCCTCCAAACTCTAACTCTCCCATCAGCGAAGTGCAAAGTGAATCTGGATTCGTCACTAAAAACGACCATATTCCAATCACGCTGAGTCTATCTCAGATATCGTTGTGCCCAGAGAAGCCGTTGACGTCGGTGTAACTGGGTTAAAATTGGTCCACGATATGGCCGATGTGCATGGAGACGAGCAGTGCGCAGGCGACACGCGCATGGTTTGGGCAGTCACACAACCTCTAAACAATTCATTCCTAGTGGGCGTTGCAGTGAGAAATCGACACGCAAATGGCGAAGACGATTTGTCGGTCTTCTGCTTGTGTCGTCACCGTGGTCCACCCGAACGAGGTCGGTCTGCTGTGGTGCCAGTTTGTTGAAGACGTGTCCGAAGATCATGGATAGTCCGTCGACTGCATCCCATAGCCCTGGCAACGTCAGTGACCGACGTTCCCGTATTCAGCATGCCAATGGCACGTTCACGTTGAATGTTTGACAGTCGTGGCATTGCAAATCAACGGATAATTGACTGTAAGAACTTGTTTTTCCGAGATGTCACTCTACCGTGCTAACGTGGGCTCAATTGCACATGTCTCATAAGGTCACGTGACTAGGAACACGAGGAAACGTGCTTTTACCTTGATGTATGCTCGCACGTGCTGCATGCTTGTGCACGTCGGAGTTGCTATGTGTCATGATGTCTTTGACAATGCATTTACCCCTAATAATAATAATAATAATATCTCTTGTATTAAGTTTCAAGAAAATATTTAGAAATTTTGAGTGTGAAGTTTCTTTTTTGACTGAGTATATATAAATTTTTTGGCTATACTGAATAATAAATACTTAAACATCCAGATCAAAACACTCTGGAATCCCAACTTTCCTGTTAACAACCATGTCAAACTTCCTATAGCTCTGCAAGAGGTTTAAAAAAAAAAAAAAAAAAAGCTCTCCCCGAGGACCGGAACATTCCACTTTCCTGTGAGTGTTCTGACATCCAACAGCTGAAAACACCAGCAATTTAATGATCTGAGAAGAACTGCATCCACCAATACAATAAATGCTCAGCTATATAACCAAACACGATTCGAGAGTTTTTAAAATATAATGAAAACAACTCTTCCTAGATACTACAGGAATAAGTTAACATGGCACAGCTGATAGTGAAATGTGGAGGCAAGAGACAGGTTACCTTTTTATAAAGGGCTTGCAAAGGGACACAGTCACATTTATGAATGGATGTAGATAGGCAAGTAGCCTGTGTATAGTTTTACTGACGGAATAATTGAGATAGTATATGTAAGCAAACTATTCTTGAGTGTTATGGAAAAACCTAGAAAGTCTAATTTTGGTCGAAACTAAGTTAGGACCATTTTTGTACTTATTAGGCTTTGCCTCATCATATACAGTAAGACACATGAAAAATAATCATTGATTTCCTATGTTTTCTTGCGGCAAAACCAAGCAAGTCATCGGTATTTAATCAGTTGTGAAGTAAGAATCAAGCAAGTTGATCTTCCATGGTTCTTCCACATAAAATTTTCCAGTTTTTAATGATAAAACCTGGTCAGTGAATTAGCCAGTTATGAAGCAGCATACCTATATTATCTGATCTGTGAGGTAAGTCCCCATGCAGAGCATTGGATGTGCAGGACATTCATGGTCAGAATTCGTAATTCACGTAATTCATGTGCTATTAACGACTGAAAAATGGTTTAAGAGGGTAGCAGATGGTGGAGTTAACACTGAAAAACTGCCAAATGCCACTGCAGCTGCATAATCGTTAGGTTTTTGTCCATCATTTTGATATTTGACATTTTATATTTTCAGGTGGAAAAATTTCTTAAGTCATATTGCCAGGGATGCTAATGAAAAAAGAAAAAAAAATCCTCCATAAATATCTCTTATTATGTAGTGAAAAAATAACTACCATGTCAGTTTCGTTGCCGAACAAGAGCTTAACCCCAGAGGGATAGAGTTTTCTGTCTTTTTCTCGGAATCAGCTTTTTGTTACTTACTAGGTTTTTCCATAACACTCAAGTATTGCACATGCATAGGAATCTAACAATGATGCCAGCTAGGCTAACCACATACAACCCAATGGAATATACGTCAAAGATAATTTACAAATTATTGCTTTTAGTTATAATTTTACCTACCATCCCAACTTTTTCTGATTTGGGGTTGTAAATTACTCAGAGTTGAATGAGTCATATTGATTATGTGGGCATAGAAATTCAAATAGCTTGATGTCTGAATATGTAATTAAATAATTTTACCACTCAGCTTGTGCAGAGACAGCTCTAACCAAACTGCCTCCTCTCCAGTCATGCCCATGTATTTCTATTTAAAGAGCCTCTATGCTAGGTGCAGGACAGAGAAGCAAATCAACATGAAAATTGAGTTATAATTGAATTAGTTCTCTTCATGGGTCTGCGGTTTTTATGGTGGAAAAAGTATTCAGTACAGAAAAAAGAAAGTATTTCAAGGATACTGTATGGGAGACATGGATTGCCGCAAGGCTGAAAAACTTGTTTAAAATAAAATTAGTCATCTCCGATTTTGAAAGCATTCAAATATAATGGAAGACATTGGCTTGAGTGGAAGAAGCAAATTTTTGCGGAGAAATATGTACGGAGACGAATGAATAAAAACAAAATTAGAGGAAGAGAGACTGCGTGCATGCATGAATGAATGAATAAAGCAGATTAATGAGGAACCGGTAACAGGAGAGGAAAAGCAGTTCTTTGACGCAAAGTCCAGAGACCCGAAAATCTCCGCTTTTATCTCCAAGCGGCAGCTGTTGGAGAAGCGAATCACCGGGTTAGAAACTGGATGGCGGGAAAGAACGTCATCACCGTGGTTAAGTTCAATGCTTTACTGAACACAAAGAAGGACAGTCAGATCATAAAAAGGAAAGGATAGACAAACAAGACTCAAGATGAAGTTCTGGGATTGTGGCGCGTGGGGAGGGTGGGATTGAACCTCTGTGGATGGGTGAACAAAGGCCGGATGGAATTCCCGAGGGGTGAAACCACACTAATTAACACAGGTCCAACATGCCCAGTGTTGGTTTACAATACGCTTAAGTTATCCGACTTCCACAGCTCTTTTTTTCTCAGAATAAATCAGTTGTTGATTCACAAGTGAGGCTTAATTAGCAGAAATTATGTGCCGAATAAAACCGAGGAAACATCTTTTCAGAGATGCCTGACTCGCAAAACACAGGCGGGGGAAGGAGGGAGGGAGGGAGGGGGAAAGGGGGAAGAGGGGAGAAATTATGACACCCTTGGGACAGCGCGTCGTCTCCTGGGCTCTAGAATTCTAGTAAAGTAACTCCGCCAGCCATGACAGGCTCTGGTGCTTTCTGGGAACCTGCTGGATATCCTTGTTTATCATTTTGTACTCTGGGAAGCTCTGGGGCAGAATACGACCTTGATCCAGATTCAGTTCGCTGGCAACACAGGTACTTTTCAGCAAGTGAACCAAAATACAGCTTTATGCAGTTGCTCCATGGAGAGGGAGACGAACATCAGTCTTTGGGAAATTATACATAACACAAATCAGTGATTCCCAATTCAGCGGACAATTCAACATTCTTTCAACACCACGGGGGAGATTCTAAGGCAGGAGACAATCTGTTTTATCACAATGTCAATGATTCAGAACTAGCTGTGAGGATCGATAGGTGTGTAATATTGAACCTGTACTCCTACAGCACACCATTAGCTTGGGAGAAAGGCTTCCTGACAACAGAGTTTCCCTCCGTCTGCCTTTGCTCCAAATGTGAGAGAAAACAAACCCAAACAATTCATTAAAGCCAAGCTCTTCTGAGGAATCGGTGGAGCACAGATGGCACTCAGGCTCGCGCGGCGAGACAGCGCCATGCTGAGGGGCTACGGCGGCCGCCGAAGTTACCGCTAAACTTTAGAGGTATCAAGACTCCATCATTTGTCCTCAGTTTAACACCGCTTTTTTGGCGCACGAGCACGGTCTCCCTGAAGCTGCTTTTTAATTGGCTGGCGTAAATGCTGAGTTGCCGACACCCCTTGGGGGGGTGGGTTGGGGAAGACAGAAAAAGAAAGGGCTGGTTTGGAAGAGAAAATAGAGTAGAGAAACTTATCAACAGATCCAGCAACTAATCTCAAGCATGCAGGAGCCTGTGAGCATGTTCAGAACAGCCTAAATTATGGGATGTCATAGAGGGACAAGGCAGTGGATAGAAGGAAATTTAGAGACAGAGGAAATGGAGGAATGCAGTGTGACAATGAGCAGCAGTTTTTAAGTCTCATCAGCCTTTCCTAATTTCTAACACTACACTTTCTTATTTAAAAAACAAATGTTGTCAAATTTTTTTCATCCAAAAAAAAAAAAAAAAAAAAAAAAAAAAAAAAACGCTGGAGTGTCACTTGAAGAGCAGTTGCCACCCTGACACTTGCACGATTTTTGTTTCCGCAATGCCATGCAATGCGTCGTGGCAATGATTAAAGTCTTCTGGAATGAGCGTGAGGAGTGTGTGAAGGGTGCAGGGGAGCGTAGGGAGAATTTTGAAATGTTCAAAAATTCGGCACGCAATGTTCGTGCCATGTGTGTGCCACTTGCGTGAACGATGCGTGAGCACTACGCGAACTCGGCGTGAACACTGCCGACGGTGCGTGTCAATGCGTGCCGTGTTAGGGTGTTGTCATGAGTTGTTCACGTGATCATGGCACGCCCAGCTCACGCATAGTTGGCGCACGCCACGAACCGTTCGCGCATGGCAGGAACTTCTCACAAAGTGTTCACGCATATTTTGCCACGCATTGCGCCATAGACAGTGCGTAACTTATGCATGTACAGTGCGCGAACAGGGCGCAAACAAGTCTCCGCGGTGTACCACCGAAATGGCACGCCTTGCCACGACGCATTGCGGGGACAAAAATTGTGCAAGTGTCAGGGTGGCATATCTTATTTCCCATAACGGTAATGAGCAGAATCTCCCAGAGTTGCAGTTTGATGTTTTTGTACATATACAAACACAAACGGAGGCAAAATCTTCTCCAGATCAGAAAATAAGAGTGGGAAGAGGCATCCTCTTCTACCTATTTTCAGTACTGGGTCCCACTCCGCTTTGAATAATTCATTCTGGCCTAGTTTTCTGAATATCCTGACATGACCCAAACTTAGTACTGTACCACTCCTCTCATTATTAGAGCAGACAGTGAATATCTTTCTTATCCCTTCCCTTAAATGGTGAACACACAGGTTTTTACTAAACCGTATTAGCAGACAATCTTCTCGACCTTGAAGATAATTAAAGGTTACGTCAAATGCTTCAAGCGCAATTGATGGGAAGGCTTGAGCATTGTTCTCTTTTGAAAAATCTTTTGTTCCTGTATCAGCGGCAGACAGTGTTGCAGACGGAATTGTTCCCATGAGTACCTGCTTCCCTCGAGTCAGACACCATGCCCGTCCAGCGCCTCGTGATGTCGATGTAAAGAATGTCCACGGATGCCATGGAGAAACTACTGCTACTGAGCTTGCAGTTTCTGAAAATGCCATGCAATATACATAACCGAGGTCAGCAACATTTAGACCAGAATACCACACAAAGCTGACACTGTCTGAGAACGATGAAGACACACATGCAGGCAAATCTTCAAGCAACCTGCAAGTAGATTTTATTGTGGCACAGAGCCGCAAAACGGTTGAGAAGAAACACTTGAAAGAGACACTCCTCAGCTGAATTTATTCTTTGTGTTCTTTTTTCATAATAACAGTAACATTCAAGGAGATACTGGCATCTTGACAAAAGAGTAAGTTGAAATAGAAGAGGATTAGAGAAGAATAAAAGAAACCGTAACCAGCAGTCGGAAGGCAGTTGGAGGTGTTTTCTGAGGGAATCAGAGTGAGCACTAATATGAGAGTTGAATTGTGTGTTTTAGCCTGCCACAGAAGCACGGTTACCTGATGAAAGTGCGAAATCCAGTGGGGCCCAGCCGCATGGTGCCCTTCACCCCCAGGAAGCGCACGAAGAGAGCAGCGATGCGCTCCACCATGCGCAGGTAGTTAAACTGCTTGATGTATTTGGGGAAGACCTGCTTCAGGCAGACCGAGGGCAGGGTGTTCCCCACAAGGACGGCGTCCCCCGGCTCGGCCTTGTCCGGAGACCCCACCTCTAGGATGTCATCCTTCAGCTCAGATCCGTTAGCCAGGGGGAGTGACCTGTCGCCATGGAGAAAACAGAGACATCATGCATCATGAAGAGATCGTTTGGAGTGCCGGTACAAAACTAAGAGAGGTTGTTTATTTTTAAAAAAATCTGTCAAATTCCAAGCCCGATAAACTGGAGACAGAAATCAATTCCACGTTGTGAAAATATACCCCCCCCCCCCCACAAAAAAAACAAACGAACAAACAAACAAAAAAAAAACCGCCTACCTCGATGCAGAGTGCAAATGTCAGGGTGATGCCCCCCACAAGCCTGACAGATAAATGTCCATCTGAACACTTTATTAGACTGTTTTAGCATCTTCTGCTGGGAAATGAGGCCAATGTAAAACGATCGATAGCTGCCTGAACTGTAGCGGACTTAGGGCAGGATGAATAACTGCCTAAATACTAAAGCTAAAGCTTAATTCTAAAACTGTGCAATAAATTAATAAGCCTGCGAGGACAGGCTGGCGCCAGACTGTGTGCTAGGAGCAAAGGAAATGATCTACAGCAAGTGGAGAGAGAATTCGTCTAGGCGAGGCAGATAGCCATCCAACTCCCCCGCACCTTTGTCAGGCAGCTAACTAATGTCACACCTGTTTCCTATCGACACCCCGCCAGAAGGCCCACCCTTCATCGCACTGTAATGAGGACTTTATATCAAATAAATGGAAGAGGTTTTCAAGCGAGCGCTTATCTCAATTTGTCTGGCTCCAATGGGCCAGACGTATGGATTTAACCCCCTCTGACAAAATGCCAGAGCAGAACAGGGACCGTACACCTGACCCAAGTGAGAAATGCAGACTGCAAAAGTTAAAGCCAGCCAATTCCCGGGACAATAATAAATATTGTTTCTGAAAATTTTCATTCTTATTTGCATTAGGAACCAACATTTATTACAATGAAATTCAAAGGCTTGTATCTCAGCAAAGCCCTTTTTCAAAATTAATTATAGCAATAGGACACTGTGAGCTATTATAGCATTTACCCATTATGAGTTAATAGAATTTCATATTATCATTAACTGAAATTATCATAGATTTTCTGAACACCTTGAAAGTAAATGGCCTATGAACTGCGTCTTCTTCATATTTCAGTGAACTTGTACAGTTTGCCTTGCAACTTATCATAAATAAGGTTGAAAAGTTACTTTGTTTTAAATTGCGAAAACTTTACCTGGAAAATGGGTTCAGGGGTCAGCACTGAACATCTACAGTGATTTATGGTGCAATTGACTCTTAATTGCTAATTTGGGTTTTTGATGGACTGCTGTTGGGGGATTGTGTGTGGGTTGTCAGCATAGCTATGTCTCTCCGCTGAACGTATTCTCTCACTTAAAACATTCTTCGGCAGTTTCCCCAAAACTCCTGATTGATATTTAATGGAGGTGCCAGGCTAATGGTCATACCTCATGACGCTGGCAGACTTTCTCAGTGATTTAACAAAATCTAGCACAGCAGCGCAAAACAACAAAGCTAGAAAACCTTAGTGTCTTACTTGAGCATTCATGGGAAAATCGCACACCGAGTCCCCTAATGTTAATAAAGTTTCGAATAGACTCCCTTAACTCCTATAATTGGTAAGAGAACACAGCAGACTCTCACACATAAAATCAGGTAAAAACAACCCAACTAAAACAGTCAATACAGCCAGCTCATCATTATTTCAGTATCACAATGTAGCACAAAATATCAAGCAATTCTCTGACCCTGAGGACAGAAATAAGCCCATAATGGGATTGTACGTTTCCACTTTTCTCACCTGTAAAATAAAATATGCATGTACCGCATATATAAAACTATCAATTCTATAGTTAATTCAAGCCCAGGAAATGATTAAAATGGGCAAGCAGTTTGTCTTCTTCAAAAACATTCGGTAACAACTTTAGGTTCTGCACACTTCACCAGACAGGGAACTGAGACACATCAGTCTGACAGAAGAGCAAATGTTTGGTCTTAAGATTGTTTTATTGCTGGAGGAGCATTAGCCCTTCCCTCAAAACCTACTGATCTTAATCACAAAATGTACTGTAGCAGTGAAGGTCATATTCCTACATGAGCTCATATGCTCAAAAGTATAGCACTATGCAATGCAAATGATCTCATTAGCAGTGTCACAGCAATAGTTTTAAAGTTGCTATACCTGAGAATTTGAGAGATAAGAGAGTGAGAGCAGACATACTAGTGAAATGAATTCTCAGCCAAGCCAAACATTCCTCAAGCCTTAATTTGTTTCAGTCTGAACAAGCTCAAATCTCTCCCCAGTGTCTTGCATCAGTCTGCTCTTAAGCGCTCGCCTCAGGCAGACACTGGGTTCACGATGACAGTCACCTCCTTAAATGCTAAACCGTACCTATAAGGCACACATTGATTCTTGACTTAGATGGTAAATGGATTGAAATGTCAGTGAAAGGGCACAAATAAAAGAACAATATTACAAAAATTTCAATAAGAGGCATATCTGTGGAAGCTCCGCCGCCTAGATTTCGGAGGCAGCCAGAGTCAACTGAGCCACAGAGCCTTGGGGGCATGGAGCTGTGTGTCTAATTGAAAGGAGCAGGACCTGGTGAGGGTCTGTTAGCTCTTGCGTCTGTTCCAATCCCAGGGCTGATGGTGGGGCTCTCGTATGAGAATCAGGCATGGGATAGTTGGGAAAGGAAACCTTTCAAAGTTTCAAGGAGAGACAAAAGCAATTAATTCAAAAATCATGCAAAATGAATGTGAAGCACACAACCTCTCCTCAGTGGTGCTGGTCTAGCTGAGATGGACCTGCTCAGAGGGGGGAGGTAAGCTGCCCTCACAATATTTTTTTTTTCCTGTCAGCTCTGCAAGGGTGTCTTGACCCCCTGGTTTCCTCCAGCGCTTGGTTGATTCTAAAGGTCTTCCGGCCATCCATGACTATGATGACATGCAGAGGCAATGAAGAGCGGGCATTTAACTTTTAAACAACAGCACTACTTAAAGCTTCCACAAGAACCAAGATTCATGGGCTAAGAGTTCATATTTTTATAATGTGAACATTTTGCTTGAATTCTATATGAAACAGAACATTAACTTGCCTGCATTTCAAAACGTTAATGGAGCCCTTAAATGGTTTCAAACAGAATGTTATCCAGCCTCTGCCTTCGTTTTCATTTTGCAAGTTTTCAAAAAGCCATAAGTTACATTTAGTTTGAATGAGAGCACATCCTTGAGTCAAATAATCTTATATAATATTAAAAAAGAGACATAGTTTTGCTGGAGGCGGCTGTTGAAGACTCGAGTGTCCTTTGGTCCTCTCTAATAACACACTCGCACTGGGGAATAATTAATTCAAGATCTAGAGGTGATTCACCACAATTCTGATGCACTTACATGCAAAGACTAATGTGTATCATAAACATTTAGGGTGTCGAGAGAATTTAGGTTTTCTGAGGTTTTCACTGAACATTACTTTTCCTTTATCCTTTTACTAAAATTATGATGAAGACTTTCACTGACTCACTCTGGTATCAGCAGTATACAACGAAAGACTCCAGGCTGCCAGTAGCCCTCTCTATTTGTGTCAATAAATTACCATTTTTTCCCACCGAATGCAAAGACTAACTGTAGTAGTTTGGTGCTTCTAATGTTAGCAATTCAGTGGTTCATGTATTCTGACCATGTTCACAGGTCGCGCGATAGAATTAAGAAACGATGCTCAAGGACAGCATTTCCTACACTTTTCATTTTTGGGGACTACCTGTTCTTGATTAAAGTTTAACAAAAACACTAAAAAAGCTCTTCAAGAGAGGATTGATTGCCTGTCAAAAACAATCCTGGAATGTTCACCTATACTGGGCAGAAACCTGCAAGAGAGGAAATATGAAGTGAAATACGGGTCATCTAGTAACCTTAAATTTTTAATTCAAGAACACATTGGCACAGGACATGTAATTTTTAGAGCTCATTAACCCCTGCCCCCCAAACTGTACACAATATGCCAGATGACACCCAGTGTTGTACGAGGTCAGCACTAAGGAACAGTCCATTAACTACAGGAATGCCCAGCGTAGGCAGAGATCTTTCAAGTCAATACTAAAATGTGTGAAATAAATATTCTTTGGGTTTCAAACTCTACTAATCTGAAGTATTTAATTACCCAAGAGATAAAGAAACTTCCTCTTCATATACTAGGTGTAACTTGTCCCACTGCATAAAAATTGCACTGGGCCCAAGAAATGTCATAATTCAGGCAATACTGAATGATCAGAAAATTTTTATCATGGTATTTATTCAGTAAATCAAAATATATTTACTTTAATTTTCCAAGTTGTGACAGGTCTCGATTTTGCAATAAGCTCCTTCTAGAAGGGATCCCTTGAAAAACAACTTCAATAAATACAGTGATACAATACACCTGGGACTCAGTGGAGACTAGGCAGTGAAAGTAATTTGGAGGGTGAAAACAGGCCTGCAACATTAATTGCATAGTATGCACGCACACATAACACACACAAAAACAACATTGCTATTTGATGGAGAAGGCTGGCGAGGAAGTTTGGAACACAGAATGTTAATGACAGATTGAAAAAGTAGCTGGCAGGCAGGCAGGCAGGCAGGCATGTGAACTCCCGGCAGCTGAAATGAACATGAAATGAGCTGGCATGCAGAGGGGGGTGGTACAATGCATTGATATGATGTGTCAACATGTGTCCATGAGTAATGGTGGTGTGCAAATGGCGGCAAGGAATGTCTCGACCAGGAATTATAGTTACAACGGATGTGAAAACTTTCAAGGACCTATAAATGATCATATTTTGGATGTAAAATGGTTTTGGCACAGCATGGACCAAGCTGGCAAATATTATGTTAACAGCAAACAATATATTGTACACAATATTTGGTATTAAGTTCAAAGAAGAAAAAAGTATGCTAGTTTGCTTGCTAACCACAGTTCTGCACTATGATGATTATACATCACACCTTTTGCCTAAAAGGGGTCCTAATATATGAAGAATACAAAGGAACAATCAGTCAAAATTTTTGTATATTTTATGTATTATATATTATCATAATATTTATAATCCGTATATATAATATTATATATTATTATAATATTTTATATGTTTTGCATATTTTTTTCAGTGCTTTGTTTCTAAGAATGTTTTGAATTTTTAATTCATTTCTCCGCAACGTGAAAATGTGATTCTGATGATTTTTCCATTGTGCTCTTCATATTACTTATCAATAATTTTTTTGGTGACAGTATATTGAAAAAATATTGTAGGCAATGAGAACAAAAAAAATTATTCCCACACATATACTGCAGTAAAAATATAGGTAATGAACAAAAATACTGAAAACATTAATTTTTTTAATAACAAGTGAAAGGTGTTGCAAATTTGATTTTTTTGACTCTCGTCTAGCCTGAATGCATGTTGGAAGGTTCATTCCATGATTACTGATGCAAAAAAAAAATTGTTCACACTGGTTTGAGGCAACATTATTCTGCAAAATTACATTTGATAGTCAATTGTTACCCAATCCCTGGACATGGAATCTGGTTATGGGGACATGGAATGTCACCTCGCAGGGAAGGAAGGAGCCTGAGCTTGTGCGGGAGGTCGAGCAGTACCGGCTAGAGATAGTTGGGCTCACCTCCATGCACAGTCTGGGCTCTGGAACCCAACTCCTCGAGAGAGGCTGGACTCTCTTCTATTCTGGAGTTGCCCGCGGTGAGAGGCGGCGGGCTGGTGAGGGTTTGCTTATAGCCCCCCAGCTTAGCCGCCATGTGTTAGAGTTTTCCCCGGTGAACGAGAGGGCCGCTGCCCTGCGCCTTCGGGTTGGGGACAGGTGCCTCACTGTCGTTTCGGCTTATGGGCTGAATGGCAGTGCAGAGTACCCCGCCTTCTTGGAGTCCGTAAGAGGGGTACTGGAAAGTGCTCCGACTGGGGACTCCATCGTTCTGCTGGGAGACTTCAACGCCCACGTGGGCAGCGACAGTGTTACCTGGAGGGGCGTGATTGGGAGGAACAGCCTCCTCGATCTGAATCCGAGTGGTGTTCTGTTATTGGACTTCTGTGCTAGCCACAGTTTGTCCATAACGAACACCATGTTCAAACATAAGGGCGTCCATCAGTGCACATGGCACGAGGACGCCCGAGGCCGGAGGTCTATGATCGACTTTGTGGTCGTGCCATCTGACCTTCGGCTGTATGTCTTAGACACTCAGGTGAAGGGAGGGGCTGAGCTGTTCACTGATCACCACCTGGTGGTGAGTTGGATCCGCTGGCGGAGGAGGAAGCTGGACAGACTTGGCAGGCCCAAACGTGTTGTGAGGGTCTGTTGTGAACACCTGGCGGAACCCTCTGTCAGAGGGGTTTTCAACTCCCACCTCCGGGAGAGCTTTGACCAGATCCCAAGGGAGGCTGGAGACATTGAGTCTGAATGGACCATGTTCTCTACCTCCATTGTTGACTGTGGCCGCTCGGAGCTGTGGCCATAAGGTTTCCGGCCTGTCGCGGGCGGCAATCCCTGAACCCGTGGTGGACACCGGAAGTAAGGGATACCGTCAGGCTGGAGAAGGAGTCCTATCGAGCTTGGTTGGCTCATGGGACTCCTGAGGCAACTGACAGGTACCGGCAGACTAAGCGTGCTGCGGCCCGGGCGGTGGTGGAAGCAAAAACTTGGGTATGGGAAAAGTTAGGGGAGGCCATGGAAGAGGATTATCAGTCAGCCCCGAAGAGATTCTGGCAAACCGTCCGGCGCCTCAGAAGGGGGAAGCAGTGCCCTGCCAACATTGTTTACAGTGGAGGTGGGGAGTTGTTGACTTCGACTGGGGATATTGTCGGCCGGTGGAAGGAATACCTCGAGGATCTCCTCAATCCCACTGACACGCCTTCTGTAGAGGAAGCAGAGGCTGGGGACCCAGAGGCTGATTCATCCATCACTCGGGCTGAAGTCACTGAGGTAGTTCGGAAGCTCCTCGGTGGAAAGGCACCGGGGGTGGATGAGATCTGCCATGAGTACCTCAAGTCCCTGGATGTTGTAGGGCTGTCTTGGTTGACACGCCTCTGCAACATTGCGTGGCAGTTGGGGACAGTGCCTCTGGACTGGCAGACCGGGGTGGTGGTCCCTCTATTTAAGAAGGGGGACCGGAGGGTGTGCTCCAACTACAGGGGGATCACACTCCTCAGCCTCCCTGGTAAAGTCTATTCCAGGGTGCTGGAGAGGAGAATTCGGCCGATAGTCGAATCTCGGATTCAGGAGGAACAATGCGGTTTTGCCCTGGTCGTGGAACACTGGACTAGCTCTATACCCTCTGCAGGGTGCTTGAGGGTTCATGGGAGTTTGCCCAACCAGTTCACATGTGTTTTGTGGACTTGAAGAAGGCATTCGACCGTGTCCTTCGTGGCATTCTGTAGGAGGTGCTTCGGGAGTATGGAGTCCGAGGCCCTCTACTAACGGGCCGTGCGGTCTCTGTATGACCGGAGCAGGAGCTTGGTTTGCATTGCCGGCAGTAAGTCAGACCTGTTCCAGATGCATGTTGGACTCCGGCAGGGTTGCCCTTTGTCACCGGTTCTGTTCATTATTTTTATGGACAGAATTTCTAGGCGCAGCCAGGGGCCGGAGGGACTCTGGTTTGGGGACCACAGGATCTCATCTCTGCTTTTTGCGGATGATTTTGCCCTGTTGGCTCCTTCGAACCAGGACCTTCAGCATGTACTGGGGCGGTTTGTAGCCAAGTGCGAAGTGGCTGGGATGAGAATCAGAACCTCCAAGACCGAGGCCATGGTTCTCGACCGGAAAAAGGTGGCTACGCCCCTCCGGGTTGGAGGAGAGCTCCTGCCTCAAGTGGAGGAGTTTAAGTATCTTGGGGTCTTGTTCACGAGAGAGGGAAGGATGAAGCGTGAGATTGACAGACATATCGGTGCAGCGGCAGCAGTAATGCGGTCATTGTACCGATCTGTTGTGGTGAAGAAGGAGCTGAGCCGAAAGGCAAAGCTCTCAATTTACTAGTCAATCTACGTTCCTACCCTCACCTATGGTCATAAACTTTGGGTCATGACCGAAAGAACGAGATCTCGGATACAAGCGGCTGAAATGGGGTTCCTCCGCAGGGTGGCGGGGCACTCCCTTAGAGGTTGGGTTAGGAGCTCTGTCACTCAGGGATGAGCTCAGAGTAGAGCCGCTGCTCCTCCATGTCGAGAGGAGCCAGCTGAGGTGGCTCGGGCATCTTTATTGGATGCCCCCTGGACGCCTTCCTGGGAAGGTGTTCCGGGCATGCCCCACCAGGAGGAGGCCCCGGGGAAGACCCAGGACACGCTGGAGGGACTATGTCGCTTGGCTGGCCCGGGAACGCCTCGGGATACCCCTGGAAGAACTGGAGGAAGTGTCCAGGGAGAGGTAAGTCTGGGCATCCTTGCTTAGACTGCTGCCCCCGCGACCCAGCCCCGGATAAGCGGAAGAAGATAGATGGATGGATGGACGGATGGATGGATGGATGGATAGGTCAATTGTTACAGTATATAAGGTGACACAAACCTTGAGCAGAGTCACAGAGTTTAACATAATGGCACAACGAAAGGAGCTCTCACGTCGTGGTCTTACACGATGCTGAAGACGTTAAATGCTGCCGTGGCGCTGTAAGAAACAGCATCAAGAACTTCAAAGAGACCGGTTCGCTGAAAAATAGTGGCAAAAGAGGTGCAAAACGGAAGTTAAGCACCTCTGATGTTCGTCATCTATGTATACCTGCTATTCAGATGAACAGATATTTGATGTCTTTCATTCCACAGGGGATTAAAATATATAACAGATTAAGTGGCAGATTTTAACAGACAATAGGTCCATCTGAAAGCTCATGGGTTTGTCATGTTTTCCTCTTTTTTCATAATGGGCAATTGCAATTTTCTATGTCTACGGTCTTAACCAATATTTTGGCATTTATTTACTTATTTTATGTTGTTCTTATTCTGAATTATTGCGTGTAATGATGGGAGTGATAGCTTTGCAATTTCCATGTTTTTATGGATGAAATAACCTTGATCCTGATCCTGATATGACAAGTTGAAAAAAAAAAAAAAAAAAAAAAAAATTTGCGGTTGACAGCACGACAACTCCGTGATATTAACAGCACCAGAGGTGAGGAGACGAAAGTATCAAGATCTACTATTTCCAGACGCCTGTGTGAAAATGGTCTGATTGGTCGTGTTGCTGCAAAAAGCTAGCAACATCAAAAAAGACTTGAGTTTGCTAAGAAATCCAAGGACTGGACACCAATGGACAGGGAACAAGTCCTTTGGACCAATGAATCAAAATTCAAAATTTTCTCACCCAAACGCAGAACTTATGTGTGCCGCAGAGTTGAAGAACATTTCAAAAATAGCTGTTTAACCCCTTCAGTAAAACATGGAGGTGGTAATATTATGGTTTGGGGTTCAGTCTGCTTGAGAGGATCCAGTGATCTCATAAAAATCAACGGATTCATGGATCAAAAGAAGTATCACAGCATCCCTGTGAGCCACACATTGCCATCTGGACAGAGACTGATTCGTCAGGATTTTATTTTCAACAAGATAATGGCCCAAAACACACTTCTAAGTTGTGCAAGAATCATCTCAGTCAGAAAGAAACATCTGGTGACATAAAAGTTATGACATGGCCTGCTCAAAGTCCTGACCTTAATCCGACTGAGCAAATATGTTGTAACATCAAAAGAATCTCTTTGGAATGAACTTTGAAACCATATGGAATGGTTTACTGCGCGAGGAAATAAAAAAAAAATATGAAAACTATGCCTCAAAGATTAACTGGTGTGATCGAAGCAAAGGATGGCCACACTAGATATTGACCTTTTCTCTCAAAAAGACATTTTTCTTGTTTTTTAGTATATATCATTGTCTGTTTACTTATTTTCATCTATAGGATCCATAATCCATGAAATAAATACTTGAATAGTACTTGGTTTCCAGGGTTTTCCCTGCCATTATACGGCTTAGGCGCGGCGCCTAAGCGTTTTTGCCTCCCACCTTAGAGAAAAAAATAGAGCAGGTGAGCAAAAATGAACAAGAGCCGCATTACATCCCATTGATGGAGCATGGATGGGAGAGCGACAGAGCTTACGTCGTTAAAAATGCTAAGGGGGTTCACAGCCACAACTACACAGGGTAGAAAGCATTTAACGAAGTACCGGAGGTCAGAAGACGTCTCACTCTGTTATCTGAATGTCGCCAAAGAAGTCCCGGTGAGTAACATTAGCCAAGTAGACGCGCTATTTCTCCCTTTCTTGGCTTTCCCCAGTCAATATACGGTGTCTAAAAATAATAATAATATTATTATTATAATTATTATTATTATTAAAAAATAATATTATTCAGCTTTTACTGCTGTAGTATGAAATAAAAAAGAGACAAATAAAGAAAAGCAGAGGAGTTTACAGGCGGGCGCTGATAAGTGTGCTGATCATACAGTAGGTATGGTGGAAATCCACAAAACTAGTTGCTGTGATGTTTCAGACCAAACTAATCCGCAACACATGTTGAAGCACAGTGTGTATACACCGCTGCATCAGTGGCACAGCTATGAGCACAGATCCGCTAACTTTGTTTTATTTTTAAAAAACATTAAATAGACAGGGATTAAAGTGGGCCGGAACGGTCTGGAACTAAGTTCCGCCACCTTAGTTTGAATTGAAATATTTATTTGACTAAAGCTGCTTTCACACCAGACGCGAAATGATTTTTTCGCACGACTGATTACATTCAAAGTCAACGCAATGACACGAATGCGTCTGAAAAATTTGTTTCGCGTCCAGTGTGAAAGCGCCTTAACAGTAGCGCCACGGACTGCAGATCATTTTCGCATGCTGCTTTCAATACAGCCTGCCTGCCACTCTTTCAAAAGCCAAGATGCTCAACAAATCAGAGCGCAACATCAGTCTCTGCCAGCCCCTCCTTCACTAAAACGCAGCTGTATCGTATGCTGCATTTCATTTGAATGAGTGCATTGGTCACGTACCAGCCTGCGAGGAATTGTCAAATGTTTGAAACGGCGTTTATAGCCAAAGTAAGTGGATTAACTTAAGTTGAAGTCGATGGTGAAGTTTTGCAATATTCAGCTATTCAAACCGGCCAACTAACAGAATTTAAATTTAAAAAGGGGTTAACATTAGCTGCTTTAGGCTATGTGCAAAACGCTAACCAGGCCTCTTTACTTGCTAGCTAGTGCATTAATAAATTATTAGCGATTCAGTCAAAGTCTGACAAAGGCTCAGTTGCACCGATAGTTTTGCGAGTAATGTTGGTTTGTGTCTCTGGCACACAGTAACGTTACTTGCGCATATTTTTCTTTGACATCCACAGTCGCCAGCTACAGGCAGAGCTACTTGAAAATCATTGCGCTGGGCAGGACGTTTTTTATGTAGCTGGCGATATTATGCTGGCAGCACTGCAGCGTCCCGTACTATCCAGGGATGCGTTTCCCAAAAGCATAGTCGCTAACTGCATTAGAGCATAAAATTATTAGAGATCCATCTTGATACATCTAGCCATAATTTTGCATTGGAAATCAGAACATTTTGGAAGTAGAATATGGTTTATGTGTGCAGTGTAAGGACAGTGTCTTGAAACCACAGAAAGATTCATAGATTTCTCTTACTTGTTCATTTTGGTAATTATGTAATAGTTTTGATTTACTGTTTTAGGAAATGAAAAATACTGTAACAGTAGAATATCTTCACTGTCATACTTCCCATTCTGCAAGTTTTCAGCCAAATCCATCACTGCTTTTCTCTTGTTTAGACCCACTTCCGGATTATGCGAATATGAAAATTCAATGTCATAGTCCCAATGGGCCAAAAATAAAGCGAATACAGCTATTTGCAATCATTTGCGTCATCCCCCCCGCTGCTTCAGCTGCCCACCCCCCTAAGACCTCTAAAAACCCAGGGAAAACCCTGGTTTCTGATTTATCTTCATTCTGTTATGTGTATAGTCATCACTGCACACTACTGTATTTTCAATAATATACCTTCAAGACAGCAAATATTAAATGGTGTGCTTAAAGTTTATCAATACTACCTAGCAATTGAGGTGATGGTGATTTGATATGAATTAGGCAACGGTATCTAGCAATTGATAGCCAAAATTTTTTAATGCTATAGAAGGACAAATGACAGCTCAACTTATTGGCTTTACTAGCAGAGTTACAAGATGTACCCCAAACTTCAAGTGACATTGTTGTAGCCATTGTAGCATAGCAAACTATCGACATAGTACTCCCTGGTAACTAGCTAGTGAAATGTATCAGCAGCTACTGGTAACAAAAATAGCAGATGCAAGCAATAAATTGTTTCTCAAAATAATTCTCATATTCTCTGCGCAAATGGACTCATGACTGAGGTGCAGAAAACAATCATCCCAAAAGCCCCTCCACATCACGCACTTTACAAAAACTATAAATGACCGCGCAATCAGATGGCCTGCCGTTAAGTTTGTGTCGGATGCATTTATTGTAGCGCCAATAATAAATATCCAACACTCTTTCGTACCTGTAACAAAGAGTGATTACATGTCCTCGCAGCACCACTATCCTTTCATCAACTCCAGCACACGGCCCATCATTTTTATTCTAATGTTGCGGCGGCTGTCAGGCCCACTTACGATATCTGATGGATGACCTTATGGATGGGGTTCAGGACAGGCAATGATTACAGTGGTGTACATTCCTCTCCAGATAAGAGTAACTGAACGGATATTCATTTCCTGATTTACAGTGCTCCTCATTCCAATCATCCTTTGACAGGTGCTCAGATTACATTCAGATATAATAGACTTGTTCATCCTTTCCCTTAGTCCTTGAACCCGACCCCCCAAAAACATAGTATTTCTTCTTTACTCTCAACGTGAGAGGAACCGTTTCTCTTGGATGTGAATATAAAATACAGCAGTAGGTAAACGCAGACGCTTTTTTTCAGCAGCTCGTGGACAGATGTGACAAAGCACCCGAAAGCAGGAGAGAACATGAAGCTGCAATATCTATTCAATTCTTCAATCACCTCAGACACCCACACAACACATTCAGCAGGATGCGGTGACTCATACAGATGTGAGCACAGACCACAGGAGCTTTCTGTTGAAGTCTGACTGGAATACAACCTTGGACTGAACTTTTGTTGATGCCAAGCCCTGCTTTCTATCTCAGAATCAGGACAGACCCCAGGTAACCCGAAGTGGGAGGGGGAATTCACTGGGGCCAGGCAGCTGGCAGGGGGTTAGTGGAGAAATGGATTCCTCAAAGTTGGCAGGGACGACTGCATCTCTGAAGACTGCCCAGAGCACTGCAGCAATCAATGAAAGGACAGCAGGCTCATCTTTTAAGTCTATTTCTCCTCTCCTCTTCATTTGACCTTGTTGTAGCCTCTGTTTACCAGGATACAGGAATACACCAGACACATGCACTCTTGAATAGACTCCATCAACACGTACAGGTAAAAAAATACAGGCACCAGATTGGATTTCAGAAGCAAAGTATCCTCAAGTGATACAAATGCGTGTCAGTCACAGTTAACTTCACATTGGATACCCGCAGGTAATACAACACCGTTAGGGGCAGAGCTGGTGCTCAGCTCACAGCATAACTGATACAACTGCAGTCATTGTGATCTCCGCCCAGCAAACGCAAGCGGCTGAATCACCTAACAAGACATTGCGATAACCTTAGCAGAACAGGACGAGCTCTCTTGGGACAGGCCCCACTCAGCTTACTAGGTTTACTCTACCTGAAAAATGGGCTCTTTGACGCCAAACCCTGAACCATAAGTTGACAAAGCAGCAGACTACAGCTTTAAACTATCACAAAGCTGTGTCTCTTTCAGCATTAATATTGCAAGACATTGACTGGAAATCAGATGAATGTTTAATGAAATCAATTAAAGTCAATCGGGAAAACAGACAAATGCTAACCGGGCAGTAAGGAGCTGGCTGAAACTCTAGCCAAATTACGAAAGGCTTATCATATCATTATTCTACATTATAAATTCAAAAATACCAGTCTAGCTCCTTTAAACTGTACCTAAATTTTAACAGCAATTTCTTGGCCTGATGGATAGGCTCGGTTTGACTTCCAATATATATATATATATATATATATATTTTTTTTTAGAATTCAAACATCACTACACATCACCATTCACAATTTTATTGGCAATAGGTGATACTGAGAAACCATAAGGTGGATGACATTCAATGATATTACCATCAACAAAATTTTCATAATATCCTGCTTCAGTATGAAGACCTGAAATCAATTCTGTACAACAGCACCTAATAGTACCCAAAAAAAAAAAAAAGAAAAAAGACTGCTGGTATCACATAACATCCCAAAGAATGCGCTACTTCTTCGACTGAGCTTGTCAATGTCAGCGTAAAATTATTTACTTTTCATGATTCCAAAAAGGGATCTCGGTGATTGAGGGAGAAACTCAGGAAAGGGAAGCAAAAAGTTGAAAACTCAAAAGTGGCCTTGATTCATGGCCCTTTTCATTCCGCTCAAAGACTATCATTACTAAGTGCCAAGTGAACATAGTTATTTTTGGTCTGCCTTTCTCAGAGTGCTTCATGATAAGGTTTTAAAGTGAAGGGCTTACATAAATGTAGGAAGACTGTGGTACAGTTCTGAGGCAGTTCTAAAGATACAAAAGGTAAGAAAAGCATTCATTTTGATCCAACACTGCATGTGTCTTAAGCCTCCTCAGTAACTGAGAAATAGGGCACATATCTTAAAGGCATTACAATTTCAGTTCTGAATTGGGGACCAATCAAGTGGCTGAAGCTCTTGTTCTAAAGGAGCAAAAATGTGCAAATTTACCAGCATGCTTGAAAACCTATTTAAGACAAAATGACACTGCTTGCAAAGCACATTATGCATTTTGGTTTTGCGGTTATTTTCAAAGGACCAATTATCGTTAACACACCCCCCTCCTGTGCGTGACACAAGTGATTTGCCACGGCTTCCAATTAAGAGCTCTATAGCAACAGCAAAGCACTCCTCCCAATGAGGGTCATTTTATATGCATATCTCCAGCCCTCAGCCAGCCAAGGGGATCAGACTTCCACCAATCCTGACACATCACGATTTATAAATCACACTGGATGAAAAAACGGGACTTCCTGTGCTGCAGACGCTCAGGATTAATGAGGAGGGAGTGATCTGCAGACGCCAGCGGACGATAGCATCGCACTCCATCCACTTTGACAGGCACTTTAATAGAGGCAAGCCAGGCAGCTGCATAAAGCATCAATATTAGCATTAATATTTAAACATTTACTGGCCCAATATAACAGCAAAATTATGCAGCATCTGCGCTGTGGAATATTAAACTCAGAGATAGCTGATTATTATGTTTTCTGAGAAGCAATCACATCTATAATGGCAAATTTGGAATTGCTTTTTGTGATTTTAAGATTGCGATTTTTTTTTTTTGATTTACAGATGAAACACAGTAAAATAAAGGATCCCTCGAAATCACCAATTTTTGATCAGCTACTGCAGCCTTTCAGATCCAAAGACCAGTTCTACTTCTATCATTTCCCAATTTAAAACTTCCCATCCACTAAACCTGTGTAACACCCCACTGATGCTTTCATTAAACACATTGCCATTTGCTAGGCCAGCAGATGAGGTGTTTGAAATAAAAGATTTCACATTGAGTAGTCTGTGTGGATTCAAATCACTGATAAAAAAAAGGTTCATTAGAGAGCAGAACTCAACAATAGCTTGACAGAGTTGTACAGCCCATCTCAGGTGTTTCATTATGCTTCATTGCCATTCACAGCTAATAGGTGAGAGGGTTCACCTCTCAGATACATTGTCTGCAGTAAGATGGCTCTTTTCCCACTCACTGCACTGAATAATGGTGTCAGTCTGTTCTCTGCGGTCAAATGGAAGCACAGAAAATGGCTACATAGGCATCAAATCCCCACAGGAAACTTCAGAAAAATCTCTCTCAGAAGCAGCATCATGTACAACACCCCACATCATGTACACTGTCAACCCTTCCAATTCATCAACTGTACTGCATCAATACATGCCCTTGACATTGTCCCTCTGTCTATAATGTTTGCAAAGGTATTGCTGATTACAGACTTGGGGGACAGAAAAGACTTTGCTGATAGGCTTTAACTGTTTAATAGTTTAACAGCAAGTGGCAGTTATTCAGTTTGTTAAATGACTGAAATAAGACATTGGATCCTGATTTTGGAAATTGGGGCACGGCGCTGGCATCACTGTTAACGATTAAGACATCTGCTCCAGTCCACGATCCTGAAAACAGCAGCCCAATAGGAAACCGGGCTGGAATACTGATGAAATCCTCCGAAGGGTGCGCCTGTCTGCCATGGCTTTCACAGCAGCAACGCACGGAGGGGATCCCAGCAGAATGCCGATGGCGCCACGCCTCGTTCTTACGTGGGTGTGCCTCAAAGACTGCAACACCAGAACGAGAAATGAGCGCAAGAAATGTGCAGAGATCCTCAGGCGGCTGACAGCCAGAGCATTGCGTCTTTACATCATCGTCTGCATAACGCTCAGCGCCTTCTTTAGATAGATCTTGAAACTGAGGGCTTCATCGAAGGCCAGCTTTCTAGAATGTGCAGCAGTACCATGCTCAACATGATTTTTATAACTAATCGTAACTGTAAAACCATAAGTCATAACTATTCATTAGATACAAAACAGAAATATACCTGTAGTCCCTGCAATATTAGCAATAGAAAGTGAGAAGCAAAAACAAAATGCAGTTTAAAAGTACAATACATCATTTTAAGCCCTAAATCTAAACATATGCATAGACAGCATACAGATTATGGATCCTGAGAGTGAAAGCAGCCGATAAACCACACGGATTATCAGTGGTTTAAGGATTTTAATGCTGAAGAATAGATCTCATGGCATTACCATCATCAGCGCTGTATTTTGTTCGACTAGTAATAATAGCTCATAAGTTTTTCAAACCCACAGATCAAACTATTATAATTCACAACTTACATTTCTTTGTCAACTCTGGACAAGCTCTTTAGGAATACACTTCAAGGCAAAAAAAACTGCCCAAACTCTAAACGGTAAAATATGAAACCTCTAGTAGTCCTAACAACAAATCAAGGGTCAGGAAATTAGCATGAGAAAAACAAACAGACAGAGCAACTCTGTATGGGATAGCTTCTCCCTTTGATTTCTTTCAATGTTTCAGCATAGCGGGTAAAGTCGAGGACAGCTTTTTACAGATAGAAACGCCAATATTGTTTAACCTTACTGTTGATGGTGTCAAACAGTTGATGACTGGTTGGAAAATGTTCCCCAGTTAGTTTGAGGTAAATGTGAGAGCAAATATTCTCTATAGTGTTTCCCAAACTGTGTGCCGTGAGAGCTTCCCAGGTGTGCCGCGAGAAAAGCCACTTACTGTTTTTTTCCTGATAGCCTAATAATATAAAACGCCTGAACTTACAGGATATAAAAATAACAATTCCTGTCATTATCAATTCATTCAATTCAGTTTATTAAAATGCCTATTTACAATTCCTTCTCAATATTTCCGCATCATGTATTCTATTGTACAATTCCTTCTCGTGATTGGCCAATCACACATCTTCCACCGCGAAAATATAAACATTCCCCGGTAAAACTCAGCTAAAACAGCAGTGTAGGCTAGTTGAAACGAAACAACGAAAATGGATAAATTCCTGACCAAAACCTCGAAAAGGCCGTTCGACCATGACCCTGATCCACCTCATTCTTGCTGCGCTGGCCGGAAAAAGAAAATCAAAGTGGTGAGCAGGCTTTACAGTGAGGAATATCTGACTTATGGGTTTACATTCACTGGAGATCCCGCTAGCCCAATACCATTATGTCTTGTTTGCGGCGAAAAGCTGGCGAACAAAGTTATGGTGCCAAGTAAATTAAAAAGACACCTTTCAACAAAACACCCTTCTCTCGCACCCTTCTCTCTCTAATCAAAAACAAAAAAAGAGACAGACTTAGAGTGGTGGATGAGGAGCTCAGGGTTGGTCTCTCATCAGTACCAGCCAGAATTCCTGCTTTATGTTCAGCCAAGCAAGCACATGTTTCACATTAAATGTAGTTCACCAATATAAGTAGTTCACAAATATGGCCAATTAATAAAAATAAATATTTTCATGAGGTTTAATATTTTTAATGACCTATTAAATTATTATAATTGTCTTTTGAATAACCAAAGAAATAGCATCCATTCATTCATAATATTGTTGCGACTGGGGTGTTTGACTTTTTGTGTCGCTGTTGCCAGCCATTGGTTAGTTTTGTTGAGGAGCATGCAGCTGTGATCGGCTACGGAACTGGTGGGTTTTGGCCAATCACGGTGGGGTTGTTCGGGCCAGAATTGTTTTTGTGCTCTGGCAATAAAATACAGGTTTTTTTTTTTTTTTTTCATTGAAAACATATCATATAGAAGTTTAAAAGTACAAAGTTCAGGTGTATACAATATTCTCAAACAAAAAACACAAGGCTTCACAAACATATTATCGTATTGCTTTACTATTTCCAACATTTTTTAAACATTTATACAATATTCAAATTCGATTGTGAATGTTTTCCCATTTGCATTTGTGTATTTGCGATATTGATGTTAAGTGTGTGTTCTGTCAAAATGAAAATGAGTCTTTTAGTCATTTATTTTATGATTGCATAAAAGCCTGAAACCTGGTTGGAAAGCTCGAGTGGTTGTCTCGTCATTAGGTCGCGCTGCGGGGTAAGTAGCATGAGCGGAACGCTACAATATCCTAGTGGTGTGCCGTGAGATTTTTTCTTGGTAAACTGTGTGTCGCGAGAGAAAAAAGTTTGGGAAACACTGCTCTATAGGGCTCAAATCAGGACTCGAAAACCTCTTCGATTTATGCTTAACTTTGGTCGGGATGCCCATGTGACCCATTCATTAGTTAACTTTTCTGCCCTGGAGTGTGGTGACTGAAGTTTAGTCAGGGACAGTCTTAGATTCAGAGACTACAAACACGCATATTATTGCCACGCCCACTATGAGAGAAAATCAGCAAATTTGCGGGAATGCTAGGTGGTGTACCTTGCTCAGATATTGAAGCAATCAGACAGGCTGAAAAAAGAAAAAAAAAAAAAAAAAGCTATTTTATGGCTAAAACAGTGTAAACAAGATTTGAAATCTTGAATGTGACAAAGAAACTGGAGACAATTCCACACAGCAACAAAGCTCATTCTCTCCTCTTAAAAAGTTAGGACATAAACCAGAAAACCAGTCCAAGCTTTACGAAAGCAAATGTGTTCAGACGGACAAAGGCTCACCAGGGCCTTCCCGTACATACGAAAAAGCCTCAAAATGGTGCCCTACATTGTCATTCACAATGTTATAAGTAAGTAAAGCTCCATTTTAACATTGTTCTGATGGGTTCCTACCACTGCTGATGTGAAGCAACATGCCTGAATGATCTAGAATCTACAACCCCAATTTCGAAATAGTTGAGACAAAGTGTAAATTGTGAATAAAATCAAAATGCAATGACTTTCAGATCACGAGCCAATATGTTATTTGCAATAGAGCATAAATAAGATTTCAAATGTTGAAACTGAGACATTTTACATTTTTATTCACAAAATGAGCTTATTTCAAATTTTCTGGCTGCAACACGTCTCAAAAAAGTTGGGACACAGGCAAAAAAAAAAAAAAAGGGCTGAAAAAGCAATTAATATATAAGAGAATCAGCTGAAAGAACATTTAGCAAATAATTAAGTTAACTGGCATCAGGTATGTAACATGACTGGCAATAAAACAGGGTTCTAGCCAGCTGCGGCGCTCGCGGGGCTCCGCCACGCTGAGATTTCATCCTGCGCGCTGAGAAAACTCAAAAATAGGGTCCAGGTGTTTGTTTTCTAGGATCAGTAACTTGTTATGATGGTTACCATTAACATAAACTTTTTTTGGCCAAAACACGCTGCCTTGTTGTAGCTATGTGAAAATCCGCATGATCGCATCACTAATTTTCTTCCCAAATGCTGTTTCCGCCCTTTTGTCGGGTTATTCCCCGGAACTACTTGAATATAGAGCAGCTGGAAACTACCTTTTTAGCTTAATCTTTGAATTTTAAAGATATGCGCACATTATCCGTTTCGATGAACGGTTGGAAGCATACGCTCGTTTTCAAAATGTATAATTTACGTAGGGTTGCCACCCGTCCCGCAAAATATGGAATCGTCCTTTATTTGGCAATTAAATGTCGCGTCCCGTATTGAACCAATACGGGATGCGATTTGTTCCGCATTTCCACAAATGTCCAATACACGTCTGTCACACACACACACACACACACACACACACACACACACACACACAAACACCAAATCTAACAATAACGATCAAAATAAAACACAGGAAATACAAAGGCCAGCAAAATTGTGCGGCGGGATTTAAGCAGGACCCCCCCGCCCCGGCACCGGTCCTCTGTGTGTCTGTGCATACGGTTGCCTAGCGACGGACACCACACACCGGCGCTGCTCACAAAACCCGCGCCTTTTAAAAATGTCCACCACTACACCCGATACTCCACCACGTCCTCAAAAGCGAAAACGCTTGCAGAAGTACAGACGTGAATGGGAGGAGGCACATCCTTGGCTGGACAGCATCAGTGGAGATGTCTACAAGGCAAGTTGTAAAATGTGTCGGCGAGTGTTTTCAGTGGCGCATGGTGGGCTGTCAGACATCAGACAGCATGCAACGGGAGAGCAACACGGCAGAAACGACAGAACTCAGAAGACCCAAGCGTCACTGTCACAGTTCTTCATTCCCCAATCATCTCCTAAGACTGATACGGTATGGGACATTATGTTATGATTGATTTCCTATCTGGTTGTGCTTTTGCCAGAAGATGTCAGCGCTATTGTGGTTTGACTGTTTAGGATGTTGAGTTTTTAAAGTCGAATGAATGATCATTTATTTAATATACAGTAGTATTAGCCAATATAAATATTATATATGGTCATTTAAAGAACAAATCATACTAATGGATTAACAGTTAATAAATAAATAAATCTGTTAAGAGAAAACGTTTATCCTTTAATATATATACATTTCCTAGACTAAAAATGTTTGTAGAGCTTTCTGTGTATTCTGTGTCAAAATGTTTATATTTTTGAGGAATACAGTGTTCAGTGATCATTACATAAATTCTATTTTTAGTGTGGTTTAACTGTTTGGATGAGCTAACTTCCTTTCAAGTAAAAAGACAGGCAGCAGACAAATACTGTTCAATTTAATTAACAATTTGTCATCCCACTCCTCCCCTCTAGGTTACTGCAGCTGAGGTGACACAGGTGTACCACACAGTCAGACACAACCTCAGCTACAACAGTGCTGACTGTGCACATAAACTGAATCAAAAGATTCTACCAGATTCAAAAATTGTCAAAAAAAAATGACTAAAGGGGGAACAAAGGCAGAGACAGTGGTTAAAGATGTCCTTGCTCCAAAGGCAGTGGGTGATGTTCTCAAGGCCCTAACATCAGATAAACCCCTCCCATTTTCCATTCAGACAGATGCATCAAATAAAGGCAACAGGAAGATGTTCCCCCTTGCAGTTCAATACTTCAGTCCAGAATGCGGGGTCACCAACAAAATGCTGGATTTCATAGAAAATGCAGATGAGTCCGCTGCTGGGATTGTGGCTCTCATAGAGCAGTCGCTTGACAAATTTGGCTTGTCATTTGATCAACTGACAGCATTTAGTGCCAACAATACAAATGTGTATTACGGGATTCACAACTCTGTCTTCACTGACTTGAAGAAGAAACAAAAAGATCTGCTGCAAGGAAACTGCCATGCCTACATTGTGCACAACACAGTGAAGCATGCTCTTGACCGGCTCACTGTAGATGTGGAACATGTTGTGCTGAAGGTCTATGGCTTCTTTTCCACATCTGCCAAACGAAGAGAATCACTCAAAGAGTTTTGTAGGTTTTGTGATGTTGAGTTCCAGGAAATTCTGCGACATGTCACAACCAGGTGGCTCTCCCTTAATCCAGCCATCACCCGGCTAATGCAAACCTGGATTGCTCTGAAATCATACTTCATCAGCCTGGGGGAGGAGTGTCCGCAACAACTTCGAGCTTTGTTAAAGCTCAGTGAGGACTCAACTGACGAAGATGGAGACATTGTGGAGGTTTACCTTCACTTCTGCAATAATATCCTCTCTCTCTTTGAAGAAGTTGTCAAGAAGCTGGAGAGTGATGAAACCACCTGTGTTGAGTTATATTCCATCATGGATAACTTCAAGCAAAAGCTCACACAGAGACGAGATGACCAGTTCTATGGCTAATTAACTAAAGTGAAGCTACAGCGTCTCCATCCACGTGATGCAGACATGGCAAGGGCAGATTTTACTGCATTTCTCAACACAGCACTCTCATATGGCCAGCAGCCATACCACTATTCGATCTGCACCAGCCGCGTGGCTGAAGCTAAGCAGGTGTGGGCTTGGCCAGTACTTGGATGGGAGACCACCGAGGAAAACCAAGTTGCTGCTGGAAGACGTGTTGGTGAGCCAGTAGGTGGCGATCTTCCCTCTGGCGGTATAATCCCCAACGCCCCAGTGCAGTGACGGGGACACTGTACTGAAGGAGACGCCGTCTTTCGGATGGGCCGTTAAACCGAGGTCCTGACTCACTGTGGTCATTAAATATCCTATGACACTCTTTGATAAGAGTAGGGGGTTCCCTGGTGGCATGGCTAAATGTCCTAACCTGGCTCTTTCAACCTGCCACCTAATCATCCCCTGATCCAATTGGCTGTGCAAATCGCCTCCTCCCTCCCCGCCTCAACCCCCAGGGCTCCCTTGAAAAAGAGATTTCAATCTCAGTGGGACTTCCCTGGTTAAATAAGGATTAAATAAAAATAAGGGTTAAATAAAAAAAATAAATAAATATGTTGAGAAATGGTTCAACTTTTCAGAGGACAACTGGCTGTTCTCACTGCAACCTCTCTCTCTGCACCATGGCACCATGACCTTTAGTGACATTGAGAGGGTGACCACCAAGCTCAACCTCATCCATAAAGTCAACATGGATGAACTTTTTATGATGAATGCTCCACAGCAAAACCCATTCTGAAGAGGCTCAAAGAAGATGCTGAAGATGAATGGAAGTCCAAAGGTGTGGCTGCCAGGTGGGTGGCTCTCTTTCAAGTAGCTGACCTGCCTAACATGCTGTCTATCATCAGCCACATCCTGAGCATCCCAGCATCCACTGGATATGTGGAAAGGATCTTCTCCAGAATGGCCAACAAATGGAGTGACTACAGGAACAGGTGCTCCACGGAGCTCATGAGAAGTGAGCTCCTGATCACTCTCAACTTTGAGCAGTCCTGTTCAGAGTTTTACAACAGCGCTTTGAAAGACAAAGAGTTACTCAGTGCTACCAGGAGTAACAAGAAGTACACCTGGAAAAAGAAGTAACCGTTTTGACGTGAAGGAGTAATGTTGAGGGAAGGAGTAATGTTTTGCACTTTCTTTTTTTCTTGTTGAATAAGCAGATAAGTGTTTTTGTTGTTTTTTTGTTCTGTTTTTTTTCTTTAAGTAAAAATGTTCAGAGAGTCCCTATAGTTATGCACTTAAAAAGTTACATTAAGTTCTTGTTTTAGTTTATATTTTAAAAGTTCGTTGTTACACACGCCACACAAAGAGATTGTATTCAAGATTTAATTAACTGCACTTTATAAGAGAGTGTGTTCATTGGCAATAAAGCATTTCAAGCTTTAAGTATGACTAATTGTTTCTTGATCCCCCCCTTTACTAAAAACACCAGCACAAAATAAAATATACCACTGCTTTGGACGCCCAGCCCCACAGGAGTCGGCCCGCGGTGGTCATGGCCCCGAGGAGCCGTGGTGGGCATCCCTTATTTTCATTTCTGAAAGGTGGCAACCATAAATTTACGCCGAATAGGCTACTGACCAGACACTATTAAAAAATAAATAGACGTGATCTTTAATATTTCGGTTTAAATTCAGTGAAATTTCATCGCATTTTATCAGAAACTTTTTTGACCGACTCCGATCCGGAGGCTACCGAACCGTGACCGAATCCCGAAACCATTCGTGGGCAATTTAATGCGGCAAAAATCGCATGAGCTAGCTAGACAACACTTTGAAAAGGACATCTAGGATTGACGATGTCATACAAGACATAAAAGCTTACCGTTGGCCTCTATTAAATATTCAAAATCCCCAGGATGCCACATGTGAATTGCTTACGTTTTGGCTTAGAAGAAACTCTTGCCCCTTTTCAACGATAGCACCGCACCGATGCGTTCATATCCCTTTCAGAAGCTTCGTAATCCAACCTTAAACTCAGGTGTCTGAATGGAAATTTCCCATAATAAATCCGCAATATTATATCTAACATCGTTAGTTACGTATTACAGTATATCTAATTTCCCACGCTGAAAAAAATCTATTTTCGTCCAATAACAATCCACTGTCCGTAGACTGACGGCTGTGTTCTTTACTTAAGAGCAGTCGTTCTCAACCTTTTTTGAGCAAACGCCCCCCTGACCTTACCATGATCCTCTCCAGGCAAAAAGTGCATGAGCAAGCTAGACAACACTTTGAAAAGGACACCTAGGATTGACGATGTCATACAAGACATAAAAGCTCACCGTTGGCCTCTATTAAATATTCAAAATCCCCAGGATGCTACATGCGAATTGCTTACTTTTTGGCTTAGAAGCAATTCTTGCCCCTTTTCAACGATATCACCGCACCGATGCGTTCATATCCCTTTCAGAAGCTTCGTAATCCAACCTTAAACTCAGGTGTCTGAATGGAAATTTCCCATAATAAATCCGCAATGTTATATCTAACATCGTTAGTTACGTATTACAGTATATGTAATATCCCACGCTGAAAAAAAATCTATTTTCGTCCAATAACAATCCACTGTCCGTAGACTGACGGCTGTGTTCTTTACTTTAGAGCAGTGGTTCTCAATCTTTTTTGAGCAAATGCCCCCCTGACCTTACCATGATCCCCCCCCCAACACACACACACACACACACACACCAAGTAATAATGGTTCACTTTTTTCCTTCTTTTAATATCAACCATTTCAATATAAAAATATAAAAATATGTCCATTAGAAACATTCTGTGCCATATTATGGCAACCAGAGGCAGCTGACATCTTCTGAAATAACATTAAAATTGCCCATGTGCTTGTTTAGGTGAATAGGGGTAAAGTGGGACAATGGACAATTTCTGAAATTCCATGTTCCTATTAAGCGGATTTACTGTGAGCATAGGAGACGAGCTGGGTAAGAAAAAAAAAAAACTAACATATTAGAATTAGTTGTAATAATTAATAGGCCTCATAGGAATAATAGTAGTATATATTTCTAATAATCATAGAAGGCCTATATACTTTATAATAGTATATAATTGTAATATTAGTAGTAATTAGGCCTATGTATTAATAAATTTACAAAACGTGTGTTTTTTTCAGGCCAACAATCGTGTGCACATCACATGAATAATATCAGGCATACATGCGATGAACAAACCAATGAGACTACAGCTCGCACGCTTGAGGCCTAGAATCAATTTATTTCTTTTGAAACGCAACCGTCATTTCATGAAGCCTGAGACACCGGCAAGCCGCTTGAATGGAACAGCAAGAAAACTGCATTCATTTTGTTTTAAAAGTAGAAGAAAGCATTCATTTTATTTTGAAAGAAGAAGAAAGGGCTATTTCAATTTTAGTGAGAGCCCTGTGCTTGGTGGCCTGCTGCGAGCCTCTTCACACCTGGACACTGCGCGGTCAATTTCAGTTGTAGTGGGAGGGCGAAGTAGTTTAGGAAAGGACCGCGCTGCTGGCTGCTGCGCTGAGGTGGATTTGTTTATGGGCGTTACTATGGGGATCATGACGGTAGCTCCGTAGAGGAGTTGGGAAACCATGTAGATAGGCTCTTAAGTTATTTGCACTTGAAACGTTAAAAACATGATTTTTAAAAAAAAAGTTAAATTCAAATAATGAACACTGCACAAGCTCAGCTGTGGTGATTGTTGACGCACCCCTTTCAGCCCTCACGTTCCAAGCACCTCCCGAAGTTGTCCGAGCGCCCCCCAAGGGGCGGTGCCGCCCCCGTTGAGAAACCCTACTTTAGAGCAATTAGAGGCCGTTTTTGATTGGCAACCATGCTTGTTTAAATCACGGATTTGTAGCGAATTGCGCGATGGAATTACACGAGACTATTCTATCCCCACTACTTACAGATCTATCCCATAGTGGGCAAGTGCTCGAAATAATTAGCCATTTATAAGGAAATTTTGGTCTCAAAATCATAAATCATTCCCATTCAAAAAATAAAGTTCAATTATCAGTTATAAAATGTGTGAGCTTTTCTGTTTGGAGCAAATACTACAAAGAATGTCAGACGCTCGTGTCCAGCGGAGGCTTTTTATTCAACTGAGTATATGAATGCCGGTCAGTGCGCCAACCGACGAGATATATAAACTAGAGGCGTTATGTTGTTAGTTCCAGATCAGCCAATGTGAGCAGAGCTGGCCGCCACCTTATGACGGTTGTGCCTGCCGCTGGAACCCATGTAAACAAATACGCTCTGGTTAATATTTCGGTAAACATCAATAATAATCATTCAGCAGTGTTTTGATTTCCGGCCTTTTTCTGACCGATAACTGGAGAAGAGTCAGCTTGAAGCGCCATTTCTGTCTATTATCGCCCATTGCGTTTACCAAAAGTGTAGTTGCTAATTAAGTTAGCAGCTTACATAGTAGGTCCATTCATTATCAATGGTTTCTACGACGTAAGTTAGCATCTGTGATTTCAGGAAACGGACCCCTGAGCGATTGATATTTTTCCACAGATCTGATCTCATTCTGTCAGGCTGGGTCTATTTCTCTAGCAGTACGATCAAGGACGGGACATTTGTTAACTAGTAAGATAAATTATCATCGCAAATACCGGGAACCTTGATAACAAGTGTCTTATTGTGTCCGCAGCCAAGTCGTGAAACTAGTTTATTAGTTTGGGGGGGGACACTGGTTTGTAATTGAATCTGACACCTCGTGAGCTATCCGGCAGCTATGGGTCAGTGATTCTTGATGGATAATCCCGCTCTGATGTCAAAAAAGTTAAAGTAAATTGAATATTTAGATTGAAATATGGCTTGATTCGAAGCAGATTATGGAGACTCTTTCTGTAAACACGGATTGACTTTCTGTATCAGGAAAAACTCATTTGCCAAAGGGAGATTCTGGTAAAGGATTTCATGCAAAATATACTACTCAAAATTTGATAGGGATCATAGGAATTTTTTTGTGAAATGACATGCAAATTTGGTAACTGCCACTGATGAACAATATATTGGATAAATGACATGCAGTCAGACACAAAACACATTTGCAAGTGCATTTAATGACATTAAATGAGCGTGCAGCCTCACACTTTTGGCTTTCACAAACACTTCATGGTTTCACCTCTGACATGTAAAGTGAAAACAGACAGTGTTCGTTTGATGTTTCATTACCACAGTTAATGTCAGTAACGGGTATGGCCTCCCCTAGCTTGAATGACGGCTTGACAACATCGGGTCATACTGCGAATCAGAACCCGGATGCTTGCAATCGGAATGTTGTTCCATTCTTCAACAAGGGCATTTCCGGGCTCTTCTAGAGTTGTGGGTTGTGCCCTATGACCGGAAATGGCGACCTTCAGGATGTTCCATACATGCTCGATAGGGTTTAGGTCCGGCGAACGCGCGGGCCAGTCCATGCGGACAATTGTCTCCTGCTCTAGGAATTGATTCACCACCCTAGCACGATGGGGACGGGCGTTATCATCCATCAAGATGAAATCAGGGCCAACAGCACCAGCGTATGGTCTTACGTACACATTGAGGATCTCATCCCTGTACCGTACCCCTGTCATCGTCCCTCTCCCCATGACATGCAGGTCCGTTCTGCCGTTCCTGCTTATTCCTCCCCAGACCATAATTGATCCGCCACCATAACGGTCGTGTTTGTTGATGTAGGCATCATTAAATCACTCACGTTGTCTTCGCCACACCCGTTGCCTCCTGTCAGTAAAGTCCAAGCAATATCGGGACTCATCAGTAAAGAGAACTGGAGCCCAATCGTTGTGTGTCCATGTGACATGATCGTGAGCCCAATCCAAACGTTCACGCCTATGACGCACGGTCAGTGGGATTCGAACACATGGCCTTCTTGAGTTGAGGCCGGCAGTATGAAGACGATTCCGTATCGTCTGAGTGGATACCCTGACCCCCGAGGCATTATGAAGGTCATTTCGTAGGGTGGTGGCTGTCCAGAAAGAATGATGTCGTGCCTGAAGTGTGAGAAAGTGGTCTTGTCGTTGTGTAGTCCATCTCTGACGACCACCCCCATGACGGTGTGCTGCTGTACCAAACGTTTGATGCCGGTTCCATGCTCTGTTCACAACGCTTTGGCTGAGGTTAAGTGCATTAGCAACGTGGCGCCAGGAGAAGCCAGAGTCAAGCATTCCGATGCATCTTCCCAATTGCTCTGAAGTCAATCGAAGTCTAAGACGTTGAGGAGACATTGTTATTGCTAAATGTACTGCAAAAAATTTGGGAACTTCCAAATTTTCACCAACAAGCAACACACACGTCTGAGTTGAAATGGTGAAGTGTAAGTCAAAGCCAAAATGTGAGGCTGCACGCTCATTTAATGTCATGAAATGCATGTGCAAATGTGTTTTGTGTCTGACTGCATGTCATTTATCCAATATATTGTTCATCAGTGGCAGTTACCAAATTTGCATGCCATTTCACAAAAAAAATTCCTATGATCCCTATCAAATTTTGAGTAGTATATATACTTCACCAAAACGCACAAAATCACTTCCATTTTATCAAAATATCCTGGGGGCATCCCCTGGACACACCACATCCCACCCCGCCACACACACACACACACACACACACACACACACCCCGATGGCTTCGCCCCACCGGGGCTTGCGAGTCGCGACTGCTAGAACACTTGAGTAGCACCACTCTGAGGAAAAATCCTGGCTAGAACACTGTAAAAGGGATGTCTTAGAGAGGCTGAGTCTCTCAAAAGTAAAGATGGCCAGATGCTCTCCAACCTGTGAAGGCTTGCATAAAAAAAAATTGTGGAATACTTTAAAAACAATGTTCCTCAACGTCAAACTGCAAAGTTTTTGAAGGTCTCATCATTGACAGTGCATAACATCATCAAAAGATTCAGAGAAACTGGAAAAATCTCTGTGCGTAAGGGACAAGGCCGAAGACCCTTACTGGATGCCCATGATCTTCGGGCCCTCAGACGCCACTGCATCACTCACCGGCATGATTCTGTCATTGACATTACTAAATGGGCCCAGGAATACTTCAAGAAACCACTGTCTGTAAACACAGTCCACCGTGCCATCCACAGATGCCACCAAAAACTCTATCATGCAAAAAGGAAGCCATTGTTAAGCATGATTCAGAAGCGCCACTGTGTTCTGTGGGCCAAGGCTCATTTAAAATGGACTGTAGCAAAGTGGCAAAGTGTCCTGTGGTCAGACGAGTCCAAATTTGACATTCTTGTTGGAAATCATGGGCGTTGTGTGCTCTGGGCTAAAGAGGAGAAAGACCACCCCTCCTGTTATCAGCATTCAGTTCAAAAGCCAGCATCTCTGATGGTATGGGGATGCATTAATGCATATGTTGTGGGACACTTGCATGTTTTAAAAAGCACCATGAATGCTGAAAGGTATATAAAGGTTTTAGAGCAACATATGCTCCCCTCCAATGCTACACCATGGTAAACAGGCCCCTGTCCCAACTTTTTTGAGACCTGTAGCAGCCATCAAATTTGAAATGAGCTCATTTTGTGGATAAAATTATAAAATTTCTCAGTTTCAACATTTGCTATGTTACCTCTGTTCTATTATGAATAAAATACAGGCTGGTGTGATTTGAAAATCATTGGGTTTTGATTTTACTCACAATTTACACTTTGTCCCTACTATTTTGGAATTGGGGTTGTATACATCCGTCCATCCGGAGACGCAAAATAGGGGTTGAATCAAGTTAAATATTTTCTGGTATAATTGGGTATCGAACTGATGTTTCCCGAAGGTCAAGTCAATGTTCCTGCTTGATTAATTTTAATTGTAGAGATCATTACTGAAAAAGCACCACTTTTTTCAAACTACAATTTGCCACAGGACTGGCTTTGACAGGCTCCATAGTTCACAGCAAATCTAATGAAGACATCACAGATTTTGGCATGGAAGTTATGCAATGTCTTTTAATGGTTATCAGTTTATCACAGCCAAGCCCCAATCAAACAGAAGAATCCCACTGATAAAGAAAACAAAACAAGGAATTAATTCACATTTCCTTCAAATATTGCGCAAATCGAGAGGAACCGAGATGATTGCATTTTGCAGCACATCAAATCCAATGGCCAAATTAACAAGCTTGAAGAGCACACATCCATAATTAGCAATCTCCCACTTCAGTCATCGAGCTCATTTACACTATCTGCAAAGCTGGCAAAAAATATTCCAGTAAACACAAGATGATACAGACGCTAAACTTTCCCTCTATTTGTTTTGAAGTAGCTTTATTAGGTGACTTGGTTTTAGACATGGTTGACAAAAACAGTAAAATGATTAATTCTAACTAAACCAGTTTGCCAGTCTCGCCTTGGGTCCCCTTCCTCTGAATGAATCATGGTAGCAATGAAAGACTGGCACATATTTCAATGACCATCTGACACATTTCATTTTCTCTAGAGCACTTTTCAGTCCATACTGCCAACTGGAAAATTATCTAGGAGAAATGCAGGGCTCTGTACCTGCCTACTGCAAGAACTAATTCCACGGCTTTTGAAATGAGTTCTGAATTTGGCAAATTGTGTGTAAGAAACACTTGTTTTTAATGACAATACTTGTAAACGTGCCAGACACTACATTCTGCTTCCTCTGTGACCATCTGTGGAAGAATGTCCCTTTAAAGGATTCATTTCAGATGCTGGTGAGTCCATCCCCAAAATGCCTCAGATTATTAGCATTTATCAAAGAAATTAATCACTATTAATAAGGTATAGAACCCCTAACCCGAGTAAATATAAAGTTGCAGTTTGAACAGATGATTGACAATCAAAATGATTTCCATTAAGTCTTATTCTTAGCTCAGGAACATTTTTCTGTCCTGACTTCAACACACTGAACTACCTTTTACCCGATGCATTCTTTTTTAGAACAGTGGCAAGAGGTAATGGACAAATTAACTTCCTTCCCTTTCAACACCAACTCCACATGCCCAATTTTATTTAATGCTGTAAAGAAAAACTTCATTTGCACATACCTGGCATTTTATTATACAACGTAGATGTGCTCAGGTTGAAAAAATAGTTTCATGTATAAAAGAAAAAAAGCAACATTTCATTAATCAGGGAATGTAGTCTCTGTTATTAAAAAGCATGGAAAAGAAAATCCACAGTTGGCCACTAGCCCTTAATATACTACAAAGCATCCCATCTGCTCCTATTGTGCTCTTCATCTGACAAAAACAGAGTAACAGGCTTCAAACCCAAATAATTGCATTTCTGTCCCGATTTGGCAGTGTCCAATAGTATTGCTGGGCTGGTTTCAAGGCAGCAACCACCTCTTTTAACAGTAGAGGGTGCAGACAACATTCTCCTCTGAAGTGAAATACTCCAGCTGCCCCTTCTTTATAGTCTTGTATCCAGCAGCACAGTACATTGGGATACATGGCACAGGTGCCAGCAAGCTGCAGACATCCAGTGACCTGGAGGTGAGTGTGTATTCAACACCAATAAAAGGAATGTTACCCACTACAACACTACAGTAAAACAGTCAGTTAAGTCTTGCCTTTTGGGACAAACAGAAGTGTTGTAGGTTGGTTTTTCTGCAAGCGTCTTGCATGAATAGTGTTTAATGTACAGGGTAATATGCTTCTATGTGCATATGTATACTAGTTTTATTTATTCCATCACAGATTCATTTTGATGCAAACAAATATTGCAGAGAGTTGCAGAAATCCAAGGCATAACACAGAAACATTCCAGGACTTGGATATGAATCTATGTCCTAACACTCATAAAAACCATTAAAATTAAACAAATTCTGTCAGTGGGCAACAGAAGGATATATCCCCAAAACCACAGCATTCTCGCAATAGGCAAAGAAAACAGTTTACCCTTTTGGTGATGCTACAGGAAAGGGTAGAAAGTCCAGAAAATCAATGAGAGAACTACTCTAAGCTCACAGCAAACTTTCCCTGATTCTGATAAGAAAAGCTTGACTTATTGTATTTTTGAAAGAGTTAAGTTTGGCCTAAATGTGGCACTAGAGTAACAGTCATAGTGACACCAGAACAATAGCATTGCTCTTTTTTATGCACAAAGCCATTCACAGCAAAGTTCATCTGATATCCATTAAAACAGTTCGACTAATTAAACTAGAAATTGCAGTTTCACCTAAAAGTAGCACTAAAGGAAAAAGTAACATGGCCATGAAAATCAATTAGGTTTCTCATCTATGGTGGCCGACTTGTGGCGCTTCAGCTACCACAATCAACAACTTCCTCCATTATGCACTAGAAATGCTGAAAACAGATTTGGCATGATTTCGATCAAACCAGTTTGAGTTTTTGCCATTTTTAAAAGTGATAAGTCTGGCCTGGAGGTAGTGCTAAAGCAAAGGTCATAGGGTGACTAACATCAATAACAGCTCTTCTCTATGGACCAGAAATGATCAGAAGAAGTACAACATGATTCCGATCGAAACTATATGAGTTATTGAATTTAGAAATGTAACGTTTGACCTGGTCGTGGTGCTACAGGAAAAGTCATAGGGTCACACAAAATAACTGAGTTTGTCCTCCAGGTAGCAGGAATGTTCAAGGCAGACTTGTCATGATTCCCATTAAAGTTGTTTGAGTTATTGCAATTTTTGAAAATCAAAAGTTTGTCCTGACGTTGGCACTACAGCAAAGGTCACAGAGTGAAAAACATCAATAACAGCCTTCCTTACTGTTGCTGTTTCCGACCTCTTGGCTGTGCTGTAGCACTGTTCGTTGGTGATCATTCCGCTTGAGTTGAGACGGAGAAAGGCATGCAGGGATAGTAGCAGATTTATTCTAGTTTAAACCCGTTTCTTATGAAAATAATTTGTGTGTAAAAGCTCAAGTATTAAAAGAGGGAAGACGATTTGCTCCCGAGGTATAACCTTTGTCGCATTAGGGGCAAGGAGAATCTTCCCTTTCCTTCCCCCCCTTGTAACAACTCGGTTAGCAAACGGCCAAATTAAGTCGCTAATCTGGTCAAACAAAGGGAACCGGAGGGGGGAGGGGGGTTGCAGTCCCCCAAGGCAAAGTAAAGTAAAGTAAAATAAAATAAACTTAAACGCTAAATAATTATCTAAGTAAATTGTATGATATACAAAGTAAAACGGAATTGTTTTCAGGGACTGTGCTACTCTCGCCTGGTTTTTCTGTAGCTGATTTAGCTAACAAACTTCAGCAAGCTTCTCAACGCTAAGAATATTGTCGAATTACCTGGATATCTAACTATAACCTGGGTTTGTTTCATACTTAGTCACTTGCCTTTCATACAGTCCTCTAGCCAATAAATACTGACGTTCATCGGGGTTTTTAGTCCTCTTCGGTCTTTCTTTTACCGCATAAACACACTGTCAAGCTTGAATTAAATATTAACACTAACCGGGGTTTTAGTCTTTTTTGCATCTCATTTTTACCGAAGGGCTCTTCTGATTAAAAGCATTGCATATTACGTTATTTTCGTATTCTCCTCCGATTGTGGTGCCTTGATCAGCTGGTTAAAGCTTAGTTGCTTGTTGGAGTGCTTAGCGACAGCTTGTTGGGGGAGATACCTTGTTTAGTTAGCTCACATAGTAAACAACTTGTTTATTCAGTCCGTTTGAATTAAAGGGAACCGGGGCTTTACTCTTTTTCGGTTACCTTTGGTTGTATTTGTGGCTAGCTAGCTAGATAGTTACTGTTTGCATTTTTGACTTGGGATGTGAGACTTGGGGCCCTATCTTGCGCCAGAGTCCCTAAACCCGTTATCTTGGGATTTAGCATTGCGTAAGAGGCGTTCCCCCGCAAAAGTTGCTATCTTGCACACCTGCCTATATCCCTAAAACACCTGCGCTACCCGTTATATTATGCATAGGCGTGGTTTGGGCGTTACGCCAGTTAAACCAATCAGTGTGCCAGGTGCCACTGCCTTTAGGAGCAGGCTGCGCTATCCCAAATCCTCAAACCGAAACCCGTGATGGAGAGAGGAAGGTCACCACGTTTCTCCGAAGACGAAGTTAAATTGCTCGTGCATGAAGTCAAATCCAGACAGGGGAGGATCTGTTTTTGTTAAGTTAATCGTGAATTGTATTATTTTATTATTATTATTATTATTATTATTATTTGACATTGACATATTGTTTAATGTTTGGTATGTAATAAAAAAAAAAAAAACATCAAGCCTACCCCCCTACCCCTTTTGTGATTGAAACTTCAAAAAAAAAAAAAAAAAAAAAAAGAAAAATGTGTTTCACCATGATTGGGTCATGCCTCCAACTGAGCTGAGTGGGTGTTGGAATGACCCACTAGCATAGAAAAATAGTGCCACAGTAACCCTAACAGCAACGGGCAAGGCATACGGACAGCTGGCAGCGGTGTATACATCATCTGCAACCAGGTGACATAATTCCGTCACTGCCTGATGGGAGGAGGCGCAGTTCTGTCGCAGCGTTCTCGTTCTGTGGGAAATAATACTTAGGGCCGGCGCTAGACCTGAAAATTTGGGAGAAAATATCCTTCCCTTTATTGACTACAATTAGTCCTGGCTAATTCTAGATGGTTTTCCCTTATTCACGTTTTCCAATTCAAGAACATTCAAGTGGCAATTGAAGACACGGCTTCTCTCCCCCATGCGATCTAACAGCGACAAAATAATGGGCTACATTCAGTACAGAAAAATAATTTAATTATAAATAGGTCTATGCACCGGCACTCAGCAACCGTATTTTTTTTTCCAGCGAGAGCGGCATTTCAGAACTCTTTTGCGAATGAAGGTAATTTCGGCGACAAGTACACACACCTGTTTTTGCAGCACGGTCACGCAACTTGCTGTAAAAAAAATTGACAGCTGTCTGATTGGAAAATGTAAACGGACGAAACCACGCACTTGTCACCAAAATTACCTTCATTCGCTGAAGAGTTCTGAAATGTCGCTCTCGCTGGAAAAAAAGTTACGTCGCTGAGTGCCAGTGCATAGACCTAATTATAATTAATTATTTTTCTGAACTGAATGTAGCCCATTTGTCGCTGTTAGATCGCATAGGGGCAGAGAAGCCGTGTCTTCAGTTGCCAAATGGGTAGCGGGTGGTTTGAGGACCCGCTATACGCTTTCCTTAACCTGCGTAGTCAAGATAGCAATTTTAGGGAAAGCGCATAAACACGCCCACAGGCACACCTCCAGTCGCAATTAAAGGATTCGGCATAATGTACAGCGGGTAGTGTGGCCGCAAGATACCGTTTAGGGATAATGGAAGCTGCTAAATGCGTAATTCACGGGTAGCGGGTAGTGGCAACGGGTAGGGCCGTGTGAAAGATAGAGCCCTTGGTATTTAGTTAGTAGGGCAACAGTTACTTGAGTCGTCCATTCGGTTAGGTTGGAATTTTAAACGATAAGGTTTACCGCGCCGCCCCCCCGGGGAACGGGCCTAATAATAATTTTCTTTTGTTATCTAGCGTGAGCGAGGTCATTAGGTAGGGGGTTCAAAATGTGGCCAAAACTATGTGACGGTTGCAGAATGATCTCACTTCTGGAAAGAGATTTCCAGGGTGGGTTTTTCTGCCACCGGTGCCAGCTAATTTAGCATCTGGAGAGCAAGATCCTTGGTCTTCAGGGCCAGTTGGCGGCACAACATAGTTCACAATCAGCGGAGTTCCTAGAGGAACTGAGTAGTATGTCGTTTGGAGAAATGGTGTGTACGCCAAAGCAGGGTTGTGCGGAGACCCCAGAGCAGGCAGGGAGAGAAAGTTGGGTGATTGTAGGACGTCAACGCAGGAAAGGGTGCGCACGCCGTACAGCGACAGCTCCTCCAGTGGTTGAGGTGTCCAACCGATTCCGGCCCTTGCAGGAACTCGACTTGGCCCCTGACCCTGAGAGTGGGGGGACTGATGAGCATCAGGGCACCCTGTTGGCCTCTTCCCCTCAGAAAAGGGAGTTAGTGATAGTGGGGGACTCAATCATTAGAGGAATAGACAAATGACATAGGTAAGGGTAGGTTTGAGGTTCTGCAAGACAAATTTGTGGAATTAGCTGAGAAGCTTAGGAGCAGATCCTCCATGGTAGTTTTCTCCGGGATTCTACCGGTACCACGTGCAAGCAGAGGGAAGCAGAATTTTATCTGGAGGTTTAATATGTGGCTACAAACCTGGTGTAGGAAAGAGAGGTACAGGTTTATGGGGCACTGGAACTTCTTCTGGGACGTGGTGACCTGTTCAAGCCGGACGAGCCACACCTGAACCGGAGGGGTACCTTTGCACTGGGTCAGCGTATGTTGAGGGTAGCACAGGGTTATTTAAACTAGGGACTTGGGGAGCAGGGAGTTTAGTGAGTGTTAAACATAGGGAAATGCAGACTGCCCTGATGGAAGCTGACAGCGCTACATGCACTATTGATGATATATTTTGAAAGCAACAAAGCGTAGTGGGGGGCTTGGAGCAGCAGGCGCATGGGAAATCGAAGGGGAAGAGCATTCATAATAAACTGAAATGTTTTTATTTAAATGCAAGAAGCATAAAAAATAAATTTCTAGAACTTGAGGCCGTTATGATTAGTGAGGGCTATGACATAGTTGGGATTAACAGAGACATGGCTTAGCGAAGAGGATGGAGATGAATATAATATAGAAGGTTATAAGCTCTTTAGGAAGGATAGACGTAATATGTGAGGAGGGGGTGTAGCACTCTATGTGAACAAAAACATAAATGTGCAGGAAATTCCTGAAATTGAACATTCCTTTTCCTGTGAAGATATCTGGGTCAGGCTCATTGGCAAACATGAGACAGGTTTAAACACAGGAGTATGCTATCAACCGTCACTCTACTGTTAATTTTGATGTTTCATGGGAAGTTAAAAAGGTGACCTCGAAAACCAAAATTTTCGATTTGAGGCGAGCAAACTTTGACAGGATGTGCTCATATCGAAGTGAAATAAAATGGGAGACACACCTGGACTGTGAGTATGTAAATGAGATGTGGGAAAGATTTAAGGGGGTTTTACTTGATTCACAATGCAAATTCATTCCAAAGGTGTGTAAGCTGAAAAAGCAGAATCCTCAGTGGATGACCACAGCTATTCGTAAGAGTTTGAGGGAAAAGAGGATTCTTTATAAGATGTACATAAAGGATAACAATGAGAATACTAAGGCTGCTGTACTATTTTACTACTGTAAAATGCGGGCTGTGGTCAAAAAAGAGCTGAGGAATGCCAGAAGACTGTATGAAAGGCAAATTGCGGAAGGGGCAAAAACTAATCCTAAGCGCTTTTTTCAGCACTGCAGCAGAAAAAGGAGTCAAAGAGGAGGTTAAGTGCATAAAGAATAAAGATGGATCACTGCTATATGATAACAAGGATATTGCATACACCTTAAACAGTTACTTTGTAGAGAATTTTACCTTGGAGCGGGTTTTTATTCGGCCAGAGGGCATGTCCAATGTCAAGATTATTTAGCGGAAATTGAGGTTAGGGATAATGAAGTATTAGACAAGTTGCATAAACTAAAGGCAGATAAGGCGGCGAGTCCTGATGGCTTATATCCTAGAGTGCCCAAGGAAGTTAGTGAGATCATCTCTAAACCGCTCTCAGCTACCTTCAGATGGTCTTTAGAAACTGGAAAAATACCAAATGATTGGAAGCAGGGCAATATAATACCAATATATAAGAAAGGGGACCATACTGAGCCAGGAAATTACATGCCAGTCAGTTTAACTTGCATTGCATGCAAAATACTGGAATCTATCATAAAAGACGAGCTGGAATTATTTCCTGAACGTAATAATATCTTGAGGGATAGCGAACATGGTTTCCATAAGGTGAGGTCATGCCTGACAAACCTTCTGGAATTCTTTGAAGAGGCCACAGAGACTTATGATCAGAGTAGGGCTTATGACATCATATATTTGGATTTTCAGAATGCATTTGATACAATACCGCATAAGAGACCAATTTTTAAAATGAGCTCCATTGGAGCTACAGGAGGTATTCTGGAGTGGATTCAAAACTGGTTACAGGACAGAACACAAAGAGTGATGGTCAGTGGAATCCCATCTGAGCTAGATATGGTGGAGAGTGGCGTCCCTCAGGGATCGGTGTTTGGGACCCCTGCTGTTCCTCATACATTAATGACCTTGATAGGAATATTGAGAGCAAATTAGTTAAATTTGCAGATGATACTAAATTGGGAGGTTTGGCAAATAGTTTAGAGTCCACTAAAGTGATTCAGGATGATTTGTATAGAATCCAGAATTGGGCAGAAATGTGGCAAATGAAATTTAATGTAGCGAAATGTAAAGTTATACATGTAGGTAAAAAAACATTAGACAGGATTACTTCATGGGAGGTTTAAAACTGGAATGTGCTCCACATGAAAAAGATCTGGTAGTGATTGCTGACCAAACCCTCACAGGTTCTAGCCATTGTGTCGTAGCAGTTAATAAAAGCCAATCGGATGCTGGGATACATTGCCAAAAGTATTGGGTACAAATCCAAGGAGGTCATACTTCTCTTCTACTACAGCACATTCGTCAGACCACTTCTGGAGTATTGTGCACAGTTCTGGGGTCCATACTTTAAGAAAGATATAGAGGCTCTAGAAAAAGTTCAGAGAAGAGCCACTAAGCTAATTCCAGGTGTAAAAGATGAAAGCTACGAGAGGAGGCAGAAGATCCTTAATCTCTTTAGTCTTAGGAAAAGGAGACTTAGGGGTGATATGATTAAGGTCTTTAAATATGTTAAAGGGATTAACGAAGTGAATTATGTAGTATTCCTTCGGCAAAGTTTTGGAACTTGGGGTCATAAATGGAAGTTGACCAAGGGAAAATTTAGCACTGATATTAGGAAATATTTTTTTCACCCAAAGAGTAATTTCAGTGTGGAATAGCTTGCCTGACCATATTGTTGAGGCAGAAACCTTGGGAATTTTCAAGAGCAGGCTTGACTTAAAGCTAGATATCACTGAATCATTTAGCATCTGAAGTGATATATTCATCATAGTAAAAAGAAACTGGCGAGCCTAGTTGGGCTGAACGGCCTGTTCTCGCCACTCATGTTATGTTATGTTATGTTAATACACCAGGAGTAAAAACACGAGGCTCCATCTTACACCCAGCTTACAGTGGCGCCAAGTGTGACAGGAGTGTCTTTGATATATTATGATCAGTAAAATTGTCCTTTTCCCCTCCAACAGTCAGATTGCTTAAATAGCAAGTGCATTAGCACCAGAGTGAGTGCCCATGGGCGTGTTGGTCTTAAAATGAGGTGTGGTCAGGCGCATTGTTGGCTACACTCTGCTTGTCACACACACAGGGACAAGCAGCAGCGCGCACACATGCAAATGATTACAATAAAGAGATTACTACGTGACAGATTATTATTGTGTAAATCAAGACATTTGATTAATAGATGTCATAATGGCAAGTAAGATCGATTGCATGCCCATGCAACTGCATGCCCTATCACTGAATGCTCGAAGTCTGATGTATTTGAATCGTAAGGGAAAGAAGTCAATTAACATCCAGGTGATTTGCAATCTGACGGAAGATTATGCATGAGGATATTCTCAAATTATTCTGGATCAAGCCACATGTGACTCCTTTATACTGGCAAAATCTGTCATTCCTGCAATCTTCAAGTGGATCGCCCTGGAGGGTTAGCTGTTAGGGGACCATTAAAGACATGGCATATCATGCCTAAAACCGTGTAAATTCTGGTAGAATCAAAAACACGTACAGCAATATACAGAGCAACAATAGACACGCAAGTAAATTAATGTACTTGCATGGTCACCCAGTCTAAGTGATTGCAAAACAAAGAGGTTATAACGCTAATACAATTAGCAAAATAATTGTTACATTTGTTTCATTGTTCCATCACACTCATACAGCAAGCACACAGACTAAATACCGCAAATAAAACACTCAGACTGAATATTGTAGCCCGTCAAATCAAAATAACGGTGTTAGTAATGGTGTGCTCGACCTGGCGATTCTGCTCAGGTCCTGCGTTGATGTGACCATAGAACTCTATGTGTTCCAACCGGAGTTCTGTGCACTTAACACATCTGTACCCAGAAAAGATTTTTGTTGTGAAAGTCGAAGAATTACGCTGTGACGGCTGGATGAAAACCAGCTATTTCAAAGGTGAAATAAAAAAGCAGTTTTTGGCCTTCCAGGACTCAGCAGGGCTTTAGATAGGGTATTACTACATGTTGTGCTCTTTATAAGTAACAAATGATGGATGTTTCAGACAGTCCATCAGGTGAGAAGAGAATAAGCAATGTTGCAAACTTACCACCGATTCATATCCCATGCACTCCATTAAATGTATTCATGAAAACAAGCCTTAAAATCAGCTAAATAAATAAATTTACTCTAGCTACCACACAGTGAAAAAGAACCTTGCTGTGGCTAGCACACATACAGTTCTTAATTTAAAAGCAACAACTAAAAACCTATTAATCGAACAATACCTTATATTTGCAACTGCAAACACTAATAAATGACCCCCTTTCTACATTCATATTTAAAGCACCGTAACATAACACTAATTTTAAGTAACTCATTTAACTCTTCGCTGCCGTGCAAACCCGTAAGAAGTAAAATTATATGAGCCAGCAATGGTTATTAGTAGATATAAGTCGGCAGCAGAGGCAAATATGCAGGCCTAATACGAGTTGCCCAAACAAAACTATATTTATTTATTTATTAATATAATAGCATTATGCTTGTAAGTCAATTGACGAGACTTATTTAATTTGGAATATAATATATGAAAAAAGTAGCATATGCCTTTCAATAGAGAACATTATTAATCAACATGCCTTGATGAGGTCAGTCTTTATATATCCAGCCTATAAATTGTCTTTAAGCTGAATAATCACATAATATTTAACCAGAATGTCTCCCATTTGTCTTAAAGATTCAAGTCTTTCAGGGCACTGGCACCAATCTTTTTCAAGTGAAAACTCTGCTAAAGACATAGCATGGGCAAATGCAATGACTAACCATTCATAGGCACTGTTAAAAAGATATACAACAGTCACAAGCATACAATGACATTTCCTTCCTGATATATTTAACTAAAACTAAAAATATATCAGCTCAGAGCGAAATGGCAAAAAAAGTGAAATACTCATAATACCACTATATAGTAATTACTTTCAATGCCCATCCCTGATTAATCAGAAACGTCCATTAGCTTCCACTATAATTTAGGGGCCTGAATAGCTGGGCTCTGTCACATTGACACACCTAGGAACTGGCTGTGTGACAAGGAGCTCTGTCCCTGGGCCATCAGGTCATTACTGGGCCCGCTGGAGCGGACAGTGCTGCTCGTAAACTTTTCTCCATGGCCTGAAGGTCATCACTGGCTTACCAGTGCTAGTATTGTGCCTTCAGTACAGTGTGCTTCACATAATTCTTAATGGCTTAACCCACTATTTGACCCAGATTAGGGAAGCACACGCTTTATCTACCAGCACTCATTCACTCACCCCTGCCATAAGAGCAGACCCAAGAGTGGTGTGTATTTGTGTCTGTGTGGATGCGGAGACTTACATGCCATGAGGCGACTTTCTCTGGGCGGGGTCAACTAGTCTCAGAGTGTCCCGGATGACTCCGACCTTCACCTCCTTGTCCACAGGACTGGGGACGTATTCAAACACTCCAGGAGAAACCTTTTACACAAGCAACCACAAAGCAGCTAATCAGACCTGTCTGCAATTTTCCAAAGAGCTACACAGGCAGCGCAAATACATTTCTGAGTGCCAATCACATTCCCACTCGGACGGCTTTAAGAGTGCTAAATTACAAATGGATGGGGATTATGGTGACGATGTGACAGATCGGTGAAGGCAGTGCACTCACCTCCTGCTCGTGTTCTATCCTCATGCTGGGGTTTGCATTCACCTCTAGCAGAACAGGCTTCAGATTCTTCATCAGCAAGATGTCAAACCCCAAAATCTTAAAAAAAAAAAAAAAACAGGAATAAAAACAAAAAAGGAATACTTTAACTTCACAAAACTGGAAAATAAATTGTTCCATGCATGTCAAGAGAATAGTACAAACAAGAAGATAAATTTCAAGAAAGGATAAAACCTTTCAGTCTCACATTTTTTTCAGAGTGGAGTGCAATTTATGTTGCCTTGCTCGTCGAGAGAGAGCTGTGCTAAACTACTGGCGTGATAAAAAAGACAAACTGGAGCGGTTAAAAAAACTGTGCATTTCATCACTTTCTCCACATTTTCTGTACTTAGTTCCTGCAGGCTTCACTTTCTCATCAGTTCTGAAGTCGGGTGGATAAAATTGGTATTAGAATAAAGCTCAAAGCCTCAGCTATCTAACTGTACAGTTATTTAAGGCCTGACTTAAATTGTACGAAGTCATTGAAACATGAAGAAGCCATTAGTAAAATGTCCCCTGATACATGAAAATGAGCCCTTCCTCAGTGAGCACTCTCCTCAGCCTGCAAAATGCCAATAAACAAATATAACAGAATAAATGGACTCCGCCATAATTGGCACCTTTATGAGAGAAAAAGGATTAACAACAAATGTGGCACTCAAGCGCTTAAATTATTTGCATGACTATGCAGTATGCTATGATTACTGCAGTCATCAGGAGAATAAAATGTTCAACACCTCTCGGAAATGCCCGTCTATAAATCTTTTCCCAATCACATCACCAACAATCAGTCATCGTCCTTCAAATCACACCTTCAAGAATTTTGACAATGCTGAAATGCTGATTTAATTATCAGTGTATCAAAAAACCTGTGTCAGGGGTGGACAGATACCATATCAACATGAGTGTCCCCAGGGCTAAAAACATCAAAATCAAATAAGCCATCTCATTGTTTGGAAGCCAAAATACAGAATGTACTTGCGCGCTGAAATATATATGACCCCTGGCTGACAAGCATCAAAATCTGGTAGGCCATCTCAATGTCTGGAGGCCAAAATACAGTATTTACTTGTGTACTGGAATATACATGAGAAAGTGTGCCATTTGAAAATGAATGATGCAGCTTGCTGCGTCCTTGATAAACTTTATTTACAGAGAAAACGAAATATATGCGGCCTGAGATTGTTGGCGTCTCTGGTAGCTTTGAACACTGAATATTCTAATGCTTCACACTGACATTAAAAAAAAAAAAAAAAAAAAAAAAATCGCTGATCGCAACTGAAAGCAATTGGTTTTTATTACACTCACTGCTGTCCAGTCTATTTAAAATTCCTATAAAGTAAATAACTTCCCAGCAGGTGGTATTATTGAAAAAAGATATTTAAAAAATTGGACATTGATTGTTTGAGAAGTGTCCAACTTCCTGCTTCTCAAACATACCCTTGACATTCAGAACTGGAAAATAGCAAAAAGCGACTGGGGGAGCCACACAGCAGAGTATGTAGGAAGGCTGGTGCTCGGCTCTAATAACAATCTCTTCCTGCAGCTGGGGGTGTGCCATTCTTCCTATTGTGATTCCTACCCCAGCGGAGTCCGTTCTTACCCAAAAAAAGACAACGTGGGTGCAGGTTATGGGCTAAAGCAAATACTCTAAGTCTGGACACCCTGGCTCTATAACCTCCCCCATATGAATCAAGTGAAAAATTCTCAAGTAGAGTGGACCATCCGCAACGAGAATTCAAATACAGTAATTACATTATTATTAAAAAAGTCACCTTCGAGTGAGGATATTCAATTAGTCCCACTACAACATTGATGTGATGAGGTATCTTTTCAATATGCACTGCCTGGCCAAAAAAAGTCACCACTTTGTATTTAATTAAGCTAATAAGCAAGAGCCTTCCATTGGATAGTTACTGCAGTGATTAATACATAATAATAGTGCATTTACACTGGTGCAATGTGTCCATGACTGCAAACGCTTTGCTCCCCCTGGTTTGGCCGCTTCTGGGCAGAACTATATTCCCAGTGACATCGCTAAAGGCAAAATACTTCTGTCGATAGATGCTGACAAGAGTAAGCTCTTATCTATAACAATACTACTCTATACAACATTTCTTCTTCCTGTGTGGATTTTAAATTTTGGAGAGACAAACATTGTGTATATTTGCATATGGTTTGTGGCAAAATGTTCATTTGTCACTGATTGGAGAAAGAGGAGAGAGTCGGTGCCGTTGTCATTCTTCATCAATGGGGAAAACAGTGCTGGTTTCTCTGGCTTCACCCAACATTGCAAGAGTGCCAAACAATAGCTAGCAACAGAGTGAACAGCACATTGCTGGATTCGATATCTTCTTTAGCTAAAATAGGTGCCTATCTTTGCATGTTTATTCACTGTCTCTATATTTTTTTGGGAAATCGTCTTTCAAAATTGGCAAGGACTAAAAAGCAATAACAAGCTTTAACTTGCGATAACAGCATGCTTGTAGACAATTAGCAGAGCACACACTGTATGCCTTAACTTGATTGGATATTCGCCTCGTGTTTGCCAAATTCATTTGCATAAAGTTGAACTCTCCCAAACTTTTTCAATGTACCGCAAGCTCATAATTGGACGCGCCACTGTGATCATGCATTGCGCTGCCACTTCGGACACTCTTGCCGCCCTCCAGAGAAACTCAGGACGTGCCGCGCTAGTGTAAATGCACCGTATCTCTCGCTTAAATGCTGATGACAGATTTGCAGGCACTGCCAAGTGAGACAGTTACTCTGCAGGCACTGACTGCTGCAGACATGCTTCAGCTAACATTAGATAAGAAGGGGAATTTCAGAGATTCCACCTCCGTTGCCCTGTCAAAATGCTAATCAGTGCTTCACGTAGCCAAGAACTCTCATCTAATCATCTAATAAAGGGAAAACCAACTGAAGATCACCCAACATAAATGACTTTTCATTTAATGAATTTCAGCCAATCATCACATTTTTTTTTTATAAACTCCGCTCATCCAGGACAATGATAATTTACCGGTAGCCTCCTGGGTTTTTTAGATATCATGGTTTAGTGATCTGAGACATTATCCCCAGGCACCTGGCCCACTTATTCATTCATCAATGTTTTTGATCGCATAGAGTAGATTGTTGAGGTACTAATGATATAATTAAGAGAGAAATGGAACTCAGCTGATAGCTAAATGCGATGGATTCACCTGGAAGCAGGAGGGGCCTGGTTTGCCCGGTGGAATGTCAGCCTGATAGTACACCTTCAGTTCGGGAACCAGTGCGATGACGGTCTTGATGACTAGGGAAATGATGTCGGACCACACCCTCTTGATGTCGACGCCCTTGGACGCCAGGCGGGATAGTATGCTGGTGAAGGTGCGCTTGCTGCCGGTGTTGGTGCTGTCCGAGTGGACGAAGTTTCCGCTCTGCACGTTGAGGGAGTAGTTGGTGAGATGCATGTAGACCTGGTTGAGGTTCTTCTGACTGGGCTCCTGGTAGGGCTCGGTGCAGAAGCGCGATAGGCCCTCCTTGGCAATGTAGATCTCCAGCGGCTGCAGGGACTTGATCAGCACGTACAGCCGGATGTCGAACTTGAGCTTGTCTATCAGCAGGGGCTTCTGGATGTACTCCTGGACCACGGCGAGTTTGCTGGAGGCACCTGAGATCACCCGCATGTCACTGGGGTCGCGGATGAGGTAGATCCCGTCCCCCTGAGACCCTCCGTCCGGCTTCACTATAAAGGTGGGTCTCAGGGATGAGTCACTGTCCTTCGCCAGGCGTATCTGCGGTAAAAGGAGATTAGAGGCTACATCACTCATAACGTTCCTCAGACTGTGATCATTACTGTATTTAAAGAGCATGAGAGGCAGGTTTCAGTTGACGAAATTAGACTTAATTGCTTCACAAGACTGATGAGAAGGCTGCTTGAAAATGACACTGATTGGGCACACCGCTCCAGTCACTCAACATGACTCTTATTAATCATTTCAAGAATGGCAACCTTTCAAGGCATCAAAAGAAGCATTAGCTCTAAGACTCATTGTTCCCCAGACAAGAAAAAAAGAAAAGAACTTGAAGTCCTTTTTCATGAAAACCTTTGATGGTAATTCATGCCATTACAAGACGTAAACAGCGGAAAGAACATAAACAAGCATGAAATACTCAGATCCCCCACCACGGGAAGGTTGATATTCCTACATAAAATACAAGAAACAACAAAAAGCATTTTCCAAAAGTGGAAGACAGACAGAAGCATGAAAAGGCACATCTACGCAAAACATATCTATATATTAAATTCCATTTGAAAATATCAAACGGCTTTGGCGTTCTGGCCTGGAAACGAAACAAAATAGAGGGAAGGACAGATGAACTGGAGGACAGACGGAAGCATGAAAAGGCACCTCTTCACAATAAGAAGTATTCAAATAACTTAAATTTCATTAAAAAATGTTGAATAGTTTGGAAGTTCTGGCCCAAGAAAGAAGCCAACAAAAACAAACTTATAACACTTCAAAAACATTTGTTTAAATGTTGATGTTTCACCAAGAATGCACCAAATACACAGATCTCAAATACCAGAGGAAGAATTTATCATTCACCTCCTGCAGTCAACGCACGAATATCGATGGAAGACTAAGACCACCAATCATCAAGTCTGCGGGTCACCAAAGAGACTGCCGCCCGGCTAATGACTGCCACAAATGAGAACGGCACTGCCACTGTAATCAATTAAGCAGATTATAAACAGGAAGTGCAGTGAACTAATTTTGTCGTCCCAGAGGCAGCATCTCAATCATTCAGCTGCTTTCACACCAGACGCGAAACAAATTTTTCGCACGACAGATTACATTCAAAGTCAATGCAAAGACGCGAATACACGCGTCTTCGCATTGACTTTGAATGTACTCTGTCGTGCGAAAAATTCGTTTCGCGTCCGGTGTGAAAGCAGCTTTAGTCTCTGAGGCATAGAGGAGGCCCAGTCTAGTCGGGAACAGCTCAATGGGAACGCGGAGGGTCATCCACCACAGCTCATAACAATCCTCCGCTCTGCTGCGCACTGCCGAACGCTACACCCGCGGGCATCGGTTTGATCAGAGGGCAGTGGAGTGGAGCAGGCCGTGACTGGGAATGCGTCGATGGATGGCACAAAGGGACAGATACCCTGTGCGGAGAAATCTTCTCCATCTCTGACACTCTCACTCACAAGAAAAAAGCTGCTGGTTGAATCTGAATGTGATTCAGGACACACTGGCACTCGGCACAGAGCATTTTTTTGACCGTATAAATGTGTCATCAAGCGCACAATGAGGGAAACCGGGCTTGTGTTCAAATTCTGCCGCACATGGTCTTTCGGATTAGCTCAGAAATGTGGGTGTAAAACTGAAAAGGTTGTTTGCAAACCCCTGGTCAAAGACGTACAAGAGCATTCCCACTGAAAAACTGGTACATGTGACGTGGGAGTAATGAATTATGATATGAACTCAATAGGGCTGGAGACAAAGTGGTCACTGAAAGGACATGGTCAGTAAGTGACATTGACTGCACACAGTGGACAAGTTATTTTGCTTGATGCTTGATGCATGTATTTTTCATGAGTGTAAGAGTACCTCCTACAGCTCAGTTACCATGCGCCATTATATATGCATCAGCTGTCCAAAGGCTCTGAGAAGAATTTAATAAGCCATTGCCACAATTTAATATGATTAGACAGTGCTTAAAATATCAACATAATTAAAAGCCCAAATTTCAATTTTGGCATTTGCTTGGAAATTCTTCAGCATTTTCATTTTGTTCTGCAGTCTACAAGAGTATTACACATATATACTGCCCTCTGCAGGCCATTCGATAAAAAACATAATGTTGAATGGAGTCTCCTCATACATCGCAAATGATTCACCGTCCTATTTATCATTGGAAGCACATGCATGAGGAATTTGTGAACAGCTGTCGGAGAGCATTTTCCGACACATTTGACATTTATTATTCCGAGCTATACACTGCAAAACACATAACCCCCCTCCACCCAAACACCTTCCCGCCCTCCCATTACCTTCACTTCCACTCAGCGAACACAGATTTCTAGAGACATAGTGCCATCTTCTGCCCAAATACCTCAAGACTGACAGCTGAGCTCAATGTTTTGTGATATTTCCTTCCACTGCATTCAATATAATCCCTTTACCTATGCATTTTTGTAGCTCTACTATGCACACTGAAAATTGGAGTCAAAATGCCCTGATTTATATCCTCCCCTGTAATAATGAACACAAAGTCTGACATTTATGACATATCAGTGTGACCCAGCATCAGTTGTTTGTATTTTGTAATAATTGCCTGATATCTATTGTCCATTTGCTAAATGGTGTTCTTCCAGGAAAGGGCATAAAAGGGGAATATAGTCAGTGAAAAGCGATGTCGAAAACACGCATCACAAACAGACATGTATGGATGTATGGATGATGTGGCCTGATATTTATATCACAATATATTTAGAATTTTTTGACAATATATATATATATATATATATATATAATATGGTGAATACTTTTTCCTCTAATTTCAATACAACATTTTTAAAGGGAGTTTCACTGGAGTGCAAATGTCCAATAAGAATTAGGGAACTAGATTGATAGGGCGAGTGGCAACTGAACAGAACCAATTTCACAGCAGGCTGAGCTAGTGGGCTCTCCGTAATCTCAAGCCATGTTTGCAATACTGCATTTAATGCACTAATACTCAAACGAAAACATCAACATTTTTTTCTCTCTCTGTAAGGTCTGTACATTCAAATTCATATTGGTAGGTATTTCTGGAGTTAAATTTTTTACACCAATATGTCACTCACTCCTACCACATGCATAATGCTGTTCAAAATTCAACACTCAAAGTGGAGAGCAGCCCCAAACCACATAAAGTATTGTTCTCATTTAATGCTAAATTCAAAGCAAGTTCACTCATGAGTATTAACCACCACAGGAGTACATTGTTTTTTTTTTTTTCTTGACTAAAAACATGTTTCATGAGCCTGGTTAGGAGCAGCAAGAAAGAAAAAAAAACAGAATCAGAAAAAAGCAAATGGCTGGGACTTTGTATGCCATTATTGCAACGGCTGATTAAGAGGTCATGCTACATTGGGCTCTAACAGCCAAGAGTGCAGATTACACTTTGACCCTCGTGTCATTCTAGAATGACTGACAGGTAGTAACGATTTCCCCCTCACACGGTCAACATCAGTATGTAATTGGGTATGTCATTTGCCATTAGCAGGTCATGCCCCAAGAACTGATTATCCCGGTGTCAGAGGGACAAGTTCATTAGTCCATTGCACAACTTGAATGCTGCATGACCAAGGAAGGAAGTGGACTTTCCCTCTACTAAGCACTAAACAGGAAAGAGGGCTGTTGCAACTTACGTTCCATAAAAATACCTGTATATTTCCTCCAGGCCTGTAAGAGTCCCCCAATACGAGCTAAAGCAAGTACTTCTTAATAAATGTGAATTATGTTTTGAATTCATAAGCACCTGTGCAAGAGGAGATTTGGGCCTGTGCCATGCTCTTTCGATGTGCAATTCATTACTGTCAGGGCTTTTCCTGCATTGTAAAATCTGCGTTGGGCAGCATAAAAGCAATTTCAAGCTGCCAACACACAAGCTAGAAAATTGAATTGAAGTCCACTTGAAAAATGCACTGAAATGAAACCCTATTTCAAATGGGTGCAAGAGTGGATTGTGAAGCAGAGTAGAGTCAGCATAGCAATGAATGTTAAACCCACCAAACCAGCAGCACATAGATCTGGTCATCAAATGGAATTGTGGTTGAGTTCAGTTCACTGCAATACATAGGGGATCAACATCGATAAAAGTAAACAAGTAGTACACATCCATTTTGTAGTTTCAATAAAAAAATTTAAAAAAACTATAGCAAACCCTGGCTATGCCTCGATAATTTGAACTCTGAATACAAATTGTAAAAAAAAACAATTATTTGGTTAAATGATTAATTCCAACTTCTATTACGAATTTCCCCTTGTAGGCATAGGGAAAAATACTTGGGTATTTTCTACTCCTCTACTTGGCTGTGTGGCCTTAAATCCTTCAGATTAGGAAAACCACCACACCCAAGCAAATAGTAAACCATTGAACACCGGACTCAACAGGCAACAAGGAGCCAGTTATTGAGTACAGGCACCGATGGCAGAAAACCGCCAGAAACAAGAGCCAGAAGTGCAGCATCCATCTTAAGGGCGGCTCACAGTCTCACCACTCTCTTATGGTTTTCTAATCCTTTCCATTAAGAGGTTTAGTTCCTACGGAGTACCTGGGCAGCGAACAGCTGGTACTCATCCGGGAGTATCCAGGACCGAGGGTAGAAGTTGTACTCTTCAGGGAAGAGCTCCTGCATAGTCCGCACAGCTCGACTCAGGGTGATTTTTCGCAGCATCTCTACCATTCCTGGGCAGAGAGAGAGAAAGCACTTATCATCTATAGAACATCACTGATCCTTTATTAAATCATTCTCCGACTGTTAAACTTAATGTTACAACTGCATTATGAAACTAGATAACTCGATCGCCACATGGACCGAGTCGTGAATCTCCCCGATGCCCAAATTTCGGACAAAATGGCCGCCAGCAGCCATATTGGACGTCCGAAATTCGCGAAAATCGGTCTTGAGCATTGTCCAATCAATATCTTCGCCTGTGTGAAATCTGGAGAAATTCCTGTAATAATTGTGGCTTCCAGAGCCGGGAACAGAAAATTTCTGCGGCGGGCGCGGCAGCCCCGGAACTAAACCGCAGTATCTCCCGACTATCGTCGTTGGGGAGATACAAATACACAAACTGCGTAGTCATTTGTTTTATTAAAAGTTCCTTTTTTAAAGAGGTTTGCCATGAAGACATGAATACAGGACAAATTCACAGATCCTGTAGGGAATTAGACTGAAATCAATTTAAAAAGAAGTTCTGTCTCTAATTATGGCTTTATTTCATGTTAGTTAAAATTGAGTCCACTGAAAAGTGCTGCGCAATTACAGCCGAAACTGCAGCTGGCTTACTATGCATGCTTGCAGCATGAGAGGAGTATTGAAAAGATACAAAAGCATGAATACTTGCCCAGGATGATGACGGCTTATCTAAACTAATAGTTTACTTGTAAAATAATGATTAAAAATGGAATTAACAAATCAAGGGCTGGGACAAGGTTATTCCATACCAACTCACCTAGGACCTTCCAATTCATGTAATAAATTTTCTCAAAAAATTCAAAAGAAAACCTTTGCTGAATTTATCAGACCTCGCAAAATCCTTATGAATTTATAAAGTTTAGGCCTCAGAGCTAAATTTTAGTCATTTTAGCAATTCTTTTTGTTTGTATTCCATGCCTCACGAACAGCTTCCTTTTCAGTGGATTGTACTGAAATTTGCAATGTACAACCAAGAAACCCTTAGGATAATTCGCAACATGAATTCAATTAAATAGATGTTTCTGAATGTTTTACACGATGCACCAAAAAAAGTCAGGCACATAAAATTAAGGGCCATAGATCTTGCTAAATATAGCTTCAGAGCAGGAAAAAAAACTTTGAGACTCCTAGACAATGCATTTTATCAAGAAGGTTCATTTTAATTCCCTTGAATCTTTTCTTTTTATGGGAAAATGTTAACATTCATTGAAGATATATTAAACATTCTGAAATGTTTTTCTCAAATTCAGATATCACACACAGATGAACAATGAGCTACAGCCATGTCCGTCCATCCTCAAGAAATTTTTGCACAGTTCTCTTATATTCAATGCTGCTGTATATTCAGTGATTCAGTGCTGTTCTTGGGTGATGATTACACACTTAACAAAATAAAGTTAAATCAGAAACCAAGTTCTATTTAAGTATTTATTTCATGTAATATTGGATCATATAGATGAAAATAAGTAAACAGATAACAAACACAGTAAAACCAAAAATAATGAAAGCACTGAAGGTGCTGATGCCTCGGTGCTTACAGCAGTGACAAGTATGTCTCTTAATGAAGCTATAAAAGTGGGTGTGGACATGTCAGAGTGCCCTAGCTGTGCATCTATGGTTGACATACTGAAGTATTTACCCACCAGTGGCAGTCTGATGAACATTAATGTACAGTTATAGAGGGAAACACCTTTCACACTATTCAGGGTCTATTTAACACTGACCAATAAATACTGCAATTCAGACTCTGTGGGAACAACAATAAGTTTTTGGAGGGAAGCACCTTTCATACTATGCAGGACAGAGGTCATGTTACCCGAATATTTTCTGGCATTGACGGATTTTTTTTTTTTAACAATGACGGAACATTTTGAACACCGTCCATCTTTTTGACAGAATGTAATTCACACCCCCGTCCAACTGGTGGTGGGTGTCCTATTGTCTCGAGCATTGTCTTTGATCTGTATGATCCTGTATTCCTCATATTTTTGTAATATGATAATTTGCTCTTCATTTGTAAAATATGCTGCTCTGCTGCCGGTAGATGATTGGTTATATGCTACAAACGCCATCTGTTATGTGAACACGCAGATATCTAGATCGGGAAAGCCCCGGTTGACATGACGGGTTTATAAGCAGCTTCATAGGACCACTTAGCGAGACTGCGGTTGTCAGGCTTAGTGAAGCCCAGCAATAACGGAAAGCATTGTTCATTTGCACACTGTTACTGTGTGGAAGGAGAAATTTTGTTTCCTAAAACATATGGATTATCACTCCTAATTTTTTCCGGAGCCTCCGTGCACCATTTACAGAACAACGACTGATCTCTCTCATTGAAAAGGAGCCAAGGAAAATTTTTTTTCCATTCCGGGTTGTACTTGTATACTTTCCCTTTTGCGTTTGCATTTACGTTACCTGCGTTTTCGTCATCGTTAGTTTGTGCGTGTAACTTTGTGTCGGATTCATTCTCGCGGGCCCTTTTGGAACCGGTTTTATTCAAAACTGTAATGTATTTTTAGTCGAGCCCCCCATAGGGGTTTGCAAGACTACTGTAATCACCTTGTGAGTCTGTCTGTCTGCCAGTCTGTCTGTGTGTGTATGTGTGTTTCGGGGCAGATATCTCCAGAACCACTTGACCGATTTCAATCATCTTTCACATGTAAACACCTTGGGCTCACCTCACGGCATGACATAAATTTTGGGCTGTTGGGCAAGACTGAATTCTCTGAATGCTTGTTTCATGTTCTGTTATCGCCTTCATCAACTTGAGCCAGCCCAGCTGAATGCATTTTTAAAAAGGCAGTGTTTCCTCAAGGTTTTTTTTCAGCAGTGGGGGCAAAGGGTTTTTTTTTTTGCCCTGGATGGTGTGCCTGTGTGAATATCAATCAGCAATTTAGAAAGTTTAAAAAAGACACCTGACTGCAAATCAAGCTTTAGAACATATTTATGAATACCATTTATTTTATATATATTTGTACAAATACTTACTTATTTGTATAACATTTTTTATGCATTTTATAATATACATTTGAACATATATTATAACATATTTACTTTTACATATACCATAAAATAGTTATTTTACATTTTTTTAAATATATCTGTACATATATTTAATTATTCATCCTGGTTTCTGAAATAAGGATATGGTGTTTACACGCACAAACGCAAAAACGGGATTCTCCAAAAACCCGACCATATCCGGGATACTGAAGTCCATGAAACTAAACACACTCATAGAGAATACATTGCCAATGCTCATTTACTGTAACGTCAGCGGCCTTGAGACTCTTCTTAGAGAGGACGTGTCATATGAAAGCTAAAGCTCGCAATATACGTAAAATTTACTCAGCTGGTTTCATAACTTTCTTGTGGTATTTCCAAGACTATAAGATTCTGTTTATCGCATAACAGAATAGCATAATTTAATAGAATACAGATGTCACTTCCATCAGCGCCTTAATGGAAATGTTAGTTAATTCGCAGTCATCCTAGCATTGCGCTAACTCCATTACACTTACACTTCGTATTCAGTTTAGCTACATATTAACAGCGTGACGAAACACAGAGCGGTTTTTCTTATCTAGTACTACAGCTATATGATTAAGCTTAATCTATTTTAACATTATCTATCCATAATAACGTATACCTTTTTTCTTGTTCTTCAGCTCCTGTAATGTTAAAGTAAGGTGGCCTAACCTCATTCGAAAATTCTATAAAATGATAAAAAAAGTGCTGGTGCTGTTGTGGTTGCCATGACGTCAGGAGTGTTCGACATTCTAGCAGTATTCCATTCGCTCGTGCTTGTAGACAGAGCGGGAGACCAGTCGTTGACTGCAACTCGGAGTAAATAAGAGAGAAAAATCCAATTCTGAAGTAGCGGCGGGCAGAAACTATGAATGGCGCTGAAAGCGGAGGTATTGTTGGAAATGGTGTTGGATAGGCAGGTGGGATCGTGTCTCTTAATCATATGACTGACTACAACAACCAAGTACATTAGCGAGGTGGCATTGTTTCACGTCTCGCTTTCTCGCACACGCACAAAGCCTCTGTCTCTCATCGCACTGGTGCTACAACAGTTCGTTCATTCATTGCACGGACCAATTTTCATGTCGCACTGTACAGCCCTGGACTGAGAGAAGTCTTGCACAACTTGTTTAGGGTTATTATCTTGTTGAAAAAAAAAAATCCCTGACCAATCACTCACTTTCCAGAAGGCAATGCGTGCCTAACAAGGATGCTGTGATACTTCTTTTGATCCATGATCTAATCCATGTATTGCCAGCTCCTGGCAGCAACATGACCAATCAAACCATTTTCACACAAGGGTCTGGAAATAGTAGATCGTGATACTTTCTTCTCTTTACTTCTGGCGCAATTAATATCATCACAGAGTTGTCGTGCTGTCAAGCACGGATTTTTTTTTTTTTTGTCCTTCACAGAAAACAAACATCGAGGCACTTAACTTCTGTTTTGCTCCTCTATTGCCACTAGTTTTCAGCGAACCCGTCTCATTGAAATGCTTGAAATGCTAACATCTTAAGCAGCATGGAAGGCCACAATACGGCTATGAACAACCTCAGAGAGCTCCTTCGATGAGCCATCGTTTTTCACACTGTGACTTAAAGTTCATGTCACCTTACATACTAGAACAACTGACCATCAGAGGTAATTTTGCAGAAAAATGTTGCCTAAAACCAGTTCAAACAAGTGTTGCCACTAAACGTGGCCATGTCCCCCGCCAGGTCACGGAAATTGACTGTGGTTGACGTATCACATTAATACACATTGAAGCCAAAGATGAATGAAATCGGTCAAACCGTTCTTGAGATATCGCGTTCACAACAAACGGGACGTGACGGACGGACGGAGCTAAATACTATGTCCCCCGCTCCGCTCGCTACCGCGGCGGTGGGGGACAACAAATTTTTTTTTGCATCAATTATCATGGAATCAAACAACATACAGGCCAAGAGTCAAAAAAAAAAAAAAAAAAAAAATTAGCATCACCTTTCAGTTGTTATAAAAAATTGATGTTTTCAGTATTTTGGTTTATTACCCTTACTTTTACCTCCATATACCTGTTGGAATCATTTTTTTTTGTTCTCATTGCCTAAAATAGTATGTTTCAATACATTTTCACCAAAAACAATTACAGAAAAGTAATATATTAGGACCTTTTTTTAAGATGAAAGTGGTGGTGTATAATCATCAGATTGAAATAAAAGGAGCAGGAAAATAAATGCTCCATCTGGAAACAGAAGTCTCCTGAAATAAGTAAATGCGGAATTATGAAATAAAGTTCCCCTGAAATAACATCAATTTGAAAAACATCTTTTTTTTTTTTAATAAAAATCTGTTCATTGAACAATCTCAAGTCATTTCTATTCTATTAACATTCATCGATATAGTTTTTGCCTCATTTGTCTATTTCAGGAAATATTTCTTAGCCATATTTTTTATTTCATGGATATATTTATTCATATATTCATTATTGACTTAAATGACATTTCATAGGAATGAGACAGGAGTTTCTGTTTCTAGCAGAATGCTTCACTCTGCTTACTTTAGACATTGAATAGAACAGTGGTCCCAAATGCTTCTCAAGCACATAAACTACGAATATTGATTGGTTCATGTTGGACCATTTTGCAGATTCATTTACAGCAGGATAATGCTTTTAGACCTGACTACTTTCTGCAACATCTGCTATGTGAAAATTGAAATATACTTAATATTCACTACTAGCATGCACAAGTAAAATATCAAACTGTTCAGCAAAGCTTTGAGCTGTTATTTTAATGTAATACCATGCAACATTTGGCCAAATTATTTTCTGTGCTGTAGTATTTGCAGAAACCATACAAACCATGGAAATACAGGCATGTACCTGGGAACTTGTTGACCTGGCCTGACACAATGTTCTCATTGTCGTGGAAAGACACTCCATGCCAGTATATATCACAGGCCGCACGTCGACCCATAGGAAACTGCGGAAAAGGGAAAGTGGGGTTAACAGCAGTATGGTTCAGACCAAAAGGAGAGCCAATTCATCATTTGCGCACACACATTTTACAACCCCAATTCCGAAATAGTTGGGACAAAGTGTAAATTGCGAATAAAATCAAAACACAATCACTTTCAAATCACACCAGCCAGAATTTTATTCACAATAGAACAGAGATAACATAGCAAATGTTGAAACTGAGAAATTTTACAATTTTATCCACAAAATGTGCTCATTTCAATTTTGATGGCTGCTACAGGTCTCAAAAAAGTTGGGACAGGGGCCTGTTTACCGTGGTGTAGCATCCTCTCTTCTTTTTTAACGCAGAATGGAGGCGTCTGGGCATTAAGGAGACAAGTTTCTTGAGTTTAGCCATTGGAATTTGATCCCACTCTTGTTTAATACAGGCTTCCAGCTGCTGGAGAGTTTTGGGTCTCCTTTGACGGACTTCTTGTTTAATTACACACCAAATGTTCTCAATCGGTGAAAGATCAGGACTGCAGGCAGGCCAGTTCACCACACGGACTCTTCTACTACGAAGCCATGCTGTTGTAATAGCTGCAGTATGTGGTTTTGCATTGTCCTGCTGAAATACACAAGGCCTTCCCTGGAATAGATGTTGTTTGGAGGGGAGCATATGTTGCTCTAAAACCTTTACGTACCTTTCAGCATTCATGGTGCTTTTCAAAACATGCAAGTGTCCCACACCATATGCACTAATGCAACCCCATACCATTAGAGATGCTGGCTTTTGAACTGAACGCGGATAACAGGAGGGGTGGTCTTTTTCATCTTTAGCCCGGAAGACACAACGCCCATGATTTCCAACAAGAATGTCAAATTTGGACTCGTCTGACCACAGGACACTTTGCCATTTTGCTACAGTCCATTTTAAATGAGCCTTGGCCCACAGAACACGGCGGTGCTTCTGGATCATGCTCAACAATGGCTTCCTTTTTGCATTATAGAGTTTTAAGGTGGCATCTGTGGATGGCACGGCGAACTGTGTTTACAGACAGTGGTTTCTTGAAGTATTTCTGAGCCCATTTAGTAATGTCAATGATAGAATCATGCCGGTGAGTAATGCAGTGGCGTCTGAGGGCCTGAAGATCATGGGCATCCAGTAAAGGTCTTCGTCCTTGTCCCTTACGCACAGAGATTTTTCCAGTTTCTCTGAATCTTTTGATGATGTTATGCACTGTCGATGATGAGACCTTCAAAGCCTTTGCAATTTGACATTGAGGAACATTGTTTTTAAAATATTTCACAATTTTTTTTACGCAAGCCATCACAGGTTGGAGAGCCTCTGGCCATCTTTACTTCTGAGAGACTCAGCCTCTCAAAGACATCCCTTTTATAGCCAATCATGTTACACACCTGATGCCAGTTAACTTAATTACTTGCTCAATGTTCTTTCAGCTGATTTTCTTATATATTAATTGCTTTTTCAGCCCTTTTTCGAGACCTGTTGCAGCCAGAAAATTTGAAATAAGCCCATTTTGCGGATAAAAATGTAAAATGTCTCAGTTTCAACATTTGAAATGTTACCTATGTTCTTTTGTAAATAACACATTGGCTCATGTGATCGGAAAGTCATTGCATTTTGATTTCATTCACAATTTATACTTTGTCCCAACTATTTCGGAATTGGGGCTGTACTATATTTACCACAGAATACCAACATTTCATGTTGTGAAAAAGATCAGATGGTTTCCCTTCATGAAATGGGGTCACAAACCATAGTGTGACAATAAAGGCGCCAGAGCTGTGTTGTTTTCCCGGCAATTGGGGCGAGAACCCACCATAGTGACGGATATTCCATCACCATGTACCAAAGATAAAATGATGTGCCTTTATGAAACAGTGTGATTAAAAAAAAGAAAAAAAATCCATCACCACAGGACACAAAATCCCCTCCCAATGTGACAACACTTACTGTTCCGCATTATTTTTATGAAATAAAGCCTATATTTGCAGTCATCCAGCCAATTTTTGTGTTGTGTTATTCCTTTTGACCGTTTCTTGCCATCTTTTCTGAATATCACTCCCCAATCATATCTGACGCCGAAACTTTCCATTGAAAGTAGTGGCTGTTGACGTAACATGTAGTGTCCAGCCCAGTTACATTTAGAACCATGCCCATAAAACGGCTTCCTATAGCAAATAATTGTGTCCATATGATGAAATATGAAGACGGAAACGTATGAAGAAATGTGCTGTGCGAGACTGCGAATTTCTTTTCGAATAAAGAAATTAGCAACCAAAACTTTGAAAATTCTAACTCGGGTCCCTTTCTCCATGTGTTAGTAGGCCTCCTTCGGTCAAATTGACCATGGGTTTTAGCATCCTTAACCCTTTCGCAGGCAAATTTTGGCCCAGATGCCCCCACCCCCCCACGGACGGATTAATTTTGGGTTTTTACCAAAATATGATTGTTATTCAAAATAACAATAAAATAACACCAAATCTCATAATAAGTTTCCCATAACTGATGTTTTTATGTTTTAATCCTCTCCAGAATCGCTAAAATCGTTTGGATCCAAGTCACTCCCGCTCTCTGGATATTCAAACTCATCGTCAGAGTCATTCAATAAAGCAAAAACTTCATCCACGTTGTATTTACGTTTAGAAACACGGCTAGAATGCCGGCTGTTTGTACTAATCGATGCCATGTTCACATGTCCCACAATTTGACCGGAAGTAGTCTCGTATTTAGCGTTTTTAGGAAATCCCATGCCTCGTTCACGGCTAAAAATACAGTGCTGGGTGACCTGAGAGACAGCCAATGGTAATGAGTGTAACTAACAAGGGAATTCCCGCAATCGGCCAATGAGAGAAGACTTTATAAAACACGTTGGTTAAAACGACAAAAATGTCGCTGTGCCTGCGAAAGGGTTAAAGTATATAAAAACAGATAAAAAGTAGAAAGCCGAAATAAAAAGAAAAAAGATATAGAGAAGAGCTAGGTGGTGATGCTGCTGGAGCATCGTCTTTCGTGGCTATGCAGCCCTATTCGGGAAAGGCATTTTCTGCCACACAGGTCACACTGATAAGTGTTTGTGATGGTTGTGCCCTCTTGCTGGGCTGCAGAGTGTACAGAACGCATGTGGTGCGTTTCAGCGGTGAGCTCATGCCGTCTAGCCTCAAAAGCCATGATGTGTTCATGCACGGTGGCTCTCCATTTGGCCCGATCGTCAGCCAGCTGCTCCCAGGAGTCAATGTCGATCTTCATACCTACTAGGTCTCTTTTGACCACGTTTTTGAAGCACAGATGGGGACGGCCGATTGGGCGCTTGCCCTGAGCGAGCTCCCCGTACAGGATGTCTTTTGGGATACGACCGACACCCATTCTACGAATGTGGCCTAGCTAACGCAGTCTGCGCTGTCTCAAGAAAGAGTACATGCTAGGGAGACCAGCACGAGATAGTACATCAGCGTTTGTGACATGATCTTGCCAGGCGATACCCAGAATCTTGTGGAGGCTTCTCAGGTGGAATACGTCGAGCCTCTTCTCTTACCACGAGTAAGTAGGCCAGGACTCGCTCCCAGACAGGAGAGTGCTGATCACACAGGCATTACAGACGGCCGTCTTGGTTTTAGTGGTCAGCTTCGAGTTGTTCCATACTCTAGAAGTGAGACGGCCAAACGTTGTGGCTGCTTTCCCCAACCTGATGTCCAACTCAGCATCCAGGGAGAGGTTGTCCATCACAGTAGACCCAAGATAGTTGAAGCGGTGGACAACTTCCAGCTTTGTGTTGTCAATAAAGATGGAGGGAGGAGATGGCATGCCTTGGCAGAGAATGTTAGTTTTCTTCAGGCTGATAGAGGCCAAATTCCTTCCTGGCTAGGGAAAAGCGATCCAACAGAGCCTGAAGGTGTTGTGCTAAATGAGCCACAACAGCAGCATCATCTGCAAAGAGCAAGTCTCTGATGAGAACGCTGCAGATCTTCGTCTTGGCCTTCAGCCGGGCAAGGTTGAAAAGTCGCCCATCTGAGCGAGTATGGAGGAGAATGCCCTCCGAGGCATGTCCAAAGGCATACTTCAGCATCAGGGAGAAGAATATACCGAAGAGTGTTGGGGCTAAGACGCATCCCTGTTTCACACCACTGACGATGTTAAAAGGTACTGAAGTAGAGCCGCTGAACTGAACAGTCACCTTCGCATCACTATGAAAGGATTTGGTGAGACTCAAGACTATTGGGGGGCAGCCGATCTTCTGCAGCAGTTTGAAAAGCCCGTTTGAAAAAAAGTCTGTTTGATACGCCTGCGTGCAATTTTCAATAATGCTGATTTAAATGCACCAAAGTGCGAGTCACCTTACTTTAACTGAGAGAACTTGCAACATCTGATAGTGTGGAGTGTTTTTGGAGTGAATGTATTGTTAATTTAGAAAATCACTGAGCACAGGTCAGGACTAATAATTGTTTTAAAGCGATGTATCTGTGCAGTAGCGGAGCTACAGGGGGAGCAAAGACACATCCTTTTTAGTCCTGGCTAGATCTCAATCATTTTCCTTTATTGACGTCTTTTCCAATTATCGTAATTGGTAGGGCTGGGTATCGTCAAGGACTTCACGATACGATACGTACCTCGATACAGTGCTGGACGATTCGATACATACCTCGATACAGTTCCGTACGATTCAATGCGATAACGATACCGATACGATAACGATATTTGCCATAGATTGCAAAACTCATCATTTTTTGAAATAGTAAAAATGGTGCTGAGAATACAACTTTCTGTGCACGACTTACGTAATGTAGTAATAGGTTAGTACATCTCAATATATTGGTAACTGAGTCAACAAACTATTTTGAATAATTTTTTATGTTCAAATTTATTTAAGATAAAGTGCATATTTCTTATACACGATGAACATTACATTCGTTTTTTGCTGTAAAAATGAAAAGTGCATGGCATCTTCAGTAACTTAAGCCATAGCAGCTCAGGGAAAATAACAAAATTTCCCGCTAACCTGAACACTGAATAACATGAAAATTAAGTGCATGTAAGCAGTGGGGCCAACTTCAGGTCAACATTGGGGGGTCACAATATTTTTTTATCAGGCTACTGTATCCCCAAGGGTAGGCTGCCTTGTCCAAAGTCCAGCCTTTTAGAATGTTAAAAAGGTTTATTTAGAAAACATCAGTTGGCTACTTTATTTGATTAATGTTAAATCTGGTTGTGATCAGTGAAATAACGTTAATTGGCTGAATGGATGCAATGTATGGAGGCATACACGAATTGAATGTTGGAGGGAGCATCCATTTTCTATCCCCACATTTATGGAAGTAAGCTAAACTGTTTTCAGTCATTTTTTATTAAACCTAGGATTTGAAATTGCAAACGGGACCTTAAACATTGCGTTAGCTTATAGGATACTCATGTGTCGCATTTTTTTCCAGCCTGCTTCAAGACGCACGCAATATGCGCACACAATAATTATGCATGCAACACGTGGTTCATCGGCCAAGGCCGCTGTCTCTTAACGCTACTCCTACTACAACGCTATAGGCTACATATCTTCAATCGTCCACGCATCTGCTGTGTTTAAATAGTGCCGCATGCTGCAGATGCATGGTTAATAGTACACCCCATCTCGACTATGAAAATGAAATCCCAAACTGCAAGCTAAAAGCCGATATAACCTCAGCGCTGAACTGAAGCATAAGCTACTGATTAAGGCAATGCGGGACCTTTTTTAATAAGGCTAATGCAAGCAGTCCACGATTGCAGTTGCAGGTTTAGAAGCTGATGCATATTGAAATTAATATTCAAGTCCAGAAAATTTCACGAAAGTTGACAGTAGGCTTATTCATTAAATCGGCTATTGCTTCATAAACATAATACAGACAGGGTAACAAAAGACAAGTTGTCAATATCAATGGGCTCTTTTTAATGAACTAGTTTAAGAAATATAATAGCATGATATGGCCTGCATGTCATTTTCCGGAAATATAAAATTATGTTAATTAACAACGCTACTTTATATTTTACTGCGTTTAATCTCAGCAAGGGAAATTCTGAAGCCAACGTCACAATTCATTTCCAACATGTATTCAGCGGGACGATGAAAATGAGGTCCAGATACAAGTTTGCGATAGAGCGCTGTCCCTCGATGAAAACATTTGAGTGAAGACACGAAAAACGGAACACTTATGGGGAAAAAAAAATTAGGGTGTGTATTTTATTATTGCCAATTAAGGAACTGTTTACTGATTATTTTAGGTGTAATTTTTTTTACACATTTATGTAAAAAAATCGCCTGTTTTTTTTTTCTTACCTTAATTTGTCTACTGCATTGCCAAAAACCAATGAATCCCGCCAAAATGTACTTTACAAGAAGTCAAGACCATACGTTCTTCATATAAAGCACACGCCTAAATTATCATGTTGAAAAACGATTTATTTATCCACATTTCTGGGAAAAAAAAAATGAAATTGTACCGTTTTTTTCGTGCCTGCGCTCATATGGAAGTGGGGAACACTTTTTTAAGGCGATTGCATATTATTAACGTATTTCGACTGCGAAAGTATTAAAACGAACGGGGTACAGTGAAAGTAACCGTTAAAGGTGCGTTTCCTAAAACCTTGGTTTGAACTGGATTATGAAAGTTGCTGAAAGTTAGCAAATAGCAACGCTTTTGGGAAACATAACCCCAGCTCAGTAAATTGCAGTACGGTTTCCCACATTCTGTTACAATCTTCCTGAGTTGCTTGGCTACAACAGCAGCTACAGACGATGTGTTATTCACTATCAGATTTATTTTTAGAGTAGGCCACGGAAACGAATCAAGGACACACATTTTCTGGACATGAATATTAATTCCAATATGGATTTAGCTTCTAAACCTGCAACTGCAGTCGTAGACGGCTTGCATTAGCCTTTTTTTTTTTTAAGGTCACGCATTACCACAATCAGTAGCTTGACTGAACGGGGCAGACGAACAACGAAAATTTACGGTTTTAATATTGCAGGGTTTTTGCACCCCCAACCTTAACTTTGGAGGTGCAGGAGACCCAATGCCCCCGCACAAATGGCGCCTATGCATGTAAGTATCATTCTCACTTTCATATTCACTGTAAACATGAAAAATGTGCCTTAGGCCTCAGCTAATGTACAGAAGATTACAGAGTCATTACTGGCCGGGGAAGCTACAGCGCCATTGCGGTCAGAGGGAGTATCGATATTAGGGGCTCGAATATCGATACTGTATCGCTTGTTATAACATCGATGTATATCTATATATCGATTTTTTAGCACAGCCCTCGTAATTGGCAACTGACACGGTTTCTCACCGTATGCGATCTAACAGCGATGAAATCATGGGCTAAATTCTGTGCAGAAAAATAATTTACTTATTAATTGGCCAATGCTTCGCGTGATTGAACTGGTCCGTGTTCCAATGAAACGCGGACTTTCACTCTCAGTATTTCTTGGGTTGATTTAAAAAAAAAAAAAAAAAACAGTGGCACTCGGCAGGTTATAACAAGCGTGCGGCTCAAGCCATTTGCATGAGAGTCGACAGGTAGGCTATGCAATTTTGAATAACGTAGATTTAAATACAGCAAATACGCGTCCAGAGGAATGATTGCCGTCTTACCTAATCGGGGAGAACAAGCAGCACCTGTTAAGTGCGGAGCGCTCTCGGAGTGAACCTTTTGTTAATCATGAAGATTACTGAGAACAGGTCAGGATTTATAATTGTTTTAAACGGCTGTTTTGTGCAACCCAATTCTCTGTTCCGCCATGTGCTGAATTTAACCCGCGATTTAATCGCTGTTAGATCGCATGTGGAGAGAAACCGTGTCTTCAGTTGCCAATTACAATAATTGGAAAAGACGTCAATAAAGGAAAATGATTGAGATCTAGCCAGGACTAAAAGGGACGTGTCTTGGCCCCCCCGTAGCTCCGCCACTGTATCTGTGCCCCCCGCCCCCCAAATTCCATAGCAGCATTTAGCAGCACTAGAAATTTTACTATAAATTCTCTTGACTGGATGTACACTTGATGTTTTTACACATGCGAATGTTTCTCTGGGTACTCGAACATCAAGGTAAGCAGAAAAAGTACTGACTTCATGGTTGAGGTTGAATATGGCAATGTCCATTCCCTGAAATATTAACCGTGAGCCTACCCAGGAGATGAGCTTTGCGGCTACAGCTAAGGATCCCGACGCTGCAGGTGTTTCATCCTCTGCCCCTTGTTGTTGACCGGATGAAGGCTTGAAATATCCCATCAATTTAGGAATTTTTTTAAACTTCTTAGTCGAGCTGTTCTTTTAAACGCGCTCCGCTGTCATATTTTTTTTTTTTAACGTTATCTGATATTTTGCTGTTATGCTGTCCAGCAAAAGGAGTGACGTATATCAAAATAACTTAACCACCGCAGCTGATTGGATAAATGAGGCATCACGTCTATCCAATCAGCTGTATATTTGTTTTATGGTCCAACAGACGTCGTTTTTTTTTTTTGTTTCTGCTTAGGTAAATTTAAAATAATTAAAAATAGACTGGCTAATCCAGGGCCGGTGAGGCCCCTAGGCTGCAGCCTAGGTCAGCCTGAGCATTAATCCGCGCCAGCCAGAGTCGAGCGGATGACACATGAGCTGCGGAACGTTGCACTTATCGACAAGTGCTGCTGATTCATCACAGCTAAAACTAATTTTGCGACATGGGGGGGGACCTCCACGATTCTGGGCGGGCACGTGCCCGCCCTAAATGTATAGGCACAGCACCACTGGTGGAGCGTTCGGCACGGAAGCCACATTGTAATTCAGGATACACACGCTCAGCGAGCTTCTGCAGCCTGGCGAGGAGGACTCTGGCGATGACTTTTCCGATGATGCTCAGGATATACCCCGGTAGTTATTGCAATCGCTCCTGTCTCCTTTGTTCTTATACAGTGTAAGGATGTTCGCGTCTCTCATATCCTGGGGCACACAGCCCTCCTGCCAACATTTGGTGATCATATTGTGCAATGGGGCAGCAAGGGTCGAAAGACAGTGCTTCAGCAGATCAGGGGGAATGCCGTCATTTCCTGGGGATTTGCCTGGCTTCAGTTGTTTGATGGCATGTCTCAGCTCGTCCATGGTTGGTTCGGCATCAAGATCGTCCAGTGGAGGAAGGCTTACTGTGGCATCTAGAGCCGAAGGTGTTACAACATTCTGCCTGGAGTAAAGTTCGGAAAGTTAGTGCTCCACCCATCTCTCCATTTGCTGAGCCTTGTCTGTAAGGAGAATGCCAGACTTGGCTTTGAGAGGTGCAGACTTGCTTGATGTAGGTTCTAGCGCCTTCTTTATACCTTCATACATGCCATGAGCATTCCCAGTGTCTGCAGCTTGCTGGATGCTGTTGCTTAGCTCGACCCAATACTCATTTGCGCAGCGTCTAGCTGTCCGTTGTGCTAGGCTTCTAGCCGTGCGAAAGGCAAGAAGGTTATTCCTGGTGGGTAATTGCGTGTATCAAATCAAGGCAGATTGTTTTGCCTCTATGATGGGAATCATCTGTGTGGCTTTTGCCTCAAACCAGTCAGGAGACCTCCTTTTCTGCTTTCCGAAGGTGTCCACAGCAGCGCGATGAATGCTGTCCCTCAGGGTGTTCCATGCTTCTGTAGCAGAGGCTGAGGCGGCAGGTGCTTTGTACACGTTCTGGAAGGTTTCTGAGAACCTTTGCTGGTGTTCTGGTTGGGGCATCAGGGAGAAGTTTATACATTCCTTTCCTGTTGATTTGGGGTTATAAAACTTCTTTGGCTGAAGCTGCAGCCTGCAACAGATCAATGCGTGATCAGTGTCGCAATCGGCGCTGTGGTAGGCACAGGTATTAATGTCGTTTTAGATGGCTTTGCATCTGACCAGTACAAGATCGAGCTGATGCCAATGCTTAGAGCAGGGATGTCTCCAAGAGACTGTGTGTTGTGATTTGCTCATGAAGAAGGAGTTTGTGATGCACAGTTAATGGTAGGAGCATAGCTCAAGCAGGCGTTGGCCATTTTCATTCATTTTACCAACGCTGTCTGGGATGTCTCCGACGAGTTCAGACCATCATAAAACTCATCTTCCACTTCAAGTGTAGCCATCAGTGTGGGCGCGTACACACTAACAAGGGAGACAGGGCCTTTGGTGGTATTTCGCTGGAGGGCAAGGAGCCTTGCGGTACCTTTACTGCCAAGTTGAATCATAGGAAGAAGATGGCTCTTAACTGCAAAGCCAACACTGCGCTCTCTTCTCTCGTCAGGGGCTTTTCCCTGCCATAAGAAAATACAATCTTTCTCTTTCAAAGTTCCTGAGTCTGGCAACCGTGTCTCTTGTAAGGCGGCTATGTCCACGTTGAGCCTCTTTAATTCGTTGTTGATGACAGCGGTCTTTCTCAAGACCCTGATGCTGGTGTTGTCAACGTTGAATCCGGGGAGCAATGTCTGGACGTTCCAGCAGCCCAGTTTAAGAGCTGATCTTTTGAGTTTCTTGTGGTTTCGAGGTGCGCAGTTTACGGTCTGCCATCTGGATGGCTAGTCCTGATCCCCAAGCACCCAGTGAGGATAACAGACCGCGGCAGGACAACACCTTACTGGCTGGGGGCTGCCCAGCTTGAGGCGGGCGGTAGCTGTCCAATCAAGGAAGATAACCTCTCCCACTGACGGAAGCAGCCCCTGGCACCGCACTGTCCGCCGATTGAGTGATGACTTATCACCGGTGACTGCTGCCTCCCGTGTTTTGTCTAAGCTGTAATGGGACAGCGACGCTGGAGTGTCCTCTCCAGTGGAAGGGTGATAGCGTGACAGATGCTAGCCGGGGCTGAGGTCCATGGAAGGCAAGTTGTAGCCCACTCAACATGCCTCCCCTCTCCACACGGCAGAAGAGGCCAGGAGGAATGACGGAGCCATTACATACTGGTTTCTGCTGTGTTGCAGGAGTTGCCAGGATAGCGACAAGATTTGCCACTAGGCTGCCTACAGGACTCCGGCTCCTGATTATCTGTCTGGGTTTACTCCCTTAGCCTTAGACTATCCAAAGCCACCCACAAGGCAGTGGGACTATTTGAGCCATAGCTGGCACCCTAGGCAGGTGCTACCACTCCGGGTCAGAGTGGACCTGAGAGTGATGGTGATTAAGGGGCCACTCCACTTTCCCCAGAACTCCAGTCTTCCCAGCCTGGAGACTCACCATCGAATGCAGTTTATTGTCATGCCCAGGACAACATGTGTGTCTCCATGTGTTACGTTCAAATCAAATTGGCTAACCCTAAGCCCTAACCCAACCTCCCAACTATGAACACTTTTCCCATAAAAGCCATGATTGGATTTATCTTTCCACTATTATTTTTTTTTTGGGGATGGTTCATGGCAGAAGACAGGACAGCTCATTTCAGTATTGCTTAGATTTTTCAGTGTGACTTGCATGTCATATACTTGTGACCCCATTTTATGAGGTGACCCAGATCACAGCGGGTATGCCAAGAGCATTACTACAGGGAAAGTTTTACATGGGCACATGTCTCTTGATCAATCTAGTTTCTTGCAGGGTGTTGTGAGTAAAACAGCTCTCACCCCAAGTATGAATCCTAAACACCGAGGAAGTGAACGGTTCAGCTCCATTCATGCTGCACTATAGCTGCGCCATACATCCTCTTATACTCATCCCGGTGCTCTGGCAGTAAGTGCCTAAAATAGCCTAGTTCAAAGGACTATGTAACCTTCAATTCAACTGTGAAAGAACTCAAACTCAACTATTTACTTGGTATAATCGGCATATAGATTTGAAAGATAATTCAACCTTGGAGAAGAAGAATCGCACACTTGACACAAGATAACAAAAAGGTATCACATTATTTTAGAACACCAAAAGAATTGTTCAGTGAGACACAAAAGGGCTATTGCGGATAAAATCACCCAATTAACAGAAAAATGCCCACCTCACACCCTCAAAATCACTTGATATTTTACGCATAAAATATATGATCTATACTACTAAAGCAACACACTTCCACAAAAATCTTAACAACCACACAACGTACACACAGGCAACTTGGTACACACTTCAACTATTGTCCTGTATCTAAAACCTGCCCTTGCCAATTCAAAATGATTGTGAGAAACCGCATTTTAGAGCCGGTTGATAATTCAGAAATCCATGATCTATTTATAGAACAGCTACCGAACCCACATTGCTCACCGAACAGTGCCGAGAAATCCCAATTAGCCCATTGCTGCGACCAACATGCAGATTATACAAATTGCTACCCAGCCCAGCAAAGGCACGAATGCGATTTAACCTTTTGATCACAAGATTTTAACAAGCCCTCGGGCACTAATATGCTAGTATTCAATCTAAGTAGGAACTTTTTTGTGGTCTATATGCATTACTTTTAAAGTTATGGCCATTTCAAGTGGAGTTGGGTGGAATTTTGGTAATGTATATACCGACTTATTTTTGCAACCATTTTGAACTTTCATAGCTTCTTATCTTAAAATACATTAAGTCACGAATGCTCAAATAAGTTTCAGTTAATGTTGATTATAAAAGATTCTCACCCAACCTAATGACATTAACACCATGGTATAACTATGTTCAGATGTCAAAGCTGGAAAATATGGAAATAATTGGCAACCACACAGTTGGAACATATCAACTTCAATCAAAAATATTCAGAATTTGCAATAAGAGGAGGCCGCCACATTAATGCCAATGATCAGTCATCAAAAAACTCTGCTTGCGCATTCCAACTAAGTGAACGAAGCAACATGATGTGCACACAGACCTTTGAATCAGACCCTGAGCTCCGCAATTATGGATTTAACGTTACTCCTGGTTTGTCGCTCCAAGAAATAGAATGCATTGAAGAATTCTTTATTTTCTAGCAACATTATACAGTATGTTAGCCCTAACTGCGAATGAGGGGCCAGATGGTATGGAATATAGCTTTTTCCAATCTCAAACAGGGCCAGGTCAAAAACCAGTAAATGGCTGGACTGAAAGGACATTTGAGAACTGTCAGAACTTGGGTTTTAAACTTTAATTTGATATTCAACTTTTCTTCAAACTTGCTGAAAAAGTTTGAACTATTAATTACAACCCCCAATTATTAAAAGTTAGGATGGTATGCTAAATTAAAATAAAAACTGAGAGCACTCATTTGTAAATTATCTTTGACCTGCCTTATGCTGAAAACAAAATTATTTCATGTTTCACCACGAGTTTTATTGATTCTTCAAAAGCAACACATTTCAATTTGAATTTCTTGCAGCATATCTCAAAAAAAGTTGGCACACAAAATTTTTTACCACTTCATAATGTTGCCATTCCTTTCCACAACACTTAATAAATGTTTATGGACTGAAGACACCTAGTGATTCAGGTGTAATTTGGTCCCATTCTTCCTGCAAACAAGTCCTCAGATGCATGTTCAAGACTAAAAGTTCTCATACTTGGTCTTGTGAGGGAAAGACGTGTCAGTTATGAACAACCAGTAGTTCTAGCACATTTTCCCACATGGAAGTAAACAAGGTTTTACGTCAAATTCTACTGAAGGAACAGTGCGAAAGGGTAGATACCAATGTTGAGAATTCTGGATGTCATCTTGAAAAGCCATGGGAGAATGCTTGCAGGCATTCTCACTCATCTATGCAATACCAAAGGTAGTTTAACCTTGCAAGAGGCAAGAACCCGCGATCCTGAACAGGCCTCAGGTGTGCAATGGTATGGGGTCTTAATTGTTCCATTTTGCATTTGAACATGCGCCACACATTCCTTATGGAGACTATAGGCAGATCAGTCAAGCACCAACACCCTGTTCTTATGCAACCATGCCTTTGCAATGCATGCAGACTCGGTTTTGCCTTGTCATGTTGAAATGTCCATGGACATCCCAGGAAAAGATGTCATCTTGAAGGCAGCATATGCTTCCAATAACTAAGCGTACTTTACAGCAGCAATAGTGCCTTCACAAAAGTGCAAGTTACCCTTGCCAAGGATCCTTACACAGCTCAAAACCATGGCTTTTGGACTAAGTGCTGGCTACAGTCTAGATGGCTCTTGTCCTCTTTGTTCTGGAGCAGACGGCATCCATTTCTTCAAAAATGCCCTGAAATATTGATTTGTCTGACCTCAATACACATTTCCACTGTGTGCACTTCACATAAGGCCTTCCTTTTCGCACAGTAAAGTTTTAACTGGCATTTGCAGACATAACCATACATTGCAGTACTTGACAATAGTTAGCCAAGTAATCTGGAGTCCATGAGGTTACATCACACAGATAATTGACAGTTCATTACACAGTGCTGTCCGAGTTATCGGACACTCCTTCAGATTCCTTGTATGTTATGAACCGTAGAGGGTGAAATCGCAAAATCCTTTCCCATCATCTTTAAGGAACATTGTTTTTAAACCTTTCAATGATTTTCTCACATATTTGGGTGTAAATTGGCAGTCTTTGCTCCTGAAGGACTAGGCCTTTCCTGGATTGTGCTTTTGAAACAAATCATGATTTCAATCACCCCCTGACATCAGTTGTTTCAAATCACATCATTATTCCGATTCTTTTTTTTTTTTTTTACCTCATTACCTGTCCGACATTTCCCCAATCCCTCCTCTTTTTGGAATGCGTTGCAGGCCTGAATGATATATTTATAAATAAAATCAAGGTCACCAGACAAAACATTAAATAGCTTGTCTTCATACTCTTTGTAATGAAGTACAAGTAAAAGAAAATTTAAAAATCACTACTTCATGTTATTATTATGAGCATTTTCCAAACCATCCCTTTTTCTGATTGGTTTGTATATATTTGGTGTAGAAGGAGAAAAAGGAGAAAAAAAAGAGAAAAAACTTAAAAATGTCTCTCCCACTGACCAAGGCACTTCAAATTTTTTCTTAAAACAGGGCTTTTTAAAAACATATCCTCTGAGGATATGTCTATTTAAAAAAGACATTTTTAAGTTTGGGTGCTTCTTGGGCAGTGGGAGATATTTTTTTTTCTCCTTTTTCTCCTTCTACACCAAAGATTTTTGACCTTGGACCAAAGAGCACCCAAGTACATTAATTAACTAAACTTTAAGGACTGAGCACGCCACAAACTCTAAATTCATGGTTTGTATATATGTTTGAATTTAAAATGTAGAAACTGCGTGACATTGTCCCTGTGGCATGTGCATTTGTCCATATCAGAGAAGAAGGGAAGATGAGGAGTGGAACTTAGGGGCTGAAAACGAAGTTTTAACTTAAAAGTTCACTAATTGTGGCATTTATTAAAAGACAAAACACAACTAGAGGCACTCGTAGAGTGCAAACCTCTGCCAAGGCAGCACAATCCAAATCTTCATGAGTGAGAGCAAAGTGGAGTTATCGCGTCATACGATTTCAAGCTGGCTGCCGTGGCGGCCATATTGTTTCACTGATCGCGGTGAAAATCAATTGGGTTCATCCTTGATGTAATAGCAATGCACCCACAAAATTTCAGCCAAATCCTTGCATTACTTTTTGAGTTATGTTGTTCACAAACAGACAAACCGACAGACAGACAAACGAACAGGGGCGAAAACATAACCTCCGCCCCAACTTTGTTGGCGGAGGTAACAACAGTCACTCTTTCTTCCAGGTTAGCACATGCTTAACGTCCCAGTACAATTTAATATAACACAGAGTGATTTTGAAAATCCAAAGAAAATCACCTTGGGAAGTTAAATCAGTCAGCAAGATTTGGTAACATGTCACCCAAGTAAGCTAGGTAGTTACAGCTACCATTACGACACAAGATCGCTGTAAGTAACAGTGGTCCAGTACTTGGGTGTTCTGATGAGCTGAAAATATAATAAGCAACATAAATAGGACCAAGGGTCCTGTAGCTTACCAGCAAGCAGTCTTACAGCGATGATACAAGTTATGAAAATTTCATGTGAAGTTTGACATTTGAATCAATGAAAATCAATGTCAAGGTCACTAAAGAAAAGTTCACATACATTTATAAGACCTTCTGTAATACAATCCTAAGCTCTAAAGCAGTTTTGGTGATACAAGTCATTATAGCCTAATATGTCAATATGTATTCATTATGCCAAATGTGAACTTTAAAGGTCACAGAATGTCAAGTTGCGGTCAGCAGATGGACTTCATATATGACTTTCTAAATGTCTCTATACAAACCTTGGCTCAATCTGTGACCATTTTGGTGATACAAGTCATTGTAATTTCACTGTCGAGTTTGACCCTCAAAGGTCACTGAGAGTCAAGTTGAATGTCACCAAATGAAAGTTCATATCTGACTTCCTAGAAGTCAGTAACACAAACTTAAACTCCATCTGTGACCGTTTTAGTGATACAAGTCATTGAGTTTTCACTAGGTCACATTTGGCCTTTGAAGGTCAATACGAAGGTCACCAAATGAAAGTTCACATATGACTTCCTATATGTCGCTAATACAAACCTAGACTCCATCTGTGACCGTTTTTGCAATACAAGTCATTGTAATTGTATTATGTCACGTTTGACCTTCAAATGTCATCAACAGTCAAGCTGAATGTCACCAAATGAAAGTTCATATGTGACTTCCTATGTCAGTAACACAAACCTAGGCTTCATCTCCGACCTTTTCAGTGACAGAAGTCATTGAGTTTTCTCTTGGTCAAGTTAGACCTTCGAAGGTCAATATGAAGGTCACCAAATGAAAATTCATACATGACTTCCTATACGTCTCCAATACAAACCTACACTCAATCTGTAAAGATTTTGCTGATATAAGTCATTGAAATTTCACTGTGAAGTTTGGGCATTCAAGGTCACTGAAGGTCAAGTTCAATGTCACCAAATGAAACTTCATACATGACTTCCTATATGCCCGCAATACAAACCTAAGCTCTATCTGTAATCGTTTTGGTGATAGAAGTCATTGAAATTTCACTGTGTGAAGTTTGACCTTCGAAGGTCGCCGAAGGTCAAGTTGAAGGCCACCAAATGAAAGTTCATACATGACTTCCTATAAGTTTTCAATGCACATATGTTCCCAATCTTCAATATTTTCAAGCCTAGAAACGTTTGAAAATTGTAACATTTTGCTTAACCTCAAGTTTGACCTTTCAAGGTCATCTGAGGTCAACTTTAACACAGCCAAAATACAGGTCATATATTACTTCCTATATGTCAGTAATACAAACTTAATTTCTATCTGCAACCATTTAGCTTCCACAGGCGATTTGGCCCATTCTCCATAAGACCCAATGTTAAAGTACAGCGCCCCCACTAGACCCACTTCCGTCGATTCAATCAAAATGGCACTCGCACTTTACATAAAATGCATCGAGGTGGATTGATTGCCCGATTTAGAAAAAAAGTAATCAGACAGTTTGAGAAATAATTTTTTGAAATTTCAAGTCATATCTTTTAACATTGTTAATATATTCCCTGACCTCGAGTTTGACCTTTCATCTGTGGTCAAATTTAATATTGCCAACATATAGGTCATATATGACTTCCTATATGTTGTTAATACAAACTTAATCTCTATCTGCAACCATTTGGCCTCCACAGGCCATCTTGCATATTCATAAAGTACAGCGCCCCTAATAGACCCACTTCCATCGATTCAATCAAAATAGCGCTCGCACTGTACATTGATGGTACCAAGGTAAGTTGATTGCCTGATTTAGAAAAAAAATTTATCACGCAGTTTTTGAGAAATAATTTTTTAAATTTCTCAGTCCTATCTTTAACATTGGAGTCAAAATTTCAAGGGCCCATAAAACGGACAAAAATGATTCAATCAAAAATCCGAGAAAAACATCTGGAGATATGGTCTAGTAGTGTGTTACTGCAAAATTACACGAAAATTCATCATGCCAAAAAAAAAAAAAGATAAAAATGTTCTGGACGACGGACGCCTCACCACACCACGACAATAGCTGATCGGCCCATAAGGCTGGTAAGCTAAAAAAGAGCTGCAATCAACCCTGAAAAAGCTGACAGACTTGCATTTCTAGCTTCATGCTTGTGCATGGTCCAAATTCACTCAAATTGCTTTTCACTTAGAACTAGTTCAAATATGATTTCACACTAAGTGACAGCCCTAAGCTGCAAATCAAAACCAAGTGAGTGGCTTTATGGTCTACTGCCCACAAAGACAGCTGTCCAGTAAGATGGTGGGAGTCAGGAATTGCTCCTGCCCCCAATACAACTGGTGCTTACTCAACCCAGCTGACAGGAACGCTATTGCATTTGTCAAATCTGCTACTTCCAAGCAAATAAGGCAGAACCTCTCTCCACAGCAATCAGCTTTTCTCTCTGTGTATGACCTTTATTAAAGGCTTACAAACTCTTACAAAGCTTGCAATGCAGAATTGTTCCCTGATAAGTGAAAACAAGCCCTCATTGCGTATACAATGGGCTAGCTATGCAGCTTGCCATCAGAAGTGATCATTAAATGAACTTTAATAAACCTAAATTCCACTGTGTATCCTCGGTTCCCTAAGCTTAATTTTATGGTCAAAGTAGGTCCTCCTGGAGCAACCTAGGTAGCTTTATTCTAGCTGGGTAAAATAGCTTAGCTTAGTAGTTAGCTGGCTACTGGAAACAATAGTCTGATGCCGATCCATTTGAGGACTGACTGTGCCTTGCTATTCATTATGAAAGAGCATCAGGCTACGTGGAAACTAAAACACTCGACCAACTGATGGTGTAATGTCATCACTCACTCACTAACTTACATGCTCTCACGTAGCTAGGGCTGCTGCCTGCTTTGCGGCATTCCAACTAAAGAAGTTGGGAGGGTATGAAAATGCAAATAAGAGAGCAGTGATTTGAAAATCATGCTTGTTCAGTATTAAATCACAAGGACAAGGAAAAGATATAAAAAAACATTTGCCTTCTTAACCAATTTTTTTTTGAGATACTGTACAAGAAGTATTTTCATAGTCACATTTCTTCAGCAGAAGGAAGTATGTAACACTAGGTGGTAGGTCAGGTGTGCTCAGTAGAAGTTACAAGACCATTGGTAAGAAGGAAATGTCAGGCTTTGGTAGCTGGAGAGCAAAATTACTTGTCTTCAAATGCAACAATCTAGCTGATCGGAATAGATAAACAGTGAAATACTAAAAATATTTAACTACCTCAATATTTCTTCTGGAGCACGATATGCATATGGGTAATTCCGTGGTGACTGACGTTATATTTAGAGAGGGAGCAGGCCCTTGGGTATGGCCTGGTAGTAAACCTTGCGCTCCTTGGATGTTCATATTTTGTGACAAGTATACTGGGGACTTGGTCTACTTGGAGGCAGGAGGAAACTTTGCTGGTGCTATGTATAAGTTAGTAGGGTGTGAAATTGTGAGCGTCACAGACTTTATACAAAAACGGCCATTAGGAAAATTCATTAAATTTATTGCAAACTTGTCTTCAAACCATACAGGGTTTACAGCTTTTTCCATTCTACAATATAAAGTAACGTGCTACTGAAATTCTAGAAATTATTGCCTTGTTCCAAATCAAAAGCATTATCAGTATAGTTACGTTATTATGCGTGACTGACGTTAGTTTGTCACTCGGAGTTTTAAGTTACAGAGAATGGATTTCTGTTCATAAAACAAGATAATTTGACAAACAATTGTCATATTCTACGTATTAATTTACTTTGACAGCTCACTAAATGTTAATAATGGTATTTGAATGTTTTCTAGACCATACCAGGCGCAGTGCAGAAAATACCTTCTGGCTTCAAGTGAGATGTGAGATGTGTTTCTTTATTGACACAGATTTAATGAGTGGTGTTCACTAGCTGACAGACCTGATAAAAGTTTCAAAAAAAAAAAAAAAAAAAAAAAAAGCTTGTCAACTGATATTGTTACAAACTACCACTGGCTGGCAGGGTCAAAAAACCTCAAAATAATGGTGAAGGAAAAATAGGATAAAAAAGATAGAGCTGGGCGAGTTGAAAAGCCAGGTATTCCAATTTGAAGTAATCCTGCTGCACTCCTTATGAACATTATGCATGAGGTGAACCCAACTCAGTATAGGACAATTTAGAGGGCCAGCCATTTTTATTTAACAAATATCATCTTTTCTTTGCTGCTCTGCAGCACAGAGGTTGCCTTGTTATGCCAGATAAACGTTCCCAGGTGGCATGGTCAACAGTATACATGTACTTGTGTACATGATGAGATAATCTTCTTTGAGTATATTAAGCTACAATGACTGGTGATGGCCTGACAAACTATAGCAAGATAATGAAAAATACTCATACTGATATCGGTGATAAATATAGTACTTTACAAGCCAGCTTATCAAGGATGGAGGTAGATTTAAGTTTTTTCTGCAGTCTCGTTTCTTTAGAGAAAGTCAGGAAGCGGAAATGCATCATGGGAAAATCGTGAATATTCATGTCGATGCTGCTGCCATCTAATAAACATCAACATTAATCTTTTGTTTCAAAGAAAGCTTGTCAGAGACAAGTATTTCACTGCACAACTTTGTTGTGGCTTGTTGTGTTGAACCGTGACTAATGTTACAGACCTGGGTTTACTTGTGACTGACATTACATGTGACTGATGTTACCAGCTTTGTTGCATTCCCAGGTGAGATTGATAGTGAAAAGCAACAACGGAATTGTGTTTTAGGTTAATGCTGATGACCACTAACAAATGTGTGGATAAAAAGTTTGGAAAATTCAAAAAAAATTTTTTACAGCATTAAGTACACTGAACAAAAATACAAACGCACAGTGATTTTTTTCAAATTATTTTTTATCAATCAGGAAATATTTCGACAATTATTATTTTATTCTTGCCTTAATATTCAAGCAACAGAAACATGACTAACAATTTACTGTACACAATTCATGAGTTATCACAGCCTGGACCCAACAGCGGTCAGCGGCCAGAGTTCACAGCACTCAGTAACAAGTGTGTCCACCATCGGCATCACGAAAAGCGGTACACCTCCGGCGCATGGAGTTCACGAGGTTGTCAATAGTGGCCTGTGGAATGTTGTCCCATTCCTCCTGCAGCCCAATTCGGAGATGGCGCACGTTTTCTGGAACCGGAACACGTCTGACCCGCCGATCCAGAACATCCCAAATTGGCGACATATCGGGTGAATATGCTGGCCAATTGAAAACAGGGACATCCTCCTCATCAAGAAGATCCCGGCAGTGTGCGGCTGGGCATTATCGTGCTGGAATGTCACGTGATGGAGTCGCACAAACGGTACGACTATGGGTCTCAGGATCTGTCCCGGTACTGCTGCCCGTTCAAGTTGCCCTCAACGAAGGCAGACGGGTAAGCTGTCCATGGCATATGCATGCCCATACCATTACACTTGCACCACCATGTGCAACCCGACGCACGACATTGGCATCAGCGGAACGCTCGCCCACAAGTCGCCATATGCGTTGTCTGCCATCAGCGCGGTACAGTTGGAATGGCAATTCATCGCTAAATAACACCGTCCAAGCGTCCAGCGAAGGTTACGGTTGACCCAGTCGAGTCTGTACCGATGATGGACGGCAGTCAGGTCAAGACCTCAGTGCGGTCGGCGGGCTCGGAGGTCTCCCTCCCTCAGGAGGTTTTGGACAGTCTGAGCTGATATCCGCCTGTTGTGCAGTCGACGGTCTCGTCAGCTGTCCTGGTGGCTGGTCGGAGCTGATCATGGAGGTGCTGGAGCCGCATGGGCTGATCCTGTGTGGGCATGGTCACACATGGATGTGGGGCATGCGGATAATTCACACTCTCTGAATCGACTTCTCAACTGGCTGATGGTGGAATGACGCACATTCAAGTGTGTTGACACCGCTGTCACAGATATCCCAGCATTCAGCATGCCAATGGCACGCTCCCTCATGACTTGTGACATCTGTGGCATTGTGACTTGTGGCAAAAGTGCACATTTTGTGGTGGCTTTTTATTTACCCTGGTGCAAGGAGTGTCTGTGAAGGAGTGCCTGCGTATTGGTCACGCTGACTGACCAACTCAATGTTATGCTCTATGCAGCTCAGGGGCGGAATAACTCAATGAGTGAGTAATCTCACAGGGAGTGGTCAATGAGAAGTGGGTCACCAGAATTGAGCAAAACAAATCATTCAGTACACCAATAAACACTATTTGTGGGCATATTTCATTATAGGTCAATTTAACTCAGCATTTTTGGTTTGTGCGTTTATATATTTTTTGCATGTGTACATTTGACTTTTGTGACTCGCGTTCTGCCATGAAACTAGTTTATTTGAAACAAATGATTTGAACAGATGAATCAAAATTCGAAATTTTCTCACCCATACACAAAATTTATGTGCGCCATACAGTTGGAGAACATTTCAAAAACGACTGTTCAACTCCAGCGGGAACACATGGAGGTGGTAATATTATGGTTTTGGGTTCAGTCTGCTCGAAAAGAGCCAGTGATCTCAGAAAAAAATAATCAACGAAATCATGAATCAAAAGAAGTATCACAGCATCCTTGTGAGGCATGCATTGCCATCTGGAGAGAGACCAATTGGTCAGGGATTTTATTTTAAACAAAATAATGACCCTAAACACACTTCTAAGTTGTGCAAGAATGATCTCCGTCGGAAAAAAACATCTGGTGACATAAAACTTATAATTTGGCCAACTCAAAGTTCAGACCTTAATCAGATTGAGCAAATCTGTTGTAACATCGAAACATTCTCTTTGGAATGAATTTCGATCCACATGGAACGGCTTAGCGCCCTAGTCCTAAAATCACGGTCCTCAATATCCAAGAACTGCTGGTTTTCCACCCTCCTTTTACCTGGGAGTTAGGTGTAAAGACAGTCTGGCCAATCAGGGGCGCTAAATATTCATTTACTTACCTGGGATAAATGAAACCCCAGACTGAATTTAGATTCGAGGTCCAGATTTGAAGATCCCTGGTTTAGCGAGTAAGGAAATTTAAAAATATGAGAAACCTATGCCTGAAAAATTAAATGCTGTAATCAAAGCAAAGGGTGGCCACGCTAGAAATGGACTTTTTCTCTCAAAATTATTATTTATTCTCGTTCATCTATATGATCCAAAATTACATGAGATAAATATTTGAATAGCACTTGGTTTCTGATTTATCTTTATTTTGTTAAGTGTATAATCATAACTGCACACAACTGTAAATAGTCTCAAACTCTGTGATGTGAGAAACCATATAATGGGAATAACTTCCAGTGGAGGGGCATGACATGAGTGGTGCTGTTTTGCCAAGAAATCGAAAAATGTTCATAATATAATGATTTTCAATTGGCAATTAGGCAGTTATGGTCTTAAGACACAGGTGGGAGCACATCTCAAGCACCCACAATGCAGCAGGCAGGTTCTGTAGACAGTTTCACTCTGAAGTTGGAGATGAAGAACATTTTAAATCATTCAAATGTAGTGATACAGGGAAATTTGTTTAAATCCAGTTTAAAGTCAATGGCATGCATGGCATGTCACGTACATACATTTCACTATGGGCTTCGGGTCTATACCATCAGAGGTAGTAACAACCATGGACCGGTATTGGGAGGACTTTCAAAATTGTGTAGCACAAAAATTCAAAAATTGTTTCACAATTCTAAAATAGTCTAAAAAACTATCTCTGTCTACCGCTGAAAGCAAAGACAATTCTGTGCCAAGGCTCGTTCACAGCACCATAAATGTAATCAATCACGATACTAATAAAGTGAAATTCAAGGACATCAGTGAATCAGACATCCAGAGGCATTACAAGAGTTTGAAAAAACAACTCCGATGGACAAACTGATGTGTGATATGTAGTGTCATACAGGCATGGGTGACTACTGCTCTGAAAATTGACAGGGTCACAACATAGCATTATGATATTTACCATGTTTACAGACTGTTACATAGGTTGTGTAATGATGAAAAAGTAAAACTTTCATATTTTGGTGGTTCAGAAAAAGGGGGGGGGGGAGGGACAGAACTGCTAGTTCAGTGCCTCAAACATCATGGCCTTTCAATGTCTTGTTTTTCGTTGTGTTTAAGTCTCCGTGGCCCATTCTAACAATTCTATTGGCCCCTATTCAATTCTATTATTATTATTATTATTATTAATAATAATAATATTATCTTTTTTTTGTATTTCTTCACCTTTTATGTTCTGTGTTTATCAATATGACTTTTTTTTTTTCTTTCAAGGCCTTGTAAGCAAAGTAACTGTTATGTTTTGCTAAAATGTTGTGTTATAAAGTTCATTGATAAGGTTTCAAACATACAGTGCCGTGAATAAGTATTTTCCCCCTTCCTGATTTCTTACTTTTTTGCATATTTTTCACACTCAAATGTTTCAGATCAAACAAATTTTAATAAAGAAAAAGATAACGAGTAAATACAAAATGCAGTTTTTAAATGATGATTTCATTTAAGGAGAAAAAGCTATCCAAACCTACCTGGCCCTGTGTGGAAAAAGTAATTGCCCCCCCTTGTTAAATCATGAATTAACTGTGATTAACCACATTTTTTTTTGAGTCCAGTTTCACTACCCACACCCAGGCCAGATTACTGCCAGACCTGTTTAATCAAGAAATCACTTCAATAGAACCTGTCTGACAAAGTGAAGTAGGCTAAAGATCTCAAAAAGCAACATGTCATGCCACGAACTAAAGAAATTCAAGAACAGATGAGAAACAAAGAAATTGACATCTATCAGTCTGGAAATGGTTGCAAAGCCAATTCTAAGGCTTTGGGACTCCGGTGAATCACGGTGAGAGCCATTATCCACAAATGGAGAAAACTTGGAACAGTGGTGAACCTTCCCAGGAGTGGCCGGCCCACCAAAATTACTCCAAGAGCTCATCAACTACTCATCCAAGGACTCACAAAAAAAACCCAATACAACATCTGAAGAACTGCAGGCCTCACTTGCCTCAGTTAAAGTCAGTGTTCATGATTCAACAATAACACAGACACTGGACAAAAAATGGCATCCATGGGAGAGTTCCAAGGCGAAAACCAATGCTGACCAAAAACAACACGAAGGCTCATCTCACATTTGCCAAAATACATCTTGATGATCCCCAAGACTTTTAGGAAAATATTCTGTGGACTGACGAGACATAAGTTGAACTTTTTGGAAGGTGTGCGTCCCATTACATCAGGTGTAAAACTAACACAGCATTTCATAAAAAGAACATGGTTGATGGTTTGAGGCTACTTTGCTGCTTCAGGACCTGGACGACTTGTCATAATTGATGGAACTATGAATTCTGCTCTCTACCGGAAAATCCTGAAGGAGAATGTCCAACCCTCAGATTGTAATCTCGAGCTCAAGCGCACTTGGGTTAATGCAGCAGGACAATGATCTGAAATACACCACCAAGTCCACCTCTGAATGGCTTAAAAAAAACAAAATGAAGATTTTGGAGTAGCCTTGTCAAAGTCCGGGCTTAAATCCTATTGAGATGCAGTGGCATGACCTTAAACAGGCCGTTAATGCTCAATCCCTCCAATGTGGCTGAATTTAAATAATTCTGCAAAGAAGAGTGGGCTAAAATTCTTCCACACTGACGTGAAAGACTCATTGCCAGTTACTGCAAACATTTGATTGCAGTTGTTGTTGCCGAGGGTGGCACAACCAGTTATTAGAATTTAGGGGGCAGTTACTTTTCACATAGGGCCAGGTAGGTTTGATAGATTTTTACCCTTAACCCATTTAAACCGGGACAGCATGTGCGCATTTTAACCTTTAAAACCGGGGACGCTGTTACGCATTTCTGCCCTTCAGGCTGGGAAAGCGGATACGTCATTTTGTAGTTTTCATTACTTTTCCGACCATTTCCGGGCTCATAGCTGTTCTTTTACTGGCACTTTATACTAGGGCAGATGCCATAGTAACACTTCAAGACACTTTATTTTTTATATTTTTATGTTTATTTTTATTTTATTTGAACGGACACTTTATCATGCCTGCCACCCAGTAGCGGAGCTACAGGGGGCAAAAAGACACGTCCCTTTTAGTCCTGGCTAGATCTCAATCATTTTCTTTTATTGACGTCTTTTCCAATTATCGTAATTGGCAACTGAAGACACGGTTTCTCACCATATGCGATCTAACAGCGATGAAATCATGGGCTAAATTCAGTGCAGAAAAATAATTTACTCATTAATTGGCCAATGCTTCGTGTGATTGAACTGGTCCGTGTTCCAATGAAACGCGGACTTTCACTCTCGGTATTTCGTGGGTTAATTTAAAAAAAAAAAAAAAAAAAAAACAGTGGCACTCGGCAGTTAAATAGCCTAGGTTATAACAAGCGTGCGGCTCAAGCCATTTGCGTGAGTCGACAGGTAGGCTATGCAATTTTGAATAACGTAGATTTAAATACAGCAAATACACATCCAGAGGAATGATTGTCGTCTTACCTAATCGGGGAGAACAAGCAGCACCTGTTAAGTGTGGAGTGCTCTCGGAGTGAACCTTTTGTTAATCATGAAAATGACTGAGAACAGGTCAGGATTTATAATTGTTTTAAACGGCTGTTTTGTGCAACCCAATTCTCTGTCCCGCCACTGTGCTGAATTTAACCCGCGATTTAATCGCTGTTAGATCGCATGTGGAGAGAAACCGTGTCTTCAGTTGCCAATTACAATAATTGGAAAAGACGTCAATAAAAGAAAATGATTGAGATCTAGCCAGGACTAAAACGGACATGTCTTCGCCCCCCCTGTAGCTCCGCCACTGCTGCCACCTGTTCCAGAAAAAGAAAAAATGTTTGTTATTCTCTAGTGCAGAGCTTATACTTTTATTTATTAGGCCTCTTTATTCCATTTGAGTTGTGCATGTTATGTAGATAGAGATTTGTTATTTATTTTATTGGTTTTATTATATTTTATAGTTTGTTATAGTTTGTTCAGTGTTTTAAATATTGTGATGAAGATTTGCACAAATAAAAAACATAGTTCTTATGAAAGCCACAGGTGTAAGCTCTCAAATACGTTTTGAATTTTGTTTCTATCTGCTACAGAGGCTGAGATATCAGCTTTTTACTAGACGTTGACACCTGGGTGCTGTTTTCCAGAAAACCTCAGGTTTTAGGGGTTCTTTTCAAAATCGGCCATAGGTTTTCATAGGCGTTTTTTGAACAGGCCTCAGGCCTAAATGGGTTAATAAATGAACTCATCATTGAAAAACTGCATTTTGTATTTACTCGGGTTGTCTTTGTCTAATATTAAAATTTGTTTGATGATCTGAAACACTTAAGTGTGACAAATATGCAAAAAAAGAAGAAATCAGGAAGGGGGCAAATACTTTTTCACAGCACTGCGCATAATCCATTTCATTCTGCAGTGCATCATTTAACAAGGATACAGAACCAAAGTTAAAAAAAAAAAAAAAAAACGTCACTTTTGCTTTAAGGGGAACTATGCAGGATTTCGGCCGTAATTATTGTGCCTCGGAGTCACTGTGATGGTTAAGCGACTTGTTATGGACAGAATGGGGCTTATCTGCCCACTCCCTAGTGTACCTTGGCTGAAAACTGACCTTGCAAGATCAGGTCCACCGCCCCGGTGTCCCAAATCTTGTTGCTGGATGGAGCCATCGCGAGAAACGAACTGCTTTACAGTACGAGACAAAAACACTCCCCGGCTAATAATAAAAGGAAGACAGCTTCTCTACACTGGTGTTACGATGGCAGAGCCGGCAAAAAAGAAGAGGTGGCTGTTGTCAGAGGTGGCGAGGAAGAGAAAACAAGCGTCTGACCGAGCGAGAAGTCAGACACAAGTCAATCTTGGTCGAGCTTTTTCAGAATGGAGAGAGCGCAAGGAGAAAGAAGCATGCAAATCAGATGCCGACCTGGCGTTGTTGCTGTTGCACTTGTAAGCATCATTGCGAAAAAATGTATGTATTCCTTGTATTCATATGTCGTTGCCCACTCTTCATGTTTGCTGTTGTTTGTAAAGGCCTTTGAGCGATTATTGTATGAGTGGTGGTTGATGCTTGTTAGCTAGCAGAGATGTTAGCATAGTTACCGGTTAACACGTTTGTTTGCCACGTAGCTGTTATTTATTTTACTACATCGTCCTGTTTCTGCCTCAGGAGTGCAATTTTACTATGAGCCACATACTTCGTCAGCCGAATCTAGGTTTTGTGAGTTTTGTACAGTTCGCCATTTACACTGTGTAGTTCAAGATTCGTTAGAAGAGCAACTAGAAGAGCGTGTTACGAAAACATTACGTCTGATAAATATCGGTGCTGAGGAAAAAACTCAGAAAACATAAACAAAAAAGCCGCAGTTATCCTTAGCCTTTTACTTTTTCCTGTAATTGTTTTGTTTATGATAGATATACAACGTAAAACTTGTGATATATCTGGTTACAAATCTCGGTAGACATTGCTTCAGGACTGCCTTCTCGCCGGCTTCGTTGTAAACAAATACACATGGACGGGGGGGTGGAGGAGGTGGTTGCAATGAGATTTTTACGACAGTTGTGTGAAATTTGCACACCCGAACTAAAGGGGGAGCTGCGGAGAGGGAAAAAAAGCACCAAACCAACGAAGAAGTGAGCGATTTCCGACCAACTTACATAGTTCTTCTTTAATATGAGTAACTCTCAAAAAAAATCTAGTCTGCCGGTATGACCATTGGGGATTTATTTCAAGTTTTTACACCTGTACTTTGATAATGGTGAGAGGTTGCCACAATGTACGCGATGTGGAGTTGAGAAAGTTCTGTCCATTTAATCAACTTCATGTAATGGCTAAACAGAGAAAATGTAATGTTCGTAACACACTGGAATTGCCTGGATGTTCTTTTACCCTGATATTTTAATTACACAAAACTCCTGTATCCTGGGAAATACAAAGCTCTCCCATTTTCAGTGCAAACTATTGAAGAACTTACTAATTCAGCAATAACAAAGAAAAACGTTTCATGGCACTTGCATACAGGATTACCATTTCTCTCCGTGCTCGGACTGTGCTACCGTGGGTTTGCCTCATACCAGAGAGGGCTGCTTTTACAAAAGCACCAATAACTTTCCCGTTAGGTGAATAGAAATGATGCTCACTCCTGTTTATGTGAAGTATATTCTCTGCGTCCCACAGTGCACATGCCGCAAACTGATTATTTACAGTATACACTTGCAAAAGATTACGACTGTCCAAAACCGCCTGAGGGAGGCAGACGTCCGAGCCCACAGACCGCACCGAGGTCTCGACCTGACTGCCGTCCATCATCGGTACAGACTCGACTTGTGCTTCAATGTTGCACTTACTCTTTTAATCTAGCTGTGCTTCTTACCGATGTATAATTTATACTCAATGCAATAGGCCTGCGTTTCAGTATTTAGAGTTGACTCAACAACCTACCACAAGGCGATCCTGCTAACTCCATTCCACGAGTCACAGCTACACAACCTAATCACGCTAGCGCAACTAATGTTGCTTTATTATGGAGGTTGCACAGTGACCATTACCAAGCTCAAATCATGATTAAAAACATGATCTATTCTATGTGAATTCATAATGTTAAGATCATAGACTGTATAAAAAGATGGTCGCAGCACTCGGGTCTGGAAACTGAGGCCAACGCGGAAATCTCCAAAGTTTGCATTCTATTTAATGGCCAGCAGATGGCGACGTCGGTGGTTGTAGAAAGAAGTTCAATCCTATAGAAGTCTATGAGAAAATGACCCTACTTTCCCACCTAATTTATTATTTAAATAATGATTTTCCACATAATTTTATGGTATCTATCGCAAGTTTCAAGTCTCCTTCGATATATCATGATGTTCATTTTTGTATATTATGGTCCCAAATAGACTAGAATAAAGGATAAAGCCAGAATATGCTTTAAGGGCGTGGCTATCCTCTGGTCCTTGTCTGATACGGTCAGATCCACCCGTAGATCCACCCCTCGCTCCTCCCTGAATATTCAATTCACGCTCTCATCCAATAGGAATCACATCCGGTTTCAAAATGACAAAATGGCGCAATTCAAATTGCCAAAATCGAGGCTTCCTAAATGGTACGCTGAAACCAATTGGTGACATCACTGTTGCTTCGTCCATCTTTTTATACAGTCTATGGTTAAGATTGACACCACTGATCAAAAAAAACTTTGACAAATATACGTACATACTCAATTTGCGGGAGAGTGTTATCTCTGCTAATTCCTACATGAAGATAAATCTTTCTTAGGCCCTTTCGCGCAAAATACAAATAATGCCAATTTTTTATTATATATTAGCCGATTTAGGCTTCATAATTCAGTATTTGTGCCACAGAGACTGTGGAAAATTATTCCAGTGAAGCAAGACATTTGAAAATTCAATCACAGAATTATTTAGGAATTAAATTTCAAAATTTACGGACGCCATGTTTATATCTGCGCAAAGGGGTTAATTCAACAAATTAAATTACAAGGAGGGCGCTATCGAGTTCCAAACAGCTTTAATTTATGAAAATAAGAGAAGTCTAAAACAGCACTTCCTTCTTCAGAGTAATCAGAGAACATAATTCAATGTCTGATTCAGTCAGGAAAGCCTGAAGTGAAAATGTAACGTGCACTTCTTACTCTTTGTGCGTGTTGGGTCTCAGCCCTCTCCTCCACTTGAACCCTCAAAGCGGGTGCAGAGCTCTATCGGATTATCCCAGATTAGACTTCAATATTTCCCACTTTGAGGATGTGCCATATGCTTACAATCAACTTGCAGATGCTTCACATTAGCAAATGGTGAAGTATCAAACAAAACTGTATGGAAGGGGTCCCAAAGTGATAAAAAAAAAAAATGAATGAATTGCTCACAAATACTGCTCAATGGTCTGGAAAACATCTGAACAGGCAGTAATGTTAAAATGCTACACTTAATCTCCAAATATTCATGACTAAATACTTAAGTGAAATATTAATACAATACACTCTCCATTTGTTAATGCATTAAGATGGACATAACCCTCCATAAAAATGTTGCACTTGGGCACATCAGTAAGTAGCCAGTCAAGTGGCAGTGAAATGGTATCTTGGTGGATGGATATAGTTCAGACTGTGGGTAGTAGCATCATTCTCTTTCTGTTTTCACCAAATATGTTCAAAAACGTCAGGGTCTTATGGCTCAATGATAACTGATGTCAATGCATGAGAACATATTTAACAGTACAAGAGTAAATGTAGATGGGAAGTCTCACATATTCCAAAAGAGACAGATGGCAGACAGCTCCTGCACCTCGCAAACATATCAATTAGTTGCTATGCTGGTGCAGCATGAGCATGCATAATTTCAAACTCTAACTCTAAACAATAACTGACTGTAACTTTATCTCATCTATTCCAGGGCAAATTGGACAGGTGATAATTTCATATGACAGGACTGGCAGTCGCTGGGACCTGCCTCGAACATTACGGCAACTTGATGACTGGCTGTCGTCAGTCAAACACCAACTGTGAGTATCAATTGCCATTAGTCAACTTTGTGTCATAACAATCAATTACCTGTGTCAAAACAAAGCAAGTTTGCCATGTCTGCATAAATCAAACATTTGGACAGCAGAAACCCAGCAAAGGATAATAATAATAATAATAATAATAATAATAATAATAATTGGGCGTTTTGTATTGTCTGGGACGCAGGGAGGGAAGGCCATCTTGCTGTAGATCCTGTTTGCATACCTCTTTCCACTTGAGCTGTCTGATGCTGAGTTTCAGAGCCTCCAGCGATGTCTTGGCTTTGGATGTGTCCACAGTCACTGTTCTTTTCTTCTTAGCAACTTTATTGCCATCTTCCTTGGTGCGCTGGTCTTTTGATCGATGGTTAGCCACCACGGTACCATTTGTTTCCATTTTCCCTTGCAACACTTTGCCAGTGCCCTTGATTTGAATCATTCTCTCGCTACTGTTACGGTTGATCATTTTTCCTGCAGTAGTTGCCTGCACCGATTTCGGGGCCTCTGGGATTCTCTGGCTACATGCATCGTCAGGAGACTTTTTTCCCCTACTTTTGCTTCTTTGCCTGCTGGCCACAGAGGTTCTGACAACATCCCTTCGCACACCAGCAGTGGCAGACACCGGAGCGGCAGATCCAGGCGAGGGTGACAGCGATTCCTTCTCTCCTGCTGCCGTCTCCTCTTTGCTTCCGTCATCCGCCAATTTCATCTGCTCTAACTGGTCTTTAACCTTCACATAGTGGTCACTCATTATGTCAATCAAAATAGCTTACCAGCAAGACTCGCAAGCTAATAGTGCTGTGCAGCAAGTAACGGTTTGAGGTTAGTAGCTACATCGAATAACGTTACTTGCTACTTAATTGTAACGTTAACTACACCTGTGTCAACTACTCGCAAGGCACGTAGCTAGCCATCAACGTTACCTATCTCTTCAAGCCATTTAGCTAGCTAACTGACTTCATATGACCTCGCAAACAAAACATCCAATTTGCCCTTTAGTCAGATAATACAGATTTATCAAATATTCATGAAGGGCACAGACCAACCCCAAATTTCCACCAACACATCACTGTTGTCAGCTGGTAAAACATAGCTAGCTAGTGTATCGAGTTAAAGATAGCTGAAGTCAGTCCTCGAGTTTTAATTGATAGCGCACTTAAGCAAACGTTAAGCATTTCGCCGCAAGACATGAATTTTAGCAGGTACGAACTGATTACACGGCCATACCACTATTCCCATCGTAAGCTACCTAGCTAACGCTGGCGAGCGAAACACAAGTAAACTAAACTGATATCGTTGAGAAACGGCAACCATTTCAGCTAGCTTGTGAGCCGGGATATTCCACATAGGTGTCGCTTGATGCACAAGAGGAAATCTCCTTTACTAGCATTCATACCGACACCGAACGTACCGTTGGACAAGCCTGCGGTCAGCAAAGAGTTTCCAGCGCTGAATCCATAAGAAAGCTATATGAGGTTTAAAAAAAAAAAAAAGTCAAGCATATTAGCTATCCGATGTTCAGTGCTGTTGCTCATTTAGCTGCCTAACGTTAGCTACAATACTAATTCGTCATTTTAAAATGTATTGTTTTTTCTATCAGACGTTCCTGCAATACTTTGTAAGCTAGCTACCTAAGTCACAAATCCACTTTTACACATAACACAGAATGACTCCGCAGGAGCTGACATCATGACCACGCATGCCGGTAGAATTGGAAGACTGAATAAGCAGACGTCAACATCACGCACAAACCACGCCCGGCTGAACTACTGAAGAAAATATGCATACAGGGATGGGCTGAAGACTTTGGATGGGCGTCCCGAAAATGCAGTGCGCGTGGTTTTATGTTGTTGACTACGCTATCTACGGAAGCCCATGAGGGACAAGGAATCTCCTAGTTCTATGTGTAATATCTACGTTGCGCTTGAAAAACGCATTTACGCACATATTAAGATCCTGCTTACGTCCATTGTAACATGGGGTAATATACTTTGACTTATCTGGAATGACTCATTATTTCAAAAAAAAACAGAGAAGTCTTCTGATAATAATAATAACAATAATAATAATCATAAAGATGCATTATTTATATTGCGCCTTTCAGAACACTCAAGGACACTGTACAACAAAATTAAAAGATAAAAAAATTTCACAATCAAATAACCACACAATAAAACATTTAAACAGAATATGCCAGTGTAAACAGATGTGTCTTTAAGAGTGATTTGAAGATTTGGATTGAGTCAATGTTTCAGCAGGGAGGGAATTCCAAAGGCAGGGGGCAGAGCGGCTGAGGGCTCAGGAACCAAAGGTTGATAGACGGGCAGAGGCAACAGTGAGATTAATGGAAGATGAAGATCCGAGAGTGCGAGAAGGCGTGTTGATGTGATGTTGATTCTGCTGCTTCAGTTGTACTCCAACTTAGCCAACTACCCACAGTGCCCGATGCTCTCATCCAAGTACTTGGAATACACATTTAATCAATATTAAAAATTAATTTTCAGAAGTAGTCATGGGATAAGACTCCTCCACAGTGGGCACAATTAGTACCTTCTTCTAAACACCACCAGCATGCATAATTAATTTCAAACAATGTATGAAATTGAAATGTTTTACTCATGGCTACCTGTGTCCATTGATCAATATCCCAAGCAGGTGCCTATACACGTAACCTTTGGAGGTGAAGTTGGCAGGGGTTCACTACTATTGACAAAAAAATATTTTCTAAACACAACATTCACACTAATGATTTAACTATGTGATCACATGGCAGCATCAGCGTTTGTGCTAACTTTGATACTCTTCTGCCAAACCACTGAGGGGATCAATGTGAAATTTGGTGAGGAGGTACACATGGATATACAGATTATAAATAGTTTGATTGATGTAAATCCATCCATAGGTGACGCTATAGCAAACATAACTCCTAAACCATTTGTCTGATCAGCTTGAAATTTTGCATGCTTCATGTTAGTCAGGGTTGCTATGAAAACCTATAAGAACAAAGCGATAAATGAGATAACATGGCCAACATCAGCCAATCAAATTTCATTAGCCCTTATACTCATTTTAGCTGTCACCTCTCATCATGACACTATATATTCTTATTATAGATGTGGAAAAAAGTCATTTTTGTTAAAATCACTTTGATTGGCCACATGGTGGCGATAAAGAGAAGTACAACCCCAATTCCGAAATAGTTGGGATGAAGTGTAAATCAGAGGTGGACATTCCAGGGGCCAGAAAGTAAAAGTCCCACCATGTTTTACTTCCACCCATCAACTCAACCAGCTGATTTTCTTGACTAGTCCAACTTCTGGTTTGAAGGACTGTTTTATTTAGCAAATCCAGGAGGTTGGAACAAAATACTGGGGAGGACTTTTACTTTCTGAACCTGGATTGTCCACCTCTGGTGTAAATTGTGAGTAAAATCAAAATGCATTGACTTTCAGATCACATGAGCCAACATGTTATTTACAATAGAACATAGATAACATTTCAAATGTTGAAACTGAGACATTTTACATTTTTATCCTCAAAATGAGCTCATTTCAAATTTTCTGGCTGCAACAGGTCTCAAAAAAGTTGGGACACAGGCATAAAAGGGCTGAAAAAGCAATTAATATATGTGAGAATCAGCTGAAAGAACATTTAGTAAGTAATTAAGTTAACTGGCATCAGGTGTGTAACATGATTGGCTATAAAAGGGATGTCTTAGAGAGGCTGAGTATTTTAGAAGTAAAGATGGCCAGAGACTCTCCAACCTGTGAAGGCTTGCGTAAAAAAAATTGTGGAATACTTTAAAAACAATGTTCCTCAACGTCAAATAGCAAAGGCTTTGAAGGTCTCATCATCGACAGTGCATAACATCATCAAAAGATTCAGAGAAATTGGAAAAATCTCTGCGCGTAAGGGCTAAGGCCGAAGACCTTTACTGGATGCCCGTGATTTTTGGGCCCTCAGACGCCACTGCATCACTCACCGGCATGATTCTGTCATTGACATTACTAAATGGGCCCAGGAATACTTCAAGAAACCACTGTCAGTAAACACAGTCCGCCGTGCCATCCACAGATGCCACCTAAAACTCTATCATGCCAAAAGGAAGCCATTGCTGGATGATCCAGCATGATCCAGAAGTGCTGCCATGTTCTGTGGGCCAAGGCTCATTTAAAATGGACTGTAGCAAAGTGGCAAAGTGTCCTGTAGTCAGACAAGTCCAAATTTGACATTCTTGTTAGAAATCATGGGCATCATATCCTCCGGGCTAAAGAGGAGAAAGACCACCCCTCCTGTTATTAGCATTCAGTTCAAAAGTCAGCATCTCTGATGGTATGGGGATGCATTAGTGCATATGGTGTGGGACACTTCCATGTTTTAAAAAGCACCATGAATGCTGAAAGGTATATAAAGGTTTTAGAGCAACATATGCTCCCCACCAGATGACATCTATTCCAGGGAAGGCCTTGTGTATTTCAGCAGGACAATGCAAAACCACATACTGCAGCTATTACAACAGCATGGCTTCATAATAGAAGAGTCCGTGTGCTGAACTGGCATGCCTGCAGTCCTGATCTTTCACCGATTGAGAACATTTGGCGCATAATTAAACAAAAAGTCAATCAAAGGAGATCCAAAACTCTCCAGCAGCTGGAAACCTGTATTAAACAAGAGTGGGATCAAATTCCACTGGCTAAACTCAAGAAACTTGTCTTCTCAATGCCCAGACACCTCCACTCTGTGTTAAAAAGAAGAGGGGATGCTACACCATGGTAAACAGGCCCTTGTCCCAACTTTTTTGAGACCTGTAGCAGCCATCAAATTTGAAATGAGCTCATTTTGTGGATGAAATTGTAAAATTTCTCAGTCTCAACATTTGCTATGTTATCTCTTTTCTATTGTGAATAAAATACTGGCTGGTGTGATTTTAAAGTCATTGCGTTTTGATTTTATTCACAATTTACACTTTGTCCCAACTTTTTCGGAATTGGGGTTGTACAATATCTTGGGCAATAACTTGTGAACCATAGGTTGTAGAAACAAAATTCTTTTTGTTAGATTCTATGGGTCAAGACAAATCAATCCATGTAAGCCACACCCATTTTTGTATTTGCAAACTATCTGCCATTTTGAATTGTTTGTGAAACCTTTAATTTTTATCTCCTCCAAGACAGTGAGATCAATTCACACAAAATTTAAGGGTATGGCCTATATTGATATAAAGAGCTGTAACTACTTAATGCAATGTCTAATCATTACCAAACTTGAGATCGCACATCTACAGGCCATACAACGTCATCACATCAAATTTGCTTTCAATCCGTATGTAAGTGGCGCTATAGCAAACAACTCGTCATAACTCTTAAACCATTGTGCAAGTAACTTTAAATTTTGCATGCTTCATAATGGTCATGGTTGCCATGAAAACCTATAAGCACAATGGAATATTTCAAACAAGATGGGCGACATCAGCCAATTAAATTTCATTAGCCCGTATACTCACTTTAACTGTTATCAATTATGAAACTCTATGCTATTGTCAAGGATGTGTAAAAGGGCAGTCTTAATGCAAATTACTTTGATTGGCCAGATGGTGGCACTATAGAGAGGTAGAACAAATTTGATTCCAATTGGCAAATATGTGGCGCTGTGGTAATAAAAATGATGTAAAATTGCATATTTGTTTTCAACCATTTGACTCAATGGTTCTAATGTTGCATATTGCATCCCTGTATGAGGATCAAATAGTCTTTCAAATGAGCAAAATATATTTTTAAATATCTGGCTGCTATTTGTCAATCAGGTCATAGCTGCTATTTCAAAGACATGGCAATAACAAATCAATCTGAAATTTGCAGGGCAAAGTATACCAAGCTCAAATTGCAAAAGGTGCCTTCATTGTCCGAATGTTGGACCCAAGCATAAAAAATACTACCACTTGTGAGCGTACATAGCACTAAAGTCTGAAATAAACCAAGTGAGCAACAGTGCCCTAGGCAGTATTTTATGGATAATAGCTCACAGAAGATACCTGTTTCCGTAGAGCAAGGATAATAACTCACAGTCCTCGAGGGCCCAAAGCTGCTGGTTGCCCATCCTCCATTTACCTTGGAGTCTGGTTTAAAGACAGTCTGGCTGATCAGAAGCACTGATTTTTCGGTAGATTAGTTTAGCACTGAGGAGAAAAGACGACCAGGGATGAATTTTACTAAGGATCAGATTTGGCAATCCCTGCCATAGAGGAACCAGGCATATAAAAATGATATTTTCCTCTAACCACATAGTCAACATTACTGCTGCCTAGCTTTCTCTTGCTGTATGCATAATCAATTTTAAACCATGTCAGTAAAAGTATGTCAGATTAATGTTCCTTCCATCAAACAGTCAAACAGTGCCATTGCTGTCCTGCTTCAGCTAATGCCTGACGATGATTTAAAGCATGTGCATGTAGAAGTTTGATTACTTGGTCATCTTAATTCAGGCACAACACCTCATCCATGAAACACGGCGAACAGAGTGTTATGGCTAGGGCCTATATAGCTGCCAGTAGAATGGACTCACTTGTCATCATTATCATGTGATTACAGTCAAAAGTAGAACACTAAATTCTTATGTCTACAGAAATATTTCATCTGCTTGACTTATTGGATGGCACTTCATCATGCAAAAAGAGTCAAGACAATGCTTTGACACACCAGTTCAGCAAAAAAGGAGGTTTTGATGGCCAAAATGAGGAAAATCCTTGACTGGCCAAGTCAATAACCAGATCTAAATCCAATTGAACCTGCATTTCATATGCTGAAAAGGTGATCGAAGGAAATGTACCTGACACAGGGTGGAACTGAGGATAACTGCGGCATAAGCCTGGCTGAGCATTATCAGGGAAGATACCCGGTGCTCAGTGATGTCTTTGCTTCACAAACTTCAAGCAGGGATTGCATGCCAAGGATATGGGAGCATATAACCTGCGATAGTGGGCTAATATGGCCATAATGGAAGAGAGTGAGTGAGTCACAATCATTTCATACTCAATATCTCAAAAATGGTACTATATGGTACCTTACAACTTCGCACATTAACAGATATAGTGTAGCAGATGAGCTGATTAAAATTTGGTTGAATCTGCGAAGTTGCATCAAACTACATTTTTATACAAAAATGCACCGCCTCACATGTTCTTGAGCAATCAGTTAACTTGCTAACCAAGCTAGCTAGCACATTAATAAAATTATAAGGGATTCAGTCAAAGCCTGATAAAGGCTTGATTTCTCAAATAGTTATGCTAATGATGTTTGTTTTGTGTTTCTTGCTAAGTTGATGTCTACTGCGCTAACGTTACTTGCGCATACCTTCATTTCACGTCTACAATAGCCGGCTAGCTAGCTACAGAGCTACATGAAAACAGTGGCATTGAGCAGCCCGTATTTCATTTAGCTCTGTCGCTAGCTAGCTGGCTGCTGTAGACGTCAAATTACGCTGGCTGGGTAGGAATAATTTCGGCATTACCTTTACCAGCTTTACATTCTCAGATCTTCAGTTTTTGGTTGAATCAGTGAAGTTGCATTATACTTAATTAATATGTAAAAATGCACCTGATTGCAGAGTCCTGTCCAGTCCAGTAAGATTTCACACTGTTTGTAACAACAAAGACAACAGTAAATACTGCAGAAACCACAGAAATAACAAAAATAATAATAATAATAATATTATTATTATTATTATTATTATTATTATTATTATTAGTAGTAGTAGTAGTAGTAGTAGTAATATTTAGCAGTAGAAATAATGGTAGTAGCAGTATTGTTAGGGCCTGTTACTCCATTAGCTGTATAATTGAACTGAGCAAAACCTGGAAACCTGTCAAATCTGAGACATGGACTGAAGTAAAAAAAAAAAAAAAAAAAAAAAAAAGCTGTTCTGGGTTTTACTTTGAACAGTTATCTGGCTTACTCAGTAATCCTGCATTGTGGAACAGGCCCCTGCTTCATGACACATGACATCTAAATTTTATGCTCAAAATTGAAGTTAAAAAAAAAAAAATATATATATATATATATATATATATATATATATATATATAAATAATTTCATTATGCTACATGTTGAACATTTAAGGTTACAATATGTGAAAAATGATGGCAGTGGGTAACATTTCTCTGCTTTACAACTACATACATATGCCCAACAGAGGGGGCACTTTCTCAAATATCTGTAGCAGCCTGAGGCTGGTTATTAAACTGTATTTAATAAATCGTTTGTGTATGCCACCGAGCAACGTATTCTTTAACGTCCACACGTGTTCAGCTTCAAGAACTACAATACTAATTGACGCAATGTGACATACATTTCTCATTACATGTATGAATGTGTGATTTCAGGTTGTACCTCTTGTCTTTTAAACACATAATCAGCGAAGCAAATCTGTTGTCAAAAGGCTTGTATGGTGAGCCTTCTCGCTCTCAATTCATTATTCACACTAAGTTATGCATAAAAGTTACCTTTAAAACATTTCTAAGTATCAGTCAGCCTATGTCAATGGCAAGTCGTGACGCCAATGTAGATGTTTATCGCTGCCATTGTTTATAGACTACACGTTCATCATGAGGTAATGCAATGCAAATACTGGCAGAAGATTACGCTTTTTTACCAGATGGTTAGCTAGTGTAGGCACGAAAACAGACAATAGCCTGTCTAACTCCATTGGGAAAACTGTCTCATAACTTAATGTAGAAATAGCCCCAGTATTATCATGTGATGTAACTTTGCTCCAATCGGGAAGCACTTAGTAAGCGAGAGCGGCGCTAATGAGCTACGTTTGTTATATTCAAAAACAACAATATTGGAAACTCTCAGAGATCGGGGTGGTGACTTGCGATACACCAGGCTGGGCGCAGGACGGCTATGCAGGGGCAGTTAGCCCGGAGGAAATCCAGTGATTGTGAGATTGGCTTCATAATGCATTCGGTGTCCAGTGAACGAGTCCTCGGACACATATTGAGCGGACATTGACACTTCTGCAGGCACGGCTCCCTATGCGACACAAGGATCATAAAACGATTCCTGCAGGATCTCGGAAATAAAAGAGGCGCCGAAATCGGTCGTCTGTGCACAGGTCCCTGCATGCTATGAGCGTTTCTGGATGCAAGGCAACCATGGGCTGTCAGGCTTTGGAGCTTTTTTATATGCAGAACTTATTTACATTTGGCTGATCAGAACATATAACCTGCGGTGACACGTTTATTTCTCGAAACATTTTTCACGGGGGTAATGCCTGTAAGAAATCGATACAACCTGGTGGACGACGTTGGGGACTCGCGGGTTCCTCTTCACAACGAGGAAGCTTACCAACATGGGATCAGTTTTCAAGCAAAGGTGATCTATTGATGTAATTGCTCTTGCTATTACCAATCCCTCGTTTGAGTGTGAAGTCAAAACGAATTTTCTCATAGTTACGAAATTCAGGAATCCGCATAATCAGTGGACTATATGTAGGATATAACATTAGGGAGATTAATACGCGACCAGAGGAGTTTGTAACTCTCCCCATTTATTTATTTAATCGGTATTCAGGAAGCAGAGAAATTTAAATCTAGCTGGAATACGATATATCGTGTTAGATTTGTCGTTGGAGTTTACAAATATATTTCAAACTCGAAATATGATTTGAAGATCGACGCGACAGAAGGTCTCTACAGCGTACTGCACACGTTTCTGGAAGTCAATTTGGCTACTTTGTCTGTTGAGACTTCACGCGGTTTAATGTAATGTACACTCTATGTCCAGTGCAGTAAAACTACGGAATACATGTTGAACAGGGACCGTATGCACCCTGTAAACGATGATTTAACATTTTAATGGCAAATGCTTCTAAACAACGTATTACTGACTGTTGCTGTGGGTTGAACTGAGGGGGCCAATGCAACTGCATGAGCCATGGGTTGTAGGGATCTGTACATTCAGAATTTCATTCCAGTATGCATCCATTAAAAACGTCAGATTCAAATGTCTTTTGGGAACAGTTCAATCAAATGGCTCCCGTATTTGCTGTATTTGGCCAAAATAATAGAAATCTCTATTCTAAATGGTATTCTCCCTTTCAGAATTGAAAAGGGTGGATTTTCTCAGCATCCTGCTGGTCTACGATGTGGTTGATTTATAATGAAAAATGTGTCGAAGTAGACAAGTAATTGCATTAATTCACTCAACCTTTTTTTTTTTTTTTTAGCAAGAACAAATATGTTTTACAAAAGTAATATCCTGAACTTTGCCTACTGCATTTTCAACGTAAATAATTCCTGCTGACAAATGGTAAAAACTCTGATTTTTGTTGATACCTTTCATATTTTACATATATAAAAAAGGTGAATTTGCAACTTAATATTATCCTTCTACTAAAACAAGAGATGTGTAGTCCTGAACATGACCTTTTTGGAAAGTAAAATTTGTATTATACTGACCTTGGGTCGAGTACAAGGTTGAAAAGTACTGAAAAAATTGTAAATTTTCTTTGGCTGGTACGTCAAAGCGCTCAAATCTTTGGGGGTACAGAAAACTAATAAGACTATGCTTGCTTGCCCCTCTGTCTACAATTTTGGATTACTTTTTTGATTTTCAGGTAATTTTGAATGCACTTTACAAATAAAGTCCCCTTGCGATAAAAAAAAATATGGGCAATGTGCTTTCTGTCCATGGGGCGTACTGGTGGAAGAGGTTGGCATAAACAAAGGGATCTACAGGATGGTAGATCACCTGGAACTGGGTTGGTAATTACAAGTGGAGCCAGGCTCAGGAATGGCACCATGTGATGTGTAAGCTGCTGCTTTACAAATTTGCTTGAGGCATTTCGATTTCTGTCAGAATAAATTGTCCGCTTTTGAATATGAGTTTCAACGCAAAATGCAATAAATGCTACTTTTGGAATTTTTGAACCACCATTGCAAGAATATAAAATTTGGCTGGCCAATTCAAGTTCAGCCCTTAGCAACACGCTATCCCTGTGGTTAGCATGATCCAGAATTAGCTTTCAATCCAAAGAGCAATTAACACTACTTAGCCAGTTTTTCCGCTAACTGCCGTTATGTCCATGCATCCAATCAGCGATGGAGAATCCCACACTGCCAATAAGCTCCGATTGTTTAGCGACTCTTGTTTTGGGCAAAACAGAAGTATGCATGTCATTTCTTTGCAAGCTCTTTGGAACAAAAAGATTCCCTAATTTATCTGTCGAGAATGCGTTTCCCATAAGTAGATTAAATTTTCTCCACGCTGACTGAGTTTTTGGCTGCACTGAGCAGCAGATCCACAAAAAGGACGGTGTACTACTGGCTGAGGTGTACTACGAATTGTTATGGAAACATGGAAATGTTTACATCTATGATATTGACTAGCAGGTATTTAACTTCAATTCGCTCGTCTGGATATACAGTATTGTGTTTTGCCAAATAATCACAAAAAAAAATTCACTTTTTCAAAAAATTCATTATTCTCAGATTTATTTGCATCATGATGGTGTTTTAACTTGTTCAGCAAGACATATTAAAAAATAAGAAAGCTCTTCTGCACTTACTTTTCCCATGACAAAAATCAACATTTTTTCTAAAAATTTTTAAGATCTGTATATTGTGTTTTGCTATGAAACTCTTCATTTTCAAAAACCTACTTTGGAGAATGATCTTGTGCCCAGTTTTACTAAAGCAGCCATTACTAGTGAATGCTTTGATTTTATTTCAGGAAATCTAGAAAACATAAGTTGTTCACAGAGCCCAGAAAGTGCAGTGACTTAAATAATATATCTTATTGGCTCGAGATATATCTCGTTCTCTCAATGTAGTTAACTCGTTTCCACGATTTCGCTATCTCGTGGCCACAAGATATAAGTTGTTCCCTCAGTTTGAGTAACCAAAATTGTGGAAACGAGTTAATTAAATTGAGGGAACACTTCTAATTCGTGGCCATGATTAAACTAATTTTTGGGGATGAGTTATATCTAGCGGCCACAAATTAGTTAAACTATGGGAACAACTTATGTGGTAGCCATGTAATACATTTTTTTCATGTCATTTGACTTCCCAGGCTCCGTAGTTTTGTTGTGCATGCATGCAAATTTTTGTCTTTTCACAAATTGGTGGCACTCTAAAAAACAAAAAGGTCTTTTGGCATATACTCCTTCAAATGTTTGAATAAATATTTTCAATTTTTGTGCTCATTGGGCAGACTTAACAATGGCAGATCATCATTGTCCAGTACGGGGAGGAATACCATGTCATATTTTGGGGCATTGACTGAACAGAACATTATTTTTACATTCATGATGTCTCCTGTGATCTGGAAAAACCTAGCAAGTTTATCAGTGGCAAAGATCTCGCAATTGAACAAAAATTGTAGGTTCTGGACTTTTCCTAACAGAAAAAAATATGATAGAAAGTTGATTTTGAAAGTTGACGCTAATAGCTAGTGTTTTAAGATTTTCACCACTCTTAATTACTGCAAATGAAGGTTAAACTCAGTTTCTACCAAAAGTGACACACATACTCGGTTTTTCCAGATCACAGAAGATGTCTTCACTGCTCAAAAATGCTTGCGGTCATATTTATTTATAAATATCGAAGTTGAAGAAAACATGAAATTTGTATTTTCTTTTATGGTTAGTTGACAGATCTGAAATACCAATATTCTAGATCCATGTGACCACAGTCAAGATGTCTAAGGTCGCTAATGTTGCAGTTTGCTGCATGATTGAGGTTTGATGCTGGAAAAGTGTATTTACGTTAACATGATGTTGTATCAGTGAAATGAGTAAAGTCAAAAATATGTGAGGAAATTGTATTGCTGTGTGATACCATTTTGAGTTTAAATGACTTGGTGTATGTTATTGAAGTGACATTGTTCAATAGATTGAGAAAGGACAGTGATGCCATGAAATTAGATTTTTTTAAGTATGTGATGTTCAAGAACTCTCAAATGGTCTGTAGTGAGCTTTGGGCAGTTTCTGCTGTGCTGTTTTGTTTGGTGTACTCCTGTTTTGTACATCAATGGAGCAATTATTGTGTTGGTTGATTTACAGTATGTGGGCAGCCTGGACGTGCCAAGGCCCAACAGCCGCATGGAGATTGTTGCCGCTATGCGGAGGATAAGGGTAAGATCATAATAATATGTCCTCTTATTTCTTGCCCTGCTGTTTTCAACACGTTTTGGCACACATTGAGACTGAATAGGGTGGGCCCCATGTGTCCACAGATTACAGCGTTCTGCAGTGTTCACAGCTCCCTGTTTTTACTGAGACAGGTGGATGTCCATTATTCATGCAAATAATTTGTAGTGATGCATTTTTCACTCCGTAAGTTTTTCCTGACTGGTTATTGTGAGATATGAGGAGCAAGTATGAGGCTCAGAGTGGAATCACAGGAGTGATAATTATTGCATAATCGTGTTATTAAAGACTCTGCCTGACATTCTTGGCTATCTGTTTGCATACTTTTTCATTGAAACCTAATTTGATTTTGTTTGGTGAGAGAATATGTTTCTTCATACTCCCTATAGTGCTGTCACTGTATGATTATTGACTTTGAATTGCAACGGTAGTTTTCCTTCAGTAAGTCAAATGGTGTTCCTCCCGCAGCTTGTGCGCACAATTACACCCATAGTTCACCCACAGGGGCACAAATCATTTTAATTTTGTTCAGTTTTGTGCGTGATTGAGAGGCACTCAGACTAATCTCTTCGGAGGTGGTGTGATGTTTACTGTTTATTTGCTGACCTGTCACCATGTTCCAAACAAGTAATTTTTGACAAAATGTCTATTACTTGGCTTACCACGGATTCACTGAAGCAAATCAGAGTAAATACCTTTCTTAGAGAATTCCGCTCCAAAGTAAATCTGCAAATTTTAGCTTGTAAGATTATGCTGATTAACTATACCTGTTCAAGATTAGTCCATGTAACTGCACAGATTCAATACATTAATGTTAACTTCGCTTGCTGCTAAAACGAATGAATCCAGACAACACTCTCACGACTGAAATACTGATTGTGATTATTTTTTATTCTGGCTTATATATTGTGCATTGTAAGACCAACACCATTTGCATGAGGAAGGCAGAACAGTGCCATTTTATGTGCTGTATTTTACTGCTTGTTATTTGTAATACATTAGGATGGCACATTATATACACCTCTTTATTTGTATGAATTACTTTTCATTTGGATAACTTTGTATTGGCATGAATCATGGCACACCCAAAAAATAAGTTGCGCCTTCCAAGTGCAGACTAGTATACAAGTTGTATCATATCTTTGAAGTAATAGAAAAGTGTGTTTTTAACAGATAGGTTTTTGCAACGGTTTGAACAGTTGCTGTAATTTTTGAGTATTTTGAACAAAATGAATGCAGAAAAGTTCTCATTAGTTTCCTCCAATTCAGCCATTTCAGTGCCATGATCAAAGCTAGTATATGTCAGATTGGCACTGCCCAAATAAAGCCATCACTTTCTCACTGGAAACATTTTCGGAAGTTAACTTTGAAATTCTTAAATCCTTTCTTAACTTTGAAATCTCTGTAAGCCAGCTGGTTGACTTTGTTAGAAACTGATTTCTCAGTTAAACTGATTGATCGATGTCGGCATCTTCGCTGTGTTTCGAATGTCTGCAGTTGCCCTGATGCTATTGAGGAACACCATTTGGTCAGGGTTCTTTTGTATGTAGTGTTGTTTTTTAAAAGGCTGTGTCAGACAGCTCTGTTGAGTTCTGAAACTAGTTTAGTCTGTTGTTTTATTTTTGATGGTCTTAACAATAAAGGTGAGCTGCAGGGGTGCTTTATCCTGTGTGTATGTGTGTCTGTGTGTATGTGTGTGAGTGAGAGAGAAACCTGTCAGCAACTTTATATAGCTAACTCCATTAATGATTAATTTCCCTTACTCTCGGGGCTTGTCCTGTCTGTGCAAAAATATGGCAATGGTTTTGTTAATAAATATGCCTGTGGATATATTATTGTTTAAAGAAGAGGGTGTGGTTCAACAGTCACAAACAGCAAACACCTCCTCTGTATGTGCTTGCTGTATCCTGTGTTTCTGTGTGCTGACTGAAGTTCTTTTCAGGCTTCAGTCTGTCCTAATTAATTTGACCCAAACTGTTAATGTACTGGGGACACTGTGCACCACTTGTTCAGGGATTCTGTATGTGCCTGTTATCCTCTTTAGCCTGTTTTGCTGCTTTTTTGATCTGAGCCACTAGCTATGAGATTTAACATTGATGCCACTCATGAAGGGCAAATGAAAGTCAGCTTTAAAAATAATAGTTTGCCCCTCCTCTTCCCATCTCCATGTAAAGGGTCTGCACATGTAGTTTTACGCACAAGTCAGGAGTGGGAGATATTGTGCATTTGGCAAGGCATGTTTACACGTACAGGTGCTTCAAAGTCAACTGAGGCGCTTTCCTAAATCATCTCTCTTCCCTGAGTTGAGTGTAAAAGGCCAAAAGATCATGAAAGCGCATGAAAGATCAAGGTTCCAACCCTTAAGGAATCAAAAAAAAGAAAAGGAGCAAATCAAGGACGACAAGAAATAACCATTCCAGTCAATTACCCAGGGGGTCCGCTGCTGTCTGCTTCATTCTCCTGTTATTCTTTCAATTACTCTGCAATACTGCAGGGCCTGGAGTCTGACTGAGTCGCTGAAGAGCACTAACAAGTGCTAAGTCATTAGCAGGAATGCCCTTTTCTCCTCTCACATAGTCACTATGTTTCACAGTCTCTCCTTGAATCTAAATCTTGCGCTACATTATTATCTTGTGCTGTGCATGTCATGTAGAAATAATGGAAGACTGATAGTCATGAAAAATTGCTGTGTAATGAAAAATAAATTCAATGTGGATAAATTTGGTGCCCATATTAGAAGTATTATAAGATTTGGGGCTGAGGTTTGGTAAACCTTAAGTACTCGGGGGTTCCGGGCTCATTCAGTAAAGGCGCCGCTTGCGGTGTATGAGTGTCCACCACAGTCTCAAATTGAATACAGCCATGCTAGTGACTACTGTGGCCAGCAGCCTACCGACAGCAGCACATAAGTGGCTTTGAACTGCTTTGGGGTATGATGGGGATATAGCAGAATTGTGCTGGCACCCTCTATTGCTTAACTGCCAACCGGCTGTCTGGGCTTCTGTCGGTTGCTTTCTGGGCGGGCACTTGTTTGGGTTTCCTCCATCGCTGTACTGTTTAGACTGTGACCACAAGTGAGAGGAAACGGCGATTGACAAGCGCAGTTTATGATGGAGAACCGCAAATTATATCTGTGCGTGCTTCCATTGAAACAAGCGTAAATGCTCGGGATGCTGCGTTAATTTCCGAGATCCAATTTCTTTGTGACTGCTACAATATTGAAATTCATAGAACCTCCTTTCTCTGATTCTATAACCTTACTCTTAGACAGCGTACTTACGTATGGTACCCTGTATTCACAAGATTATAGTACAGGCACTTTCTGAATAATGACAGGTAAGTATACATTTATACTCACTTAACTATAAATAATGTATATGCTGTCTTCACGTGGTTTCTTGTGCACTGTGTGAACTTAATTTTTGCCAGAGGGAAAGAGAAAGATTGACATGCAGATGATGTATGATGATGCATTTCACTGTCATTGTTCATTGTCTGTAAAACTGTCGCAGACTCATTTGTTATTCGATAGAACACATCAGCACACATAATTGTTTCTGTCTAATTGTTGTGCACAATCAGCATACAGTGCCAGTAACAAGGATCCATATCACCTTGCTTTGGGCGAATATAGCCTGTGACAATTTGCTGCCAATTAGTCATGTAAATTCTGTCTACCTTATCCACCTCTAAAACTGATCTATCCCCGCTTCAGATTTACAGTTAGAAGACATCACTGAAGTCGACTTTGGAAACCTAATTGTAGTCAACGAAGCATTAGCCATAGACGGTCACTGTTCACCAGTCCAGATGAGGAATATAATGTTTAACATGATCTTTTGCCAAGGTGGCATAGTGGTACAGTGAATGGCATTGTCACTGTCACAGCTATTCAAATCCCCGCTGAGGCCCTAATTGTGGAGTGTGGATGTCCTCTCCATGTCCTGATGGTCGTCCTTCAAGTGCCTTATCTTCCCCCTGCAGTTCAAAGACATATTTATTGGAGACTCAAAGTTGCCCATTGATAGGTGCGAGTTTGTCACTGAGTGTGTACTATGTGATGCATTGGCAGTCTGATCTGGGTGTATTCATCTCAATCACTGCTTGCTGGGATATGCTGCAGCACCCCGTGACCTTGACCAGGAATAAGTGAGTTAGATGATGGATGAATGGATGCGTAGTGCTTTGTCATAGCACCAGGTGTACACTCTAAGTAATCATGTCTCTATGAAAGGAATATGAGCTGTTGCATTAGAGTGGTGGGCTTCAGCTGCAGCTGTTACTGAGCTCTTTCATGTGCCAAAAAAACAACTCTGGATGAAACGGTATGATTAACGGACAGCCTTTTTGTAAGTCATGGCTTAAACATACTGTGAACTTACTCAGACCTGGGATTCATGTATAAAAAAGGATGAAGAACAGCTCGGGTGGCAGTGAAAGTGTGTTCCTTATGCAGCTTTGTGATTTCGCTACTAAGTAGTTAGCTTCTGGGATGAGTTGATGGGAAGAGGTTGAGGAGGAGAGGACAGAGTCAGGCAGGTTTCTCAGGCTGTTGGGGGTGGGGGTTGTGATTTTCCCAAACGCAGGACTCACAAGGAATTGCTGCTGCTTTAGAGAGCCTTTGTTGCATCCTGTAGAGCTTTTCAGTCTGCTGCTGATTGCATTGTGTAGCTTTTAGCTTTATTCCTATTCTCTTTGAGCAGTGGCACAGAAACGCTGGAGATGCTTTGATGAGGATGGCGCTGCCTGATCGCTGCTCTATAGCTCCCATGATCTGCATGCTAATTGCCTCAGAAATCTGAAAATGAGCTTTGATTGCGAAAGCCGGGATATGGAGCCCACGGTGGAGATCTAACCTGAAAGAATGAGCCCAAAGCGGTGCTGGCGTGCGTGCGTTCGTGCAAGCTTGTGCACGTCGCTCCCTTTCTCTCTCCAAGAGGAGCTATCCATTTCCTCTGTTTCACCTTGCTTGCTCCGAGAAATGGGTTTACGTGAGAAATTTGTCTGCTACAAGCGATACTAATCGTCCCAATGTGATTTCAAAAAACTCTGCACCCATATTTCTACGCCCACACCAACTTTCAGGAAGCATGAAAATAAATATCCCGCATGACATTTCATTTCATTTTGCAGGGGTCGAGAAGGCCTGTCAATCTGCCACACGTCCTCATATACAAGCAGTTAGAGTTAGATTAGCACATAGCCAGCACTGTAGCAGTGAGCCATTATTACACTACTCAGCAGAACGTCTCCTATGGCAGCCTCTCTGACTGTCCTGATTAGACTGGCACTGCACACCAGATGTCCAGCTCAACAGGTTTACACCTCCGTTGCACAGGTGCTCCTGCATCTTCTTAGGAAACACAGTTGAGGTACGGCAGTGATAGGGGCTCAACCTGCCCTCAGAAATCACCTTGGACTGCTGCCGGATAGCTCACTCGGTAAAGCATTGCGTTGCGAAGCAGAAGTGACTATCACGTTGCGGGTTCGATCCCCGCCTCGTACCAGCCGGCAGTGGTCGGCAGTTTTTTTCAGAGAAGCGCACAATTGGCTATTGCGCTACAGGGTTGCAAATTGGGAAGGGACTGCCGGGAAGGGAAAATAATAGTTGCCTTGTTCGTTGCTCAAGCGCCTCCTGTTGGCCAGACGGGCGCTTGTCAGGAAGATTCTAAGCCTGTTCATGTCCGGGTATCCTCCGCCCTCGTTCTGAACTTGCGAAGATTCAACCAATGAGTGTATAAGAAGTAGTGACTGACAGGCGCGTGCTTCGGAGGAGAGCCGCGAACTGTCTTCACTCTCCTGAATTGGCAGCAAGGGGTCGCATACGAGCAAGCCTTGTACATAGTTCACCAATTGGGCATTCCAGATTCAGGTGGGATTGGAGATGCCAAATTTAAATACGGAGAAAAAAAAAGAAATCACCTCGGAAAAGTTCATTATATGAAGCGACTCCAGAAAATGAACCCACGGAAAGAGCAATTTGCAGCATAAAATCACATGCATAGAAAATCTTCCTGGGATCCATGGGGCGAGAAAAATAAGAACCCCTTCATTCGCATCTCGAAAACTCGTATTTCCCTTAAGCCTATCGAGGAGATTAAGGGTGCGTTATGTTTTCAGTTGGTGCGGTTACTGGACGGTAGAATGTGTGTGCATCTGGCTTAAACTCAGATACTCTGTTGGAGCATATAGAATAAGCTGATTGTGTCTGTCTCTGAACCGTGACTTTGAGGAAATTGAGCCCTTCACTCAGATATGAGCCTGGATCCAAGGCCTAACCACTTTGCCAAAAGACCAGATATGCTCTTGATATTGGAAAATTGAGAGCTAACTTATCTGATGCAGGTCAAATGTGTATCAGAGCAGGAATGAGCAGGATTAATGAGGTGATTTTGTCTGCTGCAGCCCAGACTCCCTCCTTAACCCTCTTACCTCAGAACCTGCTCAGCATGGGGCAGAGTCCAAAAGCAAGTCCATCACCTCTTCCTCTATCGTCAATGAATTTCTCTTTTCATCCTCACAAAATAATCTATCCGTACATGATTTCCATAAAAGTTCAACCTGTCCTATCTTGCTTTTATACTTGTCTTTGAAACCTAATTTTTTTTTTTTTAGTTTGTAAAGCGCCCTCCACTCAAATATGCTGGGTACTTAGCATTAGCAACGATAATCATGCAGATAATCACAGCAATAAGCATAAACCTTTTGTTGCACAGTCTGTCACAGGGCTTAGGGAGGGTGGATGGTTGATCCCTAAGCACTATGTCAGGACAATAGGTGTGTGTATGTATGCCTGTGTGGTCAACTCTATGTGCGTGTCCATAAGTTTCTCCCCATTACACCCTCCAGTGTGATTCTGATTTCTTGCATTCCATTGGCAAAATTACATACCCACATTGACAAAGGATAGCTCCCTTTGTCTGCACTCCATGTGCCAGAGCTTGCTAGCTGTTCTCAATTTCTCTCTGCCTCCCTCTCTTTCACTTGCTCTGTCTCAGGAGAGCTCTCAGTGACTTGGTTAATGTGGAACAAATTGCTGGGAGAATTTGAGAACCTCACTGGGAGATTAGTGATGCTTGACTGGGAAATAAAGGGATTATTGTTTTATTTACCACAAAGTAGAAGTAGCACCTTCCTGGTTATGCATTATGGTACAGTCATAGCCTCACTGAAGGAAGCAAAGTGCAGTAGTGTGCACTCCACAGGGTGGCCATTTTCCATGATGTGGCCCAATCGCAGGTTTTTCCTTCCAAGTTTCTTCCCAACAAAATAGGTCTTACTATGTGTTATCGGGGAAAAAAAAACTTTTTTTTGCCTAAGCTACTGTTCAGGAAGAAATCACCATATATCCATTCTGTTACAAAAAATTTAGGTGCTTAAACGCATTTATATAGTCTCTAAGAGCACAGCCTCAGATTTATGGGATTACGTGATTACAACCCCAATTCCGAAATAGCTGGGACGAAGTGTAAATTGTGAATAAACTCGAAATGCAATGACTTTCAGATCACATCAGCCAATATGTTATTTACAATAGAACATAGATAACGTTTCAAATGTTGAAACTGAGACATTGTACGTTTTTATCCACAAAATGAGCTTATTTCAAATTTTCTGGCTGCAACAGGTCTCAAAAAAGTTGTGACACTGGCAAAAAAGGGCAGAAAAAGCAATTAATATATAAGAGAATCAGCTGAAAGAACATTCAGTAAGTAATTAAGTTAACTGGCATCAGGTGTGTAACATGATTGGCTCTAAAAGGGATGTCTTAGAGAGGCTGAGTCTCTCAGAAGTAAAGATGGCTAGAGGCTCTCCAACCTGTGAAGGCTTGCGTAAAAAAAAATTGTGGAATACTTTAAAAACAATGTTCCTCAACGTCAAATTGCAAAGGCTTCGAAGGTCTCATCATCGACAGTGCATAACATCATAAAAAGATTCAGGGAAACTGGAAAATCTCTGTGCGTAAGGGACACCACTGCGTCACTCACTGGCATGATTCTGTCATTTACATTACTAAATGGGCCCAGGAATACTTCAAGAAACCACTGTCTGTAAACACAGTCCGCCATGCCATCCACAGATGCCACCTAAAACTCTATCATGCAAGAAGGAAGGCATTGTTGAGCATGATCCAGAAGCGCCGCCGTGTTATGTGGGCCAAGCCTCATTTAAAATGGACTGTAGTAAAGTGGCAAAGTGTCCTGTGATCAGACGAGTCCAAATTTGACATTCTTGTTGGAAATCATGAGCGTCATGTCCTCCGGGCTAAAGAGGAGAAAGACCACCCCTCCTGTTATCAGCGTTCAGTTCAAAAGCCAGCATCTCTGATGGTATGGGGATGCATTAGAGCATATGGAGTGGGACACTTGCATGTTTTAAAAAGCACCATGAATGCTGAAAGGTATATAAAGGTTTTAGAGCAACATATGCTCCCCTCCAGATGACATCTATTCCAGGGAAGGTCTTGTGTATTTCAGCAGGACAATGCAAAACCACATACTGCAGCTATTACAATAGCATGGCTTCGTAGTAAAAGAGTCCATGTGCTGAACTGGCCTGCCTGCAGTCCTTATCTTTCACCGATTGAGAACATTTGGCGCATAATTAAACGAAAATTCCGTCAAAGGAGACCCAAAACTCTCCAGCAGCTGGAAGCCTGTATTAAACAAGAGTGGGATCAAATTCCAATGGCTAAACCTAAGAAACTTGTCTCCTCAATGCCCAGACGCCTCTACTCTGTGTTAAAAAGAAGAGGGGATGCTACACCATGGTAAACAGGCCCCTGTCCCAACTTTTTTGAAACCTGTAGCAGCCATCAAATTTGAAATGAGTTCATTTTGTGGATGAAATTGTACAATTTCTCAGTTTCAACATTTGCTATGTTATCTCTGTTCTGTTGTGACTAAAATACTGGATGGTGCAGGGTTCCCCCTGGGTTCTGAAAAATATTCTTCACTTTCTCCCTCAAGAAACAAAGTCAAAAAAAATTCTTCACTTTATCATAGGCGTCATTTTTTATTAGTCACTCATGGACTTTATAAAACTTTGAAAAGCCTTCAAAGCAGACAAAGTGCATGCAGCACGAACAAGGTCAAACCTCAAACATTTGCATTATAACAGGTCTCTCCATTATAATACTTTGGATTTTATATATCGAGGGCAGACTGCAATAAACAGTTATGTCCAATATATAACATCTGGACATAACTGTTTATTGCAGTCAGCCCTCGATATAACATTGGGTCCATTCAAGTTCAGCCTCTCATAATGGGGACCCTGTGGACCAAAAAAGCTAATTTAAAACCTCTTGAGCATTTAGCATGGAATTTATTCAAGAGACTGGCAGTAGACTCCCTGTAAACCCTCAATTTCTTTATTTTGTTCCTTAACATTTTTATCAATGCAGCCATTTTTGGCATCCCAAAACTTAAAAGGGACACACCCTTTAAGGGCAATAGAGAGGCCTGACAAAAATGCTAAATTGGACTTGGGGTGAGCTCAAAATTTTGTGCTGTCAGATTCAGAATTAGTGGAATTGTCAAATGTTCATTTAAAATGTTTAACTAAAGATTTCCATTAACTGATTCCAAGTTGAACTTTAGGTGAGCTGAATGTTTTGTGCACAATTTATTGGAATCCTTAATGTAAATCAAATGTTTTGGGTTTCAAATGTTAAACATCTCAGATAATGACTAATTCTGATGCCAGCAACAAAGAAGTCTCAGTACTGGCACCCTCATCCACTTCTCTCAAGGGAGCGCTTTCTGGTTACTGTACTGTCCGAAACCACCATGTGATGCTAAGCTGGTGAACCCAAAGCCCCACAGCGGTAGCAAGCGCCACGGGATTTACATAATTCAGTCAAACACTAATACATAATAGGCAAAACATCAATATTATCATTCAGTATCCTTTAGAGACATCCATTTTTGATAACCAAGTCGCTGTTCCTGTCAAAAAATCAGATTATACGCCAATATAGAGACATTTCAAGAGTGGTGTTCATTCACTAATATTTGGCTAAAACATGTTATGGTAAATGGTCAAGGATCATAATAATCCACGAGACAAGGTTTTGAAAAATCTTTAAGCAATTGGGCTTCAAGAAAAACCGTTCGCATTTTTTTTCCTTCGCTGTTCATTTATTATTTTCCCAAGGCACCTGGCTTAACATAAGCTAAATTGCAATCAAGATTGCACATTTACTTTCAGCGCTGTATAAATCCACTACACCACAACCTGCAGCTTAATTTACACTATCACACTAGAAAGGTCGTTAGATGTGACTGAAGATTTTCGTGAAGAACCATGGCTTACTCGCCGCGCTTACCTGATTCCCGCTGGAGCAAAAAAAACAAAAAAAAAAAAAAAAAAAACATCGCAGCGTTCAGCCCAGGACCGAGTTCGTGAACTGTTGAGTTAGGCTACAGCAAATTACCTTGGTGGCCAACTATCGCACTGGCCTGAACGTGTTTTAAACAGCTATGTGTTCACAGACAAGCAACCCAGCCGTGTAGAAACGGTCTGGTGTCAATACGAAATTTTGATCATTACTGATGATTAATCAGATATTGTACAGCACTGTCTTGAGCCTTTAAAGCTAACTTAGAAGTACCATGTTTTGCATAACGTTAGCTCAGAAATCGCCTGTCTCACTGCGGTAGAAAACATGGCAACAAATGACATGGTTGTACGCATCAAGCGATTGTTAAGTCAAAGACAAATCAAACTAATATATGCCGTGTAAAGATGCGCTCATATCAATCACGTTTACGTAACTAGGGACTCATATAGAAATTAACACACCTTGTTTTCCTAGTTCATTATGAGGGGATGGTTGTTCTTCGGCTTCCACCGTTCTACTGGTAAAACAAAAATCCGCGCATATTCACTCCCTCACATGACTGACTGCCTCATAGCATCATTCGGTTTTTCAACCCCACGGAGACCTGTCAGCCAATAAGACAGCATTTGGACGTATTTTCCCGGAAAACCCCTCTCTGATCGGTCTTTCTTGGCTCTTTTCATTGAAGATAAAACAATACGAAAGTGCTGTCCTGTTTTACGGACATTCAGTAACGTAGTAAACTGCCCGAAGTGAATAACTATTCCGGACGGCTCGATTCTTTATTTTTCAGAACGTTCAGAGCGGAGGACAGATAAAAAAAAATAAAGATCAGGAGGCGGCGGGCGGAATGAAAATAAAAATAATATTTTTTTAAATTCCATTTTTGGGATTTTTCTGAGCGGCGGGCCCGAGGGCATGCAAAAAATACAAATTTATTTTTCTCTGTTTCGGGCAATTTCCATGGCGGCGGGCCCGAGGACCAAGGAAAAAAAAAGTCTGGCCTTAGAAATCGTCACCATCATTTTTTTTCTCGCCAAAGTGACGAGGGGGCGTCTTTTAGCTTCGTCACTATCACTTCAGTTTTCGTCAGTGACGAGAGTGACGAGCGGCTGCGGGAACCCTGCTGGCGTGATTTGAAAGTCATTGCGTTTTGATTTTATTCACAATTTACATTTTGTCTAAACTATTTCGGAATTGGGGTTGTACATGAATGCCCTCATTTCAAAAGTTTTGGCGGAAAAGGGGATCGATTTTGTCTTTGTAATGAGCATTGCGACACTGATGCGTACGAGAGAGGTCTCGTCCATTTCACAAAAATTGCGGTGGAAAGACGGCAGTTGTACTGTGTGTCTGCTGTATGTAGCGTCAAGCCGGCTGCATCTATATCACAGCTAAGGGCCGAAAAGGAGACTGCTCTAATAAAATGGCGCACTGCATTCAAGGAAGAATAGCCTGTTCCCTCGCACGCTTTGTTCGATATCTGAATTACAAGGGGGTTGAATCTGGAAAAGGTTAGAAGTTGAAAGTATTGTTATTTGGGAATGATTTAAGCGGAAAATTGTATTGGATGATAATATCCCTTTGAGAGCTGCCATTGCATAATGACCCACCTAAATGTATGTTTAAATACACATAGGTATCACAGTCATTCTTCCAGGATACTTATTAAAACTACAGTAATGAAGGAATGCAGAATTACATTTAGAATTTTTGCATGTGTGGAAAGCAAAAATTCTTTCTTTTGTTGTTTGGAAAAAAGAGGATGAACTGTGTTTTGGCATTTTTTATCCTGTATTCCTGCATTGTTTTACTGTAAGGTCAGGGTGGGGCTGGGGATAGTTGTCGCTCCCAGATGTGTGTCCTGGACCATGGAACCGCAGTTTTCTGAGTTTACAATTGCACTGAGGTATGAATGGCAGTCTCCCTCACGGGGGTAATGGGCTGTGTGTACTCTGGGATTGGAGCTATACATTACCTGACAGCTCTGCCTCGCTCCTCTATCTCATCAGCAGTCAACAGTTACGCATTCTGCCCTGTTATTCTGCTCTGCCTTCAGAGGGCTGTAATAGCTAGCCAAGTGATGATCCGCTGGGAGGTAACCGAGAACTCCCTCAGTTATGCCTGTCCTGGTGTTGCATACATATCATTTTAGTTAATGTACCTCTGGTTGTCGTGTTACAGTATCAGTAACCAGGAATCTGGCAATAGCGGAACAACCAGCACGCAAGTGACAGTTTGACCTTCAAGATATTGCAGCCGGTTGTCTCATAACATATGAATCAATTATTTGGATCAATATCTAAATCAATCAGCTTAGGTTTAGAATATGAAACATCCATGGAAAATCGTTTTACCTCTCATAGCTTTCGTTCTAAATGGCCATTTTTGGGGGGAAAGTGCTGGCTTTCTGCTCTGAAGATTCAGACAGTGATCTTAATAAACAATCAGGATGAGCTGTCAACAGCATAAATGCTTTATTGGGCCCACTGTAGCTCCCTTGTAATCATTGTGTTCTATTTTTTACCCTGCTCAGTCTGAAAATACCTAGTGTTCCATTGTGTTTTTATGGTGAATAAGTGAAGATTCATGGGTTTGAAGGTCATTGGTATGAATCTCAGTCCAAAGACACGCATGTCATGGTAACTGGGGACTAACATTGCCCGTAGGTGTGAGGATGTGAGTGAATGGTGAGTGCACCCTGCAACATATTGGCAAGCTGTCCAAGGTGTGTCTCTGCCTTTCGTTTCTCCCATAGTCAGCTGGGATAGGCTCCAGCTCCCCTGCAACCCTAATGAAGAAGAAGCAGTTAAGATGACCGAGGGAAATTTAGGATGAATAATGGATTCATGAACGGAATCCGTGGGCATGAATTTCAAAACCATGTGCGCGAAGATTGCAAAACCATGCGCATGGATCATATATATGGGAGCACAGTTTATAAACCATGCACACTACACAGGGATCTGTAAACCAAGAGTACTGATTTACGTGTGGCTTTTTTTTCTCAGCTGATCCATAGGGGCGTTTTCCGTACTTCATCACCAGTACCAGATTACGTGTAATGCCCCTAGTGATTGGATTGTATGCAAGAGGTTTGTATTGTGAGTTACTTGATTTTCTGATGTCCGTCTGCAGTGAAGACTCCCACAATCTCTCTTTAGATACCGTTTATGTTGAAAGATATCATTTGATTTTTTTTGATCCCACATGATTTTTTTGTGATATCAGTCGTGTGATTTTGGCTCAGTTTACATGTTATGATTTTTCTCATGTAAAAACACCACTGCAGCCCCTAGTGGCCAGGTGTAATCAGTGCATAAATTATGCGCTTTGTGTTGCCCTTGATGCCACACAATACAGGAGCGCCTTTATTTGCTCCTCCAGGCCTCACCTACGCACACCTGCACTCAATTGTCTGTGTTGCTCTGCATTCCAACGCACACCTGTATTGAATTGCTTTTACATTAGTTTGTGTTCTTTCGTTTTTCACACCCTGAGGAAGGCACAGGCCAAAACGTTGGTGTTTATTATCTGTCTTAAGGTGTGGTCACATCCACTGAGCATCAAAAAATTTGTGCTCCATTCATTCCAATGAAGATTTCTTTGCCAACGGGTGCGCTGTTTTTTTGCCTCCTCCACTGGGATGAATAGAGCGCAATTTTTTTCAGTGCACCCGCTTTGTACATGTGACCGCACCTTTAGCCACGTTAAATAAAGGCCTTTTGATTATTAAGAACCACTTCAGTGCCTGAATTTGGCTTTTAGTGTTATTTTTTGGTAAGCAGTTTATAGTTGTTTCCTTGATTAGTCAGGAAGTTTTAAAATCCTACAATTTTACGCATAAGCAATAAAGTGAGGGCAGTAATTCTTTGAACAGTGCAATATTTTGAATTATTTTTATTCTGTAAGCCGAGTCAAGCACAGGATTTGAATCCAACTGCACATGCTTTTTACATGCTGAAGAGGAGACTGAAGGCAAAAAGTCCCCTGTAAAGACCTGGCAGTGCATCACCAGGGAAAACTCTTCACCCATACTCTAGTGATGCCTACGTGTCACAGACCACTCACTGTCATTGCATGCAAGGGTATGTGAGTAAATGTTAAAAATGACCTCATAATTCTGCATTTGGTCAAACAGTCCCAATATTTTTATGCGCCCGAAAATGGAGGGTAAGATGTCCAAATGGTGCTCTGATTTCTAAGCAGCTGATGGGATATAGATGGGAACGCCCTCAAACTGAAGCTCACAGTCTGCACTTCATCCTGATTGTTATTCTATCCTTTCTAACTCAATACACTAGAACCAAAATAAAAATGTGTCACCATCCAATGAGTTATTGTGCTTACTGTATTGTATATTATAAATAAAACTCAATGCTGTGGTGGGGAATACATTGGGGGGAGTCTGGGGCGTGAGGGGTCCTTCAGAGAAAATCATCTGCTGAGTTCCAAGGAGTTTCGAGTGCGGCTTGTGTCTGGCTGCAAGCTGAGTTTGCATCTTTGTTTATTTTTTATTTAAATTATTAAATGAAATTCAACTAGTACATTTTTTTTCAGTTGTTGTTCTATGCAGTACCCCAAAGGGACACATATACATGCGAAATATAAGCCTCATAACTCTCTAGTTTGGGGCAGCTTTTGTCGTTTCTTCCTCCGGAGCCACTTTTGTTAGTCCTACTGAACGTGTGTTAAAATATTCACTTTCAATGGTGACTTAAGTGAATGGTCTCTAAAAGAAACATCCGTCACATTCATCTGAATAGAAGAGGACAGAGAATTACGCCCTACCCCCTGCTTTTGTTCTCAGTCCCTTCCCCCCCTCCCTATTCTCACCTTAAATTCAGTTCAATGGTTTCTAAACCTCCTGTGCCCATCATCTTTTAGCACATTTTTTCTCCCTGTTGCTTTCCACTGCTTTCTTTGAAAGTATATTGACCGATGCGGTGTCGGAGAATGAGTTTATTGAAAGTGGGAATGCTGTGCTTCCTGCACACCAAAGGAGTCCTCCGTCTTATGGACACAGCAATGATCACGAGGTCTAATGAATTCTGTGAAAGTAATGAAAGTATCCATCGGTTACATTGAGTGCTACAGCTCTGCGCTGAAGTATGCCTTGAACTGGTGCAGAATTACTTCCACTCCACACACCTCAAATCAAGCAATCATGTGGAGATAATTCTGAACTCCAAGCACTGTGTTTTAATAAAATGTGTTTGATTAGTTGTAAGAACTGTAAGATTTCAATTTGTGTACCATAAAACTGATTTACACGTTTGAACAGTCACATGTGCTATTGCCAAAGTTTTTCAGGGACTGAGAGCTTATGTGAGTGAAACTGTGTCTTTTTATTGCCTGGTAAAATGAAATAAAAGAGAACTACTCTTTCTGAAGTTGTGCTTTGTCCCTCAAAGAGTGATGAAAAGAGTTTTCCTTTATTAACTTTCTAGGACTTGCTGTCTGGGCCAAGTAATTAAGTAACATTACACCATGTGCCCAATCACCGTAGCAACTTGGTACTAGACTGAATGTGTGTGTTGTCCTCCAAATTTTGTGCATGTATATCCGTGTGTGCTTGGTGTTATCTGTACTATTATGGAATCACACGTTGACAGACTCACTCAGACCACTAGGCTGTATAACAGCATTATCTTACGGGGCTTACTAAAGAGGATTAATAGTAAAGGAGGGGGCTGCAAGGCTGTTAAGTTGAGAAATGATTTGCCCTACTTTAGACTGACAGTGGGAGTGAGTTTACATCATTGCATGTCCACTTGGCTCCTGTTCAGCTTAGAACCTGGAGGTGTGTGTGTGCATGCGTGTGTGTGTGTGTGTGTGTGTGCACTTCAGCATGTGTGTTCGCATGTGATGGCAACACACCCAACTCTGTACATTTTACACCAAATCACTTTTATTTTCTTAAAAAAAAATTATTTTGCTGTAACATTCCAGCTCACTCTGCTACTAATGGCTAAATATACTCAAAAACAGTACAAATACAATTCTGTGAAGAAAGATTTGCCCCCTTCTCGACTTAATTCAATTTTTGTTTGTTATGTTTAAATATTTCAGATCAAAGACTAATTTCACTTTAAGACAAAGAAAATGTGAGTAAACACAAACTGCAGCTTTTAAAAGATCATTTTAATCTATTGAAGATGAAGAGCTACTCAAAACTTAATTCAACCATGGGAAAAAATAATTGCCCCCTAAACCTAATGACTGGTTGTTGTGCTACCCTTGGCAGCAACGACTGCAGTCAAATGTTTGTAATAGCTGGCAATGAGTCTTTTACATCGCTTGGGAGGAATTTTGCCATCTCCTCCTTTCAGAATTGTTTTAATTCAGCTACACTGGAGAGTTTTCAAGCATGAACCGCCTGTTTGAGGTCACGTCACTGCATCTTAGTCAGATTCAAATCAGGGCTTTGACTCGGTCACTCAAAAACATCCATTTTGTTTCTTTAGAGCCATTCAAAGGTGGACTTACTTGTGTCCTTTGAATCATTGTCTTGCTGCATGACCCAATTGTGCACAAGGTTGAGGTCACAAACTAATGACCGGACATTCTCCTTCAGGATTTTCAAGTAGAGAGCAGAATTCATGGCGCTATCAATTATGGCATGTTGCCCTGGTCCTGAAGCAACAAAGCAGCTCCGGACCATCACTATACCACCACCATGTTTGACCGTTAGTATGATGTTCTTATTAGGGAATGCCTTGTGAGCTTTACGCCAGATGTAACGGGATCACTTTTGACTCTCCAGTTTACAGAATATTATCCCGAAAGTTGCTCTCTTATGGATGTCATTTTTGCCCAGTCTCTCTCTTATCGTGGAATGAATCGTTATCACTCAAGTGGGGCAGCTGAGACCTGTAATTCTTTAAATGTTGGTCTGGGTTCTTTTCAGTGTTTTCCACGACGACTTTTAACATGAAAGCGCGACAGGTTTGAAATTTTGCGCGACATGTTTAAAAATTGGCGACGTTTAAAATCATGAGCGACAGGTTACAAAATAATGATTTTGAATAGATCATCAACACTGACTGGCTCGCAAATTTTCACAATCAAAACATAGGGGAGAGCGGGGGCAAACGGATCACTTTTTCGTACTTCCCTCTCTGCACAGAGACGCATTTTTTTTTAAGGTAGCCTTTTTTTTGTGAACAACATGCATATGTCCTCTACAAATCCCAACCAAGTCTGCTAAGATTGGATGAACGAGTATAACGTACTCGGACAGGAAAATGCAGCTGCACGTTGATCCGTTCACCCCTGTCTGTGGGGACGAACGGATCATGTGACAGGTTCGAACGGATCGGCTGCATAAATCGACCACAAAACAAGTAGCCTATTTAATATTATTTGCATATAACGCTCATTTAAGCATCAGTTGAGTCCTCTGAGTAAATGAAGCTTTATGCACAGGTCCACTACTTCCTGAACTTAACCAGCTCCTTTATTTCTACAAAAAGAGAACCAAGCAAAGCATTTTTAATAACAGAGAACGTGTGATGCAATGAATTGCTTTCTTTCTGAGTGATCAAATTTTATGTAAATGTGTTATTCACACCTTGACAATAACAGACAATTATAGATTCTTCTAAATGATGAATGATCAGAGATAGACTTAGAATAGATTTCTCAGTAGTTCCTTCTTCCTAGTTGAATTTTTGAAACATCAAGAATCAAAATCAATACAAATATGCATATTAAAGGTTATAAAAAATTATAAAAAAATAACTTCAGAAAAGTTTGTTCATAATTTCTCCCGAAGTCATAAGTGAAAGTTTATTACTATTAAAAATATTAGTCATCTATTTTTTTTCTTTTTTTCTGGGCAATACGTGTGCTTAAAAAGTACTCCGAAAGAAAGCAATTCATTGCATCACATTTTAATGAGGAAAAATACATGAATTTGCAAAATTATTTCCTCAAATCTTGATTCTTAATCCAAAATATTATGTTTAAAAATAGGTCTAGATTGCACCAGAGTGCATCTAGAAACCTTAGAGCTTCCAGGGCCCTTAAACGGGCCCTGGACCCCGGCCGCAAGGACTTTGCGCTCGTGATGTCAACTTTTCATCAGTTTACATGTTTAAATTTTCAATTGTGGAAAACCCTGGTTCTTTTGTAACCTCGTGGATGAGTCCTCAATGCAATCTTGGAGGAATTTTGTCAGTTGATTCAGTATTGCTCTGAGTTTTCTCCATTTGGAGATGACACCTCTCACTGTGATTTGCAGGAGTCCTACATCCTTAGAAAGGTTATTTAATTCTTCACGTTCTCTGATATACTGTATTTCAATAACTTTCTCTCCCATCTCTGTCAGAATTTTTTATTTTTTTATTGGGGCACAGTCCCCTGCCTGTAGTCTACTTCACATTGCTGAAAAGGTTCTCTTTATGTAATATTTAGATTCAACAGAACTGGTAGTTTTCGAGCCTGGGTGTTTCGAGTGTGAGGTAAACCAGTCATCAATTAAATTTGTTTATGATTAGTTAATGACAGAGAATCTATAGGGTTCAAATCAAAAAGGTGTTGTGGCACACTTAGTATGCACAAAGTTTTTATTTTATAATTTCACCAACGTTTCGGCGATAAAGCCTTCGTCAGGGTTCATTCATATGAATTCATATGAATGGGGTGAAATTATAAAATGAAAACTTTGTGCATATTAAGTTCTGAGTGTGCCACGACACCTTCTTTTTGATTTGAATTCACATAGTCGGTGAGCACCTCATAAGGTGCGCGTTCACAAGTTAGTTGAGAGAATATATAGGGGCAATGACTCATTCCACACAGGGTCAGTTGGTTTTGGATATCTCTTTTTTCCTGCAGTGAATTAAATGATCAAGTTTTGTCTTAAATGAAATTAAATGAAACAACAGTGATAAATATAAAAACATATAGGAAATCAGGAATGGGGCAAATACTTTGTCTGGGCAATGTTGTCTGTTTATTTCTCAGTGGAGTTAATGTCTCTGGTATATTTTCAGGCTTTTATAGAAACAAAGACTGAGTTTATGGATCACAAGTGCAACTTTGTGAAATGAAAATGTTAAATTATTTGACAGCTGTTTAAGGCCATGCGTAGTTGCTTCCTCTGGAATTAAAGGATAAATCGGAGATCGAAACAGTGCCTATAATCACTCTGGAAGGCAGAAGAATGCATAAGCATTCTCAATTTGTCATGAGGGAAGAAATGATTTTGTCAGTAGATTGCGCTTTCTGTTTTTGTTCTTTTAAATTGCTCTTCTGTCTTCGTTTTGTGTTTTATTTTGTTTTCTTAGTATGCCTGTCATTAATGCATATGCCCTAATATAGTGAACTAAAACCATTTTCTAACTGCTACAGTAATGTATTACTAGAAATGGAATTTTAAAAAAAAATTCTTGTCTCGACAAGGTCACAACACCTGCAACAAGAGCTAACTAAAGCAGAGCATAATCCAGGCAGACTGTACCCTGACACACGGCTGGCACTGTCTGTCACTACTTGCTGCTTTTTACTGTGCACTCAAATGAGAGAATACCAATCAAAGTCCTTCCTGTTGCTGAATGTGTCTGGGATCAGTCTGACGATTCCAGATAGCATATTCATCACTGCACATGAGTAAAATACAGCTGTTCACAGTGCTGCTGGCAATGTTTCACAGTCTTTATTTTTGGAGGGATCTGCTGTTTTTCCTGTTGCAGAATTACTAAGTGGACAATCTCACAATTGTTGTTTGAGGGATTGGAATGGCTACTCAAATGAAGAATGAGACATTTAACAGATTTTACGAATGATGTAGGCCTACACTATGTGCAGCCTTTAACGTTTCGCTGTTTATGAATATGTTCATCCTGTGTCAAACCGGACCCTTGTGTGGATGTTACATCATTTCCAACTTCACAGCAAACCCTCCTCGTTGATTCAGGGATAACAGTTTCCACAACAGATGCATGTATTGTTCTCTCAGGCTGCATAATCTCATGAATTTTGGCTTCAGGATGCGAGCAGCGTAATCTCTTTTCTCAGAAATGCCCGACCTCTGCTTGTTTTTCGCCCGTTTTCTGTGCAGGCAGGAGGGATGTGGTTTACTGTGCACATTTGTATAACCGTGCCTCTGCTTGAGTGCAGTCCCTTGCTGCTTGCTGTCTTAGAGGGAAACCCCATGTGAGCTTTTGCCTTTGATCACTCTGTGTGAGTGGATTCTTTGTGGGTCCACGGCTCAGGTCTGGTTAATTCCGGACCATTCTGCAGAACTATAGACCCCCCCCCCCAATCCCCCACTGCTCCCAGGCTGGGTATGGAGGGGTCGGGGAGTACTCAGTATGGCTCTTGTCACAGTGCCAGGTCTGCTGAGACAGAGTGCCTCTGAAGCGCGGTGTGGTGGGGGCAGGGTCACTGTCCGGTATTCAAGGCCCATTCCCCATGACAGAGAGGCCACATCGCATTGAGCACTGCCTCCCTACTGATTCAGACACACTGTTTCTGTCTAAACCAATCATGCTCCCTCAAAGATCTTTCCTCATTTTTTTAATTATTTGACTCTTCACTACTATTTTTTTGGACTTTGTTTTTGGTCATAGAAATTTTTCACGCAGTCCGAAGTTGTGCTTAGTCGTCATTGAGTTTTTTTCTTCTTGTTTGACCTTGATTAAGAAGGTACTTTTTTGGAGGCTAACACTGACTAAAGACATTTTACATTACTTTTGCTGACATTGCCTTTTGTACTGATTTTACGTGTCCTGGGTCTTAAGTTATACTGCCATTTCTTACGAGGCAGGTTATTTGAGGTGAGGAGCCCTAAAAGATAGAGCCCTCTTTTTACATGTCAATTATTCAGCTTCCATCCAATGAGTGAAGTGCAGTATAAGCAGTGAGGCGGATGTTGCTGTGCGGCAGCCGGTGTCGGGACTGCTGCTAATTTTTCTTGCTGGTGCTCACGCAGGAGGAATTTATGACCAATTACCTCTCCCTTCCCTGAATCGCTGCTCTGTCTGAGGAAACCAAGGAGGCTGGTGCTCCAGTTTTCTCTATTAAAGAGCGGGGACTGAATTAAATTCTAAGATCAGCATAGCAAGATGGCGTAAACACCACAGGGAGAATTTGTATCCTGAGCCTGTCCCTGTGTTTGTACATGTAATATTGAGAGGATTAAGAAGATTGTTACGGACCTAAACTTACAGGCACCATGGCCAGTTAGTCATATGCCTTGCAAATGCAGAAATGAGACTATTAAGCAGCCTGTGGTATTTGAAATTCATGGAAAATAACATCGAGGTATCATAATGCTGAATTCACTGAGGATTAGAAACCGTCCGATTGAGTAAGATGTGAGCTCGGCTGGTGTTGCTTTTATGTACAGCATGTTATTACTTTTTCAATTTCAGCAGTTATGGGGGCTGTCGCTTCACTTGACAAATGGTGCTTTTATCCTTGTTATAGTTCTGTGCTTGCAGACCATAGCCTGCATGTGCCCCCCTTCCCTGTTTAGAACATGCTCCGATTACTGACCGCAGTTATCAAAGGGGGGGAGATAAAGAGGGCACAGGCCTAAGACTGCAGAAAATGGTCTGCCCCTAATCCTGTTATATTTCCTGCCATTTGAAGCGGAAGGAGCAGCTCTGAGTTCTTGATCTCACCCCCGCAGGGGGGGAATAGACTACACCCATTGTCCCATATCCCATGGTCCAATAATGGGTTATACTTTTCATGGGAAGGCCCCGATTTCCCTGTCTCTGCAAAGTTTGGGAAACCTCTTGGACCATCCCTGACTCAGTCCCAGCCGATCCATCCTATTCTTAAGAAATTTGATCTGCGGACGACACAAACACCTGAATTTTGAGGACTACACATATACTGGCACACGTATGAGGAAAGCCAAAAATAATATAGCTGTGAATATTTCACAGAGAGCAGTGATTCGGACTCGCCACCTGAGCTGGTCAGGGCAGGTGAAAGCGTGTTGCAGGCAGAGACGCAGGTGTGCACTGTGAATGTATTACGCTCCAGCCATTAGGCGGGGGCTAGTGCTGGGCTGCTCCTGAGCCCTGGAGATGCTGAAGAAGCGGAGTCATACTGCGCTAGTGCCAGCCCAGCCTCTGGCAGGGGCCTGCATAATGGATTCCTCTCACACCTTGGAGAGTTTTATTACTCGGAAACCTTTTCTCCCGCAATTAATTCAGGGAGTGCCATCGCTAGCGGAATCATGCTGAGAATCTCTCCTCAGCAGGGCTAAGAGAGGCTGGAGGTAAGATTAGAGGCAGAATCTGGGAGTGCTATCCAGACTGGGCTTGATACAGAGCTAAATGCTCTCGTTTTTAGTTAAACTAAGTACTAGGGTTTTTTTGAGTGGTTAGAAAATGACTAGCATTGTCGCTATGAATGCCCTGTTCCTGCTAATATTCATGAGTAAGTTTGGGGCAAATAGCCACAGAGGCCTCCTGAGACCAGGCCTGGAAATTGGGCAGATCTCTTCAGCCAGGCCAGTGGGTTTGCAGTATCAAGTGCTTCGGCACTATAGAGACCGACTGAATGAGCTGGGATGGTACTCTCAGCCTGAGTGACTAGTTATACTGCAGAACTTCTCGAGTGTGATAGGTGTAAAATCTGCTGAGAATGTTTTTATCGCCCATTTTCCTTTACACAGATGCACACAGATGCAGAGGCAGCGGGGGGTTAACTGAATAAATGACTGTTCATAACCACTAGAGACACCACTTTTCCACTACCCTGACGGTCATATTGCTGTTTCAGTTCCTCTGGTATCCCTGAAACGCATGTCTTCCTGCCAGCGAACAATGAGAAGTGACGTACAGGTAATAACCTGTCACCGGCGGAAAGGACAGCCATCTCACCTGTGGGGCTGCGTCAGCCTGGTGCTGGCTCGGCAGGTACAGCTGCTGCTGTCATCATCCACCGGGGAGCCTCTGTCAATGAATTACTCAGGTGAAGCAGCACTTAAACTTGCGGATGGATGGATCTGAAATGAGACACGCCATAGTTCAGCTGTGCCGTTCTTTGTGAAAAGTATTCTTGCAAAATTTTGCGTGTGCTTGTAAGAAAAATAACTGAGGCATAAAAAAAGTTTAATAAAATGGTTTAACCTCTTATAAGAGTCTGATGCACAGAGCACAGTCCAGTTCTGATGGAATGGAGAGGTGAGGGTTAAGGGTCATGTCCCCACCGGGCTAGTAGCCTCGCGGGGGGGCAGACGTCAGGTGGTGTTCACCCTCGCCAGAGCAGGGCTGTCAGGCAGCAGGTCCGAAGGGTTTAGCTGGAGTGCAGCCCCAATACTGAAGACCTTATTGAAGGTAAAGGTTTATTCAAAGCCTGTGTCACTCATGCGAAAAAATAATTGTGCCCCTAAACCTAATTACTGATTGTGCAACAACTGCAATTAAACGTTTGCGGTAACTGGCAATGAGTCTTTTACATCGCTGCGGAGGAATTTTAACCCAAATCCCTTTCCGGAATTGTTTTAATTCAGCCACATTGGAGGGTTTTTGAACTCGAACTGCCTCTTAAAGGTCATGCCACTGCATCACAAGTGAATTTAAGTCAGAACTTTGCCTGGGCCACATCAAAACCTTCATTTTGTTTCTTTTGAGCCATTCAGAGATGGACTTACTTGTGTTCATTAGATCATCACTGCTTTAGATCAGGAACTGATGTCTGGACATTTTCCTGTGGGATTTTCTGATAGAGAGCAGAATTTTCAGTTGCATCAGTAATGGCAAGTTGCCTAGCTCTGAGACTGTAAAGCAGCCCCAGGCCATCATGCTACCACCAACGTGTTTGACTGTTGGTATGATGTTCTTTTGTGGAATGCTGTGTTAGCTTTTCGCTAGGTAGAACGGGATCCATGTCTTCCAGAGAAGTTCCACTTTTTACTCATTGGCTCTCTAAATATTATCCCAAAAGTCTATGAGGTCATGATGATGTTTTCAGGCAAATGAGAGATGAGCCTTTGTGTCCTTTTTGGTCAGCTGTAATTTTTTTTCTTGAAGCTCTCCCATTGATGCCATTTTTACCCAGTCTCTTTGTTTCTGTGGAATCATGAACTCTGACCTTAACTGAGGCAAGTGAGGCATGTAGTTCTTTAGATTTTAGTCTGGGTTCTTTTGTGACCTCCTGAGTTTTCAATGTACTGTTAGAGGAAATTTGGTTGGCTGGCTACTCCTGTGAAGATTCACCATGGTTTCAAGTTTTTTTTTTTTCCCTTTTGTAGATAATGGTACTCACCATGGTTCACTGGAGTTGCAGAGCCCTAGAAATGGCTTTGTAACCCTTTCCAGACGATAGATCTCAATAAGTTTGTTTCTCATCTCTTCTTGAATTTCTTTATACCGTGGCATCATGTGCTGCCTTTTGCTCACTTTACATTACCATAAAGGTTCTATTTAAATGATGTTTTGATTCAACGAGGCTGGCAATAATCATGCCTGGATTGGTCTAGTAAAATTGAATCCAATTATCAATGACATTTTTTCCAACTGTTAATTTAGTAACCAAGGGAGCAATTACTTTTTTGCACATGGCCAGATTGGGTTGGATAGCTTTTTTTCCTTCAATAAATGAAATCATCATTTCAGAACTGCATTTTTGTTCACTCAGGTTATCTTTATCTAATATTGACATTAGTTTGATGATCTGGAACATCAAATGACAACATGACAACTGGAAAAATAGAAGAAATTTGGAAGGGGCAAAGTATTTATACAGCACTGTACATTGTGGCTTCCCAAATACTTACTGATAGCACTATGTGAATTTGAAGTGATCATCACCTCAAACATATGCGAACATGCATTTGCAATGAAACCATTGGTAAAATTATATTAAAATAAATGTCATACTTATAGGGTAAATATTGCCTACTTCCTAGATTTGTACAGAACACCAAACATACATTCCTCTGCATAAGCAGCAAGTGAATACATTACAACCAGTGTAAACGTGATGCACAGGTATTAATGTATCCATGCAAAAGTGAGATTTTACTGTATATTTTGCAACTTAGGATAGGTTGTCTATGTAAGTCACTGTTTCACACACAATTTGATCATGGGACAATTTCTAAACTGTGCCCTTGTACATCAGTTATTTGTTTCCACCTGGCACAGTTGATTTAACTAGTTTGTTGTTAATATACTGCATGGGTGGCCAACCCTGGTCCTGGAGAGCCGCAGAGTCTGCTGATTTTTGGTGTTACTCAGCACTCGGCTGATGGATTAAAGTAGTTGATTACTCACTTAACTGATCTCACCTGGTGTCTCAGGTTTAATTTGGTAATAATGGGCCAATCAAGCAATTAGCAGGAACAACCCACAAGACTCCTAGAGCCAATTAAGCAGATTTGCAGGTTGTGACAGCAGTCTACGTGTTAACCACGATTCGTCAATGTGGTTGGATATTTAGCATAGTTGTAATGCAGACAAAGTAGAAGTACAGAGTACAGATAAAAGTTTATAGAGCAGGGGTGGATAACGCTGGTCCTGTAGAGCCAGAGGGTGTGCTGAGTTTGGTTTTCTCCACCCGATTTAAACCTAAGGCACCAGGTGAGATAAGTGAAGTGTGTCATCAACTGCTTTAATTCATCAATTAAGTGCTGAGTAACATCAAAAACCAGCAGACACTGCGGCTCTCCAGGACCAGGGTTGGCCACCCCTGATATACTGTATACTCTTTGAATTCAGTAGATAAGAGGTGAGTCCCCTTCTGAAACTCGCAGCCAGCTTATCAGCATTAACTGAGATTCAGCCAAGATTGAGAAACAGTCAGGCCAAGCTGTTATGCTGGATTTACATATAACGACGACAAGTCACGAATGTCACGAATCTAAATTCGTGACCGAGGATCACGAATTTGAATTGAATTTGATGATTCGGGGCAGAGGCGTCACGCGTCATTCAGTTCAGTTCTTGACAGCTTTCGTGTCAATTCGTAACGACGTGTGACAGTATGGGCTCAAAGAATGGCAAGAATACACTATGAATGCTGTCAAGCTCTATTGCGAATCACCACTAATCACCACGAATCGACATGCTCAGTTGCGAACTCCACGAATGTCACGAACCGACACGCGCTGTTAAGAACCCTATTCAGATGCGTTAAGTCACGCTTACGAATGTGCCACGAATGACGGGAAAATGATATTCGTAACGCATCGTGCCTATGTGTAAACCCTGCTTTAGTTTTTAAAAGGAATTTTACATCCATCCGCAGTATATGGCAATCATTGAATGTGGTCATTGTCAGGAAACTGGGAAAGAAAATGATGAAGAGTGATAGAAGACTCTTCTTTGGGACTATGGGGTGACAGAGAACATATCTACAGAGCTCAAGCATAGTTTCAGAGTGTCAGGGTCCCTACTTTCCTCCTCTTTGCTCCTATTTGCCAAACAAATTCCTAATTTTTTCTGTTTTTCACGCTGATCATAAAAAATTGAATCGATTGCCTATTTATGTACATGTATATGTTGTTGCAGATATTTTGACAGCATTGCAGGCTGTTTTGAGTTGATATGAATATTTTATATGCCTTTTACGGATTTTGAAACTGTTACCGCTGTGAGTGGTTCCATAGACCGTATATGCAGATGGACGACACGTCTCCACTTCCTAGCGCTGCACAAAAATGGGGCCAAAATATTCTTTGAACAAAGGCTGCCATCTTGCACATTTGGAGCCAGAGTCTGTGCAGTAGTGATTGGGGGTTTAGCCGCAGTATCAGGGTCCCACCCATACGCCCACCCCACTGAGTGGCAGCAAGCACATCCCCTAAATTTTCATTTATCCTGGGTGGCTGCTTCAGTATTAGCGTTCGATGCCGCCTCTTGCACAGAGACTTGAGACCAGTTCTGTTCCGACTGAGGGCTTGTTTAAAGGGTTAGCGAGTTTGGATTTGTAAGTAAGTAGAGTTGTAGGAGGCTGTAATACATTTGCTACTTTCCTTGTCCTTGGCAGTTCATTGCTTAGCTCCCATGCCTTTGTCCGGTACTACCTTGCAGACATGTCCATGTGGGCCCACTCAGAGTTTATTATAGGCAGTGTTGGCAGGGGCAAACCCATAACTAGCCCATTTGGGCCCTCTGTGGGTTAGCCCATGCGAGGCCAAATTTTTTGGGGTTTTTGGAGCATTCTTTGAACTGTGTATACAGTGTGCTCAGAAAATGTGTCTTTGTTGGGGTTTTTACCACAGTTTTCATGGCCTCTTGCCTGTTTGCACTCAGCTCTGTGTGTTGTAAACAAACCAACCAGCCAACAAGTTTTGCAAGGCTAGGGACATGCATGCATAAAAGAAAAGTCAAAATTTTTGGCCGGAATGAGATATATTCAGATCATCAAACATTATGAAAGACTTGGATGTCAACATTTTTTTGGGTATGCACAAATATTCCAATGCCTACCTTTTCCAGGAAGTGGTTGAATGAATAAAAAGGGAGGGGCTGTGTTTGCATGGGTGGAGAACTTTAAAAAAATCCTATTTTAATTGGAGTATGCATGGCTGCATGTTATGGGAATATTAGTGGAATATTCATTTTCGTGAGCCATGTTAATAGCTGAGTAGGAATATTGCTTTTTTTGGAATAAGGGAAAATACTGAAATTTGTTCTGTTTACAAAACTTGACAGAAGCACAATTTTAGACATCTGAAACAGAAAGGGTTTGCTGGTCTTTGCCTTGCTGGGTTAATGAGAGAGTGGAGGACTGTGACTGAGCTCTGTGTCTTCTTTTCTTATGCTCCTAGTAACCTTATTTTTCCCGTAAAATCAAAACTTCCACAAAGATTATGGAAAGGCAACAAGTCTTAAAACAAACCTGAATCTGGCTTTGCATATTTTTGAAAGACGTGCCAGAATTAGTGACTGAGATTTATTCACTAATTTAAAATGAATACAATAAAGTAGAGATTCCACAAGATGCACACTGCTATTTAATGAGATGTTTTAGGACATTTTCCAGAGTTGGTTGAATTGGCCTTTCTGCATCAACCTGAGATACCATTAATAGCTCGATCCTTTCAGTTTGTATCATCAGCAACAAAGCAGTTAGCATCTTGAACAGAGGGACAGCCCCTGATCACAACAGTAAATTGGTAGCATGTTGACAGAACAGTGTGTGGTCATGGTCTACAGTATATGTAACACACAGGGCAGACATCACTCACAGTTTGTGTCAGCTAATCTATGATTGTCATTCCGGGCCAGTAAAAGAAGGTCTGCAATCATGGTTCAGTCAGCAGCTTTGATGCTGGGGAGTCTGCCTTATGAAGTGGGTAGTGGTTTTTCTCAGTGTCATAACAACACTGAGCTCTGCAGTAAGTCATCTGCTGTAGAGGAAGTACTCTCTTTGGCAGAAGCTTTCGATTCAGAATTATGCATTTTTCATGCAAATATTTGACTTCTGTGCCTTCCCAGTGTCAGTATGAGAGCACTTTGTTCTGGGATGCTGTCGAGCTGTGTAATGAGTTTCTGCTTGGACACATTCCCAAACTCATGTTACCTTGTTGTAATATTCTCTATACCATAACACCTTGTCATTAAAGAAGAGGTATAAACTGCAAAGAAATGTTTACAATTGTATTGTCACCTATCCTTCAATCATGCACAGACTCCTGAGGTAATAAAAACACCTGAAAACTGAATCGTTATAAAACTGACACATCAAAGTCATTTTTAATTGGAACATTGAAAAAAAAAAAGACAGGGCATAATACTGTTTAACAGAGCACAAGACCGAACAGAGGCTAGTGTAGGCTTTCTGCTGCATTCAGCTGGGTCTTCAGGATGTGGGGATTTAACTGATCAGCCATATTTGTTTATGTAACTTACCGGAGAAGGGTAGTGTTTGAGATGGGCCTTCCTGGAATATGGTAGCTGTAGGTGGGGACCCCCCACCTACGGTAGTCATGCGTGGGTTTGTAACTGTGGGCAGCATGTAGTAGTTAACGTGCGTGACTGCTGCCTAAAAGATTTGTGGTTCAAGCCTTGATGTTACCACATTAATAAGATCAGTATGGCTGATGGGCTTTGGCTTCTAGTGTAGCACATTGATGATGGAAATATTGATACGCATTTCCCTCATATGTGCTTGTCTGGCCTTAATGGAAATTTCTTTTCAGTGTCAGAAATTGTACAACCCCAATTCTGAAATAGTTGGGACAAAGTGTAAATTGTGAATAAAATCAAAACACAATGACTTTCAAATCACACCAGCCAGTATTTTATTCACAATAGAACAGAGATAACACAGCAAATGTTGAAACTGAAAAATTTTACCAATTTTATCCACAAAATGAGCTCATCTCAAATTTGATGGCTGCTACATGTCTCAAAAAAGTTCAGACAGGGGCCTGTTTACCATGGTGTAGCATCCCCTCTTCTTTTTAAGACAGAGTGGAGGCGTCTGAGCATTGAGGAGACAAGTTTCTTGAGTTTAGCCATTGGAATTTGATCCCACTCTTGTTTAATACAGGCTTCCAGCTGCTGGAGAGTTTTGAGTCTCCTTTGATGGACTTTTCTTTTAATTATGCGCCAAATGTTCTCAATCGGTGAAAGATCAGGACTGCAGGCAGGCCAGTTCAGCACACAGACTCTTCTACTACAAAGCCATGCTGGTGTAATAGCTGCAGTATGTGGTTTTGCATTGTCCTGCTGAAATACACAAGGCCTTCCCAGGGTTCCCCCTGGGTTCTGAAAAATATTCTTCACTTTCTCCCTCAAGAAATAAAGTCAGAAAAATATTCTTCACTTTTTATAATAGTCGTCATTTTTTATTAGTCACTCATGGACTTTATAAAACTTTGAAAAGCCTTCAAAGCGGACAAAGAGCATGCAGCATGAACAAGGTTAAACCTCAAATATTTGCGTTATAACAGGTCTCTCCATTATACTTTCGATTGTATATATAATTTTGGGTCCATTCAAGTCCAACCTCTAATAATGGGGACCCTGTGGGCCATAAAAACTAAATTAAAACTTCTTGAGCATTTAGCATGGAATTTATTCAAAAGACTGACAATGGAAATCCCTTTAAACCCTTAATTTCTTTATATTTTCCTCAACATTTTTATCAATGCAACCATTTTTGGCATCCCAAAATTAAAAAGGGACACACCCTTTAAGGGCAATAGAGAGGCCTGACAAAAATGCTAAATTGGACTTGGGGTGAGCTCAAAATTTTGTGCTGTTGGAATCAGAATTAGTGGAATTGTCAAATGCTTATTTAAATTGTTTAACTTTTAAGATTTCCATTAACTGATTCCAAATTGAACTTTGGGTGAGTTCAATGTTTTGTGCACAATTTATTGGAATCCTTAATGTAAATCTCAAATGTTTAGGGTTTCAAATGTTAAACATCTCAGATAATGACTAATTCTGATGCCAGCAACAAAGAAGTCTCAGTACTGGCACCCTCATCCACTTCTCTCTAGGGAGTGCTTTCTGGTTACTGTATTGTCCAAAACCACCATGCGATCCTAAGCTGGTAAACCCAAAGCCCCCCGGCGGTAGCGAGCGCCACGGGGTTTACATAATTCAGTCATAATTACAACACCACGACTAGCGGATTAAAACGTATTGTTATCAAAAGCTTGGCGTCCATTCGGTCATAAGGAGTAGTCTATTTTTGTAAACACATTGCTGCTACTTGCACTGGGTTTTTGAAAATCATGGAATGCATAACCATTTCAATCATAATAGAGTTTAAAAGAGTGAAACGCCCCTCTAACATTATAAGCCACTTGTTAAGAAAAATAATTGCTTGGAGCTCATTAAAATTCTGCGATAGCAGTTCCAGTTGGAGCAAAAACCATCGCACACAGCGTTCGCCCCAGGACCGAGTTTGAGAACTGTTGAGTTCGGCTTCAGCAAATTACCTTACTGGCTAACTGTCGCACTGGCCGGAACATATTTTAACAGTAATGAGTTCACAGACAACCAACCCAGCCGTGTAGAACAGTTTGTTGTCAATACGAAGTTTTGATCATTATTGATGATAAATCAGATATTGTATAGCACTATCTTGTGCCTTTAAAGCTAACTTGGAAATACCATGTTTTGTATAATGTTAGCTCAGAAATCGCCAGTCATACTGTGGTAGAAAACATGGCAACAAATGACATGACTGTAGGCATCAAGCGATTGTTAAGTCGAAGACTAATCAAACTAAAATATGCCATGTAAAGATGCGCTCATATCTGCTCATATCAATCACGTTTACTTAACTAGGAACTCATATAGAAATTTACACACCTTGTTTTCCTAGTTCATTATGAGGGGATGATTGTGCTTCAGCTTCCACCGTTTTACAGGTAAAACTAAAATCCGCGAATACGCTCTCCCTCGCATGACTGACTGCCTCATAGCATCATTCGGCTTTTCAACTCCACGGAGACCTGTCAGCCAATAAGACAGCATTTGGACATATTTTCCCTAAAACCTTTCTCTGATTGGTCTTTCTTGGCTCTGTTCATTGAAGATAAAACAATACGAAAGTGCTGTCCTGTTTCATGGACATTCAGTAACATAGTAAACTGCCCAAAGTAAAGAACTATTTATTTATTTTGTTTATTCATGCATTCATATAAACTATATGGGGCGAAAGAAAACATCTTTGGGGCTACAGCCTCGAATGCTCTGGGCAGACGAAGCCACTATTTGCCATTGAATTTTTATTCGTCATTAAACAAATACATTCGCCACTGTGACAATTGCTCATAATTTTCTCCTCTTTACCGACGAATTATTTTCGTCAATGATGGAAATGACGAGTGGCAGAAGGAACCCTGCCTTCCCTGGAATAGATGTCATCTGGAGGGGAGCATATGTTGCTCTAAAACCTTTATATACCTTTCAGCATTCATGGTGCTTTATAAAACATGCAAGTGTCCCACACCATACGCACTAATGCATCCCCATACCTTCAGAGATGCCGGCTTTTGAACTTAACGCTGATTACAGGAGGGGTGGTCTTTCTCCTCTTCAGCCTGGAGAACACAAGGTCCATGATTTCCAACAAGAATGTCAGGAATTTGGACTCGTCCTGACCAAAACAGGACACTTTGCTAAACAATGGCTTCCTTTTTGCTGGCATCGTCCATTTTAAATGAGTTCCTTGGCCCAATGAAAATCATGCTGGTGAGTGATGCAGAGGCGTCTGACGGCCCGAAGATCTGGATCATGCTTAAACAATGGCTTTTGATGATGTTATTTTGCATGAAATAGTTTATTATTTTCTTTAATTTTAGGTGGCATCTGTGGATGGCATTAGAGCTGCGTGATGTTGCTAAGCAACCAGTGACTGTGTTTACAGACAGTGGTTTCTTGCCATTAATTATTTAAGAATGTTCCTGGGCCCATTTAGTAATGTCAACTTTGACAGAATCATGCTTTGCCATATAGTGAGTGTAAATGAACCCTTGATGATTGGTGCCGCGATGAACGGATGTCATACCTTTTCTAAGATCATGGGCATCCAGTAAAGGTCTTCAGCCGTTTGTCCCTTACTGTGTAGGAATGGGGAGAGAGATTTTTCCAGTTTCTCTGAATCTTTTGATGATGTTATGCACTGTCGATGATGAGACCTTCAAAGCTATAAGACAGTTGTTACTATCTTGCACAGTTTTTGCAATTTGATGTCGAGGAACATTGTACTTTTCAAAAGCATTCCATTATTGATGTAACTTTTTTTTTTTGGCGTAAGGGGAATGGGAGAGAGAAGCCTCTGGCCATCTGCCCCATTCTGAGAGACAGAACTCAGATACCCCTCTCTAAGACATCCATCCTGCCCTTTTATAGCCAATCATGTTACACACCTGATGCCAGTTAATTTAATTACTTGTTAAATGTTCTTTCAGCTGATTATCTTATATATTAATTGCTTGTTTTTCTTTCAGCCTTATATATTAATTTTTTTTGCCTGTGTCCCAACTTTTTTTAGACCTGTTCCAGCCATAAAATTTGAAATAAGCTCATTTTGTGGATGAAAATGTAAAATGTCTCAGTTTCAACATTTAAAATGTTATCTATGTTCTATTGTAAATAACATATTGGCTCATGTGATCTGAAAGTCATTGCATTTTGATTTTATTCACAATTTACACTTTGTCCCAGCTATTTCAGAATTGGGGTTGTAACTAAAGAGACATACACTATGCGACCCAAATGAGTTTGATCATTGCTGCACCCCAGATCTACTCACTCAGATCTTCCATTTGTCTGCAGAAGAAAAATTATGTAGCAGGAGTTAGGAATCTTTCATTTCCTACCTGTCAGTTACTGTGTAACTAATAGAGGTTAATTTCCCGCCTATCCATGGTTTTGGAAATAATCTTCTATGACAGGAATCTCAGAAAACTTTCTGCTGTTTTCCATGGCTGGTTCTGCTGGAAACAGGGCTATGAGTCGTGTGCATGTCAGAAGATGTACTGGAGAGTCGGATCAATATGGTGTCTAATTCCTACAGCTGAGCAGAAAACTGTCAGTCAGATGGGCGCTGGTCGCAGCCCTCCGATCTAGTATGGCTTTAAAATGGGCTGAGGTCATTTGCTGGAGGTAATGTCATGGAAACTATTCTTGATGTGTTTTTTTTTTTTTTCTCTCTCTCCCTGTAGACTGAGATTTCCGAGTGCCTCTTTGCTTCTGGTATGTTTGAATGCAGGATGCCGATTATCGGAGAGATTGGGAAGGGAGGAGAGGATGAAAGTGTGAAACATGAGATGCTTACTTTATTGACGACATAACCCAATGTACTCTGATAGCAGAATGTTTTAGAAAACTGCCTTACACTTGAATAATGATCACATGCTGCTCTTTCGGGTGTGGCTTGTTTTGACAGATTCATCAAAAACTCTGTCTGATCTGTCATTTTAATTGAATCTTCAACGTGGTTGACAAACCTGAAAGAAAGAGAGAATTAATAGTTCACATCCATTGAATGGCCCTAGATTTGTTTTCCATTTCACAATATCTTGAACATTAGTTTTCCAGTTGAATTTCGGAACAAAAAGCCTCTTTGTATTTGAAGTTCCTGAAGATTTTCAATGGCAGTTCCTGTATTTTTCTGAGAAAATTGAATTCCAAAGAACCGTGTATATTTGGTTGCTTGGATACATCACAGATGCCATTATTTCGCTGTATAGATGTAGCTGCACCATTGAGAGCCACTGTGACCTCCGGCATGGTTGGCATTCTGTTGGGGTGAGGACACTGACTGGCCCTGAATAATTTGCGTTCATCTTCACTAACAAACATTCTCAAGTTAACAGAAGCCTTCATCTTCAGCCATTGGCAGGAAATCGTACTGAGACTTCAACATATTCTTGCCAATTTATCACCATGAATCATGGTGTTCTTGGCCCAGAATTAGCACAATTTGAAATGCGTTCAACTAATGCAGACAATCTTTACTATATATTTGAAGGGAACAGGAAACAAAGACATTGCCAAATGCATTTTTGCTAAGTCTACATAATTAGGGAAACTTTGATGCAGTCTCAGAAGTTGAATGTTTTCTTGCCAAGGGCAGGTTTGTTTGATCAGCTCTTGCCGTATTGGATACCATCCTACTTGTGAACCTCGCTTTTAAATTGACTTCACTGTCTTACTACCACTCTTTGTTTTCCTTTGCTTACACAGGATTAAATATTTTAATTAGGAATTTTTTAAACAATGCTAATGAGGAAAGTCAATCTGGTTTTTTAGAAGCTTATCCGGTGAAAAAAGAATAAATGTGGCCCTTTTACAAAGACTTAAATGAAAATGCTGATTGTAAAGGTACCATAAAGATGGAAACCAATTATATTTCCAAATGAAATCAAAAACCAAGATAAATGTGTGGCCAAATTGCAAGAAAATGAATTTGTGCTCAGCAGTTTGCTAAAAGTCTGTCTACAGCTATAAATTCCCTTCAGTCAAAGTGCATATTGTCTGAGAAATTGAATTTGCATTTTGTAAAAAAAGTGTTCTGAAGAATAATCTTGAACTCACCAGACCCTGAAATTTAAAGGGTACTTGTGGTGATCCTCAACTTTTTGAATATAGGTCAATATATACAGTGCCTGACAAAAGTCTTGTCACTTATCCAAGTTGTAGGAACAACAAATAACAACCTGACTTGTAGTTGATCAATTGGAATCAAAAATGGCTTATATGAAAGGCAAAGCCCTCTAGATTATGCGAAATGTACCAAAATAGAGTTTTGTGTCATTGATTGAGTTTTATAATTTAATTTGTACAGAAAGGTCAGATTTTGCCTGGACAAAAGTCTTGTTGCATTGAAAAAAAATGTGGAAATTATACATGCACTTTATTTTGAATACACAAATATGCCACAATAATATCAGAACATAAAGCCATGGTGCCTTGGAAAAAAGAATTAATATTGCGTATGACTCCCATGAGCTTGGAGGACTGCATCCATACATCTTGGCAATGACTGAGATAACTTGATGATGAAATCATCTGGAATGGCATAGAAAGCAGTCTTTCAGGACTCCCAGAGTTCATCAAGATTCTGTGGTTTCATCTTCCAAGCCTCCTCCTTCATCTTACCCCTGAAATGCTCAATAATGTTCATGTCAGGTGACTGGGTTGGCCAATCCTGGAGTACCTTCACCTTCTTCGCTTTCAGGAACTGTGACATGGAGGCAGAAGAATGAGAAGGAGCAGCAGTATAAGTAGGGCAGCAAGAACTTCTTGATATTTCAGGCTGTTGATGTTGCCATCCACTCTGCAGATCTTTCTCACACCCCCATGCTGGATGTAACAACAAACCATGATTTTTCCTCCACCAAACATGATTGTTTTCTGGGAGAATCTTGGGTCCATGAGGGTTCCAACAGGTCTTGTACGGCAACTGGCATGCAGTTCAATGGATGATTCACCAGAAAAATAAACTTTCAGCCACTTTTCCAGTATCAATCCTTTTCTGCGAGCTGTGGGCCTTGGCAAATGCAATGCAGGTTTTTTGTTTTCTGTTTAATGCAGACTTCTGTGTACTAATTTGGCTATGAAAACCACTTTGAGAGAGAATTTGACAAACTCTTCTTGTAGATACCGGGATTTTTTGGTGACATTTCCTCATGTAGCCGCTGCAGTTGAAGAAGGGCTAGCCTTGTACAGTTGAAGCAACAAACGGTCCTTTCAAACAGTTGTCATACCGGGTCTGTCTGACCTGCGCTTGCCATGAACGTCACCAGTTTCTTCAAATCTTTTTCTCATCCCTCCACTTGACATTTGGGTACATTAAAGATGTCAGCCACCTCAGCAGCAGACTCAGTCTTCAGGCTCTTGATGATCAGCACTTTGGTCTGTGGTTGAATCTTTGGTATGTTGTCAGAGGTTTAGTCGCACCTCATATGAAAGTCTGGTGTGCTGGGGTTATTTCTATACACATCTGGGAATGTGTTAATTACAGTATTTGTCATAGGTTAAACTCTAATCTGCGATTTGTTGCATCATCTGAAGAGACGACAAGACTTTTGTCCCTAGCAAAAACAGATGTTATGGGCTTAGCCAAGCTGTGAACATCAGAACAGTTTTTGACGGTTTCATTTTGCACCAAATTATTAATGTGAAAGCCCTTGACATTAAAATGGACCATTTATTGTAACAATTGATTGGTTAGAAATAAAGTTATATACTATTTTTAGTTACTATGTCCTTATGCGACAAGACTTTTTTCAGGCACTGTATATCCTACCATATGATTGACTACGCTTAAAAAATAAAGACGTCTGCAAGTAGAAAAAAAAATAATTAGTTTGACTGATTTGGCCATTTATTTGTCACACAATAGGGTATACAACTTGTCGCCCCAGTAATGACGGTCTATCATTGATTCCCTGCACACATTATCAAAAGAAAACACTGCTTTCTCAGCATGGATGCCCGTAAATATGAGCAAAGCTCAAGCTGTTTCTGGGGATTACATTTATGAGCCTGAATACTCAGTGACACCAGAAAGCACGTCTGATCAGAATACATATTTTCAAACATGTTGTCTTTTGTCACACTGGTGGAGTCTTCAGAAGATGAAGAACAGGCAGTTTCTTTGAGAGAAGGCAGGGCTAAATTCATAGTGACGGATACGTGATGTCAATGTGAGAGAAGCTCACGGCAATAAATGGAAGAGGAGTGCTTTGGAGTTTTTCGGAGAATGTACTTTGTGAGTAAAATACTTTTCTCAGTTGAATGTAGCCAAGCCTATTGTTTTTATCACCCTTACATTACATTAAGAAAGAACCCAATAGATTGTCATTTGTCAGTGGATAATTCTTACAGGTCAATTGTAAGCCTGTTAATGAATGAAAATGATTGAGAACAGATCAGGACTTAAAATTGCTTTAAAAGGATGCTGTGTCCCACAAAATTATGTAGGAAGTTGGACTGTATGAATGGGAAGAGGTGATGAAATTTCCAGATCAAGGGCGTAGGTTTGTATATGGAAGGTCGGGACATGTCCCTACCAATATTTGGGAAGCCAGATTGTCCCTACCAATATTTCAGCAAACTCGTTCCGATCATCTTTCCAGACAAGCCATATAAGACCCAATTGAGGAGGGTACGTCTCCAAGATAACCTATTTATGCATTCTTGCATTTGATTGGTTGAAAGGGCGGGGCTATCTGAAGGCCTAAAGTCAAGAGTAAACTCACCATGCTATTCAGGTCATGAATATTCATTTTTGTCCAAAGCAGGGCTTGAGACCCGCAACTGGATCACCAGCTTTGATTACATGTGTTTGCAATGGCTTACCCGTAGAAGAGAACGGTAATTTGGCATTTGTTCCAGATTTTTCTTGATCGCATAACTATAGCACTTTTCCCATGGCCCAACTCATGACATAGGCTACATTGATATTACCTTAGGTACGTATCACTTTTCTGAAAATTTCATTGTCTGAGAGCGTGAGGAAAAAAAAGTCGCTCCATGTCATGCTGCTAATATTTTGCCAAACTGAATGCCAAGTGTAATGTTGGTTGAATAAGTGATCTAACTAGTCAGAAACAGGTAGTTACTTAAAGTGAAAACTTGCTCTACCCTAAGTTAGTTTTTACCAGAAAATAATGTCAACGAATGTTAATTAAACATATTCGCTAGTTTCAGCTAGCGAACTAAACCTGGTTTCTGTCACATGTTGGTTAGTAATCGGGTTGCTAGCAGTCGTAAATATAAGCAAAGTGGATATGTCAAATTATGAGGTGAATTTCAGTGGAGAAACCCTGCGAAGGTGCCATCATTAATTAATTATGTTATATGCAGGAACCCCAGCAGCAAGCTAGAGAAACAGAGCAAACTGTTGAGGATACAGGTGTATCAGGGCTTCAGGTGAGGTCATAATTATGACTTGTTCTGTAGAATTATAAGGAAAGCATTAAAGTTGGTCTCATGATGTTCAGCAAATATAACTTTTGAAAGTCAAAATGTCCCAACCAACTTTGGCTCAGTGGGAGAAGTGAAAGAAACTCCTAATCGTAAATCTAACATGATCCAGTCCGATTAACGCTCGGTTTGCGGCTTGTCCAATTCATAGTCGGTGGTCCATTTTGAGGTGTTTATCGTGGCTGCAATTGCATTACCGCATATTAAGATGCTTAATAGAGAGGATTGCGAGCTGGCTTGCTAACGTAATTATATATCCACTCACTTGGTGTCAATGTCCAGGTTACTAGATCTGAGCAGGTTTCATGAGTATGCTGAGATGGTTTGCAGCTGTCAGTTAAGGTTGTGGCAAGTTTATGTATGTAGCATCTTTGTATGAAAATTTTGGAGGCACCTCGCATAGCATAATTAAAAAAACGGAGAAACAATCATTCATAATCTCTGTATACAGTAAAGGCAGTATCTGCACTCGAATTTACAAAAATTTTCCAGTTACGTTTAGTTACGTTTAGGCGGGATTCTGACTTAGAGGCGTTCAGTCATAATCCCACAAATGGTAGCTTCGCACCATTTGCTCCTCATTGGCTCCTCAGTCAAGCACATACACCAAATCACATATGTGTCCCTTCCAATTCTCACATTAAACCTACGCCCTTGTTCCAGACTAATTCGGAAACAGATCCAGGTTCTGCAGCTGATTGTTTGTGCTCGTGGGTCAAAACCGGCTGGAGGAGGTATGCGCTCTCCGAGTGCCCTCCAGCTGATATTAAGACAAACACTCCAAACTATAAATGGACAAATGTTAGGAGAACCTTTGCATGTGACCTTTAAGGCATGCTGGTTGCCGAAAATGAGAAAAATGGCGCTGTCAATCCTCTCTGCCACTGGCTACTTCAGTGTGTTTTGTGGACAATCAATGTGTATAAAGATGCAAAGTGTTTTTATTGGTGAGTTTATTCAAAATACAAAACATACTGGACCACCACACTATGCTTTAAGGGAGTTAATAAGCTTTGACCTTCAACTCACTTTTTGTAATTTGAATAGATCTGTCCGTCTTATCAGGCTTATTCCCAGATTTGTTGACCCACAAAATGGTACCCTCAGTTGTGATAGAAATCCTGTCAGGAAATCTGTTTAAGCTCCTTCAGACCTGGCCAAATGGGGCTGTTTCTTGTTGAGATCTTGCACACTCACATTGTCAAATTGCTGTTGCAGTCATCCTCAACGATGGTCCTGGGGGGACACTGTGTATGCTGGTTTTTGTTTCAACCACAAATAATAGTCATAGGATTTTAACAAGCTGTTAATTTCTCTAAACATGAAGTGGAACCAATTAGGACAAATTAACAGCTTGTTAGAATCCTACGCTTGCAATTGCAGTTGGGACAACAGCAAACATTCACAGTTGGTCCCCAGCACTGATGTTGAGAGCAACTAAAGTGGAAAGGTTGTCACAAGAAACTTTTTAAGTCTTTGCTCTGATGTAAATAAAGTGACTTCATGAACAATGCAAGTGCATTAATCTCTGAATATTTCAAAACACATTGCACTTGAGCAAAGAAAATATAAAAATTTCATTCTTGAATGAAGTTACAAACTCTTTTTTCCTAGAGATTTAGACACAAATTGTGAATGTTTCCATTCTTATGTGGCTGCTGTTTGATTTTTAAGTGCTCTTACAAGGAGGGAATCAAAGGCTCTGTACCAATGCATGAAGATTTTAGTTGTGTAATATGGAGAAACATTTGTCCCTTTGACAGAAACGGCAATACCAGAAAAAGTAGGCAGTATTTTTACCTGATGTGGTTTGAGGATTATCTTTTACACTAAATGCCAGCAAATTTTATAGTTTCTGGCCATAAACTCAGAAGTATGCAACGCTGGCCTTTTGTCTTTAGTCTTGAAAGAGAATCAGTACCAAGGAATAATCCAGAAATTTTCAGGCATCTAGCTTCTGTATATAAAAGTAATGAATTATGAAACTTTGTCATCTTTTTTTTGCACCTGTCGATTTTAATAGTCATGCCCAATTTTTAGATGTCTAGTTTCTTGGAAACTAATGAAGATCCAAGGCTACAATTTTGCCAATTCGGTACCAGCAGTTCTTGTTTTTAATAATATGAAGGAAATCTGTGATGGTCAGCTAGGAGGCCTCTGGTAATTTGGCATTGATTTGCCCTTTATCTGAAATCAAGGAACTCTAATATATCTCGATGCAAGAAGTATAATGTTCTCACAGAGTACGAGATGATGGACTGGGACCTGCTTAGGAAAGAAAACCAACATATTTTCTCTCTGACACTGCTGTACCCAATCTTCTGCCATATACTATAATAGATACATTGTTTAGCCTTGAAATGTCTGTGGACACACTTATGTACGCACATGAAGAATGAGCATGCCCCGTGATGGATTTTTGGCCAGGAGCAGCTCTGAAAAAGTCATTTGGTTGCCATTCGGTTTCATTTCCTGAGGCCCAGTAAGACAGAGTGCTTTTGTAGCTTTAAATATCTTGTAATAATATCTTGGTGGATTCCTTCTTTACACCTATAAAATACTCTGGCACTTCATGTTTTTTTGTGACTATTTCGATTCGCATTTTACGAACGAGGTAAAAACTTGTCATTCATTTGTCTTTTTAATTGCATTTTTAACATGTACAGGGTGGGGAAGCAAAACTTGCACTGACATTTAAAGTACAGACAATCCCACAACCACTCCCCTGAATTGTGTGCACCTGTTATTTGAAAAAGCAAAGACTATAAGCTGTAATCTGAGTCTGTGCTTTAGTCGTTTGGTTGTAAAATGACTAAAATGAATAATATACAATCTATGGATGGTGATTTATTTTGCAAATTTTGCTTCTCCACCCTGTATCCCGCAAAATCAAGCTCATTTACGCAAACTGTTTACAGTATTAAATACATTGGTTGGTCTGTACACTCTCAAAGACCCACGTATCTGAAGGTTTCTACAGACCACTGACTGAAAGGCTTGTGATACTTGGCAGAAGCTGCATTGACATGATGAATGGCCTTCAACTGACCAAAAACTTGGGTACCGAATCAGAATTATCCAGTTGTCTGTAGGTCAGGAGAATAAGTTGTGTACAGCTAGGGGTCAGAGGATCAACTCCCAGTCTGAAAATCGTTTTTGTTTGAAGTGCCTAATTTTCATGGCTCAGAATGGATAAGACGGTTGAAAATAAGTGTTGCGTAAGCAATACTGCATGGAACCTGGATCCTTGATGGGACAGTCAGCACTGACTAGTAGTTACTGTTTGCAATGTTGTGTAAAATAAAGCATGGAGCAAAGTTTCCACTCCTTTTAATGTCAGGTTTCTGTCATGCCTGGCACATTAATCATTCAGCCTGCTATCCAAACTATTCCCTTCGGAACCTTGAAACTTTAATCACTGTACTTGTGTACTCTACCAACAAGAAATGAAGTTAGCAGCGGTCACAGACTCACACACACATGCGCGCGCTCGCGTGCACACTCACATCCATGTACTTCTATGCTTTTGAGGACATTACATTGACTTCCATTCATTCTTTATGTGTCTCTACAGCTTTTCCCTAATCTTTACAATAAGCAATGCATGCCTAACCCAAACCCCTACCCTAACCTTAACCTATCCCTAATTCTAACTTTAACCCAAACCCTTACCCTAACCTTAACCTATCCCTAATTCTAACTTTAACCCAAACCCTTACCTTAACCTTAACCTGCCCCTAATTCCAACTTTAACACAGACCCTTACCCTAACCTTAACCTATCCCTAATTCTAACTTTAACCCAAACCCTTACCCTAACCTTAACCTACCCCTAATTCCAACTTTAACCCAAACCCTTACCCTAACCTTAACCTATACCTAATTCTAACCCTACCCCTAAGTCACAATTTGCCTTTGTTGATGTGAGGACACATGAAAATGTCCTCACTTCCCAAAAATGTCCCCATTCAGTAGGAAAAAAGCATTTTTTGGTTTTCACTTTGTAGCTAGTACAAGAACACACACACGCACTCACTCACTCTGGTATATTAACTCACTGAATCACACACAGGCTGTGTAAAAACACTGACTGCGGCTGGCTTTCCAAATAGACAGTGACTTCCTTCATTGCTTTATTGGTACTAAAAGTGGCTCCCGTATTCATTGAGAATGAGCCATCAGGACACTAACGTATGACACTCTTTTAAAACATGCATGATTAGTGTAGTCTTTTAAGAGGACTTTCAAGGTGAAGGATCTTGCAGAGTGCCTTCAATCTGAATATAAATCTTTCAATGCCAAAAATCTAACATGACAGCTGTCATATCCCTGCTCATCATGAACCGTGCTGAACAAAGTTACAATTCAAGTCAGAAGTCTGTAGTCACTCTGTGTTTAAAGTGAACTGCACTCTAAATGGAAAATGTTTTGAAGCAACCCATATAAAAGCATTGTCCTGTCACATGACAAGGAGCTCTGTTCTCTGTTGGATATGATCAAGTAGGCAGTGGGACTTGGCTTAAAATCATGCTATACATTCAATCATTTGGTCTGACCCAAATCGATTTTGGAGTGGGCTCAAATATTGCATGGCACGGTCTGGGGTGACAGGCATCACACGAAATTGTGGCTCTTTATGATTGTTATACAGGAGATGTGAGCACCTTTGCTTGTTCTATATGCATATTCTGGACTCTGTGGTTGTTTATATTGCTTAATTGATTTAGCAGATTTGAGTCGGGGGTTGGCCATTCACATGAGCCTGTAGAGACTGGAGAGACTGTACTTTACAAAATCACATGGTAATAAATGCAAGGGTGAGCAGTGATGTTGTTAGGTACGCATCCTGCGTCCCTGACGCATTAAAATCTGAAAGGACGCAGTAAACTCACTATCCATGCGTCCCAGGGACGCACCTCATTTTTCCCATGAAAAATGATACATTGTGAACAACAACTCGTTTTTAAAATCACAGTAACAAGTAGGGCTGTCATGAATATTCCATATTCGAATACATATCGATTTTCTATCGATAAAACGAACCTCCGAACGTGAAAATTAATTATCGAATATTAAAAAAGTCAAGATAATTAACCTACTGTCAGTGTGTGCAGTGTATAGTGGGTGGCTACCAACTTGCTATACTGCAGAGACAGCTCACTGTCTTGAAACTGGTACATCTTTGTGCCGGGCGTGCACAGTGCATGTCGGTTTAACAGCGAGTCAGGAGCTGGAGTCACACCACCTCGTTGATATTTTACGCGGTAATGATGGCGGAGAGTTCGATTTCACAAGAAAGCTCTGGTTCGGGAACAGTGGCGGCTGGTGAACTGGCGATAGGGGAAGCTCAAACCATCCCTTAAAAATAATGATTGGTCATGACCTGTTTTCAATCATTCATTTAAATTACCATTTCAGAAACTCCGAAAACTCTCGTTATCAGGTGTGGTCAGTTTTCGTTAATAACGCATTGTCAACTCTCACGCATTCGCCGTGAGTTTTGAGTGGCATGTTTACGTTCCCCTGCTTCCATCAGCGCATGTAAGAGATTCTTGCGCGGAACTGAAGTCCTTGTGCGTGGAGGTTTATCAGTTTCACGTGCGTTCCGGTGATTATGACTTCTCACGCTTTTCTTTACTCAGGGCTTGGAAGCAATGCTTGTGTTTCATTATCGTTTAAATTGTTTAAATTAAATAAGATAATCTGAAACGTTTTTATGCAATTCCATTTCTTCCAACCCCTGAGTATAGAAAAGCGTAAGAAGTCCGGAGTCATGATCACCGTAACGCATGTGAAACTGATAAACCTCCATGCACAAGGACTTAAATTCCGCGCGAGAATCTCTTATATTTGCGTTGATTGAATAATTGCTGACTACAGCAGGGGAACGTAAATATGCCACTCAAAACTGACACCTAATGCGTAAGAGTTGACAGGTATGCGTTATTAATGAAAACTGACCACACCTGATAATGTTGAGTTTTCGGAGTTTCTGTACTCCGTACTGTACTTCTGTACTTCGGAACTACCAACCAGTTTTTTGCCATTTTCACCCAAAATAAATTAAAAGAAAAAAATTGGCTATTTTGTTTTTTGAAGTACTAGGGAAGACCTACACAAAGCCATCTAAATTGTAACTCTATCTTACTTAGTTTTGGAGCTATGATATAAAATACACCAATTTTGTAATTCCGTTACCGCATGACCTGGCCCATATATTTGTGCACAGAGAGCTTTCCGTGTTTGAGAATTTTCATATCATACTGTGACTGCATCTGCCTGAGGTGCGTTTGAGAGAGGCAGAGGTGATTTTATGGTGGAGCCACACTGCAGAGTGGCCAGGTAGCTGAGAAAGAAGACGCATCAGACTATCTGAGGGAGCTTTCTACTGCTGCTACTGCATGTCTGAGTGTAAAATTAGGGCAAGAGAATCATGCTTTAAACTGAACTATCTCCTTTCCGTTTTCAGTATGAATTCAAAGCAAAGAACATCAAGAAAAAGAAAGTGAACATCGTTGTGTCTGTGGACGGGGTGAAAGTGATCGTCAGGAAGAAACAGAAGGTATGTCCTGATATGTTGGGTCACAAGGGCCAAATTATATCCTCACTCAATCCAGTACATTCCATCCACGTCGATATCATCTATTATTCAGGCAGCTGTGATCTATGGACCTTTCGGCTCCTTCATTTTCTCTTCATAAGCTTCTTCATTACTCTTTACTTGTTTCACAATCTCTGGCAGTGATCATACAGTCCATCCTAATGCATTTTGTTTACATCTGCAGAGGAAAGAATGGGCCTGGGATGAGAGCAAGATGCTGGTGATGCATGACCCGATATATAGGTAAGCCTTGCAAAAACAAAAGCAACGTGAGCTTCACCCTTTATAGGGCAAAATATTATACCTCTACTATTACCCTGGCGTGTCAACATTTTAATTGCGTGCTGGTAAAATAAATCACTATTTACCTGACCGGTTAATTTGGATCTGCCCTGCCAACAGTTCCTCTGAATGCCTCATTTATGTCTCTCATTAAGGTACCTTACTGCTCATTAATATGCAGCCCATATGTCACACGCAGGCAGCATACTGCTATCATCTATGCATGACTTGTTAATGGCTTTCAAAGTACCAGCCAGGCGCAATTAGAACTGCTCTCATATAAGCTTGTCTATGAATTAAACATTGGTCACGTGTGTCTCTGTGTGCGGTAATGGGCTGTTATGTTTTTTACAGCACACATGAAAATGAGTTATCATATTTGTTCCTCTGTTTTGCCGCATCACAGTGAGATCGAAGGTGACCGATTGCTGTGTTTGAAGTAATCATGCCTTACCATGAAAGTCCGGGGTTTCCTACAAACAGACAAGTGTAAACCCCTTAGAACTGAGGCCCACCACACAATTCCAGTATATTTAAAGGGCTGTGCACTAGCTTTCATTATGTTTGAATGAATAATGCATCTCTTAAAAAGATTACTTTGTTGGGAAATGGCTCTTCAGGTCATGGAAATGAACAGATTGAAATGCTTCATATTTTTTATGCATGAAATTCTCATTAGTGCTGCTTACTCTCAGTTGAAGAGATTTTGTTTTTATGCTCTCTGGTGTTGAGGACGAGATGCTGCTTTATAAAATGACTGGTGATCTATTCCTACGCTGCCATCCAAGTATGTTCTGGGTTGGAACTAGATGAGGGATTCAGTTTATTCTGCTGCTGTAAGGCTGTTGCTTTACTGATCATCAGTTGATGGAAAAACCCATTACAGAGCACCTGTACCTTCCTAGTCATGCTGTCTTGCATGTTGAGTATCTATTCACAAATTGTGCCAGCTGAAGGGACAGTATTTTGATACCTGCTGTGGTTTACAGTATTGTGTGCAAATCTTTTACTGCACAGTACCGTGCAAATGTTTCAGGCACATTTAACACAATTCTGTTAGGCAAAGATGCTTCCAAAAATCATTAAATTAAAAGTTTCCAAATATTGAAAAATGTACTATGAAGTAAAGTGAACTGTCAAAAACAAATCAAATCAATATTTATAGTGTGACTTCTCTTTGCCTAAAAGTTTTGGACGTTGTCGTGCAGGTTTTGTAGTTTCATAAAATTATTTGCTGTTCGGTTGTTCTAAGTGTGCTGGAGAATATGCCACAGTTCCTCTGCAGGCTCACAGTCTCACTTGAGTCTGTCTCCCCAGGTATTCCCAGGCAGCCTTGATGATGTTGAGATCTGTGCCGTGGCATATTATTTGTATCAACTGTATTTAGTGAAATATAAAGTTCTTATGCATGATTTTTTAAATTAACATTCAATGTGCTTTTTATCTACAGCACCACTAATATGGAAAACAAAAATAAGCATCCAAAATCAAATTTAAATTTAAAAATCTATGGTGCTGAGACTTTTGGACTGTACTGTGCATGTTCGCAGTGCAATGTCTGCAGTATTCACAGTAAGGTACAGAGTTATTGGCAGCCTTGATAAAAATGAAGATAACAACAGCAAAGCTAATGTGAAAATGTGGAGGTTTAGGCATATCAGAAAAATATATTGTTGCCTTACTTCTCATTGCATGCATTTCACATTTGCTGCCAAACATGCCAATGACGGCTTTGGCTAAAAATAGTCATTTTGATCTAATCGGATGGTAGCACTTCCAGTTATTATTACAGTGATGTTTGGCAAACTTCAGAAGCTTGATTTTGTTTCTTGTGCTCAGTTAGGGTGCTCTCCACACAATCCTTCCAAAAATATAATTGCTACGGAGGTGGCAAATGGTTGTTTTTAGACTGTGTGACCCCAGAATTAAACAAAGTGATGCAACCTTGAGCCGTGATTTGTGGATCCTTAACAATCTTCGTCACCGTTTCTAGGAGCAGTGAGCACTTTGCATACTATTCAATCTTTCATTAGTTTGCTGCAACTCTGCAAGGTCTACATTTTTTTATTACTGCCCTCACTGTGCTAAGAAGCGCTTTTCACTGTTTATTCATTCTTTGGAACCTATTACCTCACTCGAAGGCCTATTGCCAATGGACTCTTTTGAACTGACAGGCCTATGGGTTTTTGAAGGCAAGGATTAAGAAAGGGATTCTGCATACATTTTTAAACCCTTGTGAAACAAGAAGTGATAGGATGACACAATTTAGTTCCTAATGCTTGATATTTAATTTTATCCCCAAAACAAAGTGTTCTGGGATAATGGGCTCCATTTCTGTGCCTTCACAAACGGAAACGCATTTGGCCGTAACATTATTCACAGTTCTGTCCATCACAAACAGCCTTATTTCATGTCTCTGTTTGGCCTATGTGGCCCAGTATTTGCGCAATGCCTTACTGTCATCTTTCATTTCTTATGGTATTGCAGAGAAGATCAGCTGAGTGTCATAGCAATCTGCTGACGCGGCGGAGGGCTCACTGGTAAACCACTTCTATCCGCTAAGTAAGGAGAAGTTTTAAAAGGGGGAATTAGTGGGTGAGAGAGAGAGAGATGCATAAAACCTTGGGCATTCTACGAGTGACCTGGGCATTGAGTTTTGTTAAATAAAATGCACGGTGGAATTAGCATAATGCCACACACTAAAAACATTGGATCTATCCTGCAACACTCACCATTTCAGAGAATAGTAATTGAGCTCCCCTTAGCCCAGTAAGATCAATGTTTTTCCTTTTTTAACTGTTTTTTTTTTTCTCATCACCTAGGCTTTTTTTAATTTTTTGTATTTTTTTAAGTGTTCTTAACTTCGGATTGAAAGGTCCTGAGTTCAAGTCCTGGGCGGTGTGATCTTGGGCAAAAAACACTTTCCTCCTTCAGTGCCCCACTCCTGCCTGGTGTACAGTTGGGTACCAGCAAATGGTTGGGGAAAGCTGACTATGAGCTGGGGGGTTACCTGCGATGGACTCGCATCCCATCCAGGGGGAGTAGCAATATTCCTAGTCACTTCATTCTACAAAAACTGGGGTTAAGTACCAGCCTGATGAGTCACTTAGCTCAGGACAGACAGTTTTTCATGCCAGTATTGAGATGCCTTTCTGTTGGACTATGGAAAGAACTGGCTTCGCTGTATCCGCCATTTGATTGAACTCCTGGACGCTTATCAATTTTTTTTTCTATTTTGGTGAATGATGTGGAACTAAAACGTGCTTTTCTTTTTGTGTGGGGATGCGGTTTTTCAGTATCCAGTACACAGGGGTTGAATATAGTTGTTTATTATGCGATTTATTTTCCCATGTTTGCCTTTTATTGAAGTGGGGCAGAATCAAATTAATCAATAATGATGGTCAAGCTTAACCCATTTTTTATTTTATAACATATGGCATTACACATAACATTGATTGTTATATTGTTTTAATACCACGAGTGCTTTTTTTGTGAATGGTTACAATGCCCTTTACTTGGTGATTTGACCCAACCCCCCTGGATGCCTCAGCGCATTCCTACATTGCAGCATGGTTTTCAGAGGACTGAAGGAGCGGCGGTAAGGCAGGCTCAGTGCTTGTTCTTTACCTGATGAAATTGCCAGTTCGCTGTTTGATTAACACACTGTTTTTAAAAGGAATGACTGGCTAATCTGATTGGCCATAATGGAACCAAACCCCCGAAACACCCAAAGCTACTTACTTCAACTTAGTCCAACCCAACATCACCTTCTGTAATGAAATTACGGGAATGGAGTGAGACTCGACCTGTTTCGATACTGTAAGATTTTGCGTTTGCCACTTAAAATTTTTGTGTTCAGTCCTGGCGCATAGAGGGACGAACCCTATTGTTTCATGTGACCCTATGACCTTTTCTTTAATGCCATCACCAGGCCATACTTTACATTTCCAAATATAATCACTGAAACAGTTTTGCAGGGAATCAAGCCATCCTTCTTATAATTGTTAATGGTACACAGAGATGAGCTGCTATTGATGTTAGTCACCCTATGACCTTGGCTGTGGTTCCATCACTAACTAACATTAGTTTGATTTAGTTTTGAGCAGTTAAAAACTAAATTGAACCAATATTTGGTGTTTCTTCACATTGCCTAAAAATTTAGGACACTTTCCTGTTGTGCTACACTTTTATGAGATATTTGGCTTCTTGCTTGTTCCAAGCTTAATGGAAGACTCGCCACTATTCTTCTGCAGACTGTTTTATTTACGTCTATCCCTCCAAGAAATTGCAGACAGCCGTAATGATGTTGACCTTAGGGCTCTTTCAAGACTATTTTATCTGTATCTGACTATTTATTGATAAAAAATATTTTAAATTAGCATTTGGAATTTCAAATATACTTTTTATCTTCAGCAACACCAATGTAGAAAACATAAAGTAAACATCTAAAGGCAGATTTAAATTTTAAAAAATGTCGGGTGCCTAGGATGTTTGTACAGTACTGTATAATTAACATTTAGATGGAATAAATTATGTCCCACAAGAATCTTCTCGGATGTGGGGTCTGTTTTCTGAAATCAATGTCACTAGTATCTTGTTTCCATTGATGCCCTGCCCAAACGGGCTTACAAGACAGTTGATGAATTTCCATGTAACGTTAACGTTACATAGGTGAGAGAGCAAATACAGCGTAAATATACTGTAGAAAAACATCAGTCTCTTTTGAGCAAATGGTGGGCTAAGTATGAAGTTACTGTCAGCTAAATTTTACTTGCGAAGCGATCGCTAAATGTGTCTGATCATGTCTGATTATTTTATGCTCTAGCCAGAAAACGCTTCCAAACATAAGCTAAACCATGCACTTTCATTTTTGAATGTGCACTCAGAGCGTGGGCTTAGACAGCTAAGGAGTTGGCAGCCAAGGCATGCTCTTCTACATCCTGCAAAACCACGCCCATCAGATTGAAATTAAGTTTTTTGCAAGTCCCGTGCAACATGAGGGGGGAGGGGCGACGTGAGAGTCGGAGGAGGAGCTTATTGTTGGGCCAACACATAAATTAAGAAAACAAAAACTAGGCAACTACAGCAGGCTGGCCATGTACTGTATGGTGGAAAGGGACCTGCGAATGATGACTCTCACATTGCAAGTGATCAATTTTACTGGAAAAAAACCCACAAAATATTACTTATTGTAGCTTTACCATATTGATTACTCAAGACTTTAGTCTTCATTTTTATTGACCACGCATAATTCTGGACATGACCGTATCTGTGGGAGCATGACAAGCGCATTTTTCACTGAACTAGAGTTCAACAGATTGGTAGGCTTAGATAGCATTTGTTACTGGTGGCTTGGTTGTGTGATGTCTTTTATGAGAATGAGAAGAGAGTTTTAATGTCTGAATTGAGGTGAAAGAAGGTATTGCATTGTTGTTATCCACATAGTCTGTGCACTTTTAGTTTTAACATTATGCATTTTACATTAAAGTTATTAAGTTATTAATGTTTACATTTGCTGAATTGGACAATGACACCTCTGCTGCAGTATTATTATTAGACTTTTACATCTTTCAGCATATTGCTTGGTAACGTGCGCCAGGGATTCTCAATATGCAGTAATATCAGGTCCGATAGGAATGGTGCTCATGATAATGTATTATTTGCGCCATTGCCATATATTTCAGACACACAGTTGGCATTGCTGAATGAACAGCACTGCTGCTGTACGGTAGGTTGGCCTGGTGGGCGAAGACTAAATCCCTTTCTGACCGAACCGATCAGTCTGATGGCCCACAGTGCCCGAGGTTCTCATTATTAAAATCCATCAAAGACACAGACAGGCATATTAGCTCTGAACCCCCAACCAGCCTTCTCTGCTGCCAAGTCTCACATCAACAGGAAGTGTGATGTGATGGAGACATGGGAGAAGAGAACAGTCTCATGTTCACAGCAGAGCTTTATACATGACGAATGCTTGATTGTATTTCCTTGTGCTGAGAATCTGTATTATTGCTACAACTCCAGAGCATAAAACAACAGTGTCAGTCTCACTGCAATAAGATGAAATGCAGTACCAGACAGCTGGCAGCATTATCACTCCCCAGAGTGTTTAGGCAGCAGTATTGGTCTCTGTATATGGGGCTCCATGCAGCCATAACTCTCTCATTAGTACACAATGCAGCAATACTGTATCTTTTACGGAGCATGATGTGGCAATATTGCTCTTTCTATTCAATGGCAGCAAAATCTGATGTCATGTGTTACTACTGCAATACTATGCAGTGATACGAGAGACTGAAAGTCGAGGCACAGTAACCTTTTGCTAAAGATGTCATGCCTTACTGCTTTATATTTTGCAATTTGGCTGTGTTTTTAAAACATATCAGGTCTTAAGTTTCAATACCTTAAAGGATTTGTGTTTGCTTTCTCGCCCTTTTCTGAACTTGATTTTGCTTATCTTAGGATTTTCTACGTGTCTCACGATTCTCAAGACCTGAAAATCTTCAGCTACATCGCCCGAGACAAATCAAGCAGCTCCTTCAGATGCAACGTATTCAAATCCAAGAAGAAGGTACTGCTCCTGACCCATCGCTCACAGAGCCTTCCTTCCTTCCCGTGGGGTCCCATGCCTTATTCTATCTCTCTGTCCGTCCCGCCCAGACCCAGGCCATGCGCATCGTTCGTACCGTGGGTCAGGCATTCGAGGTGTGTCACAAAATCAGCCTGCAGCACGTTCAGCAGAGTGCCGACGGGGAGAGTGACAAGTCCGCAGAGGAGCAGTCTGCTGACGGTGAGAGTGAGAGCGCAGTACACTTCTCAGCTCGGTCTCATTGGTATTCTAGCCCAGGGTCTGCCATACGAGGGGCAGTGGAGGGTTGCAGTATTTAAAGACTGTTTTCTGCCTGTGATATACTGTGTCTGCATGCTTGTTTTACAACACAACTGCATTGCAGCCTCCGGTGGGTTTTTGGATACTGATGCTCAGCATTGATTTCACTGCGAAAACCAAAAAGGACGTCTGTGACTTTGGTCAAAATTCTATTAAAAATTATTTTTTATAGATAAGCCAAAAATATTGCTATATGTGTTTAGTTTTTTTTTTTTTTTTTTTTTTTTGACTCACTGCAAGTTTTATAAGGCAAGCAGCCTTTTAAGCACTGTAAATGGAAACAGTATTTTCTAATTGAGGTCAAAATAATGATTTTATGTCTCGTTACTGGACACTTATGAAGCACTTAGGCTATTTTTGCATTATACCAAACATGGAGTTGGGGACCTTCGCCTGTGGGTGATTACTGTAGTTGATCGTGAGATGGATAAGGTTCGGGAATGATTATAATGCGCAGTGATATCAGTCTTACAGGAACGGTGCGGAGCTGAAGTGTTTGCTGGAATGATCTTGAAAATGACTCATAGTATTTTATCTGAAAACCGGGATGTTTGCATTTTGAAGGGCTCCAGCTTGCGGGGGCGGAGCAGGACGGCGGGGACGGCACAGTGGTGGAGTCTCAGGCGGGGCCGCTGTGTGATCAGGAGGTCGGCGAGATTCTACAGAGCTTGGCAGAGCTGAATGTGGTCAAGCCCGGACAAAATCTCAAGGACAACGCCTTCCAAGTAAGGCCCAGTGGCTGTCACCTGCGTGATACTGGCTTATCTGAAACCTAATGTTAAACATAGTAAAGGGATGCTAGCACTCTGTGCAAAATGCTACAGTTTACCCAGAGACTTCCATTGGTAGAATGATTGTGAAAAAGGTCTCAACAATATTCTTAGGCCTTACAATATTGTTCACCTGAGTGGTTTCAATTTCTAATGGCACTTGCAAACATTTACACTGATCCCAGGTTTTTACTCAGATGCATTCATTTAAAAAGCCAGCGCAAAGTTTTTGAGCGTCAGTCCCGACAACAGAATTGTTATATTTGCTGTTGTTCATAAAGGTCCTTTCAAGCAAAGATTAAATCTATTTCTAAGTGATGTTTTCTTTGTTGCAAATGGTGGCACCTCTAAGAACATTTGGCAAAAGTGAAACATTTCTCTAAACATCTGGCAGTTTTTGAAGCTGGAGCTGATACTTTTTAGTTGGCTGTTTTTTGCTGTTTTTTCCTTTAATCTCCTTCAGCCCCAGGGCAGCTTTGGGCAGTCTTAGCCGCACAGTTTTGTCCCCAAGGTGCTTCACTGTTTTAGCTGCTTGCTCGAGCTCAGCCATTTAACTCTGCCGCACAACTGGAGCAAAGGCAATTTGTTTTGCTTCTGCCTGCTCTAGTCTGGAGGGTACCCTTGAAAATTGCCGCTCCCCTAGCCTACCGTAATGAGAAAATTCAATTAAAATGACGGGCATCACGGAAGGACAGCATGTGCTGTCTGCTCTCGGGGCAGGACTGTGCGTGCTTGTTCTTCATGTTCTGATGAGATGCCGTGTCAACCTGTGGCTGGAGGAATACTCCTCGAGACAAAACACCAGAAGACCAGCATCCAGAACAGATGATGAGGACTGGGGGGAGAACATAGCAGAAGTTACTTAACATGGCATCAGACAGCTGCCAGATGTTGACATTTGGCCAGCTGTGGTTTTAACCCAGAGCTGTGATGCATTTGTGCCTGTGTAAGAGCAATGTCTGATGGGTGTAGTGAGGAACTTGGAGTGGATAGCCTGTGCAGCACTGGGCCTCAGATTTAACCGTATCTGTTCTCATCACAGAGGTGCCCATTTGCTTCCTGTCGCCTGCCGCTGCATTAATTAACACACTAAATAGCACGAGTCTCACAGGAGCCTCCCCCAGCCCTGTAATTATGAGCTGCCACTGATGAAGATTTTACTGTCACAACAGTATGGAGAAATGACTTCTGCACGGAGTGCAGGACAAAGTAAATAATTATCATCAAAATTGTTGCTTTTGAGCTGATTAATTGAAAATTTTAATGGGAGGGTGTATTATCATTATAATGCAAAAAACATAATTGCCATGTCAAGTGCAGTGCTTTTCAGTATGCTAATATTGCTAGCTTCAGTTGTTTAGATTCATTTTAAACACTTCATTGCCTTCTAGTGGTCAAATACAGTAAGTACAGGCACTGTACAAAGGCATGTAACTAAATATTTTGGTATTAATGTAGATTGAAAATGTATGCCTAGATTTTTTTTAGCTCTTACTTTAGAACAAATAATTGTTTTGAAATCGGCACCTGGATGTCCTTTCATATAATGGCAGGTAAAGCGACATACATGAGATAATAGTAATAATAAGAATAATAATCATATTCATTATTATTTTAATAATATTACATTGCATTACATTACATTGTCCAGCTATAATTTTTATGCATTTATGGAGTGGATCAGTAGACCTGAAAAAGCAATGCGATTATGTCTAATTGGGATGCATTTGAAATAGCCGAAGAAAATGGGTGATCTGTGATCGGTTTGGAATACGAGCACATTCACATTTTCTTGTATTTTGTCATGCTTCAGTACAAAGATGACAAGCAGCCAGCCCCTAAATGCAGAAAAAAACTCAAAACACCTGTGGCCTCAGGAGCTTGTTATTCCTGAGGTATAGTACATTTAAACGTGGTTTTAACAGACATAGATTAAATCCCAGAAAATGATTTCAGTTTTTAATTAATGACAGCTGCAATACAATATCAAATCGTGTTCAGATCTGAGTTTGAAAGGGTGATGGCCTTTTGGGTTAAGGGATGGTTGCGAGTGGGATGAGTACATCTGCCGTCAGAGTTACCTTGTTTGAACTCACGGCCACTGAGGCTTTGAGTTAAATCAAAGCCCTTGCAATTCCGCACTGCTGGTAGCTGTCAAGGGTTTCACTGAAAAGACAGGCGACTTATATTGGCTGCTGATGTCTCTCATTAGTTGGTTGTTGAAAGCATCTGTGAAATAACACATTTTAAGATAATGCTACTGCTTCCCCAAAGAACCATCTGGTTTGGCATTTCAAGGAGGTACAGGTACTATATGTGCCAATGTTGTTCATCTCTAAAGTGGCTTCCCCATGCAGATGACCCTGCAGCTGCGGAACTGTGAATTAATTCATAGAAATTTATTTGGCAATTTATCCTAGCAGCTGCTACAGGTCTGTAGCCCTGAGCTGAGGTGGTGTTAATTTAGAGACATCAAAATACAGGCTTCTTACTCAACCCCATAAATGGGGTAAATGCCACTGTTGTATTCAAACCTGTGGAACTACTGCTGAATTAGAGGGATATGTGAATTGAATGATGTACAAGATCTGTATATCTTCCATTTAATGTAATGCTGTGGCCATAAAAATGTGGAGTCCTGGGTTTGATTCTTTCAGTACAAGTGTTTTGTAGCTTAAGTGAAGTGCTGCAACCAGCAGATACTGAATAGTACTGTATGTGACATCGTCCCACAGTATGAAAATATTGCTTCCTCTGACTTTGAACCAACTTTGGAGAAAGCTTAAGTGAAAAGTTTGAGTTTAAGACAGGTGTCCAATCTTATCCGCGAAGGGCCAGTGTGGGTGCAGGTCTTTGTTACAGCCCAAGGCTACAGCACCTCATTCAACTGATTAAGAGATCATGAGGTTCAATCAAGACCATTAGAAGCAGTCATATTCGTGTTGGGCTGTCACAAAAACCAGAAACCACACTGGCCCTTTATGGATGAGATTGGACACCCCTGGCTCAAGGGGTTAATATCTAGGGCCCTAATTTGATTACCTAAACGCAGGCAGTAAATACTAGTGATAATGGCACTGCAAATCAAAACTTGGCGTGCTTAAGGGTGCTTTCACACTAGGGTCTGGGCTCGGATCAGAGTACACTTGACCCCAAAATCCTGTTCATTTGGTAAGTGTGAACACAAGCATACTGTTCACGGGCAAGGTACGCAAGTCCGCTTGGAAGAGGTGCTCTCGAGCAAAGTTCATCTGCACTCTTACCAAATGTGAAAGCAACCGTACTTGAGCATGGAAGTTGACTGTTACGTGACGTTCTAACTATTCGGCTCTTTTGTTAAACAAACACTGCGGGGAAAGGATCTCTCTGGTCAAACGAAGAAATTTAATGCTTGCTCGAAATTTGGGCAGTTGAAAACATACAATCGCAACTGAATACTACATACAAAAACTTGGAGATTTATGGAATTATTTGCGAGAAGTTACATCTGCGTGGTTATCACAGAACAATAGAACAGTGCCGCGGCTGCGATATTTCAAGGTGCGAGACGCAGTGCGAAAGTCTGGCAGCTCAAGTTATGAGAAAGATAAATTTTTGTGGTATGAAGTAGTGGACAGCATAATCGGCCAACACACAAGGGTTTGCTTCTCCTTTCTGTATATTTCCCTATTTGAAACCAACCAGGTGCATACTGGAACTTGCTGTATTGGAATTTTGACATGTGTAAGTGTACTCCAGTACGGTACAACATTGCTAGTGTGAAAGCTGACCAGTGGGGGGAGAGGGGAGGGGGGACAATCGTTTTGTGGCATGGTACGGAACAATCGTACCTAATGTAAAGGCCCCCAAGTTAATTTTGTGTCAGGAGGCATAACTGTGACGCTGTGGTCAAAAAGGTTGGTCTAAGATGAGTTAATTACCCAAGTGTGTGGTCAAGGTTTGGTTCCATTAAGGCTAATCTGATTAGCTGCTGTCGTTCCCTTTAAAATCAGTGCATTAACGCAGTAGTAAAATGGCAGTTCCGTCAGGTGAAGAACAAGCACTTTGCTTGCGTGACTGCCACCACCTTTGGTCCCCTGAGAACTGTTGTCCAATGTAGTCGGTGGTTAAATGGTGTGAAGTGAAGAGGAAAGCAAAAACTAATGTCAAGCAGGCGAAAGACCAGATACACTGGAGGGGGGGAGTGAGCCTCTCACGCCAACAGAGGACATTCAGCAGCTGTACCCTCCCCACGCAGATCGTGGAGGAGTTGGGGGGATAGAAGTCGATTCACAGTAATATGTTTTGTATGAAAAGATGTGGGCCATTTAAAGCATGCACAAGATTTCACTTATGGCATTAAAACAAAGACGAGACTGAGGTATTAGTATTTCCCCCCATGCAAGGAAAATATTCAGGTGTTAAAAATAAATACCCCTTCACCCTCCTCCTCCCATTGGACTCTACCACCATTTTGTAGGCATTATTTATAGAGTACATATCAAAAGTGAAATTTATAAATGGAAGGAAAACAGTGAGAAAAATATGAACAGCTCCATTGGCTGGGATTCAGTCCCATGAAACTACTATGGAGGGGACAGCGTTTGCATTAAAAGGCAGTCTGGGTGAGTCAAAAATGAGGATAGTGTAGAAAATTTGCATACTGCAAGCTTTTTGTATTGACACACCTCCAATGTGCTGTTCAACCCATTTTGACCCAAATGGATTTATAATACAGCCTGAAACTACTAAACTGGGTGAAGGCAATAAATATGCCGTTTGCTACGGACAAAATTGTGCATAATGATGCCGCTTCATCTGTTTTAGCTTTCAAAGGCACAAAAATAGAGCCCCTTGACTGTTTTGTATCCTTGGACATCAGTTTCTATGTTGTTAACCCTATTAATTATGAATAAAAATTAACTGAATTAATCTAATAGACTTTTTGTTGGGATATATAAACTCTTACTCCAGTTTCTGAATTTTGCTCCCTCATAAAATAACGCTGCCCTCATTTTTTTTGTAGATGCAAAGCTTTCCATTAATTTGTTGATGCAGTATAGCTTGTACTACATACATTAATTTCAGAGGAGAACTTAATCTCATAGTTGCCATCACCATTAACATTGCTGTAGCTAATTATAAACAGTTATGCTAAAAATCTAAGTTTGCAATGGAGATCCTTTTTCCGGGTACCTTGCGCAGAGATAGCATCTTTCTTGTAAGATCTTTTTTTATTGTTCCATCTAGTCATTTTCAGGTGCGTTGCAAATTTTATTTTGAGAGTTATTTGAAGTTCTAGTAGTTAACAACAGAAACATTCCAGCTTTACCTCAGCGTGAAATTATTTTGAATTGAAAAATTGACTGTTTGCCATACAAGGCACTTATTGGTGGAAAAAAACTGTGTTCATTCATATTAGTGTTGTCACGATTGAAAACTTTTGTCCTCGATATGATACCATATTAAGCATCACAATACTGTTTCTGAGAATATACCTTGCTTAGAAATACTCTGTTAATTTTTAGCTGATTATGGAAAATGGATTCTGGCAAAATTGTAAATTGAAATTAAAATGCGCTTGTTATCAGATGCTACGTTCACATTATGAGGCTGAAGTGACTCAAATTTGATTTTTTTCCCCTTTCTGTGACACAGATCAGATGTTTCCAGAGCTATATTAACACAGACATGCTATCTTATATCCAATCTTCAAATCAGAATTGGGCCACTTTGATATGTTGTCCTAGATGGGATACAAATCTGATATGTGGCCATGTGCCATGAATGAGAACGGTCAGATCAGAATCCATTTGAGCATTGTTAAAAACCTATAAAGCTAGCCATAATCGCCTTCTCAACCTCATCAGGTACAGCTGACAAACTGTTTGCCATCCTCCAGGAGAAAATCCAATCCATACATTCACTATGAGCGCGCCTGTTCTATCGGTTTGAATCAGGTTTTAATACCATACGTGCTCTGGCAAATATGACTTTTTCGGTGTTGATGACACAGATGACTTGTGCCAAAACGCATCAATGCGCGCATGCTTGCCATTTCATAAGGCCGATGCAATCACGTTACAGATAGATACAGGCCACTTGAATGTTAACGGTCAAGATTGGCAAATCTGATCCGGGCAAAAAATCGGAATTGATTAATGAGGCTTGTAATGTGAATGTGAAGTGGTCTCGTCAGTTACAATTTTCCGCTTTTATGCAATAAAAAACACTTGCAACATAGCACAATGTCAATGCATAAGTCTTCATGGCATGCACAGCGATTTATGACGTAATGAGGCTTGAAAGTATGAGTAATCCTTGCACACATAATTATTGCAATTATGGATCAACAACCAGCATAGACAGGAGGTTCCCCTCCCAACATTGAGAACGACTGTTCTATGAGAACAGGCCCACGTCCTCCGCAAAAGATCAAATAGTCCCGGTACTAGAAAATTCTGCAATCATACAGTTCCTCAGAAATTTCTACTGCTGTACTTTTTCAGTACCGGTATCCCTTGGGACCCTAATTTATGCATCAGTTTTTCTCTCAGTGATCTCTTTTAGTTCTTTGAATTATCTCGCCATTGGGGCCTGCTCCCATGTATTGCCAATTCTTTATTATTTATCTCTCCCATAATGGCTTGAATCTTCGTGGAAATTAGATGTGCTTTGGACATGTTTCCTAGCATTGTCTCTGGTAACGCTTTCAACTAAGAAACTGGAGTATCAGCACTAGCTTTATAATTGTGATGAAAAGCTCCTTCCATATTTGAGTCCATATAGTCCTTCCTTCATTGTTCTTCTTTTCTTTGTACCTTGAACTATTTGCATTTCAAAGTGCCAACCAAAGGCCTTGTCAGCTGTAGTGCCTAACACATTGTTTTAAGACAGCAAAAACAAACCGTTTCTTTCTGAGGTGTTGCGAGGAGAAATTCCCTGAAGAGAAACTGCGGCCTTCTTAGAATGCCGCTCAATTCAGCCATGTCCGTTTCCACCTGAAATCAACAAAATGGCTCCAACAGACATCATTTGCCACCACAACCACCTCCTTCACTCTGTTCTCCCCCAAGTATTCCCAGCTAATGAGGCTCATTTCATTGAGTTGCCATGTTTAAACAGCCCCCCACATCTTATCAGAGTGGAGCAGCTGGGAGAGTACATACATTCTCTTCCCTGTGCCTCTGGCACAGAGCCTTTGATAAGAACGTGTATCTACACTCTTGGAAAGAGAAGACAGGAGCTTCAAAGCCTTTGTGATGCCAGCGGCTTGGAGCTGGTCCGTCTTGTTTTTGTGCTGTGTGACTTAGACACTGAATGAGCATGCTGAGTCAACTTAGGGATTTGCCATTACGTTACCGCCCATTATTCAGAAACTCCCCAGCCTTGCTCACGTCTGCTCATGTTGATGTAGTCTGCTTAAACACCCTTCCATTTTGTGGCTTGGTCAGTGGTTTAGTACTCAAGTGCCGGTGCTAACATTAGGTGGCCATCTTGTGTTCTGCGCCTATTATTTTTTTCCACAAAAAATAGCCACATAGAATATGTAGGGACAGTCAGTCTGCATGTGTTCTAATTCAAATAATGGCAAAATAAAGTCTCAAATGTGTTGATGTGGGTTATTTTTGTCCATGTGCTTTTATATTTAAAAAAATCCATATGGATTGGCTGTGGTAATATACCCTGAAATAGACTCCCTCATTTGTGTCTGTACTGGGAAAACTTCTACTTACAGAAAATCACAGTCTGTTCTAGAACATTGGCTGCATTGAACATTTGCCATCACATTGAAGACTGAGTATCTTGCTGTGAATTTCTTATTCATCGTTCATATGTCACAACAGTATTTATTTTGCTGCTTGATTTTGAAGTTTCTTATTACATTTCTAATAATATTACCTCAGCTAAGCAGTTGAGTGAAAAGGGAAAGACCCTTTGAGAGAAGAGTCCAGAAATACATGAGGCAGGAAAACTGAGAGTGATGGAAAAATACATTGCATGCCCAAAAGTTTGTGGATTTTATCTGATGGTGGACATGTAGTGTAGTGTAGTACCTTTGATGAAAATAAAGACGAAAATCTGCAATAAAAAAAATCTGTATATACACACACACACACACACACACACACACACACACACACACACACACACACACTGTGGGCTCAAAAATTGCTGGCACCGCTGATTGGGAATTCATAAACAATTCCAAAAAAAGCATAGACAACACAATTCAAGTGAAACTGAATACCAACATATGTGAAATGCTTTACTTTATTAATGTTTCGATTGAAACAGCCAGATCATTAAAATCATTTAATACAAAATAAATTTCTGCAAAATCAAGGTTTCATAATGATTGGCAGCCTTCATTTATTACTTTGTGCAGCCCTCTCTGGTAAGGATAAGTCTTTTCCATAAATTTTTGACAGGCTTAAGGCACACATTTGGGGGGATTTTGGACCATTCCTCTATGCAGATCCTTTCAAAATCCCTCACAGTCTTGGGTTTGCGTTTATCAACTGCCCTCTTCAACTCAGCCCACAGGTTTTCAATTGGATTGAGGTCAGGCGACTGAGATGGCCATTGCAGAACATAGATTTTCTTGTCACGGAACCATTTCTGTGTGGAAATTGAGATATGCTTTGGGTCATTGTCTGGTTGGAAAGTCTACGTACAGCCAAGTCCCAGCCTTCCGGCATAGGCAACCAGATTGTCAGCCAAAATGTCCTGATACTTGGTGGAATTCATTATGCCATTAATGGACCTCTGAATTAAAACGGCCCCAAAGCATGACTGACCCACCATCATATTTCACCACGAGTATGAGGTGCTTCTTCTTGTATGCATTTCTGTTTCAATGCCAAACATGCCGATGCTGTATCTGACCGAAACGTGCAATTTTGGTCTCATCTGACCGAAGCACCTTGTTCCAGTCATAAGTGAAATGATTTTTTTGCAAACTCCAAGTGCTAGCTTCTGTATCTTCTGGTCAGAAAAGGCTTTGTTCTAACAACCCTTTCAAAGAGCCTGCAGTTATGGAGGTACAACCAAGATGTCTTCAAAATTGATTTTTAATTAAATCACTGAATGCTTTTGGTTGGTTCCATTGGAACATTAATATCTCACAGTATTTCTCACATGTTGTTATTTAGAGTTTCTCCACAAATATATTTTTCAGAATTTCCTGAAGTATTGTTTGTGGATTGCCAGTCAGGTGTCCCAATAATTTTGGAGCCCACTGTATGTATATTTTTTAAATTAAATGGGTGTTAATGTTATTGGTTTAATTGTATGAAACTTTTTGGAGGGATTGCGCAAAAAAGACCTTACTGAGCATGAGAAACATTACTGTGCATTCTTTTTGTCCTGATTTAGACCTGAGTGGGTTGAAACATGTTGATGTTTATTTTAATCTCTTTTTAGCCTGCGTTAATAAAGGCTTTTTAGCATACTTTTCTCTCCAGACCGTCATTTTTGAGTGCCTGGACATGGACACCCTTGGGGTTTGTTTTAAACCTTTCTGTGCGTCTGGGTTTGCGGAACATCATTGGAACTATGGGCTCTAATTTCTTGGCGCAGCTCAGGGTGGCGCAACGTGGCGCAGCCCGTGCAGTGGTAATTTCGTCTGGTGCAGCCCGCGCAGTGGTAATTTCTTGCGATGCAAAACTGTGTGCAGCCGCATTGGCAATTTGGTAGACGGACGTGCGCCGAGATGGGTGTGGCGGCGTAGTAGGGGGAGGTGTCACATATTCATCATAACGCAGTGACAATTTCGTGGATAAAGGCTCCGCAGAAAGTGCGCAGAGAGCTCACCAGCTCCAACCTGGTTTACTTTGTGTACAGTGGTAATTTGGCTGACCTGGCGCACAGCGCGCACACGTCACCGAAACCTCAGAGGCAGGTTTCCAGAATGTCAGGCACATTTCAATGCAATAAGTAATTACAGCAGCCACTATTTAATGTAAATATCTGAATCTGAATGTTGACCAGACGAAGATCCAAGTCGGATCGAAACGTTGTCCTTTTTTAATCAATAAAGTTTTCTTTGGTGGCTTGGAGTAAGTGTGCAGGCGTCTCCTCCTTTCTTCATTGACGCGTTTTATTTGATAGCCTTGCACCTATACGCGATGTGCGTGTAACTAATTCTTTGTACCAAACTATCTGAATCAGGACATAAATTATAATATCTATATCGATTGTCCTGATGTCAGATCAAAGGCGGTTGGCACGCGTAATGGAAACTCGACCTGGCTTAATCAACACAGCTGAATCTGTGACGCAAACTAACGACTTCACGTCTTTCTCAGCCAACCACAAACTGCCTCGGCATCAGTGTATATACATAGGGTGTATCAGAAAAAATGATACTCTTGGAAAAATCATCATAAAATTAACATAGATAATAGTTCTGTAAATGTGGGCGTAAACCTTGGTTGAGGGGGTCATTCTGCTTCGAATGAAACCAGTATCTTGGTTTACGCTTCATGCTCCAGTGAGCACGGACGCTTTGAATTTTGCAAAATTCAAGTCTTTTGCGCACGGGAATGCGAGGGTTAAAATTGGATTCGTCACATTAAATTAAAAGTTTAGACAGGGTTTTACCAGTATGCCAAGGCGTTTTTTGAATAATTAACCCTTTCACCCCCTAACCTCGGCACAAAATGATCTCTTTTATGAGTGGATCGTAACCAAAGGGTTAACACATGCAATTGAAGTGGCCGTGAACAAGTGAATCAAGCTAACAAGCATCATTCAGTGGGTATGTCATTTAATTATTCCATAATCACATCATGTCTTGTCAGTTTCTTCCTTTCATCACACAGCCAATGATCACAAATGCGTTTTGTTATGCAGGCAATTTAATTCATGGACATAAAATCGGTGAGCACCTGTGCATTGGCCCCACTTTTTGCCTTGTAACTGTGTGGTGTAAAATGGTCAGACCACAGTTCACAGCTCAGCAGAGGTCTTTTTCTGGTAACGGAATACCTCCAAACGAAAAAGTGTTCACACTGTCCTTCAGCGGTTCCAACATCAATTTCCACATGTAAGGGTTCCGAGCCGTCTCACTGTCTTCAGGAATGTCAACAAGTACCATGCCTCTTGCACCAGCCACAATCTCAACAAAGGGAGGTCAGGCCGACGCAAGACCCTACGTACACCAGTCAACATCGAAGCAGTCAGGACCCTCCTCGAAGACCAACATGCTGGAGAAAGGAGGGCGCAAACCGTCAGCTGCCGACGGAATGGTCTTGGCCTGTCGTCATCCACCTTCAATCGTATCACACGTCTTGACCTGATTCAGTTACATTTGGTAACCCCTTGGCGACGATCCAGTCCTCTCATAAGAGATAATTTAATGTCGAGCTTAGGGGGTGAAAGGGTTAATTATTTAAATAAAGCCTTGGCATACTGGTAAAACCTGTCTAAACTTTTAATTTAATGTGACGAATCCAATTTTAACCCTCGCATTCCCGTGCGCAAAAGACTTGAATTTTGCAAAATTCAAAGCGTCCTTGCTCACTGGAGCATGAAGCGTAAACCAAGATACTGGTTTCATTCGAAGCAGAATGACCCCCTCAACCAAGGTTTACGCCCACATTTACAGAACTATTATCTATGTTAATTTCATGATGATTTTTCCGAGAGTATCATTTTTTCTGATACACCCTGCTTGCGTTCTATGCTCAGTAAAGCCGCTTGCACACTGGACGCCAAACAAATTTTTCGCACGACTGATTTCGCACGACAGTAATCTGTCATGCGAAAAATTTGTTTCACGTCCAGTGTGCAAGCGGCTTAATACTACTATTATTGTCACTTAGGTTTTATCGTTTTTAGTGGGGGAAAGGAATACAGCCTGATTGCTATGATCTCGTATGGGGTTAAGATCACATATTGAAAATAAATGTGAAACGTATCTTGCATTGTTGTCCATGCATGTTAATCCCAAAATTTTAAGCAGCAACAGGGTGTAATAATAGGAACACGCTATCCATCGTTTCTCTTCCCAATGATGCAGGCAGAAGAAATAAATGAGCAACCGTCAGATTTCATTCCAACTTCATAAGTTTGAATGATCTGACGAGTTTCGCTTTTGAAATTCCATTCAAGTTCGCTAATGGTAATAATTCGCGAATGCCCTAGCTAGCCAGCTAACTCATATTCGTAATGCTTAATATAGACGTAAGCGGTGCAGAAAACATGCCTGAAGCAGCAAAGTAAAATGCAACATTAACGCATCTTGCGGATATAGGACAGAAGCTTCTTTATTCCAACATCTTAAAGGTGAGGAGAGGAGCTCATTTGATTGGTGAAGATTTGACTTGGCCGTGTTAAACCCACTCAGGCCTTCTCTCCTCCCTCTTTGCCACTTGCGCCAGCAGGAGGGACAGAGGCGGGACAGAGGAGTACTTGCGCCGGGCAAGAAATTGCAAAATACGCCTGGATACACCCCGTCGCCGCGCCTGGGCCTGGTCAACGAATTTAGAGCCATATGACTGTAAGAGTGCTGTAGTTAGATCATGAGACCAAAAATATAATTTGCCAACACACACCAACGGCTTGTTTTTTGGAATAAGAGGAAAGCAATAGGAAAGACTTCATGTTTCTAGTCAAATATCGAGGTCGTTCATTAATGTGTTGGGTTGCTGCCTGTGCTTCACGGCCATTAGTAAAGTCAGTGGCAAAATGAATTTCACCAACAACTTGGAAACGTAATGGAAAATATGATTGTCTCTGCTTGGAGATAGAGACTTGGAAACTGGTCTAAACAGGACAATGATCAATAACATACATAAACATTCACTGAGGAACGTACAAACTATAAGTGGAAAGAACATCCATGTTCTGTGATTACAATCTGTTTCTGGAATTGCATTTTCATCAAAAATCCTGTGGTCTCAACTGGAGAGGGCCGTTTGAGTACAAATTTATAAAGATGTTGTTGAAAATCTCAGCATGGAGGAATGGTCAAAAATCTTGCTGAACATAGTGTCTTATTTTATTTCAAATTTTAGGAACAGTCTCACGGCTGTCGTCATTGTCGGGGTTGTTTTCATAAAGGGAGCTTTTCATGAGGGGTGTTAATAAATCTGTGCCTGTTTGTATCTAAGTGTTATAGCATCCAGTGACATTCCTGATGAGTGTCTTGTAGCCTGTATGCGCAGGGTGAGATCCTAACATGGCTTACTGACAACTGTGGAGAGGAACTTATCTGACCTGCTGAGAGCCTTGTCCTCAACCCCATCAAACGCTCTTTGGGATCTGTTGGAAACCTGACTTTGGAGCCTTGCCTAATCACCAAATATCACTTCCTAAATGAACTCATTCTGGGCCGGACCAAGATTTCGCCTGTGAAATGTGTCATGAAATGTTAGACGGGCTGATCTCTACATTCGTGTTGCCATGGAATGTGCCAAGAAAAGGATAGAGAAGACAAAAGAGTTTTGAAAGGAGGCAGACAGAGAGATAGTGGGAGAGAGCGAGCAAGAGAGGGACAGCCTCTCATTAAATGTGCCACCAGCTGCTATCATCTTCACCCTTACTCTCATAAGCAGCTCATAAGCTCGTTATAGGCACACTCCTATTCGCTCTTTCTGTGCTTCCTGCTACTCCTTACTCCTCCCACCCCTCACCTCCCCCTCACTCTCTTTACAGGATGTGGAGAAGTGCTCTCTGTACACGGTGTCGCGCAGCTCCCAGTCTCCGGTCAGCCCCTGCTCCCCCGCGCTCACGCCACTGGCCGCCCAGCACCAGCTGCAGCTGCTCCAACACCAGCTGCTCCAGCAGCAGCAGCAGACACAGGTCGCAGTGGCGCAGGTAAGTCGCGCGCTCGCCGGTCGTGGGTCATGAGCTGCCCATGCAGGTAACTGATGCTAGCGAAGAAGAGTGACTCAGCTTTCTGCTGGGTCAGTAGCATGCCCACTCGCTCTCATCTTCAGAAATTTTTCCAGTCTGTACTCACTTCCTTTATTGTGTTTCCTCAGCTGTTGTGAAACAGGTAGTGGTGACATTATTGTGGCTGAAACGCTATCCTACTGACTTACAGTATATCCTGCTCTAACTCTGTGGCCAATAATGTGTATCTGAGCCACACTCACTGGCACTGCAAATTCAGTTGGCTCTCAATATTAATCTTAACAACCAGGACATACTCCTGCAGTAGCATGACTACAGATTTGACTGGAAGCCACTACAGGCAGAACTTGTGGTTTTCTGTGCAAGCTTCCCATTTGTCTGGCAGCATGAACAGATATGTCAAATATAAATGGCAGCGTTTAGTTGCAGCTGCGCCGAGTGGCATCAATCAGTAAAATACTGTTGCTTTAGAACGACTTGTAGTGCGTTCATGTACATTCTGGTCTATCTTTGTGTGGTCCTGACTCCTGTGTATAAGCAAGGGAATGTGTTTTTCCATTCCTTAACTGAAAAATAACAACAAACTGGGAAAAAATAATTACATAATATTGTAAACTTTGCTTTTAGAAATGGCATGTGACGAAAAAAAAATGGATCTGGTGAACCAAATGCATTATGGGTAGTAGTCACAGAAAGGGCATAAGTGCCCAACGGTCTTAGAAAAGCTCATAGAATATTTTTCTTTGCAAGAAGGCAGCTTTCAAAATGAACAGGTATTGTTGAAAGAAGCAGTGAACTTTCCCGGTTTGAACATCTCTTGTCTTTGCACAATTATCAGTTAAATATGGAATTTAAATGATTTGCAAATTCGCTTCATTCTGATTTTATTTTCATTTTACGCAGCATCCCAACTTCTGTGGAAACGGGGTTGTGAATTCCGATATATAAGACTTTGTCTAAGATTCGGCGTCATCTTTTGGGGCTGATGGTTAAGCAGGGAACAGAGGGAAAGTGCCTTTAAAAAGCCTTTATAGCAGTGACTTGCTGTGCTGAGACACTGAAAGAACACAGAGGAGCCTCCCCATGGGGCTGAAATGTGTTGGATATCTTTGTTTTGTGTTCTTTTAAAATGGCTGCTGTTTCACGGCGTAGAGGTGGGCGGAGTGTTAGAGTTGCTGAATGCTAATGCATGGCACAGCTGTCAGGCACTTAAATTGTTGTGCCTCAAGGGTAATTTATGTATAAAAGTTGTACACAATTTATCAGTTTGCTTAAATGGATATTGATGTCTGCTCAGTGCAATCATCGAGGCCTAATTTTAATTAGAAGTTTTTTTCTGTTTTTCTCCCAGGCACACAAATGCTCATGTACTCATGCATTGCATTTTTTTTCAATTCTCCGCTCAATGTATCTGCTAGCATAGCGTCAAACCAACAGACATACTTCTTATGTACTCAAGGAGTAGTACACCTTGCACTGTACACCTACATTCCATAATATTAACCTTTTGATAAGGTTATTTTGGCCTGGCAAATGTTTTACAACCAGAAAATCAGGGAAAGTTGGGATGGCATGTAAAATTAAGATTTAGACTGAAAGACTGATAGCAGTGACCATTTTCCATGTGGTGGTCCATCGCAGGTGCCTCTGAACCCAGAGAAGTCGATGGTGCTTCTGGACACTGTTGACAAAAGACTTTCTTTTTTGTGGATGTATCTAGATGTTGTAGTTCCTGACAAAGTTTTGCCGCAGCAATTCTAAGCCCATGCAGTTATATTACTTCTAGGTAAATGACAGTTCGTTATGCAGTGCCGTCTGAGTGATGAGAGATCACAGGGATTCAGCTTAGGCGTTTGCCCTTGCCCTTTATGCACAGACAGTCTTCCGGACTCCTTGAATCTTTAAATTGTGTTATGCACCATAGTGGGTGAAATATTCTAATATCCTCCTACCTCGCTTTGAGCAACATTTTATTTAAACCATGCAATGATTGGCTCAGGCATTTGTGTGTAAATTGGTAATCTTCAGCCCATCTTTGCACCTGCCGGCATAGGCCTTTCCTGGGTGCTACTTTTGTACCAAATTATAATTACAGTCACCGCCTGACTTCAGCTGTTTCAACTAACCTCATTATTCAAATTTTTCTACCTTATTGATAGTCCTAAATTGCTCCCATCCTTACCATTTGTGGAGTGTGTTGCAGGCCTGAATAGGAGGAATGAATGTAAGGGCTGTTGGGAAATTAGCTGAAAAAAATGAACATAAACAGTCTTAGCCATTTGTTAGCCCCCCCCGCAAGCTACCAGATCGGCTTCAACACGCCTTGGTTTAAAGCTTGCAAGTGTAAAAATTTACTGGATGAATGGGTACCTTTCTTGCCAGAGATATTCCTTCATTTGGTGTTTCAGTAATGATGACAGAGAGTGCTGTCTTACATGTTGTTCTGAAATGTCCCATATGAGCTCACCTGGTTTGTGATCTGGTGACTGTGAAGGTGGTCGCATTTTCATAATTCAAAACCCTTCAGTGACCCCTTGTACCCTGTGGGGCTTGGAGCCATAGCCATCCTGGAAGAGTCCACTCCCGTCATGGTAAAAATGCTTAAACACAGGATATAATGGTAATCAAACAGAATAACTCCGCATTGATTAGCCGTGACCCTTCTACCTATAAGAGGACAAGAGGACCCAAACCATGACTGGAAAATGAACATAAGCATTTGCATTTATTATGTTTTTTCTCACATTTATTTAGGTTTTTCCTTTAATTTGTCCCCCATCTGTGTAATTACAAATAAAATTACGTTAATCAGACAAAACATTAAATATCTTGCCTTTATACCGTCTGCTATGAAATACTAGCCAAAATAAGTTAAACAAGTGGTGCCTGGCACAAGAAACCCGCCCCTCACACATACTTTGACCTACTTTTCCTAAATTCAGTAGGCATCTATTCGCGGTCAGTGGCAATCCTAAACCCAATTTGGGGTGAATCTGGACATTAGTTTTGCTGCTAAAGTGTTAACAAAGAAACAAACAACCACACAAACAAACCGAACCAAAAACAATACCCCTTGCCCTCCCTCTTCGGGCGGGGCAGGGTAAAAATCACTGCTTTCTGTTATTTTGTTCATTTTCCATACCATCCCAACTTTTTCCGAGTTGGGGTTGTACCGTATATCATAGATAACCAAAATCAGTAAATGTATTTGTTGGATTAAATTTTTTGGACATGCTCATTGACATTTATGTGCCACTAGGAGGAGCCCTCACACTTTAAGCCATAACCACAAAAAATCAGATAGTGCTGAGATGAGTTGCTTTCTTACGGTTGCAAAAAACACTGTTGCTGATAATGCCAAAATATGTATATATTTTTTTTGATTTTCTAGAAAATATTCAGAATGCTTATCTACATGCTGACTGAATGACTTCCTTTCTGTAATTTAAAAGCCTTTATACAAAGAAATGGAAGTAGTTCACTTAATTATTAATCTGCAATGGCATGGAATCGGAGCCTCATGTCAAAGGACTTTATCAATTGCCAATATAGTGCAACAGGAATCAGTTAAGAAAATGCAGGTGTGCATTGAAAAGCACGCATATCATTGTTCACGTGTACACAGGTTTACAATCGTGGACTCATCAGCTTGTGAAGACCTGAAACCTGTTCCCTCGGGTGTAAGGAGGGCCCTGAGAATTTGGAGTGCCTGCGCTCACGCCGCTCTCTTCCTGTCTCAGGTGCAGCTCCTGAAGGACCAGATGTCAGCTGAGACTGCAGCCCGCATTGAGGCCCAGGCCCAGGTCCACCAGCTGCTGCTGCAGAACCGGGACCTCCTCCAGCACATAGCACTGCTAGTCAAGCAGCTGAAGGACCTGGAGACCAAAATTTATGGCGCTGTCCAGAGTAAGGCCCCTTAAACCCTTTGAGAGCAGTGGGGAACACTGGTGACTGACTGCATGGAGTTACTCGCATGTTCTTCATACATTTGCTCTAAGCATAGTGTTCACTTTTAAAGTCTCTAAACTCAGCATTCAACTATGTAAACATACAGTCTAATTCCACTGTTTAGCTGTGTAAACTGACTGGAATCCCACTGTTTGTCTGTATACAGTCTTTCTTTGACCTGCCTCTAACCCAGTGTAGCTGTGTAAACTTGCTCTGTACTTCCAACTTTCATACAGTCAATTCTCTCTGTAGCATTTTATAGTTAAAAAAAAATTTGAAGTCTGGCACATTAAAGGCAATTTACAAGAAAACATGGACATTTCATGAGCTACAGTGTGTCAGTCATTTGCTTAAGAAAGTTTCCTGTGAGCTGAAAACTATCTAGTCAATTTTGCCAGCTGGCTTGACTGCCGAGCTGAGTCTTTGAATTTAATTTTCCTCTGCTGGAAAATGGTATCTTTCTACAGATAAAGCTGAGATCATTTACAGACACCTAGGTCTGCTGCATTAATCTCTCTGCAGATTTTTCAGTGTGTTTTTCAGGTGAAGAATTTTGTCTCAGCACCACTTTTGTGAAGCATTATGCAATGCACATGCTTATTATTTCAAGACAGGCTTGCATTGCTGGCTTCACTGTCTGAGTCATCCTCCAGAGAAAGTAGTGGGAGCTTTGTAGTTATAGCACTCAAGCTTTTTCACAAGATCAAAGGCCAAGTTGTTTCCTACCGAGCAACATACTCACTAATGTTTGGATTCAGACTAAATATCTCTAGGGTCCCGCCTTTTTCTTTTGTTGGAATGTCTGGGTTAAAACAAATCACAAAATAATTCAAGCACCGAGTGCCCCATGAAAGTGAGCTGCGCAGAATGTGTTTCCAGTCTACTAAGTTTTATTTCTTGTGCAAATCTGGCTATATTCAGTATTTGGAGCATATTAATGCTGTTGCTTATACGGAGAAGCAGCATTGCGTTAATGTTCACCTTTGGGTTAGAATGGTTACAGACTTATTTTAAGATCCTTAAGGCCTCACATTTTGCTCCTGAAATAATGCGTTTGTACACTGGACCTCACGACTAACATGTCGCAAGGCCCTACATGGTTAGGGTTCAAGGGGGAGGGGGTAAGCATGGCTTTACTGATTAAGGAACCCTTTCCCCACATTTTCTTTTGGCTTTCTCTTCTCATTTCCTTCTCTGTCCACCCCCTCTCCTGTCCTTCACTGCTTCTTTCTCCACTCAGCATCCTTTTTTCTCACTTTCTTATCTCTCTCTCTCTCTCCCTCCCCCTGACTTCTTAGTGGAATGGAAGGAAATCCAAAGCAAAGTATAAACCACACTGTGGAATAATGAATTGAGGAATAGCAGTCCACAGAGCGCATGAAATGTTTGTTTTGTTCAATGAATGGGCAGCTTAAATTGAAATTCCTTTTCCATTCATATGGAGATCTTCCTCTGTGTCACACACTCTATAGTCCACACCAACTGCTGCCCCCCCCTTCCCATTTGTGTGTGGTCCAGGTTTTTACAGAACTGAAATATTATTTAACTTTTTCAGACTTCAGACTGCTACTTGTAAAACATTTCTGAGAGGGCACGGTTCATTTATCCAAGTTTTGCACGTCCAAGCATCCACTATGTGTGAATACTAGTGACTAATTATCATTTAGGCTTCTCTAAATCACTTTGAAAATCCTGATCAGTCAGGCAGTTTTGTCAATGACAGTAATGACCTAATTCTGATGAAGGCCATTCTTAGGGCCTACAGATGGATAGAAGATGTTCTGTTACTGCGCCTTTATGAGCTCGTGCTTCTTTATGTGCAGCAGTACATGTAATCTTGTCATGTGTTTTTCTGTGTGTGAAAACTCTCCTCAGATGGACAAGATTTTACATGGAGCTCAGTGCTGACCCAGTCCCTCTCACTCAACCTGAAGAATCATTATAACCAAGGAACAGATCCATCAGCCACTTCAACTCCGGCGGGGGTCCCCAAGGACACCCCCAGGGCATCTGTCCAAGTGGACTCTGCCGAGTCCTACCTCAGCCTCCTCAACCTGGGGTGCGGGAACAATGCAGCGGGCACAATTGAGAGGAACGCATTCACCAGGACAGCCAATGGGAAAGCAGGGAATGGACGGAACATAGCTGGGACTGAAATTGTCAGAATTGACTCCCAGACTCTACAAACAGCAGACGAAAGGTAACAACATTCTTTATTTGCTTTAATTTATTAATTATGACCACGTACGCACCGCACTGTTTTTTTTTTTTTTTTTTTTTTTGTTATCCATTATGATGAAGAGCCCTACTTGTAAGTCTGGTAAAAAGAAATCTGCTCAGGGGAATAAAAACTCATCTGCAAATTCAGGTCTGCTACCACCAGTCCCTGTAGTCCATCCAGACTTTGCACAGATGGCTGCCCGTTCTATTACACACTGCTGTGGAATCACGCTTAACGTGAACATTTATTTTGAAATTCCAGGAGGATGAGGTGACTGGATAGGGCCTTTGTGAGCAGGGAGGAGCAGGGAAAGTGAAAGGAATGCTCTGGTTCAGAAGGAGCTGCTTCAGATGAGTACAGCCTATTCGGAGGAGCCTCATGTATTGCTGGCCTGCTCTTCATCAGGAATGACTTGGACCAACTAACCTCAACATGATTTTGTTGGTGTTCAAAGAGCAGGGACCGGACAGCGGATTGAATGCTTGGCGGCAGGGGTAGTTTATGCTGGAAAAGATCAAGGTGATTCATAAAACTGCGTAGCTACTTTCTGATTAGCTCCAACTGAAGTCTTCCATCACTTGTCCACCAGTCTCTCTCAGCTTTGTCTTTAATCTCTCTCTCTCCAGCCCAGTCTTAGAGCAAAGAATTAGAATCATATTGCTCAACTCTCCCCTAGTTCTTTCGCCTTTCTTTGAGAGATGCGTCAAACTGTTTTTAGGTTGATGAATGAACGCTGATTCTTTCCAGTGATGCACCCTGTCACTCTTTCAAACTAACGCTGCACTATTTTTAATGTTAGGTTTTTGAGCAGAGCACCTAACATCTTTCTTTAACTCCGCCTCTGTTTCGAGTTTCATTGCTTAAATTAGATGCAAACAGCCCCTGTAACTCCAACCCCACCATATGCCACAGCAGATTATGGAGAGGGCGTAATTGTATTTGGTCGTTTTGAGTCGTCTGCAACGACTTTATTCTACATCCTGTTTTTCCCTCCAAGGAAAAATCTCTCTGTCACAGTTCAGAGACTTCAATTAATGCACTGCAAGGCCTGCTGTACCCGCATCTGTAACCCCCATCCTGAGGACGTGCTCCAGAACAAACACGCTACTCTCTGCCCTGCAAACTTGAAAACATACCCCTCTCACATGAGCAAAGAATAGCTTTCAAGGAGTCCAAGAAATTAAGAATTCACTGGGTACGGAGTGAGTTTGTGTCGCTTACTAATAATTCGTTCCTTTCGAATAGTATTTAGAGCTTTATACTTAATCAATCTCAAAAGATGATTGCCCATGCAAATGGTATCATACATTTAATGCTGGACGTACTCCATTTTATGTGCAATTATAATGAACAACCGCAATGTTAAGGTCGTAAATGTGGCCAGGTTTTTCATTATGCTGCTGTTCTGAGCTAGACATGACATTTAATGTTTGGTATACTGCAGCAAAAGAAACCATTTACTTTGCAAACGCTATGACTTGCTCATGCTCAACAGTGGTTCTCAAACTTGGTCTTGAGGACCCCCGTGCATGCTGGTTTTTGTTCCAGCCGCAGTTACAATCCCACAATTTTAATAAGCCGTCCATTTTTCTTAATCACATGCTTTTTTGTTTGGAGGGATTGTTCACCTTCTTAAGCTACATTATGTTAGAAATAGTTGTGCCTGCCTGTAAGTATGAGGAAGGCCCTATGCATATTCTCATTGTGGTTATTGTGCAAATCTTTACAAACATTCATTTTCATTACTTATTTGTATACCTAAATTGCCTCTCCCAACTCTCGTATGAATGCCTTCTGTGTCTCCTCCCTTTCAACAACTTGTGTGTTTTCTAGAAATAATATCTTCTTTGATTAGTTTGCATCTTGTATGCTCCCTCAATCCCTGGCTGTGTCTTGTTCCAGAATTCCCCTCCCTCTTGTTTCAGGGATGTATTTATACCCCCTCTTTTGAGTTGCAAATTGCAGGGATGTAATTTGCTATGTGTGCTTTGTACCATTTGGTATTTACTAGTTAAGCTCCTCGTCTTTTGAAAGTGAAGCGGTATCTTTAATTTTAGTAATTTACAGAAGTTTCCTTCTTAGTTCACTTTATAAGAACAAGTTCCCGAGCCTTTCTCACAGTCTCCAGGATTGGGACTGCATTCCAGCTGATCCTCTCCCAGATTGTACCTATGTCCAGTTTATTAGGAACAAGCTACCAATCCTTCTACCGTCATCTGGATTGGAATCGCGTTCCCCCTAAGCTACTCCTACCTGCCTTTGTCAAAGTGTGCACTTCATTTGGCAGTCATCGTGGAAAGCCACTGGCCAGAGATTGGCAAAGCGTGCACTGCTTTGCCCTAAACATCTGAACTAAACTGTGCTATTCTCTTCTTGACTTTGTCCCACTGGTACCATATTGCTATGAGTAAACTCTACTGTTGGATTGTTCCCTACGTCGACACTTGATTCCTTGTCTGGATCATAACATTGCCTCTGTTTAACTTCTGAAATTGAACCCCCTTTTTTCCTTTTTTTTCTTTGCAAATTTACTCCCAAACTAAAGTTCTTAATGTTTTCAAACCACTTTGACTACAGGCATAATCATGTTCTCTTCTGAAAGGTGACACTTAGGAGATTGCTCTCTCGTTATCGTAATTACTAAGAATATTCCTCAAATAAAGTAACAACACTGGAAACGCAGATTTGGATTTTCATTTTAGCTTTGTGTCATTCTTAAGTAGTCCTATCCAAGTTATTTTACTTTTAATGAGCACACACAAGCTTGAATGAACATATTTTGTCATAAAGGTATTCGGAAGCCATTCATCGTTTTAGATAGTATAAATTGACAGTAAAAGCCTAATTGTCTGCCTTCACATTCATACACTGTCAGCAGAATCTAAATGGGTTTGCATTAGCTTTCTAACTGATGATTCCCCTGCCTGTAAGTGTGTGCCAGGGTCCTACCGCGAGACAGGAGGCTGCCCTGCTAGATCCTCATCTTCCCTTTCATCTCAACTGACACTGGGGCCTCTTTCTGAGGGAACGGCATATCCAGCAAGGAAATGTGTCATTAGATATGTGAAATTAGGGAAATCAGTAGACGGGGAGCTCTTGGCACGCTCTCTTTGTATGATGTAATTAATCTGAATGCAGAAAGGCCTCGGCTGAAAACACTTAAGTGGAATGCAGCCCCTGCTCACTGCCCACAGTGTGAAGTTCATTTGGGAGCAGTTAAATGAGAAGACTTGACCTTTCCAATTGTGTAAATATTCATTGATTGACTCATGTATCAGAGAGGGAGAGGTGTCAGGCATAATGAAACTTTTATTTTACCAGGCAGATGTCCTAAAAAGCAAGGTCAAGATCACGGTGGTTCAAAAGTACTTGTGGACACCTTGGTTACTGCCAGCACCCCCAAAAAAAACAACAAAATGTACATCTTTTCTGTTCTATGTCATCCCCCCTCCTCCTGGGCCAATATAAAACACTGTTATTTATGCCCCTCATGTTCTGCTGTAGGCCGTGGAAAAGCCTTATACTACTGTACCACAATGCAATGTTCTTAAAAAAAAAAAAAAAAACTGGCAGGGTTACCCAGCTTTGGCTTTATAATGTTTCTTGCTGGAGTTAACATCTGGTTTCCAATTAGAGGAGCTGACCTCAAGGCAAAGGAAAACTGTGCTTTTTTCAAACTGAAGGGAAGCTTCAATACAAGAACATTGCATTCTGAATGAAGGAAATTAACTGCTGATCATTAGCAATGGGGAAGAGAAAACCGATTCTAACATCTCATTCTGAGTACATGTTTGTCAAGTCTGTGATGGCCAAAAGCAGATTCGTGTCAGTAAGACAGGATATTCCTGATTTCATGTCTGACCTGGAGAACCAGCACCACGGTAAAATCGATTGTTAACAGATTGAAATGGTAAAACCAGGGCAGAGTCCATGGTGGGAGGCAAAGGCTCTTTGCACCAGATACAGGCTTTGTGTGGTGGTGCTGTTGGCTTTCAAATTTCCAAAGCAAATCAATATGTATGGTATGGAATGCCTTTTACAGCTGCTGCTCCTGCCATTTCCCTGTGCAACAGAGGCTCCCATCAAATACTGCATAACCTGGGGAAATGGTCCCTTCACACATTTTTAGACGTAAAACCTTAAATTTATGCGTCTTCTTGACCTTAGCACAATGGTTGGCAGTGATGTTAAAAAGCCAGGTTGCTTGATGTTAAGATAATGTTCAGTCTCTAAACAACATTTTGTTTATGTAGTGTTTTTTTTTTTTTTACTGGAAAACAAACTAATACCTATTCGTAATGAGTATCTTTCATCCAAGCTGGAAACTAAATGATTTCATATTGATGATGAACAGTAGCCTACAAATGATGTGTAATCATGCATATATTCAGTCGTCTTGTTCTTCAGCCAATCATTCAGCTGCCGTTAGACTTAAGACTCTCCTGTGGAATTATCCATTCAAGCCACTGCCTCCCAGTCTTCTTATGGTCAGACGTTTATGTTGGGCACAATGTGGTGAATTATTCACACTTACTAAATGATTGAACTCGCACACAAAAATATAAACTTTCAGATAAACTTACATGCCTATTTAAGTTATGCAACAACGTGTGCACACTCACATATTCTTTGTCTGTCTTATTTAATTTTCCCCCAGAATATTCAAGGTACAATTCATGTACATCTTGTAAAGTGTTAATATTCTTGTAACAGACTGATGAAAGGTTTGTTGAAAAGTGTCTGCATTACTGTGTGTGAACACTGCATGTGTATTATTTACTAAGCTGCCTCATAAATAAACTCCTCTCGGGAGATTACATTGCAATATATAAAGATTGTTTTGGTGTGGTTGGATATTTGATGAAGCTTTTGTTTGAATCTATTTCTGTACCCTCAGTATTTGAGTTGCATTTCTTTGTGTGTATGTGTGTGTGTGTGTGCGCGCTTGTATGTGTATGTGACCAAGTGCACTTGTTTCCGCGCTGTATTTTCTCAGCGAGCATGTACTGGACACCAAAAACCTATAATTCCTATCCCCAGTTACTAGATTCTCAAAAATTACCTGTTAGTAAGTTGAGGCAATTATTTGAAATACTAAAAATAACTGTCTGCGCCAGTGTAATGGCTGTGCCCCATGACCTGACTGCCTTTGATTAGTTCTTGTTTAGCAAACTGAGGGTGCCTTCATAGAGTCATGTTTCATTGGAGAACATTAGCATTCAAGTCAGGTCTACCCTATACAGCCAATCAGCAGTGTTGAGTTCCTCAAATGTGTCTTTAACCCCCTTGTGTGCTATGATATCATCTCCCAAGATGGCAGACAGTTAACAGCCCCTCAAACCTGTGCACAGGGTTTCAGGTAATATTTTGCTGGAGGCTAACATGTTGGACTGTTGCACATTAGCCCTGCCGTTTTATTAATTTCTTTGGCTGTTATTTGCTTTGCATGTTTTCTGTCACAATGCTTCCTTTGTTGCAGAGCAGTGCTTGAAAAAAAAAATCAAAAGCAGCGCTTGGAGTGTGACCCATTTTGAGGAACCAACATTTCAGGGAATTTTCAGACTCAGTAGCTATCATTTGCATTTTAATGATAAGATTCGTTTTGTAATGTCACTTCAATTTTCCCTTGCGCAGATGGGGGGTCTCGTTTTCTCCCTAGTTTTTAAGGCCGTATTGTGAAACTCAGCGTTAGTTGCCGGAACCTCTGCTGTCAATTCCGGAGAGCGCAGGCACATGTGTACTTTCTTTCAGGGCAAACAATGGCAAGTGCCACATCCCAAAGAACCACAGCTCATATGACATGTAAAGACATTTCTCATACAAAACAACAACCAGTAAGGGTCACTAACGAGCAATGAGATAGACGTCTAAATCATCTGCAAATGTGGGCAACACTGCTCCTAATCATGCACTGTCTGGATTTAATTCTGGGCCCAGGGACCCATCCACACACTGAAACCATGGATTAAGCAAATGTGCCTCCCAGCCTCTCTGGTGAAAAGCAGTTTTATCAGGTCTGAAAATTTCAAGTCTATTTTGTAATGAGAACCATGCAGAGTTATAGCCATGTATTTTATTGAACTCTTTCAAGTCTGCCAGGTTGACACCCTTTCCACTTAGAATACACCTGGTGTAAATTCAGACCTAATATGCAGATGTTGCATCTGTTCCCCTGGAATTGTTTCCGCATGCCATCTGCAGCCTTTATGCAGAGGATTTGATGGTGGAATGTGATACTCCTAGTCACCATAACCTGACTAAACACATAAAGCAGTTTTTAAATTATGATTTCATTTACCGAAGGAAAAAACCTATCCGCCCTACCTGGCCCTATGTGAAAAATTAATTGCCCCTTTATTTCCTAAATCAACTAATTAAATTAATGTAATTGATAGTTGGGTTCAGCTTCTCTAGACTAACCCAGGCATGATTACTGCCAGCCCTGCTAAATCTAAACATCCCTTAAATACTACCTATGATGTAAAATTGGCAAATAGCAGCACATGATGCCACAATAAAAAAAAATAATAATTCAAGAACTGATGAGAAACAAAGTTGTTAACATCTATCAGTTTGGAAAGGGTTATAAAGCCATTTTTAAGGCTTTGGGTCTCCAGTTAACTATGGTCAGAGCCTTTATTTGCAAATAAAGAAAATTTGGAACTGTGGTGAACCTTCCCAGAAGTGGCCGGCCAACAGAATTTCCTCCAAGAACGGATCAACGACTCATCCAGAAGGCTGCAGAAGAACCTGGACTAACATCTAAAGAAATTCTGGCCTCACTTGTCTGAGTTACGGGTAGTGTTCATAATTCCACAATACGAAAGAAACTGGGCAAAGATGGCATCCATGGGAGAGCCGCAAGGTGAAAACCACTGATCAAAAATAACACAAAGGCTTGTGGCAAAATAACATCTTGATGTCCCCACCCAAGACTCTTGGGATCATATTTTGTGGACTGAAGAGTCAACCTTGGAACTTCTCAGAAGACGTAGTTCCCGTTACATCTGGCGTAAAGCTAACACAGCATTCCACAGTAAGAACATCATACCAACAGTGAAACACGTTGGTATAGTGTGATAGTCTGGGGCTGCTTCGCTGCCTCAGGACCTGGGCGACTGGCCATAATTGATGGAGCCATGAATTCTGAAAATCATGATTGAGAATGTCCAGCCATCGGTTCATGACCCAGAGCCCAAGTGCAGTTGGGTTGTGCAGGGGGACAATGAGTTGAAGCACACAAGCATGTCCACCTCTGATAGCCTCTAAAGACACACAATCAAGGTTTTTTTGTGACCTAGTTGAAGTCCTGACTTGAATCTGTCTGAGATGCAGAGACATAACCTTAAACAGGCAGTTCATCCACGAAAACTTTCCACTGTGGCTTGAGTAAAATAATTTTGGAAAGAGGAGTGAGCTAAATTTCCTCCAAAGCGATGTAAACAAGTCATTGCAGGTTATTGCAATTGTTTGATAGCAGTTGCTGCCTCTAAGGGTGGCAGAAACAGTTATTACGTTTATGGGGGGCAAGTATTTTTTTTCTCTTTTAATAAAGGTTTTGAATTACTCTTTACCCTCAATAAATGTAATGATCATCTCAAAGTTGAATTTTGTGTTCCCTCACACTGTCTTTGTCTTATTGCAGTTTGTTGGATGATATGAAACATTTATATGTGACATATTAGCAAAAATAGAAGCGATTGAGAAGGGGGAAAATGCTTTATCACAGCACTGTAAATCCCATTACTCAACAACTAAAGATCAACATATTCCACTTCCCACTCAGGCATCATCCACCGCATTAACTGCCTCCTGCTCCAATTCATCCCTGCTCATTGACCCCAGATCCTGTTTCCGTACTTTAGCCAAGACAGTCCGTCTGTTTCTGTCCCGTCTTACATCATGCTGTACTGCTCTCGGTTTAGCTCACCGCTGTTGTGTGAGAGGCCAGGCTACTCATTAAGTCAATATGCTGCAGAACAGGCCGCTTCAACCTTCCTTCTTTCTGGTGCAGGTGTGAAGACTCCCCACTCCTGCTCATCCTCTTCCTAATCTAGAGTCCCCACCCCCACCCCACCCCCCACCCCCCTGAAGTCAGCCCACCCTGCGGGCTGCACCAGATGGAAGCCTTTCTCCTATTGGCCATTCATACATCTCTCGCTGAATACACACAGCTCTACCAGATCACCCGCCCTCCCCTCCCCCTACCCCACTTCCACTTCTCCTCCTCCTCCAGCTGTAGTCTGTCCATCTCATACAGCAGAGTCCTGGAGGGATGTGAGTATACTGAAGCATGTGCGTCTCACATGCATGCTGGTCCCGTTCTCCATTCAGCCTCCCAGGACTCAAGAGTTCCTTAAAATGGCTTAGCCACATGTTGTAGCACAGAAGAGCTCTTGAATCTTATCTCTGTGACAATAAACTACACGCCCATATATTTTCCTGTGCTTTTCCGCAAAAGGATGCCCTTGTTAACATTAATTTGATGAGGAGCTTATTGGGGTGGTATTAGAGTGGACTTCTTTAGCATGTTTTTTCCTTTTTATCACCATATTCAGGCTTTATTTTCTGTCTGAATTTCCCATACTAGTTTGCATTTGTTTATTGTCTTGAGGAGGTGGTGTCGTGGTATTGTGAAAAGTGAAGGACTAGTTAAAAAGGGCTCCCAGGCTGTGTAAGGTCTGGAAGGTGTCTGCAGAGTGGAAGTGAAGCCATCAGTAGGGCCTGCTGTTCAGGGGAGTCTTTCAGCAAGTGTTTCTAATCCTGCCTGCCTCCTGCAGATAACCAGATACATACAGTAGATATGCCAGCATACAGATGGCCAGATACTCATGCATGTACACAAGTGCGCACACATGCAACACTCAGACATGCACACACAAACCGAGACTTGCACGAAAACATTCCTTGTGGCGGCCACAAAAATAAACATCTTGATTGTGAGTCATTTTCAGAGACTGAAAGCAATGTACCAGAAGACATTTTTATGGTTTTGTATCTTCCTAATGGTCTCCTGGGTTTCATGGAACACTCTTCATCAAGCTATTAAAATTACCTTCATTTCCTATGGGGAACACCGAGCAGAGCTGCTATTACTACTCACCAAATCAAGACCTATGTATACTTAGCTTTGTATTCATTTTATGATCAGCTGTTTCAATGAATAATATCTCATGTAGATGAGGGTGGTCCAGAAACTCTTGGGAGTGTTGTTTTATATATTTACCATCCAAAACACTGCCCTTAGACATCTAGATGAATGTCCGATTCCTATCAGTTCAATCATATCAAGTTTAGTGGCAGTTTATCAGCACGATTAAAAAAAACTGCCATTGCGCCTCATATGATTGAACAACATAACAAAGCATTCCATACTCAGAAACGAGTCGAATCTAGGACATCCATTCCTATTTCGTTATACATATTTGCACTGTCTCATTCTTTTAAGCCGAACTCACAAGCAAAGCTGCAAAGAGACTTGGTGTTCTCTGGTCATTGTTGAAGTCATAAAGTAGGAATATTTATATAAATAAAACATCACATTTTTCCCCCTCAAATGTTAGATTTTTGGACCACGTTCATCATGAATGTGGAAGCCTGGCTGCTGTTAGTGTGTTTTCATTTAAAATGGATACTACAAATTGGCCACAGCTGATATGGCAGGACAAATACTGTATGTGATAATACTTCAGACTGAAAACAGAATATCTTGTTCATTTGCTACTGGCTATATAGCACAATTAACAGATTCTTAGAAGAGTATTAGATTTGCAAAACATAATTCACATCATCATCCAAAGCAGTCGGATGAGATTACAATGCAGGTGCTCAGTGGAATATGTTTATGTTTCATAACTATTTATCACTCTCACCAAAAAGGTACGAAAATGCACCAAAAAAGTTTATATGTTACTGGGGTGGAACCCTGTAGGTGAGAAAATTGTACTCTTAACTGGCAATACAACATTCATTTTGAACTTTTTGCTTGTTACGGGTAGTTATTAGTTCCCAAGTAGAACATTTTTTTACTTTCTGGTGACATTGTAAAAACTGGGTGAAGATCGAAAATGTACCTTCACTGTACACCCTTGTGCAAATTAACTGTAATAAGCTGCAATTTTTTCAGTCTTTCATCCGAATTCATGTTCTCAAGCAAAAATCTGCCTTTTTCTCTTTGTTTTTCATTTCTTTCAGCAGGACGAAATGAAATCATACTGTTTAAGAAATCTCATAATATTTGTGGGGTGCGTGATGTAAAAATTGTGCCTGTGCAGTTATTACATCAGTCGGTATTGCACCATGTGTTTCTCGGTTATTTATGGTCTTCAGTTTTCCTGGCTAGTTAATTGGGTATCAGATGTTGTCTGTGATGTATGTGCCCCGAGAAAGCACACGAAGATTCTGACTTTGCACAAACACGTCAGCAAGTCATACAGGGATATAGCAAGTACAGTTGATGTGAGTCTTTCAGTCTTAAAAACTGAGGAGGTCATATTATGTATTAATATGAGTAAATCAATATGATTCATATTAAATGTCTAGTTGAAATTTGAAGATTTGTTGTCATAACCTTTTCAAAATGAGCTCTGATTTATCAGTCCTTTAGCACTGCTGTTTTATAAAGCAGTGCACTCTGTGTTTGTGTTACCATCTACAGTTAGTAAAGCTTCTCTTTTCCCGGGTGGAGGATTTATCCTGAAGGCATGCGCCATTGTGTACATTAGAAATTCCGTATTATTTTCGGCACAGTACCTTCCTGCAATATTCTTTTTGGCCGTTTGATCCCATTACTTCCTATCCTGGAATGAGCGTCTGGGAGAAGGGAATGGTACGCTCGATTTGAGAGCCAGCAGAACTGCTGACTAAGGCAAAATGTAAATGGGAGAGAATTGACTCTCTGAAAGATCCAACGGTGCTCAAGTGAGAGTCGTAAACAGCGTCGCTCAGCTGACGCTGGGAAGCAGGGAAAGTGCTCTTGGCCCCAGTCGAAATTCCGTCGCAGTGACTGAACACACCTGCCTGCGGAGAGGATTTACGCCACCGCAGGATTCGTTTATTTTCCATCTATAAAATATGCCTTGTTTCTGTGGAGACCACCAACCCCCCCCCCTCTGAAACTACCATCCATGGTAAAATTCATCTTTTCTAAGCAAACATCTCACTGAAATCTTGAGACAAATGGAGTTAGGGACCTGGAGCATATTTAGATCCCTGAATATGTGTTTTCTTTATGTGCCGTGTTGTACAGTCACATTCCAGTCCTGGAAGAGGGCCAGGGGTTGGGCTGAATGGAAAAGGGGAAGTACTGTACGGTTGGACCGGCGCTCGGTTCTGTGTTGGACGCGAGCGGTTTTTGTGGGTTTCTGGCGGGGCTGGATGACTGCATTGCTGCTATTTTTAGCAGCGGTGTTAGGTGCTGCTGAGGAAAGCCCACGGTTCCCTGTCTGGGGGGGAGAGTGTGGGACTGAGATAAGCACCGCCAGACAGTCCTCTCCGCGTTCAGCCACGAGCAGAGCATGCGCACGCCCCTCCCGCATTCACGTGCACTGCTTTGGGCAAAACACCAAATGCGGCAAAATTAAAAACGAGGCTGCTAATAGGAAACCCATTAAGGGGTTTGATTAAATCGAACCTTTGGCCTGTCTGTTGGCTAGAAAATATTCACATATCGTAGCCAGTATTTGTTATTGTAAAATGCACATTTTATTTGCTGAAATATAAAAAAATGGTACTGGTTCAGAGTCTGTAGGTAGCAGACAGGTCAGGAGTTGATTTAATTCCCGACAATTATAAGATGATTGGGAGCAACATGTTGAAGAGTTTATTTGCTTAATTAGTCTGTTTGGTTTTGCAGAAGCACAGAGAAGCTAATTTAGTAATTTAATTTGTAAAATTTTTGTTTTTACAGATTTCGGCAGATTATCCCAAAGTTAAACCCTCCACCTCCGTCAATGAACCGCAAACGTCCCAACAGGACAGTCTCCCCAGGACAGGAGCCCGACCCCCGAACGGCGCCACTGACCCCTCCCGGCGAGGCGAACGGCGGAGCGAGCCCGGACAACAGCGGTTCCCTCCCTGACATCACGCCCTGCTCCTTCTCCTCGTCCTGCGACTTCCGCTCCCTTAGCAATGGGGACAGCAGCTCGTGCTCTGCCAGCGAGGATTCGGGAGTGCGCTCTGAGGAGAAGTCCCTCCTCTCGGCCCAGCCGGAGGACCTGTTGGAGGATCCCTGCACCTTCCTGTCGGCCTCCAGCAGCTGCAGCAGCCACATGGAGGACAGAGCGGGGTTCAGCTGCGCCCTGCCCATCCCAGACACCCCCAGCCCCGTCAGGACCTCCAGAAGCTACGACCACACCGGTCCTTTCTCCTCCCCTGTCAACGAGACCTGTCTCCACATCAGCTTCTCCGAGGACGAGCTGCTAGACGCTAGCGTGGAGGACTTTGGTACTCCACAATGCAGCTAGGGGCTTGGCCAGGAACCAATCAGTCTTCTGACCTCCTTAAAAGTACTGCCTAGACCCCAAATACGTCCTTGTGACAAGGAGACTCAAACCTGCTGCATTCTCTCACACCGCACTTCTGCGATGGTATCTGTAATGCACCCATTTCAGCTGGATTTGTTTCCGTTGACTCATTTTGAATAATTGAATCATAGGCACAGTAAGGGGTGAAGGTCACCCTTTAGATGAAGTGTTGGTCATAAAGGCTTTATATGGCATGTATAATGCCTTCATAAATGAGACATAATGTCGTCATAAATCATACATAAGCATATGTAATGCTTTGTAAAGGGTGAAATAACACATCCTTATTCAGCATGTGATGCCAGATGTGACAATGACAATGTCACTTAGCTGACAATGTCACCATTATTAACATTTAGCCACTAAACAAGTGACATTGTCAGTTATATCACATCTGGCATCAAATGCTGAATAAGGATGTGTTATTTCACCCTTTATAAAGCATGACATTTGCCGTATAAAGCCTTTATGAGCAACACTTCATCTGAAGTATGACCGGGGTGATTGTTCTGTAGGAGGATGGCTCACTCTCACAGTTGAGTTATTGCTGTAACTTATGGTCTATCCCACGCCTGTCACTCAAAGTAAGTGGCAATGTAAACCACCAACAACTTGCTGAAGACCTATTTTTCATCTATCCATTCCCTGGGATCATTAGGATTTCATAAGACACTGCTAGCATTATGTGAGGGCATAGACATTTTATAGATTGAAAACATTCATAATTATTTATTAGCTGCCTAGAATTAATTGGATAATAATGTGAACACTTCTTTTGCAGAAAGACTGCATCTGCAGTATAGTTTAGAGGACACCATCGGGTCTGCTTGACAATTATGAACAATAAAAGCAGTTTTTAATTAGTTTTTCTATTAATGGGGCGTGGTTTTGTTAGGAGAAGTGGGTTAATGATTTTGCCCCCAGTAAATATTTTAGTTTTGTGATAAAGCTGCATCTCACAGGCCTTGGAAAGTTAGAGAGAGTATAAAGAAAAGATCCTGTATGTTAAGTGAAAGAAAACAAAGTGAAAAATAGGGAATGCAATGAGAAGGAAATGTAGGGGTTTCCACCACTTGCTAAATATCAGAGTTTATTTTGTGCATTATGCATCTGAGAATCAGCCTTACGATGGTCTTCATCCCTGTGATTCCTCAAACTAAACAGTGTGCTACATTATATTATTGCAAGCAGATACACCTTTGAAATACACCTTGTATTTTAGGGAGATAGTCTCTCTGCACGATTTGCCTAGCGACTTGTAGGAGCACTTATTCTATTTTCAGTTCTATTTGGCTCAGGCTGTCATCATACCATACAAGTCACAGCCACCCAGCTGCAGATTCAAACAATATTTTAAATAATGAATTCAATGCTACATTCATACTAAAACACTGATGAAAAGGATATTGTGCTGGGATACGAACATTGCAGTCAGGAAGCTCTACTGGTCAGACTTTTTTGGCTGAAAACAATTCACTTTTATCTATTTCCATTTATTTTATGTCCATTTATGATTATAATTTAGCTAAAAATATGCAGATTACTGAAACAAGTAGTATTTTTTTTCTCAAATGAAATTATTGACAACCTGCAATTCAGGTTTTGCAGTGTAGAAATTGATTTAATCTAACAATTGTCATGCAATGGATGAAAAAAAAATCCCTTTTTATTAATTTTGAATTCCTCGCACCAATGCCTAAGCTTGTGCAAAGTTTATGAGATGTTTTTCATTGCCATCATTGGCTCTACTGAAAACAAAATATTTCTTGTGATCTGAAAATGAGTAATATGTATAGAATAAGCATGAAAACTTATCAGACCTTGAGCTGGAGGAACTGTTTTAAACATCCAACTGGGCCACCGTTTTCCAGAGCGGTGTAATGAAATGAAATGCTTCATTTCTGAAATGTAATCAAGGTGCAATTAAGGCAAAATGCCATATAAAGAATTTTGCTTTTGTGTGGTCCATTTACTGGGATACTCTCCTGCTTGGCATTGCAAAAAAGAAACCGTCTGAAAGAGGCAATAATTGTGGAACACGTAGCCACCTGAAAAGAAACACAGGTTTAATTGTCTTCCTGTAAAAAGCAGTCTCTGTCTAACTCTGCTGCAATTTTTTCTGTCCGCGTACATTATGGCGAGAGGGCAGTGATTTTGAAAGGGATGAATGGTGTGTTGCTAATGAATCTGACTTGCGACCCAGAATCCAGTCAATATCACTGCAGCAGTCTCTTTTCCTGCAGTTATAATCCTCTCCAAATGTACTCTCAACAAAGGAAAAATAAATTACTATGTTCTGTATTGACTGTGTTCTGGCTCTGAAGGAGCAGTGAAGTCCACAATGAGGTCGCACAAGAGAGTTGGCTTGAGATGCATTCCAAGTAAGGCTTTGATTTGTTGGAAAAGGTTTTGCCATGTTGAAGATTTGTCATGGTTGAGGATGAAGGAAGAATGCGACAGAGGCATACTGGGAGTGGGCCCAATGAGTCAAACAATGAGAAAAGGCAGCCCACGCTCAACAGCAATTAGCAAGGAAACAATAAAGCAGCTGGTTAAAAGACAATTAAAAATCTCACTGTGGTTTTTCTTTCATGGTATTATTCATGTGTTCTCAAATAGTCATACACACTGGCTTGAATTTCAATGCCTTAGATATTATCCTCACTTAGACAGAGGAAGCAACTGAAATCTCAAGTGACAAGGCACACAAGCTGTGTTTACATTTGTTCTTAGTGTTGTCTAATTATAGTGATGACAGGGTTTGGTTGTAACTACATGGGATATATAAAATAGAAGTCTGGTGTTAGGACCACTGACTCACTCTGCATGAATAGAGGTACTAGAGTGAAAAACAACCAATTTAGCCAGGAGCTGTTTTTGTATTGTTAAACCTATTTACGTAATGGCTTATATATGTGACATATTGACCTGTGTTTGTAAGGTGATATGGTAACACCAGATAGAAACAGGGCATATGTACAATAGGGAACAATACTCGGAAAAAGAACTGGTGGATCCATTATGAGTGGATGAACTAAGAAAAGGCACGCTGCAGCCAAAAATCGTAAAATTTTGTGGATCCAGAGTGACTTGTAGTGCTTTACATTTGATGTACTTCTTTGGTTTGGTTTAAATACGATCTTACTCAGGAATGGATTTACCTGTTGGGAAATGAAGTTGGGCACAAGCCCAGAGGTAGCACACCCTCAAGAGACACCTAACAAAGCCGCAGATTTGCATATACTTAGTATGAGCAGAGGAAAGATGAATGCTTGTCTGACAAGCGTTTTTAAGCGTGATATTTTGGACTCTTCACATTCAGTCTCAGTGTTTATTGATGAGTTTAGCTTTTATTCAATTATTTTGTCCCAGCTAGAGTCCTTGCATGTAAAGAGAGGTCCATAAATATTTGGACATTGACAATGTTATTATTATTTTAGCTCTTGACCATAGAATATTGGAGTTGAAGTTAAATAATAAACATGAGTTAAAAGTGAGGACATTTTGCTTCAGTTTGAGCATTATCACATCAGAAATCCAGTGGACGGCGTAAGAATAACAGCATTTTTTAAGAGGTCCTTCCTTTTTTAGGGACTAAAAGTATTTGGACAACAGCTCAGCTGTTCCATGGCCTGGTATGTTTTATTCCCTAATAATTTCATTTAAAAGTGAACACATAAAGGGTCTACAGTTCATTTCAAGAGTTATGTTTTCATTTGGAGCCTTTTGCTGTTAACTCTCAAGAGCTAACAGCCTGCTCGTGCGCAAAGTGAAAGAGCAAGAGCAAACCATTGCTGAAAGTACGAAAACCTGATCACACAATCCCCAAAATATTTTTTAAATATTGTTCAAAATTGTTTTTATCATATCCAGCTGTTAAAAATCATCAGTGTGAATCCCTGGGGACATATTTGATCTTTACATTACATTACAACTTGGGAGACCAGCAAACCAAAAGAAAGAAATTCAGGTTTTAATTCAGGGTTGTGGGTAAAAAAAAAAAAAAAATTACATTCTGGTGAGGATGGCCGAGAGATAAAACAGCCAATGAGACAGAAACAAAAATAATATCATTTTTTCGTTAGCGTTTGATTACACTCCCATAGCCTATTGAAAAATATCTGACTGGAGTGAAATGATTTTGCTTCTGCTTGGCTGACGATTGTTGACATCTCATCCTTGAAGGTCAAGGTGGATGTACAGAAGAAATTTGAATTAAATTTGGAAGGTGACAACAATGTCATCCATTGCTTTGCTGCTTGTTAAAAGAGCCGCCTTAGATGGCTGCTTCTTTTGTCAGCCAAACTGCAAATAATAAACACATTTCAAATGAAATGCGGAGTTCTGTATGTGATAGTTGAAGCAGGGCAGATGGGTTGTAGGTATTGTATTAATATATTGGGTTGGATTCAAAATAGATTTTTTTCAGCGAGCTGCCGGGTTAGCTCACTCGGTTAAGGCGGTGCATTTGCGGAGCAGTAGTGACTACCGCGGTGCGGGATTGATCCCTGGTCGTACCAACCCGCAGTGGTCGGCAGCTTTTACAGAACAGTGCATGATTGGCTAAAGCACTGTAGGGATGCAAACTGGGAAGGGGCTGCTGGGAAAGGAAATTAAAAATGGTTGCCTTGTTCGTTGCTCAAGCGCCTCCTGTTGGCCAGCCGGGCGCTCGTCAGTGAGATTCTAAAGCTTGCGCATGTTCGGGTATCCTCCACGCTCGTTCTGAACTTGCGATAGTTTTGACCAATGAGTATAAAGATGCGGGGGCTGACAGGCACATGCTTCGGAGGAGAGCTGCGAACTGTCTCTCTCTCCTGAGCTGGCATCAGGGGGTTGCATACGAGCAAGACTTGCACATAGTTCTTGGATTGGGCATTCCGGGTTTGGGCGGGATTGGAGATGCCAAATTTATTTTATTTTTTTTTTTAATTGATTTTTTCAGATAATTGCAGATAACAGGTCGATCCCTGCAGGACTCTCACTAAACTTTTCCAAACATCTGAAGTGCATTTTCAGCACTTTACACATTCTTTGAAACATGGAACAAAAATCTGCATATAGTTTTAAACATGATATGCCATGTATGTAATATATAGGCTAGCCATTGTCCCCTAACAACCAGTTTTTCAAGGGGGATCCCTGAGGAGACTGCAGGAATGACAGAGTTTGCCAGTATGAAGGAGTCCTGTCTTTATCTATTATAATTTGTGAATACCTCAGGGTTTCCGCTACATGTAATTGATTGTGGCGCACCGCCACGGCAAAATAAAAGCCGCCATGCCTATGTAAAATGACTTCACATAAACTCCAAAAATCCTAAGGACAATCAGGTGTCGCCAGTTCTCCTTGTTAAGTTAAAATGAGCGCTAATAATTCTTGACCTGTTGTCAATCATTTTGCTTGATGAACACGTTTTCCAATGAATAAAAATTAGCCATCGGCAGTAAAACGCGCTGCTTTCTTCTTAATGCAATGTGTGTAGCGATTAGAGAAAAAATGTTTTGTTCACTTTGCAAAACGATAAACTATGATGTTAACTTCTGTGTTTGCTGTGAGCACATCCTGCTCTACCCAGTTGTATTTTCATGATTATTTAATTCCAATTCCGGAGTCATAATCGGTTTTCATATTATATGTGAAATCCGCCGTCACGCGCGTGAAACTGATAAACCTCCGTGCACTTAGACTTCAATTATTACATTGCCTACGTGCTGATTAATGAAAACTGGCCACACCTGATAATGCTGAGTTTTGACCCGACACTGAAGCCCTCCGCCACAGTTTCAAAAAATCCTGGAGGAAACCCTGTACCTACATGAATAACCTCATGGGTTGAATTGAGAATTACCTGAGGAATAGGTTCTTTTACGATTCAAATTAATTTGAGCATTCTCTGACGGGGCACGTCGATTGCACTGAAAATTATGGCATGTAATTTTTTAATAACTTGATCTGTACAGTAATAATCTTTCACGCTGTATTCTTTTTATTTTTAATCATTTGTATGTGTGGGCGCAGTGGTTCATTCCTGTGAATGGAACAAGCACTGAGTGTATGTGCATTGTGCACTCGCCAACAAAGGCGAGTATTACTATCCTTTAAGGCGCCGTTAAAATTGCAGTCAAAAACTGACAATTGACTTCAAATCAGGTTTTTGTCAGTCAATCACGCAATTGCTTACTGTTGCCTCAACATAGTAACACGCCAACAATGCCCCTGACCAAAACACATTTTAAGACTAACAAGCCCATGGGTGCTCAGTTAGGTGCAAGTAGATTTGCGACTAAAGCAAACTTGGAGCTGGACGGGAATATAACAACTGCGTAGATCATGATACAGCAAAGTCACTTGTGTTGCGATTGGCGCTGCTCTGCGCGAGGGTAGAGCCCCATATTTCTACTGTATGTGCCTCTCCCTGCCTGTTTAAAGTGATGAGTGCTCTAAGGTCTTTGAGATCAGGAGTTCACCATTTTGAGTGCTGAAATATGTAAAAATAACACCTTACTAGCTGAGATGTGATGGACCATTGGTGGAGAAAGTGAAAATTCTTGTCATACTCATTCATGAAAATGACTAATTAGAGCCCTCAAAAAAATTTCACCGTTGGCTGTTAAACTAATTTAAAGATGACAATTCTCGTCCTTAACTATGGACTATCCATCATATGGGGCATATAAATATGTGGAGCTAAGCACATTTGGCCTGTTATGCCCAGACACATATTTCTCAATGACTTGTATCTATTGTTTCAAATGTGTTGTCTGCTTTGTAACATGTAGCTATGTAATAGTGATTTACTGTGATATGAGGTCAATTTGATTGACATGCCACTGCTCAGCTTAAGCAGTAATCTGTCAGGTTGTTGGTTGGAGGGTTGGGACGCTCAGCTGGCAGACCGTGAAACAGCAATTCGCATCAGTATTCAAATGACTGGGAGTGTTAGGCTGAGAAACATCACCCCCGCAGATCTCAGCCAGAAGCAGAAAAATATCCCTCCAGTCCATCAATATTGTAAAAGCTCTGTGATCACACACAAGCCTCTTTCTAGACCTGTACAGTCTTTAACACACAGCAAACCTGGAGCTCTTCTCTAACAGACAGGCTTGGGTCATATTTCATGTTACTAAAAGGAGCTGTGTCACGATTACTATGCATGCTAATAACTTTGAACGAAGTTAATCTGCTCAACTGCAAGTAAAAATCTACAAGGTATTTTTCTTCCTCTTGAGTATTGGCAATGGCAACCAGTTTAATTTCATTGTATCCCTTGGCTAAAGCCTAAAATAGAGCTTTGAATCCTCGAATTTCCACAGAAAGCTCCTTAATATAAAAAGCATAATGCCGGGTAACTAAAATATATAAATACAATGAAAAGCAAGATGGATTGGCAAGGATGGAATCAGATTATGACTTACAGTCATGATGATTCACTTACTTGGGATATAAGTTCTGAGCATCATGACAGTAATCGTGACACAGCTTCTTTAAAACATGTATCTTGAAGTTGGACTTGTGAAATGTTTTATAAGTTGCAATGGTTTAAAGAATTGATAGAGAATATGTATACCACAAGACATTTAAGCACTATTTAAGGTCTCGTCTGCTGACTGACATTTTCAGAGGTACAGCATATGCATTGGCCTTTTAATTAGATTCTCTGCTACACTTGAGCGGGACGTGCAAAACTTGTTGCTGGTTTTTCATGTGTACATTGACTGAAACTAGTACACTCAGTCATATATTTTGAGTGGCTGTGTTCTTTTCATTTCTCATCAATAGGTCCTGTGCTCAGGGCGGGATATGTTCTCTCTGTGCAGGGACTTTATTAGGAAGTCAGGCAGCTTCAGAAACGTAAACTTTAAGCCACTTGTTATGAGAAGCATGTCAGAGAGATGAATGGAGGCGGGAATTGAGGTCGGCAGTTGCATTGTCACTCTGTGCCACAAGCAACAGTGCCTGCCCAGTAGGAGCCATGGAGCATAAGGTTCTGTCCAATGGGAGCCCACAGAATTCCAATAACGCAAGCCCCTCCCCCAACCAGGGCATCAGAGTGCTGCTAAATGACCACATCTGCTGTTTATGAGGAACATCTGTCCGTGTTTCAGTTGTAGATGTTTTCATTCACATGCAGACTCACAAAAGCTTCTTCCTCAGCTTCATCTACATTTATATATCGGTCAATAATGGACACTTCTCTGAATCGATTTAGAAAATCCATTCAAAAGTCTTGACAAAGAACGGATGATACCAAGGCGGTGTCCAAAACAGCTTACACGCTGACTATTGCTTTTGTAGTAAGTTCACTGGATGAGAAAGTTGTCAACAACACATACTTAAAACATCAAATGATGCAGTATTTCCATGGTGTTGCAATGTGTGGCCATGACCCATACTACAGTGTTCTCAGTATGTGCCATCTACTAAACATATTGCACAAACTGCAATATTCCTCTATACTATTTTTCAGCGATAAGTAGGGTGCATCACATGGCATCCACGTTTGTGATAAAAAGTGCCCTGCACTTAGATTGAAGAAAATATTCTATGATCCATCAAACTGTGATTTGACCCCTGTGTGGAATTCCATAAGACAGGGATAATCGAATCTGGACCTATACTCAAAATGTAGACCTGATTTTCCCTTCTTCCAGATAATTCCCTGAAGAATTCATGCTTTTGAGTGGTCAGTGTGTCTTCAGAGCCCAACCTCATCCCGACTCGTCATATAGTGACGCTACCTGATTAAGGGTCGATATACAACGAAAAAGGAGGCCTTTTGGCGTCCTTATTTAAAACGAAGTTTAAAACGAAGCCTACCGGCTAACACCTAACCCTCAACCCGAATCCTAACCATAAACGTCAAATTATGATACTAAAAGCTTTCTTTTTCATCGTACATCGATGTTTGGTCTGGTAGCATCACTATATGATGAGTTGGGATGAGAACGTGTTGGTCCCTCAGGTACAGGAAGAGTGGAAACTTCTGCAAATCAAAGAGAGTTAGAAATGCAATATTGTAAAGGGAACACATGGTAGCCTTATGTTGAACCGGTTTGTTACTACTGTGATTTTACTCTAGAGTTCATTACTTTTTTCACATTGCAGTGGGACCCGAAATGACAGTGGTGAGTCAGGTACATCAGTAAACAAGGACTGTACCTTCTAAAACACGGTATTGCATTTACTGTTCTGGCTCAGTGAATTTCTATTTAGTCCAGAGGGAAATGTTCTCGTGGGCCACAGTGCCTCTTTCTAGAGCAACTTTTTTTTCTTGGCCTCCCATTCAGGTTATTAAGAGAGGCTAAATTTAATTAATCCCCGAACTTTGGCATGATAAGTGTTCTGGCTTATATGGCTGTTGACAATACAGAAGAATCAAAAAAATCAACTGTCATTTCACATAGGATATAGGCCCCAATGTAACGTCATTTCAATATATCTGTTATAACCCTCGTTTCTCATCTCCTCTCATCCAGCAGCTTACACGTCTCTTAGATGTTGTAAGCGTTGGCACGGAGGCCAGGAAAACATGGACTGGACTCAGGTGCAAAGGTGGATTTAGTTGTATCATTTATTGCTGCCGACTGCGCAAGTGGGAGGCATGCACACAAAAGATAACAACAAAAAGGAAACAAGGTTCCAAACAATGCAAGTAAACTGTAGTAATACAATATGGCTAAGAGATAGCACGCTGGGTATTACAAACAGTAAGCAAAAGAAAAGGAAATGAGGCTCCTTGCTACGAACAACTATGTGCAAAAAGTTAGAACAGCACATATGTTAGAGTTTAAGAGTTTTACATTTGATTCGCGAAACGGTGAAGCACAGCAGCATAAACATGCTTTACGAGACCTAGAGTTATAGCGCGGCTGTGGTTTAAATAGCCACTGCGGAAGCTCTGTGGTAAACGAGGCACAGGTGAAGAAGGTGACTTGATGAGTGCAGTAGCTGTTCTGGGTTTTACTCAGCCGGTGTGCTGGCCCTGGGAAAGCGAGACCTGACAGTACCCCCCCAGGCAAGACTCCTGATGTGCTGTCTTCATCCGGGAGGGTGCCCCCTGGGGCGCGGAGTAGGTTGGTCTGGATGGGCTTGGTGGAATTCAGTTTGGAGTTGGGGGTCCAAGATGTCATTGCGGTTGACCCAACTCCTTTCCTCTAGACCATAACCTTCCCAGTCTACCAGGTACTGGAGTTTGCCTGCTCAGCATCTGGATTGGAGCAGACTGCATACCCGGTAGGCTGGGGAGGTCTCTGCCAGGGGTCCAGCACGCACGGGCCTGAGGAGGGAGACATGGAAAGTATTATTAATATGATAATGTGATGGTAGTTGAATAGAATATGCTGACTCATTGACCTTCCAGAGGACACGGAAGGGGCCAATGAACCATGGAGAGAGCTTCTTGCAGGGCAGATGAAGGCGCAGGTCCCTGGTTGAGAGCCAGACCCTATCCCCCGGTTGGTATTGGGGGGCATCCCGGTGTCTTCTGTCCATCTGGATCTTCTGATGACGGAGTGCCCTCCTGATCTGGACGTTGGTGTGTTCCCAGACTTTCTCCGCCTCAGAGAACCAGGCGTCTACCGCTGGGACTGCTGTCTGGCTCTGGTCCCATGGGCAAAGGGTAGGTTGCCGTCCGAGCACGCACTGGAAGGGACTGAGTCCAGTGGATGCGCTTTTAAGGGAGTTCTGGGCCTATTCAGCCCAGGTCTGGTATATGGACCAATCCCCCTGGCGTTGATGGCAGTAAGCTGGGAGGAACCTCCCCAAGTCCTGGATGGCTCTCTCTGCCTGCCCATTGGTCTGAGGGTGGTAGCCCGAGGAGAGACTCACGGTGGTTCCCAGCTTTTGGAAGAAAGCCCTCCACACACGGGACGTGAACTGTGGCCCCCGATCCGAGACGATGTCCTCTGGAAGGCCAAAGTTGCGGAATACCTGCTCGAACATAGTGTTTGCAACTTGGAGTGCAGCAGGTAGTGAGGGGTTAGGCACAAATTTAGAGAATTTAGAGAAATGATTGATGATTAATGATCGAGGATACAGGTGTTACCTTCAGATTTGGGTAGATCAGTGACAAACTCCACCGCCAGATGTGACCAGGGTCGGTGTGGGACTGGAAGTGGATTTAACTTTCCTGCTGGCAGCTGTTATGGGGACTTTGAGATGGCGCAGGTGGAGAATGAGCGTACAGGTGTTCGTACGTAGGAAGCCAGGTGGGGCCGCCAGTACTTTTGGGTGATTATAGTAGTGGTACATTTGACTCTGGGATGTTCCACGGATAGGGAAGTGTGGGCCCATTGAATGACTCTCTCCCGAAGCAGTGAGAGCACGAACGTTTTACCCGGTGGAACAGGGGAAGTGGGTGGATTCCGTTTTGCCTCTTTTGCATTTCCCTATCTAGCCGCCACTGGATTAGTCCGAGTATGCAGGATGGTGGTAGGATGTTTTCTTCGGGCATCATCTCCTTCTCTGCATCGTGTCTTCGAGAGAGAGCATCAGCTTTCACATTCTTTGAGCCTGGATGATAGGTTATTGAGAAATTAAATCGCGTAAAGAAAAGCGCCCACCTCGCCTATCGCGGATTGAGCCTTTGTGCCTTCCTCAAATACTCCAAGTTGCGGTGGTCGGTGAGTACTAAGAAAGGATATCGGGCCCCCTTTAGCTAATGCCTCCATTCCTCTAGTGCCAGCTTGACTGCTAGTAACTCTCGGTTTCCCACGTCGTAATTTGCTTCAGCAGGAGAGAGCTTACATGAGAAGTAGGCGCACGGAAACAGCTTCTCCGGGGTGCCATGTCTCTATGACAGGATAGCACCCACCCCTGCATTAGAGGCATCCACTTCTACGACGAATAGTTTTTCCGGCTCTGGTCGTTTTAACACTGGAGCGGTGGTGAATTACTCTTTGAGAGTGTCAATTGTGTACTGCGCCTCCGAATCCCATTGCAGAGCCTTGGGTTTCCCTTTAAAGAGGCGTGTCAGGGGATGGGCCACAGCTCTGAAATTCCTTATGAAACGGCGGTATAAGTTGGCGAAACCCAGGAATCTGCGAAGCTCTTTGATTAGTCAGTGGGATTAGCCTCAGCTACTGCGTGCACTTTCTTCCATTTCATAGCCACTCCCTCTGGTCCGATGACGTAGCCCAGGAAGGAGATGGTGGATTGGTGGAATGAGCACTTCTCGGCTTTGATGTACAGTTGGTGGGTTAGGAGACGCTCCAGCACTCTCCTAACATGGGTCACGTGTTCTTTACGAGTGCGGGAGAATGTCAGAATGTTGTTGAGGTAGGCGATGACGTATCTGCCCAGCAAGTCTCGTAGTACGTCATTGATGAATGACTGGAACACGGGGGGGCGTTAACCAAACCATAAGGCATCACTTGGTACTCGTAGTTGCCAGAGGTGGTACTGAATGCCGTCTTCCACTCACCTCCTTTCCTGATGTGGATCAAGTTATAGGCGCTGCGGAGGTATAACTTCGTGAAGATGGTTGCTCCACGGAGCTGCTCCACAGCACTTGGGACCAGAGGGAGGGGGTATCAGTATTTTACCATGAAGGCATTCAAACCACGGTTGTCGATGCAGGGGCAGAGACCTCCATCTTTCTTCTGTACGAAGAAGAAGCTGGCTGACACAGGTGAGGTTAAGGGACGGATGAAGCCTTGTTGCAGGGCTTCTTGCACATACTGCTCCATGGCTTGTGTCTCCGTCACAGTCAAAGGGTAAATTTAGTTCTTTGGTGGTGAGGTGCTAGGCAGTAGCTCTATCGCACAATCCCACGGACGGTGCGGGGGCAGCTGCGTAGCTCTCTCCTTGCTGAATGCCCCCTTGACGTCGTGGTACTCCCGGGGAAGGTCAAGCTGATCCACTGGATTAGGGCTCTCAACAGTAGTGGAGGCAACGGCTAGGGGGCTGCGGTGTTGTTGGCATGTCGGGGACCGGAACTGGAGTTTCCGGGTTTTCCAGGCGACCGCTGGATTATGGTTCAGGAGCCAAGGTAATCTGAGTATTATGGGGTGGTTGGAATATGGCAGTGTCAGCAGAGGAATGTTCTCCAGATGGCCTTCTGGATCAGCAGGGAGATCGGCGCCATCTGGTGGGTCACGCTGTGGCTGCCCAGGGGTCTTCCATCTATGACTGTCACTGTCAGAGGGGAGCAGAGTGGATGGAGAGGGACGCCGAGTCGTCGTGCCAATGTACTGGAGATGAAGTTCCCCGCCGCACTGGAGTTGATTAGGGTCTCTGTGTGGAGGGTCTGAGTGTTAAAAGACACCTCCACAAGGACCAGGCTCTGCCGCTTCTCCTGCAGTAGCTGGTCCAGGCTGATGGCGGCGTTGATGTAGGCGGACAGGGAGGATTCTTCATCTCGGCAGGCCATCTCCGCATGGAGCTCTTGACAAAGCCCCCTCCTGAAGATGGACAGCAAGGCTGGTTCATTCCAGCCACTTGCTGCAGCCAAGGTGTGGAACTGGAGGGCGTACTCTGCAGCAGTCTTCTTCCCTTAGGTGAGCTCTAGCAGCTGGTCGGCAGCCTTTTTCCCGGGGTGATCAAAGACTGAGCGAAACTGCAGAAGGAAGTCAGCATAAGTGATGAAAGCTGACTCCCCCCAAACAGCGGTCGCCCAGTCTGGGGCCTTACCTGAAAGGCGCGTCACCACTGTGGCGATCTTCTCAGCATCACTCAGGCTTGGGTGGTACGTGAAGTACAATCTGCACTGTAGGAGGAAGCCTCAGCATGCAGTGGGGTTGCCATCATACTGATCAGGGAGGCGTACTGGAGAATCACCCCTGGGACTGGAGGGGGCAGGCTGTGGTCCTGCAGGATAGACGGGAGGGGGCGCTGGCGGCGAAACATGGGAGCTTGCCAGTTCACGGACCCCACGAACAAGGTCATCCAGCATGGATTTTTTCTTCGGAAATTAAATTGTAATATTTAACAATAATATATATAGAAATATTTAGTTACGGTCTCCAGGATTGGGGACCTAGTTCTTGTTAATCCATTCTTAGATTGTTCCTCTGTCCAGTTTATTAGGAACAAGCTCTGGCCCTTCCACGGTCCTCTGGATTGGGACTGTATTCCTGCTGGATTCTCCGTCATGCCAGTTCTGGCAGTTCGGCTTTGGTGAAGTGCGCACTCCACCTGGTTGTTATCCTTTAAAGCTTCTGGCCGGACATTGGCAATGCCTGCACTACTACGCCCACGTCATCTGAAATTAACTGTGCTATTCTCATCTGGGCTCTGTCCCACCGTCTACTTTATTACTATCAATAAACTCTACCATTGGATTTTACTTTGCCTCCGCATTTGATTCCCTATCTGGATTGTAACATTATCAGTTTGCTAGCATAGCTTCAACTAGGAGTTCTCAATATTTTCCAGAAAAGGCCACTGTTTGTACAGGGTTTTATTCCAACCAAGCTGTTTCTCACCTGAATCTACTGGTCAAGATTTTTAGCATAGGTTCTGTGGGTTGATCGTTGACTCTAGTATTCAGTTGTATGCATCTAGTAAACATTGCAATGTGTTGAAACTGTTCGCCTTTTGTCAGAGAAATAGGAAATAGGAGTATGCCATTTCATATGAAACAGAGTACTGGACGTACACCTTCTGTCATCTCTATTATATGGGTGCGAGAGTTGGTTCTCGCGCTCGCTGGGAAAGATGGCGACGATGTATATGACATCTGTAAAGTGCACTTCGGGAGTCAGAAGCACCTCACCTAACGATTTGTGTCTGTTAGAAACAGGGCAACCATCGCTAAGGGCTCTTATAGATAAGCGTCCATAGAAGTTTTTCTCCCATGTGATGAGCACCAGGGCAACAATGGAGGAAGGCCAACTCATCGTGAACTTATTATTACAAGGTTCTAACAGCCCCAGAAACACATCTGCATACATGCCAACTCTACCGCTTTTGGCGGTAGACTACCGCTTTCGGGGCGTTTACAGCAGCGGCCTTAGATCTGGGCTAATATCCCTCCCTTTATTAACAATTAGTCCTGGCTAGTTCTATATGGTTTTCCTATTAACACGTTTTCCATTTCAAGAATAATCAAGTGGCAATTGATGACACGGCTTCTCTCCCCCATGCGATCTAAAAGCGACAAAATAATGGGCTGCATTCAGTACAGAAAAATAATTTAATTATAATTAGGTCTATGCACCGGCACTCGGCATTTCGGCATTTCAGAACTCTTCAGCGAATGAAGGTAGTTCTGGTGACAGGTACGTGGTTTCATCCATTTACATTTTTCAATCAGACAGCTGTTTATTTTATACAGCGAGTTGCGTGACCGTGCTGCAAAAACAGGTGTACGTACTTGTCGCCAAAATTACCTAATTCGCTGAAGAGTTCTGAAATGCCGTCGCCGAAGGCCGGTCCATAGACCTAATAATAATTAAATTATTTTTCTGTACTGAATGTAGCACATTATTTTGTCGCTTTTAGATCGCATGGGGGAGAGAAGCCGTGTCTTCAATTGCCACTTGATTATTCTTGAATTGAAAACGTGTTAATGAAGGAAAACCATCTAGAACTAGCCAGGACAAATTGTGGTCAATAAAGGGTGGAATAATAGCCAATAATTTTCAGGTCTAACACCGCCTCTAGGGCGTTTCATTCTGAAAAAACGCCCCAAAAGCGGTAGAGAGTTGGCATGTATGCATATGTGATAGTACTCTATAATACTGAGGTCACATAATATCTACATTAAATCTGTGTAGGAATGCCTACTTCCGCCTGGGGATATATGAAAAGAATTCTTGACCAAGGCAGTAATGTGATCACGACAGACGTGATAAGTTGCCAAGAGCGCGTTTGGAGTTCTGTCTCCAGCAAACTAAGGATGTACAACTGCCTTAATCCTGAACTGATGGTGCATTGTGTTCACGAAGACAAGCATGTTAAGGTTCCAGAACACTACAGGGTAGAGTTCACCTGATTTAGGCAGTCAGCTCATCGTTTGAGAGTTGAACGGGGAGGTGGCAAAGAATAACAAGCGACGATCGCATCTGTGATTGCTCTCATAAAGGTATTCAGGATGAGATGCATGTAATGAGAGATCGTAGACACTGTCAAGCGGTTCGGGATATGTATCTAGAATGTGATTTTCAGAATGTGGTGGAAGTGATGAGCAATGAAAATGCGTGTGAGATAGAGTATAAACTATTGCAATGTATGTATGATAAGTGAATTTATACGTTGAGCAACAATGGAATTGTCACATATGCTATGGTAACCTACATTATGACGCTGTACATGGACTTTTCAGGTCAATAAACTACTACTACTACTATAACTGGATTGAATACCTGCACCAAAATTTGCCCTTTCTGGATAAGATTTAGAGCCCCTGGCATGGGTGGAGTATTTGAGTTTCAAACTGTGGTGTGGAATCTTATCAGCGGCATGCGGTCACATGTTCAGAGGAGCTTCAGTAACCTTACCCTTTACCGCTCGACTGTCCTCTCGCTGTTCTCATTCAAGTTCGTCTGATTAACAATCAAACAATTTATCAACTGAACGACCAAGACCAATCCATTTTCCATAATAAGAAATGATCATGAAAAAATAAATGCCTATTGCCAACATTTATATGATACAACATTGTTAGGATGGAAACATAAATGGAAAAAAATCCAAAACTTTCGCTGACTTTGCAGCAATTATTTTCACCATCACTCAGCTGTGCATCGTACCTAACAATGCCCTTTAACAATGCCCTTTACTGCTCAATGTCATAAACTACAAATCTGCGCTGTTTCAGGACTATAAAGACAATGATATTTTTCATAGTCGTGCGGAAGAAAACGCCATATAATTTCATAGTGCAATGTATAACAAGGCTTTCAAAAATAAATTAATGAACCAATTAGTCTGAGCAGCTGTTGCTAACTAAAATAGGTTTAGGTCATTAAGCAGTGTGAAAAATGGCCCTGAATTTTATACATGCCACTGAATCTTATACATGAATCCATGCTGCAGCATGGGCTTAGAAATACAGTCTATGCTCATTTGAGCTTATATTTTGCATCTACTGCGAGGTGTTAATCCATCAACAACACAATAATGTGAAATTCCTCTCAAAATGAAGTGGGCAAAGGCCTTGTGGGGCTTCCACACTGGTCAAATATATGATACTTTGATTATAATTGACGTAAGTTTACTTTGATCCATTAATGAAATGAACCTCAATTTCACAATCAAAGGTGATATACAGTCAAAGCACATTAGATGTTCAGTCTTGTCATCATACGAAATATGTGTTTGGGGAGTGTGGGATTTAATCTGTCTCATTATTAATATGAGATGGGAAATGAAAATTCCAAATCCTCTAGGTATCACAAATTCTGCAAGATTCGTGGACAGTTGGAATATCCGCTTGTCAACATGTTGAATCCAAATGCAAATCCTTCAACCAGAAAAAGGAAAGTGTATTCCTTAAAAGTGCAATTACCAAACACTCCTTGCATGTGCAGTGCGTAGAGATCTTTAATAAAGACTGTTTGCATTTAAAATAATTGTTGACGGAGAGCTTTGTCTAAGGTGAAACGTATACATCCCAAGAGAGATGTGCATTGCAAGCACACTGACTCCATATGTTTTCACAGAACACAAGATTTTGATTCTCTTTACAGCTTCATAGCAGATGGCCATCATTGTCTGATGATATCAAATAAATCCCCTAATCCAATCAAACAAGTGTTTTCCTGTCTCCAAAAATCCTATACTTTCCTGAACAATTTGTGTCAACCTTTGGCTCCTCTTCTACTGTTTGCACTGAGTCATGTTCACTTTTTATTGAAAATGTCAATGATGAACACTGCATCTGACTCACAGCCCCCGAATACTAGAAGTTAAAAAGGAAAGCATAATAATGTTTTACAATCTGAAGGCATTCTATGATTTTTTGAGGGGGGCCAACTGGGTCCCATGATATCTGGGGGGGGTGCGGGCACTTTTTAACTATAGATTCATGGTCTTTGTTCAAACACAGAAACAAGTTACCACCAACTTACAATGCCCTGCTCTCAGGAATTCCCTGAGTGAAGTGTCTGTTATGATACGGACAAGAAACCAAACACAGACATAGGGTACAATTCAAAGATGGGTCCTTATAGATAGCAATACGGTAATGGGAGCTGTGAGGCCAAAGCCAAGAATAGTAAGTGAGGCAGTCCATCTTGGTTGGAGTTAACACAAGAGGAGAGGGGGTGTGTCTGCGCCCAGCCAGTGGCCCTCTCAGGGCAGAAGCCAGGTGATGAGCTCTCCTCTCCTGAGCAGGACTGCTTGACAGTAAGACCTATGAGCTTAGCAGGAATGCTGTTCCAATCCTGGAAACTGATGAAGGGTTGGTAGATGTTCCTAATATACTAGCCAAGAGGAACATACTGAAACAGATGATTAACTGGAAGGCAGTTCCAATGCTGGAGACCAATAGAAAGGCTTGGGTTGCTTGTTCCTATTAATAAGACTGTGAAGATTAATTACATGAAATAAATGAAAGAAGAGCTTTGCTCAGTGCAAGATATACTGACTGGTAGGTTTTAGAGGGACAAAGCATCAAAATCTTGCAACTCTACAAGACAAAATTTAAACTTATATACACAGACCCACACAAACAAGGAGCAGGGCAAATGAAGAATTACACCTGGGAATGAGTAAAAAGACGCAACAATAAATCAGTGGAAGGAGACACAACCGCAAAACACACAGATTGCTGGAAGGGGGGTGTGTTAAGATGACATAAGGGTTATGACAGTGTCTGCATTTAGCATATTTCCCTTGTTTCAAAAAAATACAAAACATTGCTCATTTTGGTGTGAACTAATAATAACTTGATTGATGCACTGTTGGAAGAAAAAGAGCTGGTGGAGGGAGAGTGATTTTCTGGGAAATGTTCTGATGAAAAACCCTGGGTCCACGAATTAATGTGGATTTCATGATGACAGAGCTGTTTTATATGGTGGCCAACGAGGACAAACGTGCTGCAACGGCCCAAAACATCTCAAATTGGAAAAATGCACCGCAAAAACAGAAACAATACAAAGTCAAACACACATAAGCCTGAAAAACAAATGCAAGAGAAAATCGCTGCATATCCACATGAAGACAATAGGAGTACTCCACGCCACTAGGGGGAGCGCCAACTAGAACAACTCTTTTTTTTTTTTGACCTGAGCAAGACCAGCTGACGTATTTTGTTTTTACACCACAGGGAAGGGTTTGCTCAGGATTGCATCCTTGTGAGCATGCACCAAATATAACTGTTAGCTAGCTAGGCTAGCAAACTAGAAAGCTAAGTGAGAAAACTAATGATTGCTAGGTAGCTAGCTAGCTAGCTAGAGAGCCTTTTTACCGTCTTAGCTAGTTATATTTGGCACATGTCCATGCTAGCTAGCTAACTAAACTATATATAACTCTTCACTGCTATCGATTGATTTCTATGCATCACATGTGAGGCCGTAATCTCCAGCAAACACTTTGCTCATGCTCTCAAGGTCGCAATCCTGAGCAAACCCTTTGCCGTGGTGAAAAAACAAAATATACTAGCGGCTTGGAGCACTTCCGTTGTGTTGACGCGGATATGCAGCGTTTTTTTCTCTAGCATCTGTTTTTGAAGTTCTTGTATTTTTGACTTTGCATCGTTTCTGTTTTTCCAGCGCATTTCTCAAAGTGGAGATATTTTGGGTTGTTGCAGCACGTTTGTGTTACTGTGGATATGCAGTGTTTTTCTCCTGCATTTCTTTTTGAGGTTTGTGCGTTTTTGACTTGGCATCGTTTCTGTTTTCGCGGCGCGTTTCTCCAATTGGACATGCTTTGGATCGTTGCAGCGCATTTGCCCTTGTCAGCCACTGTAGTTCTGGGAGCACGAGTGGGACTTAACACAATAATAGATTGGTGGTTCTTATTTTGTGGCTGATTGATGTTTAACAATGTGGGGAAAATACTCATTCTTCACTTATAGCTTCATATACAAATCATTGGTGCAAGGCGGACAGTTCAGCTTCAGAAAGTAAAAGTCATTCTGTTATGCTCTTGTAGTATGGACTAGTCCATACTTGGGGATGGCGCCACAATGACCAGCAAACTTCCAGGGATGCGCACACCAAAACTTTGCACAAACTTGCTGAAAATGCTAATAAACCAGGCCCGGCGCTAGAACAGGGAATTGGGGGGGCACAGACACGTCCCTTTATGACAAGAATTAGTCCTGGCAAGTTCTCAATCATTTTCCTTTATTGACGCGTTTTCCAATTATCGTAATTGGCAACTGAAGATGCGGTTTCTCTCCGTATGCGATCTAACAGCGATTAAATCATGGGCTAAATTCAGTACAGTGGCGGAACCAGAACTGATAATTGAGGTGCACAAGACATCCGTTTAAAACAATTATTAGTCCTGACTTGTTCTCAGTCATTTTCATGATTAACAAAAGGTTCACTCCGAGAGCACTCCTCAGTTAACAGGTACTGCTTGTTCTCCCCGATTAGGTAAGACGGTAATCATTCATCTGGACATGTATTTGCTGTATTTAAGTCAATGTTATTCAAAATTGCATACCTGCGCAAATAGCTTGAGCCGCATGCTTTTTATAGGCTATTTATCTGCCAAGTGCCAATTTTTTTTATCAACAAATGCAATACCAAGAGTGAAAGGCGATATTTCATTGGAATGCGGACCACTTCCATCAATGCAAAGCATTGGCCTATTAATAAGTAAATTATTTTTTTGTACTGAATTTAGCCCATGATTTCATCGCTGTTTGATCGCATATGGAGAGAAACAGTGTCTTCAGTTGCCAATTACGATAATTGGAAAACGCGTCAATAAAGGAGAATGATTGAGAACTTGCCAGGACTAATTCTTGTCATAAAAAGACGTGTCTGTGCCCCCCCAGTTCCCTGTTCTAGCGGCGGGCCTGTAATAAAACTTTAAATCTGCTTGTAAACAGCTTCAATTTGGGAACATGAACGTCCTTGTCTGTACTGTGTTGAGGTGCTGTAAAGTGGGTTTTCATGATATTCTTTGCTGGTGGTCCTCAACATTTTTTTGTTGAGTATATAATCAGCAGGCACAGCCTTTTACATTTTAAACGCTAGAATTTCCATCTCAACACTAATAAAACACTACCTTCATTCATTCCAAACTTCTAAGGCTAAAAGGTTAAGCTAACACCCTACTGTAACTCAGTAAAATATCCTTTACACTTGACAATTCTCTGATAACAGACGTGTGCAATGAACAAACAAGGTTACACTGCAATTATCTGATTAAAGTGATTTGAATGAGTGACAACATTTGGACACAAACCCTCTTTGACCTTGAAACTGTTTATCTCAGATTTCAATTCCATCATCTGTTTCCAGCTTTGACCGTCTGTTCTGTAGAAATAATAATGAGTGACATGCATTAATGGGACTAAAGATGCAGAGACATCACCTGTCAACTTCAACTCATCTTCAGCAATATCTGTATTCATGATCGCAAGTGAAAAAATGTGCTTAAAAAATGACACCAATGTCTGCAAAGACAACATCTTTTATAAAAAATACAACATGACAAAAAGTTAGTTTTAAATGCGCCTCCAACTCATTTTTAAGTTGAATGCAACCTCATTACATTTTTGGAGAACTGTTGTTATAGTTTTTAATTAGCAAAAAGTTGAGGAAATTCTGTATGGTTGCAGTTATTATCAAATAATAAAAGGTTCTGTTCTGTCAAAAAAAATACATTATGCACAATGAGATAGAAATGCTCCAATGCAGTATTATAAAAAGTCAACTGGCTCATGAAGTTTCGATTTGCAAAATCCTCAACACATAAAATGGCAATTGATGGAGCCCAAGCTTGAATAACACCAGCTCTGTTGAAACTAGAAACATCACTAAAACATGACCTTTCCAGATATTTGAAGAAGGATGAAGGTCTAAACAAGTCTGACACTATGCCGCAATTTAAAAAAATCTGGAAGCACAAGAGCAAGTCCACTTTGCAATGATCCACCAAAAACAAAATTAAGATTTGAGATGTCTAGTCCAAGTCATAGGAATGTAAACAAAAGTTCAATTGCGAGACCTAGAACACCCAAGCAATTGAATTCACCGAATCATTACCATCCGTCTTCTATAAAATGCCCATAAAGTCTTACTGTTGGCTGTTTCGTATCTCCCGCCACCTCTTCACCCCACCAACACCAACTTCTGTCCCCAGCCCTCTTCTGCACTGAATCCATCATTCCTCAGCCACCTTGCTGGGGGGTCCTTGAGGATGGAGTTACCACCAAAGATTTTATTACATTTATTTCATTGTTAACAAATCTTTTCAACTTTAATTCCGCAGTCTTTGTGATTGAACTGACAAGAACCCATTGAGATACAGTGGCAGAACCTTTAACAGGCAGTTCATGCTTGAAAGCATTTCAACTCATCTGAATTAAATGAGTCGAGTCATACAAAAGAGAAGGCGGGCAAAATTCCCAAAAAACAATGTGAAAAACTGATCTCCAGTTAATTATCAGAAGTGTTTGGTCGGGGTTGTTGCTGCTAGAGGTGGTACAGCCAGTTATTAAGTTCAGAGGGCAATTATTTTCTCACAAAGGTGATATACAGCACCATAAAAGACATTTTTCCCCCTCATGATTTTTTTATGTGTGCATATTTGTCACGATACATGGTTTCAGGTCTTCACTGAGTGAAAAAATCTACTCTGCAAACAGATAGAATGCTAACAGATAGAGAACACAAAGAAACCCCAAACACAGTTCTTAGATGAAAATTGAATTTATTTCGGGCGAAGTGTCGTCCAAAACCTTTATCATTAATGTGAAAGTCACCTTGCAGTACAATTTTCCTTTCCCCATACCACATCAGATTTATTACAGTATCTCTGCCATGCGGACCTTTCTGAACAGCAGGGCAACCTGTAAAAAAAAAATTATATTTTTCCATGCCAAACATTCAAATATGAAACACATAAGACTAGAAATAGACTATAAATATTCAAACTGTGAAGTTTGCATAATCATTTTTGGGACACTGTCTGCTAGAATAATTTGCTATATGCAATTTTGATTTATTGATACTCTTTAACTTATCCTGTATAGAAAATAATCACTATCATGATACCACGCTTGCGTTGGGACACAGTTTCAGTACCCAAAATAATATTGAACATCTAGCTACAGTACAAATGTTGCAACAGTGAAGCCACAGCGATATGAATGCGAAAGCAACTGTGAATGTACAGTAAATAAATCAATAATCCCCCACAAACCGTCTGCCTGTTCATGCATGTGCTTGTGTGAGTGAGAGAAAAATGAGAAAACTGCTCCTTCAAACACACACACACACACACACATCTGTGTATCTGTGCTAGCGTGTATGTGGGTAATATAGTCTGTACATGTGTTGATGCGTTTGCGCACATCTTATGTGCGTGGGTGTGTAGCTCTGTGTGCATGCAGGCATAGATGTGTACGAGAATCAGGCGCTAACAACACTGATAAGGAAAAATATAAACAGGATGATTTGATACAGATAAGATTAAGTTTTGTCTTCAAATCAAAAGTACATCGAAACAAGAATTTGAAATGGAAATTCTGCTCATTTCAGTCAAAAATATAACATTTGAAAACAACTGTATTTTCTAATGATTCTTCATTAGAGTGCTTTTATACTGAAAAAGGATAGCAATATCGATCAAAAGTCAATTAAAGTTTTTCAAAATTGTATATTTAATGGAGGAGGTTAACAGTGAAATTCTTTCTAATGTCAATAGATGGACTGTACGCTAAAAAATAAGCCTGTCAATGGCATGATTCCATATAGCCAAAGCATCATTTTTATTTTTAATTACCTCCGCTAGGGAGGTTATGTGATTGGTCATGTTTGAAAATTTGTTCCTATTTTGGTTGTCTGGTTGGTCAGTTGAATTTGATGCTGGCTGAAATTTCCAGTTTCCAATTTCAGCTAGCCGGTTGGTCAGTTGAGTTGATTTATTGGTTTGTCTGTCTGTCTGTGGACAGCGGGATCTTGGATCGATTTAGAGGAGACTAGATTTCGAAGATTTTTATCGTCATCTGGATCCAGGATTTTTTTAAGATTCTTCATCAGTGCAAAATTTTACATTTTGGGGCACATCTTTGCAAATACATAATGATTTGAAATGAGAAAAAGTTGCAGGGTATTACCTCAGTGATGTCAGCAAACTGTCACAAACTGATAGATATCGGGATCCAGATTATCTTCATAGATCCAGGGAGAGAACAGAAGAAAAGAAGGAAATCTTCTGTTGGGGTGTTGACAAATGGGGCATTGTTTAGCCTTGGTGGAGGTTTGCACTCTTGGATTGATCTTATTTTATGTTCAGTTATTACACTTGTGGTGACATGACAAATGTAAGCTTTACTAAGTGGTAGTGTTGTAAATGATATCAATATGTGCAGGCCTAAAATGTAAAATAAGTGATGCTTCATTAAAGTGCGCCATAATGTAAAATTTATTTCACACAGATTTCCGCCAAGTAAAGATACTCAATAGTGCTTGAATGCCACGGCAAAAACCAAATCTGAGTCATTATAAATGACCACACCATATGAAATGGCAGAAATATGAAGGGATTACATTTTATATAGCACTCAGTATTGTGAACTCACAACAATAAAATTGTTCCACAAAAGCCACAACAAAATGAATGTAACCAGTTACTCTATATTGTGGCTTCAATATTACAAACATATTAACCAATTCTGTCTCAAATAACAGAAAATGCGTAACTTACAAATGAACAATTTATTACCAAGTCTCATGAATGCCTGTGGTGTTACCATGATCAACTTTCTGGGCCGGGTTATAACCAGCTGGTTATGTAAGGATGAGACTGTGTTATCCATTATCCAGTTAAAGAGCTGCAGCTCGGAGATATGCAATGATGTAAATTCAGCCCTCCTTCATTAGTAGATATCAAACTATAGCACAATCCACTAAACTTTGGCTCTCTAAAAAAAAGACTACAGTTTAAGAAATTACGAAAAATGTGGCAGCGGACTTTTCAATACTTTTTACAGGATTTAATTTTGAGTACTCGGTTTTTGTTATACATTTTCATTACAGCTAATGGCAGCTCACAAAGAATGATGCAAACTTACCTTGATGCATGAACCTCGGAAACAGCAGGAACTCAAATGGAATTTATGGTTGCAATACAGGAAATTCATTACTGCAAAGGCATTTTACTAAAATTATTCAAATGGATTCAAGTCAAAAGGAATTCAAGACATTTCTTAAGTTTCTGGGCACAGTCTTCGCAAATATATGAAGTACATAGAGGTGACTTGACCCTTTCACACATAATGACCTAACGTCTTAATGAAAAGGTTACTGTTACACGCAACCAAAGCTGCCACTAGAAAAAATTCCACTCTGATTTGAGAAAAGGCAATTATTCATAAAAAGGCACAAGCGCATGATCTTAACAGTGAGCAATGTAGTCAATATGATTCTGAAATGAAGGGTTGCGACAATACAATAGCGGAGTTATAAATAATTTATTATCATTTTAAATGGATACAATAGCAGTCCATTTTAGCCAGCTGTATCGAACAATAGCTAGAATATCTTTGCAATCTCATGAATTCTAATTAATGCCAATGAAGGCCCCTCAATGATCTGTCTCATCTTTCATCTGTATTATGGATGCAGTAGATAAGTCACGCTTTACATCAAAATTTTATGGCCATCTTTGTCCCAGCATTTTTGGTTAAGATGAGTTGCAGAGCAGTGTTCAGTACTGTGTCAGCGTTTTTATTTTCAATGTATTTCATGTATACATTCTATGTATTTATTCGTTTTCTTAGTCATTTGTATTTACTTTGTTTTCTTAGTTATTGTGTTTTTTTTATCTGTCTTAATATTCTCACTCCCATTCTGTTGCCACATGCTTTTGTTTTCCCTAACTCACTCGCACTCGCCATTCTGTTTTGTAATTAGCCAAACCTCATTTCCTTGTTTAGAACCACACCCTGTGCTATGCTTCCCTCAATCCTCCCACCCACACTCATTCCCAATTAGCTTCAATCCTGTCCGCCTGTTTCACACCATCTTCACAAGTTTGTTGTCCACTTCCCTGGTCTGCATTACAAGGCTTTTTTATTTCCTAGAGTACTTACTGGTTTCAATTTGTTTTCTGTCCATGGTTTCTCGAGTCTGCTTAGCCCATCGCGTACATTTGGTTTTCTGGTGACCATCATTGGCTGGTTCTACATTCGTGTTTCGGATCTCTCTTCGTTTTCGCTTACTTTTTGAACAGCGTTGGAACTGTAGACTGTCTACTGATTATGAGCTGGATTACCCTCTCTGTACCGCAAGTATCTCTGTTGGCTTCAACCCAGATTGGTTGACCACGAGCTTGATTTCTGATTAAACCCATTAAATGATTTCCTGACTGCGTCTGAGTTTTGAATCTTATCCTTACCATGTTTGTGGACAAATTACCCTGGAAAATCCACAAGTGCATTCCAAGACATTGGAATGGATGCTCAAGCTGGGTGCTGAAGCCTACAGCTTTTGTCTAATTTTTTGACTGCAGTAATCACTGTAAAAGATCACCAGTTGGTTACATTTACACAGGGGTAAGAAAACCCAGGTAGGATTTGAGATTCCAAATACAAAAATGACAGAAACATATGCCAAACAACAAAAACCCCTAATAGTAAAAACAGCAATGGCCACAAGTCAAAGTTATCCAACAGGGGTAGACAGACATGAAGCAGGATAGGAGTTAATAACTGCAACTCTATAAATCACCCCAGAATTCAAACAATTGATATCTGAACCAGACTTATCAAAAAAGTTGGTAATTTCTAGCCGGACCGCAATTCATAGATCATTTATTTCTAATGTTTAAACACAGAAACACATAAAACGGTGTAAGGAGCATAAAACCTGAGCCCTTGAGCAATGTAGAGACATAATCTGGTCTAATGAGTCTGATGAGGCCTTTTCTCTTTTTAATATGGTTGGTTGGTTTTATGTTTGGACACAACCAAATGAGTCATTGAATCCACAAAGTCTATAGCCAAGTTTTTAGTATGGTGGTGGTTTTTTAAATGGTATGGTTAGCTATTTCATGGGATTCATTGGGTTCAATGATTACTGTTCATGGAATTGTGATAAAACCATTTTACTAGACAAGATGTACCCCAAGGTGCAAACACTCTTCCATATGCACAGGTAAAAGTATTATACAATGATTCCAAGAACTTAAGGATAGAATCAAATGTCTTCCAGAGCCTGCACGATCACCAGATCTAAACATAATAAAGGAAGTTCTTGAGCACAGAAAACAAACTAGATTTGCACCCCCTTCATCCCTCAAAGAACTGGAGGATGTTTGTTGTAATCCACACCAGGAATGAAGTACGGAGACAGAGTACAATCCAACAGTAGAGTGTAATAATGCGATAGACAGTAGGACAGTGCCCGGAGGAGGATAGCTCAGTTAAGTTCAGATATTATGAGTGCCCTTGTGAAGTGCACACTTCTCCAGAGCCAAACTGTCCAAAGACAGTATGGAGAGGCTTAGGAGGAAAGTGGTTCCAATTCCAATGACTGCAGAAGGACTGGGAGCGTATTCCTAATAAACTGGACAGAGGAACAGATGGGAAAGGATCAACAGGAACATGGTCCCAATCCTGAAGTCTGTGAGAAGAGCTTGAGAGTTTGGTCCTACTAACTGCTCATGGAAGAGAACTTCCGTGTTTTACTATAATTAAAAATTACATTTAACTTTCAAAAGACAAGGAGTTTTATTAGTAAACACTACCTGGTGCAAAATTCTTATAGCAAATTTCAATCCAGCAACTTGGAACTCAAAGAAATGGTTATGAATACATAACAGACATACAGACACACACACACACACACACTCACAAGAGGTAGGGTAACTACAAAACAAGACATCATGGGTCTGGGGAACACGCATGATGCAAACCTAAGGAGACAATACTTCTAAAAGACATGCAAGTAGCTGAATGGGAGGGGAAACAGAAGGTATTCATACAAGTATAGTGACAGATATCCTTTCCTCAAAAATGTGCAAATATCCCACACACACATGAGATATAGTTTGCCAGCATTTTTAGGAGCAATTAACCACTCCTGAAGGCAAATTGTGGGCCTGCTTGTTACTAGTTTTCAGGTATTCTTTGTAGGTGTTATATTTTTTCTGCCCCCTTGTTTATATCAAATGAGATGATTATGTAAAGTATGAAATCTGCCATTTCTTCTCATCTAAAAATTTATTTGCTGTGGATGATACAGTAATAATCTTGTAATTTATGAAAATAAATGCGGTGTTGACTTAAAAGGAAAGACCTCCTGGCAGTAACAGGTTCACCTTCTCTGCAACAGTTGAATAATAACACTGTACAGTCAGGGAAGTGGAATGAGCCATCTGGAATGGCTTAAAACTGCAAAACTGTTGACACATAAAACCAAACTGAGTATAAAATCTCTGCTTCACTGTCATATTCACCTTTGGAAACAGCCATAGAACTTGGGTTATTAATGAGATATTTATGTAGTCAAGCACAAAGATGAGGTTGGTGTATCATTTGGACATTTATGATTTTTTTTGTTGTTGTTGTTTTAAGTGAAAATTTCAGCCAAAAAACACTATGATGTCCATTTTTATGTCCATGTCCATTTTCCCAGCGGTGCAATTTTTCCTGTAGCATATCATTTTTTACAGCAAAACTTGAATTCTCTCAACAACATGACAGAACACAGTGATTTTGCCATAGTTGCCACACAACACGTATTCAACTTGATATTGTCATAAGTTTGTCAATTTTCTTAAATCCTCCAATTAATACAATCCAACAATTTCAAAAAGAGGTCATTTCCTCGCAACCAATCTTACAAGTCAGAAGTGAGGGGAGGCCCCCAACTTGCTGACTGTATATGCTGTACCGCTGGGTAGTTTCAGGAGTTCTGTGTGGGCCAAACGAGCAGGTCCAGAGAATTCTTGACAAGCTGGCAAATGCACACTCTAAATGGTCATAAATTGTCATGGCATGAGCTACACATTGCAATGTCATGTTTACTAATGGTTCACACTGAGGTCCATAAGTATTCGGACAGTGACACCAGTTGACATGACATGGGCATAAATACTAAGTCTGACAGCAAAAAAATAAAATTGTTTTAATCCTTGTGAAAATGTCATATCAAGAGCATGAAAAAAGCTTTTCAATGACACCTGATCCATCTAAATAGCTTGAGTAAAAAGAAAGTTACGGCTAATCAGAGATTGCAAATTAGGGGATTCTCGTACCATTGTTTTAACCATTAGAAGTATTAGAAGTTGGAGAGATGTGAGGCCCAAATTTTGGAAAAGTAATGTAAATTCTCCGCATACGGCCAAAACACCTGAACAACTGCTAAATCTGCACACTCAGAACGGGATTGCTTTGTGGTCTGAGTAATTAGCGCTCACTAAGTTGATGATATCGGGAATGTCCAGCAGTAAATGTTCGGCCAATCACCGTCTAGTTTACTGAACTTCAGTGGCGGCTACTGAACAGAAAATGGGGGGGGACCTCCCTTGAAACGGATGATTATAAACCTGTTTTTAATCATTGCTCTTGTTTTGGTAAAATGGTAAAATGTCTCACTTTCAATATCTGATATGTTGGTCATGTTCTATTATGAATAAAATATGGGTTTATAAGATTTTCAAAAAATTGCATTCTGTTTTTATTCACGTTTTACACAACGTCCCAACTTCATTGGAATTGGGGTTTGTATGTTTAGCTGCACAAGCTGTTGTAACTATTGGCAGAACTGTTCATTTTAGCCGCACTTTCTCTGCAATTCTCATACAACGAGCTCCCTAGCTTCAGCGACGTTGACCATGCATGTGCAATGAGTGCTTAGGCAGGGTCCTCAGGTGCGCGCATGTAGATAGGTAAGATAGACAGGCGGGTAGGCCATCTAATCATTTCATTGGGGCCAATTTGATTGATTGACCGGACTTAATACAGTCCTGTGACCGCTACAGGTACCTGATTCTCTTAACTCTTGTTTTAAACCATGTTTTAATTGAGTACTATCAGGTTTTTCAGAGAATTTTAACAAACGAAACAAAAAAAGCCTTGAAAAAAATCTGACAATCCAGCGTTTAACTGTAATGGGAGCGACCTGACATACAATACAGCACATTTCAAGGCGGATATGATCATTGATAATGACGGATCAACGGTCAAAATGTAGACGACTGAACTTCCACCCATTTCGGCGCTCAATCGAACACTTATATAATCGTGATTTATAGCGTTTGCTTCCAAGACGCGGATATAGGATTAGATAAGAATTTAGCGGTATTTTTTAAGTTCATATCCACAATGGTTTTCTTTTGCGAAGCTTCACAATGCTCATCGGATAGTGAGAAAACTAAATCAAATCACAGTCGAGTTTGAATATGATAGCATGGTGGCAGAGCTAAATCGAGCGAGAACAACACAGTATACAGTAGAGTGCAAACGCCACCTCGCTGAGTCATATTGTAAATAAGTGATATTTATTTAATTTTAGTTTTACTGTTTAAAAAGATCAGAATTAAGACAATAATTCAAATAATAAATTACATCTTAGATATTCACTTCATCACTTACCTGCCGCAGCTCCTGGGGCTTTGTAGCCAAGACTGCGGCTGCATGCATTGGCTTAGCGAAGCTGGCCCTATTACCGGAAGTACGGACGTCAACAAGAAATCCCCTTCATTCATCTCATCTATCGATTTACAACAGTTTTGCGCTATATCAGGTCGCTCCTATTACATTACAAAAAGGATGTCAACCCTCCCCTCTCCTGCCAGTTAAGCGGCATACTGCACTTTCAATCATTCAGTCCTACATACCTCAGTTCTACAGTAACAGTAGGCCTACTAAAGCACTAAATCCTCAGTATGCTCTTTATTCCTCTCTGAAAGGCAATCAGTGAGCTTCTCTTGATTATACTTAATCCCAGCACTAACTATCACACTTCCTTTTTAGCATGTTGATAATGGAATCAGCATCAACATTTCAACAGGAAAGCCACTTCTGTTTAATGGAGCTTATCTCCTTCTGTGATATTTGGCTTCCCTTAATTCTAAGACTCATTCACCTAATCTATGTTCCTGTAAACTAACCACTGACCGCATTAGAGTATTTTTTTATCCATGTATATTTAAGTAATGCAAAGCTGCATGTAAATATTTAGCAACTGAAAGGTCATAATGATTTGTAAAGAATCAAACAAACTAAACATGTACAGTATATATACGTTGTACTACCGGTTTCCATTCAGTCATGTCAGGTCATTCCAAATGTCCATTTTTTACTGAATGCATGCTGTGCACTTATCATGTTCCAAAAGCTGTCCATTTTAAATAATCTGACCGGCATCAGTCAGCACCTTTTTTAACAACTTGACCTGAGCCCTCCCATTTAGCTTTAACCCATGAGATTAAATAATCTTCTGAATCCCTTCTCTGCAATGTTTCAACATTCCGAGGTCCAAAGCACTTCAGTTGAATGAATCAAATACATTTTTTCTCATCAACCGATCATAAATATCATATGTTCAGCAAATGTTCCAGGGCTTGTACATATTCAACATCGAATGTAAATGCATATTACTAATTTCATATAATTATTTTTAAACCTTACAAAACAATGGCTTGTAATTGTTAATCCAAGGGGAATCAATGTTATTAAATATCAGGAGCTCCAAAAAAGAAACAACATAATTGATTTATTCAGCCAGGGCCCAACACCTCACATTTTCAAAATGCAGGTTCGTCATGCTTTGTGCTCTTTTGGCAGCAATATCCTTGATTGCATGAAATATCTCAACTAGCCTGAATTTGGAGTGCATTTAAACAGTTTCAGTGCAACACATTAGATGGATTGACTGATGTGCATTTCGTGTCAAAATGGTAATGTCTGATGCAAGGCTTTTCTTGGAGAGTAGGCGCTGTTAACACCAGATATCAAAAGATGAGCACCCCGCACGATGAAGTATTCTACCTTAGCATTTAAGTAACCTGATGTAAAGAAATAATGGAATAGGTTCTGTGCTGTGTTCATTTAATATTAGGTTTTGGGGAAAGAATTATGCTGGAGAAATGTTTTGTTCCTTCCATGTGCAAGATTCAGCTTTTAATTTAAATCCACAAATCAGAGAGAGTTTGGACAGTATGTCAAAATTAAACTACAAGCAGTAGTATCAATTAGTATGACCTGCACTATGTTAAAACCAAACAAACAACAGCAAAACGTTATTGGATGTTTCATCAGATGAAAGGCTACGCAATCGGGCAAATGTTAACTCAAGTTGCTGTTTTCTCATATAACGTGTTTGTCAGCATAATTAATTATTGTACATAATAAATTCACATGTATTTATTGGCAATTTTTTATTTCATTCATTCAAAAACAATATATTATTGATTCCCTCTTTATAATCGCACAATATTATGAAATGGCCTCACATTTGCACTGCCGTGAAAAAAGCGGAAGCCGCGGTTCTAGGGGGGTTTAGAATTCCGCGGCCGCTTTTGCATCATCAGCCCGTGGAGGTCTGTTCGCGTGACCATATATTCGGCCACTGCGAGCTTGAACCTCCCTGACCAGAACATCAGTTTCCTCCTGGCTGAAGTTTGGCTGTCTGGTGTTGCTGCTGTGTCCTACTTCATCCATTTCGAACGAAATTTGCACTGCGCCTTGCCCACGGCGCTTTTAAAGGTGCGGAGAGGAGCTCATTTGATTGGTGAAGATTTGACTCGGCTATGTTAAACCCACTCACGCCTTCTCTCCTCCCTCTTTACCACTTGCGCCGGCAGGAGGGACGGAGGCGGGACAGAGGAGTACTTGCACCGGGCTGCATCGGGCATAAAATTGCAAAATGCGCCTGGATACACCCCGCTGGCGCGGCGCTCCCCCCATCAACGAATGTAGAGCCCATGATCTTCTTGTTGTCTATGACAGAAAAGCTGTGGAAAATCTCAACTGAAAAAATTGTTAACACTTATCCATACACATAAAAAGCAAAGAAATATTTAACACAGATGTAGTCCTATTCTCAGCTTCCATCTACAATACCACACTGAATTTTGGCATGCCAAACAATAATTTACTAAGCATAAACCTCTCTATGTTTTATACATGCAAAAAATGCAAATGCTGATAGCCAGTCTTTGAAAGAGACCTTCAAGACCTCAGTCAAGCTCAAGAAAAGAGGCATTGCCTGTAATTTTGTACTGAGATCATTTCTGAGCAGGAATGAGAGCATTAAAGTATGCCTTCGAATTCTTAATGCAAATTGATTTTTACAGACTGCTGACAAGCCTTACTTAAACCTGTACTCTTCGAGTAGAACCACCGGACATCACAGAAAACTGCCTCGCTGGAGTCAATACATCACTTACCCATGCGCAGTAGCACATAAGTTGAACAACCATTCTTCAGCAGCAGAAATTTCACTCATCTGCTCTCAGTTCATCTGAACAGACACGTCTGTGTGCAGCTCCTAATCGATCCACCATTTAAGACCTTTCATCCTCTCTCAGAACCTTAAGATCTACTTTGAAGCCTTCCTGAGAGCAATACACTCAAAAGTGGGATTCACAGTGATTTACTGCATGCCATTGACCCATTACTTACACAGCTACTCCCCAATGGCACAATTAGCATGATTTTGTTCCCAAGAGGTCTTTGTTTCTAGGCTAATCGTTAATTCATCATGAAAAATGAGGAGGTGCAAGGTGAAAACTTATGTTAGAAAACCAAGTAGACAATTTTTTTCCATACTGACTGAAATCCGTACTCTCAGATGGCACAGATTCAAAGAAATACAGATACTGTGTACTCATTAGCTATGAGACCGCTTTTTAACAAGACTTAGTGCAACCTAGAATATGGCTGGGCTGCCAAGTGCTGTCTGAGAATGTGCGCCCAAGAAAAGGGTGCGCATTGATGATATTAAATATTAATCTGAAATTATAAACCTCCCTTCTCCCTCCTAAAAGGGCGCCCCCTTTTAAAATTGTTCTGGCGAGTAAAAAGCCAAAAAAGTGGAGGTTTGATACATAATTCTTTCCCTTTCTCTGAATCCCATCTCCCATTTCAGAATTTTTTACATTTAAAACAGAAACCTCTTCCTGTCGCACCCTATGAAACATCGGCACAGAAGGACGTGACTTCGTAAGCCTAGCCATCATGTGCCGTTTTATGAGCTACTCGAGGTCTGCAGTCCCAAAAACAAACAAATAATCCTCGGACAAAATCCTAAATTTGAATAAAGTGATTCATCGCATTATAAAGCACTTACTTTTTTAATTCAATCAACTATCTTTAATGAATGTAACTTGTGACTTCCGCCAACAGAAATACATCCAGGCAGCAGGCTAATCCAATAAAAGGCATAAAATAATGATAGCCTGATAATCGTTCCCTTTGGGCTCATCACCAGCATTCTTAAAATGCTCTGAAACCGGCGATTTTATTTTAGGCTGATGATATTTGCACTTATAGCCTACTTGTGGCCAATGCTGAATTTTTTTCTTGGCCACACTTCGCACTTATGTGGCCAATGCAAAAATTTTCCCTTGGCCACAGCTTAAAAAATATGTTTGGCCAAGAAAAAAACTTTGGCTTTGAACACACTTAAAATAAGTGTGGGCAATGGAGCAATTTGCATCTTCGCCACATTTTTAAGTGCGTCTAACGCGAATTTCGATCAATTTTTGTGCTTGGACGCACTTAAATAAGTGCAAATAGTCACTTCGTTTATTTAATTTTAATCTTTTTACTGCGGATACGTGAAAGCGATTCCCAAGCTTTTGGTAACGAGTACATTCTCTCAAACATAAGCTGACGCAGTACTTGTCGTGATGACTGTGCTCTCTGGGTGGTATTCCTTCATGGCCCAGGAATTCAGACGATCTGAATAAATTTTACAACACTGTCCTACCAGTATGTTGATTCCTAGCTGCAAACTCCCACAGCATAGCGCTGATTAGAGTTACTTAAATCATAGCGAATGCATGTAATGAATCAGAGTGCAGGCCTGACAGCTTCTGCTGACCAAGTTTTTCTTTTGCTATTTCCCAGTTGCTCAATCCCCCCTGAACAAACAAACTGTCACCGTAGTTGTGCAGATAAATCAAAGAATACAGTCGGTTTCGTTACACAATGCAATTTTTGCCATTTTCAAACAAACCTTATTGAAAGGATCTGTCAAATCACACCGTACCGAATTTTCTTCCAGGAAATGCAATGCTTGGTTGGAAGGATCCAAGTGCATGGCAGCGCTAAAGTTAATGGTCCACTGCTGATGCTCTTCACCGGAGCGACAAGCTAACTGGTGCTCGGTGCAAGCTATTGCGGTGACAGTATTGTTGCTTAAGTCTATCATCTGTAATGTTATTTTCATCACTGTCCTTGCGTCCACGAGTAACGTAAGTGTTTGTATCAGTTACTTTAGTTTTCTTTTAAATATTGTTTGGAGGGGAAAAACATATCCCTCTCTGCTTGCTGTCGTTCGCCGTTTTTGCTTTCCATTGCATTTGCGTCAGCGCCTTCCGCTTCCTTGAGAAAGCATTCCCTCAATACATAATTAAAAATGTAAAAAAAATTCAACCCAGATTTTTTAAACAAAGGTTTTAGACATAGATTGTACAAAACAGTTTTAACCCAATTCATGTTTCTCTTCTTCTGTCTTAATTTTTACTGTTTAAGTTACTGTTACATTGAGAATGCTGTAAGTCAGCAGCCGCCACCGGGAAGTGCTGCAAAGGGAGGGGCGCCCTTTTACACTTAAACATATTAAATACGAATGACGTCAACGCCCAGCCTGCCTGCCAGCCAGCCAGCCAATCGTCGACCAACCAATCGTCGAAGTTCTTCCTCGCCGGCCGACCAATCGCTGAACGGCCAGCCAGCCAATTGTCGGCCAACCAATCGTTTAAGTTCTTCCCCGCCGGCCAGCCAATCGTTAAACTTGATCACTCAGGCAGCTAGTCAGCCAGTCACTCACTCACTCAGCGACATTCGCATTTATAGGGGCCTGGCCGCTATTCGCGGCCCAGCCCAAAAAGAGCATTCCAACTCACTGTGCACTGAGTAATATGGAATATCTTTTTAATGTCAATGAAATGAGCACACTATCAAGAGGAACATTGTATTGATGGATCATTGGACGACCAAAGAAAAGTCATCTTTGTAAAAACCATAAATTCATTCAATGGGGAAAACTTTCAAATTTTATGTGATTCCGCCTGAAGGGGGAGGGGTATTGTTTTTGGTGGCATCTATCAGTCTCTCTGTCTGTGTGTCTTTCAGCACTTTAGCTCAGACACAGGTTGGTAAAATTACAAAAAAAATTCATTGAAGGTGCACAATGATCTGAGGATCATCTGGTTGAATTTTGAACCGAATTGGGTCAAAGTCACCGAAAAACTGAAAATTATTGAAAAAAATGTCTCCCAGGAGGGGTATGTTTTTCCTGAGACCACTTATTTGAACATAAAATACACTTTTGTGTTCCTTCTAAGAGTTTTCAGCAGTCAAATGTTTTAAAAATGTTTTCACTCTTACCTCAAGAATTGCATATTGAATCATTGTGTTTGGTGCAATCATCAGGACTCCTTACTGGGTTGCACATCTTACTTAATGACTATCCTCCTCATTTACCCCATGTCAATGAATTGGTAGTATACGCTGTATGTCTATCAATATGAATCGTTAACAATTAAAAAATGAGTAGATTTATATTTATTAGAATATAAATGTCAGACTTTAGGAGTTATAGTTTATAATGGTAGCTTCAGTTTGCAATTTCATAATTTTTGTCCCTTATATATAGCTACATATTACCATTATCCAAGGCCTATATGCTGTACATGGTGTTGGGAAACAGGATTTTTGGGTGTTAGCAATATGAGGTGAGCCAGACGGTTTGATCAATGGGTGATGAATGTGTATTAGGAGATAAAGAGAAGTCGTCGGGTCCGACAGGGCATATCACCTATTTGCGACTTCCAGCTGGGATCTCCGTTTGTCTTCAGTTCCGACAGGACATGATACGCACTAGCACCTCTTAGTTGGAGGTTCCGTATGCCCACATATGGAGCTCACTTCCGAGGGTTGGGAATCTATTGAACCAATTAAGTTGAGAGGTTCAGGAGAGGCCCAATTGTAGAGTATTCCTTTATCACTGTGTAAACCCCAGGACCAATCAGCAACAACTTCTGATAACATTAAAGAAATCATATGCAAATATTTGTACTTTAACATGTATAAAGTTTCTTATGAAATTAAGGAATTGTAGAACTTTGCATCACGCTGTTGCCCCCACGGCCGGCTGTGTAATAAACTTTTTCCTGCTTTTGCTACGAACATCGGAGTCTGCTTCTTCATCGGGACAACGTTCTTGGTTTTTATTAATTTACCAACAATGGTGTTTATTATTCATTTCAGGACAGTTAGTCTGGTACTTATATGGGGACATGTTTTAATACATACAATGTCAAGAGGTCAACTGTGTTCGGAACAGAGCGCACAAAACCTATATGCTTGCATAAGAACTAACAGCAGCACAAAAACATTTTTTTTCCACCCTCTTTCCTGTTCTTAGTACTAAATTCAAAACTGTTTTAGTGTGCAACTGACAAGGAAAGAAACACGGGGTGCTCTTTATTATGTGTGCACAAATGAATAATGCTGCAGCAGGAGGGGGGGGAATAATCTATTTAAGGTTTATGTCTGTGCGGAAGGTCTGCAAATTATAATTATTACTTTTAAATAGTCTTAATGAGACCCTAATAGCAGGTCTCTGCCAGCACTGGGTTGGGGGTGGGAGGCAGGATCCGGGGGAGTATAACTGGAGGGGGCAGGATCCGAGGGGTGGTGTTTCTTTGGGGGTGAGAACAGAGGCTCAGCAGACTCGGTGATAAACAGTTTTTTCTTCCCTGCAGTCTCCTGTGTGCGCTTAGCCACAAACAAGTTACGGCTAAACCTGACCTCAAGAACACAGCGTTTGACAGTATGCCACATGTTGTGATCCTCGCAATAAAGCTGAAATGAGTATGTTCTGTGCTGAAATGGTGTGTGCCTCTTTAATAGTTGGGTCTTGTATCGAATTCTCTCTACCATTATGCTTTTTGACAAATGAATATGCAGTTCAACTTGAAAGCAGATGGCTGAGTCAGATTTAATGGCAGCTGAAGGTCAGGTGCACTGTGGAAGGAAAATGTAAAATAAGGCATTCTGATGATGCTGATGTTTTGTCATATTCATGGTTACTGTTTATGCCAAGGTTTTGGTCCCAAGGCCTTGTATTTTCATGTTCTGCGAAGGCAAATTTGCTTTTTCTGGGTGTATTACACTGAAATAAGACTTGTAGATACACTTGTTTTAATTTTCTTTACTTGGTTACATTTAATTTACCACTATGTACTACCCTTCTCAGCCTTCCTTATAGTCTCCATTCTTTCTGACACAGCGCCATTAGCCTCCCTAATGTGGTTTGTTTAATAAATTCTGGGCTTTTGACGTGTGCGTGGGGGGGTTGACTCTCTGCAACTGAAACAGGAGCATTTCAAGTTCCAGGAGAATAAAATTATGCAAGCTGGTGTCAGGAGCAGCTGATAGTTAAGCTGCACATGCTCTGATGTCAGTGATAGCATGTATGCATATTATGAAAATTTCCCAAATGTAATGTGTTTTCAGTGTCTCATAAAACCATATCCCCAAAAAGAACAGCTCCAGGAACTGAAATATCACGCTGCCCATGTAGTGCCTCAAACAAAGAGGATTGCTGATTATGACTAAGCTTCTTGAGGACTGAGGAGTGTGGTAGATTCCATCATGTGTCTGCCTGCACTGTCACGGCCCTTGATTCCACTCTAGACCTTGGGGTATGTCACTGCACTAAGTATGACACAAACATGAAAGCACTAGCGCACCTGGGATTGTGGTAAGTTGGAACCTGCTGTTATTGCTATACAAGCCATTTATTTGGGTGCTTGTGTGGATCACAGCTGGCTAGTGTGTGGACCTTAATATGAGATCTTTCTGCATTTGGAGATGGTCATTGCAGCAAGACTTCACAGCCATTTCACGAAGTGTTCCAGCATTAGAGGAGGCTAAATTGAATCGATTGCATTGCAGCAGAGCATGAAAAAGCACACTTAGCATACAATGACATGAAAGCTTTTTCCAAGTCCTACATAATTCAACCCTGCACTTTCAGTTTTTAGCAATCAGAAATAGTCAATCTCACCTTTTCTTTTTTCCATTATTTCCCATCTTTATATCTGCCATTCAGATCTAAGGACAGAAAGTACCTCAGCTGGATAAAGCAGTTTCATTAGTTTTCCATCAAGGGCAATTTGCCAGGATTATAAGAATGTTTACAAAAGGCCACATGGACAGGGTTAACACAGCTTCTGTGTACTGATAAAGCTCGAAGACTTAGCAGAATTATGGGATTTAACATACATTTGCTGAAATATGGAATAAATAAAATTTTGAGAAGGATTCTTTCATGCACATATTGTTCAGGTAATTTATTCTATTAAGACAGCATAAGTGTGACTACCAGCTCTACATGAAATATTCAGTGTTTAATCAGATGATAAACACTAACAACAGGAGAAGGCAAAATTATATTAAAAGAAAGACTTTTTCAAAATTGTGTTTAGTTGCAAAAGTACATTGAACACAAGATGTACAGTTTTGTCACTTTAACCCAATATAAGCAGATCGTCTCATCTCATGAAACTCTAAAGGCTGATATCTACCCACTCAAGAGGAATTAGTGTTAAACGGAATCAGCTTCATTGGCACGGAGACACCCTCAACACTAGTGCCAAAAATGCTAATTCTGAAAAAAAAAAAGGAAATGAAAATGCTTGTTCAAATATAACCCTCTTGTGGTTATTATACGAAAACATATTTAATAACTAGGTCCAGGAAGCTGCAAAAGCAACTTTTTGTTCATTATGAAGAGGAATCGGTAATTCTCTGTGCTTTTGAGCCCACGTGTACTTCAGACCAATTCTGATTAAAAAAATCACTTGCACAGACATGACCTAACTGTCCTGCTGCCACCACTCCGGTTGTATGAATGCCTTTTGTTTCTTCTCCCATTCAGCAACTTGTGTGTCTATTAGCAGAGTTGTCCTCTTTGATTGCTTTGCGTCTTGTGTTTTCCCTGATCCCCGGATCCATTATTACCCCACCTCTTCTGTGCGTGACGTTGTTATATCCCCTCCTTCCAGTTGCAAGTTGCTGGTAATTTCTTTCATTGGAGGTCCGTCAGCAGTAACAAAGGCCTTCAGAAACGTCACCTTTCAATGCTTAATAACCGAAAACTCTCACAGTTTACTTTTCCTGATTAGCAACAGTTGCTCAGACTAATTGGTAGAACCGACGACAGAAATTTTCGATAGCATTAATAAACACTGCAACAAAGTTATGAGGCGTTTTCTTCCGCACATAAATGATGATGTAAAATATCAATGTCTTTATAATTTCTGCACCTGTGTAGTTTGTGCAACAGCACAGATTTGTGTAAATTAAGCCTCGGTCACAACCGCACACACAGATTTTTTAATCGTGTGTTCTCTGCGTTTTTTGCCGTGGGTGAGAGTCGTAGAGGATGTGGAGGTAAAAAAAGAAAAAGTAGCAGTGAACTCATAAGGCGGGAGTAAGAACCATGTAATTGTGCCGTGCTGTCCTTGAGGGTGACATAAGAAGTTCGCAGCAACACACTTGCGATTTGGCACGTGCGTACTTCGTAGAGGTAGTAAGAAGGACGTGCGGCAGTCTTGCGACAGCTGCACATGCCTTTCTATGCCCCAGCCTTGCTCGGACGTTCTATTTATTTCGTAAATTGTGTGTGTGCCCGACTTATTTCACACTCATAGGAAACTTGCGGTTGACTTGCGTCCACCTTGCGGCGACAAGCGTCTTCGACAAACGGTTTTATTTCCACGACCAGTAAAAAAACGCACGTGTGACCTGCGTCGGGAGCAAGGGAGTCGTCTGAAGGTTTGCCAGAACCTCTTTGAGGCCTCCAGAAAGTCCTTCCCCATAGTCTCCCCGAACTCCTCCCAAACCCAATTTTTAGCTTCAGCAACTACTGCTGCTGCAGTCCTTCTAGCTTGCTGGTTCCTGGTCTGCCGAGTCGGGGAACCTCTCGGCTAACCAGGCCTGGAAGGCCGCCTTCTTCAGCTTGACAACCTCCTTCACTGCTGGGGTCCACCAATGAGTTCTTGGGTTGCCGCCATGACTGGCACTAACAATCTTCAGGCCGCAGCTCAAGGCAGCCGCATCCACAATGGAAACTTTGAACAGGGTCCACTTGGACTCTATGTCTCCAGCCTCCCCCGAGATATGAGAAAAGCTCTTCTGGAGGTGTGAGTTCAAAATCGTCCAGATAGGGTCCTTTACGAAACATTCTCAGTCAACCCTCACAACATGTTTAGGCTTCCCAGATCTGTCCGGCAATCTTCCCCGCCATCTGATCCAACTCACCACTAGGTGGTGATCAGTTGACAGCTCTGCCCCTCTCTTCACCCAAGTGTCCAGACCATTTAAACTCAATGAATTGAATTTTTCTGTCTCCAGTTGAATTATTGAGTTTCCAAAGGGCCAAACTCCAATGAATTATAGGTCTGCATATCTTATAACAGAAGGGGGAACTTCCTTATAATTTCAGCCAAAAGTATCCCAATGACTCTCTCTTTTAAAGAAATAAACTCAAAATATATGGGTCATAACATATAGGCCAAAAAAAAATCAATTTTTACCTTTCTTGAGAAAGAGTGTTCCTTGGAGCTGGGCCCTTTGGAAACTCAAGGATTCAATTCTAACTCTCAACCTTTGAGAGGATAACCTCAGACTACAGCACTTACTACAAAGTGAAATGTTGTGGTAACGAGAGCACTGTACATGCCAGCATGACTTCAACCAGGAAAATTATTATACTTCTGCAGGGCAGCGCAAGATAAGGGTTCCTTTTCTTCTGCTCCCACTGCTGTTACAAAACCATCCAACGATTGCATCCTGATATACTGCCAAATTCTCTCTTCTCTTACTCACAGCTGTGGTGCACATAATTACTAGCTGGCCTGTAAGGACATGATGACCTTACATGGTAATGTTGTCGGTCAACACTGTCAGTCTTTCCAAATGTTCCAAATAGATTTTTAGATACTGTATCTGACATAATCTATATAGAGCCTGGTTTTGATTGGTCATTTACTTTAGCAAACACTTCAGTCAAGGGCAACGTTTAAAACTGACTTTGTGAAGTCAATTTATACCACAGTTCTTTCTTCCAGCCACAGTCACCACACCCAAAGGTGCCTCCCAAGCTTTGACATGAGCAAACAGCAATGCAGTTCAACAAAGTGCAACCACCGAGTTGCAATCCAAGCAGCAATTTGAGAGTTCCCTGTACACAAAGTCTACTATCACTCATTTATTTATTTATTCATTTATTTATGATTGTTAGTTATTTATTTATTTTTGGGCCTGATTGATAACACTGTCTGTACTTGTTCATTTTTTTGAAGTGACCAGCTGGAGAGTGATGTAAAAAATTTGATTCATAAATTACAAAGAAACAGATTAAATGCTTCATCTTTCTTCTCCTAATGATATTTTAATTAACTGAAAAGTCACTCATATCTTTCAAGTAAACACCAGTTTTAAGTACTTGCCATTGTTCAGCCCAATCCGCTGTACTTCTGACGGCCCTGTAAATAAAAGACAGCCTGCCAAAGCCACCAAAAGTTCAACAGCTATGAAACCATGCTTCCAAAAAAATGTATATAATTTGACCAGATGTGCTCTGCCACCAGACTACAAAGCTCTTTGTGCCTCAGTTAGGATTTTATCTCTCTCTTTTATTTTTGTTCTAGAAAAGAAAGGGTTTTTATATTATGAGGAACTAAACCTCTGTAAAGGACCAGCATTCACGCTGTTCTTCCTCACCGAGGTCCCTTAAATAGCCTGATCATGCTGCTTTGCATGAAACATAAAATATCAAAACTGGAAGTGGAACTGAATAATTAACACTGACATCACTTCCTCCTAAAATGAACCCTGCAAACAATGATAGGCCTATAATTAGTGATTAGCTGTACCACAGGGTTTTGATTAGATTCTCTTTACTGCAGCTGGTCCCGACTTTATAAAAAGCGGCCTATTTGTAGACACAGAGTCTGCATCAGGCACCTCAGAGGAAAGCATGACTCCATTTGGTGAACCTTTCAACAAGAATTGCTCGTATTCTGTAGTAGCAGTCTGTAAATTAAGTTGCAAATGTAGTTTAACCCCATTTCAAAGATTGCACAACGATGTGCATGTAACACAAAACTGAATTCAAAATTTAAAGTGGGAGAATACATTTCTGCTTATATAATTTGCAGAAAAATTTAGCTCAATGTTACAGCTATATGTAACTCAGATATTAAAATTACTACGTACTATTTGACCTTGTATTATGGCACCACAAGTTATGATTACATGGTACTGTTATTATAAAGACCTATTATTAAGACCAAACAAATTTCAAAACTCACTACATTTTTGCTGTTATTATTTATATGATATACATTGTCATTAATTATTATTTTTTTATCACTTTTGACAAAGACTCCAATAAAAGCACCATTAGACCTGACACTTCATGACCTCAAATACATGGATGTGAACAGCTACCACATGGCCCGTAGATGACAGGCACTATTTCATCTTGAGGTAAACAAGAGACTATTACACCATAAATTTGATTACTTTTAAATTACGCAATAATTTGGTCACAGTCAGTTCAATGCAAGGATTATATTTGGTTTGGATGAATTAATCTTACCATGATTTTCCATTTATTTAAAGCATTTTGTCTTACAAAATAAAGGGCTGTTTGACTCGTCATAAAGTACATTTTTCTGTACAATAACAGCCAGATGAAAATGTGATGTCTTGCACTGAGTTGGCACTGAATAATAGCCAGCAATGGAAAAGCTATTAAATTTGATTTCAGATTGTGAAAGTTTGATTATTTAAAAAGATTCAATCTGATGATATGGCAGCTGGATTGCAGGTAAAAGCAAATAATGAAATATTTTATTAAGCTTAGCAGAGAAACTTCTGAAAGCCTTTGGTATTTTGATATTAAGAGTTAGCAGCAGAGAGATGTCAAAGCAGCACTTGTGCCCGTATTGATCCGGCTGAAATGCTTTCTCCGGGCAGCGATTTACAGTCAGTCATTCACTCTACATTATTCTGCTTCTTACAGGCATACTCCGTCCTCTGCAATCCAACACATCTGAGCATTTTGCTCCAGCAGGAGTCCACTGTCAACAATGCATCCAATTCTGATTTTTTTTGGTAACAAATAAAAAGTATCAGCAGGAGAGCAGCGGTATTGCGGGGCAGTGGTCAGGTCCTTTATCTTAACAAGAGTTTTCAGGCTGTTTGCGTCCTATCACCTGTGGTAGTGAGAGAAAGAACAGCTCTTCCACTGTTTTCCAGAACAAACTCAAATCATGCAGTTATGTCTGGCTAATACTGTAAACACTGTACGGTTACAGAATGAGTCATCTTCAGCACTGCAGCGCAGGAAGCCACCCCTTCAACAGGGCAACAACTGAAGACGATGAGTTGAGCTCCAAGTGTGAGTCTGACATGATTCACGTTAGGCAATCCCAGCACAAACACCCATTATACAAGCAGAAGTACTTTGGATGTCCTCAAGCTGTTGCGACTGCCTCATGCCCCATTAAATAAAAAAATTACCGCCACACTCATTTTTAACACTGGCATCATTTCCCAAATTTCCATGTGGGTACCCTTACAGTAACACAGTGAATTCTGTGAGAAAATGGCCTCCTGTTACGGAGATTCAGGTTGTTATCTTGAAATTAAGATTAACTGGAAAGGCTAATAGTGAAACATTGATCAATGGACATTTTATTTGTTTGTTTGTTTGTTTGTTATTTGTTTGTTTAATTAGTTAATCAATTTATTTATTTAATTAGGATAATTCACTTGAGATTTAAAATCCCTATTTCAAGTGGGTCCTAGCCAAGACTGGTGCTCAGCTACTACATGATTAATACAAATTTACAATATAATCAAAAATTTTAAAGAGTAAAAATTTGCATATGATTTTTGATCAGTGGAAATGCATGGAAAAACAATAAACAACGCTTCAAAAAACAAGGAAGTGTCCACTGCAAAAGTACTTTGGCTGGAAGATGAACAAAAGGCTGTAGTCAAAGTACCAGTCAGAAGCCTCGCCAATTTCATTTATTTATTTATTTTTGTCACAAGAAATTACAAAAAGACATAAAACTATAGGGTTAGGGCCAAGACAGGGCTAGAGATAGGGTTAGGGTTAGGCTCTGGGTCAGGGGCACGCTAGGGTTAGGGTTAAGTTTAGAGTTATGGTCAGGGTTAAGCTGGGGCTAAGGCTAGGGTAAGGGTAAGGTTTAGGGTAAATAATAAAAGGGCCTTTAAACATCATAAAGAGAATAAATTAAACATCAGTCATTTTGGCGTACTTATGTTTAAAAATGCCAAAAATGGTGAAACAATGACACAATTTTTATCGTTGATTTTTTTTTTTTTACTTAAAATCATAAGAGGGCCTTTATACTGCATTTTGATTCTGACTTTGTCCATAGCCTTTATGGACTTACATTCTCAGTACTTTGGTAGCAGCCACTGTTAAAAAAAACAATGGCAACTGGGATGAAGAATATTTGGAGCTGTCCTTGCATATATGGGAATAAATGTTTTATTTAAGGCTATAGTGGTCTGAAGTGTTACAAGATTGAACGAATGCAGGTTCGCATTTGAACCGGGCGACAAAATGCAATTTGTGCCGGTTAAAATGGATTATTTAATGAGAATTCCGTGTTTGTGCAGAAACCTTGCTGGGCTAGATTTATGAATAACATGCGCACCTACTGTAGGTAGGTATAATGTAGTCTAGTATAATGCAGTCTGTAGTTTTAGTTCTGCAGAAAACACCGTGTCATAGATCTATATTGACGCACAGCAACCGCACACCATTTGCTGTCAACCATTACTCTAGTTTCCGCAAGAAATCCTCCCCAAAAAAGGGAGCCCTATTGTACAAAAAGCTACCACCCCATATGGTCAGACATATTCCCTAAGGTGACAGCATTTGCATTAATCTCGTATTAATTTTTGTCTCTCAAATCCAGATTGACGAATTTTTTTTTTAAATTGAATCAAAAGCCGGTAGCTATGTCAATGCAGTTGTTTTTAACCGCGCGCGTTCATATGCGAGTATGTGAGATCACTAGGCGGCTTTTGTTGGCTTTGCTTCGGATGGGTAGACGTTAGGACCTCGCAGACCGGGCGCGTATCGGGTAATGAGGGAGTGGTGGACTGTATATCGCCCACAATCTCCGGCACAAGCAAAGTGGAGTAGTCGGCTTCAGCTCGTCACTGTTCTTTTTGAAAACCCTGGATTTGGAGTGGGGCAGGTGCAGACTGCTTCTTTTTCAGAGGATCTGCCAACCTTCAGGTTTCGATGTAGTTTGCAAACAGCATCCCCATTATGCAGCGCGTTTAGCCGTTTGGCTCAGCCTCTTTTTTTCCCCTTTTCTTTTTTCAGGAGAAAGTCTGGGACTCACTTTCCATTTTTAGTAGTAGGTGGCTTTCCCCCCTCCTGCTTCCCTTTCACGGCAGGCTGTCCTTTGTGCGTCTTTTTTTGGTACTTACCGCTTCAAAATCGGCTTTCTCCTCGCGGAATACACGACTTCCCGGCACTCATGAATTCGGATATTAATATGTACCTCGGCCGGGAGAAATCAGGTATTATGAGGAAGAGAGCGCTCCTGCTGAGGAAAGGCTGCAGCTTTGAAATAACAAGGTATGGAGTGCGGTTTGGGTTATCTTGGGAGCAGTATGCCAAGAGTGGCTCCTAAAACAGAGCCAATTACAAATGTATAAATGCCGATGCAGTGAAGCATTTAACATGTGTTTAGAGTGACCTTTCCTATATATATGAGGGTGGGGGTTTGATTCTCCGGGAATGTCCAGAAGCGAGTCCAAGTGTTGTTTTGTCCGATTGCTCTCCTCACTCTCGTTCCTTTTAACGCACGTAGACGGCTACGCGTGTCATCTTTGCGCATTGGAAACCAACTGAACGGTTTGCCACATGTTATGTCTTTTCCGTGTGGAAAATGGATAAATGAAATGTTTTCACGGAGCTTGAAAAAAAACCAACTGCGATTATCAGAGGACCATATCTTAGTGGCATGTGAAAACTTGCGAGTCCGATCCGGTGTCGGCGTTTACATTTTACGTACATATAGCCTACAACCACGATGTTATTTGGTCTGTTGTTTTGCTTCCGTCATTTTAAAACCATACACAGTGTGTACTTGATCTAGCGGGTACAGCAAGACAGAATTCAGTGCCGAACTTGAAGCTGCATAAAAACACTTCATCTGAATGGGCTGAAGCGACAAAATCTCGCACTAATGTTAGTGGGTTCTCATACACCTGGTTAGCGCGTCTTACCGGCGTGCCTCTGTAAATGTGCGAACGTGAAAGCACATGTGAAGGCGCAGAATGACCATGGAAAGCGCTGCATAAACAACAAGTATGCAAGTATTAATCCTTTGATACATGGCCGGTATTGGAAACCTGTGAGTGCTTTTGCGTAAATATTAGCCTACATGCACTGACACATATTCCCACATGGACTGTCACGACGTTCACATTCACACAGTCGCAGTGTCGTCGTATTTACATCACAAACACCAATTTGTTCATGAAGGCACGCATCCCAATATCTTAATATTTAACAAAAAGGAATAAAGCCATTATCACGTGTTTTGGATTATAAATGTTGCTTTAATCATTAGGCTTGACGTTTTAGGCTAGCATACCAGGGCCGTGAAGAGTCCTTTTGAGGGGAGGATAATTCAAAAGCGTGATTTTGTAAGAGCATGTTACTTTCCTGAATAGTCTGTGTTTTACTGCGACGAATGACCAGTAATGATAGCTGAAATTAAAATACAGTTACTGAATCAAATGGGGAATATTTGCCATTGAGGTTGGATGCTCAGGCACTCAAACCCCTACCCCTTGCACTTTCCTGTCACTGGCAGATTTTCGTGAAGAACTACCTATCCAATATTGTCCACCAGGTGGTAGTGTTGCATCTCTGGACTCAGTTGAGCTGATTGTGCAGCAGTTCTTACTAACGTCACAATAATTGGTCAGATGATTGTACTGACGATTCGATGGCTGACCTTATAGTAACCATTGTTATTGTGCTTTTAAATTGGTTGCTTTTCAGTGTATGCTGCAGCATGCATTGCAGGGTGAATGGTTGCTGCCGCGCAGAGTGGATAGACTACATGACATATCCCATTCAGGTATTTGGCAGATGTGCGGGCTTGTAATGGTGAGAATGTAGGATCAATTCAGCGGTTGGGCCCTGCCGTTGAGCAATGTATTAAATTGGAATACCTGGTTGGATACAGTCAGGCCCATAAATGTTTGGCTATTCACAAGGTTTTTGTTATTTTTGCTGTCTGCCACAGCATATTGGTGATAATACATAAATCCAAGCTCAAAATGCAAACTTTCAGCTTCAATGTGCAGGTATTTAAATCCAAGGTGGGTGAATGCTGTAGAAATTATGGCACTTCAGTGCCCTCCCCAGTCCCATTTAAGGGACAAAAATGTAATCAAACAATTGACTGCACAACTGTGAACAGACAGGTGTATTGTATTTCCTCACTATTATCCCTGCCATGACACAGAGCGAAGTGGGGATATTGCCATGGAGCTTGTCCATCCGTCCTTCCATCTGTCTGTCCGGATAAGTGGGGTCAAGTTTTCTCTTAAACTACTTTACCAATATGAATGAAATTTCATTTGTGTATGCAACCACTCACTGCGAGGGGGAATGGGACGGAGGCCCAGACGTGACAAAAGATAGGGTATCTAAACCGACGAAATGCATGTGACCACTAAATAGAGAAACGGTAACAAAAAAAGGGAGCGTAACTCCCCGGCAATTCTGCCAACAAAAAACAACCCAGAAAAAATCGGCGAAAATCCTTCCAGAAAATAAGAGCTTTCTCACAAGAGACAGACAAGGTTACCACCCCCTCCTGCTGGAACAGGAGTGAACTGACAGAGGTCTGCGATCAAAGACTATGCTCCAGTAAACAAGACCATCTGCAGGACAGAACATACACTCTGACAAACAGAACAATAAATCAGACAGACAAACACCAAATCCTAAACTCTTTAAAGGAGTTTCCTCTGACTAAACGCTAAGGGCTTTTTAGTCCTCGCAAGAGTGACACAAAAGCACTGGACAGCGCCGGAAGCGCCTCTTAAATATTCTCTCCACAGCCGCAAACAATAAGCAATCAACCACCTGATCACACAGCAGGATAGCCCCCAGGTGGCGAAGAAAATGCACAGTAGGCAGCAACCCCCCAAAACCATGACACTCATGCCCTTGATTGGGTTTGAAAATGGGATTCCATGGTGGCAGGGGATGTTGATGACATTGTTTTCTTTGTTCATTTAAAAGTAAGCAGATAAAATGTCCAAAGCATTTGAAGTGCATCATTTGCTTTTGTAATCTGCTGCTGTCCACCACTCCCAATATGAAGTTCAAAAAGTTGTCACTCCCAGCGAAACAAGCCATCATTAATCTGAAAAATGAGAACAAACCCATTAGAGCAATGGCATAAGCCAAATCTTTTGGTGCATTCTTAAAAAGAAATAACTGATGAGCTCAGGAACACTTGAAGTTCCAGAAGACCATGGATAACTGTGGTGGAACACCAAAGAATTCTGTCCCTGGTGATGAAAAACCCGTACCATCAAGAACAATGTCCAAGGGGTTGGCGCATCTGTGTAAAAAATCAAGAAAAGACTTCACCAGAGTGAAAGCTAACTACACACATCTTACCACAAGATGTAAACCTTAATGTAAACCTTTTGAAGGTAAGCTTCAAACACAGTGATTTGCCAAAGGACATTTAAATAGCCTGCACAATTCCGGAACAACATCCCATGGACAAATGAGACAAACATCAACTTTTACCAGAATGATGGAAAGTAAGAAGAACAGAGAAGTGAAGCATGTGCACATGATCTGAAATATATACCTCATCGTCTGTGAAGCATAGTCATGCATGGGCAAGTATGGCTGACAAGGGAACAGGTTCCCTTGTATTTATTATTGACGATGTGACAGCTGACAAAAGCAGCAGAATGAATTCTGATTTTCAAAGGGCAACATTATTTGCTTAGATTCAGCAAAATGCTTTCAAACTCATTGGACAGTGCTGAACATTGTTGGTGGACAATGACCCAAACCATACTAAGAGAGCAACCCAATACTTTTTTCAAGCACAGAAGTGGAATGTTTTATGATGGACAAGTCAATCACTAGGCTTAAATCCAAGTGAGACTGCATTTCATTCGTTGATGGCAAAACTGAAGCAAAACATCCCAACAACAAGCCGGAAGAGCAGAAATAAAGGCCTGGCAGCGCATCATCAGGGAGGAAAGCCTGCTTCTGATGATGCTTGTTATTTCCATGCTTCAAGAAGTCATTAGTTTCGAAGGATTTCCAAACAAGATGAAAAATGACAATTTAACTTGGTATGATGACTTTTACACCCCTAAATTTGTCGGGTTATGCATAAGAAAATGGTTGCAATTCCCGCATAGTTCATGCAGTGCGTTTGACAAAACCCTTAAATTAAAGCCAAAAGGTGATACTTCAAGGGTATCATGATTGTTTCATTTCAATATTGTGTGGCATACAGAGCTAAGATGATAAAAATTATGTCTTAATATTCATGGAATATTGACCCTATTGCACATGAATGGCATACAGCATATTCAGAATTAGTATTTTGCTTAAGGATACAACGGCAGTGCCCAACCATGGAACTAAACCTACAACCTCTGACTTACTAGTCCAGTTCCAGTTACCTTAGCAATATGCTGTTCTGGAGTCTGCAGGAATGCTTTCAGAACAAGATATGATTTTCCATTTTGTACTCCGTGTTCGGTTTCTTTAGTTTGATTCTGTGATTTTGAAGTACTTAGTAACTTTATTTGATTTTATTGGAGCTTTTTGATTGTTCTTTGTCGATTAAATTGCAGTTATAATTGCTTTTGCTTGCAGTGTTTTCACAGTATTTTGTGGGTGAGTCACACTTGAAATAGAAGTACTGGTCTTAATGTGCTAGAGATCATGTCAGATAAGAGATAACTGGCGTAGACAACTGTTTACTGCCTTTCTCATTTGTATTAGTCATTACAGACTGGTTTAAATTGTCTGGTCACATGGTACTGCAGTGAATTTTCATTTTGTAATTCACTTTGTTTTGGAGGAATAATTCAGGCTAAACTGAGATGTTTAAATTAAAATCCATGCTGAGTTTCATCAGTAAAGTTGTACAGTGATCAGTACGCTGTTTGAATAAAGATTCTCCAAGGTCATTTTGAAAGCTTTCAGATGTGCTTGGGGTAAACCCACATCGAGATTGCCAGACCTACGCTAATGAGTACATGTGCTCACTCACATATGATCACTTCCAAAATACGTACATTTGGTAATGTACTCACATTTCAGAATCAGATTATTTAACTCATAAGAGTTGGAAGAGGGGACAATGTGGTCACACAAGTATTTTTAGCTATACTTGAGGAAATAGCCTCCACCATCTTAAGGAGTTAATTTTGTAAAAAAAAAAATGGCCCAATTGAATTTGAAAGCTGAGAAGCCTAGACGTTAGCTTTTGGGGAAATTACAGTCCCATTTGATGGTATTGTTTCTAAAAGTTTTTCAGGCTCATAAGCTGCATTATTCCTATTGTTTTCAAGTTATATAGTGCAGGCTACTGCTAAAACCAGATACAGTTTCTCCTGGGATATAAGTTCACTTAACGGACTCAGCACGCTTATTCAGCACTTTTCCTGTTATAAATCTGAGACTGAAACCATGCCCAGAAGGATTTTAAATTTCCCACAGCAAATACTGTTGAGAAAATCAAGTCAAATGATTCTATAAAACATATTATAATGTCAGAGCAGTAGATGTAGTATTAGTCTTAGCACCAACCTAAATATGTCTAATCTGATGGTGTTAATTAGCACCTGGGTATGCCATCATGGTGGTTACGTCAGCGTGCAGAGATACACTTTACCACAGCAGTCAAAAGCTGAATTATTGTAGAACTCCAGACAGTGCTTGAAGAGTTGATGGGAAAAAATAACTCACTGGACACCTAACGCCTATGTCTTTGTCATGTCAATGTGGTTGCCTGTCTGTGAAACTGTTTTGTCAGTCTCAGCTGGTATACTTTAGTATTTCTCAGTTTGTGTTGCACATGTATGTGTGCATGCCAGTTTTTTGTGAGGTAAACAGGGCCTACCTATTAATTTGTGGTTCTTCCTGTGTGGTTTATAGTGGCATAAATGCTAGAACATTCTGGCAGCAAGAACAAATAAGTCAAGCCAGTTCTCCAGGACATAATAACCCCTGCCTCATTTTACTACCAGATTCATGGACACACATTGGAGATTCACTTGGTATGGCATCACATGATACTGAGCCTGCTAAGAAATAGCCTCCCTGGAGCTTAGGTCTGTGGGTATTCCATGGTAATGTCACTGTTTGGCTGTGTTACATTACTTTTAGTTTCATGTAGGAGGCTCCTTGTCTGTTCTTTCACCTATAATTTAGGCTGTGTTTAATGTTGGCTGAAAAGGGCTTCTTTAAATTGCTTTCCAAAACTTTAGACAGTGAGAAATTTTTAAAGTGGAAACCCTGAGGGCCATGATGGAAGCCTTGCTCTTAATTCTTCAAAGCAGATAAGATTCAATATGTGATCTCTCTCTTGAAAGCACAGAGATCATGTCCCACTGCCAGATATCCTCCTGCCAAAAGTGCAAATTAGAGAATATCAAAGCACACACGAACTTTGTGTTTTCCATGGGAAAGGCTCCACATGTTCCCGTGTCTCTGTATCCTTTGGTCTCCCATCCCATTGGCTTTCCTCTTAAGCCTCTTCTGTGTCTTATCCATCCAGCACCAAAGTGCAACTGGTATGTACAATTAGGCTGGGCCATGATAACACCTTCACCTTTACAATTCAAATGACGGCCCAGCACATATACCACAACTGTAGCTTTAGTGGTCGTGTTCTACCAGTTGAGGGAAGTCAGTGAAAAAACATTGTCAAACATCAAACACCAGCAGGGCCCATTTCCTTTGCATATAAACAAGGTTTTCTTGAGCTCAGTTGATAACCCTGTATCTGCGCTGTGGAATTCACTCCACATACATATGTCATTAATGAGGTCATAGTAGTGAGTGAAGATGTTTTCCCTGTATCAGGAGTTAAAGAGGGTAAGAGAAGGAGGCCCTAGGCAGAAAAAGTTGGGACGGTATGGAAAATGGACATAAAAACAGAAAGCGGAAAATTTCTAAATTTATTTAGACTTGTATTTTATTACAGACTGTATATAGACAAGATATTAATAGTTTTGTCTGGTTTGTTGAATTTGTATATGTGCATTAATTCCTGCCATTTAGTCCTGAAATGCATTCCAAAAAAGTTGGCAAGAGGGCAATCAAGGACTAGTAATAAGGTAAAAAAAAAAAAAATAAAATTGACTATTGATGTGATTGGGCACAGCAGCAGCATCCAGGAAAGCTCTAGTCCTTCAGGAGCAAAGATGGGCCAAGGATTGCAAATTTGCCCACAAATGCATTCAAAAATCACTGAAAGCTTATAATGTTCCTCAAAAAAAGGAAGAAGTGATCTGAGTATTTCAGCCTTTACGTTGCATAACATAATAAGAAGATCACAGAATCTGGAGGAATTTCTGTGCACAGGGCAAGAGTGGAAGCCTAAGCTGAATTTTTGTGATGATCCAATCACACAGATGACACTACATTTTTTATCAGTTATATACTCATTTGGGCTGAGGATTACTCTGGCAAACCTTTGTCAAGTCCTGCAGTATGTCATTACATCCACAAATGCCAGTTAACTTTATTGCGCTAAAAAGATGCCTTATGTCAATAATGTTCTGAAGTACCGTCGACTGCTGCGCTCGGAGGTCTCTGCAGTGGACCATCACACAGTGGAGACGTGTTTTGGGGTCAGACAAATCAATAGATCAGGTCTCTATGGGAAGAAATGGATGCCATGTGCTGCAGACCAAAGAAGAAAAGGAGTATGTGGATTGTAACCTGCAACAAGCTCAAAGCTATGATCTGGTCTATCATTGCCTGGGGTTGTGTGAGTGCCCATGGAAAGGTTCCTTTTCACCTGTATAAAGGCACCATTAATGCTGAAAAGTACACTGAGATTTTGGAGTAAATTATGTTGCCTTTAAGATGACATCATTTCATCATATTCACATCATTTCATATTTAAACACGAAAAGACAAAACCGCATTATGAGCAAATTACAAAGGCATGGCCGTGTAAAAAGAGGGTGTGGATGCTGGACTGGCCTGCCCGCAGTCCCCATTTGTCCTCAGTTGAGAACATGAGGCGCATTTTGAAAGGCAAAGTGCAACACCGAAGACCCTGTTCTGTTTGCAGTAAGAATGGGACAAAATTACCCTCAAAACATTTAATCACTTCGTGACTTCAGTCCCTAAATATTTGTTTAGTGTTGCGAAAAGTGCTTGTGATATTGCACAGTGATAAATACTTTACTGTCTCAACTTTATTGAAAAATAATAGTTTATTTTGAAAAAAAAAAACATTCATGTGGTGAAATATCAAATAATATGCTGTAATATTGTTTCCCTTGTTTTACTGGTCAAGGAATTTTGAAATTTCTGTTTCAGTTTTAAGGGATCTTCAGGGTAAAGTGTAGAAATAACCATAACGATGTAAAAACTAAGAAATAAACATACTCAACATGATTTTAACCTCATAAAATGTAGTATTTTGACAAAAATGTACATGGTTGCAATGGAAACGGCACTTTAATGACAAAATCTGAAAATATTTGCGACACTGATATTTCAAAAATCCATGGTCAGATTTTACTCAAATTAGTCTTATATGAAAGCAGTTCTATGAAACGACGTAGGATATCTTTGTTTGGAACATTTATGAATATTTAATGAGATCTTTTATGTAACCATAACAAAAATCGCTATCATCAACTTGCTTCATTTTCAAAATTAACCCCCAAGGGATGCACCTATCTAGAAAATCCTACGTCATTTCAAAGATCTCCAACAGATTCAACTTCAATCCAAATATCAAGTCAATCAGATGAATATCAACCCCTTAAGCCCTGAGCCTCTTTTTCGAAAGTGGCAAGCCCAAAATGAAATGAGTATATCTCTGCAACTGTTTGGTCCATTTGAATAATCTTGGTATCATAATAAAGGTAAATCCATTTTGGATTTCTGCCATGGTGTAAAAATCAGTGTATATGTCACTGAGTCAGAGTAAATGAAGATGGAACACAGTATAAATCAAAGACCTCATTTTGCACCAAACAAAGTTTTACTTCTATCCCTTGTAAACTTAATTAGTTGCAGTCTGAAACCTCTAAAAATTTACAGCACAGAATCTCACCATATTCTGTGCCAAAGTTTATTCTAATCAAGTAAATCAGAACAAAATTAGAGAGGAATGTCTAGGTGGCTTCTCCAAATTGGCAATTCAGGTACCTTGTGTGCCAAATCATATTTCTCAGATATTAAAATGTAAAACTCATCTAATTTCACTTATATGTCACTACAGGCATACATTCCACCCAAATACAACCAGTTTTTAATTTTTATAATTTACAATTTTTTTATTATTATTTCTGCCAGTCCTATAGCCTATACTATTTCCCATTCAAAGACAATGAATACGAAGAAAATGAAGTTTGGCTCTACTGGAGCAGATTTATTTTAAAAAGCAAATGAATAAGATTATGAATACAAAAAAGGTTAAAAATGGGGGAAAAAAAGTAAAAAGAATAAAAACCCCAGCAATTATTTATACAAGAAACATGCTACTAATGTTCTACGAAAACGACGCTGCCGAGGAGTTCGAACCCTCGACGTTTGTAATGCAGCTCTGCACCCTAACCACTAGGCCATATCATTAGGCTATCATAGTGCCGTCAAATTGCCTATATAAAGAATGAGTCAAGAAAACAAGTCACTCACCTTGTTTGTACTGTTGTGCCTTCAGTATTCACGCTTTTCTGTAAGAAAACAACTTTGAAAATGACGGTTGAATATTTAGCAGATAATTATACCGAAAATACCACAAACAAACCTGTCAAGTATTTATATTGTCGCGCTATTTACATACATTTGAATGGCCCATAGACTCAATTTGACGCACTGGGAATGCAAGGCTCTAGCTCAGGCTAGCTTTGAGCGATAAAGATGGTTTAGGGCTCATTGGAAACGTCAGAAGCCATAGAATCAAATGGCTACCGGCAAAGTCTTACTGACAGCATCACAAGCCGAACACAGCGAGGAAAATACATCGCAAGCAAGCTGAATGCTGAGGAACTGAGACCTTTGGGGCAATGCTCGAGAAGAAAAACATCATTTGAGACTGGAAGATCTAGTTTCGTTATAATACGGACACATTGAGCTAACAATAGCAAGCATGGATTTACCCTCAAACAGTTTTTTTATTACAAAATATCAAAGGTAAGTAATTCATTTGCTCATCTCTGTGGACTGTAAAGTGTATGCCTGCTGTTCTTTGAGTGTGGTGGTTTAAAATGACAGGGCTCATATCATTGGATTCTGTGGACTTTCCTCTTTCATTTGAGGTATCGTTTGCATGCATAGCACAAATTCAGGAGAAATTCTAGCGACTCAGCGCTGATATGATTTTATCCTATGTTTTGCTACATGCTTATTACTTGCTCGGTGCTTGAATTGTGTTCGGTTGAGGTAAAAATGGTCTACATAAACTTTTTGCCTAGTTTCTTTGCGTAAAGTGGATATGCTGCCGGACAATGTTGATTTGGAAAATGCTGTATTTATTATGCGTAACCACCGCCTCCCGGTACCAGGGCGTGGGGCTTAAGGGGTTAACAATTTTATGAATGCCACAAGGTTGAAAATCAGTCAAAATTGTGATTTTTGGTCATTTGCATTTAAAGTCACAAGAAATAATTGAGGCAGAGGAAAAACATAAATTCTTGGTGTTAACTGGCATCTCACTGCATTCCTTTATTTATTTTATGTGAAAATCAAAAATATTGAAATTTTCGGAAAAAAAATTGAAATTTTTTCCTTGAAGACCCCTTAATTCCAATTTAACATAAGGTGCAACCCCAGCTTTTTCAGATTTGTGGCCTTAGATTTTTGGCAACTTGTATCTGTAATTTCCCACAATTCTTTCAAACACACTTGAAATTTTAGTTGGAATGGCGCACTGAAAAGATTACATGAAAAGCTGGAGGTTGTTGTCCAATATCACATGTCCAGAAAACTGTTTTCCACAATTTCTGCATTTGGTCAGGCAGATTTAATACTGAATAACATTAACCAAGAAATCATTTACCATAACATAATCTATGTATTAGTAAAAAAAAAAAAAAAAAAAAAAAGTGATTTAATAGGAGAGAAAGGGGAGTTAATGTATGCCAATGTAATCGCATGCTTTTTAGTTCTATGTATGTATCTTTGGATTTTGATGAAAGCTGTCTATTTCATATGGCCTTTAAAATAGCCTCTTTTAAATGGCTGGTTGAGCACTACTCTTCACTGAATCAGAAGCACCTAATTTTCTAACTTACAGTTTTCAAGCATAATTATTCACATCTGTGCAGACCACAAATATGAATGCGCAAGGCTAATTTGCTGTGGAAAAAGGGATGAAATAAAAACAAATAACATAAACCCTCACTTGATTACAGGCATAGATAAACTTTTATTCCCCTCAACATCTGTTTCAATTTATATCTGAAACACACATACCTGCACATTACAGTGAACTTGAAACTTCTCCAAGAAGCCAACCCTGGAAACTATTCCTGCTAAAGTAACCGGGAAGTTGCCCAGAGTTAAGTGGGTTTGTCTTTGGCCATCCAGCAATTAAAATATCAGTGGTTGAAGTCACACCACAAGTCAAGACTCATGGGTTTCCCTCCTTCTTTGCACTTTTATTGTGAACATTTGTATAAACAGTCATTTTGGTCAGGCTTGGCATCTGTGCTACAGAATAAGAGTAAAAATAAAGTGGTATTTTCCAGAAGAGAAGGAGAAAGGGCAACCCAAAACTGAAGCTGAATGAGACAGGAAATCACTTGATATTTCCAGGAAATGTCTTTCTCTTGCATGATCTATCACTCTCTCCTTTTGCCAGAAAGACAGACATGCTGGATATTTTACTATACTGTTATTTATTTATTTATTTCCTACATGATCAAGATTGCATACCAATAAACTGGAAAATGATTATCAGCACACATACCAAAAGCAAATGTAATTTTTTTGGGATTAATTTTTTATGATATGGGCATCCTGTAACTTGGTTATTGCAGTGCCTACATTAATAGAAATACCAAAGGAGGAGATGCATTTTTTATATAAGGAAAGGAAAGGCATCAAGAATGCAAGATCTTTTACATTTTTAACTGGGAACTAGAGGTTAGCCAGAAATTGCCGCATATTATTTAGGACAGTCATATTTGGAGTTCAGAAATAGAGACTATCTGTAATCAACTATGATTACGCGAAAACATGACTATAAGTTCCTATAGCTTTCCATGGGCAGATACTATAGGCTACATTGGTACGCTGCTGTCATGCCTCGCCCGCAACGCTCCTCATCACCAGAGTATTGATCACCGGCCTGCTCCAGCTCCAGCCCTTCCATTACCACCACATGTCCCTTATTCACCAATTCTTCAGTTATCTGTTTATGTACCGCCTCTCTCCCCATTTTCCTTTGCATAGTCTTAGTATTGCTCTTCCTGTGTAGACTCAGTGCTTTACTGAGCCTAGATATAGTTCTAAAGACTGATATTCAGTCTTTTATTCCCCTTGTAGCTAGTTGTTATTATTAGCTCCTGTGCGTTACCCCTGTTCTGTCTGAAACTCTGCTCCCATTCTTTGCATCTGGATCTTCTCACCTCATCCTTATGTACGTATCTCATAAGGTCACGTGACTAGGAACACGAGGAAACATGCTTTTACCTTGATGTATGCTCGCATATGCTGCATGCTTGTGCACGTCGGAGTTGCTGTGTGTCATGATGTCTTTGACAACGCATTTACCCCCAATAATAATAATAATATCTCTTGTATTAAGTTTCAAGAAAATATTTAGAAATTTATGAGTGTGAAGTTTCTTTTTTGACTGAGTATATAAGAGGATCAGCTGAAAGAAAATTTAGCAGGTAATTAAGTTAACTGGCATCAGGTGTGTAACATGACTGGCTATAAAAGAGATGTCTTAGAGAGGCTGAGTCTCTCAGAAGTAAAGATGGCCAGAGAGGCTCTCCAACCTGTGAAGGCTTGCGTAAAAAAATTGTGGAATACTTTAAAAACAATGTTCCTCAACATCAAATTGCAAAGGCTTTGAAGGTCTCATCATCGACAGTGCATAACAGCATCAAAAGATTCAGAGAAAGTGGAAAAATCTCTGTGCATAAGGGACAAGGCCGAACCCTTTACTGTATGCCAGTGATCTTCGGACCCTCAGACGCCACTGCATCACTCACCGGCATGATTCTGTCATTGACATCACTAAATGGGCCCAGGAATACTTCAAGAAACCACTGTCTGTAAACACTGTTCACCATACCATCCACAGATGCCACCTAAAACTCTATCATGCAAAAAGGAAGCCCTTGTTGAGCATGATCCAGAAGCACCGCTGTGTTCTGTGGGCCAAGACTCATTTAAAATGGACTGTAGCAAAGTGGCAAAGTGTACTGTGGTCAGACGAGTCCAAATTTGACATTCTTGTCGGAAATCATGGGTTTCGTGTCCTCCGGGCTAAAGAGGAGAAAGACCACCCCTGTGGTGTGGGACACTTGCATGTTTTAAAAAGCACCATGAATGCTGAAAGATTGACGACATCCATTCCAGGGAAGGCCTTGTGCATTTCAGCAGGACAATGCAAACCCACATACTGCAGCTATTACAACAGCATGGCTTCATAGTAGAAGAGTCTGTGTGCTGAACTGTCCTGCCTGCAGTCCTGATCTTTCTCCGATTTAGAACATTTGGCGCGCAATTAAACGAAAAGTCCGCCAAAGGAGACCCAAAACTCTCCAGCAGCTGGAAGCCACAAGAGTGGGATCAAATTCCAATGGCTAAACTCGAGAAACTTGTCTCCTCAATGCCCAGACGCCTCCACTCTGTGTTAAAAAGAAGAGGGGATGCTACACCATGGTAAACAGGCCCCTGACCCAACTTTTTTGAGACCTGTGGCAGCCATCAAATTTGAAATGAGCTCATTTTGTGAATAAAATTGTAAAATTTCTCAGTTTCAACATGTGCTATGTTATCTCTGTTCTATTGTGAATAAAACACTGGCTGGTGTGATTTGAAAGTCATTGCGTTTTGATTTTATTCACAATTTATGCTTTGTCCCAACTATTTTGGAATTGGGGCTGTAGATTTGTTTTTAAAAAAAAAAATGTTTGTTTATTTCTTAGTTCAGTTTTCAGCTGCAAGGCTGCCACATTTTCAGCAGCTGTGCAGTGTATGAACAATACAGTGTCTCCTCATCAGTGCTAGAGAAACTGGTCCTATCATATGAAGTGCAACTGAAGCACCAAAAAAAGTTCTTCCTTGTCTACATTAGTATGCTGCCATTTGAAGAATTCAATTTTTGCTTTGAAAGAGCCAAAAAGAGACAGTTTTCCATTTAAAGCTGTCACTCAGCTTTTGACAGATGGCAAGACGATGGCATGCATAAGCGTTGTGGTCCAGACCAGAATTCAAGTGTGAAGTCATACATGCAATCCAACTATTGACAGTAATATGGTACAGATTGGGGACAAAACCCCTGATGACAAAGTGGGGGCAAAATCCCTGACCAGGATAGCACAGCTCAACAGATGTAATAGGCAAGCCTAGGCTGGCAGTTGCTGGCCAGCGGCTTCTGGGATGTTGCCAGTGGTTGTACAGACTTTGCCAGCGCTGAACTGTCTCAGAGGAGTTGGAGGTTGCTTAAGAGGAATGCGGTCCCAGTCCTTGACCCAGATCAGGACTGGAAGCTTCTTCCTGACTTACTGGACAAGGAGAACAAACTTCGAAGGGTTAACAAGAACATGGCCCCATGCCTGGAGGCTGTTTAGGATTGGAAGCTTGTCCTGATAGCTGAATAAACAGGCTTGCGTTGGGTTAACTTGAACCTTGTCCCAATCCTACACCCTGATTAGGATTGGGAGCTTGTTTGAATTACAGTCACTCGATGACATTAGAGAGGATGCTGTCACTAAAGTACTAGTTGCATAAGACGAAGACAAAGAACATTTTCACATAAACATTGACTGGGATCTTTGGAAGAATGCAACTTTGAAAACCAGCAACTTGCACATGAAGCAGAGGGCTGAAATACCTATTGCACAGTCATAAGGAAACAACTGTGTAACAAGATTCAGCCAGGCGGGGGAGACCGAAAAGACACAAACCAATCACAAGACTCATACACCTATTAGACACACTAGATGCTGAATTGTGAAGAGACACACGAGGAAATCACTGGAGGTTTGTGAATCATAAGGTTGCTTGAGACTGAAAAAAATCTCTAAAAATGTGTACCACTGAGTTGCTGGCAGACTGCAAACTGGGTCCAACCAACACAAAATGAGAAGTAGAAGTTCCAGACACATAACTGCGCAAAAGAGCATCAGTCTATACAATGTTAAAAATAGTTGATACAAATACAGTGCCGTGAAAAAGTATTTGCCCCCTTCCTGATTTCTTACTTTTTTGCATATTTTTCGCACTTAAATGTTTCAGATCATCAAACAAATTTTAATATTAGACAAAGATAACCTGAGTAAATACAAAATGCAGTTTTTAAATGATGATTTCATTTATTAAGGGGAAAAAGCTATCCAAACCTACCTGGCCCTATGTGGAAAAAGTAATTTCCCCCCCCTTCTTATATCATAAATTAACTGTGATTAACCACATTTTTTAAGTCAAATTTCGCTAGCCACACCCAGGCCTGACTACTGCCAGACCTGTTGAATCAAGAAATCACTTTAATAGAACCTGTCTGACAAAGTGAAGTAGGCTAAAAGATCTCAAAAAGTAACATGTCGTGCCGCAAACTAAAGAAATTCAAGAACAGATGAGAAACAAAGAAATTGACATCTATCAGTCTGGAAAGGGTTGCAAAGCCATTTCTAAGGCTTTGGGACTCCGGCGAATCACAGTGAGAGCCATTACCCGTAAATGGAGAAAACTTGGAACAGTGGTGAACCTTCCCAGGAGTGGCTGGCCTCCCAATATTACTCCAAGAATGCATCGACGACTCATCCAGGAGGTCACAAAAGAACCCAGAACAACATCTAAAGAACTGCAGGTCTCACTTGCCTCAGTTAAAGTCAGTGTTCAACAATAAGGAAGAGACAGGGCAAAAATGGCATCCATGGGAGAGTTCCAAGGCGAAAACCACTGCTGATCAAAAAGAACACAAAGGCTCATCTCACATTTGCCAAAAAACATCTTGATGATCCCCAAGACTTTTGGGAAAATATTCTGTGGACTGAGGAGACAAAAGTTGAACTTTCTGGAAGGTGTGCATCCCGTTACATCAGGCATAAAACTAACACAGCATTTCATAAAAAGAACATCATATCAAAAGTCAAACATGGTGGTGGTAGTGCGATGGTTTGGGGCTGCCTTGCTGCTTCAGGACCTGGATGACTTGTCTAAATTCACGGAACTATGAATTCTGCTCTCTACCGGAAAATTCTGAAGGAGAATGTCCAACCATCAATTTGTGACCTCAAGCGCACTTGGGTTATGCAGCAGGACAATGATCCGAAACACACCAGTAAGTCCACCTCTGAATGGCTTAATAAAAACAAAGTGAAGATTTTGGAGAGGTCTAGTCAAAGTCTGGACTAAAATCTGCTTGAGATGCTGTGGCATGACCTTAAACAGGCCATTCATGCTCAAAAAACCCTCCAATGTGGTTGAATTAAAACAATTCTGCAAAGATGAGTGGGCTAAAATTCTTCTACGGCAATGTGAAAGACTCATTGCCAGTTATCGCAAACGTTTGATTGCAGTTCTTGTCGCTGAGGGCGGCACAACCTGTTATTAGGATGTAGGGGGCAATTACTATTTCACATAGGGCCAGGTAGGTTTTGATAGCTTTTTTCCCTTAATAAATGAAATCATCATCTAAAAACTGCATTTTATATTTACTCGGGTTGTCTTTGTCTAATATTAAAATTTGTTTGATGATCTGAAACATTTAAGTGCAACAAATATTCAAAAAAATAAGAAATCAGGTAGGGGGAAAATACTTTTTCACGGCACTATAATTTGTGTAGTATCCCAAAGCAATACAAATATGTTTACCACAACTGCTGTTATATGTGGTCCTTGGGGTTACATCAAATTTGAATATGAAGAACATACTTCAAATTGACTCATTTTGCTAGAAAATGAGAACAAATCACCCTGACTGGCACTCCATGTGCATAGCTCTCCAAGCTGGCAAGTTTCATAAGCTTGGTAGACTTGTGACAACATACTGCCATTATAAACATAAGAGAACTCTGGGGGCTTCTCATTTATTATGCTGTTGTAGACATGTAAATGCGCATCAGTCCTTTGAGTGCCAACCAGTCTGTTTGATTTAATCAGCGAATATGATTTTTTTTTATTTATTTATTTATTTATTTTTTATATAAGGCCCCTCTTTCAGTCTCCAAATCAAATACCAATTATTCTGTTTTGATTCTTTTACGGAAATATGCATTCTCAGAACAATTTACATGTGAAAATTTCCAAATGACTTCTGTGTGTGCAGCATTAAATGGCATATGCATCCACTCTGGTTTCTTGCATTAATACTCAGAAGTAAACGCACCATGCGTCTGCAAATCTGACCGTGTGCTTGTTGGCAGAAAAGTCTTTGTGGGATGTTTCACCGTCTTAACATGTTTCTTTGGAGGCATGAATGTCTGGTATCAAATGTGCAAAAGTGATTGATGTTATGTATATTTTATAAATGATGGGCAGTTGCACATATATAAATATGGATCAGCTGGCTGATAAACTTCTGTTGTCTGTGATGTTTTCAACAAGGTGTACACTCACAAGCACTTTATTATGTATCCTTGCTTATTCATGTAACCGTCCAATCCGCCAATCCTGTGGCTGTAGGGCAACACATCATGAAGGTACAGGTCAGGGGAGGTTCATTTAATATTCACATCAAGCCCCAAAATGGAGAGAAAATGTGACCTAAATGACTTTGGCTGTTTGTGTCACAGTATTTCTGAAACTGCTGGGAAATCTCCTGGGATTTTTGCACCAAATAGTTTTTACTATTTACTCAGAATGGTGCAAAAAGCAAAAAAAAAAAAAAACATCACGTGAGTGGCAGTTGTGCGGATGGCAACACGTTATTGATAGTGGAGATCTGAAGAGAATGGCCAGGCTGTTTTGAGCTGACAGAAAAGCAGATAGCCACCCTTTACATCTGTAAAGAGCGGAGAAACATCTCAGGATACGCATGTTGAACTTTCAGTGCTGATGGGATACTGCAGCAGTTGCACTCCTGTTGGCCAAGAACAGAAATCCAAGGCTGCAGTGGGAAGAAGTTCGCCAAAACTAGACAGTTGAAGACCGGAAAAATGTAACCTGGTCCAATAAATCTTATTTTCTGCTGCAACATGCAGATGACGATCAGAATTTGGCATTAACATCATGAACCCATGGACTGAACCTGCCTTATGTCGACATTTCAGGCTAGTGATGGTGGTGTGGTGGTGCAATGGTGTGGGAATGTTTTTTTTTTTTTTTTTTGGCACACTTACCCTGCAAAAAATGTGCTATAGGAATTCCTATAAATGTGCTATAGGAATCCAATAGAATTCTATAGAACTTTAGTACCTCAAGTCCTATAGAAAATCTCTGGAGGACTTTTTTTCAGTGTGGCGTCTTAAATCCCACCCAAATTTGGAAGGCAACAACAAACAAAGCAACCATTTAATATGACATTTCCCAGCAATCATTTCCCAACTTGCATCTCTGTAGCACAATGACCTCTCATGTGCTACTCTGACCGGGGCTCAAACCCAGACACTTCTGCTCCGCAATGCAGTGCTTTAACCAAGTGAGCTATTCAGAAGCTTGTATCTTTGTGGTTAGAAATAACCTTTATATGTATAGAGATGGTGGGAATAAGTCTCAGCAGACCTCAAATTGTATTCAAATTAATTCTAAATCTACATATAATCTGCAATCACATGCATGTGAATGGAAAGGCATAATTTGATTGAATTTTTAAAATTAAGGGAATAGTTCAAAAGTTCAAAATTTCAACGTTAATTCTGTCTTCGTAAGCAATAGAGGAACACGAGTTTTTCATTGTAGCATAATAAAGTTGTAATTCCTTACATTTATATATTTGAATTGCTGCCAAGGAAATGGAAAGAGGTCTTCATATACCGTAACTGAAATACTGCTAAGTTGTGTGGTCAGTCAGTCAATCAATTGTCTGATCAGAGAATCAATGAGTGGGTATGTGCCTGGTACCCCATGTGCTTAAGCACACGTAAGTTAAAAGGGACACAATTTCCTTGCTACTTCAGTATCGTGGATATCACTGCATATTGCACATTTTCATACCATTAGTCTGGTTTCTCACTTCTAGAACCCAGGTACACATAAGGTAAATTGACCCTTCGACAGACCATTTCAAGGATTCATAAGATTTATTTTTATTTTTATTTAACCCTTATTTAAGATGTCTTTCCCGTTAAGCTTTTGTTCTATTAGAAGGTCCTAAAGACAATCAAAGTCCTATAGAACAGGTTTTTCAACTAGGGTGTTCTACAGGAAGGTCTTATAGAACAGCAATAATCTTATAGGACTTTCTTTTCCATAGAGGTGCTCTATAGGTTTCTAGCAAATTCCTATAGAACACACGGAAAATCCTATAGAACATGCTATTCTACTAAAATGTTCTACAGAGTTCCATTGATGTTCTAGAGTTCTGGAGAATTCTATAGAATTCCATAGAAGTCCTATAGAACATTTTTTGCTGGGTAGGGCCCCTTAATACCAATCAGTGATTATTTTAATGACGTAGCATATCTTAGTATTGTTTACCCATCCTCTAATGGCAACTACCAGCATGATAATGCACCATGTCACAAAGTAAAAGCTATCTCAAACTGGTTTCACGAACATGACAACTAGCTCTTTAATGGCTTCTCCACTGCGTCTGAATTCAGCATAATTTTGTGATGTGGTTGAAGGGGTCATTTACAGCATGAATTTGCCGCTGAAAAATCTTCAGAAATGTCAACATGGACCAGAATTTCAAAGAAATGTTTCCAGTATCTTGAGGAATCCATGACAAGAATAATTGAGCCCTTGAGAACAAAAGTGGTCGAACTCCTTTTTTGTCTTTTTTATGTTCTAATCTTAAAATGATTTGCAAGAGGTCAATCTGTTTAGTGCAACAATGGATTAACTGAGTACAGTTCTAGTACTATACAATAGGTGGGCCATATGTTCCTCTTTTCAAGTGCTGAGTACAAAAGAGGTCCAAAATGAAAAAGGAAAAAAAAAAAGAGTTGGGCCACTCTTGCTCTAAGGGGCTCAATTGAGGCTGTTCTGCAATCAGAGGGAGGGCCCACCAAAATAGTATGGTGTTCCTAATAAAATGTTCGATGAGTGTATGCCTTGTACCTTCATGCTCTGAAATTACAGGTCCATATATCAATCCTGTGAAACAGCTACTGACCTGCACTGCTTTTACAAATGCATGCAAGCATGAAGCAGACATTCAAGTGTTAATTAACTTATGTGCAGATAATGCAGTGAAGTGAAACTGAAAATTGTCATGTTTTCTCACTGTTGGTCTCTGTAACTGCAGAGTCATGGATGCACAACTGGACAGAATGCCTATAAAAGTTTGGGTTATGAGGTCTCTGTTACCTTTTCCTATTTTTTATGTGCCTCCTGTTTGTTGTCCCTCATCTGAAATGTAATTGCTTTCGATGGATTGCTCAGTAAAGCCATGAGATGAGAGACAGGCAATGACTCTGGGCTGTGGTCTGGATCATAGCCTTTCAGACTGCCAGGTATCTACCAGTGGGCGACTGCTTCATGTGCCGCAGTGTAGATAAATGGTTCATTTACTCACCTAAACAGCGACAAATATTTTGAAATGTCAGTGGCCTGCCTTCCGATGTTTAGAGGGCCTCCTGTAACCTCACCTGTTGCTGCTTGATTGTTCTTAAGCTGTTCCTGTTTAAATTCGCCTGATTAACAATCAAAAAATTTACTTACTGAATAATCAAGGCCAATCCATGGAACATTATGATTAAGAAATGATACTGACAAAGCGACTTCCTATTTTCTACATTAGTGTATATACTGCCCTTCCCCATAGCTACCTGCCCTCACTTAATTGTTCAATTATCCCCTCTGTTCTTTCAGTTTACCCCTTTGAGCAGACATAGACGCTGGTGTCCGTAAATTCCAAAATTTAATTCCTAAATAATTCTGTATTTGAATTTCCAAATGTCTAGCTTCACTGGAATAATTTTCCAGAGTCTCCGTGACAAATACTTACTTATAAAGCCTAAATAGGCTCATGCATAACAGGAAAAAATTGGCATTATTTGTATTTTGCGCAAAGGGTTAATGATTGCACCTGACTTTCCTTTGTTAATTATGATTCCCTTATAAATTTAAACCTTAGTTTTCCCCTTCACTGGCAGGTAGCCTTAGTCTGTAACATTCTTTTGTTGTGTGCACGCCCTTTTTGTTATCTACTGAAGTTTTGTATCGTTCAATCACTTTCTTTATTTAATAAATCCACGTTCCTGCACCTCCTGTCCCATCACTCTCCTGGCACCTTTCTAACATCTTTGGGCTTCAGGACGTTACAGTGTAATTAATGTGACATTGTGAGAATGGCAAAAATCCAAATGCATGCAAAATATCCAAAACTTTTAACAGGCTTTCATCTCTCATTTTAGCATTTTTAGCAAAATGAGAGACGAAAGTTGGTGAGTGTTCTGGATCTTTTCATATTAATTCAGATTATTGCCATCTTTACTATGTCGCTCCGCTGCGCATTGTGCTTAACAAAACCCCTTAGCTGTGACTATATTCACAACATAGCTTGGTCTCTAATACCTTATTGCTTAAAAAGCCATGCAAACTAATTTGCGAAAATCTATGCCATTTCATGAGCAGCGAGTTCAGAATATTCAAAAGATAAATTGATGTTTCACGTGATTTACATGCAGAAAACACCTCATAACTGTGATGCAATGTTCAGTAGCTTCACACCATAGAAATTAAATTTGACAGTCATTCTACCAATTAGCCTTTGCAATTGCTACTACAAGTAGTTAGGCAAAGTAACTTGCAACAGGATTAGGTCATTTAACCATTGCATGGTGAGGTTACAGAAGGCCTTTTGTTACCACAGACGGACCACTACTGGGGATGCACATCAGTGTTGCCCTGTCATGTAATCAGCAGTGTGCTGACAGATACTGTTTAGAAACTTAATTTATTTTAAACTTTTGGTGCATATTTGCTCTATATATTTGTTCTATGGTAACATTTTTTATGTGAGGAATAACTGTGGTATCAACATTGGAATGAATCGAGGCACTCGATTAAAAACAGTTTCAATTTATTGTTTGTATGGTATCATTCACTGCTTGATCTGCACAGTAAATAAAACTTTTTTGGGATTATTGTTTAATTATAGAGGATATCTTTAATCAGACTTATTGAGTTCCCATTGCATATTTTGTTCCATCTCATACTACTTAATCATCTACAATATATGCCTCGAATAATGGGTTTATACAAAAATACTTCAGATGTTTACATTAACACATGAAGGATTCAGGAGGACTGGGAAGAGGAGTGTTAGAATTGTTCAGTTAACTTTTCATTTTCAATTCCAGAATTGCATCTGCAGAAACATTGCCTACATACTTTCAGTCTGCAAATGCAAATTACATAAAGTGGAAAAGGTTATTTAAACTATGTAAAAAGGTTGCTTCTGTTTGTTATCTATGAAAGTTCCCACAAGTTGTAATTTTTGAAGTAATCAAAATCAGACAGTCATTACAGGCATAATCAGTGCTTCAATATTTTTAGATAATAAGTGTAAGAAATCATGGCTTGCAGTAATGAAAACCAATAAGCATTTTAACAAGATGATACATGAACTTGGAGAGTTCTCCTCCTATTTTGTGGATTGTTAAGGGTAAAATTTGCACTCTTTCAGAAGCCCCTTATTCACCTTTGTTTCATTTGTTCTACTTTCAGCAATTGGAACTAGAAAACATTTCCAATTTATTGTTTGTATGGTATCATTCACAGCTTGATCTGCACAGTAAATAAAAACGGTTTATTTTGGATTATTTTTTAATTATAGAGGATATCTTTAGTCAGACATAATGAGTTCCCTTTGCTTATTTTGTTCCATCTCATACCATTTAATCATCTACGATATATGCCTCAAATAATAGGTTTATACAAAAATACTTCAGATGTTTAACACATAAAGAATTCAGTCTTCAGGAATTCAAGTCTAGGAAGAGCAGTTTTAGAATTGTTCAGTTAACTTTTCATTTTCAATTCCACAATTGCATTTGCAGAAGCATTGCCGACATACTTTGAGTCTGCAAATGCTAATTGCAAAAAATTGAAGAGATTGGTTAAACTATGTAAAAAGGTTGTCTCTGTTTATTTTCTATCAAAGTTCCCACAAGTTGTAATTTCTGAAGTAAGCAACATCAGACAGTCATTACAGGCATATTCAGTGCTTCAACACTTGCAGATAATAAGTGTAAGAAATCATGGCTTGTAGTGATGAAAAACAATCAGCATTTTAACAGGATCATACATGACCCTGGAGAGTTCTCCTCCTCTTTTGTGGATTGTTTAGGGAAAAATTTGCTCCCTTTCAGAAGCCCCTTATTCACCGTTGTTTCATTTGTTCTACTTTCAGTGATTGGAAATAGAAATATTTCTCAGAGCTTGAATTCTCCAGGCAGTTCCTTCATGGAGTAAGTCTGTCTGAAATAAAGGCTTACAGCCAGCAGGGTGCAGTAGTGGGACATGTACAAAAATCTAAGTGAAACAGTTCAGTCGTTGTAATAAAACAGAGGAGTCTAATGATTTGAACAAGAAGCATTTCCTGGGAGTAGTTTATAATCTACAGCTGAACTGAGGGTTCAGACCTGAGGTAAGACCAGCGATTACAGCTTTTAAAATGAACTTGGGTCACAACAGCAAATGACAAATGGAATAATTTGCCTCACTGTCCGGTCACTTTATTAGATACACCGAATACTAGACGGCATTGAACTCATTGCTGTGTTCGCGGAACCTGCTTGAGATGACGTGTGGCTTGTGACACAGTGCGTCATCACTCTGGAAGTAAACATTTGAAGATGGGTAGTCGAGGCCATAAAAGGATGCTCACAGTTGGCAACAATGCTCAGCTCATCTGTGGCATTTTAATGATGCTAGCTTGGTATTTTTGGGCATTATTTTTGCATAGAACATATGCCCCAAACCTCTATACCATTTACACCAGCCTGAACCACTGACACAAGGCTGGGGTGGATTCACGATTCATGTTGTTTTTGCCAAATTCAGACCCTACCATATGCATGTGGGTGCAGAAATCAGGATTCATCTGACCTGGTGACGTTTGTCCAACGGCTGTGTTTATGTGAGCCTTTACCCTCCGTAGTTTCAGTTTCTTGTTCTCATCTGACGGTAATGGAACCCGCCATGGTCTTCTGCTGCTGTAGCCCATACACTTCAAGGTTTGACATGCTGTGTGTTCAGAGATGCTATTCTGCAAAGCATTGTTCTAATACATGGTTGTTTGAGTCACTGTCGTTTTCCTGGCTGCTCAAACCAGTCTGGCCATTCTCCTCTGGCACTCTCACTAAAATGGTGTTCTAGCCCAAAGCACTGCCACTCACTGGATGTTTTCTTGTTGCACCATTCGCTGCAAATTCTGGAGATTCTTGTGAGTTAATGTTACAGGAGATCAGCAATTTCTTAGTAATCAAATCACTGCACCTGGGACCAACATTCATTCTAAAGTCAAAGTCACTTACGTTGCATTTCATCTGCGTTCTTATGTTTGGATTGAACAACATCTGAGCTGTTTAACTATGTCTGCATGCTAGCATGCATTGATTTTCTGGCACATGACTGGCTGATTAGAGACGAGCAGATGTACCTAATAAAGAGGCCACCGAGCGTATTCTACAAGCTAGTTTCGGTGATGAAAGCAGTGGTCCCAAGAGTGGTGAGCAGAAATGCTTCCTGCAAACTGTGCTGAATTCAGTGAATTTTTTTCATGAGAAATCTAGTGCACGTTTCTCTCCTGGACCCATGTTCTGCCCTTCGTGAGCTGTTGCTGTTTTGATACTGATATTTTCCACCTCCCACCTGACTCCTCATGGCTGACCAGGGGCTGTGGGTCTTATTAGAATTCCATGCTTAACCTGGTGTCTGCTGCAGCCAAATGCCAACATGTTATCAAATTGCTTGCTAAAATGTCATTACATCAATGTGTGCAATTGATGATGGCTTTTTCAGTAGATTTAATCACTAGAATTAACCTTTGTCTGCAGTACTTGGACAAAGCAACATCTATGATGTTTGTATTTTTTATTGAAGATAGTGTTCTTTTGTATGTGAGGTATGGTGCTTGCGTTTATGCAAAGTCTTTCAGACAAATAAGGGCAAAGGGATATGAGACCAGCCAGATTAATGTTACTTGCTGATGAACACATTAAGTAGTACACTGTTATAAACTGGCACCTTTTTTGCCAGTTATTTAAACTGTAATTTTACAATAAGTTTACTACAGAGTTCTGTGTGTATTAAGTGTAAACCTCAGTTAAATGCGCACAGGACTCCACTGACAGTTAAAATAACCAGGAAACAATGCGTTAATTTAACTGTTAAATCCAGTCAGTTTATAACACTGCATGTGGACCACTGAATGCTTTTTTGACAGACCTACCAATGTTAGTGAAACATACCCGTACACTTTAACTCTGTCTTACTGATTTTACACGCTACAAGTGAGCATTCCTCAGTGGCCCTGATAACCAATCCAACTTTGGAACTCCAGGTCTGACACAAACCAAGTATTTCTTTGCTCCAAATTTCACACTTTTCAACAAAGATATGTGTTGCAAAGCAAAGCTAAATCCCTCCTTGTTAAATTTCTGTGTTTGAGTCCTGCTGGAACCTCGTGTATTCTTTGAGTCTGAACAGATTTTATACTGACTATTTCAGTATGTACACAGCCAAAGGGCATTATGACTGTAGATTCATTGCTTCAAGCTACCATGTGATACATCTGCGTTCTGTTCTGTAATTTCTCTTATTTTTAGTTGCTTTGCATGTGAGAGGGAGAGACGGAGAGAGAAGGCGAGAACTACGCCAGAGTATTTGCAAATAGATAGATAAGATATCGGCGTGCTACCTGTTTTGTGCTATGTAATCTGGACATGCCGCAATTGGATGGGCGTAAAATTTCAGTGAAAGAGAGGACGCTACAGTCAAAGACTAGGCATAACATCCATACAGCCACAAAATTTGCAAATATATTTTTAATCATCTTCAAGATGGCTGGTACTTGTTTGCTATGGAAGAACATGAAAAAGTTTTTTATTACAATTATATCGATGACCTCATGCAAGAAGGGCGTAAGTGACATTTTACAAATTTTACAGGAAGAGCCAAAAACCTGCCACAGCACAACCTGTTAAAAAAAATTTGCCTGCAGATATGACTTTTTAAAAAGGCATTTTAACCCCTTTATGACAGGAAGTGAGACTCCAGACTTGGTCAGGAGATGGGCTAGTCTCAGTTTTCCAAAACAACCAAAAAAGTCATGTTAGACCGAAGTGTAACTTACGCCTTTCTCGCATGAGGCCATCGATATACACTGATGATCCCAAACATTATGACCACTCAAAAATGAGGCAAATAATGGTATCTCGTGACAATGGCCCATGATATGGTCCACGAACAGACCGTACCCTTTGTGCCAAATCAAGATAATCCATAGCGAGAGGTGCGTGATCCCTATTCAAGGCTTTATGACTCAGGATTTGAGTGTCACAGAATCTGGAAAAATTGGCTTCAATGAAGCAAGAAACTTGTACCATTCATAATCCAACTTATTTCAATTCAGAGACTTTATGAAAATTCAAAATTGAAGTTGTTCTTCAATGTCTAAATTCTTGTGGAATTGAGGTTGTTAATATTATGAAATATTCTGATGAGCAGCATATCAATCACCTTTGAAAATTGAGGATGATTTCAAAGTAACCAACTGCTGCCCAACATTGATAATGGGATGGTCCAGGGCACTCAGTCCTTGTGGGTATTTGTTTCACAGTTTTGACCTTTCTGCCACGAATAATTTTTGTATTCACATTAAATCATGATAAATAGAGCCAATATTTGCACTTCTTGTTTGTGCTTGTACTAATTAACAGCAAAAAGCAAGAGAGAGCTCACTTCACAGCTTTGCACTCGGGCACGAGCAGAACATAATTTGGGATTCAGTGTCTACAACCATCTGTAACTCAATATCCTCGCCTGTAAGCCCAATAACAAAAGTGAAAACCCATTGCCAGCAAGGGGGGAGGGCTGATCCACAATCCATCTGTATTTCTATTTGCTTTTTTTTTTTTTTTTTTTACCACATTGGAGGACAGCAGCCCAGTTGATACGCAAGCTGGCCCGAGAGCTATTATGAGCACTGATGAAGCCGTTATCAGTGATACTGCTTTTACAAAATCTACAAGAGCATGATAGTAACTGTTGAGAGGAAAATACGAAACTGATGTTGATTAATGGGGTTACATGTCAAGATGACTTGAGTTTTGCTTTTTAACTCTCCTACAACTCTCTGCTAGATGGAACAGAACATAATAAGCTCATACTATATACAAATTGCAGTGATTTTTTTTTTTTTCAATTTTTAACATTTTTAATTTAATTTTTTTTTTTTTTTCAATTTTGCCGGGGTGAAATACTGAGAGATAGCAGTGCCTCAGCATGATAGTCCACATTCTCTTCAGTTTTACAGCGGCTTGAACATGGGGTGGGGGCTGAGGGGGAGGGGACTCTTCATTGATCAACAAAAAATCCACTGAATTGGAGTCGGCCCTTTCCTTAGTCAAGCAATGTCTGATGGGAAAGTGGTAATGGTCAAAGGCCACTACCCCAGGTAATTGAATAAAGCCTTAGGAGAGCTCCGGCACCTTCTGCATTAATTTGGCCGTGTGACAATTTGGGCAATAAAGCATTCGACTCCAGTAGCTGGGTTTTATAGGAGTGGGGAAAGGGGATCAATATATTAAAATAGACCTTTTCCCCCAAACCAGTTAGTTATGGTCCCTTGTTCAGTAGCTATTAAAACATCAATTTTCATAGACGTTGACCAGCCTGAGGAATATTACGTATGCAGCATACCACGTAAGCAATTAAATGGATGATGTACATAAATGTGCTGCCATCTTACTACACTGAAACGCAAAAAAATAATGGCCAATCACTCAGAACAGTTACATTGCCATTTCCAGAGAAAAACTGAAATTTTGTATTTAATTTAAAATTTGACTAATTAATTGGTCATTTGAAAGTCGATGGAATTAAGCCTATCTGATCTCTCCCAGATGTTTCACGTAATAGAAATTCAGAAGGCAATCATGCTCAACTTCACTGTGGACTGCATTCAATATCTATCCATTTAGAAGCAACTTTTTTAACCACCCAATGTTATATAAAGCATTTACATGGAATAAATTATATTAACAGGATGAATCAAACTGTTTGTATCTGCTTCTGGGGGACATTTCAAACTTTAAAATCAGTAAAACAATTTTTGTTTGAAGACAAAGAAGCAATGGTGTAAACATATTGGGCTGCAGTCCCACTGAGATGCAGGCGTTAATACATTTCTTTTCGCTATGTTTTTATCTGCTGGTAGATTTTAGTTTTTCAGATGAAGATTGAAACTGGGGAAACGGACAATGGAACAATTATTTTAATCAATAACACTACTGGCTTCCATGTCTTGGAAGGAACAAAATAGTTGCTGAAGCAGATGACATACCAGGAGCAGAGAGAACTGAGAGTGACTTTGGTCCGCACGAAGGCCTTTTAGTTTGTCAAACTGTTTCCAGGTCGTCTAGTTGAAACAAAACTCTGCTTTCTCTGTAAGCAACTATTTAGTGCGGATGGATGGAAAGGTCTGCTGCTGTCATTATGTGGAGTCATGATATTTCAGGGGGTATTTCTCTTAGGTTTTCTGCTTAGCACATGGCGCACATGTTCTGTTGGGCTGGGTTGCAGACTTTGCCTGTGATTTTTTTTTTCCACTTTGAGAGATCCTTTTTTTGGCTTTGATAAATGTCTTTGTTGCAGGAGTATGTACTTGGGACCTTTGTCATTATACGAGATCACATGCTGTCCAATGAGGTTTGAGGCTTTAACTTGAACTTGTGTTGTTTCTGTACACTTCTTAATTTGTACTGCAGTTATTATTGGCAGCAACATCATCCTTGTTGGCACGTGAACCAGTATCTTTGGCCTCTACACTTCCTCCAGAACTTCTAAGCAAACTGTAACCTGGCTATCGTATATGCAGCTAACCGGCAGTTTGCGCTGAGTGGGCTATCCTCTGTAGCTCTGTTCACAAAGTTTCCTCTAACGCATTTATAAGCCTATATTTCAAATATATATACGACTGCCTGCACTTGCATGCAGAATTATATTGACCCTGTTTTGGCTTCGGATTTGAATTTGGGCAGATACAATATGCTGCAAAATGTCAAACATTATTGAGGGAATCATAACTTCTCATATTCAAATAACCAGTTCAGCATCCATATACCTATTGATAGACACAAATTTTTTTACATTTTGGCGAAATATTTTTAACGATAAATCATGTCACGTTCATCTCTGATCAAAGTACAGCAATTCAGCTCATAATTATAGGCTGTTTGATACTGTATCACTGAAAGAAATGAAGATACAGCAGGGAAAATAAGTATTGAACGTGTCAACATTTTTCTCAGTAAATATATAATAGGGCTATTGACATGAAATTTTCACCAGATGTCGGTAACAACCTAAGTAATCCACACATACAAAGAAATCTATTCTGCTATTTAAAACTCATGTATGTCATGTATGCAGACTAGACAATATTGAGCTCCAGTATTGTCAATAGCAATACTGAGGTACTTTTTGATCAGAGAACCACACATAGGCTTTGGAATAGGGTTGAGCGATTGCTTGATAAGGACTGTATGCAGGCAAGAAGAACAATTATGAGAAAGACAGACTTTATACGACTGCTTGATCTGTGGTTTAAGCAGGAGTACCCCAAGGCCTCACAAGTGCCAAGTGGGAAAATATGATGACGATGATGATCATGATTATGGTTGTTTCCAGCGAAACATTAATAAAGTAAAGAGTGTCACACGTGTTGGTATACTCCGTTTCTCCATAATTCTTTTTTTTTTGTTGTTGTTGTATTGTTTGTGCATTGCTAGTCAGAGTTGCCGGTAATTTTGGAGCCCACTTCATATGTTTTGAGAAACGTGAAATGTGAGAAGGCTTTCTGAACTTCGGAAATACTGTGAGATAAACTCCAAAGCACTTATGCTTCTTTGAACAGCGATTGTGGATAGAACATTTTTGAATTGCCCCATGAAACTTGAAAGCATGACATTGGCTCAAAATTCAGAAGGCTGTAATTTATTCATAAAGATCCATATGTACCTCTGCCCACTAGTAATTTGATGTACTGGTTGTACCCAGGATGCATTTTGTTTCATGTTTTCTCATGAAATATTGATTAGCTACATTATCATCAGAGGACATTCCTGTACTTGGTCTTTTAACATTTTCATTAACCTAATATGTCAGATTCAGTAATGCAACGGAGTATATTAAAATCAGTAGAACCCGCCGTACAGAGGCAGTATGTGCTCTCAAGCAATATGGCATGGCTGATACATAATTCAGCAGGAAAGCATCACTGACTGCATCTAACTGAGTGCTGTTCTCAACTTAGCAGAACCCCCTTCATGTCTCCCGCAGAAATGACTGAACTGAAAGTTAATTGTGGCAGGGCTAAGTGAATGTAGCTACTCTACCGAAGCATTTCTTAAAATTTGGGTTGGGACCCAAAATTGAGCATGTTGCAGGGTATGAGATGAGATGGGCTCTGCAATGAGTCTTTAATCTATTAGACTACTGTTACGCTGCAGATCAGGAACCAAGTGTGGAGGCAGGGGCGTTACCAAGGGGGGGGCGAAAAGCTCTGCCCACCCAATGAAAACTCAAGATAAAAAACTGATTTACTACTATTTGACAGCAAACACGCGATATCCAACTGATTCACAGCCGGAGGTAGACAGCCATTAAGAGAGAGCTTTACGTATGCTTCATCTATCTATCACTATGTGTGATTGGTGGATTCCTTTGTCAGTCTATTCTGATGTGAGATTAACTAATGGGCACTCTCGAATTTCTAGGGACCCTCCCATTCTCTTAGACTGCCGTCCTCACTGGTCTTCACTCAGTCTGAGGTCACGTCTACGCTGCTCATATAGGACCTGTGCTTCTCTCAGGGAATTATAACTTCGCCCATATCTCTCTTGTTGCTACATCTTCCACCGCTTATTTTGGCAGTCTTGTTGTTTGACATTAAGGTAATTTGTGTACTAGTTTGTCATCTGTGTGGACTTGTGTGGTTTTAAACTGAGTTGGCTACCGAGTGAGCCCAGGCAGCTAGCTAGCAGCTAGTCTGGAGTTGCTAGTCACTCACTGGGGTTGTTGCAACAATAATTCTGTATCATAAGCACATTTCAACATTTCGAACATCTGTTTCATAAGCACTTGGAACATTTGCCAATAGAAATGCTTAGGTGGCCCATTAAAAAACAAGCAGCTCCCACTCCCGCAAGTGCTGTCTCTACCAGCAGCCCTACAACCACCGAACAGAGCGTTGCATCCGTGCCGGTGTCCGGGACTGCCTGTGAATCACCGGCAGATACACCATGCTCAAGCAGCTCTTCGCCCATGCTGCGGGCTCAAAACTCCTCCGGACTTAAATATGAATCGCCCATCTCAGCCCATTTTAAGCAGTTATCCCAAGCGTATCAAACTCGACCGTGGCATGGCTTGAATATTCAGTACTGCGCGATGCCAGCTTTTGCTTCGCTTGTCGCAAATTTAGTTCTAATTCGGATCGCGAGGACATATTTACTAAACATGGCTACTCAAATGGGAAAAAAGCACTCGATAAAGACAGTACAAACACGCAACAAGCATCTCACACTCCAAGGCCATGGTTGCGTGGCAGGAGTACCAGCGCCGGTCAGAGACAGGTGAAAATGTCTATCTGCTGGGTCATACCCAAGTAGAAAAGAACAGATACCACATTAAAAGCATGGGTGAATTCATTCAGTTTCTCACTGTTAGTGCACTTGCTCTGCGTGGGCACAATCACAGGCATATGGATGAGGAGGGACTGCTTACTCGGCTCATTGATTACACTCTCAAAAAAGATTCCAAACTCGTAGATATCGCAAAATCCATCCCGGAAAATGCCAAATATACATCATTCTCTCGCGGAATTGAAGTCCTTGTGCATGTAGGTTTATCAGTTTCACCATCGTTATGACTCCTGACTTCTCACGCTTTTCTTTACTCAGGGGTTGGAAGCAATGCATGTGTTTCATTATCGTTTAAATGTAATAAGATTATTTGAAACGTCTTTATGCAATTTCATTGCTTCCAATGATCTTATTTAATTTAAACAGTCTAAACGATCATGAAACACATGCATTGCTTCAAACCCCTGAGTAAAGAAAAGCGTGAGAAGTCCGGTGTGGGTGCAGCAGCTGGCTGCCTCACTTGCTCCAGACCTCAAAGTTTTTGCACGCAACACACTGACATCGGAGGCAAAAGTCTTGAAGCTAAATTTTTCTTTTTGGTATCTTTATTACAAACTGAAATCATACAAAATAGAAAAATAATAGACTTTCGACTTTTCTTAGTAAAAAGGAGATGCGGTAGCGCAGTGGTCAAGTAGGCTTGACTTGAGATCGTAAGGTCCTGAGTTCAAGCCCCGGCCACAGCCTTCGCGGTGTGTTCTTGGGCAAAATACTTCACTCCCGCACTCCACGCCTCACTCCACCCAGGTGTATAAATGGGTACCAGCAAATAGTCAGGGAAACCTGACTAAGAGCTGGGGGAGTACCTGCGATGGACTGGCATCCTGTCCAGGGGGAGTAGTAATACTCCTAGTCGCTTCATGCCACAGAAATCGGGGTTAAGCACCGGGCCGATGGGCCACTGGCTCGAAACAGGCTTACTCTTACTCTTTTCTTAGTAAACTAACCGAAATTAGTGCGCTGGTCAAAAGACCGTGTTGCATCAAGGTCCAGTGGCTTCTGCCGTTTCGTGGGCTCACGATGTATTTATACTATACACACAGCAGCCAATGAGAAAACTCCATTCTATCGCATCATTAGTCACTGGCCAAACCTTCATTCCACATTACAACACGGAACAGAAAATACGTCAAACCCAAACATCTCAAACAGAATATTGATTCAAATTATCTTAAATTATATGTGTAGAAAATGGCTACAACATATGGAGTCATAACACAGGTGAAACTGATAAACCTCCATGCACTAGGACTTCAATTCTGTGCGAGAATCGCTTACACATGCGTTGATTGAATAATTGCTGACTACAGCAGGGGAACGTAAATATACCACTAAACTCACGCGGAATGCACGAGAGTTGAGCGGTGTGCGTTATTAATGAAAACTGACCACACCTGTTAATGTTGAGAGTTTTCTGAGCTTTTGTGATGGTAATTTAAATGAATGATTGAAAACAGGTCATGACCAATCATTATTTTTAAGGGATGGGTTTGATCCTCCCCTATCGCCAGTTCACCAGCCGCCACTGACATATATATGTGTGCAGGACAAGGAAAAGGGGTCACTTGGGATTTTTTTCCATTCTGAGATTAACGGGGTATCTCGGTGATATCCCAGTGATAGTGATATCCCAGCGCTACTGTACTGTCAATTTACAACACTTTGCTGTGCACAAATTCACCCAATTTTTTTCTCAAAATGAAAAACTTGGATCGCTCTTTGATTTTGTTGGAAAATCTTGATTTTCATAAAATGACCCAAGTGACCCCTTTTCCTAGTCCTGCACACATAAATAAAAAAAAGTTTCAAGATGTTGTGCATGTTGTATTTTACGCTGATTTAGAGGTTCTTTTTTTGCCCCCCCCAGAGAGGACAAATGCCCACCCAAGCTTGGCATCCTGGCAACGCCTCTGTCTTGAGGCAGAGTACTATCCAATAATGAGGTTTATTGACAGCAATACAGTATAATTGGGGACAGAACCTCTGAGGAATAGGAGGGGACGGAACCCCAGAGGAGGAGAGCACAATTCAACACAGATGTGACAGGTGAAGCTGAGTTGTCAATCACTGGTCACTAACAACCGGGACAACAGCCAGGAGGAGTGCACACCTTGCCAGAGCTGAACTGTCCCACAGGAGAACGGAGTTGCTTGAGGGGAACCTGGCCTCAATCTTGATGACTGCAGAATAACTGTATCTAACAAACTGGACTGAGGAACAGATTTGGAAGGTTTAACAAGATAGCGGTCCCATTCCTGGACTCTGGCCAGACTTGGGAGCTTGTTCCCATTACTGAGGAACAGACATTTGGAAGGGTTAAAAAGGGTGCAGTCCCAATCCTGGACCCTAGTTAGGCTTAGGAGCTTGTTCTTATTAAATTGGACAGAGGAACAGACGTGCAAAGGTGAACAAAAACGCAGTCCCAATCCTGGACCCTGTTAAGGCTTGGGAGCTTGTGCCTATTAAACTGGACGGAGGAACTGACTTCAGCTTGGTTTACTTGAACGCCACCCCAATCCTGGACTCTGAGTAGCCTAGGAAGCTTATTTGAGTAAACTGAGCAAAGAGGAACATTTCCGCAAAATGCTGTCATTAAAGACTACGTCTCACTTAATAAAGACAAAGGGCTCTAAATTGGTTGACCAGGCGCAGGCGCGGCGAATGGGGGGAGCGGCGCGCCAACGGGGTGTATCCAGGCGTATTTTGCAAGTACTCCTCTGTCCCGCCTCTGTCCCTCCTGCTGGCACAAGTGGCAAAGAGGGAGGAGAGAAGGCGTGAGTGGGTTTAACACAGCCGAGTCAAATCTTCACCAATCATATGACCTCCTCCCCTCACCTTTAAAATGTTGGAATAAAGAAGCCTCTGTCCTATATCTGCATGATGCATTAATGTTGCATTTTACTCTGCTGCTTCAGGCATGTTTTCTGCACCACTTACGTCTATATTAAGCATTACAAATATGAGTTAGCTGGCTAGCTAGGGCATTCGCGAATTATTACCATTAGCGAACTTGAATGGAATTTCAAAACGAAACTATGTCAAATCATTCAAACTTATGAAGTTGGAATGAAATACGACGGTTGCTCATTTATTTCTTCTGTCTGCATCATTGGGAAGAGAAACGATGGATAGCATGTTCCTATTATTACACCCTGTTGCTGCTTAAAATTTTGGGATTAACATGCATGGACAACAATGCAAGATACCTTACACATTTATTTTCAATATATGATCTTAACTCAGTATGAGATCATAGCAATCAGGCTGTATTCCTTTCCCCCACTAAAAACGATAAAACCTAAGTGACAATAATAGTATTAAAGCTTGCACACACTGGGCCTTGAAACGAATTTTTCGCATGACAGATTACATTCAAAAGTCAATGCAAAGACGCGAATACACGCGGCGTCTTTGCATTGACTTTGAATGTAATCAGTTGAAAAAATTTGTTTTCAGATCCGTGTGAAAGCAGCTGAAGGACACATACCCACATACCCTACACACGCACTCACGCACCCACATGCACACATCTCTCTCTCTCTCTCTCTCTCTCTCTCTATCTCTCTCTCTCTCTGCTGATACGGCACATGCAGTTCGGCCTCTCTCTGTCTCAAGTCCTGTAATGTCTCCTGCGTGAGGTCAAAGTGACATCCATGGCGTACAGCTAAGTTGTGTAGCACGCAACATGCCACAGAGAATGCACTGACACTCTGAGGGCTGTCAGGTCGAATTTCCATTACGCTTGGCAACCGCCTTTGATCTGACATAAGGGCAATCGATATAGATACTATAATTTATGTGCTGATTCAGATAGTTACATTAAATAGTGGTTGCTGTAATTATTTATTGCATTGAAATGTGCCTGACATTCTGGAAACCTGCCCATGAGGTTTCGGTGACGTGCTGGTCAGCCAAATTACAACTGCACAGAAAGTAAACCAGGATGGAGTTGGCGAGCTCTCTGCGCACTTTCGGCGGAGCCTTTTGCCACGAAATTGTCACTGCGTCATAATGAATATGTGACACCTCCCCCTACTACGCCGCCACACCCATCTCGTCGCACGTCCGTCTACCAAATTGCCAAAGTGGCTGCGCATGGTGTTGCACCGCACGAAATTACCACTGCGCGGGCTGCAGCGGACGAAATTACCACTGCGTGGGCTGCGCCACGCTGCGCTGCACCAAGAAATTAGAGCCCAAAGTGTGTCCACAAGGAAAACTGATTAAAGATTTTGTTACACATGGTAAAGATGATGAATTACAATAAGGAAAACTGACTGGTTGAAGATTACGTTACACATTATAAAGACAAAGAATTACTTCTAGGAATAGGGGAGAGTGGGGTACCATGAGCCTGCAGGCACCTTGATCCATGGCCTCTTCTGACCATGTGGTTCTAGCTTTTGACTGAAGATGGCAGTGTGTATGTCCCTCTGTTGGTGACGGACAAAACCACTATTCTTCCTTTGTTTCATGATTAACTAATTCTATGCACAGATTTCCGTTTTTAGCCACCAAAGTAAAATTTTGAGGTAAGATTGTTTTTCCTATGTGTAGCATTCATGCGATACTTGCATCACATGTTCAGAGACATTTATTCTTTGTAATCAAAGCGAAAGTAAGTGGGAGTGACTGACCTAGTTTCTGTTACATGTGCTTGAATAGAATTGTTCCAAGTGGGGTACCATGAGCCGGTCTGTCAGCATGATAACCACAAAACTGGCGAGGGTCAAAAAGGTGAAAAATGGCTTATCGTACCCCACTCTACCCTACTGATTGGTTCAAACCATCAATAGCAAATTACAATCCAGCCAATTGCGACTCAAAACAAGGGGCTTAAATGCAGGTCACATTGTCATTAAGGGGTGATCTGGGGTTAAATGGGCAAAATTTGATTATTTTTCCAAAAAATTTTTTTGAATAAAAACATTCTATAATAACCCACCTTTAATAATCACTAATTGCTACAAGGATTAAAAACTGAATTTTGCCATAAAATCATGATTTAAAAGCAACTGTGATGATGAAATTTATGATGATGAAACATTTGAATAATCAGATAATACAGTCTGAAAAATGGTTGTAAGCCACAAGACTACGACTGAACTCAACTTTTCAATGCGGTCTAATGCATTTTCCATTGATTTCCTAAGGTATTACTTTTTCCATGTTTCTCATCTTTGTGGCAGCCATAACTTTTTTATTAATCATTGAAAATCAATGAAATTTGGGCTGCAGGTACTTTACTTCATTCGAAATGCAATGACATAGGGAAATTTTGCCCATCTGTTACATACTTTGAATATTTTGAGTATTTGTCAGATTCTGCGCAAAATAATTTCAAAATTTGAGTAAAATGCCCCAAAATCACAAAACTGATAAATTTGGCAAAGAATGGCTATGTCATTGCATTTGGATAAGCAATGGCTTTTAAATGATGAAAGAAAAACTGAATTCTATCTTAGAGTTAAAGAGGAATTGGTGCCAGAAGTTTTCTGCATATTTAATGAGCTTGCTCGGTTACCATGGCAACCGCATAAACAGAAAAAAGCTAACTTGTATCTTTTTTGGTGGTTATTACGTGTACCTCTTTAGATTAATTCTGAGTTGTTTCCTGGTGCCATTTTTCATTTAACCCCAGATCACCCCTTAAGAAATAAGCATGAAACATAACTCTGCTAAGGAGGGGCAAATACGAAAATGTAAACCAATCAAAGATGGCATACCTCTCATAGACACGCAAGTTGCTAATAGGAAGGGAAACCAAAGGCATTCACGCGAGGGTTGTAATAGACTACATTACTATACATATTTGGTAAAACCCTGAAAGGAACTTTAATAATTAAGCTCCCTGTAACATAAAGCTTTTATATACTGGGCCCTGATGCTCTACAAAGAAATGTGAATGCGTTATGTCAGAGCACTGTGCCCAATCTATACTTACAATCGGGAAGAATCAGTTATATTTGGAAACATTCTGGGATGTCAAGAATACAGTACACTAAATGGTGAACACCTCACATACCAGCTTTTCTGACTTTTAGTTTCTATCTGTGATATTGAACCTTGTGCTGTAAAACTACCAATGAAAAGTAGCCCGGCAATGTTTGGTGTAAACTATATGCCACTTGTTTGTCCTAGTGCATTCACTATGCTTGTGGTCTAAATAAACCTCATTAATTATTCAGTACAACTTAAAAGGACACACGTGGCTGGATCTACTTCAGGCAGACCGTGAGCATCACCATGCTTTACTTGTTGTTTAAAACACATTCTGTAGAGGATCACAGCGATGTTGATCTGTTGCTCCACATTAAAATAGTGGTACCACTCTGTAAAGCCTTCTCCATCACATCCCACAGACTTTCAATTGGTTAAGGTCAGGACTCTGTGGTGGCCAATGCATGTGTGATAATGATTCCTCATGCTCGATGAACCAGTCCTTCACAAACTGTGCCCACTGAATCTGGGCATTGTCATCCTGCAATATGTCTATGCCGTCATAAATTTAAAAATCTACTGATGGGGAATGTAGGTCATTCAGAACATTCAGGTTGTTTGCTGACTTCATTTCATAGCTACATAACATTGCTGAGCCAAGACCTGACCAATTGAAAGAACCTCAGACCATAGCACTGCCTCCAGAGGCTTGTATAGACGGGAGCCTCGCCTTGTAGGTTTCCTTTCTACCCTGATGCACCGGTAGCTCTGGAATAGGGTAAATTTGGACTCATCAGACCACATGACCTTTTTATATCACCACGGATTCTACTCTATGTGCTCCCTAGCAAAGTGAAGTTGTTTTTTCCCCAATTTGCCTCACTAACAAGTGGCTTTCCTGTGGTCCCACCACTGTGTAGTCCCCATTCTTTCAGTTCTTGCGCTTACCTTTCATAATTAAACATTACCGTAAGTTCTACTATCTATTTTTTATGATAAGACTTGACCGTGCGTTTCAGAGATTTCGGATCACAATCTACGTGACCCCCCCCGTTAATTTCTTATGCAAACTCGATGGTTCACCTTTATCCTTAAAGCTAGTATCTCCAGAGCGGCGAATGCGTACGAATGTAGCGAATTTTGGATTCGCCAACTTTTCTGGCGATAGTTGGCGAAAATCAGGATAGACCTCGGTGTCATTAGCGACATTTAGCAACATTTAGTGTCAGTTAGCAACATTCGCATAACTGTTTGCGAAAGAATAGGAAATGGCTTTCTAGAATATGAAAATGAACTCTTTGCGACCCAAAAACCGTTTGCAAACTCTTTTGCAATCTTGACGAAACCTTGATGGTCTCCTCACAAAACCCAATATTCGTCTACATTCGCAGCATTCGTAGCTCTGCTGTATAGTGGTCAATACTTCGCGAACCAAAAAGAACTTGAGCGACACGTGTTACAACCATTTGCAAACGCTTACAACTCTTTTACAAACGTCTGCAACTGTTTGTGAGAAAGTAAATTCGCAAAGAAATTTTGAACATGCTCAAAATTTCTTTGCGACAAGAAAAACTCTTTGCGATCCTAAAAACTTTTAGCGAACTGCTTTGCGCCCTTTTACAAACTCTGACGAAACTCAAATTCACTACATTCGTAAGCATTCGCCGCTCAGTGAGATATGATTATAACAATGCGTTGGGCAGTTCACCCAATTTGAGTGATTTCAGCAATCTCCTTTGTTGTTTTCTTTGTTTGATGCAGTCCAATAATTTGCCCCTTTTGAAACACAGTAACATATTTTCCATGATCATGGGATACATCTTCTGACATAATAGTTGTTTCAGAAAATGATGGCATCGATTAGGGTTCAGGTAAAATTGTTGCCAGCTAAAGCATATTAATCACTGCAATAATGATTCAGTAATAAGCTCCTAAGTATTTGTTTATTTAAATTGAATTGGCATGTTTTTTGAGCAGTGTACCAAACCCACGCAAGTCAAAAAGCGGAGCTTATGAAATAATATTTCCACAAATTTTGAATTAATCACGTTTTTTTTTGTTTTGTTTGTTTTTGTGACTAATGTAGGTGCGAGTCAACAAGTTTATTACATTATGTTGTCTTTTCTGAAATGTTCCCAAAAATAGACCTTACATTGCTCAGTAGCTATTATTACTCTGTACTAAATCATGTGCATGCATTTTAGCAATGGCCATCAATCTTGATGAAAATAAATACTAACACCCAAGAGAAATACAGCACATTGCTCTTTTTTCATGTCTAGATGGCAAAAAGTGCAGTGCTTCATTGGCTCTAATAAAGAAACAGGGACATTTGGTCTCAGTTGTATCCTTGATACAACTGGTACAAATGGTATAATGGTGGATAATTGCTGACTGTTGGCTTACTTTATAATTACAAGGTGAGCACTACTAGAATGTCAACAACACAAATCATTTATTTTAACATCACTACTCCCTAAAACTTCAAAAACATGCGTGCCTCAAATTATACATCTGCAGTGTTGGCACACCGAGAAGGATGTTGCTACCAGCCAACGACCCTGCAGCAGCAGCGCGATTTTGTGCGTGGAAATTAATATATTGCATAGCGCCCAGCGTTACATTCTATCTATTGCCTGAAATTCCCAGGCCTGCATAACGTTATTCATCATAATATAGCACTAGCGACCAATGTCCCTGTTGAGCATACTGTGAAATTTGAGGGGAAGCCCGTTTGAATACTGAATGAATGTCCAAATCTGAAGTAGGGTGCCTTTAGCTAACCGGAAATAACACATTCACAAACCATTTAGATAGTACCGACATTTCAGATTCCATTCATCGATTGGTGAAGCACTGGGCGGTGGACTGGGAGGGTGCGGGCGGGGTGCAGCGGAACTTGGTGTGTGAGAGAGGCTGGTCGTGTTTAGCGGCATCTGGAGATTGCTGCGCTGGGAGGCTGGGCTTCCTGCTGAATCGCATGAGCCTGCAGTGTGGTTAGAATGAAATAAACTACCTGACTAAGCAGCGGCACAGACCAGTGTATCTTGACGCCGAAGCAAGAGTCCGCAGTACGCTTTGGTGTTTTGGTTGCCCTGTCACATGCTTACCTAGTAGTAGCTTCTCATATAGCGTTGAGGGAAACATTAATAAACTACTATGAAATATTGGGCATCCTGTTATTAGGTCCTTCAGCAGCAGTGATGGTAATTTTTTCGTAATTGAAAGAAAGAAAGAACAAAACAACGATTGCTGGAAATAAAACGTATGGGGATATGAGCAGTGCGGATCCGGCTTCCACTAAACTGCTGAGTTTCACCCAACGGTAATCTAACATTTATCAGACATTCATTTTTGGCTAATATTTAACGTCATTTAAACAGACTGAATGCAAAATGTATATGCTGAATGTCCGTGTGTGTATTTGTTGGTAGCCGTCATGTTAGATGAGACTTGTCATTGTTGCAATTCAAACATCACTATTTTGGGTGTTTAACGATATGTTTTACCGATTGCTCCGTTGTATTGAACTTTAATACGCCTAAATGTTTGATTCCCCGTGTGCATGATGTAATGCAATGTATTAGATGAGCTTTTCCATCCTCGCTGCAGTGGGCTAATATCATTCTAATTAATTAAACTGTTCTGCATCTACATTAATGGAGCTGAGAACTCTATCGACGTGTATCCTATGCGATTCAAATATTTTTTCTTTGTAAGATGAGATTGTGCGGGACAACCGACTCCTGCAGCCTATGGAATTTTTCAGTAAATTCACGCGTCTATTTTTTTTTTTTTTTTTTTCAGTCAACGGCCAGAAGCACTAATGTGAGAGTGTATGATGTGCCTCTTTAATTGGATATTGGACTGGCCACTACATGGCACAATATCGAAAGTGCTTCAACGAAGAGAAGTTGGAAGTCTTGTCAAACATAATCAAATTTTAATGCCAGGATGCTTTTAATATTTCTTAAACGTCTTGGTATAGACTTGATTTCCTATATAGTCAATGGCAGTCCTCATGAATGCCTACGGAAAATGCATTAATAATTCAATATAAGAATATAAAATTCACGATGCACTTGCGTTGCACTAACTGGGGTTCAGATATGTTCACCCAAGCTTTATTACTGACGTCAGGACTTGGGTTCTTTGGAAATCATCAAGCCTGATATTTACTCTGCTGTCTAATCGTAGGACACTCGTGTTGTTAGGCTACTGTAATATGATAAGATACACTTTTCTGGTTGCAAACGTGCGTTAAATTCAAATTTAAAAATCTGAATTCATTTTCAGTGCAAGTATAAGAGCTCAAAATAATGAAGGGTGGTAGTTAATTTCCTCTTAACTGGTGCCTAAATCCGAACAGAATGTCTGCATGGATACTCTTAACTTGAAAACTATGCAGGAAGCCTGATACCGAGTTGAGATGGATCCTTATACGTGCATATTTTCCCAACAAACATGATCCGCTCATACATTTCGTCACACTGTATCCAGCGATATGAATGGAATTTTCCTTGACAAAGGTATGACTGAATAAAGTTACTGAAATAAATATCATAAAAATGTTAGGCTATTTATAAAAGGTTATTGTATTGGAAACATCTTGATTATAGCGTTTTCTTGCAGAAAAGGAAACAATACTTGAAGTACCAGAGGAAGGGACATTCTACGCAGGGAAAAAGCCTTGAGTCTCGCTGCTCTTTTTATTGTGCTATCAGTCATGTTCATAATGGCCATGTTAGAAGGCATCCTTAACTATTTTGGAGTCTTATCTAAAGTAAAATCACAAGTTCTAATTGCAGATGCTTTTAAAACTACAATTTTAGTTTCAGATGAGGTTTGTATGGCCTGCCAAATACCAAATGCCTCTCCAGCCTTTTTAAGGCATTCATTTATTCTTTGTACTGTCGATGCATTTGTTTCCCTTTCTCAACATGTTGCAAATGCTTTTTTATGCCACCGCACGTGGAATTATTTCTTCATTCACTGAGTGAGACAGGATACCTTGTTCTCCTCTCCTCCCACGCTTCATCTGCATGGATTATTCATTAGTAACCTCTAGCGGTATGAGCATCATGAAGCCAGTTGTTCTCAGACCCAGGTATTGAATGTAGTTTGTGTGCACTGAATCAAAAAAATGATGACTGAAAACTTTACTGGTAACGTGCAAATGCCATATTAGAAAAATAATGCAAATATCAGGCAGTATTGCTCAGACTGTGAAATTAGTAACACCTATATTTTCACAATTTCTGATTCTATCCATTTTTGTTCTTGTCTGGAACCTCAAAACAGAGTTAACAGTAACACGCTTTGGAGAATTTTACATGCTGGTAAGTTAGATGTTTACTTTACGTAGCTTGGAGAAGGGTGCAACAAGTGTGTTCAGATAAGTGTTGAATGGACTGGGATAATGTTTACAAACAATTCTGTTATCCATCTTAAAAAGGAATAAATCCCCTGTTTCATGAAGGAAAAATAGTCGCAAAGCCTGTTAATTTCCGCTATAACCACTTTCTGTTGCTGTGGTACACCTACTGACAGCTCTGAAAACACATGACTGTATATACTGTAGGGTAGATTTTGTGTTATACTGTATGCTTCTGGACTTGTCTCTATTTCTGTTCCTGCAGTTTTTGAAATTAACCACTTGGGGCATGTTTACAGATGTTATAATCCATCTCTCTAATTAGCTGCATTAGTGAGTCATGCAGATATTTAACTTAAAAAAATTAAAGGTAATGCGTCACAGTATAGTGTCATACCTTGGAATCTGTCTCTTGAAATTTTGAGAACATAAGGTCATTATCATTCTTTTTTCTGTTGGAAGGCAACAGATGTGTTCTCACCGATAATTGGCTGAAGTACTATGACACACATGTTGTGGGGCAAGCAACTCTCTCTTCCTGTTTGTACTGCAATATTATGCCACACCAATCATTTCTAAATATATCCAAATTCATTCTCCTTATGTAAAAGACCTATTTAAAAACTGAATGGACGCAGTCCTTTCAGTTTTATCTTGATATGACCATCCTGTGGTTGTTTCACTGGAAACGTGGGGTTTATATAATAAAATGTTGATAATGAATTTGCAGCTTTCAGAGTCAAACAGTGAATCATGGTTTGCTTCTCCATTACCTTTTTTGTCGAGTATGTCCAGAACAAGCCTGATTTTAAACACTGAAAGAAGAAAAATGGCTCTTAATTTTGCCAAATATTTGGACTCTATTCTTTGAAGTTAATTATAATTTTTTCAACTTCTGACTATTTGCCTCTAACCACACGCAATTTGATGTTATTTACTGGAGTCGAACCGCTTGAATTTTATTAAAATAGAGTGCTATAACCAAGCTAAATTATGTCCAAACTCTTAACTAGTACTGTGCATATCATGTACAAATGAGTGAAAGAGCTGTCCTCAATATGTTATACACTAAACCCAATAACAGGTGCACATAATTTGTGCCTGTCAGTTTTCCAAGATTCTACCCACCCTCATATTAAGAGAACAGCAAACATACACTCACCAGCCACTTCATTAGGTACACCTCCCTAGTACCGAGTTGGACCCCCTTTTGCCCTTAGAATTGCCTTAATTCTTTGTGGCATAGATTCAAGAAGGTGCTGGAAGTATTCCTCAGAGATTTGGTCCATATTGACATGATGGCATCACGCAGTTGCTGCAGTTTTGTCAGCTGCACATCCTTGATGCAAATCTCCCGTTCCACCACATCCCAAAGATGCTCTGTTGGATTTAAATCTGATGACTGTGGAGGCCATCTGAATACAGTGAAGTCACTGTCATGTTCAAGAAACCAGTCTGAGATGATTTGAGCTTTGTGACATGGTGCGTTATCCTGCTAGAAGTAGTCATCAAAAGATGGGTACACTGTGGTCATAAAGGGATGGACATGGTCAGCAACAATACACAGGTAGGCTGTGTCGTTTAAACAATGCTCAGTTGGTACTAAGACGCCCAAAGTGAGCCAAGAAAATATCCCCCACACCATTACACCACCACCACCACCAGCCTGAACTGTTGATACAACTGTTGAATGCTGTCAGTTGTAAATACAAAAATTTTGTGTATCACGATGCACTGACTGCTGCTAGATTGCTGCTGTTGTGCACTGAGCAGTGATTTCACCTTCTAATCAAATGTTAGTGAGTTCCAAATGTTTTTTTTTTTTTTTTTTTGAAGGAAGATTAAAAGTTCTTGGCTATTTCATTTCTGAAATTAAGAAGCATGTTTCCACTTAGAGAACAAACCAGCATCTGTCATTTCTCTGATCTTAGAACTGGAAATTATTGTTCTTTGAGGCATTACTTTTTGTGGTAATGTATTTCTTGATGTAGTAACTGTAATCACATTACCTGAATTTGAAAAGTAACCAGTTATATTACTTAATTATTCATAAAAATAATAGTATTACTGCAATAAGTTATTTTCGTAATATACGCCTAAAACTGTCCATTGGCCAACAGGACTATTAACCTTTGACTTTGCTTGAAAATTTGCCTTAATTAGGTCCAGATAGTAAGAGTAACCTAAAACAGGCATAAATGCACAGAAAGACCAATCATCACGCGAGCATTGTCTTAAAATGAATATTTATCAGACAGGACAAACATGGATTTAAAAAAAAAAATTTATGTTGAAATTCAATTTCGTCTGAGTTGAATGATTCAATGAATATTTCTAGAATAATTGAATCACTTGCTGAGAAATGTCCATATATGCCAGTACTTTTGAGGGGGACAAATGAGCATTGTCTTTAGTAGAGATTTGTTATTACAGCAGCATTCATTTGTATTGACAGACGTCATAAGCTTCTCTGTGCATTTTTTCATTTTTAATTAACCTAGAGCCTCAGTGAAGGACATTAGGGGCTGTAGATTTCTTTATCACCACTGGTTCAATGTGTTTAAGCTCTTGCTACTTACTCTTCAAGAGGAGAGGTGAGGGACAGGAAAATTAGATTAGTTCCTGGAAGTAGAGGTTATGCCTCCAGAGCAGTGCTCGCCTCTCCCGCATTTTTCCCTCCTTTATGTTCGTGGGTTGAAGGCTGTGTATAAACTAGCAGTCACAGAGGTGGTGGAGTAGTCTGTTGGCAGTGCTGCTGGAGATGCAAGCTAGACAGAAGATTGTGTGTTTGGGCCCCAGCACTGAAAGGGAACCGTATAAAAACACTGGCACTGGCCTGGCCTGGAGCTGGAGCTCACAACTATGTTCAGACAACACACTGACAGACAGACTGACAGATTAAAAAAAAAAAAAACTGAGGGAGTTAGGGAGAGAGGGAAAGAGAGAGAGAGCATCAGGGTGTCACCAATTCCCTGAAGCTATTCAGCAAAATGGGTGATAGCCAGCCACAATTCTGGTCACATAAACTCATTATGTCCTTCGTAATGTAGGATAGCTTTTGTCAGGTAAGAGGGGACAGCATTAGAAGACTGCTATACGGATACTAATAATGGACCATGTCTCCGGATTACATAACGTAATAAAACATAGCCCTTATCCATGTGGACTCATCAGAAAAAAATACCAACACAGGCATCCTGGAGCTTTCTCCCTTGTTACAAAAAAGAATGATAGGTTACCGAAAGCACTGTTATAACCACTAAAATTTGAGCTTGCTAAAATGCTAAAACACTGGTAGTGTTATATAAAAGTATGGAAGTTTCCAAGGGTTTTTTTTTTTTTTGTAATACCATTTGCAAATTTAAAGTTGAACTCTCACAGAAAAAATAAGTGTTTCTCCTCAGTTTATTTGAGTGGATAGATACATAATTATTTATTTAGAGTTTTTATAGATTCAAAAATACACTTTTGGGCAAGGGGGCACTGGATTAACAGATCAAAAATAAACACGGCTGAAATTAATTAGTGTAGTATGTTATGCCCAACTAATTATCAAATTTAATGAAATGTCTAATATTGCTGTTAGGAAGTATCCTGCCATAGGTGAAATATGCTCGCAGGCTCCACCAAGCTCGACAGGAGGAGGTCAGGCCTTTCAGTTACAGAGGCTTTTCTGTACACATATTTAAATAGGGGTGGCACTACCCAAAACAGGGGTACCTATCCATGGTTAAAAAATTCGAAGACCAGCTTTCCATTGCTGTCCAAACTTCCTGAAACACCAGGATTTTGATGGACATGACCAGGAAAAAGACTGGCACCAAACTACCAAATCATTGGCCAGTGAAGTTGAGAGATAGTTTGACGTTTACATTTTTGTTTTTATCCCAAATGGGGTTAATAGTAGGTCAATCAGGCCCGCAGAATCAGGACAAGGCTGAGCTTCCTGATCTTCTCCAGGTTCTCTCAGTTAAGGAGCTCAAACACAATTACAGTGGCAGTTGCAGCAGACGGGCTGCATCCATCACACAATGACTTCATATTTAATTCGATCATGGTGCCCATCGTCCAATGTGGCAGGGTGCTTTCGGCGAGCATCCAAGGCCGTTGGAACAGGGCGCAGCTCGATGCACCGTGCCTTCGGAAAGGAGAATGTGCAATAGGAGCGGAGATGAAGGAGGGAGGGGGGTGGAAGGGGGGTTTTAGGAGGAACAAACTGCAGTTGTGAGAGTGGCTCTTCCACCGCTCCCCTGTCTGGGCCTCGTGCCCCAGAGATGAGCCGCACTAATGATGCGTTTCTGTTGCAGCTCTGCCTCGGAGGATTTGGGCTGCAGACGTGGGGATTTCAGCCGGAAACACTATGGGTCCGTAGAACTGGTGAGTCCCCTCTTTCTTTTGGGCAATCTTGCTGGATGTGTGGGAGACTGATAGGAACAAGCTAGAAATAGCAGAGCGGAAGCAAGTCACCGGTGCTAGGGCGTGGTCCTAATTTTCCTTTATGCAGTGTGGCAGATGCAGACAGAGCATGCTGGAGATATTAAACATCAGGTGGATGAGGGGGCGGCAAGAATTGTATTACATTTTTATTTTTATTTTACAGGGGTATTTTCCTGTATTTATAAAATCTAGAGATGAAGGGAATTGGAATGTGTACAGTTTTTATTTATGCAGCAGAAATGAAAACCGCGTTAATATTAGATCTATTAAGGTGCACTGTTTTAACTCGCTGCATACAAGGGTTTTCATTAGAACTCCACTGTGTTGTGAGTGGGCTCAGTCCAGAAGGGTAAAAGCAATTAAATTCTTGTCTAGGCTGTGATACAGCGCATAAACACATCATGCTCTCTTTAAGGGAGGAGGAGGCTTTGAATGAACTGATGTCTGTGGTATGGTTGTGCTGTTATTTTTATATAATTATTTCTTTGTTGTGTGCAAATTCATTTGTTATCCTCCAGGGTATATTATTAGCCTGTTCCTGGTGTTGCTGTGTATCAGGGCAGGCAGCGCCAATTCAGTGTGCAAAAGAGGCTTATAGTCAGGAAGTCCTAAAAACCACACTTCACTCTTGCCTACCCTTTTGGACAGACTGTGGCTTTGTTGGAGGGTTGCAAACTGGTGACTTTATCAGATTAAGGTCAAGTGAAAAACCACACAAGGCATATCAGTTATAACAGACTCAGAAACAATATGACACATGCAGCACCAGTGATGTGAACGAGCAACTCAGGTTACATTTGCTTCCACTGCAAAAACGAAAGGTCTGAAGTGCTGTATTGTGTGACTGTGTTTTGCTATTATTTAACCGTGTAAAATCTCTGTCAAAGCTTGCTATTTAAGGAGGAGTGGCAACCATGAGATCACAGTGGTGATGATTGCACCTGTAGCTCTGTTGTGGCACTTATTAGGGCCATTTAAGTGTTAGATGCATAGCAGCAATCTAGATCTCGAAAACACTTTCCAGATATACCTTTACGCAACTCTTGCAGTGAAGTACTGGTGAAAATTAACAGTGGAGCCTGTCTGGCAGCAGCATTCACAGAGCCCACCTATTATATTGGCAGAATATAGGTAAATATAAATAAAATGCTTAAGATAAATAATAAGCAATTATATGCCCATCATAATAGGAAAGTTTTTGCTCCTCTAAATAGTGTAATAACCACAACCAGGTGTGCAGTTATTTTTGTATGATGACAGGCATGGAATTTTATATTGCACTTAGAGCGCAGTTACCACGCACATGCTTCGCTAAAATTTTCGTAGTTTTGTCCAAACTTGCATTTATTTGTGGGCTGTTTGTTTTTGTCACTATTTACTGATGTTGCTTTCATACAGCCAAAAGTTCAAATGCTATGCACAATATCAAGATTGTTACCCCTAGAAAGTCCTTAATCAATCACATTTGAGTATTCAACAGACCTGTAGTGTAGGTAAGCAATTAACAATGACATGCCACTTACTATACAAAAATAATTGGTCACCTTTCAGAAGGGCCATTAACCATGCAGATGTGCAATTATTTTTGTATAATGACTGGTATGGAGTTGTGTATTGCGCTATTTATGCTACAGTTGAGACAGACGTTTGCTTGTGGAATTACTTAAAATTTTGTGTTTTTATTCTCATTTTTTTCCCACCATTTACTACCTGGTGTGCATGAGATACAGCCAAATTTAATGTTTCTACAATCTGAAGCAGGTTTTGTTTTGTTGCTGATTGAGAGTTGCAGTTAATAGTTCTAGTTAGAGAGCAATCCCATTGTGCTTTTCTCTGACACTCACCACCAAAGACAGAAATTGCAATACCAAAAAACTCAAACATGTTGTCTGCATCTATTTTTAGCCTTCACTTCCGATGTTTGCAACTTTGTATCACAAAGTGACAGGTACAGTTAGCCTGGAACCACAAGTGTGGCTAGTTGATATGAAGTGTCAATATAATTACGTGTTTTGAACTACTTTATAGGTGTGCAATTATTGGGAAATAATGCTGAGAACATTCTTCAGCCAATCGCAATTTAGGATTTAACAGAGCCATGGTATAATATGAAATAATTTAAAGAGTTTGGTTCCAAAACACCAAATTTGAAAATTCTAAATTTCTGCCCTTAATAGGTTGGTAATTATCATATCTTATTCACTCAATATTAGACTTTGCCTAAAAATTTTATTAACAATTAATTTGCACTCGGTGTGATGCACTTTCTTTCGAAAAAGCGGTAAGCACCATGAGCCATTTTGCACAAATCACGATACATCCCATGAATCAATCAGAGGCCGCCATTGCCATGACATTTTTCAGTGTGACGTTTTCCATTATGGCTACACCAGTCCTCACATTCACTGCATGGCTTTCTCAAGCTTTTGGTGTTAAACTTTACCTGATTAACAATCAAACAATGTATTTACGGAATTACCAAGACCAATACATCCTGTAACAATTTAGAAATGATCAAGACAAGGTGATTGCCTATTGGCTACATTTATAAAATTGATGTGACATTCTAAGCATAGCAATAATCAGGATAAATGCAGAAAATTCAAACCTTTTGTGTTGCTTTGGATTTTCTGCATTCATTCAAATTATTGCCATGCTTACAATGTCTTATTACTGTGCGTCATTCCTAACAATGCCCTTTAGCTATGACTAGGCTATTCTCACAACATAATATGGCCTCTTGTGCCTTATTGCTTAAGATGCCTTGCAAACTGATGTATGCAAATCCGTTTCTTGTGCTACATTAGTTCAGAATATTTGAAAGACATATTTATGTTTTGCATCCTCATTTCTGAGCTGTGCTGAAGAAAACACCTTGTAACTTAGTGACGCAATGTACAACAATCGGAAAACAGAAATGCCATTGGAAATAAATTTGACAGTCATTCCAACAATTAGTCTTTGCAACTGTTGCTTATATCAGACAAAGTAAATGCGACAGGATGGGGTAATGAAGCATTGAAAGGTGAGGTTACCAAAGGCCTTTGATACCGCTGACAGGCCATTACTGGAAAAATCGTGACATGGATGAATGCGTTTTGACAAAAATAAAAATAAATAAAAATAATAATAATAATAATTAGTTCAGTTAGAATTTTAGTCAGTTCTGGATTTGAATTTTTTAGCTTATTATATTTCAAAATTTAGTCAATAAAGTTTAAAATATGATGCATTGGATTTCCTTAAAATAATAATAAAAAAATTTCTCCGAAATATTTGTGCCTTCGTTATTTGAATTTTGAAGGATCTGAGAACATTTCTCAATGCAGAATCTCTCCAGATCCTTCAAATTCCTAGGTTTATGTCCATGGACTCCTCTTTAGCTTGTCCCACAGGTTTTCTATGGGGATTAGGTAAGGGGACTGGGATGGCCCAATCAAAATCTTAATTCTGTGGTTTTGTGGATCATTGCAAGATCCAGTTTAAGCCTTTTGACAGAGGCAGTGAGGTTTTCATTTAATATTTCCCAGCAGTTGAAAGAATTCATGATTCCATGAGCCTTAACAAGTTGTCCATGGCCTTCGGAAGACAAACAGCCCACAATATCAGAAATCCACCGCCATAACTCAAAGTAGGAATGAGTTATCTTTGCAGAATTGGCTTTCTTTATTTTTATGCCTGCCAAACCCCACCTCTGGTGTTTACTGCATTTTGTTTCTGGCTCATTGACCATAGAATCTGGTCCCATCAGAAGCTCCAGTAAAATCTGGCATAGTGTGGATCTTGAATTTGTTTTTTTTTTTTTTTTGGTGACAACAGCTTTTTTCTGTAAAACTTTACTGACATTTTGTTGTTGTATTGGTGTCTTCTGCGCATAGTTTTGGAAACTTCCAGGCCCCGAAACATAATAAATGTAAGAAATTTTCCAACTGTGCTCCTTGGCGTCACCTGTGTGACAGAACCGTCCTCCTCACCGTGTTTGCATTCAAAATAGGCCCACGTGCTGTTCAAGGCTATTTGGGTATTTTCAACATTTTAGCTGTATTCTCATAGCCATTATTAAGGTCAACAGCTTTTTGTCACACATCATTGCTGTATTCTTTTGTTTTGACCATGGTGATGAATGACTAAGGGAAATTAGCCTGTGTGTCACCTTAGTTATACCCCGGATAGACAGAAAGTCATGGGTGACCATTTAAGTTTTCCTTTATCATCATGGGGAACTTCAAAAAGTAAAATATAAATTACAGCACGCTTCAATTAGTTTTTTCTCATAAGATTTTTAGCTCCCACCGCTCGCGGTGCGGGAGCTTGAGCGGCGGGAGCTATGGTATCGGTCCATGCGTGCGTGTGTGCATCCGTCAACACATTTTGCTTTATCTCATCGAGTATTTCAGTTCCAGGCTCCTAATTTTCCCTGGACATGCATCTCATAAAGGTCTACAAATGACGTGCCTAAAGGTGACCTTGGCCTATTTTTTCAAGGTCGCTGGCCAAAAAATATCACCAAAAACTTCGACATTTTGCTTTATCTCATCAACTATTTCAGTTACAGGCTCCTAATTTTTACTGGACATGCATCTCATAAAGGCCTACAAATGATGTGCCTAAAGGTGACCTTGGCTTATTTTTTCAAGGTCACTGGCCTATAAATATCACTGAAAACTTTGAAATTTTGCTTTATCTCATCAACTATTTCAGTAACAGATTCCTAATTAGCTCCCGGCGCCAAGCAGGCGCGAAAAGTATGGTATCGGGCTCCGTCCGTGCGTGTATGTGTGTGTGTGCGTGTGCGTGCGTGCATGCGTGCGTGCATCCGTCAACACATTTTGCTTTATCTCATTAACTGTTTCAGTTAGAGGCTCCTAGTTTTCAATCGACATGCATCTCGTAAATGCCTACAAATGACATGCATAAAGGTGACCTTGGCCTATTTTTTCAAGGTCACTGGCCTAAAAATATCACCAAAAACTTTAACATTTTCCTTTATCTCATCAACTATTTCAGTTACAGGCTCCTGATTTTCACTGGACATGCATCTCATAAAGGCCTACAAATGACGTGCCAAAAGGTGACCTTGGCCTATTTTTTCAAGGTCACTGGCCTAAACATATCACCAAAAATTTTGACATTTTGCTTTATCTCATCAGCTATTTCAGTTACAGGCTCCTAATTTTCACTGGACATGCATCTCATAAAGGCCTGCAAATGACGTGCCTAAAGGTGACCTTGGCCTATTTTTCAAGGTCACTGGCCTAAAAATATCACCAAAAACTTCTACAATTTGCTTGATCTTATCAACATTTTCAGTTACAGGCTCCTAATTAGCTCCTGCCGCCCGAGTGGCATGGGAGCTATGGTATCGGGCTCCATCCGTGCGTGTGTCTGTCAACAAAAACTTTGACATTTTGTTTATCTTAACGGCGGGAGATTCTGGGGCCACCAGTGCCCTATATTTAAGGGTACCAATGATTGTGGCAGACTTTTTTTTTCAATAATGATTAATTTTAAGATAAGAATATTTTTACTCGACTCTACTTGGTTTTGGTACCTGGCTCTCGTTTTCCGCACAACATAGTACCAGCTCAATTGTTGGCGGGGCCACCCATGAAAAGTGCTGAACGTCATCTTCAACGCGGCTCAAAACACAACATAACCTCATGTGACATAAAAGAACATTGGGTTCAGATTTCAGATTACGTTGATGTGAAAATCATCCTCTTCCTCTGTAATGTCAATTATGTTATGAATTCTGTTGGCTTTTCCTGTGTTGCATGAATGACAATTCCCTCTGACCAATCAGTGGTCTGCAGGGCATTGATTGCGCGTTTTAGCATCGGTTTAGTATCACACTTGGAACCTCAGCTGAGGAAGCACTAAAAAATCTACCTGGTACCAGGTACTATCCGCAATGGAAATGCATAAAAAACCGAGTAGAGTCGAGTAGATCTGAGTTGTACCATGCAGCTGAAAAACGCGTTTAATCATTCAGTGTCCATCAGCAATGAAACCTAATGCCACTATTCACAATAGGGGAATCTATTGTGCAGGGCCTCCTATTGCATGCTCTTCAAGTGACTCCAGCACCCTTGAGAGCTCGACAGGGGTGTAAAGTCCGGGGTGAGAAAGTAAAAATCCTCCCCAGAACTTTATTACAACCACCTGGATTTACTTCAGACAGGATATAGAGCCAATATGAGTGATCAGCTCATTCTGTGGGAGGAAGAAAAACTTGGCAGGACTTTACTTTCTGACCCATGGATTTTACACCTCAGGACCTCGATGAGGCAGAGGCAGTTTACATAATGAATGGATGGATGGATACTCCCTAAGTTCATTTTTTAATTTGTGCCAAAATATATTGCTGTGAAATAGCATTTACCCCTTTGTTGATTTCATTTATTTTTGTTCATTTGTCACATTTAAATGTTTCAGATCATCCAACTAATTTTAACATACAACAAATACAATGTGAGTAAACACAAAATGTAGATTTCAAATGATCATTTCATTTATTGAAGGTAAAGAGTAATTCAAAACCTATATCACCCATGTGAAAAAATAATTTCCCCCCTAAACCTAATAACTGGTTGTGCCTCCCTTGGCGGCAGCAACTGCAGTCAAACATTGGTGATGACTGGCAGTGAGTCTTTTACATTGCTCTGGAGAAATATTGGTCAACTCTTCTTGATAGATTTGTTTAAATTCAGCCAAATTAGAGGGTTCTCAAGCTTGAGCTGCCTGTTTAAGGTCATGCCAAAGGATCTCAATTTGATTCATGTGTGGACATTGATGAGATCACTCCAATACCTTCATTTTGTTTCTCAGAGATGGGCTTGCTTCTGTGCTTCGGACCATTGTCCTGCTACAGAACCTAACTGTAGTTGAGCATAAGGTGAAAAAGTGATTGCTGGACATTTTCCTACAGAGTTTTTTTGGTCGCAAGAGGAATTCATGGTTTCATAAATTATGTTGTCCCTCTGGTCCTGACATAGCAAAGCAGTCCCAGACTATCACACTTCCAACACCATGTTTGACTGCTGGTATGATGGTCTTATTATAGAATGCTATGCTAGCTTTATGCCAGATGTAATGGGACTTGTGTCTTCCAAAGAGTTGGTTTTTTTTTTGACTCATCAGTGCACAGAATATTAATCCCAAAAAAACCTGGGGGTCAAGTTTTTTTTGGCAAATGTGAGATGAGCCTTTTTTTCTATTTGGTCAGCAGTGGCTTTTGCCTCGTAACTCTCCCATGGATTACATTTTAGCCCAGTTTGTCTCTTTTTGTGGAATTGTGACCGTAACTGGGACAATTGATATTTGTAGTTTATTTGATATTTGTTTCGGGTCTTTGCTGACCTCCTGGGTGAATTTTTGGTGCGCTTTTGGAGTAATTTTATTGAGCTTGATACTCCTGGGAAGCTTTACCACTGTTCCAAGTTTTCTCCATTTGTAAATGACTCTCACTATGGTTTGATGGAGTTCCAGAGCCTTATAAATGATTTTGTAACCCTTGCCAGACATGCATAGATCTCAACAACTTTGTTTCTCATCTGTTCTTGAATTGCTTTAGACTGAAGCATCATTTGCTGCTTTTTACCTACTTCACATTGCCAGACAGATTCTACTCAAGTGATATTTAGATTCAACAGGGCTGGAATTAATCATTATTGGGTGTGTGTAGTGAAAATAAGCCAAATTATCAATTGAATTTCTCGAAATAGTTGATTTAGTAACCAAGTGGGCAATTACTTGTACTTTTTCACATAAGGCCAGGTAGGGTTGGATAGCTTTTTTCCTTCAGTAAATGAAATTTTCATTTAAAAACTGCATTCTGAGTTCACTTAGGTTATTTTGGTTTAATATTGAAGTTAGCCAGGGCACCGACTTATTAGGAGGCATTTCTAGTGACAGGACCCATCAACTGTCACTTCTCTCCCCCTCTTTCGGGAGCGTGTCCTCGAGCTCTATGCTCTACGCATGCTGCCATCCATTGGGATCCCCCTAGATCCTGCAGATTATGCAAGAATGTGGCAGGCTGAACGAGGGCCTGGGCGGGGAATTGAACCCCAAACTCACATGCGCCGACCACATCGCCAAAGAGCCAGGCTCATTGGCAATGTAGCCAGGGCAGGCACTTACTAGGAGGCATTACTAGTGACAGGACCCATCAACTGTCACATCATGAATGTTCAAATTTCACAGGTTTCCAACTTTTCACTCTTTTTTCAAACATTCATGTTCAAAACTCACTTCTAAAATCAACAAGCAGTCTTTGCTGGTAAATTTCTCTGAACATATTACAGCATTAGATGAAAATTTAATCCATTTAGAGCATGCAGTAGCTCCTTACTGTGTAGATTAGACCCTTCAAAAAAACATAAGACCATCTAAAGACCAACAGAAAATGGATTTCTGCAGAGTCAAAAGCTCCTTACCACTAGATGGGTTACTAAGAGAATCAGAGTTTCTGATCTAGCTGCAAAAGCAGAACAAATTTGCCTGTATGCATGAAATAACCCTGATTACTCTCAGTGCTGAAGAGGAATTAGCCTTTCATGCGCACATTCGTGGGATTTGAACATCCTGTTGTGAATTCAAAACAATGGGTACTGGAAGAAACAACACGTTTTGGACATTTTTATTTTTTTAGTTTTCGGTCTTGTAAGGGTTTCTCGGGGTATGTCCACCAGATAAAGATAAAACACTTGTAGCACTTTCTCCATTCTATGTGCCTATACTTCTATGAAAGCTCAAGATCATAGTTAAGATGTTGTATTAGTGAGGAAAAAAACCTTCTAAATCTGATGTGATTAGTGATTATATAACACCCACTCATCCTGCCAAGATATAAATTAACACTTGAGATTTTTCTGCACCTAGATGCAGTTTCAGAGTATTTTGAGTCATCAAGGTTGTTATCAACTACAAGAATAAGGAGAACAGAAGTCATACGATGACGTTGCACTTACCATTGACTGATGTAAGAAGTTTTAACTCATTCACAACTGACTTGTCATGTATCCCTTTTCAATACTTTCAGAAATTTTAATTAAGTGATTGGAGAAGTGGTTCAGTAAGACTGAATACCAGTCCTAGCCATATTAAAAGAATATTTTGAGGTGAATTTATCCACTGTCTTCATACAGTCTTATCACTGGCCTTGCATTGAATTACAGGTCAGTAATACATAAAAGATACGGGAACCAGATCTTCTTGTGTACATTTATAGGTCATTCTTTGCTTGATCTCTCCCTCATACCCCTTATGTGAGTCCTTAGGGCTGGCCCCATCCAAAAGCCAACCCAGAAACTAATGGCACTTTGAGACCAATCATGCAACTCCATTCATGACGCTGATGTACAACTTGCTTTTCAAGAGGCCAAGCTGTTCAAAAGCCAACTGGGTCTGCACTATGTGAAAAAAAATGCCAAAGGAAGAAAGGTAATCCAAATAATACACAAAGGAATACAAATCAATATCTGGAACCACAGACTGATGGGAGCTGCAGTGTCCTAATTTGGCCTGCAGGCTAATGGCACAGCAACAGAGTACTGTCTGTGTTGGGTCACTGTGAAGGATGTGTATTGAGCAAACGGGATGGAAACTTTGGCTGTGTTAATGAATTTCAGATAGAGTACCATGGGCAGATTTTTTGTCTCATTGTTTTCATTTTACACACCTCATCTCCTTGTGTACCGACCGAACAGATATTTTTTTAGTCAGGGAGTATGGTCTTAATTTTAAAACACAATTCCCTGAATATGTCCACTTTGTACGTTTTGGTTAAATTGTCCATTAAAATGGAAAAGCCATCAGAAACAGAGCCCTGGCCTTATACATTGTTCACATATTACAAGTAAAATTGCTTCGACCATGTTTAAAAGCATTAGGTTGGTGATGCCATACCACAGTGACTTCAACATTATGCTGCTTTGATTCACTGAGCTGGTTTGAATGTAAAAGATCAGACTGGCTTTGACAATGACTGCCTTAGTCATTCAACAGTGTTCCTTTCCTGCTGAAATCGTCCTACTGCTAGTAATACTACTGTGGGCTCATTCAAAGCTTGGTTTTAAAACGGTTTGAGCGCCTAATCTCAGGGAGTTGCCGGAGGATCACTTCACCAAAGTTAACAACATTTCTAGTGGGTCAAGAAGCAGATTAAGGCAAGGACATAGCTGGATGTGCCGTTGCGTCTCTGTATGTATTATGGTAGCTTTGTCTTGGAACATTGTCACAAAAATGCATTCACACTTTTTTGAACTATATTTACATTTTTGTTGCGCTACCATGAAATGAATTAACGCTGGTCATGATTTCTCTCCAACCAATTTCTGAGGCAAAGTTGAGAGTTCTTCTCTATCCTTCCAGGAAACATAGTAACATCTTTTCAACGACCATGAGATACATCTTCCGACATGGTTGTTTAAGAAATGAGAAATTATGCACTGAATCAATGAGGATTAGAAGAATTATTGCCAGCTGAAATATATTCATCATTGCAATACTGATTCAATCATAGGCTTTTGAGTATTTCTTTGTGTAAATCCAAAGAGCAACATTTTTTTGGATGGGCAGTGTATTTTAAGGTGGCAGGAAGACAGATTTTAAACTGAATAACGCTATGCAAAAAGGTTAATGTAACATCCAGCATAGGTTACCAAGATTAAATAATGCAGGTTAATTGCTTTTGCCTTTTTTTGGTGAAAAGATCACATCATCAGTTTGTGTGTTTTGATCTTTTCTCAGAAAAAAACTGAGGGGGAAAAAGATAAGGCATACCTTAGAGGGTCTCTCTCTACACATAGAGACAGGTCGGACAGTATCACAAATTTCATTTGCTTTCAGCTTTGTACCCCATAATCGTTTTATAAAAAAAAAAAAAAAAGAAAAAAATCAAGATGTGCTTGGTGTGCATTCAAGGTTTCAACTTCAATTAACCCTCGTACAACCTATGCAGCCGTTGTATACAAACCTGTGGATCTTGTGGAGATCCCAAGGTTTCCAACGGTCCCAAATACATCCTGCTGAATTAAAGGGAATGATGTTCAAGATTTAGATGTTTTCCAGTTGACGTAATGATTGGGCCAGAAAAACATGGGGTTCTGGGTTTGAATATTTCTCTCAACATACTGTAAGTGTGATGTACCAGCTTCAGTGAAGTGCTGCAACCAGCAGGTAAAGAATACATGTGACGTTGTCGTATAATCTGAAAAAAATAACTTTTTCTGACTTTGAAATGACTTAAAGGAAAACTCGAGTTTGAAAAGTTCGAGTTTAAAGGGTTAAGGTTTCTACATATTGTATAAACTATGAAGGAATTACCATCATATAATGCACAGTTAGTTTAGTTTGTCCAATTACTTTTGAGCCCTTCAGTTTTGGGGGCTGAAAAGTAATTGGACAAACTAAAATAATCAACAATTAAATTGTTATTTTTAATGGTAGGTGGAAAGTCCTTTGCAGTCAATGACTGCTGAAGTGTGGAACCCACAGATATCATCAGACACTGGGTTTTTTCCCTGGTGATGCTCTGCCAGGCCTTCATGGCAGTTGCCTTCAGTTCCTGCTCTATGCCTGGGGCATTTTGCCTTCAATTTTGCCTTCATAATTTGAAATGCATGCTAAATTGGATTTAGGTCATACAATTGACCTGTCTGTTGAGGATCATTCCACCTCCTTGTCATAAAAAATCTTGCATTGCTTTCGCCGTATGCGTTCAAGTCATTGTTCATCTGCTCAGTCCAATGAGATCTGAAGCATTTGGCTAGCCCTACACAATTCAAAATTCATTCCTCAGCATTTGACAACAGTCACGTAACCTGCTAAAATGACTGGCTCAGTAGGCAGCCATACACGCTCATACGTGACCACTCTTCACAGATGAAGCGGTATGCTTTGGATCATGTGCTGTTCCTTCTTTTATCCATATTTTGCTCTTCCTGTCATTCTAGCATGAGTTAGTCTCATTTGTCCATAGGAAGGAACTGTCCAGGCTTTTTTAGATGTTTTTAGAGGCAAATTTCCTGTTTTGAGCCTTAACACTGGTTTACATCTTGTGATAAACCCCCTCTATTTACTCTGGTGAAGTCTTTATTTGATCTTTGACTATGCCACTGTTATTCCTATCTCCTTATTCCTATTTTGACATCCACCACAGTTATCGTCTGTAGTCTTCCTGGCCTTTTTGCATTCGTGAGCTCACCAGTGCATTCTATCCAAGAATGCACCGAATAGTTCAGTTGGCCACTCCCATTGGTTTTGCTTTTTCTGTGCTGGATTTATTTAGATTTTTCAGCCTAATCTACTGGTAGTGACAACTCTTTGCATTTCATATTGACAGTTAACAGCAACGGATTCCAAACATTAATGCAACACTTGAAATCAACCATAGAGCTTATACGTGTTACTTTTAAATGAAGGTATTAGGGAATAGCTGGCCATGGAACAGCTTAGCAGCCAATTACTATCTAAATACTCTTGGTCCCTGTTAGAGATGGGAGGGCCTCTTTCAAGAGGTTCTGTAATTCCTGTTCTGTCTCTCCAATTTGATTAGAATTTTCTCAAATTGAAGCAGAATGTCTGCAATTTGAACTCATATAGTTCATATTTCATAATGTCTAACCTCTGTAGCAGCTCTTGTGCACTTGCTGTTGCCATTGGTCTGAAAGATACTGTAATTATGAACTGTATTTTCATATCTGTTCATTTCAATGTGCACACAGATAGAAAAAGCATTTTCATTGGAGAGATTAAGAGCTGACAAACATACAGTGGCTTGCTTTCTGGGCCTGGGTCACTCCTCTTTCTTCTCTGCTGATCTGAATAAATACAAATACATAAATACAAATAAATACAAATACAATCAGTTGCATGCTTCCAATGATTTATAGTGAATACGTTTTATATTGACCAGAGAAGAGCTTGCGACTGCAATGAATTGTGATGTGATGCTACAATGCCACATGAACCCACTTAACCTTTTTTCTAATCAAGCTCCATGTATGATGCCTTTTTGCTTGTATTAAGTATTATGTCTCAGTTCTGTTGCACAAATTTTTTAACAGCAACACTAATCTTATTATAGCTGCACTGGGTCTTGAACCACCAACCTTCTAAACATATGATCATGTTCATCATTTACAGAATTGTTGCACAGAAACAAAGTATTGATAATTGTGAAAAGATTATTGTCTAACTTTGCCAGGCCAAAAGCAAGGTGAAAATTACAAAAACTGAAACATCTCTACTACCTTTTCAGTCAGATTACAGAAAAAACCTTGTTTATCAGTGTCTGAAATCGATCATGGATCTATATAGATCATGGATGCATTTAAACCAATGTATCAATTTCTACAACATAGTTTCTATTTCTTCTCTGTTAATGTCGCTTTTTTATCCAAGTCTATTAACAATGTTATTGTTATTTTAGCTGTCTATCACAGCATAATGGATTTGAAATTAGATAATGAATATATAAAACAAATAGGAATCTGCTATCAGATCCTCTGTTGTGCACTTAAAGGTCATACTATGCCTTATCTCTTCCTCATATTCTCATATGAGGCCCAGAGCTGAGCCCCATCCAAATGCCTATTGAGCAACCTATGGCAGCATGAGACCAATCAGGCAACCCCATGAGCTTAAAGGAACAGGTCACCCAAAAGTAAAAATTCTGTCATTATCTACTCATCTCTATGCCAGTTGAAACACGGCTGAAGTTTGTCCATACAACACACAAGGAGGATGCCAGCTTGGACTTTTTTGGAGTCCATAAACAGCTAAAATGAACATAAAATAATTAGATAATGCTCCTGCAGCATAATCTGTGTCAGGTAGGGTTGGGGATAGGCGTGTGGTTGTCGGTTTGGGGCATGGAGGGGGTTGTTTGGTGGTGGCGGTCAAAATTTATTTGGACCCTGTACTTATAAAATTATTCCAGCGCACTTGGGGTGAGTTGATAGTCACAAAATTTTCATTCATGGGTGAGCTATTCCTTTAAGTTCAAAGTCTTCCATCATTAATTTAGGGGTATTTGCATTAAAATCAGGTGAATGATGTAGGAATTGCAGCACTTTTATATGTGATGCTTCCTTGGACAATTTGACAATTGGCTGCACAGCTGTTCTATGGCTAGGTGTCTTAGTCCTTGATCAATTTACGGATAAGCAAATAAAAGCCTTGGGCTAGATCAAATGATACATGCAAGGACTATCACAACCTCCTCTGTGATCCATCAATGGGTGTGGTTCTTTTGTATTCATTTAATTGCATGCATGGGCAATGCGATAGCCTTAATTAGGCATGACTGAAAGAAGGGCAATCAGTCTTCTGAGGTTGGGCAAACTTCTTCAATACCAATGCTGCCACCATATATCTAACCTCTGGTGTCCATGCAAGAGGATGATGCACGCAGAGTTTACTTTTTTGTAAGTTTTCGTAAAAGCACTTGCCTTTATTTTGTGGACAGTAGTCTAAGAATCTTTTTTTTTGATTTTGTTATTCATTATAACTTAAAAAGTTATTGTGTGTATTTATGGCATTTAGAAAAAGAATGAGACCAGATTCTGCATAGACTACCTAGGTAAATCACCTTGGTCTCAGTGGTACACCATTGATGGCACTGTATTGAGAAATACTGCAGGTTACACTTCAGAAAAATACGCTGACTGTGTAGGCTACTGTGCAGTTTGGTCTCTGTAATATGTCATCTGAGTATCATTGACTTACCAATAAATTTCATGTAGGTCGCATACCGTAAAGCCAACTAGTTTCCACTAGGTTGCCACTGGCCACGATCACTTGCAACAGAAATGCTGTGCCAGAATGAAAGCACGTTCATTTGTAATAATTGGATGAATAAGTGATCAATTCCCCTGGCATAAAAGCCCAGAGCAATGGATATTTTGACTACAAATGGGAGGACATGTAGATCACCTAGATCTCAGATGACCGCGACTGCTGGAAAAAATGTCTCCGGCATTCCTCATCTGTTGAGTTTAGAGCACACTTTAGCTGTATGTACAGCTCTTCCTTTGGTCGATAATGTATTCTACGCTCTGTCATCAATAAACATCATACAAACGTAAATACAGAATGTTTCCTAATAGCATCTTTATCATGCGGCATATCCACTTAACGGGATGAAACGTGGCAAAATGCTCATGATGACCATTTTTACCTCAACCAAACAAAATTCAAGCACCAAGCAAGTAAATAAGCATGTAGCAAAACATTAAAAAAAATCATATCAGTGCTCGATTGCTAGTATTTCTACTGAATTTGTGCTATGCATACAAACAATAAATCAAATGAAAGAGGAAAGTCCACAGAATCCAACAATATAAGCCTTGTCATTTTAAACTGACACCAATCTCCAAGAACAGCGGGCATACACTTTAAATTCTATTCCAGGGATCTTCAAATCTGGACCTTAAATCCAAATTCGGCCCAGGTTTTCTTTTATCCCAGGCAAGTTAATGAAAATTTAGCGCCCCTGATTCGCCAGACTGTCTTTACACCTGACTTTAAGGTAAAGGGAGGGCAGAAAACTGGCAGTCCCTGGACCTCGAGGACTGTGATTTGAGGACCATGGGTTCTACATCCAGGAGCAAAACATTTTTCTGACCTTTGATATTTTGTAATAAAAACTGTATTTGGGGGTAAATCTGTGCTGACTATTGTTAATCCAATGTGCCGTGTCAAATTGAAACAACATCTTCCAGTCTCCATGCATGTTTTTTCTGAGGCTTTCAATGAGGCCAGGCCCTGAGCATTCCCCTTGCATGCAATGTATTTGCTTCACTGTGATTGGCTTGTCATGCTGTCAATTTGATCTTGTGATGGCCATTTGATTTTATGGGCTCTGACATTTCCAACGAGCCCTCAACCACCGTAATTGCACAAACCTAGCCAGAGATAGAGCCTTGCGTTCCCGATGCGTCTGAGAGTCCATGCGCCATTACGCACATGTACTTAAAGAGCACAATAATATAAATGGTAAACTGGTTTGTTTTTAGTATTCTTGCTATAATCATCCACTAAATATTCAGTAGACGTCATTGAAGTAGTCTTTATGGCTTGCCAGGTAACTCTTCATTTGGCGATTGGCGGCCATATTGAAAATGCCATAAGGAGCCATTGGGAAGCAGTTTCTGACGCGACTAAGCTGATTTGGTTTATTGGTAGATGGAAGCAAGCCCTAAAGCATAGTTGATGGGGTTTGTGAAATCTTGAAATCTAACCTCGATTTGACCTCATCACTTTGGACACTCCCACTTTCAGAGGAGCTTACTTTAAACATCTTCTCTGAAACCACTGGACCAATAAAGCTGAAACTTGGCACATATGTCCCTACCCCTGAGGACACCAAAGTTTGTTCATGCCGTTCCAATCCGATTTCAAATATGGCTACCATGGCGGCCATATCGAAAATGATATATGGAGCTATTGTGAAACAGTTTTTGAAGCAATTAAGCTGATATTTGGTATATGGGTAGATGGAAGTAAGTCCTAAAACAAATTTGACGGGTTTGTGAAATCTTGAAATTTGACCTTGATTTGATCTCAGCACTTCGGTCACGCCCACTTTCAAAAGTGTTTCCTTTAAACATCTCCTTAACCACTGGACCTAAAAAGCTGAAACTTGGCACATATGTACCTACCCATGAGGACACCAACGTTTGTTCATGGTGTTATTTAACAACCTGCTCAAGAATAAACAATCCAGGTGAGCTTCAGCGCTAGTGGCACTATGTTTTTTCCTGCTTTCCTCATTACTGGATGCAGCTATTTCGAAAAATAGCCAAACAGGGATTCTTGACTGTTTGAATTCTGACAGATCCCTACTACTTTCAATTGAAGCTATAGCTGGGACACTAACTCATGTAAATCATTTATGCACCTTACTAGAATCAGGGAATTAATTATCCCCAGGATTATCCATTTGTGGCTAGAAAGTTAGCTAAGGCATTATCATGTCTACGGTTTTGAACATGGCCCCAGTTATGTTTGTAATGCATAGTTTTGCTGACATAAGGAGCAAAATCACTGAAAGCAGGCGATCCTCATGCCCTGCGATCTCAGGGGGACAGGAGGTATGGGTACTGCTGAGCTGGTTGTTGTGCTGAATTTTTTTCTGGCCAAAATTAATACTGCCTTTTTTATGATTATGAAATGCTAAGGGAAGAATTGGCCCATCTCTGAGAGACGTGCCAGCCCATGAAATGTCAAATCTTTGGCATGTTTCTTCAGTGAAATCAGCCACGCAAAAGCATACAGTACCTCACCAAAAATATTTACTTTGCCCTGCTTACTCAGGTTTTGCTTTGCTTTGGCTGTGAAAGAAGCCCCAAAATTGAAAATCTGGCTATAGCAGCCAGGCTTTCTCGTAAAATTTAACGGAATCAAGCCAGCACAATCTGTCATATTGGCTTAGCTTGCAGGAACTGTCGTCATTATCTCACCATCGAGACTGCCATTTTGATTATCATCAACACAATCAATCTTATTATCAGTGGAAAAGTTTTCTTTATGACAGAAAAAATTCATTGTTTGCCATGAATTGCTCTTGGGTCTTGTCCCGGTGTCACATGAGACCAGTGAAGAGGGTTTCTTTACACATTCAGAGCAATAGCCTCCATCTGTTCAGCCTCCTGCCACGGACACAATTTCTGTGATTTCCTCTGTACTGCATGACTGTTTATACTAGCCATCAAAACAGCATGTCTAATGAATCATCATACATCTGTGATGAAAATGTCTTGCTTTAATTAAACTGACCTAGGATTGGTTCATTGTTGTGATGCTTCACAGGTAGGCTCTACCTCACACTGTGCATGATTTAAACTGTCTATTTTTTGCCCATATACTGTAAACAATACATTCTTAGAAGAAATGGCTCTAAAATGTCCCTATACAATATCATGGAGGAACCTGATCTATTCAAGGCTTCTATTTTGCGCAAAATGGTTCAGTCCAAAAGCTTTCCCATGTCACATGGACGATAGAGGGTTCTACAGAGAACTAACTGTGGTTCCTCGAGGGAAACAAGCAAAAAAAAAAAAAAACCCTTTTTTTTCTTTATGTAAATTCTATGTAATTTGCATTCAGACAATTAAAAAAAATTAATTAATCTGATACTCTTTATTTTAACGTGTATATAAAGATGGTTGGCATGTACCTTCATAACTCATTGCACGGGGCTGTATCAGCCAATTGGTGTCAAGTGATTACATTCTGAAAACAGCAATTGGTAGCAATTATCATTCAGTAATTCACCTTATTTAAATTGCACGTGTACAGTACATATCGGAACATTTCAGCATTTCTTCTATCAATGCAGTACCATTCAAAAGTTCGGAATGAACAAGTAATTGTGATGTTTCTGAATGAAACTTGTACGTTTGGAGCACACCTTTGAATGAAATCTCTCATTACTTGGCAATATCATGCTTGGACTAGCTTTTATCTCTCAAAACAACAATTGGATGACTAGAGCTGGGAACTGAAATGAAGTCTTTACTATGCTTAATTTGATGATTTTTTAGAACCAACATAATCCATGAGCTGGCTATCATGGTTAATGACAAAACATTTCTTGTAAAACTGTAAACATTTCTATGCAATCCCAAACTTTTGAATGGTATTGTGATTGCAGGGAACTCAATTAGGTTTCTCTGTACAGACTTGTCAAATGTTGACTTGATTTTCTGAAAATCAGAAAATTGCTGAATCAAATACATATAAAATTAATTGCGTCGCCTTGAGCCTTCGTAGCACCAAGAAAGTGCATTCCCCAAGTGTTGTTGTACTTTATACTAACATTTGGTCTTTATGGATTATTTACCCTTTCCTTCTAAGGTAATAGAGTGTTCATACAAGTTCCAGTTCAAGTTTATTTGTCAATACATTAAAAAGTATGATGTACAGTCAATGCACTGAAATGCACTTTGCCCCGGCCCAACTGAACGCTTACATGCTATGAGACAATAAAAATACATAAGCACTAGAAAGAACCTTGTAATGAAAAATAAATTAATAAAATCCCTTAATAAATCAATAAAACAGCTTAAAATATAAGTCAGTAATCACAGTTGAGAGCTACTGTTCAACAGTCTGAGTGCCTGGGGATAAAAACTGTCTTTGAGGCGGGAGGTTCACGCTCTGATGCTCTGCAGGCGTTTCCCCGAGGGAAACAACTTGCATCATCAGTGAAAAACACTGTTACATCATTTTTTCTGCGCTTGCGCTTACATAATCTTCCTCTTCTTATTTATGTTACCCAATTAAAACATGAAATTAGTAATTAACATGTAAGATGGTCAGTTGCAAGACATTATAATAACATAGGATATGCTGTACGCACACACAGGATCAATGTTTGGAGTGGATAAATAATCCTTAGGTTGGAACGCAGAGAGAATAAGCTCATAATAAGAGCTCACTTTCTCTCCTTTATATATAATTTGTCATAATAATAATAATAATAATAATTATTATTATTATTACTATAATAAAGTTTTATTTATATAGCGCCTTTCTTAGACCCAAGGTTTACATCCCATACAGAGAAGAAACATGAAAACAAGGCAATACTAGCATGATACATAATGACAGGACAAAACAATCAATATAAAATTAGGGAGGAGGGGAACTTGTTTCAGAATCCATAAAGCTAAAGTGTTGACATTGAATTTAAGCATTTCGTCAGAGATTTCTTCCTGACAAACACATACACTGCCCAGCTTAAAAAAAAAAGTCACACACTCTAATATTTTGTTGGATTGCCTTTAGCTTTGATCACAGTGTGCATTCATTGTTTCAACAATCTTATGCAATGTTATAAAATTTATTTTATTTATACATCCCAAAGACTTTCAAATGGTTAAGGTCAGGACTCTTTGATGGCCAATTCATGTGTGAAAATGATTCCTCAAGTTTGCTGAATCATTCTTTCACAATTCTATCCCAATTAATCTTGGCATTGTCATCCTGGACTATGCCTATGCTGTAAGGGATTAAAAAATTTGTTGACAGGATAACCTGGTCCTTCAGTTTGTTCCAGTAGTCTGCTTACTTCAGTTCATTGCTTCTTAATGTTGCTGAGCCTAGACCAGACAAATTGAAGCAACCCCAGATCATAACACTGCCTCCGGAGAGCTTGTACAGTGGGCTTGATGTATGATGAGTGCATCGCTTCTTGGACCTCCTTTCCTACCCTGACGCACCCATTGGTCTGGAAGAGGGTAAATCTAGACTTATCGAACCACATGACCTTTTTCCACTGCTCCTCAATCCAATTTTTATGGTCCCTAGAAAATTGTAGTTGTTTTCTCCCAATTAGCCTCACTAACAAGTGGCTTTTTTGTGGCCACACAGTCCTAATCTTGAAAGTTCTTGTTGCATTGCGTTTGAGGAAATGCTCTTACTTTTACAATTAAACATAGCCATGAGTTCTAGGGTTGATTATTAAAAATGAGACTTCTTCAAGGGTTTTGGTAATCTCCAATCGTGGTCATTCATAATTTTTTTCTGCCAATTTCTTTCGCTAAGTTGACAGTTCACCACTATCCTTCCAGGTGTTAATAATGCGTTTTACAGTTCTTAGCCCAATTTTAGTAGTTTCAGCAAACACCTTAGTTGTTTTCTTTGCCAGATGCAGGCAAATAATTTGACCGTTCTGAACCAGAGTAAGAGCTTTTCCACGACCACAGGATATGTCTCCCAACATGGTTGTTTAGGAAATGAGAATCTACTCACTGCATCAGTTAGGGTTAAATAATGTGTTGCCAGCTGAAACATGGTAATCACAGCAGTAATTATCCAATGGGTGGCTCCAATCTATTTGCTTGGTTAAATCCAAGTGGTGGCTTTTTTTTTTCTGGCCGGGCAGTGTACATTTGTCTGTGTATGAGTATTGAACATTTTAAGTACTCATGAGCTCCTCGGTGGTATTAAGAGATTTTGTTGATCAGGATGTTATACACTAAATAGTCACAAACTATGTTTTGTTTCAGCCTACTTGGCTCTGTTTAGCATATGGAGTCTTCTGGAGTATAATCTTAGCCATGGGACAGAATTTTTACATTTTTGGTCCCATGGATAAAATATTTATTTTTTTAAAAGATTTTACAGTGGCAAAAGTCGCTGATGTAGCCATTGTAATGCAATGATTGAATTCATTCACACAATTTAAGTGATTTATACCCATCATAGTTTGAATAAGTGTTATTTTGCCTGCACTTCCGAGGAAATGCTCATCATTTGATTTTAAACTTACCAGAACTGCCTTTAGTGCTCCCATGAGGCCAAATGATTTGACCTTTGGTTGCTGAACTTGATGACTTGATAGCTTTGAGGACACGCATAGCAAAATTAATGTTTTCGCTGCAGAACCTGCTCTGCAATGGCTTTGGTCCTTCACCCTCAACTAAGTGTAACAGCGTGATATCAGAGCTCTGGCTCTTGTTTTTGAGAAATTTGGAATAGTTCACTGAACTGAATTTCTTTTAGTCATGTTTTTAAATTGGAGCAATAGCTATCGTTCCCCCTGAGGGTCAGCAGTTTTTAATTTTACTCGAACATGAGTAACTCTCTAAAGGTTACAGCTGCTAGTATTTTTATCCAGTGCAGAATGCTGGGGGTCTGTGCTCATGCTAAGTGACATATAAAATATTTACACAGACTATATAATGTAAATATCTATTCTGTATGTATTTTACAAACATCAGGTGATGCCAGAGGCTGTACGAGAGCACAGCTTTGTTAATTTTGACGTATGCCGGATCAATTTTGGCCTTTAAATTCAAACCCAGTTTTCAGTATGCGTGTGTGAATGTGTATATATACACTGGTGAGCTTAAACAGTATGACCACGTGCCTATGGTCCTCATTATGCGCCTTAAACAGCTCCATCGATTTGACATCCACATTAAAGCCTGGACACCTGGTTTTCCAGTAAAGCATACTCTGACCCAGTCGTCTGATCATTGCCAGGGTATCACTGTCCCTCTGCCAGCTTATCCTCTTCCCACAGTACATCCTGGTGCTGTTTCTTCCCCAGGTAAACGCTAAGCACATATCTAGCCAATGCCAATTATGTACAACGTAAAAGGTAACAGGACTCATTGGACTAGGCAACCTTCTTCCATTGCTACAAGGTCCAGTTTACTTCCTCATGTGCCCATTGTAGGCACTTTCAATGGTGGACAGTTTAAAATAGGAACTCTGACCAATGTACTACTACAAAGCCCTATACGCAGCAGAGTGCATTGCACTGTGTGTTGTGACACATTCCTTCCATAACCATATTAACAATTTTCTACATCTTGTACCATAGCACTCAGTCTGTCGGTTTCAGACCAGATGGGATTGCCTTCATTGCTCTTGTGCATTGATGAGCCATGGGAGCCCAATACTCTCCCACTGTTTTGTGGTTTGACCCTACTCGGACCACTGTTGGGATGTATACAAGCGTACTGGGAGCATCCCAGTTCCTCAGGTCCCATTTCTCCTACATACAACACATCAACTACAAGAACCTACTGTTGTGGCCTCCAGAGTTAGTTGCGCCCCTAACTGCAAATGCACATAAATTCCATTAAAAAGTAAATGACAGTTAAGAGATACTCCACTCAAAATGTCAACATGTGAGAAATACTGTACTTCATTAAAGTTTCAACAGAACCAACCAAAATTATTTATCCATTTGATTAAAAATTTATTTCCTCCAAATCAAGGCTTCACAATTAATGGCGCCCCTGGTTTAGTGCTCGGTGCAACCACCTCTGGCATGGATAACAGCATAGAATCTTTTCCTGTGCTGTATGACCAGGTTAAGTGACACATTTTGAGGGATTTTGGACCTTTCTTCTAGCCAGATCCTTTAAAAATCTGTCACAGTCTTTGCATTTTGCCATCAAATGCCCTCTTAAGATCTGCCTAGAAATTTTCAGTTTGGTCTCTCTAATCTCACCACAATAGACCACACATATATGACCGCGAGGTACTGTGGTCAGATGAGGCTAAAATTTTATGTTTTCGTCAGATGTTTTGAAACAGAAATGCATAGAGGGAAAGGTAGCCCACACTCGCAGTGAAATGTGGTGGTAGATTAGTGATTTTTTGGGGGGTTATTTTAATTCCAAAGGTCGAAGGCCACCTGGTTAGCACATTGGCTTCATGGATTCCACCACGTATCAGGCAGTTTTGTCTGATAATTGGCTGAATCTGCCTGAAAGCTGAGCCTTGGCAAGAGATGGGCTTTCCATAAAGGTAATAACCTCAAACACAGCTCAAAATCCACATACAGTTGGTTACGGCACAGCAAAATCAATGTGCTGCAATTCCCACCTCAGTCATCAAATCTCACTTTGATTGAAAACCTGTGTGCTGAACTGAAGAGGGCAGTGGATAAGTGCAGAAGCGAGCATGTGACTGATCTTGAAAGGATCTACGTGGACTAGTGATCGAAAATCCCATTCAAATGTGCACCATAACCTTGGCAAACAAAACACAAAATTTGTGAAGCAACCTTGATTTTGTGGAAACTGACTTTTTGATTAAATGAATTAATAATTTTGCTTGGTTCCATTGAGACAAAAATGAAGTTCAGTATTTCTCTCATATTGGCACTCACTTTGAGTTCATTTCCATACTACATATACAAAAAAATATAAATCCTACATAAAAAAATGGTAACAAATGTTTTTGTGGCATCCAGTGCCTGTCAGTATGTTCACTTTTACTCATGCGAATGACTGGAGTTTTTGTATACTCGTTTGGCTCAGATAATGACTGCCTGGACTGTACTTTCTATTTTCTATGTGGTGTAATAAAACAGCATGGCAATGAGGAGAAGCTTGCTCCCTGTGCTGCCTGTATTTGGTGACACGTGAGTCTGCATAAGCAGGTGCTCTACCTTTTCAGTGCTCTGATGAGATCAATTACCTCGCTGCAGTGACAATAACGTTGATTCATTCTTTCAATGCGCTGTGTGCTCTTTTACATTGGGCCTTGGGGAAATTAAAGACCATCTCATAAACCCGAAAGCTCATTTGCCTTGGAGAAATATTTTAGTGTGACCGTCTTTGCCTGTAAATATTAGGTTTGTCAGTACGGATGCATTCATCCACATAGAAAGGACGTGATTCTTGCTAATATTGTTCATGTTCTTTCCATTGCCACTTGAGGATTCATTATTATTAATGGTTTGCGCATGGAATTCTTTTTTTACAAAGCCAGCTGCACACAAATAAGCCACAACATTGCAAATACCAACCTAATATTGTGCAGGTGCCGTAAAAACAGCTGGCTGATGCATATGATATAAAAGAAAATGGGACTCACTGGATAAGCGACCTTCTTCAACTGCAGCAAAGTTCAGTACCGACACTCATGTGTCCATTGTAGGCACTTTCTACGGTGGTTAGAGTGGAGCCTCCGACTGGTATGCGACTACAAGCCCTGTATGCAGCAGGGTACAGTGCACTGTGTGTCTTAACGCATTCCACACGAATGCATCATCATTAAAATTCTCCGGGATTCCTGCCACAGTTGCCCATCTGTTGGTCCAGACCAGACTTGACAGCCTTCTTTACCCATGTGCATCAATGTGCCTCAGGCACCCAACAACCTGTTGCCGTTTAATGGTTTGTCCCTCCTTGGACCACTGTCAATAGGTACTACATTTCCTGATTGGAGCACACCCACCAGAGACTTTGCTGCTTCGGCAATGCTCTGACCCTCTTGTCTGGGCATAACGATTTGGCCCTCGTTAAAGTTGCTCAGGTCCCATTTCTTCCACATCCAATACGTCAACTACAATAACCGACTGTTCACTTACTGCTAAGGTCTGTCCGTAGCCCTTGACATCTGCCACGGTAATAAGATAATTGATTTAATTTGCTTCATGTGTGAGTGCTTTTAATATTTTGACTCCTAGGTGTACATGGATATCCTAGAAAAGCAGGAAATGATAAATGTGAAATTTGATATCGAGATGAAATTTCATTATTTTTACCCTGAATTTTAACAAAGGAAAGATGGACAGTGGCAACAGTTTACAGTAGTGTTACTCTGTCAAAAGTGTTTAACAAAGGAAAAATGGACAGTGGGATTGAAATTACATCCCACCCAGGCAGTGGTATGACTCTAAGCTGTGTGTTGCACATATTCCCCAAACAGATATATTTCTGGGTCTCTCAATTTTAGACTGCCTACCTATACATGTCATTACATCAAGCAAACAATTAGATATCATTAAACCATCAACCTTATTGTGGCACCGTTTTTAGTGTCTAAATGGTTTTACAAATTAGACAGCTCCTGCAAAGTCTATCAGTACTTTCAGTGGTTTCATTGCATGACTGTCAACAGTAGTTTTGTCCACAAATAAGATTAGGAAAGAACGAGTCTCTCAGAAGAAGCAGTATTTGTTCTCAAATTTTCCTTTGGAATTTATTGTATAACGTGCTGCCCCCTGAAAATGGCTAAGTAGCCCTGCTCTTATTGATATTAAGGAAATGTTTATGGAGGTGAATGAGAAGGCAGACCTCCAGAGGCCGAGGAGGAGTAAATGAATCTCTCCCTCTGCCCCCTGAAGTATTGAGCCTCATGGATCCATCCAGCATGCTTTATGGCCTGTTTGTAAAAGCACAGTCATGTGGGCCTTAGCTGCACATCCTTTGAATTATTAATGTGCACCACGGTACAACAGCGGGGACTGTAGGTGTGGGAAGAGCTCCTTAAAACTCCTGAAAATCCTTCCATTTTATGTTTTCTAATTATTTGTGCCGTGCTTTATTTGTCGGGGATCGATTGAAGCCGTCCAGAATACAAGCTGATAACATGCTGCATTTGGTGATGTTCATCTGGTGATCCTGTTTCTTCATGTGTACTGAGATCAACAAATTATCGTAACATGCACACGCATTAAACATCGCAACATTAGAGCACCGGCTCACAGGTTTGCACTATAGCACACGCAAGAATGTACAAATGCGTGGAGTCGCATGAACTCACAAGCAAGCCCTTGCAGCCACACGTGCGTGCACACACTCACACATTTACACGTGGTTAAATAACACACATGCGGGCAGTTGCTGCACACACACACACACACACACACACACACACACCAATAGTCGAGGCCACACACCTGCATACCCTCAGCCGAGTAAAACAGCGTTACATTTCAGGAGAGGCGGCTTTCTGAATTTGTCTGCCTTCAGCTATCCTGCCTTTTGGGAGTTAATGTTGCAGGATTAGAAGGGAAGGCCTGTGCATCCAGTCACATCTCCTTCATCAAACACTCAGATTCATATGCAGGGTATTTGAGCTCTCTCTACATAATGTGTGAGCCCTTTGGGGGCATGATATTAAAGCTCCTTTCTTGCTTGCAATTCATGAGGGCTGCTTCGTGTTTGCAAGCACAGGGAGCATCTTGTGTGCAGTAAGAGAGGACTCCATCACCCGTGTGCAGCACCACTCTTTCTCATCCACCAATGCACATTACTTCTGCTTGAGGACATGGCTGCACTGGGGGAGTTCACTTTGCTTTGGCACGGTATACGGGTTATCGCCAGAATTCCTTTAAAGTCACATCCAACCATCAGCAATGTATTAATCACGATGATGAAAGACGTTTTAGCCCCACTCTCTGCATACATCGGAGTACCCAGAGGAAACCCATGTGAACACAGGGAGAACTCCACACAGAAAAGCCCCAAACCAGAGTGAAACCTACGACCTTCTTGCTGTGAGGCAACAGTACTACCCATTGTGCCATTGTGCCACCCCTTAAGATGTTTTCCACTGTAAATACATACTATTCACTGACACACTCACCTTTCATAACCTGATGAACAGAAGGCTGCAACGAAAAATAGAATTGCCGAAAAAGTTAGGTGTTTTTTTTTTATTATTATTATTTAGATTTCCATCATTGCAATCTCGCAATGGAGCTTAACAATATTTAATCTCTTTGTCAAAATCAGACCTTAATCATCATAGGCTACATATTGGAATTGATAATTTGGGAAATATATGTCTTCAATGTTAATCAGGCGACATGCATAGGAACAGGTTGAGAGTAAATCTGTGATAAAAGATGATGTCACTGCCTACCCTGATGGCACGTTTCTGTATGCGACTTAGGAAGAGTCTTGGGTGTCAAAGGTTCCCTTGAATGTCTTTCATGGGGAACGGCTGGTATATTCTATTACAGGATGGTTAACCCCTGATTCACCTTAATCAGTAATTGCCAAGCAGAGGGGCAGGTACTAGGTTTCATTTTACCTTCATTTGGCTGCCAATTGAAAACTAAAATCCAGTAGGCTACCACTGAGCAGAAGAACATTGAACCACATTAGACTACTAAGATGTGGTAATAACAACATGCATGACGCAGTATTGTATTTTTAACTGAACATAATATAATTCCGCTGCATTGCATCCTCATACGTTCACCACAGGAAAGTAGACCAACAGCGTTTGCATCAAAGCGCATTACGTTTGAGTCTGTCTTCTTTCTTCTGAACTGAATCACTTGCAGCATTTTTACACCTCAGAATAAAAAATAAAAGCACAGATGCAGCAGATGTGAAGGTGGTTGGTGTAGTCTTATCGCTGTGGTGCTGGAGGCCTCTTAGTGGCCAGTTTTGAGCTTTGAAGCATGTGTCAGGAATGCTAAGGCCCCCTGACGTTTGTTTCCTCCACATCTCAAAATGATGGAATCCATTAAATTGCGTATGGATAGCTGAAGTGCAGTTGGAGCATTGCTTCAGCAAACAGCAGTTTACACATTCACGATTCTTCTGGGGCTTCTTATTCAAACTCCTGCCATTGCTCCCCCTTTTTCCCTAGTCTCTTGTTCTCTCCCTATGATTTTCACTGTATTCCAGTCCTCTCTTCATCCATTTGTACCATTTCCTCTGTCCCTTTCCCTTCACCTTTCCTCCTGTCTTATTCATTCTTCTGAGGCATGGTGTCAGAGAAGCAATCTGGTCTCAAGCTCAATAAGCCTGCAGAATGGTGCTGTGCTGAGGGGGTGAAGACGGCCACAAAGCACTGCGTTATAGCGCTGGGCGATGGAGCAGCGTGCACACAATACTTACTGTATGTCGCAGATGGAGCAATGAGAAATCATCCTTTTAAGTTTGGAAATATCATAAATTATGCAGAAAATGGATTGTTACAAGTCTTGTAAACATTGCTGTAATGAAGTTTACTGACATGGAGGTTGATTGAAACCAGGGAAAATCTTAAATCTCAAACTGCACTTGAGCAGGTACAGCACCAGGCTGTTAGGAATTATTTTTGCATCACCAGCATTTTAATGGCGGTGGCCTGGTAATCCCTCATGAACATTTCATGTGTACTAAATTTTTTACCCTGGGGAGGATTCATCTTTTCCAGCCTGGTGCTTGATTCCTCGTGAAGCCCTGAATAAAGTATGTCTCTTCCATAGTATTAAGACATGTCCTGGCATGCAAAGAGTTTAGGGGATTTTATTTTATTATTTTTCTAAAAACAATTAGAGAAATTTAGTGTCTCTCTTCCTGCATCAGCCAAGACAATGTTGGATATTCACATTTAGGATTTCTTTTGTATAAATTTTTTTTTTTTTTTTTTTAGTTACTGTATGTTTTATGAACCAGCAGTACTTTTTTAGTCTGAACTGACAAGTGATTGATCAAAATTTGCCAAATACGAAATGAAATGTATGTCCGTTATTTATCTGATTACGTTGAAATAAAAATCAGCTCTTATTGGTTACTTATTTTGAAGAACTATATTGTGAGTTAATGATGCTTCCTCTTGCAATATACACCAATTTACCAGTTGATGAATTAGCTTAATTTAAAAATAAATAAAAAAATAAATAAATAAATAAATAAATAAATCTGACTTGTGATTGCACTAAATTAATTACGGGAAATTCTTCATCAAGAAATGAATATTTTTAACAAAAATACACCCCAGATTATTGGCAAACCTAGAAATTCTGAAGAATAAAGAGTAACTGAATAACTTTTTCCATTTATATTTTACTTTTTAAGTTGATCAGAGTGTTAAGGAACTTTCAAGCTGTTATTCATGACTTCCTGTTTCATTGGGGTATAAATGTGAGGTGAAACCGAGGCCAAAGTCCTTTATTTATTCATTAAAATGGGAATGATAAGGGAGCACACTAATCAAATAAGGTCTGCTGACCTTCATAATTTGGGAAACAGGAACTGACTTGAAAATGCCCATATCTACCATTCCGGCAATAATTAAAAGTTAAAATCAAATGGAACTGTCGCAAAATTGCCTTGCAGAGGACACTGGTTTATTTTGCAGGCATACACAGTGAGTATGATGATAAAGGCGCCAATAAAAGGCCAAAGGATCACTGTTGGAGAACTACAGGAAAAAAGCAGCATCTTACAGTCACCATCCCTCTAAGACTACCATCAGGCACAACCTCTATGCTGTCAAATTATCTGTAAGGCATGTCTGAAAAAAGCCTTTCTTGTCATCTAACCACAAATTTTACTGCCTGGAGTATGCAAAACTGTGATGGCTGATTTTTCGAGACGCCAAATGCTGTGGCCGAAATGAAAGGAAGCACAGCAATACGAAGAACACAGAAACCAAACAAAACAGGAGAGAGAGGCTCGCGCTTCCAAGGGACATATATCTAGTCCGAATAAAATAAGGAAGTAAAGCGAGCCAGACAAAACGGAACAAAGGGAAGATCTCGGAAATCGAGATTAAAAGATTAAGCACCAGACGGTGCACAAACGAGGAAGGGAGAGTGGAAAAGAGAGAAATAAACTCCCTAGCAAACTAACTAACACTTTCCTCTTTGCAGCTAATTCCTAACCAACTATCTAGCTAGAGAAGCTACGGGCTATAGTGCGAACGTAACACTGACACTCTAGCATAGGTGGCGAGGCGGAACTTGGGCTTAAATAGAGTCCGGGCGCCGCCCACAATTAATGCCAGCTGGCCAAAGAATCCGATGTGGGCAAAACGATATCGTCCCGGACGAGAGTAACAAAGAAAGCTCCCAAACAAACGCCAACCTCCAAAACCATGACACAAAACACTACTGATACTTTAACCAGCCATGTTTCATTATCGGATAAAACAACAATGGAGCTTCTTGGTAACACTCAAGGTTGGTTTAGCGTAAAAAGAAGGATGGCTATACTGAAAACAACCTGGTCTTCACTGTTAAGTATGGCGTAGGAGCTTTGGTAGACCGTAGAGTGGGGCCATTTTTCTTCCAGTGGTCCCTGAAACCTTGATTGGGTACATGGCATCAAGAACTCCATGAAATATTTAGATGTCTTAAGTCTAAATTTGGCTGACTGCCAGGAAAATAAAACTGAATCATCGTTGGGTCTTCCAGCACAGTAATCCAAAGTATATGTCCAGGTTAACATGAAAATGGTTTAAAACAAGTTCCCTTCTCTGTATCTCCTAACCTATAAGATGTTGTAGAAGTATCATTGCCATTTTATTGGCAAAAGTAGGTTGTTCAAAGTAGTAAATGCAGGGGAATCAATAATTGTGGCACATATGGTTTTGTTAAAAATAATGATTTCTTGAAGTGGGATTTTTTTTTCTCAGAATGAATTTATTTAAATTAAATATTGAGTGTTTCTCATTTCTTATTTCAGCATTAGATTAAGCAAATTCACCAAAAGATGAATTTCTTATGACCTCTTTTACTTATCCCTACCAGGGGTGCCAATAATTGTGGAGGGTACTGTACATTAAAGAAAATGCATTAATTATCATCTCGGAAGACATCTTTCTTTCTACATTATGTGAGAGGAAAAATACTCAGCTTCCGGACCTTCCCAATTTTTCCTTGATCTGTCTGAAATTTAATCTGTTCTCTCTATCTTTAGGAAGGCAGATGATTTTATCAAATGCCCATTCTCTCAGCAAATGCCCCCTTGGAGGGTGGTGTTAAATTTGGTAGTAGCCTGCGGAAGTTTTGGTTTTGGGCCTGGTTTCAACTACTACAACACACTATAGCCCTGACATTCTTTAAATACATAGTGCATGTATCACATGCGTTTCAACAATACTGTATGTAGACAATTTTTCAAGTTCTTACAAACAATATGTACTGTGTGATGTATGGTAATTGTAGTCAAAAAGACATTCTACATTTTTTTTGTGCAAACATTCCTTTTGCATGATTATGCCAACAATATATGCAATATATGAATGGTTTCTCCCAAGAGGAGAGAAACTTGCTAATACTACATGGACCCATAATACTAACCTGGGACTAAGTACAATGAACAGTGTCTAAAATGATGGGATGAATAGCTCCATAGTTGTATATGTGTCATAGTTTGTGTCACGCAATGGTCATAAATGGAGAGGACTGCTCTGTGAGCAAAGGATCATGGGAAACCATTAACCTCCGCCCTGTCTCTGGCCAACTTTTATTTGAGAATGAACGGTCTTTGCAACCGATAAATAATTTATTGCAAGTTCAGTATTTGAGCTTGTGTTATCCTCACTGCCTTTACACGTTTCATTTGTATGAAGTTAATTACTTAATGGAAAGAGAAAACTTGAAGCTGTTACTAAGGAGAGTGGACTTTCAGGGCAGTAATGATAACACCACTTAAGTTGCCACTGATAAAGTCTCAGATCACATATTTCTGTCTAGTGAGTCAACATTGTGTATCCTACACCTTTTTGATGCAGCCATTTTGTATCTCTGTGGGGTGCCTTTTACAGTTTATATATAGTGAGCACCATAATTTATTGGACAGTGACACAAATTTTTGTTATTTTGGTTCTGTTGGCCGAGTCAATCAGCGGATCTGAATCTAATAAAACATGCATTTTACATGCCAAAGAGGAGACTGATGGCATGAAGTCCCTAAAAGAACTAAAAGAACTGAGGAGTGCTGCAATAGAGGCCTGGCAGAGCATCACCAGGGAAGCTACGCTTGGAATCGGGTTGTACAAAACATGTTGTCATTTTTAAACAGTGCTTCTGATTTGGATGAAAACACCCTCAAATTAAAACTAACAGACTGCACTTCAACCTGATCATTATTCTATCCTTTCAAACATAAAATTGCAAGAACACAAAACCAAAATAAAAAAGTGTCTTTGTCCATTGTATTATAGTGCTCTCTATTTCACAATATGTTTTGTTTTTTATGTGTAATTTATGTCACGTATAGCCTATATCACATCATTTGATATTTCATGTGTGGACAGTATTTAACTGTTTATAAATGTAAAATGCACAAAACCCAAAAATATGTGCCTCTTCATAATCGTGACTCAGTCAGAATCTCGGGTGAAGGGAAAACATAATCTTGGCCCGCATGCTCCGCCTGACAGCTTTGATCTCACCCAGACATTCCTGGCTCATAAACCCAGTGACCATGTGGTGCTGCTGAGCATCAGCTCTCTTGTAAACCAGGAAACGGACATGGCAGTCCCTCCACAGTACACACATGACATCGCTCGCCCAGTACGGCTGGGCGACATATAGTAATGAGCTCTCATGGTGATTTTGTGCCAATCCCAGCATGCATCTCCCCGAGAAGTCCGTATTGTCGCTCAGCCGTTTTGCATCCCACACAATTCCGTCGCCCTCCCTCTGCTCCACTGGCTTCCACGTCCATCCGCTGTGGCAGCATAGGACTCCCACCTGTGCTCTCTCTTGCTCCTTCTCTCTCCACAAACCCCCCACATCGTACTCCTGCTTCATTCTTATTGGCAGTGCAGAGCAAGAGGACAGGCTTTGCTCTTGTAAGTGCTGCATTTGGTAACATTTGGCTGTCGAGAATAAATGGGGGAAATAATTCTATCATTCCCGGAGTTGTTGCCTAGCAACCAGCTGTGTTTGTCTGAGGGTGGTATTCCGTGCCTCCACGGTGAATGTGTGCCATTGAGAAAGATTACATCGTGTTAGAGACAGGTGACTCTTGTGTTTACCGCCGTGGGAGGAACATCAAAGGGAACCTCCGTCTTCTCATTTAGAGAGAAACTGTATCCCGCCTGGCTCTCTACTGTTGCAGAAGAACCATTGTGTAAAGAAATAGGCATAATGCGGGGAGGAAATTTTAACGACAAATTTTATCTGTATTTACCATGATATTTTTCCTTCATATTCAATGACAAGGCACAAGCCTTCTGTAAAATGGAAATGTATGTCAGGTCACATGTAGGGATCATAATCTGTACTGGGTACAAGTTTGTTGGACATAACAGAAGATGCATACATTTGCATCCACAACAAGCACACAAATCTACATCATCTGGAAGCAACATCAAAGGATATAGGCAATGCACACACGGTACAGAATAGCAATAGAGCCACTTGGCTCATTATGGGTATGAGTAGCAGCTCCTCCTCCAAATCCAGTTTGATGTCTCACTGCTCATAATTGCTAAAATGCACTATCAGGCCAAAACTATGTAGACACCTGTGCATCCAAAGTTCCAAAATCTTGGGACTTAACATGTATTCTCTCCATTTCACCTTCCCCTGTTCCTAGCCTCCGGAAGGGTTTGCACTTGATCTTAGAAAACTGCTGCAGGGATTGGCCCCTGTTCTGGCCAGAAATGGTTCAGTGTGGTTACACAGTGAAGTTAGGTGATAAGGTCCAGCTTGAGTTTGGCTTTCCAGTTGATCTCAATGGTGTTTTATATAGTTGAAACCAGGGCTCTGTGCAAATAGCCAAGTTTTTCTATCGGACAAACTATGTATGGATCTCACTCTGTGCATGAGGGCATGCGAATGCTGAAAGTAGAACAAGCTGTCCATCAATAAGGAATGCCTCTTCAAGACTGGAGCCAGCAGTACAGCCTAAACAGACACAAATCTGCTTTCCTCATCTACAGCAACATCTGGAGAATTAGGTCATACTGTACATTGTTGAATACAGCATGAGACACATTGAAACTTAGAGTAAAAAGTAAAAGTTCACTTTGCCCTCTTGAAAATCTAAATTGAATGCCTTGTCAATGGTTTTTACATCAAAGAGCATTAAACTCAATGAAGTCTTAGAGCACTTCATAGAAAACTATGCAACTCCTACAATGTCTCCAGTATTGGTTTTTCTGTTAAAAAAAAATGATTATAAAAACAATGTAAGGAACCTAATAAGCCAGATTGAGCCTTACTCTTCAGAATTTGGAACCATATGTACTACTGTGTATTCATTGGAAGAAGACCATGTCTACCTTTCCTGAAATTTGCAGGCTACAGAACTCATCTCTGCTATATTCATCATGGGCTGCATGACAGTATGTGCCCATTTGCGCGGTATGACGTGGGTGTTTTGAGCACACTGCTTTCTTTAAGTAGTCCTAATCCCAGTTTTTTTTTTTTCCTCAGCACAACAAGACAAGTCTTATCAGTTCATTGCCCATGTTGTGAACTGGCTCACAGAATTGTCAGTATTTCAATGTTAAAATGAGTGAATTTGTGGTGGTGGTGGTGGTAGTATGGGGGGATTACTCATTTTGCCAGCACTGTAGTTTGTGATTTAATTGTCAGGTTTATTATAGCTTCCACTCCCTCACAGTTATATTTTCCAGGAATGTAGGCTGGTTCTTACTGTACTTCCAGGTTTTTTCAAATAGTTATTTTCTTCTCAGTCTTGCAGTTTTGAATGGGCTTAATGAGAGTGAGTCAGTGACCAGCAATCATTTCACAATCAGAAAGAGAGTTCAGCTGCAGACTGCAGGAATAGACAGCAGAGAATGTACACAGGACATGAGTGGAAGGGGGCATAGGAGGTAAAGGAGTTAGGGGGGAGAAGTGATGGATTAAGCTGAGAGAAGAGGAGGGCACAAGCAGAAGAGGAGGAAGTGGTTTGAAGGGAAAAGAGATCAGAGAAAGGGGAGGGAAGTAGGGCCAGTGCAGATGAGGAAAAGTGGTGGACGACAGGAAAAGGAGGGGACTCAGAAAACAGGTTGAGAAAAGGCTCATTTTTTGTTACCTGTTGTTCAATATATGTACTTTACTTTTTTATTTTTGGTGTCTGACATTGATTTCACCATCCTCAGGAGTATTTCTGCGCTATGGACAGTGCTGTGAGAAAGTATTTGCCCTGTTCCAGATATTTTCTATTTGCATATTTGTCCGACTGAAATGTTTCTGATTATTAAAGTAATTTTAATAGTAGACAAAGATAAGCTGAGTAAATACTAAATGCAGTTTGTTATCCAACACTTCCTGGCCTTATGTGAGAAAACAATTGCCTGCTTCAGTTTCTAAATCAACAAATCAAACTAATTTAATTGTTAACATCCTAAACCCTAACGTCCCTCTAGCAGTAATGCCGGCGTTACAAGATTTTCAGAGGTGTGCGGTGAGCCTCTGACCCTTAAACGCATTATTGCTTTCAAACTGTCCCTGTTTAAGATCGCTTGATTAAAAATCACACAATTTATTTGCTGAATAATCAAGAATAATAGATGAGCCGGTAATTATTTAGAAATGACTAAGAAATGACGGTAATCACTGATGGGCAACATTAACAATGTACTTAGTAGTGATATCGTGGGGATGGAAAAAAAAATGTCCAATACTTTCTCTGAATTCCATTTCCCATTTTATCAATCTTTTTTAGCAGTGCAACCTAATTTATTTTAAGGTGGCGCTTAATCAAAAGGTTTTCAGCATTCAAAAGAATAGTCTATATTTGCAGGTAAGCACAGTTGCACAGTCATGGCTATGTTTAATTGTGACAATGCAACAAGATCTTGCAGGATTGGGACTAAACAGCCACGTAGCCACAAGAAAGCCACTTGTTAGTGTGACTAAATTCCAATCCAACGAGTGCGTCAGAGTAGGAAAGGAAGCCCATGAAGCGATGCACCTGTCATGCATAGTGCCCACTGTACAAGCTTCTGGGGCACTGCTATGATCTGGAGTAGCTTGAATTTGTCAGGTCTAGGCTCAGCAACATTATGAAGCAATGAAATGAAGTCAGCAGACCACTGGAACATACTGAATGACCAGGTTATCCTACCAATGGATTTTTTACTCCCTTACAGCAAAGGCATAGTCCAGGATAACAATTCCTAGATTCATCGGGCTTGAATCATGAAAGAGTGGTTCAGCAAACTTGAGGTATCATTTCCTATTGTGAATTGGCCACCTTAGAGTCCGGACCAGTACCAGTAGAAAGTCTTTTGGAGGTACAGAAGAAGGCTGTATGGAGTGGTTTGACTCTCTACCATCACCAATTCAAGATCTAGGTCAAAAATTAATGCAACTCTGGTTGAAAATAAATGTTATAACATTGCATAAGATCGTCAAAATAATGCCAGGATGAATGTGTGCCGTGATCAAAGCTAAAGGTGGTCCAACAAAATATTAGAGTTTGTGACTTTTTTTGACCAGGCAGTGTACTTTTTCATAGCACTGTGGAAGTACAATATTAATTAAATATTAAAGTGTCCTTGCTCTTTCATCTACCCTCTGTAGACCTTTCTGGCATGGTTTGACCAATGTTTTTAAAGAAGTAATGGATTAATGCGTAATTAGATAAAAAAATTTTTTTGCATCTTCCAAATTCATATAAAACAACATGATTAAAATATAATCATTACCATGGAGAAAGGTGGCAAATAATGCGGAAAAGATGAAAATTTAAGAATAAATTGTTGCAACAAAAAATTAATTGTCAGTTTAGCGGATAATTTTCTTATACACTGAAAAAATAAATCTTAGCAGATGTAAATGTAATATACTTTAATCTGTTATCTTAACAATAAACAATAAGTTTGTATCTTTATATAAACATGTTGTATTAAAAATTAATCAGCATTTTTACCCCTCAGCCCTGAAAGAGCACGGCGTCCATCTGTCCGTCTTTCTGTCCATCTGGCCATCTGTCTGTCTGTCTGTCCACATTTGATTCCGTGCGATAACTGAAAAATGCCATCACTGATCATCACAGTTTCTGGTGAGGACATTAGGGTAGAGTTACTACACAAGCCTGTTGATTTTGGTCGCGATCCGAAATCAAATATGGCTGCCTGAGCCGCCATCTTGAATTTCCATTCTGTGTGATTGTGTCTGCTTCCATTAGCTGTGTGACTATGCCGATTTCCAGAGCTGCCTTAACTATGTACGGGGTTGAGGGGTCCCGCCTGTGCTAGCGCGGCTATTTTTCAAAACATAAGGTATTGCGCATCAACAAGATTAATTTACATAATCCCAACCAGTCTTCCTGTACACCCACACGACAAAACAATGATGTCGTGATCCGATATAATTGCAAAGAGGGAGGAACTGGGGGTTCCAGAATATTTTCTCCATTGTTTTTCCTCATTTGAAATTTTACTTCAATGACAACCACAATATTACTGAACACAGAATCATGGGAGTCCCCTGGATAAATAAACATTAATGGCCATTGGTTCTAAATGTTCCAACTTCATATCAGAAACATCATGCTTTTCTGTCCATTCGGTATGTCAAAATGGCACTAAATATTACAACATGTACCTCGTCTACCATTACTTTAGTGAAGACACCAACTTAATAAATAAATGTATTAATGCATTTAAAAAATTCGATGCTATATTGTATACAGATTGTTTGCTGCATTTGGCTACAAAATCCTACTCCATAGTGACTGAAATAATCAAAAATGTGTGTTAAGTCAACTCAAAGCTGCGCAATGTTCGTTATACATTCGATAAACCAGGAGTTGCAGATGCACCAGCACTGCCTCCTAACTGCCAAAGTTATCTTCACCCCTTACCTCTTATTTTTATCATTACATTCACAACTTGAATCGTACTCACCTGTATAATCATATTCATCTATATAATTATCTTCTAATTGACTTTAATAGACTTGTATTGATCAACACCCTTACTTACCCAGCCAGCAGAGGTTGGTCTCCCCCACAATTGCTGGGTTCCTGTGGAGATTTCTTCCCACTGGGGAGATTTCTTCCCATTTTTTCGAGAATTTTTTTCCCTACTGGGAGTTTTTTGCTTCATAAGCCATTCTGGGGACATAGTCCAGACAGCTGCCCTACTGCTGTTCTGTAATGGGTTTTTGTGGCAGTTATTGTGTAAAAAACTATTCTAATAAAACAGAACTTAACTAAATTAATCTGGCTAAACTAGCCACACCATGAAATTTGATGCTCAGTGACTGGATTTTTCTTGGGGTAGTCTACAATGGGATTTATGGCTGGGCTATCCGACATTTTTATGCGCACAGTCTTGTATCTTTCAGCTTTTTTTTTTTTTTTTCAATTAACCTGAATTATTTCAATGCAGTAGCTGATTGTGTGTACTGCCATTCATGTAACACCTTCAGGTTGAAATGTGTAAATCTCACTCTCCTACTGCTTTTGTACCCCTGACAATTACAAGTGGTGGAAAAAATAAAATAGTGAATCAGAAAGTGTGAGCAAATGTGCCTTTAAATGGTACTACTGTTATGATTCAAACAAGGAACCAGCTACAGGTTCAGAGTACAATCCAATGAAGGGGCTTTATTGATCGAAATACGCTAGTAACTGGGAAAAAGACCGAATCCCAGAACAAGGACGGGGCAGTCCAGCTTAGAAGGCATCAACTGGAGAGGGTAATGGCCATGTCCGTGCCTGGCCTATGGCGTTCAAGGCTGGTGGCATAATCCTCGCCAAGGGTGGACAGCAAGAGGACTGGTTTGAAGGGTTTAGCAAGAATGCAGTCCCAATCCTGGAGACTGATGAAGGCTTTGGACGTGTTAACAGCCGGAATAGATGGTTAATGGGAACACAGTCATAGTCCTGGAAACAGATAACATGGCTTGGGAGTTTGTTCGTATTAAAAAGAATCCAAAGAGTAATTACATAGCTCACTATCGTCAAGTTTAAAATAAATTCAGGAGGTTTTCTTATTATTAGAAGACAAAAGCCGACTGGTTCCTTGGAGCAATTGAGTGTTACAATCCAGCAACTCTGCTGGACAGAAATATGGAAAACTGAAAATGGAAACGCTAACCCCTCATAAGCTGTTATTGTCGACAATGTAAACAAGACATGAGCTGTACTTACTTCCTGTTTCCTGTTTCCAGCTGATCTCAAGTGATGCTGATGGAGCCATACAACGTGCAGGTCGATTTCGTGTGGAAAATGGGTCATCTGACGAGGTCAGTCCATAAATAATGATGAATAAGTTGATAATACTAATCCTGCCAACTTGGTTGAGTATATTCCCCTGCGTGAATTCAGCTACTGTTTCAATCAGTTCTGTTTTAGTGTTCAGCACTGTGATGTGATCAGATAGGGGTTGTTCTTTGACGTGTGCATTAGATAACATCATCAGATGCCGAGAATACAAGTTTTGCAGCTTACTTATACAAGAGATAGTATGTTAAGCTGCTGTTCATGTTCACTGTGGGAATAAAACTGCACAGTATTGCTGTAGTGTTCCAAAAAGATCCCAAATATTAATAATTGAAATAATACAGATGGCCCTAAATTAAAGGAGACAAGTATTGATTTGAAACTTTGTAAAAATAATTGTTGTATTTGGTGTCATCCGAAAGGCCATGCAATTCCTTCTCTAACTATCAACACTTACCACCCGGAGATGATGATGGAATAGAGTAATCATGGAATAAAAGTAGGCCTTAGCAACCCCCAATACCGTCCTTGAACAGCACTGTGAGTTGGGCCAAGAGCTGTGACGTCACTCATGGGAGCAAACATGACACATAGGCTATTGTATGTGTATTTTACATTGGCCGTTTTCGACTGGTAGTGGTCAAGAAGTAAAAAATGTTCTCCGCCCAACTGCGGAGTGACAGAAGGTTCGTGTTAGCAAGTCTGCCAGTCAAACAAGTCTTTGAGATCTAGACAGTGGTGCTCCTACAATGGAGGAATCTCCCAAGAAAAAGGAAGTAGAGAAAACATGTCATCGTTCAGTAACAGAACAAGAAACAAAGAAGAGGGGATGTGTATTTTCCCTGGTTTGCCGCAGTTTGCGGTAATTCCTAATGCAAATCACACACATAATCGCCCATCATAAATTTCAATCAATTGGGAAAATTTTTTAAAGTGGCACAATTACCTAACCAAGGAACAGGTGCTTGAGCATATTTTCTTCCCCATACTATCCACGATACCATCCAATAGCAATTTGCTATCCACGTGCTTCTGCAGTGTTTTCTGCTAATTCACAAACTTCACGCAGGTTTCTCACTGCTGAGTAAAGTAATCATATTTCTGCACTTCAGATACCAATTGAATCATTCAGAAACATTCAGAAACATCGGCAGAAAACAATTGCTTTGTGAAAGCACCAGTCAAATCTGGTCATTGCAAGCAAGACATTGAAATCCACTAAAAATGTACAAATTTTTTCAACCCCTGCTTGTCTTGGACATTCAATATGAACATGGCGACATTTTGAGCAGTTAGCAAGCCCAAATCCAGACGATTGTGGTGCAAACTAGCCACCCAACTGTTCCACCGTCTGAGTTTAGGATTCGAATAAAGTACTCTGGGAATTGTCCAATGTACATAAAACTTCAGATATATGTTGATAATTACAAAGTATATGAACTACTGCATTATTATAGGTTTTAAGGACGTTTTGGTTTCCATAAAGTAAAGGCAGGCTTTTACAACCCAGAACTTTGTCTACAAAGGTTTTACACTTCAGGTTGTCATACGGGAATAATTTGAAAACAAGAGATTACAGGGATGTGTGCTCTGCGTTATCAACAATAATATACTTTTTGACGAAAATAAATCTAGTCCGCCAAAAATATTAAACAAAATGAGACCAAGAAATGAACAAATTACGACAGGCAGATGATGGTCGATTCACTCGACTTCCTTACCATGTGTCCCTGTCTCCGATGAATTGTGTCATCTTAAAGGGGCTATATTTATGCGGTCTTTTTGGGGATATGCGAGAGTTGAAAGGTTGAAAGTTGAAAGTTTATTCATCATCTCCATGACCTTAGCTTTCCAAAGAGGTATAATTTGCCCATTTCTTGATTTCTCATTACATGTCTATTTAAAAAAAAATGACCTTAAATATATCAGAATTGTCATATATCTTAAGATCATGCTGGTGCATCCATTTGGACACAATCCTGAACTATGCCTATGTAAAGCAAAATCCACTGGAATCAAATAATTGTATAATGGTGGAGTGCCAGAGTTACATTGTGCTTTTAAATATTACCAGCTAATGAAAGCTTTGAAAAAGATCCTCTCTCAGCAAATATTCAAATTCTGCGGTGGTGTTGGAATATATTCTTTGTGAAGCATAATGTGTTCACCATCACTACCAGCTGTTAAGGGCACTGGTATTATTTTATATTTCTGCAAGCAAAAAACAGCTATACGATATAAAAAGCCTCTCCAAGAATTTATTCCAAGAAACAGAAAATAGTGTGGGTGTGATTTTATGTCACGATCATTCAATGCTGGATTCTCCTCTCTTTTACTTACTTATTTGGAATTTTGCCACCCAACATCTTTTGCTTGTCTGCCTAAGGTAGATGCCCACACCTGCGAAGCACGCTTTGTTGCTGCAATATCTGCACAACAAAATAAAATTCATTGGTTTAATGTTGTATTTAGAGCATTTGCTCACTGGGCTTACATCACTGGGAAGTGGGTGTTTGTACTGAAGCTCATGGCCTTGTGGATAAGGTGCCTGACTAGGACTTAGATTGGTGGTGGTTTGTGCCTCCATGTCTTGGTGAGATCAGTGCAGCCACTGGGTCCTTGGGGAAGGATTTCAACCCCATTGCTTCATAGGGGATTACCTCACTTAGCATAATCAACTGTGAGTTGCATTTGATAAAAGAGTCAGCTAAAGAACCCTAATAGTTTGGTGTCAAGTGCATCCAACTGCAACATTTTGGTTATATTGGGCCAGTGCGGTGGCCCTGAAGTGCAAACCACAAGAGCAAATAACTAAACACTACAGCAAATTAAAAAACACAACCACAAATAACTAAACACAACAGCAAATAACTCTAAACACAACAGCAAATTAAAAAACACAACCGCAAATAACTAAACACAATGACATTAACCTACCGGAAGAGGTAGGTACTGGTGGGCGACATGAGTCATCACTGAGTGGACGAGTGTGCTCCCTTGTGTGTGGAGAGAGAGAGAGAGCGAGGTCCTTGCAGCACGGTCAAAATGGCATGCCTCACCTCAGGTGGTGAAGAACAGTTACGCCGTCTGTGCAGCCCAGTCTCTTGTAAATGCGTCTTCAGCGTGCGCAAACTAATTGAAATTTCGTGATTAGTCCTGAACATACCCAGTATCACCTCATATGTACAGAGGCGGATTTGGGGGGGGGGGGGGGCCCGCACCCACCCCTTATTTCTGCAGACTGACTTTTCGAAGACAGCCTTTTTTGCACATTACACACAGGGTTTAAAGCTCGAAAAATTCCCATGCCAGGAAAAATGAAATTACGGGGGCGTCATCCAAAAAAAATGAGTTGCGTCCTAACGCACTTTGTGATGGTCAGAGGTTTATAGTAACGAAGTACATGTACTCAGAGGATTAACTTAACTAAAAGTGTCAATATCACAATGTAAATGCTTTGATGAAAGTAGAAATCCTGCATTTAAATTTGGAGTGAACTCATCCATAAAACCACGTTTCAGCTTGGCTTGCTTGTTAATATTTAATGACTGATCCTGGTGTGCCATTTATTGATAGAATATTGTAACTGCGTGCATGAATTTGCAGCTTCATGTCCGCTGGCATCAACATCTGTACAAAGATACCCTGCCGAGCATCGTTGTTCTCGAAGTCGCCAAATCCAGATAATCTTTATGATGAATTACATTCATATTTTAATTTGTAACGAGTAACAAAGTAGCCAGTGTCAACGTAACAAAGTGGAAGTATACTTTTTATCTTTTAAATGTAGTAGAGTAAAAGTAAAAGTCAAAACTCAAGTAAAGAACAAATCCTCAAAAAAAAACTACTTAAGTAGGCTAGTGTAACGAAGCACATGTACTGCATTCCTATACACCTCTGACCATCACAAAGTGCGTTAGGACGCAACTCATTTTTTTTGGACAACCCCCCCCCGTAATTTCATTTTTCCGGCATGGGAATTTTTCGAGCTTTAAACCCTGTGTGTAATGTGCAAAAAAGGCTGTCTTCGAAAAGTCAGTGTGCAGAAATAAGGGAGGGCGTCCCCCTCCCCTAAATCCGCCTCTGTACATATGAGGTGATACTGGATATGCTCAAGACGCATTTACAAGAGACTGGGCTGCACAGACGGCGTAACTGTTCTTCACCACCTGAGGTGAGGCATGCCATTTTGACCGAGCTGCAAGGACCCTGTGGGTAGGGCACCCACAGATGTGGACCTCTCTCTCTCTCTCTCTTCACACACAAGGGAGCACACTCGTCCAATCAACGATGACTCATGTCGCCCACCAGTACCTACCTCTTCCGGTAGGTTAATGTCATTGTGTTTAGTTATTTGCGGTTGTGTTTTTAATTTGCGGTTGTGTTTAGTTATTTGCGGTTGTGTTTTTTAATTTGTTGTTGTGTTTAGTTATTTGCTGTTGTGTTTAGTTATTTGCGGTTGTGTTTCTTAATTTTCTGTTGTGTTTAGTCATTTGCTGTTGTGGTTTGCACTTCAGGGCCACCGTAGGCCAGTGAACAAATGCAGTCTAGACGTAACCACATACTAATGAATTTTATTACATTATGCAGACGTCACAGCAACAATGTGTGCTTAATGGGTACACACTTGAGCGAAGGTCAGCCAAAAAGAACCTTACAGTGGTTCACAATTGTGCTAGATGGTGCTAGAAGAGCACTTGTACCTACGATGACAATGCATTAAAAAAATCCAGTCAGCAACCTGCGAACGTAATCTGTTGAGCCTACCAACTTTAGAAATCTTGAACAAGGTCACCGTCATAAAAGAATTACTCATCAAATGCATTTCAATGAGCGCTCTGTTTTTGAATCCCTGAAGAGTGTTTCTGACATTAACAGCACAAGCTGCTTTGTCCACATGGACATAGAATAGCTTTACAGGCCTAAGTGGTAGAGTGAAGGTGGGCTCTCTCACTCTTTCTCTCTGGAACTTTGATCTCCAAAACGCTCCTCTTCAGTAGATAAGTTGGAAACATCAAACGATGTGGAAATGTGAGGTGGTTGCGGGAGAAAAGCCATCACGACTGAAGGACCCCCAGGGGCAGCTGGGCCGCAATCGTACTTACATTAGATGATGCGCTTTGTGCTAGATACAAATATAACAGAATCCATCGCTCCACTAAGACTGCTGGAGAATACTCATGCCATAGTGTGTGCTTTCTAAAAAATAAAAATATGCATGTTAAAAGCAGGGTATTGGCAGCATGTTGTGCCATGCGCTTAAGATCTCCTTTATAAGCTCTCTTGAAATCAAGTGACAGAGACAGCCTTTCTACATTGACCTGAGTACTCCACTGAAATATCTCAGACTGCCTCAACTCGCCCAGACTGTATTGATTAGTGCATGTTGTGTTTGCCGCTGCATGTTAGATTCCAACCAGCACTCGGCTTCAATATAAAGTTAAAGGTCATGTTTTCCCTACGCAGAATCTGCATGGACCATCACTTATAAAGGTCATCTTGGCTGTCAGGTCCTAGATGGTAGTGGATGGCACGCCACAACTCATTCTCAGTGCCATCTAGTTCAATTTGTCTTGCTGACCACCTGACCAAAGATATGACACTAAAGTGCTGGATACTCTGGTGCCTCACTCACTCACTCCTATATGTGGATATTGGCAGGGAGAGAACCAGAAAGCCAAAGGCAGAGTAATAAAGCCAGTTTGCTAGCTGAAAGCAGCCAATCAAGAGAACCTAGAGCAGGGCGGTTAGAATGCTGAGTCGTATCACGGTGTGCCTATGAGTCAGCCATTTCAAAGGATATTTAATCGTGTGCAACAACACTTATTTTGATATATTAAAAGATAGCGAAACCCAGTAACAACGTGGTCAATTGTGACAATATAGATGATTAATTTCATTTGTTTTGATGAAAAATATGAATTCGTAGGTGTCTCCAGTCTTTACCTCAAGGACCATGTATTCTTGTCAAAACCTACACTATAAAGAGATGTTCAGTAGAAATAAACACAATATTCATGAAAATATTTCACTACAGTATTTGTAATCAAAGATGCTCGCTTTATGAGAAACAATCTGAAAAAGCTCAAACTTATTTGTTGGGTGTTGGGATAATTAAAGTTCCCATATTATTCTGTATTTAGTCATTTAAAATATGTCCAATGGGTCTTTAAAATAATGTTAAGAATTCAGTTAGGAAAAAAAAAAAACACACACATCCAGGCCTAGTGAGACCTCTTCTCTCACTCCGTCTGTGCCGGCCTGAAACATGAGCTGTTTTGAGTGGGCAGGGAGGCTATGCTAATCAGGCGCTGCTCTGATTGGCTGCCTGGCCGCTTCGATTCTGGGGGAGGGTGCAGACCCCAAAAACCAGGAAATAAAGATGCCAGGTATTTCTAGACAGCTCTCTGCGGCATCTATTGTGTAAGACCATACTTGTTTGATCCCAAATCCGACCCCGAACGGGAGGAGGAAGTAATTGAAGTATTACAGCATTGTTTACAGCAGGATACCAATGAGTGGCAAGTTGAAATTTTTGTGTTTTGCTCGTACCGTCTCGCCTTGCTTGCATGTGATTGTAGCTGTACTGTTTCATAGATATGCTATATACCCACTTAGCTATCCAGAGGAAACTTTGCTAAAAGCTCCTGTTAACCAAAACGAAACACAATTCTGACACCAAGCTACTAAATGAGTTCGTAGCAAAAACACACAAACGGTGTAAGCGTTGCTTATGTGGAGCTAGCGAATCGATAACTTCTACCGGAAATCCGTATTCGACCTCCACTTTTTTAGGCTTTTTATTAGCCAGAACAATTTTCAAAGGTGGATAAAATTCTGCCACGGCCATGCAGAGAAATTGTTGTTATACCAGACACGTTATAGTGCGTTTCGCGATTGCTTCCACCGCGGTAGGATCAGGGAGCTAGCCCACACCACGGCAAAGTACTCGGCTGACCCTGGTCATGGATAAGTAAGACGATCGTTTCATAGCAGCAAACAAACCCAAACATGTACCCCAAGCTCCGCAAAGTCTACATCTGGTATAACTGCAGCCTTATCAGCCCAACTTTGCAGACATGTACAACACCTCTCCGGTTAGCTTCAACTATAGCGGATACGGTCAGGTAACATTATGATGAAACTACCACCTTGATGCTAACCAAAGTAACACAAGCATACCAATCTGAATTACTGCATATAAGTTAACCAGGCGCAAATAGCACGGAACGCAAACTAACATGCAGTAGTAACTGAGTGGTCATAACAACAGAGACAAATGTTACCCTGCAATACAGATTTTACAGACAGTAAGTTTTGTTACTGTGAACAGTTGTACCAAGCATGCAAATTACAAACAAGTATAAAAAGTTAGCTTCAAATGAGGTTTATGTTCGCACACCTTCTCTTGAATGTCCCCTGATATTACTCTTGCATATTTTGGACGCGAACATTAGCAACAGTAACTTAGCTATGTTAGCTGCAGTGCTACAGCCACAATCAACAGGCTATCACATTATGTAGACTTATGCAGTAAAGCAACACGAAATGGTAAAACTTCCTGCTTCCGTGTGTGTGAGTCACGGACAGTTGGTACTGATCCAGGTTTTATCTTCAGATATTTTACAAAGCCTGTGTTTGAGGCCAGTTGTTAGTGCTAACTATCGTCAGCGGTCCTGCTAGCCACCTGTAACAGGTTAGCTTCACTTTCATTATTTGCCGTTATATTGTTACTTACAGCTTGTGGCTCCAAGCGCTTGATTGATGCAACTGCTCCAGGTTTGAGAAGCAGCTGAGATGCATATCCAGCGTCAAATTATCCTTTATTGACAAAGCGGTCTTCGTTGAAATGCCAAGCACTAAAAGCTAACATTCCCTTTGAGTGTGGCTGTTTGCCGCCAGAAAACAAAAAAGCTACCCACTGATTTCTGGTGGCATCGTCTTTTGGAAGAGAAAATAGTTGTGCTTTTTTTGCATCCAAAAAACACGTATGTACAGCTTTGGGCGACATACTGATAAATCTACACATTAAATGATTTGGGCACAATGAGTTGTGAGTTTGGGCACAATGAGTTATGTCTGATAGAATAAATTGCGGGGTGGGCAGGTCTAGCGCCGTGATTGGCTCTGGCCAGGTCTGTCCTGATTGGACGCAACAACCTGACGTCAAGTTTTGCCCAGATCTCGTGAAGATCTCAGGACGAGCTGTTCAGAGAGGAAATCACATTCACGGATTACGGCAAAACCCCTGTATCTTATGTTTAGAAACTTTGCAGAGGACGAATATGGACATCCAACATGATAACATTACTTGTATGTATTAAAAGAAGGATCAGCATAATAGGGGACCTCTAAGTCATGAGGAAAGGAGACATTTGTTAACTACTTGTGGGCACAGATATTTTTTGTTCAGGCTATTTTCCATACAAACTGTTTATTAAATGTTTTACTTCAACTTAAGATGAAAAAAAGCATGAGGATTTAAATCTAAAACTGTAAATAAGAAAACATCTGTCACAACCCTTAGGTGAATCACTTTCATGTGTCTTCCAATTCAGCAACTTGTGTGTCTATTCGGTTTATGTCCTGCGTGATTGGTTTACGTTGTTTCGGTCTCCCCATCCCAGGCTGCATCTCATTACGTGGTTATCCTCTGACAGCCAGGTGACGGCCATTTGAGCCCTCTGCTCGGTGTGCAAGTTGCTGGATTGTGATGTGGCATCTGTGCTTAGAACCATATTACCAGTGTAAACTCTTTGTGGTTGTTAAATGCATCTTGTACTTTAATAACAACAATTCCTGAAAACCATTCTTGTAGTTTAATTAATTCAAACAAGCTTCCGATCCTAATCAGGATCGAGGATTGGGATTGCATTCAAGTTACCCCATCTTTTGTCAGTTCATCAGCTCCGGTTTATAAGAACAAGCTCCCAAGCCTAAGCTGCGTGCAGGATTGGGACCAACTAGCTGTCATACCGGAAGCCACTGGCCGGTAACTGACAGCTCAGCCTCCTCTATAACCTTTGTACTGAACTGTGCTCTCTTTATCCGAGGTTCTGTCCCTTGCTGTTCTTCAGGGGTTCAGTCCTCTTCACTGCCGTATAACTGTCAATAAACAACTTGTACAAATTGTACTCTTCATCTGCACTTGATTCCTGGTCTGGACCGTTACAGTCCAATTTAACCACTAATGGAATCAGCGGAGGTGTCAAGGTTGAAACCCAGAGCTAACAGGGTGAGCGGATTGGTCAGCGGGAGAATCAACTCCAGCAGCTTTGCCAGTCCATCGAAGCCCTCCATTCGACTCCTGTCCGTAACAGAAATTTCACAGGAAGCTGCTTTCACCACTCAAGCAGCCAGCGCCCCTCTACAGAAAGCTCTCCCTCAGATGGAAGTCCTTTGGGAGCCCAAACTGGCATTTCTGGACTCCTACAGCGGTGATCCCAACACCTGTCACAGTTTCCTGGCTCAGTGTGTCATGGTGTTTGAACTTCAGCCATTCTCCTTCCCCTTTGAGTGTTCCAGAGTGGCATTTGTCATCACTCTCTGGATGTGCCAGGGACTGGGCTGCCACCTGCTGGGAGACAGGCCATCTTACAGTGTCATCATTCACAGCTTTTGCTGCTGAAAATGAGAAGGTGTTCGACCAGTCCCGCTCCAGTCATGCCATTCCCCACTAACTGCTCCTGCTGCGCCAACACAACCTGTCGGTGTTGGATTATTCTATCGACTTCCACACACTGGCTGTCTCCACGGGCTGAGATGCTTGGACCCTGTATGATGTCTACTTCTTTGGCTTGGCAGAGTGAATTCAAAATGAGTTGAACACTTTTGCCCTCCCCCCAGATCTGGACAAAGTATTTGACCTGGCACTGAGGATTAATATCTGGATGCAAAAGAGGCAGTTGGACTGATGGACATGGTTACAGGTGCCTTCCCTGCCTGCATCTCAAGATGCTCCTTGAATGGTCCTTGAATGGACTGGCCTTTCGATTCAGTTTGGTTGTTGAGCTCATCCTGTTCACATTCCTGTGTTTGTGCAGCCACCAGCCCAGTTACACCTCCTTCCTCTGACTATCAGTAGGAGTTACCGGACCTGAAGGGTGTTCCTGCCATCTATCATGATCTCACACAGGATTCAGCAAGGCCAGAGCAGCATTACCTCTGCCTCACAGACTCTGTGATTGTGCCACTGAATTACTGCTCCCTAGGGGTCGGTTGTACCCCCTGATCAATCAGGAGTCCCAAGCTTTGGAAAAGTACATAAATCAGTCCCTGGTTTCCAGAATAATTTGGGCTTCCTCGTTACCAGCAGGAGCTGTGGACAAGGAAGATGGCTTTTTTATGCCCTTGCATTGACTACAGGGGACTAAATACAGTAACAATCAAAATTCTCAGTGCTTTGCCTTTAATGGATTCTACTTTCTCCAATTTCCAGGGCTGTTGCTTCTTTACCAAGCTGGACTTGTGAAATGCTTACCATCTTGTGCACATCCGAGTAGGTGATGAGTGGAAGACAGTGTTTAACATCCGGCTAGGCACTATAAATACCTAGCGATGCCATTTGGGCTCAGTAATTCCCCCGCTGTTACAGAACCTCATAAATGATGTCGTCCGAGACATGGTTTCCCGGTTCATCTATGTCTATCCAGACAAAATACTGGTCTCTCCAAAACTCCAAAAGATCATACCCATCATTTCCGCTCAGTCATTCAAAGGCTTTGGAGAATCAACTATCCCTGAAGCCAAAGAAGTGTGAGTCCCCCACACTAAGGTGGCCTTCCTGGAGTTTGTGGTGATGCTGGGAGCCCTGGATATGGATTGCCATGAGTTACAGGCTGTCCTGGATCGGCAAGAACCAAAAGATTGCAAGGAGCTGCAAAGATTTCTTGGGTTCGCCAATTTCGATTACCAATTTACCCAAGGGTAATCCCCTGTTGCTGCACCCCTAATGAAGCTGACATCTATAAAGGTTCCCTTTATAGCAGGCAGCCTACTCCTTTAACCATGTAACGAGGTTGCTTACCACCACTCTTGTCCTTAAGCTCCCAGATCCCCAGCACCAGATCTTCTTAAACGTTCACGCCTTCGATGTGGGCACTGGAGCACACAACTCCTCTCACAACAAGCAAGATGGTAAATTACATCCTTGCGCCCATGTCTCATTTCACTTGTTTCCTGCAGAATTACATCATCGGTGATTAGGAGCTGTTGGCTGTGAAGCTGGGCTTTGAAGAGTGGAGACAATAGCTGGAGGGTTCCCGGCTTACCTTTCTTGTCTGGATGGACCACTGCAATCTAAAGTTCCTCACTACAGTGAAGGTGCTGAATCCCAGGCAAGTACATTCGTCCCTCTTGCTCACTAGATTCCACATCTTGATGTACTGCTGTGGTATGAAAAATGTTAAACCTGTCTTCTTATCATTTCTATATCCTTCCATGTACAAAGGACCTCCTGATACTATTTTCCTGGGTAACTGTTGCCTAGCTGTCGCCAAGCTGCAGGTCAAGAGTGAGACAGAAGAGGTGCGGCAGTCCTGTCCCTCTCCATCGGACACTAACCGTGACACCTCTTCATCTCTGAGAGGGTGAGAGGCATGGTCCTGATCTGGGGCCATGCCTCTGAGTTGGCATGAAGTCCTGGACTGTTCCACTCCCTTGCCTCGGTTTGTCGGCCGTTCTGATGGCCAACCCCCCTCCAGGATACCCAGTCCTTTTTTGCAGCCTATACGGTGTGCACCTGCTCCAACTAATATCCCTCCATTCTGCCACAGCCCTTGGAAATTCCCCATCGACCGTGGGCATGTATCGCAATGAATTTCATCAAGAGGTTACCACCTTCTAATGGGAACACGGTCATTCTCTCTATCATTGACTGTTTCTCAAAATCAGCCCGCTTCATGCCATTGCAAAGCTGCTCACTGCCAAGTAGACTGTAGATCTACTCCTGTAACACATTGTCCACCTGCATGCCGTGCCATATGAGGTGGTCTTAAACTGTGGTCCCCAGTTCTTCAGCTGGTTCAGGAAGGTCTTCTGCACCTCGGTGGGCGTTACACCGCATATCTTGTCGAGTTCCACTCTGAACCCTGCAGCCAGGTGGAGAGGCTTAACAAAGAACTGGGCAGGACATTTCACTGCCTGTGTGAAGGTAACCCTGCCAGGTGGCCTCCTCAGTTAACTTGGGTGGAGTTGGCTCACTATTCATTACCATTGGCTGGATCCGGCATGCCTCCTTTTCAATGTTGCCTGGGTTATCAACTGCCTTTATTGCAGTCTGAGGAGAGTGAAGCGGCAGCTCCCTCTGCTCAGGTCTTGGTTCGGCGCTCCTGCCGAGGATGGAGAAGAGCCGGTGCTTTACTACTCAGACACGTCTCCACTTTTTAGGAGCTGGGGAACCGTCATCGCAGGCCAGCGCCGGTTTACAGTGTTAGCCACAGGGTTTGGCTCACCGGGAAAGATATCCCACTTTGGGAGGTGTCAAGGAAGATTGCCTCCCGGTTTATTGGCCCACTCATCATTTCAAGAATCCTGCCTTTATCCACTGTCTAGCTCCCCCCCATTCCCAATGTAACATTCGCCCAGTGTTTCATGTCTGGAAACACAGTGTCCTTGTCTTCCCACTATCCTTCCACCCACACCCCACTTCCCACTAGGCTCATTGATAGTGGCCCCGCACACATTGTGCATTGGATCCTGGACATCTGGGGCAGGGGACGGGACAGTTCCTCGTTGACTGGTAGGGGTATAGGTCCAACGAGTGCTCCTGGGTCCTGGAGCAGAAGATCTTGAACTCCTACCTAATTTGGATTTCCTGTGTCGGCAATTGGGGTCCATCACTTTGTCTCCCGGTGGCGCCCATCGGGGAGGGGACTGTCACATCACTCGTGTGAATCCTTTTTGTGTCTCTTCCAGTTCAGCAACTTGTGTGTCTATTAGGTGTTTCTCTTTTGTGACTGGTTTACATTGTATGCGTCTCCCCTCCCCCGGGTGCATCTTGTTACATGGTTACCCTTTGACAGCCAACTGGTGGGTATTTATGCCCTCTGCTCAGTGTGAAAGTTGCTGGATTGTAATGGGGTATCTGTGCTTAGAACTGGTCAGTATTACTAGTGTAAACTCTTTGTATTCATTAAATGCAACTTGTACTTTAATGACAGCAGTTCCCGAAAACCATTCTTGTATCTTTGGTAGTTCGAGCATGCTTTCAATCCTAATCAGGGTCCAGGATTGGGATCATTTTCAAGTTAACCCAGCTCCAGTCAGTTTGTCTGTTCCAGTTTATTAGGACAAGCTCCCAAGCCTGAACAGGGTCCAGGATTGGGTCCGCATTCTTGTTTACTCTTCCAAGTGTGCTCCTTTGTCCAGTTTGTTAGTAACAGGTTTCCAATCCTTCTACGATCATCAGGATTGGAACCAAGTTCCCCTCAAGCTACTCCATCCTCCTGTGGGACAGTTTGGAGCTGATGAAGTCTGCACACCAATTAGCTGTGACAGCTCAGCTTCGTTTATAACGTCTGTCCTGAACTGTACTCTCTTAATCCGGGGTTCCACCCCCTTCACTATCACATAAGAGGTCAATAAACTGCCTGTTTGATTGCACACTGCCTCTGTCCTTGATTCCTGGTCTGGACCGTTGCAACGTCCTTCTCAAAACTCACTGTCAACATGTCCATATCTCTCTCTTCAGTATGAAAGTTTTTCTTTGTAAAGAATCCTTTATTTGCTCTTTATTAGTGATATCATTAGAAAATTTTTGCAAAAATATTGTTTAAATACACATGTATCAGTTCCTGTAAATGTGTCAACTCTCTCTATTAATTTTATTCTGCTCTCATTCACATTACACATACACATTTCAGCGATGATGGAAATCCATTACTACAATAGAATTCATACTATAAATAGCCCTTTGAAAGTATATTGCACATTATAATAGAGAATACAGCATGTTTAAGATATGTCATTCATACCAGTTTATAACTGTATAGCACTGTGATGGCGAGAAGAAAGCAATTTACAGCATAGAAATAGAATAAAACTGATATTTTGAGTGGAATTGTGGGCTACAGCGACACTAGGACTCAGTGTTCCTCAGTAAGTGCTGACTCACTGCTGTTCTAGCGAACCTTGCCCGAAAGACATGCGCACAGGTGCTTATGCTTAGAGCACACATGGGTATTGACTTAAGGATGTATCACATAATGTCATAATTTAGACAAACGTGTGCACACCAAAGCAGTTTAGTCATATCCGTTCTTTCCCGTATTCTGCTGGCTCCCAGAAATCAGTGAATATCTGAGCACTGCACTGCTGCAGTAACTCACCGTATAATAGGTTGGCTGTCAGTGTGTTATCCTCCTGGCTGATTTGTGCTTGTAGTTATTGATAAGGTGTTAAGCTTTCCATCATCCAGGCAGCTTGATTTACCAGCAAAGCGCATGCACTACTGACGACATGGAAAGGAAAGAGGCGTGGGGCGGAGTAATGATAATGATGCAGTGTTTTTGCTAATAGAGCAGTCCACTACTGAAGTTTACAGTCAGTAATCTTCGACCCACATACCACAATGCATGGTAGATGAGAAAATATCCAATGCATTAATCGCCATTCTGCTTGAGAAGAAAAATGGAGAGAGGAATGGCATTTCAAATGACAAAAAGTAATACTGAATGCCATTGCCTTTTCATTTTAACTGATACACTTTATCCAAAGTCACAGAGAGAAAGCATTTTAATAGCTGAGCTGTCATTTGATGAACAGTTGGAGTGAGTATCAGGTTCCTGAGTGTGTGTAAAACTAATATGAATGCCTTAGGAGTCATTCTAACTGCAAAACAGTCTTGGAAAAAAATACTGCAGCTAAGAGTATAGAGCCACAGCTGTGTGCTTAGAGGATAAGTCAACAGAATAAGGTAGTGCATTGGAATTTTATTGTATATCTATTTTTGTTTTATTCCTCGTAGAAACCAGAAAACATGACAGAATACACAATGGAGTGTTTGTTATTGTTACTGATTTTGATCGCCATGAAGAGACTTCTTCTTTTTGGTTTGATTGAATAGACCCCAGGAGGACTTGTGCACATGCACTGAAATAAACACAGCCATAACACCTCCTCAGTAGAAAGCTTTTGATAGGCAGAACAATTGGTGTTCCTATCACAATCAGCTGTCGTTCAATACCGCTCAACAGATTGACAGAACGGGTCATTTAAAATGCATTTGCATCAGAGTCCATGTTTCGGTCATTCACCTCCCTTCTATCCTATTGCTTGGATAGAAAAGACCATGTGATTCAATCGTTCATGCGCATGAACAAAAATGCTACTTAACCCTTTCATGCGCGGTGTCCACATATGTGGACAGTTAATTAAACCCTGTTTTCTACTGCTTACCTTGTTGTTATACTCCAGACCACAAGGTGACAGTGTCAGTAGACCCACTGCAGTAAAATAACAGTATGTGCCATCTTGTATTTGGAATATTGACTGTTTGATGACATCATCCATACAACATGGCCGACGGTAATGACCTTTTGCAGAATGCTCCAGGCATATCAGTAAAAATTTTCCACTCAAGAAGGCAAAATCAGGTAAAAAAAATATTTAAGTGTACAGGAAAGTAAGCTGAACAAGTTTATGTGTTTAAAAATGAAATTTCATGTAAAACATAGTTTTTTTACCTTAAAAACCAACTGTCCACGTATGTGGACGTTGCGCAGCAAAGGAGTTAAATGGCAAAAATCAGATTTTGTACCTAGGAAGTGTTTTTATTCATTGTTATTGTTTAAAGATTAATTCATCTACTTTATATTAAAGATAACAAACATTTAAGAAATACATAAACATAAATGATAACCTAGCTGAAGGTTTTAAAGTAGTTTTACTAATAACATTATACAAACACACTGAAAGCAATGAATGGTGCGGTGATGGTGACTTCAGACATACTGTACACACACACACACACACACACACACACACACACACACACACACACCTATATATATGGCCAAGCCATTCTCAGCCTCCAAAAAGAAAACATCAGGTCAATACTGTGCATGAGGTACGGTATGGGATTGGGCAACATTGGCCAAGAAGTGCACCTGTCAAGAATGCCATGAGGTGCCGTTATGAGAGGTGCCAGAGGAAGACCAGATTTATCTGTGTAACATGTCAGATTGCACTCTGTCCTGATTGCTTTGAAGGCTTTCACTCAAAGTAGAGGAGATATCACTTGGAAGTATTGAACATCAATCACTTGGAAGTATTGAACATCAGTTCTTACATTACGTTTTCATCATATAATAGTATCTTTATAATTTTAATCTTGATTTTTTAACAAATATCTCAAAGAGATTTTTAAAGTCATGAAAAAGTCATCAAAATCAAATCAAATCAAATCTTTACTGGTACTTGAAAAATCAGTTGTATGATATTATCGTTGTAAAATTATTTTATCTTCATTTGAAAAAAAAATCTTAGAGATTTTTATATATCACATCAAAAAGTCATCAAATCTGTTATACTGTTATGATATACTTGAATAAACAGTTGTTGTTTTACATTAAACTCATGTAATGGTCCATATTTTCTGTCATTGCTCTGTGTTATTTTTTACTCCTTTGCTGCGCAGTGTCCACATACGTGGACAGTAAAATAATTTCTATATAAAACCATATTTAAAAAAAAATCTAAATGCTTTTCATTTTTGGCCTTATTTAGAGTCATAAAATCAATATTAAAAAAATCTTGAATTTCTTTTTTTCATGGTACGCGCATGAAAGGGTTAAGAAGTGATAATGTGCATACTTTGTTATTTTCTGCTCCTGGTCTTCAACTTCCAAATTCTATTCCACTTGTACCAGGACAATCTCAAACATGGACAGTCTGTATCTTATCTGGGAAAGGGAAGTTTCAGCAGAGCATGAATGGCCATCTTTCCTCACAACCAGGGCCTCAGAATCACAATGGCAAATTGTATGACGCGATTGTTTGAGTAGAAGGGGGTACTTAAAGCTGCTGTAACTGATTTAGTCATTTTAGCTGACTCCCTGCACATCGCTGAAAGCAGTCGCCGCCCCCCATCCCCAAGCCGCACACAAACATGTATCGGTTTCTGATGGATGCAGAGATTGAGAGTCGCGACCCAGTTACAATATAATATAAAAAAACACTTTCAGTGATTCCGTGTGAAAGCCATACTGAAAACATGGACCAAAGACATATTACGTCCATAAAGAAACTTTGGTATGAATTGCCTTTTGAAGTTAGCCCTCTTAAAGGATGTTTTTTTTTTTCCTCATATAAATACATGCCATTGCCCAGTTAGACAACAGCCTCCCTTTGTCAGAACAAATACCAATAACTACCAAGTTTTGCTGCTATACAGCCAGGGTCCAAAATTAGCGCTCGCCACTCGCCAATGGCTGGTAAATTTTAGCTCTGGCAAGTACGTTCTGGAGACTGCCCGCCACTGTGGCTGGCAAGAAAAATAAGAACAGGCAAGGAAAAACTGTGCTGGAGAAAGCTGCTGGGTGCTTTCACACCCAGTCATTTCAGCTTCCCAAATGATTTCCTCACACGTTCCTAGCGCAGAGCTCTGTAACTTAAAAAAAAAAAGTTCTGTTCCGAGAGCTCGGAAGGAAAAGCCACAGCCGACCTGCTTTGAGAGTGCAGTTATATTTTGGTGGAGAGCATCGTGTTTCACGAGAAATCAAAACTTCATCTCGAATGTGCATCGGTCTCCAGGGCTTAGGGTCTTCCCTCCAGGATACGCCATCGGTCAGGGCCCTCATAAAATTGTCTGATGCTACCGCTAGGAAGATAACTATTCTTTTTCGGACTGCACACGCTATTGTAAAGAAAGCCAGACCATATTCGGATTTCGCATGGATGTGCGAATGAGTTGATTTAATATGCGTTTTATAATATGCGAAAGTTACCCACCAAAAGGCTTTCCTTGCTAATTTTGTTTCATTGTTTTGTTAGGTAGCGACAATAGCTAAGGTTCCTAACTAATAACGTTATCTAGCTGGTTTATTATCCAGCTAGGTGTTAGCTAGCTAGCTAGCATTCTTATTAGCTAATCATATCGTTAGCTAATTGCTTCTTTTTTCTCTGCAATTCTTCACTACAGAATACTGAACTCTGAACTCACTCATTCTTCCATAATTGTTTTTACTTGTTGCACTAAAAGGCAAATAACACTGAATTCATGAATTCGAATGTATTACGTCTGCCAGTCTTGTAACTAATGCATTAATATTTCTGCGTAGGCTACAGTTAAAGCTACTTCTATTACTACTTTACACTATAATATTGATTGAGAATTGTGGCATGATAAGATAGAAACTTTGGACACTTATCAGATACTTAATGTTGTAGCTTTATTCTGCAGGCGAACAGATAACGAGAACTCTGCTCTGTGGCTACACAACAGTGGACTCCCTTTTCTTTACGTCGGTGTCAACCCATAGGATACATGGACATGTAAAGCATCATGGGAAATGTAGTGTAACTAAGTTCCCTCACATCTCAAATTGCATGTAATACCAGGAAGAAACTCTATATTGTAATACTAGCAGACTGCAATAATAAAAACACACTTATATTTTCGGCTGGTAAAAAATCTGATTGGCTGGTCATTTTTCAAAAGTTAATTTTGGACCCTGTACACAGCTAATCAAGCTATAGTCGGCCACAAACAACGACTGTACATTTATAAACTAACATTAGCAGGATTAAAAACCACCAATAGGACTACCCGAAACTACTAAAACTGCACAACTACTGCAGAGTAAAACATAGCTTACTTGTCCAGTAGCCGCAAGGCTAGTTGCGCATCGCTTTTTGGACCCTTAGATTCCTTGTTTTCTCAACCTCCTGAAAGCGGCACCGATACATACATGGCTCTTGGTCATCTCCCATTTTTTCTTCCTTGACTATCTGTTCCTCTACCACTTATTTTGTGTACAGTCTTTTGTAGAGCTGGAATTGGAAGCTTCATCTGTTCCACTGCGTAGGCTATCATAGATAAGTGCTCTTCTTCTCGACTGCTGTCAATCATACACATACAGATACTGTAGACCATCGCCTCCTGAGGCCACAGAATCTGATGGGTCACAGATTTCGATGGAACAGTGCGCGTTCACAAGCAGGGAGAACCGCCTCTTTATGGCGTTCTCTCACCTAATTGGATAGAGGCAGTGGGTGACTCCAGAATTTCATATACTGCTTTACTGCAGAGGACAGTGACTGAGAGGCCTGTCTTATGGACCTGATACTCAAAATCAATTATCTCTGTCAGTACATGGAGCTATTTAACACTTGTTAAAAAAAAAATCACTTACAGCAGTTTTAATGAAAGACTGTACTGACAGTAGACTCTCCCTCTGGGATCTTTGGAGTGCATGACATTGCAGTCTTTGAGAGCCCTTTGACCAATTTCTCAACCAAAAACTGAGGACTAAGCAGCATAAAATGGATGGATGGAAGACTAGAGAAATAAGCAGGACTGTGTGAGAAATGTACAGCTGGACTTTTACCTTTTATTGGCTGCAGCTATCAGTCTGTGTGGCAAAGGGCACTACCCCTGGTCAACTTTTCCCTTTGGCCTCAAGATTTGCAGCAGGAAGCTGATAAAAGCACCTCCGTCAGAGAAATCTAGCACTTTGGTGCCTGATGCTAATTTCCTTTCAGGCTTTAGATGGATTCTAAAGGCCTTAATTTTGTAAAAGAATGCTGGGACACGAAGTAGCACTTTGCTCTATCTCCCATCAACAGTATCATGACATGCAAGCGTTCAGTGAGACATGAATGACTGAAATAGAGTCACATCAACGTGCAGTGCTTGATGCTGCCACGGCCAAAGCAATAACTTCTTGTGCAGACATCAAGCTGTGGAATTTAAAACTATTTTACTCCACAAATCAGAATATATAACCGCAATATAACATTGTTAATCTTGTGCCAGCAATCACATTGCTCATAACAAAAAGTGTAATGACATACTACGTGTGCAGGTTTAATTTTCACCGTCTTCTATAAGTCTGAAGTGCTGTTGGTTTTCATGGGGGAAAACGAGTGTATGTTGGTATGAATAGTCTCCCCTTTTCACAACAAATACCTCACACAGCTGGAGGAAATGCATTTTACTGCTAATGTGTTTTGTGAGGAGAAATTGCCCTCCATTCCTAGCACTCAAACGCACAGACTAAAAGTACATCGTGACTCACACAATGCTGCATAGCTGCAATGTTCCTGCTTTTTCACTTAAGCTTTGCACCTGTATATTCCGCATTCTTCTTATTTATTGTATTACAAATCCCCACACCTTTGGCTCCCTGCACTGCTATGCTTCTCAGAGCTGTTCTTTTTGTATTTCAGTTCATGCAAAATAAATGGATATCTGAAGCATCAAGTATTAAAGCTATTGATATATGTAAAGTAAGAGCTAGAGGGGAAAAACCTTTGTTTTAAATTTCACAAAAAAAAAAAAAAAAAATCAGCTGAAATAACCTTCTTTGTGAACACCTTTAACCATGAGCATTTATAGCTGCAGTGTGTATTCTGTTTGTAATGGCTGAAAAATGATCAAGTGGTTTAAGCTGTGGTTTTTCAACAGTTTTTGCTAGTCAGCCAGCTGTTCAGCATTTAACCTACATACTGAGTGTAGGAGACCACCAGTGTAATCTACGACTGACCAGCTTTATCCAGCTGGAAATCGGCTTTAGCCTTCCACTGAAAAACTACAAGTGTTGAAAAAACAGTGTTAAATCAATGGGGTGCCCCTCGAGACATGAGACATACAGTACAGTGCCATTAAAAGGTGTTCATTCCTCTCCTGATTTTTGTTATTTTGGCAGACTTCTCATTCATAAGTATTCCAGATCTTCAATTAAAACTGAATATAAACATGAGCCAAAGTTACAATATGTAACTCGCAATAGTTCTTAAATAATCATTCCATTTATTGAATGAAAAAATTATCCAACAACTAGTTATATGTGAAAAAGTACAAGGGCCTTTAGTTACTCAATCGAAATTTAATTGATAATTAGCTTAAATTACATTATACGCAGACAGGCTATATTTCTGCTAGCCCTGTTGAATCTAAACTTATCTAGAAACTTAACTTGAAATTGACTAATAGCTGTCAGCAATCCCATACGGGATCAACAGAAATTTCAGAAGGGATGACAAAATAAGTCATTGCAATATATTTGTTTGGGTAGGGTTACATAGCCATTTCTAAGGGTCCTGAACTCCAGCAAACTGTGGTTGGAGCCATTATCTCTGAATACCAATAACCTGGTGAAGCAATGTTTTTGTAAACCAGAGTTGGAATTGCAAATAAGCTGGTTGTATTTTTACATATTTGTTTTGAACTTAAGGTTATGTACAGAACAAATTACTCATGTGACTATAATTGAAATAAAATTCATTCCTTCAGTTCATTCATTCATCTCTCAATGTAGTGCTGAACAGTGGTGAATCTTCCCATGAACGGCTGGCCTGCCAACATTCCTCCAAGATCGCATTGATAACTCATCCAGGAAGTTATCAAAGAATCCAGACAAACATATCAGGCCTCACTCATCTCTGATGAGGTCAATGTTCATATTTACATGATTAAATAGAGACTGGCCTAAAATTGTATCCATTGGAGAGGTGCAAGGCAAAATCTCTCCAAACAAACAGGAACGTAAAGGCTCATCTTATATTTACCATAAAAAGCACCTTAAAGGCCCCCAAGCTTTTTCGGATAATGACCTGTGAACTGATGATTCAGAAGTAGAATATTTATGGAAGACATTGATCCTGTTACATCTTACGTCAAACAGCACAACATTCCAAAATAAGAACGTCATGTCCGAAGTTAAACATGTTGGTGGTAGTGTGATGAAGTGTTTGCCTTGCTGCTTCAGGGCGGGGGTGACTCATAATGATTAACTGAACCATGAATTCTGCTCTCTACCTGCAATTCCTGCCAGAGGGTGTCTGGCATTCTCCTATCATTTGAAGCTCAAGCACAATTGGTAATGCTGAGGACATTGATCTGGAGCACAAGAGCGAGTTCTCTACTGAATGGCTCAGAAGAAACGAAATTAAGATTTGGGTGGCCTACCCAAGTCCTGACTTGAAATCCAGCGAGATGCTGTGGCAGAACAGTAGGTCATTCCAAAAACCCTCCTGGGCAGGCTGAATTAAAACAATTCCGTGAAGAAAAGTGGGCTAAAATCCTCTGCAGCGATATGAAAGACAAAGCTCCGGTTATCAGAAGTGTGTGGTTGTAGTTTTTGCTGCTAAAGATGGTACTGTCAGTCATTAACCCTTAAAGTCCCAAACCCAACGTGATGTAACCCCACCCATATTAAGTGTGATAGAACATTGAGGATTAAAGGTTTTGGGAAGCAACTTAATCTTTCACATGGGTGATATAGCTGTTGAATGACCTTTCCTGTTGAATGACATAACCATGTAAAAACTGTATTTTTGTTTCCTTCAGTTCTCCTTGTTTAAAGGCGCTATGTGCAACTTACAGAATATTCCTTGTCTTTAACTGACATGTGTGCCCATTAAGTAAACTGCAACCAGCATCCTGCACCTCCATCAGCTAAAGCGAGTATCCTGGGCATCAGCCAGATTATGTGATGACTGACAAGACTGAATATGATAGACTGGTAGCATCATGACAATAGATGAAGTGAAGTTACATTATATAGTTTGATTGACACTATGTTTTACCAAATTGTATTTATTAAGTGTTTCATTATCAGCTTGTTAGATAGCATAATATAGACTAGTGATGTTAAATTAATCCATTCATGATACATTGACTGTATCTATATTACGTATCGACATTCACCAGCTAATTTAGCCAGCTTTAGCAATCGCTGTTGTTTAGCTTTCACAGGGAAGCTCAGCAATGCAAGCTTAGCTACATTTACTGGATGATAACGTTAATGGTTAATGAACTAGACGGAGTATTATAAATGAAATGTGTTGCCATACTTCATTATTGACATGATCGTTTCCATCACAAATCTAGCAGTGTTGTCCCTGCCATTATAGGACTGAGATACAGCACCCAAGTCGATTAAACAGGAATATGGATATCAATTAGCTGCGCACAAGCTTAAAAATCTTCCCAATAAAAAGTCTGTCAGTCTGTTAAATATGCAGCCTCCCAGGCAGACCCTCCCACGAATGCAATTAGGTCAAATATGCAAATATGCACAAATATAGGCCTACTTGTACTTTCTGAAAAGAAAAGGTTTGCTACGGGACCATTTAGTCATAGTCTCATAGGTCTGCCTTTGCTAATATTCTGGAAAAGCTCAGTTATGAGCTTCGATGGACTATGTATTAGACTCTGTGTGGTGACGGGTGCTGCGTGCTGTTTCTTCACGTTTGCTTACTCCTATTCCAAGCAGACGTTCGCTAGAGAAATGAGAAAAGTCCCTATGTCAGTGTTGATTTTCTAATAGTTGTGTTTTATGTTTTGTTCAAAGCATGTATTTATTTGAGTATTTTTCATTATTCTGTTTATTTAATTCAGTTTCCTTAGTGTTTCCATATTGCCGCTTTCTTGCCCTCCCTGCCCTGTTTTATTGATTTTTCCCGCATTTCCCCATTTGTGGCCACACCCTCTTGTGCTTTGTTCCCCTGTATCCCACCTGATCTAGTTTATTTGATTATCTCCCTGCCTGCCTGCTCACGTACCCTATATCGTCTTATTGATTTGCTTGTTTGTTACTACGCCCCTGGTTCAGTGTCCTTGTTTCTTTGCACCTTTCCTGAGTTAACCTTTGTGATTTGTTTGCAATTTAAGCTCCCAGTTTTCTTTTTCCAGTGCTTGTCTGTCTCTGTTTTTCCTGAATTACTTTGCAGCTTCTTTTTTTAAGTTCAGTCTTCATGAATCTGATTTGTCTTTGTCCCTAGTTTTCCAGTTTGGAGCGTCTTAAATTTCATTTTACCCTCAGGTTTTTTGGATTTTCTGCTGTTTTTTTTTTTTTTTACCCTGCCACTGCCTAGCTTTTTTGAACTGTATTCTCCATCTGGTTTTGATGTAGACTGCTTTCTTTTTTTTGGAAGTAAACCGGTTTTTGCCATTTCACAGCTATCTGGGCCTGGGTCCATTCTCAGCCCTAACACCTCAGCTTTGCAGCTTGAGGAGTAAGGCAAGGTCAGGGTTCGAATTACGCAGTGGCTGCCGGGGGAGCCCCATTTTGCAGTGTGCACAAATACAATTCATAAATACAAGTGTGTGGTAGCGCGGTCAATAACAGGGTTACTGTGAAAAACATTGTACTGATAGCACTGGACCGCCAGTAATTTTTCATAAAGGCGTAAGCGAACGACAAATTTATGGGAAGAAAACGAGAGCAAAATTGTTAATTAGCTTTATGAATGTGGCCCAAATATACCTGAAGATGCATAGATCAATGAAATCATAATTTGCCCACAATGCCCTAACCATCCTTATTTATTGCACACTCTTTCTCTACTACCGCAATAATTGCGTCACTCATAACGTCCAAAAAACTTGGTCGACGTGGTTATCATTTCAGTTGTTTCTGCACAGAATTTTTGCGGGAATAATTTTTTGTGACTTGTTCAAGGTCGCTTTCCTTAACATGCCATAAAAGGAGGGGGGAGCTGTCGTCTATTTCATTGTGACGCTGTGGTGATGACTGCCTTTAATATTTTTGTGCAACGACCTCTCTAGTGCATTCTTATTTGACATAAATGCATGACATGATGGTAACTTGAAAAAGCACGAGACAGACAAAAGCTACAATACTTAAATACATTTAAAACAATGCCACAATGTCCCCTAAATTGCCCAGCTAAACACTGTCTGCATAAACCTCCCTGAAATGATCAATTTACTGGACCTAAACAGCTTTATTCTTGCCATATAACCTATACATCAAAATCAACTCTGGACTAAAAGAAAAGTCACTTGCAGGTCTACTCACCTATTTGAACGGCATTCGGTGAGCTTTCTGCAGAGAAAAATCCTTGACTTGTCTTGAAATTTATATAATAGCCGAACGTTATCATTATTTAGGTCAAACGTTAGCTTAGCCTATGTCTAGCTTGACCTGTTACCTCCTGGTCGCATTTCTGCTTAAGCAGGGGGTTGTCCGTGGGCCAGCAACTGCTTGTAAGAAAACCAAACAAATTGCTACCTTCTCCTCCTGTTCTTTCTTTTCTTTTCTTTTTTGACAACCGCCATGTTTAAATGGATTAACTGCTCCTGAGTTTGCAAATTTGCAAGTCAGTCTTATCCTCAGATTTTGATGACATGATCAAATTTAATAGAGACTTGACATTGGACATGTTATGATTCTGTCAGTTTGCCATGTCTGTTCTGTTTTGCCATGTTCTGTTTAGTTTGTTCCATGCCATGTTTGTTTCTGCCATGTCTTGCCATTTTTGCCATTACCCATATTTCTGTATATAGTCCGGTTCATGTTTTCCACCATGCCCTTCTTTTGCACTTTGTCTCCCCTGTCTGGTCTTTTTGTTACTACAGCTCATTCCCCAGTCCTGCGTGTCACATGCTTAGGTGATTTAATGGTTTCTGGGTTCCCACCATTCCTTCTAGTCTCGTTTGCTTCCTTCACCTTACTTTGCTATTTTACTAACCCATACTAACAGTTTATTATTTTGTTAAGATACTAACCAGACTAACATTGTATATAATACTAACTTACTAACGAGCACCAGGGATTGTATAGCTGCACTTACTAATTGATTAACAAGCTCTCTTTTCGCCTATTCTAGTCTCCGCCTCTTGCCTTCTCTTAGTCTTTGCTGCAATTCAGCGGATCCTCCGCACCTGCTCCACTCTGTCCTGCCTCTCATTATCTGTGCACGTTAGAACTCCCTAACCGGAGCTGTATGTTTTGTCATAGGTTGTCTCGTGTTCCCTGTCCGCGTTTTGGCTTTTGCCAATTTCATGTTGTTAGAACTTCCTCATGTTCAGCCCTTTGTTCATTAGTCTGATCCAGTTCACCTGATCCTAATCATAGCATGTGACTTCCCTTCTGTGTATTTAAACAGTCTTCTCACAGCAGTTCCCCGTCAGAACGTTCTCCTTTTGCCACGCTTGTCTCGCCTTGTATTCATAGTGATTACCTTTCTGACTGGACCGTCCTTGTTTTACAATTTTTGCCTATTCCCTGTACTTTGCCACATTCTCTGTGTATCGAACCTCTTTTGTCTGACTACGATTTTTGTCATTGGTGCCCTGTTTACGGTTCTGGATTTTGCCCTTTAGATTCTGATTTTTCGGATTGTGGACATTGTACCATTGCCTGCTCTGTTGGGGGTTTCCCCCCTTCAGAAATAAAGCCTCCATTTTTGTATTCACTGGTTCTCGCTTCTGGTTCCTGAGCGTATCCTCACAGGACAACACATTTCCCAGCAATCACCTTGATATATTTGCATATCAGTATGTAAGAAAAATATAAACGAAAATAAGAAAATTGTGAATTTTATTAACAGTTTTTAAAATGTGAGTAGAATAAGCATGTACTAACTTTGTTATAAAATACTATAATTATTATTACAAAAAACAATGGTAGAGATGAGTTCGGCTTCATGAGGGTTTATATAAGGAGTATCAACTTTTCAATCCATATATGGTTATTTGTGTGCATATTGCAAGTATTGCCATATAATTACATGGTGTATAACGGCTGCTTTTTACGTGGTGGACTCACGAAAGGTTCGTCAAAATAGTTGGACTCCTAATTCTCCGTGGCTAATGGACGTATACTTCCGCTGACCCTACGGAGCATTTCTGCTGGAAAAAAAAAGAATAAAACTTAGCCTATAAGAGTGGGAGATTTTTAGAGCTCCCCCTAAACGTCTCAAGGGAGGCCTTCAGGGGAGCTCATGTCCTCTTCGGGGAGCCAAGCTCCCCTTAGCTCCCCCCTAATTTGAACCATGGGCAAGGCACTCATGAGTGTCCATAATGTCACTTCCTTTGGATTTCTGCAGAAAATCTGACAGGATACCTCCACATATAAATCAGTCCACAGGTTGTTATAGGCAACCTAGAAAGTCGGTGAAGGTCTATTTTTTTTTTTTTTTTTTAGTTACCATCTGATCGCACGTTGGAAAGCAATGGAAAAATGTAAAAAAGAAAAAGTTGCACGAAGCAAGTTTAAAAAAAAGTTATGTTTTGTATGAATGTCTGAAACCACTAAATGTGAGCAATACGCAAAAGTAAAGGACATCAGAAAATGGGAAAATATTTTTTTTTTTCACAGCATTGTAACTCCAAAGAAATTCATAGGAATAGCAGACAAAGGTCTAATCTACAATATATCAGCGGGATACACAGCAGAGCTGTATGCTGAGGGCTCTGAGAAGAATGAGACAAACAATATCTATGATAGCGCATTGGCAGACAATAAAATGAATCAACCTAACTGCCTTTTCTACAGAGATTGGAATATTCATAACTCTGATCTATGATTATGGAAATAGGCATACTTTATGTTTAGAGTACAAAGGAAAGATCTGAATATCTAAATAATTTTTACAAGGTTGATCATTTTTTCTTGTGTAGTTGCTCATTATGATAAATCAACTGACAATAAGGAACATTAACACATCACGCATTTTATTATTTATTTCTTGAATCAATAGACTATAGTTCATATTTCATGCAGTTTTGGTCTGTATTATGTCTAAATGAGCTGCTGCAAATGCAAATATATTTTATTTGTACCATGCCTCATTATGAAAGCTAGAATGGCGGCATTTTCGCAGCCAACCAGCTCATTTAGGTTTAAAGATATTGCTGCTCATTTCACTGTCTATGTGGGTGAACATTGATGTCTCCATTTCCTGTTTGAGGTCAGGTTAACTGAGTGTGTCAATCAGCAATTTCAAGATACAATAAAATCTTTAATTATAATGTACTTGAAGTTGCTGCTATTGTACCACATGAAACAGATTATTGTCACTTTTTTAATTCAATGTGAGCACAATGTGTAGATGACACTGACTTAATGTAACGTTCTTGCTTATTATTGCTGCCACTGGGATTCTAGACAACGGAATACACTCCAGGAACCTGGAGAAGAACAGATGTTCATTTGGAGAATCCAGAGTACCACACAAGATGGTTCTTCAAATATTTCCTGGGAAAAGGTGATTTCATCAGCTTTTTATTACATCTGCATGCACAGTTGGTCTATATTTATACATGTTTCTGCACTCATACTGTCAGTGTTGTCAGTCGTTTTTACCCCTGGAATAAGCGAAGCTTTGGATGGATTGTTGTGATGATACTCAAGCGTCACTCACTAATCAATCAATCAATTAATCAATTTGCCGTTAGCACAACCACAGGCGGTAAGATTCACAAGCAGCTTATCCAGGAGTTAACAATGGTGTCCCTTTGATTAGTTGTATTTTGGTTATATCATGTATTAATTTAAGTATTTTTCATAATTCTCTTTATTTCATTTGGTTCTCTTTGTGTTTCCATGCTCCTTCCTTCTTGCGTTCCCCGCCTTGTTTTCTTGATTGTTCCCCATTTGTTGCTATACCCTCCTGTGCGCTGTGTGTCTCACCTGTTTCAGTTTTTTGATTAGCTCCCTGATGTCTCCTTACCTGCCCTGTAATTAGTGTAAGTGTTCTGTGAATACTTATTTTAGATTGGTGATACAAACCCCAAATCCAATGAAGCTGGGATGTTGTGTAAAACGTGAATAAAAACAGAATACAATGATCCTTTTTGACCTATATTCAATTGAGTACACTACAAAGACAAGATATTTAATGTTCAAACTGATAAACTTTTTTTTTTTTTTTGGAAATATTCACTCATTTTGAATTTGATGCCTGCAACCCATTACAAAAAAGCTGGGACAGGGGCATGTTTACCACTGTGTTACATCACCTTTCCTTGAAACAACACTCAATAAGCGTTTGGGAACTGGGGACACTAATTGTAGATGCTTTGAAGGTGGAATTCTTTCCCATTCTTGCTTGATGTACGACCTTAGTTGCTCAACAGTCCAGGGTCTCCGTTGTCGTATTTTGCGCTTCACAGTGCGCCACACATTTTCAATGGGAGACAGGTCTGGACTGCAGGCAGGCCAGTCTATTACCCGCAATCTCTTACTACGAAGCCGCGCTGTTGTAACGTGCAGAATGTGGCTTGGCATTGTCTTGCTGAAATAAACAGGGACGTCCCTGAAAAAGACGCTGCTTGGATGGCAGCATATGCTGCTCCAAAACCTGTATGCACTTTTCAGCATTAATGGTGCCTTCACAGATGTGCAAGTTACCCATACCATGGGCATGAACACATCCCCATACCATCACAGATGCTGGCTTTTGAACTTCGCACTGATAACAATCTTTTTCCTCTTTAGCCCGGAGGACGCGATTTCCAAAAACAGTTTGAAATGTGGACTTGTCAGACCACAGTACACTTTTCCACTTTTGCGTCAGTCCATCTCAGATGAGCCCAGGCCCAGAGAAGCCGGCGGCGTTTCTGGGTGTTGTTGATATATGGCTTTCACTTTCCATGGTAGAGTTTCAATTTGCACTTGTACATGTAGCGACAGCTGTTAACTGACAATGGTTTTTTGAAGTGTTCCTGAGCTCACATGTTAATATCCTTTACATAATGATGTTGGTTTTTAATGCAGTGCCGCCTGAGGGATCGACAGTCGTGAGCAGTCAATATTGGTTTTCGGCCTTGCCGCTTACATGTAGAGAATTGTCTTGATTCTCTGAATCTTTTGATGATATTATGGACTGTAGATGATGAAATCCCTGAATTCCTTGCAATAGCAGGTTGAGAAATGTTGTTCCTAAACTGTTCGACTATTTGCTCACGCAGTTGTTCACAAAGTGGTGAACCTCGCCCCATCCTTGCTTGTGAACCACTGAGCCTTTTGGGGAGGCTTCTTTTATACCTAATCATGACACTCACTTGTTAAGCTGTTCTCCTTTGGAATGTTCCAAACAGATGTTTATTGAGCATTCCTCAACTTTCCCAGTCTTTCGTTGCCCCTGTCCCAGCTTTTTTGGAACATGTTGCAGGCATCAAATTCAGAATGAGAGAATATTTCCAAAAAAACTATAAAGTTTATCAATTTGACAATTAAATATCTTGTCTTTGTAGTGTACTCAATTGAATATGGGCTGAAAAGGATTCGCAAATCATTGTATTCTGTTTTTATTCACGTTTTACACAATATCCCAACGTTATTGCAATTGGGGTTTGTACTTCAAGTTTTTGTATTATCTTTTTTTATCATTTTCATTTCTGTTAGGTTTCCACGTGTGTTTGTTTCCTTTTGCTCTCCCCACCAACTTTTCCCAGTCTGTTAGTTATTAGTTAGTTCCTTGTTTGGTTGTTTCCTATTTGTGGCCACACCTCCCTTCACCTTTCCAGCACATCTCACCCACAACCCACTGTTATTAGTCTCTTTACCACCCCCTTTCTAAGTCTACAAGTTGCGTGTTTGTCAGCCAGTTGTTCTGTGTCTACAATATGAGCATTTCTTGATTCCTGAGGTTCTCTGGTTACAGTTTGGTTTGTTTTTTGTTTTATGACTCTGTTTTGTCCCTCATGTCCAATTGATTACCTGTGTTTGATTTCCTGTCTGGCTTTTTGAATTCCGACCTGTCTTTTGTTTTGGCTTTGGTGTACCTCCTTTGTGGTTTTTGGCAATTGGACTGTGCACTGTTTACGATTCTGGATTTACCCTCCTTTATTGCTTTCTCACTGTGCCTGTGTTTGACCTGGATTGCCTGATTACAATTCTAAAACCTCTGAACTGGAATATCATCTAAACTTGAGTTCTGAGCCTGCCTTACAGTACAGTCGCCATTAAAACCGAAGAGACGGTATTAATTAACGCCCAGTTACCTCGGACATGTCGCCCTTCTAACCACGATCTAACACGCGATAACGCGGTACTTCACACTGCTGACCAATGAGCCATATCACAGGACAATTTACCGCCAGGAATAACCACATGTGGCTCCGCGGAACTGAATGTAGTACCGCGTGTAAGTTATAGAATAGAGGGCATTTTGACTGTTAGAATTACGTTTGTGTTTGCCGTTATGTAGGCTATTTTAACATCTTTTTATTTTCTCTTGCAGTTAAAGTGGAAGTGAGAGCTTATGTGACCTCTGGAAAGCGTGTGGCTGATCATTTCCTTGGGTTAAAAAGCCTAGCATGAAAAAAAAAAATATGATAAATAAATATAAGCAATTGTATTATTGAGGGAAATTTTTTTGGTATTTTAAATATAGGTATTTTTATTGCAGAAACTGTGATTCTGAGAGTTTTTGGATAGACCTTCAGCGAAGAGTGCCGCAATTGATTTATTGGTTTTTAAAAGCCAACCGCAATATAAATAAACAAATTGTGATTATAGATGACGTGTTTAAATATAACTCTGATATATCTTAGACAGTGTGAACTTTAATTAATCCAAACCAACTGCTAACTTGAAGAAAATAATATTGTAATGAGTAATTGGATTGATAGGGAGAAAGTGATTGCACCTGCGGGGGGGGAGATGAATGGAGATGATTTAAGCGCAAAAGTTGCGGCGGCTCGGGTGTTCTGGGAGCGGAGCTTGGTGCATGTCATGGGGCAGTAGCCTAGCCGAGCGACTTGTATTTTGCACTCATTGCTGGAGGGTGGGTGCCGCTCGCATGCCAGTTAGGGCTGCCAGCGGTGAAGACAGGCAGTGGGTGTCAGGGCAAGGTTCCGGCGTGGGGCAGGGCTATGGTTAGGTAGGTAGCGGGGATATAGGAGTGCCGTTTTCATATTGTACACAATTCTTCTCTAGTTGCAAGCTTTGCAAACATTATATTTGAACATCTGAATGGTTATGACAAATCATTAAAACAAATACAGACGATGCAAAACGTTTTGTCATGAAAAATTGGTTAAAAATTACCTATTAGCATTTTAATACGAAACAGTATATAAATCGAAAAACATTCAAGTTCTTTCCGTAAATGAATTTTACTGAGACAAAAAAAGTAATCTTCGATATAGGAATGGATATAAGCTACTAAATTACAGGTTTGCAACAGGAAAAATAATATATTTCGGCACTCGAGTGTAAAATAATAGTACGTAAAAGCACACATTATCTCCGAACATATAATATTGCAGAAATGATACCTGACAAACAAAATCCTCACCAAAAATAGCATGATATTTAATAATCCAATTGCTTATTATACCGTACTAAAGTTTTAAATAGTAGCACAGGTTGAGCAAACTGTATCATCTAATATAAAAAGGTTTGCAGAAATGATTACCGGCAACATTACCCCCGCCAAAGCCAATCAATTTTTTATGTAGGCTAACGTTACTCTTGCATTCATATATGGAAATAAATCGCCAAAAAGCTGTGCCATTATCTACATGTATGGACTATTGTCAACATGACTACCCTAACCGCCCTCGTGGCTCAGTTATGATTAAACAAACACCCGGCTAAAGCTGGATTTATGCTTCTGCGTCGATTCCACGCAAAGGGCATGCCGTCATGGACCTTTCAAAGTTCTGCGTTGAGGTCGTTTGCGTCGTGCTGTGCCGCGAAGCAATTCACCGTCAAACCGCTCAGTGACGTCAGGTTTCCGAAGGACCTCGCGTGGAATCACGTGAGACTCGTTGGTAGAGTGTTTACCTTACGTTATGGGCTGTATTTTATTCCGTAGGGTAAAAAATCCCTACATCCTACACCCTGCGAAATCACTTCCCTTCGTAGTGAAAACTCTGAAGGGCAGCAGGGAGTAGGGTTTTCAATTAACGGTCGTTTGGAATGTCCTTTGACATATTTCACGGCTGGTGCTTTCTGCTTAAGCAAACAAACGCAGCCAGTTCATGGGAGAACTGTTTTCACTGGCCATTTATCGGTTTTGCGGTAGCTTTATAAGCAACCGCATCGCTTTCATAAGGTGACAAATAGCCGCGGATAAATATAAAAAATGACATAACTAGCGATAGCCAGTCGAGTGTAGTAAACCATCAAGCTAGGTTCGTCAGCTTTCTGTGCGCTAGGTTTCTACTAGCCACTGTTGTCATTTTCTTGAATGACGTTGAATCACACACGTCACTAGGCTCGGGTCAGACCAATCAGTGCCCTTGCGGTCTGCGTCGCTTTGACGTGCATTTAGAAAATTTTCGAGGTGCATGGCAGGCGACGCAGAGGCTGTGCGGTGAGGGTTCACGTTGCCGCAGAGGCTCTGCGTAGCAACAGCGTCGGTTTGACGCAGAAGCATAAATCCAGCTTAACGGGCTATTGCCCAGCTACCGCGTGCGCGGTAGGCGGCGGGAGGTCTTCTTTTGTCTTTGTGCGCGTCAAGACGCCTGTCCTACCGCACAGCTAACGACGAGATTTCCCGGTCCTACCGACAGCTTAACGCCCCCCTACTGCTGGATGTACAACCTTTTCTTTGGTTTTAACGGCGACTGTACTGTATGTCACATATGTACATCATTGGCAAAAGGCAGGATTTTAAATGCTTAATGAGAAAATAAGGATAATGTTTTGGGCTCCATCTTCTACCCGATGCAAAGCAGCACCAAGTGCAATGCAAGCGTCTCTGCTCGGTTCAGACCAAATCAGTGTCATTTCCCCCTGGGGAAGTTGATCATAAAATGAAGTGTGGTCAGGTGCATTATTGGCTCATTGGTATGGGGAAGCAGCTGAAATCAGTTGCGCAATTAACCAAAAAAAAAAAAAAAAAAACCTAGTTCTAAGTCAACGTACCAACAATTTACTGTTATTTTGAGGGCAAATTTTTAGCCCCCAACACAAAGAGGAAGGGCGATACGTGAATGAATGTCATCCTTTTGCGTGTCTGTCCGCCTGTCTGTATGTCCATCATGCTTCGTTTCCAGACCAAAAACTGTTCAACATTTTTCTGTGAAATCTATACATCATATTGTGTAGACATGCCTTTTCATACTTCCGTCTGTCATCCTGTCCATCTGTCCATCCCTTCATCACATTTTGTTTCCAGGCCAGAACGCCAAAACCTTTCAATATTTTCAAATGGAACTGAATATATAAATACATTTTGTTGCATAGATGGGCCATGTCATACTACCGTTCCATCCTTTAAATGCTTTCTACTGTTTCCTGAAGTTTGTTTTGGAAAATGGGCCATCCCGTAGCTGGGAATCTGGGTATTTCATGCTTTAAGTCAGCAATATTGTTAGGTACGGTTCTGGAACCAGACGCGAGAGTCGAGCAGTGAAGGTAAAATGGGATTTTATTGGAAAGGGGGCGAACCCCCGCAGAGCAGGAGGCGACAGTACAAAGTCCACTATCCAAAGAACACAATCCCAGGGACAAAATCCAAAAGTCGAAAAACCAGGGCAGCAATCACAGTAATCGTGGTCGGGCAAAAACAGGTTAAATTACACAGGCACAGGATTGACAGAGAAGCAAAAGCCAAAATCCAGAGGGCGAAATCCAAACCGTTACCAGGGCAGCAAACACAAAAAACTCGTAGTCGGGCAAAAAGGGTTGAAAACAGATGCAGACAAAAGTACAAAAGAGCAGAGCCAAAAATCGTAAGTCGGGCGGTCCAGTCAGAAGATTAACACTATGAATACTAAAGATAGCAGCACAGGTAAGCAAGAGGAAACGTTCTGACGGGGAACTGCAGTGAGAAGACAGCTTAAATACACTCAAGGGAAGTCACATGCTATGATTAGGATCAGGTGATGAGGATCAGACTAATTACAAAGGAGGGAACATGAGGGAGAACCTAATCACATGAAATTGGCAAAAGCCAAAACGCGGACAGGGAACACGAGACAACCTATGACAAAACATACAGCTCCGGTTAGGGAGTTCTAATGTGCACAGATAATGAGAGGTAGGACAGAGTGGAGCAGGTGCAGAGGATCTGCTGAATTGCAGCAAAGACTAAGTGCAGGCAAGAGGCGGAGACTAGAACAGGGCGAAGTGCTGAGAGCTTGTAAATCAATTAGTAAGTGCAGCTATACAATCCCTAGTGCTCGTTAGTAAGTTAGTATTATATACAATGTTAGTTTGGGTTAGTAACTTTAACGAAAAAACAACAAACTGTTAGTATTGGTTAGTAATATAGAAAAGAGAGGCGAAGGAAGCAAACGAGATTGGAAGGAATGTTTGAAACCCAGAAACCATGAAATCACCTAAGCATGTGACACGCAGGACTGGGGAGAAGCTGTAACTTAACAAGAGACCAGACAGGGGAGACAAAGTGCAATGCAGGGCATGAACAAAGACATGGACCGGAATCTAACAGAATAGTGGATTGGGAATGGCAAAAACGAAAACATGGCAAAATGCAAAAACTAAACAGAACATGGCAAAACCTAACAGACATAATCATAAACATAACAGGGAATGGCAGAATCATGACAGACAGAGCAGAATCATAACAGTACCCCCCCTCCCTACGAACGCCTCCTGGCGTTTCAACCAGTTGATCTGGGGTGCGTAGCATGAAAGTCCGTGATTAGTGACTTGTCGAGGATGTAGCGGGCAGGAATCCAGCTACGGTGCTCTGGACCGTAGCCCTCCCAGTCGACGAGGTACTGGTATCCGCGACCTAAATGTCGACGACAGTCCAACAAAGCCCGCTGACAGTGAAGGTCTCGCCTCCGTCGGATACGGGTGGGTGGTGGGGGATCAGGGCCAGAAGACAGGGGTGGGTAACAACAGGCTTAATCTGGGACACATGAAATGAGGGGTGAATCGGCGCATAGAAAGGGGGGGAGACGGAGGCGGACAGCAGTGGGGCTAAGCACTTTTTTCAATGGTGAATGGCCCTAGGAACTTAGGGAAGAGTTTACCCCGTTTCCTCTTAAGGGGATATCCTTGGCGGACAGCCACACGCCGCTGCCCAGGTCGGTAGGTAGGGGCGGCGGCGTTTCTTGTCCGCCCGAGCCTTCATCTGGCGCTACCGACCTGAGCAGCGCCTCCGTGGGTCTTCCAGGTGCGCCCGGCACCGACGCACAAACTCCCGGGCGGAAGGAACGGCCACCTCCTCCTCCTGGCAGGGAAACACAGGTGGTTGGTAACCCAGGCATGCCTTAAATGGGGAGAGACCAGAGGCAGCGGAGGTGTGACTGTTAATAGCGTATTCCGCCCAGGGAAGTTGGTGGCTCCAGGAGGAGGGGTTCTTTAAACATAGGCATCTTAGAACAGTCTCAATACATTGGTTGGCCCGCTCGGTCTGCCGTTGGTCTGGGGTGAAAACCGGATGATAAACTAACTGATGTACCTATGGACTTGCAGAATGATTTCCAAAACTTGGCTGTGAATTGGGGTCCGCGATCAGATGTGATGTCTGTGGGGATGCCGTGAAGTCTGATAACGTGCTGCTGAATGATTAGAGTGGCAGTCTCTTGGGCAGAAGGGAGTTTGGTGAGGGCACGAAATGGACAGCTTTGGAAAATCTATCTACTATGGTGAGGATGGTGGTGAAATGGTTGGATGGGGGAGGCCAGTGATGAAGTCGAGCGCAATGTGTGACCAAGGACGGTGAGGGTGGGTAGTGGTTGTAACAGTCCGTGAGGGGGTTGGTGTGATACCTTGGCTTGGGCACAGACCGAGCAAACATAGTTCTGGACATCCTGGCTTATTCCGACCACCAGAAACAGCGGGGATATGAAGTCCAGGGTGCGGCGAACTCCTGGATGACATGAAAGGTTAGAGGTATGCCCCCAGTCCAGGACTCGGGTCGCAGGTTAGCAGGCACAAACAGGCAGTGATCAGGGCAGGCACTGGGGCGGCAGAATCAGCTTGGGCATTTTCACCTCAGCTTCAATGTCCATATCAATGGCATTAATGAATGTTTCTTAGGACAGAATGGTGTCTGGACTGGGCAGGTCCTCGTCCGTCTCGAAACATCGGGATAGGGCATCTGGCTTGACATTCTTGCTGCGGGGCGATAGGCAAGGTGGAAATTAAAACGAGAAAAAATAATGCCCACCTGGCTTGGCGCGGGTTGAGTCTCTTGGCTGTCTGGAGATACTCCAAATTCTTGTGGTCCGTCCAGACGAGAAACAGTTGTTCAGCTCCCTCCAGCCACTGCCTCCCTCCTCCAAAGCCAGTTTGACGGCTAGTAACTCCCGGTTGCCGATGTCGTAATTCCGTTCCAAGAGCTTAGGGCGACGGGAGAGGAAGGCGCATGGGTGGATCTTGCCATCTTTGGGGGACCTCTGAAAGGACGCCCCAATCCTACATTGAGGCGTCAACTTCCACCACAAACTGGAGCTTAGGATCGGGAATGGTTAGTATGAGCAGATGTAAATCGTGACTTAAGATCATTGAATGCTTTCAGCTTTCTCGGACCACTGGAATCTGACTTTGTTTGAGGTTAATAGGGCAGTTAGCGGTGCGGCAACAGAGCTGTAATTGCGAATGAATCGCCTGTAGAAATGAGCAAATCCTAGAAAGCGTTAGTGTACGGTCGGTGGGTTTGGGCCAGTCGGTGACCGCCCAATCTTGGCCAGGTCCATGCGGATGGTGGGTGCGATGATGTAACCCAAAAGGAGGTGGTCTGGACTGAGAACTCACACTTTTCAGCCTTGACAAATTTCGATTCTCCAACAGGCGCTTCAGGACTTGTCGGACATGGCTTAACGGATCCTCCTGTGACTTAGAGAAAATGAGAATATCATCCAAGTAGACAAACACAAATCTATTAATCATATCCCTGAGTACATCATTGACGAGGTTCTGGAATACAGCTGGGGCGTTAGTAAGGCCAAATGGAAGAACCAAATTCCCAGTGTCCGGTGGGCGATAAACGCGGTCTTCCATTCATCACCTTCACGATTCGGATCAGGTGATAAGCATTGCGCAAGTCTAGTTTGGTGTAAATCTTGGCCCCTTGCAGCAGGTCAAAAGCGGTATTCATAAGTGGCAGAGGGTACCTGTTCTTTACAGTGATTTCATTGAGGCCCCTGTAGTCTATACATGGCCTTAACGACCCGTCTTTTCTTACACAAAGAAAAATCCCTGCCCCAGCAGGGGACTAAGAATTTAATGATGCCTTTAAAGGGACTCACTAAGGTACTTCTCCATGGCGAGAGTCTCAGGGGCGTGACAGGGAGAATAGGCGACCTCTGGGCGGCATGGTTCCAGGTTTGAGATCAATGGCGCGAGTGGGAGGGCCTATCTGCGGGGGCAGACTGGTGGCACGAGTCTTCGAGAACACCTCTTTAAGGTCATGGAACTCTGGGGAACCTTCTTGGGGATTTTTGAGAACAGGAACATGGTCCAGAGCATCATTAAGGCAGGTCTGCGACACAGTTGGGACTCCAGCCCTTGATCTCATGTTTTCCCCAATGACCTCAGGCAGGTGTTTGGCCATCCAGGGGTGCCCGAACTGGGGCATGTGGAGACTGGATAATGTAGAGTCGGATAGTTTCTTGGTGATTTCCAGAAACCAAAGTTTAATCGGGACAGTGATGTGGGTGATGACCAACCTTCTGGCCATTGAGGGAGTTCACCACACGATCCGGGAAGACCTTCTCAAGAGGAATCCCCATTTCTGGGCCACTTGGTCGATGAAGTTCTCCTCGGCCTCGAATCAATCAGGGGGTGGTCTTCCTTCCTCCCCCAGCCCACCCAGGGTGACAGGAAAGCAGGTGCGGTTTCTTGTGGAGTGATCAACTGGAATGACGGCCACTACCGCTTCTCTCTTAGTTAGCGGGCGTGCTCCCTTCTCTGGGCACCGTGAGATGTAGTGTCCGGCTTTGCCACAGTAAAAGCAGGCCCGCTCCCTTCGCCTCACGGTCCCCTCTCCTCACCAGTAATCTTGGTACGGCCCAACTGCATGGGCTCAGAATCATGGAGAGGTTTAGTCTTGTCAGACTGAGGAAGGGATGGCATCACCTCCGGAGACTTGGACACACTGGATCTGTAGGTGGACCGTCTTTGCTCCTCCAGGCGTGAGTCTATGCGAATCGCCATCTCAATGATCCGCTCCAGACTTTGGGAAGGTCACGGGTAGCAGCTCGTCTTTTATTCGCTCAGATAGCCCATTGATGAAGGCGTCATAAAGGGCTCTCTCATGCCATCTGCTGTTGGTAGCTAGAGTTTGAAACTCTATAGCGTAATCAGAGACTGAAAACCCCTGGCGTAATCCGGAGAATCTCCTTCCGCCTCATGCCCGTGTCTGGAACGGTCAAACACCCGCTTCATCTCCTCCCCAGAAGATCGGACGACTGGACACAGGGTAGTCCCGCTTCCCAAGCTGATGTTGCCCACTGTTTTGCTCTCCCGGTTAGCTGCGTGATGATGTATGCAACGCGAGCTTGCTCAGAGGGGGGAAGGTGGTAGGCTGTAGGCTGAAGATCATTTTGCACTGGGTCAGGAAGGCACGGCAGGATCCAGGGTCGCCATCATATTTTCAGGAGGGCAGGCGTGGTTCGTGAACCGGAGCGGTGGGGCAGTGGTTGGTGCAGAAACGGAGGCAGAGGTAGTAGTGACGGGCTGCTGGGGGAGCGCGGAAGGGCTGTGCGGCTTGTAGGGACTGGGTGAGGTCGGCCATCTGGTAAGACATGGTCTGAAGGTGCTGCATCATGAACTGGAGCTGCTGTTGCTGGCACTCAACATCGCCCTGTTCCTTCACTGCAGCCTGCAGAGGCTTGATGCTCGCTGGCTCCATGATGGTCAGAACGACTGTTAGGTACGGTTCTGGAACCAGACGCGAGAGTCGAGCAGTGAAGGTAAAATGGGATTTTATTGGAAAGGGGCGAATCATGGAGCACATACAAAGTCCACAATCCAAAGAACACAATCCCAGGGACAAAATCCAAAAGTCGAAAAAACCAGGGCAGCAATCACAGTAATCGTGGTCGGGCAAAAACAGGTTCGTACACAGGCACAGGATTGGCAGAGAAGCAAAAGCCAAAATCCAGAGGGCGAAATCCAAACCGTTACCAGGGCAGCAAACACAAAACTCGAAGTCGGGCAAAAAGGGTTCGAAAACAGATGCAGACAAAAGTACAAAAGAGCAGAGCCAAAATCGTAAGTCGGGCGGTCCAGTCAGAAGATTAACACTATGAATACAAGGCGTAAAAGATAGCAGCACAGGTAAGCAAGAGGAAACGTTCTGACGGGGAACTGCAGAGAAGACAGCTTAAATACACTCAAGGAAGTCACATGCTATGATTAGGATCAGGTGATGAGGATCAGACTAATTACAAAGGAGGGAACATGAGGGAGAACCTAATCACATGAAATTGGCAAAAGCCAAAACGCGGACAGGGAACACGAGACAACCTATGACAAAACAACAGCTCGGTTAGGGAGTTCTAATGTGCACAGATAATGAGAGGTAGGACAGAGTGGAGCAGGTGCAGAGGATCTGCTGAATTGCAGCAAAGACTAAGTGCAGGCAAGAGGCGGAGACTAGAACAAAGTGCTGAGAGCTTGTTAATCAATTAGTAAGTGCAGCTATACAATCCCTTTAGTGCTCGTTAGTAAGTTAGTATTATATACAATGTTAGTTTGGGTTAGTAACTTTAACGAAAACAACAAACTGTTAGTATTGGTTAGTAATATAGAAAAGAGAGGGAAGGAAAAACGAGATTGAAGGAATGTTTGAAACCCAGAAACCATGAAATCACCCTAAGCATGTGACACGCAGGACTGGGGAGAAGCTGTAACTTAACAAGAGACCAGACAGGGGAGACAAAAGTGCAATGCAGGGCATGAACAAAGACATGGACCGAATCTAACAGAATAGTGGATTGGGAATGGCAAAAACGAAAAACATGGCAAAATGCAAAAACTAAACAGAACATGGCAAAACCTAACAGACATAATCATAAACATAACAGGGAATGGCAGAATCATAACAAACATGGCAGAATCATGACAGACAGAGCAGAATCGTAACAAATATGCGCCAACGCGCCAACATTATTCTTTTTTAACATTTTAGGAAATTACAGTGATCAGAGCCTGTATTCACAAAGCATCTTATCTTACCGCTAGGAGTACTCCTAAGTCGCGCTAAAACATTTTATGTAGGAGTAAAATCTTAAAAGTTATTCACAAAGCCGCTGAGAGCAACTTTTAGTTAAGAAAACTGGTAACTCCTAGAATAGGAGTGGCTCTGAGATAGGTGGGAGTAAATCTCCATTACTATGGATGACGTCAATTCTCATGCCCGAGTCTTGGAACAATGAGCGCGGTGATTGGTTGTTTGGTGACAGGGCGGCCCATTGAAAATAATATCCCACATACAACCCATGGAGGAAAAAATGAGGAAATAGTCCAAGCGGCTGGTTTGTCCCATAAAATAAAACATGTTGAGCACTCCTGAAAATGCACTATGCGCAGTCCCTACATATCACACTATTGGCAAATAAACATACATAGGAAAGAGATAGTTGTAAAAACGCCAATAGCATAAAACGAGTCAATAATAAAACGCGTCATTTTACCCTATAATTGGCAACTTATTACCTAATGTGAATATGTTGCGATCATTTAAATTTCGAGCCGTTCAAGTCCGTTTGCCCTAAACTGTCATGGATGAAAGTTCGAAAAGGACGCGAAAGCCCAACTGGAGCTACGACCAGTTACTGCTGCTGGTCCAGTTGGTGCTGGAGTGAAAGCATGTAATCAAAGGGAAATTTGGCTCGGGGTGAACAGTAAATCCTCGGACGATAGACGACTGCGAGAAGTGGTGGTATGGGCTGCAATCTCAGAGGAGGTCCAAGATTGCAGCCTATAAACGGACTAATGTTTAAACAGGAAAGCACACTAAGCTTGGTTTGTAATTTATAGCCTACAATTTAAATATCTATCCAAAATATGACATAGGCTGGTATTATTATGATGATCAATTAAATGTAACCCTCGCTTAACAGCCTAATAAAATAATTGATGTATAGCAGGAGGAGGTACAGCACCAAAGCCACTGTCCCTGAGCAAGTGGCATCCCGCAGGCACATAATGCCTGTCAAATAATTGGCATAAGCTGCTTTCCATTAAAATGCGAGTCGTGCGTGGATCCTGGCCATTTCGCAACAATGTCAAAAATATTGTATTCGGCATCAAATACTATCTGGGTGTTGATGGAATGAACTTTTTCTCTATTTACAAATACCTCTTCATCTTGGGTCGGAGAAATAATTCAAATATGGGTCTCGTCAATAGCACCGATGATACCGGGCATACCTGAGATGTGCATGAATTCAAGTTTCTGTGTTGTTGGCGAATTTCCATTGGAAACCGAATAAACTATCGGATGATATGGGGTTCACTGAGCACAATGATAATTTGTTTGTGAATTGAGCGACTGACAGATGACTGTGAAATCCCTAAATTGTCCGCGTTGCAAAGTTGCATTTTTCCGGTGGCCAAGTAAAGAAGTGTTGTCAAACATTTTATTTTGGGGCTTATTGGGTTTTTTCTCATGGTTGGAGATGATATTCTCTCCCTCACCAAGTCAACAACAAATAAAATCCCCCTTCACGGTCAATCCGAAATCTTTTCAACAACTGCACATCATTCAGAATTTTCAAGTCATTCCGTCTTTCAACAGCAGCAGCCATTTTCCGATTCTAGGTTTTAGTGGGTTAGGAGTCCTCTTGACTACTTTTATGCTCCCCCAGACTTAGGAACTACTTTTAGGCCTAAAATGCTTTGTGAATAACACTTAGTACAAATAATTAGGAGTCCTAAATTTACGACTGACGCGCCCATTTTTTTTAGGAGTTTCTCCTAAATCCAGCAATTAGGACCTACTTTTAGCGCTAAGATGCTTTATGAATGCGGGCCCAGATTTTTATACATCCAGCAATTAGAACCCCATTGCATTTACCTGTTATTCCATGACTGAACAAGATAATTTTAATGGTAAACAATGTAATTTAAGAGAAATTAAGAAAAATAAATCTTTACAAAAAAAAACAAAAAAATTCCTCTTTGCTTTCATCATCCATCCATCCACTCACCCACTTCCAAACCAGTTTTAACTCACACACTACGTTGTGAGTTTCAAAAGTCTAGTGTTATAGCAGTGTCTTCAATGATTTGACGCATACTGTGTTTTACTCACAGCTATAGGACAATGTGCAATTTCTAAATGGCGGCTGTGGAAAGATGTAATGTTATCAATCGACAGTGGTGTACTGTAAGCAGGCATGCTAGAAACTGAAGTAAAATGCTAGTTCAGCATAAAAGGGAATACTGCTCATCCCAAAGCATGCTGAAGAACAGCTGTCTCCTTATCCACTTTGTTAGAAGCAACATACCTCATTAGAGGCCTTGCATAGAAATTGAGATCATGTTTCCTCGATGTGGCATGAGTTAAAATGGGACTAGTACCATTCCCTTCTAGAAAACAAACCAATCAGGAAATTTTAGATTAGATGTTGCTGGAGAATTCCCACCCTGCCCATTGATGGTGCCCCATACTCCAGTAAAGGCTGTTCAGTGCTGAGATATGGCAACTTCAAATTAGTATTTCTATGTTGAAGCATTTGTGTGACTTTTCTCCCCTTTAAATCATTAATATTAAATGGAAAATCTTCGTGTATTTAAGTTCTTCAGAAAAATTATTCAGCGTAATGGAGGAACGGGACACAAATGAAAAGAAACAAAGAAGATGCGGGATAATGATTCCAGTCATAGTAATGTTAGCCATCTCTCTGGAGAAACAGAGGAGCTTGACATTCAGGGCCAATATCCAGAGCAGAGTGTGAGGTTCTGCAGACTCGTCCTTCCATCTAACACGATTCCAATATGACTGGCTCCTCTTATTATAATCTTGTCAACATGGCTATAGATCAGCCAGCGTGCCTCTTAATGATGGAGGTCATTAAAAATGCATTATCCGCCTCTTGTCCAGCAGCTACACCAGGGTGCTCTCAGGGCAGAGAAAAGGACAGCAACATTAAATCAAGTTAATTGATAAAATCAGGATGGATACCTTGGATTCAGCTACCAGAAGAACAAAGTCCTGGTTTTAATTGAATTTTGGAGTTACTCTCTTACACTGACTGTTACTGCGTCAGCCAAGTTGAAGGTTTTCAGAGTTCCTCCTTAGTTATTTAAAGGTTATGAACAAACCCTTGTAGTCTTTACAGATGTGCAAGAGTAACATTCAGTTGGTAGAACAAAATATAGGGCCCTATTTTAACAATCTAAGCGCATGGCCTGAAGCGCGTGGTGGAAGTGCATTTAGGGCGTGTCCAAATCCATTTTCACTACTTTAACGGTGGGTTGTCTGAGGGTAAAGTAAGGCGCAAGGTTGGGGTTGGACTTTATCTCTTAATTAATCATAGGCGTATTTTGGGTGTAACATGAAATAAACCAAACACAGTGTCATCTCCCATTCCCTGTAAAGGCCAGGCGGGCTTGTACCTTGGTGAATCACTAGTATAAAATTGGAAATTCCCAGAAGCAGAAAAAAAAATTTCTCTGCAGAGGACTGAGATCTCCACGTGTGCAAAGTGAAAGCGTGTGAGCAAACCCATGCTGAAAGTATAGAAAGCTGATCACTGTGATCTCCAAAGATGTAATAAAAAATATTTTTAAGGTATTGTTCAAAATGGTTTTACTCATATCCAGATGTTAAAAATAATCACCATGAATCCTGGGGCAGCAATTAGACTTTACATTACATTACATTCCATACTTGTAAAACAAACAAAAATAGGTTTTAATTCAGGGTTGCCGGTAGAAAAAATAATAATAATAACAATGGTTTTAATTCAGGTTTGCTGGTAGAAAAAAAATAATATTAACAATAGTAATAATAATAATAATAATAATAACGCGTGGAAGGGGAAAGGCCAAGAGAAATTAAGATAAAAGAAAAACAGCCAGTGAGAAAGAAACTAAAATAATGTTATTTTGATTACATTACCATAACCCTTGAATAATATCCAACAGGACTGAAAAGAACTTGCTTCCGCTTGGCTGATGATTGAAGGTCAAGTCTGATAGATAGAAAAAATTTGGATTCTTTATAGAGGGTGACAACAATGTCATCCGTTGCTTTTGCTGCTACATAATAGTGCAGCTTTTAGGGTTACTTTGTTTGTCTGCCAAACTGCAAATAATAATAAAGACTTTTGAAGTGAAATGCAGAGTTTAGTACTTGATAGTAGTAACGGGACAGATGGGGTGCAGGTAGCCTACTGTGTTAATGGATCAGGTTGCATTCAAAATGGATTTATCAGGTAATTGCGAGTAACGGGTCAACCCATGCACAAGCTATCCAAAGTTGTGAAGTGCATTTTCAGCACTTCAAACATTCATTCCATTATAGTCTGTGTTTCATGTGATGGAACGAAAATCCACATACTGTTTTGGAATGATGTGCCATGTATTTAATACAACGTATATAGGCTAACCATTGTACCCAAACAGCCACCCTTCCAGGGTGGATCCTCTGGAAGACAGCAGGAGTTCCCCATTATTAAGGAGCTGTGGCTTTATCCTGAATAATTTACGAATACCTTCGTGCGTAACCTTGCATGTTGAATCGCAAATTATCTGATGGAATAGGTTCCCTTACGATTTAAATAGCCTACATCACCACATGCTCTGATGTGGGGACATAGATCCCACAATCTATTCTAACATGTAATTTTCAAATATCTTGACAATAATCTTGCATACAGTAATCTTCATTTTTAATCCTTTGCATGTGTGGGCGCTGCTGCTCATCCCTGTGTAATATATAACAAGCAGAGTGTTGTGCACTCACCAACAAAGGCACATATTACTATCTTACGATGTGCCCTTATATTAGCGGTCAAAAATTGACCATTGACTTTTGACCAGGTTTTTGTTTGTCAACCGTGCAATCTATTTCAGCTACCTGAAGATAGCAACGTGCCTTCAATGTGCCTGACCACACCTTATTTTAAGACCAACATGGCCATGTGCACTCAGTTTGGAGCAAATATAATGTATTAATGCAAACTTGGCCCTGGATTAATAACGTCTTTGCCAGAACGTAAACTAGCAAAGACACTTGTGTCATGCGTTGCGTTACTATGTGCTGGGTGTAAGACAGAGCCAATAAGGGTACTTGCAGTCAGTTTCAAAATGTTGGCAAAAATTGTTCAGTGTTCTCCAGAAGGAGCAGCCAGTGGCAACCATCATCATAGTTATTTTATCTTAGACCTCACGCACATCCAAGAATCCTGATCCCAGACTAACGGAATTAAGCTTCTTGGCTTCTTTCTCAGCTGTATTTCTGGATTTACTGTGTTTTGCTATTTTTTTTCCCAACAGTCCATCAGAATTATGTGGGTACAGATGCAGAGAAGAACCCCTTCTACCTGTCTGTTGTTCTTTCTGACCAGAACAACCAGCGGGTCCCTCAGTACAGAGCCATATTGTGGAGGAAAACGGTGAGAGACTTAAATATAAGAAGACAGGGATAGGGATCTCCATTTTCATTGAGATTGTTCCTTCAATAAATACACAAAAAACTCCACAATCACCTTAAGACCAGATGAAAAATGATCAGAGTCCAAATTTTGCATTTTGTGTATTTTATATATTATATATTATTATAATATTTATACTATATATAATAATAGTATATATTATTCTAATATTTAATATATTTCATTTTCTTTGCACATTTTTTCAGTGCTTTGTTTCTAAGATCGTTTTGAATTTTTAATTCATCATTTCTCCATAATGTGAAAATGTGACACTTATCATTGTTCCATTGTGGTCTTCATATAAATAATAATATATCCTAATATCCGATCTTTACTCAAAAATATGTGGCATTAAAGAAAACTAGTACCCTTTAACCCAACACTCAGCTCCCAATTCAAATGTTTCTTTCTCTTTTTCATGAGCGTTCAAAACATGCTAAAAATATTTTCCACACCAATCAATATTTCATAATATTCAAACTCCACTATTAACTGCAGTTCCATGGACCAACTTGGAAAATGCATATTTCTTAGTGCTATCCGTGTGCAGTTCTAATGTAAAGTCAGCAAGTTCAGAAAAATCACATTGCATTACAACTGAAGTTTGTGGCCCAGAGATGTATTTTCTTCAAGAAGAAGATTCCAACATCCAAAAGATAAACATCCAAAATAAAGGTTGCAACTTTCACAACTAGTGGAGATTAATTATATATGCAGCACACTGTCTCAGGCCAATAACAAACAGGGGCCTTTCCCCAGGATAAAATGAGTCCAACCATGCCTTAGCAGCCGTCTCCTAACAAATATCCTCCATTACAGTCCACCACATTGTTAAACTCCCTGTCACGGAGCATTGTTTGTTTTACCTAAATGTCCTGCTACTACTGATGTCTTCTCCGATCATCCTTGTATATTGGACATTTGTACACACTATGCGCAGGAGCTCTTCATGTTTATTTTTAAAAGACAGCAAGACAGAAAGACTCCCTCTTTCAGCCACTAACCAAGTACTGCTGCCGTGTATCTAAAATAATGAAAGAACCTCCTGGCTGTTGCATGGTCTGCTCACTTTTTGCTCAGTATTGGTAGCACCTGCTATATATCCTGCAGAACTCTCTCCAGCTCTCTGGAGAAACGCTCACCTGTGCGCTGTGGCAGCACTGTATCACACCCCTCTGCTTGCTGGAATTGAGCCAGCCCAGAGGCCCTGGGTGAAATGAGCCTGCTGTGCAGTGTAGCTGTTCAAAAAGGTTTTGACTGATCAAAATGTGATGGAGTGTAGCCTCTTCTCGCCGTAACAGCCTATGCTCCAGACTAAACCCCACGCTACACCAAAGTGAAACAGCCACACAGGCCCTCAGCTTGGCTGCAACTTGGTGCGGCTGGTTGTGTTAAAGCTTTTGACGCAAATTTGGTTTCCAGTGGTCAACAATTTGCATGAATATTCAACATGCACAAGTTTGACTAAGTTGACACTTCCAGGTATTTTCAACAGCATTGAGGTTTTCTCTGGCATTTATTTACAATGTAAAAATTCTGTGCAAAATGTTTCTAAAATAGTAAACGCTGTCTACAGGCTTCACCACAAATGTACAGGAAACAACACACTACCATCTATTCCCATTATCTATGCTTTATTGAGAGCAATTCCGCAGAACAGGCATAAAAAATTCACAACAGATTGGGATGTGAGAATGAGATTGATCATTGTCCTTATTGTCAATTTGTTAAGTCGTCAACTGTTCACTCTTGCTCATACCATCAACTTACTCTTGTTTACTCAGCAGGTGATGAGGCTAAGGACCTGACTTCTCAGGAAAAGTTTGAAGGCTCTGTTCTCAACAGGACATTACAGTTGGTCATTGGAGTGAAGTTGAGGGAGGGAGTATGCTAAACACGAACAATTACAATTGGTCATGCATTAATTTGCTAAACACATTTTGCCTGCAGTCCATGTGGAGTCCTGTTTTGGATAGATTCTCACCTGAAAACAGTTCCTTGTCTGCCATATCTGATGAGGGAAGGCTGAATTGATTTTGCCCCCAATCTCAGAGCTGTTTGTTTAAGACTCTGCCCTCCGTTACAGGGAACAATGAAGATATGCCTTCCTTACTGTCCTACAAAAACACTGTCAGTCAAGTCCATCTTAAGGCAAGTACTTCCAAGTGTGCGTTACATTCAACAGTCCCTCTCACTTCATGCTACTTTAAAGTAATGTAATGTCTCATAGATCAATTTTGCATGTCTACACTTCTATATATTTTCTTAAACAGAGAATGTCCTTGAGTCTATTCCCTCTTTAACAGCCGAGTACAAGCGTAGGTATTTTCTGAATTGGCCTGCTTAACATATTACTGTATTTATTTATAAATGTAAATTTGTTGGTGTGAGAGCATTTGCATATTTAGAAGCATATGTAAGAAATTTTAGGAAAACAAATACTAACTGAAGCTGAGGGTGAGAGGATTGACTGTGCTGACTAAGTAAGCCAGTGTAAATGGGGCTGAAAAGTTCATTGAATCACATTTTTTTTTTCAGCATAATTAGAATAACTGCCACCATGGGGAAAACAGGCAAACTTGCACCTTTTTTCTGTCTGGAACATACCTGGGGCAGTCGTAAACAAATAGCAACCAAATGTGGGAGGCGATATGGAATGTTTCCGGAAAATAAAAAGAAACCCACTGATAACAATGTCTATCTGTGATGTGCAAGTTGAAGATTATATGTGAAGGTTGGCTAAATCATCACCTTTTAACCACTGATTACTCTCAACCTGTTCCAATATACCTTGCTTAATGATCAATTAGCTCTTTGTGAACACAGAAGAAAGGAGGAAAAAATCTGCTACAGCTACGGTGAATAGAACTTCTGTGTTTTCCTTGGTCAACGGGGATGCCCTTTAGCAGAGACTAAATACTGGACAGAAAAAGGAATTGCCAGCAATTGGCCTGTTCGCAAGTGAGAAACTGATGAGGGGATGATTGTAAGAGCTGCAAAAAAAATCAGTCACTGCTGGCAACTAATAGCTTCTGATCTGTATGGAGGTAAAAGCATCACAGGTCACTGTGTGCAGACTGAGAGGCAAATTACACTGGCTGCACTTCCAATGTGAACCTTTCATCAGTACCAAGAATGGCAAGGTGAGATTAAAAATTACAAAAATGAGCCTCATTCATTTTGGTATCAAGACTAATGGACTGACAAAAAAAAAAAAGGTAAAACTTTAGCAGTGTGAAGGAAATTATAAAAATTGTAGACCCTCATTTTGGAAGCCAAGCAGTGGTATGGGACTGTACAGTACGGCTGCATCTATTATCTGTTCAGTCTTTATTGTATTCAGTGATCGTTGCTGAAGTGGATGAAATATTTGGTCCACCAGTAAACAAAGAGATTCTACAGTGCTCATTGATTGGAATTATGCAGTAAAATGAAGCAAGACAATCCAAAACATAATACAGACTTAAGAAGGACCTTATTTGGAAGAAATAGTGCATGTGTTTGAACATGTTTTCAACTCAAAATGAAAGTAGGACAGAACTCCAGCAAACATGCAATTACTGAAAGATGCGGCTATGAAACCTTTGCTGAGTGTTGTGTGGGATCATATCACAAATCTAGTCATATGCTTGAGTTTCAGATTCACTATATTTGTGAAGAAGTATGCAGTGAAATAATGACCTGGCAAGTCACTGGGGCCTTAACCAAAATATACTTACAACCCCAACTTGGTTAAAGTTGTGACCGTTTGGAAAATGCACATAAAAACTGAGTGCACTGATTTCTTAATTTACATGACTTGTATTTTACCAGCACGTGGAAAGACAAGACAGTTAGGGCCTGATTTACTAAGACCTTCAGCGCATGCAGAATCTTTTTGCCCGTGCAAAACCAGAAACCTTGCCACTGATTGGTGCAAGGCAAGTACCCTGGCCAATCATGGGCAATGTTATTGGTTTTGCACGGGCAAAAAGATTTTGCATGTGCTAGAGGTCTTAGTAAATCAGGCCCTTAATGTTTTGTTTGGTGAACTTAATTTGATTTGTGAATACAAATCTACTCTCGAAATACAGGCCTGAAATGCATTTTAAAACATGTTGGGATGGGGGCAATTTATGACCAGTAAGGAGGTAAAAAAAAAAAAAAAAAAGAATAATGATGTGATTTGAAACTACTGATGTCAGCTGGTGATTGTAATCATGATTTGAAATTAAACCTGCATTTGGGAAAGGTCTTGTCCATCAGGAGCAAAGATGGGTCGAGATTTGCTAATTTGCCTGCAACTGCATGAGAAAATCAATAAAAGGTTTGCAGTGTTCCTCGAAGAAAGATACAAAGGGATTAAAAATTAAAAAATTATTTACATTTAATTCAATAATATTTGCCAATCAGAAGCAGTGCCCCCGAATGGTATGAAACGCTGCAGCTTCTCTTTTAGCCTTCTTTCTGAATCAGAAGTTACTGATGCCTTTTTGAAACTTGACCCAAAAAAGTCTGCTGGTGCTGATCTTTTGGAGCCCGAATTGTTGAGGATAGCCACTCCAATTACAGCTCACCCTTTCATTTAGCTTGGGAATTGTACCAAAGATCTGGAAAACTGCTATTGTGCTTCCACTGCATAAAGCCGGCGAAATTAGAGACCTTACTAATTACCGCCCAATTTCCAAGCTACCTTGTTTAGCCAAGATTATTGAATCCTTGGTTAATCGCCAGCTTTGTTTATTTTTAAATAGAAATTGCATTTTAAATATTTATTAGTCTGGGTTTATGCTGCGTGCGATTTGGCCTCAGAAGTTGGAAGTCGGGGCTGGGAATAATGTCATACCCGAGCTGACTGCGTTCTATGAAGTAAGTCGAAAAATTGACTTGAGGTCTGTGGGGTGTCCTCTGGCCAGGATAGCCTTTATTAGCTATTGTTAGCAATACTACTTGATAACATCACATTATCTGTATTTTTCGCATGCAAACACTGGAGTTACAAGTCCACCGATAAACGATATTCAGCACTGTGTGTATGACTGATTTAATGAAACACAAACAACACAGAATTGCAAATATACAGTTTGTAATTACAGCTCTCGCTTAATGCTGATTTATGGTGAAGTCATCTTGAACTCGGAACTCGGGGTAGGTGAGGAATCTCCGACTTTCCAAGTTGGAAATCCGACTTCAGGGAGCGTTCAAATTGAAATTTCCGACTGGGAGCTCGGAAATCCCAATTTCCCAGTACCAATTGAACGCAGCTGGTCACAGTACTATATCTGCTTCATCTCTTGTTGTGAACAGTATTGTTTGTGCCCTTGATGGTGGACAACACTGTGCTGCCTTGTTTATTGACCTATCAAAGGCCTTCAACACAGTTGACCATTCAATTTTAAGAGATAGACTAGCCTCTGTAGGCCTAGATCAAAATTCCTGCAAATGGTTCTCAAGTTATCTTTCAAATAGAGCACAATTTGTAAAAGCAGACTCAATTTGATCGCCTCTTCTGGAGGTGTCTAAAGGGGTACCACAGGGCTCAATTTTAGGACCTTCACTTTTTACCTTGTATATCAATAATTTGGTGTCATTTGATAATGGCTATAAGGCACACTTTTATGCGGATGATACAGTACTTTATTCTGCAGCTTTTTCATTGGATGAGGCGTTTTCTGCCTTTGATTCCTTTCAGCACTCAATTCTAGAGCTTAAATTAGTTTTAAATGCGGCAAAAAGTAAATGTATGCTTTCCTCTGGATTTTGTTCATTAAAGGAAAATACAGTGCTTAACAAATTTATTAGAACACCTGTCATGAAAACGAGTAATATTTTAGAAATTTGTCAAAAACTTGTTTAAAACTAAAAATTATATTGTTATTTCTTTCGCAGATAACAAACTGAAACAACTAAATAGTTCTTATTCACACATGAAAACCAAAACAAAATTTAATAATTTGTATAGCCTCCTTTGGCCTTGATAACTGCTTGCATACTTGCAATCAACCACTAAAACTAATTTTTATGTTCAGGAATGCAAGTAAATAACTGTTATTTGGCATCTTTATCAAAAAATAATAATGTGCTTAACTATTTTTTCTGCTTTTTTGTACATTTGAAAATTCATGGATAGCAACCATAATTATATTTTAGCATTAAAAATATCATTTCAATTAAAGAGCTTGCACATACTAGTGGATTAACCATTACAGAAACATAAAAAAATGATTTTGATAATTACCAATTCTGTTAATTTAGGGCAGCTGTGGCATAAACCTTACATTGGGTGGTGGTCTAATAAATTTGTTAAGCACTGTAAATTTAGAATTTGCATTTTGAATGGCGCTGAAATCAAGCGAGTGTTATCATACAGATACCTTGGGAAATTGGTCGATGAGAAGCTGTCTTTTAAAATACACATTGATGAATTGACAAGTCAGTTAAGGTGTAGAATTAGGTTCTTTTATAGAAATAGATTGTGTTTCTCAAGTGATAACAGGAAGTTTTTAATTCAGTCTACCATCTTGTCTGTGCTTGATTATGGCGATGTTATCTACCTGCACGCTGCCCCTACCACTTTGTAAATGCTTGATACAGCCTATCTTGCAGCACTTAGGTTTATTACAGAGGATGTCAGAACCCATCATTGTTCTCTATATAAGGTCATGGGTTGGTCATCCTAAGCTCTTAAGAGAAAGCAGCATTAGCTTACTTTCATTTGCAAAGCAATTCTACAAAGATTACCAAATTATCTTATATCTTTCATCAAATAGTGTTCTAGCCACTACCAAGCCAGGTCTCCAGACTGTTTGGTTCTCGAGATCCCCACATTAAAACTGATCTTGAAAAAACTGCTCTCTGTCACTGTGCTCCAAGGACATGGAACAAGTTTCAAGAACTTTTAAATTGAATAAATTAATCTCACGACAGAAATTCAAAAAGGTGATAAAGGATTTAGAGGTTGTGGTTTATGATTGTTTTGATTAATGTTGCCATAAATTGTATTGTTCCATGATGATTTTATTGTAAGATATTTTTGTATATTGTCCATACTTCATGACATTGTGTTGTTTTCTGTTGTGAACAGGGCATCATTGCAAATGAGACTGATGTCTCAATGGATTTTCCTGTATAAATAAAGGTTAAATAAATAAGTAAATAAATACGGATCTTTCACCATCTATGATGCATACTATAAGTGAAAGATTTAAGGAATCTGGAGGAATTTCTGATCCTAAATGCCAAGTGCACAAGCCCTAAGCTGAATACCCATGATCTTCAATTACTCAGCACGGCATCAAGTATCTTCATTTTTTCATAACTGATATAACCATAGGGGTTCAGGATTACTTTGGCAAAGTACTGTAATGCATAGTTACACATAAATGGGTCACTCAATACTAAACTGTACAATTCACTGTGTTGTATAAGAATGGTCAATAAAATTTTTTCTGAGAGAATTACATGATTTGCAGCGTTCATATTTATTCACTCCTGGATTGAAGATATACATAAGAAAAAAACAGAGTAATCGGTTCAACAACACAGCAGAAAAAGTGGTGTCCTGATGTCAGCCAAGGCATTGTGAAAGCCATATTTTGTTACAAAATTTGGCAGGCAACTTCATGAAATGCTCATGACATGTCTGTTGATACTTTGAAAGAAAGTGAAATGAAATATTTCAGAGAAATACCCATAATAACGGTTTCAATTGTCTGCACTAAATTATTGGGACTCGTCTGATCAGAAATGTAATTTGAATTGGCTATCGTGGGCGTAACCAGTCGCGTCCTCACATGTTACATCCAGACCTGTGGGTTAATTTGCATAATGTATGTAAATGGCATAAAGATGACCTCGGCAAACTAAGGTACTCACTTCCTGCATCAAAATTTCACAAGGCGTCAGACAATCATATATACCATGCTTTAAAAAATAATGATTTAAAAAGGAAATTTTTTAAGTGTCCTAAAATCATGTTACAACCATAACAACATAAAGAAATATGCATAGATCGTGTCCTGTGCATAGACTGTATAAAAAGATGGACGCAGCACCCGGGTCTAAAAAGTGAGGCCGATGCAGGAATCTCAAAAAATTGCATTTTATTTAATGGCCAGCAGATGGCGACGTCGATGGTTGCAGAAAGAAGTTCAATGCTACTGAAGTCTATCAGAAAATGACCCTACTTTGCCACCTGATTTATTATTTCATTTTTATTCTTTGAAATGCCTTTTTGTGAATAAAATAATAAATTCCTTTGGTGATTTAGAGCAACAGGTAACCAGTTACAAAATTTTAACAATGCTTTGCACTGAAGCCAGGTGAACGGAATACAAACATTGAGGACAATAGACATGAAAAACATTGACTGGCCGTAATTGTCCATAAATGTTATTGATAGACTGAGGCCATTTATCATACAAAAGAATTGACTTTCAAATGTATCTGATTTTCAGGAATTCAATATCTGTTTTGCATCCTCGTTACACCTACAATGCCTGCCACCTTAGCACATTATGGGGTCACTGAAATGAAGCGATCACTCGGTTTATCTTCTTGCTTGCTTATTTGTGATGCCCATGGATGGGGTTTCACCACTGCAATGAAAAACTTTGGAAAAGGTGTATTTCAATTTTCATCACCATTGTAACGCATTAGTACAGTTTAGTATGGAGTAACCCAAATAGCACAAATGCCAGCTGAACCGTGCAAAAGGAAAGCCTCGTGTTAATACTGTCCAGAAGTGGCATCAACTTCTCTGAGCTCGGAGGCATCTGCAATGGATCATCTGCATCTGTGGAAGTGTGAATGTGGTCATTCGAATCAATATCTCAGGTCTTTTTAAAAAGAAATGGATGCCATATGTGGCGGACCAAAGAAGGAAATGATCATCCAGATTTTTACCAAGTCCAAAAGCCATGCTCTGTCATTGTATGAGGCTGTCTGTGCTCCCAGCATAGGTAACTTGCACTTCTTCGAAAGCAAGAGATTCTGGGGTAATATATTCTGCCTTTTAGATGACATCTTGTCTGCAACGAGAACTATATTGAAACAGAAAATATGACCACGGGGACCCTGAACTGTAGCACACATTAAGGCCTGTTTGCAGGAAGAATGGGACAAAATTATGCTAGAAATGTCATGGTTTGGAGGCTTTGAGAGCTTTCTTTGTTGCTCTCGTCCGGGACGATATCGTTTTGCTCTCAATCGGATTCCTGGGCCAGCTGGCATTAAGTGGGGGCGTCGCCCGGATTCTATTTAAGCCCTAGTTACGCCTCACTTCCCTTGCTAGAGTGTCAGTGTTATGTTTGCACTTTAGCCGATAAGGTCTCTAGTAAGAGAGTAGTTGAGGAAAAATTCAGTACCGTTGCGGAACAAGAACAGAGAATTTGGTGCATAAAGCACCTGTTTAAAACAATTATTAGTCCTGACCCGTTCTCAGTCATTTTCATAACAGAGGGTTCACTCCGAGAGCACTCCACACTTAACACGTGCTGCTTGTTCTCCCCGATTAGGTAAGATGACAATCATTCATCTGGAAGCGTATTTGCTGTATTTAAATCAATGCTATTCAAAATTGCATACCTGTCGACTCTCACGCAAATAGCTGGAGCCGCAATCTTTTTATAGCCTATTGAACTGCCGAGTGCCTTTTTTTTTTTTTTTTTATCAACCCACACGATACCGAGGGTGAAAGTCCGCGTTTCATTGGAACATGGACCAGTTCAATCAATGCAAAGCATTGGCCTATTAATAAGTAAATTATTTTGCTGTACTGAATTTAGCCCATGATTTCATCGTTTTTAGATCCCATATGGAGAGAAACCGTGTCTTCAGTTGCCAATTACGATAATTGGAAAACGCGTCAATAAAGGAAAATGATTGAGAACTAGCCAGGACTAATTGCTGTCATAAAGGGACGTGCCTTGGCCCACCCTCTGGCTACGCCACTGGTGCTGTTTTGTTTTCAATGTAATATAGGTCAAGGATGATTTACAAATCACTGTCTTCAGTTTTAATTTTTATTTAATGTATCTTTCCAGCTTTTTTACCGATTTGGGGTTTTGCTTGGGCTGACTTTGTTGCAGTGGCATAGCTGGGTCTCTCCTTAAATGCTGACACTGAATTTTTCCTCATCGTGAATGTGTCAGAGAAGATTTCAAAGAGAAATATCCTAGTTAAATGCAAATGCTTTGGGACTTTTGTGTACAATTGACAAATTTGCTCCAGTAATTTAGCATTTCAACGATGATCATGCATTGACATATTTTACCCTAATCTAAGTCAATTTACTATGTCTTTCAACTAGTCGCCATTAAACTTGTATCACTGCTGTCATTTTTAACTGGTTAAATTGGTTAAACTTTCTTGATTCTTAGTACTTTATTTTGTAGCTAGACTGATCGCTGTGTGTTTTACTTTATTTTAATAATCTAAACTTCTGATAGTGATTACAACACTGACGATTCTAATTTGTTGATGTTGATCAAAATGTTTATAATCTGAACTTTTTTGTCTATCTCTAGCGCCATGAACTTGGACAGATTTGAAAAGGGTCCAAGGGAAATACTCAGCCCGGAGATTCAAAAGGTAAACTCTGATGCTGCAGTATTCGCTCATTTATTCATTTTCATCCAAGCAGCTTACTGTTAGATAGGGAAAACACCATCTAGACAACCTGGGGAATTTGCTCTCTAGGATGTGCTTTTGTAAAGGGTAGTAAATGTTAGGATAATTTCTGGTTCAGCATCTATGAACAATTTGTATGAACAGGCATTGGACATAAGCAAAACCAATTATAAAACTGCTGTTAATCGTGTGAAATTTCTGTTCATTTTTTCACAGGACTTATTGGTGTTGGAAGAGCAAGAGGTAGTTTTTCAGATTTTGTAAATGATAATGAGGCTTTGAAATCTGTTGAAATAATACAACTATTATTACTTAATTAATTGCCTAATGCCCCTGTTTTTTCAGCCAGATTCGGGAGGTTTTCTGAAAGGAAATACACTTACCTCATTCCTTATACACCTGTTACGACCCGGCTTGTAAGGGGAAAGGGAAGCAACACACAGAATGAACCCGATGGTCAGGATAGTTGCCAGGGCATTTATTAGGGCGGCAAAAGGCAAAAGTAGTGGCAGAACAAACAGAAATGGGCTGGTGGGTGCTGTCAAATAAAAGAAAGAAATGTAACAAAAGAGGACTTTGAAACAAAAATAACTAGCTTCTTTAGTTTAGTAGGTGAAGCGATAAACAACAGAATTAACCTTTAGAAAATAAAATCCTGGCTGACTATGCTTTGGGCATAAAACAGAAACACAAAGTGATCAGCACCCCTCAAACCTAGTGTGTACTAATACAGTGAATAAAAACCTCAAAGTGAGTGCAGGAGAACACAAATCAGTATTGGATCTTACCCTGGCCCAAATCTGGGTAACACAATTTGCAAACGCCAATGACATCAAAAGACAATCAACCAATCAACACAAACTCTGTAACGAATACTAACTAAGGTGTCTGCCAGCGACTGATGGCCAAGCACAGCTTTTAAACTCTTCTGGCCAGGTTTTACTTTAAATTTTGTTATTTATTTACATTTAATTCTGTTCAATCATTAATTGCCAAGTAGAGATCAGTATAGGGGAGCTGTGTTAATGGATGTGTTACAAAAATGCATTAAAAATATATAATTGTTTCAAACTTTCCATCTCCCTTTGAAAGCTTACAAACCAGTTCAATTCTGAAGTTTATATCATTAATGGTACCCAACAATGGAGATAAAACAAAACTGGTTTAACCAATCAAATTTCATGACAAATAGTTTTTATAATACAATGATGATTTAATATGTTCTTAGACATTCAGTATTTAACCTGATAATACAATGTAAGCGCTAACAAATACAGTACTGTAAAAATATTTGCTTTCTTCCCAAATTATTTTGTTTCTGCTGATTTATCATATTTAAATGTTTCAGATAATTCATCTAATTTCAATAAAAGACAAAGACAACTTGAGCAAACACAAAATGCAGCTTTTAAATGATCATTTCATTTATGGTAGATAAATAGTTATTCAAAACCTATATCAGCAATGTTAAAAAATAATTACCCTCCTAAATCTAAAAAACTGGTTGTATCACCCTTGAGACCAACAAAAGCATTGCAACATTTGCAATAACTGGCAAGGAGTTTTTTACATCGCTGTGGAGGAATTTTGGCCCACTCCTCTTTGCAAAATTTTTTCATTCAGCATTGGAGTATTTTCGCGCATGACCCATCTGTTAAAGTGATACCTCCGCATCTCAACTGGATTAAGGTCAGGACTTTGAGTAGACCACTCCAAAACCTTCATTTTGTTTCTTTTGAGCCATTCAGCTGTGGACTTGCTGGTGTGCTTTGACGTTCATATTTTGGTATACTGTGTTAGCTTTATGTCAGATGTAATAGGACCAATGTCTTCCTAAAAGTACCAGGTTTCATTGGTCCACAGCAGGGGCAGCCAAACCTGGTACTGGAGGACTCCACGGTGTATTGGCTTTTGTTCTCACCACACTCTTTAGACACACAAAACCAGGTGCCACTAGTTATCTCTGTTTTTAACTGCTTTAACTGCCTAGTCTCTTTCTTATTGTGGTGTGGGGAACACGGACCTTAACTAAGGCAAGTGAGACCCTGAAGTTGTAGATTTTAGTTCAGGTTCTTTTGTGACGTCCTGGATGAGAGTCGTCGATGTGATCTTGGAGGAATTTATTTGGCTGGACACCCCAGGAAAAGTTGACCTCTGTTCCAAGTTTTCTCCATTTGTCGATAATGGCTCTCACCATTATTTGCTAGAGTCTCAGAGCCTTCAAAATGTCTTTGTAACCCTTTCCAGACTGACAGATGTCAACGACTTTGATTCTTATCTGTTCTTGAATCTCTATTTAATGTCTTGAGAAATTGTACCCAATGATCAGTCAAATTTATTTAACTGGTTGATTTAGTAACAAAGGGAGCAATTACTTTTACACATAGGGCCAAGTAGAGTTAGATAATTTTTTTTCTTCAATAAAAGAAACCTTCATTTAAACACTTCATTTTGTGTTCTCTTGTGTCATCTTTGTCTAATATTAAAAAAGAGGCCCCCCAGAGCCTGTACTCAGGCCGGGTCTAGGCCTGGGCCAATCGCGAGACCACGTGCGCATGAGCAGAACAATCGCGACCCTGAAAAAAAAAAAAAAAAAGGAACGGAGCCAAAACTTAGACTCGTGGCCTACCGGCCCGAGTAATTAGTTTGATGATCTGAAATATATACTTATAACAAATATGCAAAAATATAGGAAATTGGGAATGGGGAAAATACTTTTTCACAGCACCGTACAGATAAGTTAAATATTAAATTTAATCATTTACTTTCATGATATGCTGATAATTAGTCTAGTGAAGAGGTGTTTTTGTCAGTTAAAGATGTGTCTCAGAAGTGTTGCTCACACAACTTATTTTTGAATATTCTCTGGAAATTTCATGCAAATGTTTGTGTTCCATTTTGTCATGTAGTTCAATTTAAAGTTCTGTAAGTAGTTCCAAACTGTCTTTATAGGGGTCCGTGAACTTTAAATTTGGCGTTCTGTATGCCAAAGACGGACAACTCACAGATGACGAAATGTTTAGCAATGGTGAGTGATACAATTTCTTATTTGATTGCCAGTAAAAATTGTTCAAGAGACTCTAAAATGAGTTGTCATTCTAGTAGCAGCAGAGGCAGTGGATAATAGGATTCAGAGGTGGACAATCCAGGTTCAGAAAGTAAAAGTCCACCCCAGTATTTAGTTCCAACCTCCTGGATTTGCTAAATAAAACAGCCCTTCAGACCAGAGGTTGGACTAGTCAAGAAAATCAGCTGATTGAGTTGATGGGTGGAAGTAAAACATGGTGGGACTTTTACTTTCTGACCCCTGGAATGTCCACCTCTGATAAGATTATTATTCATTTTAAAAGATTATGGATGAGCCCTGTGTGCAAAACACCCAGTGGCAATCGGGGGTCCCTCCTACCTAAGGTGATCATATTTTATGTCATCACCCTAAAAAAACAAAGAAAGAAAGAAAAATACTCAATTTGAACAGTGATTAATTGGATTAACAGAGTTAGCTTTTTGACTGAATCAAGTTTCTTGTATGAATATAACTCATTAGTTTCATCAACCTGAATACAAGTAGGCAGCAGCAGGGGCGTAGCCAGTATTGGGTCTATGCGACACTGGTCCACCCACATTGTGCACTGGCCCACCCACTCATGAAAATATATATATTTTTTAATTTTGAAAATGATTTATTTATGAATTCATTGATTTATTAATTATATTTGTAATAAGTAAACCAGTTTCACCATGCATAACTGGCACAGCACTTTTTTGTATTGTGTAAAATAAAAACACCGTGTGAATTTTGGAAATAAATTCATCTGTCTTTTTACAACAATTTGTGATTTTTGGTCCACTGTACAATGTGACGAAGTTATTGGAAATAAGTATAAAATGAGTTAGAAACAATCCTATGCAGCCACCAGTGGAATCAAATTCTACAGATAGTATAATGCTAATTATATTGGTGTAGCCTTATCGTTATCTGCGTCTACATAAATCCTGGATCTAAACAGAATGAATTGACATGCCCAAAAAAAATAATTGTTTAGAATTTTAATGGCAACGTTATGAATGAAGCTTCCAACTATTCTGTACAGCCAACAACTGACAAATAATCTTTTCATGAATTTTCCAGATATCGAAAGTTTTGCTATTCAAGCTTTCAGGGGGTCCCAAGGGTCAATGAAGGGATCACAGCCCCCTTAAGACCCCCTCGCTGGATGAGCACATTTTAAGAGATCATTTGAAATGCAATATTTTCCTTTTTTACAGAAGTGGGAAGTGAAAACTTTGACAAGTTTCTACAGCTCCTTGGGGACACAATCTCACTGCAAGGCTGGGCCGGGTACAGAGGAGGCTTGGATACAAAAAGTGAGTACGATGGTGCTTTATGTATGAAGCCTTTTGGTATCAGTGATGAGAAACAAGTTCAAAATGAGAGTATTTTGAGAGTCCATTTCAAGGCACCCCCAATGTGTACTTCTGTACAGATGACACTACAGGAATGAACTCCATATACACTGTGTACCAGGGTCATGAGCTCATGTTCCACGTGTCCACCATGTTGCCATACTCCAAGGAAAACAAGCAGCAGGTGAGTGTGCAGTTACCCATGATTCTTTGCTGCACAGCGCACTCCTGGTTTAGAGGCAATTACAGAATGAGACCTTCATGAATTGTGTGCTGAATCTTGTGATCACCTGTTTGGTGTTCGGCATAGCCAGGAGAATTCCCTTAGCAGAAGAGTCCCATTCCTAGAAGAATTAGATTTGGGACTCATTGTGACCATTTCAAGAGATTCTTATCGGTCATTACAAGAATACATGAAGAAGCCCTTTCTGCTGGCACACTCAAGCAGACCACATTTGTGTGTGTTTGAGTTACACATACTATTAGTTTACTTTTGTTGCAACATGGTGTTTACTAATGACCAATATTCTCAAGAGCCAGACAGAGCACTTTTATCCTCATTCATCAGAACTATTCATGCCAGGGAACTGTAAATATCCCAGTATTCACCAAGCATCTTTGCAACACATGTAAGAAAGCATTAACTATAATCACAATCAGGACAGTTATTACATTTATGTGAAACAGGCTTTATGAATCATCTTTGAGAGAAATTCAAGGGAAATTACTTTACTGGATCCATTCTGAAGCGGTTTGCATATATGTATAGTAGAAAACCCTCCATGGGCATGATTGTACCCTTTTATCTTAATTGGATGGCTTAAAAAAAAAAAAAAAAACATATGTCTTGCATTAGTACTGTCCATGCTTTTCATTGTCCCACTGACTGATTGTTTATATCAAACTTGTTGTCCATTTCTCTGTGTGAGTACAGGTGGAGAGGAAAAGGCATATTGGGAATGATATTGTTACAATAGTGTTCCAAGAGGGAGACGATGCCACTTCATCTTTTAAACCATCCATGATCCGATCCCATTTTACACGTATCCTTTTGGCATTGGGTAAATGCCAACTGCTAGGCTATCAAGTCTTGGCACCAGAAGTAATGTGGGAATAAGATCAAACCAAATGAATGTACATGATTTTATTTCAGTCAGGTCCACTTTGTCCAAACCAAATTATATTATCATTTGCAGCGAATTTATTTGCAATATTTGAATTTGACAGCATGGCTCTGTTCTGGGGCCTCCCCGCCCTACTACGCGTATGCATGAAAAGCCAGTAGGCAGGGAGAACCAAAAACCTGCCCTTCCATGCATACGCGTGAAAGCCATTGGCGGAGAGAGCAGCAGCAAACCCCCCCCCAAAATGACCACACCAGGCGAGAAATCTGAGTCGCTATGCCAGACAACCTCCCTGCCCTTCCACCTGCATGCATGAAAAGCCAAAAGCAAGGAAAGCCAGAATAAATCCTCCCTGCTCTTCCATGCATACTCATGAAAAGCCAAAGGCAGAGAGAGCAGCGGCAAGGACCCCCTCAAGCAAAACATAAGTCGCCATGCCAGTCGACCTCCCTGCCCTTCCACCTGCATGCATGAAAAGCCAAAAGGTAGGGGAAGCCAAGAAACCTCCCTGCCCTTCCATGCATACATGTGGAAAGTCAAAGGCAGAGAGAGCAGCAGCAAAACCCCTCCCAAAACAATCATAGCAGGCGAAAAACCAAAGTTGCCATGACAGATGACCTCCCGCCCCTCCTGCCCGCATGCATGAAAAGCCAATAGCAATAACTTGCCAGAGTTGCTGATTTGTTAGCGTTGAATATTCCCCATGACTTCAGATGGTGAATATTTGGTGCAGCGTTCACCTGACCAGATTTACGGCTGCTAAGCCTCCTGTGGCAAACATTTTTTAGTCACACAGCAGCATGCAAGTACATGGAATGCAGAATTTGCATCAATTACCTCAATTTACCTGGAAGTTGTGCTAAAATGACACCTGCTAGGGGTAATGTAATGACGTTGATCATGGCAAACGTGCTTTATTGATTTATTTATTTATTTAACCTTTATTTATACAGGGAGACCCTCTGAGACAGTTTCATTTGCAATGATGCCATGTTAACAGAAAAATACATCATAATATATGGACAATTAAAATCATTAGACAGCAATACTTTTTTTTTTTGGGCAACATTAATCAAAACAATCACAGACCACAATCTCTAAATCCTTCATCACCACCTTTTGAATTTCTGTAATGAGATTCATTTATACAGTTTAAAGGACTCTTGAAACCTGCTCCGTGTCCCTGGAGCATAGTAGCAAAAGCAGTTTTTTTTTTTTTTTTTTTTTTTCCCTTGCTCAGTTTTAACACTTGGGACCTCAGGAACCAACCAGCCCTGAGACCTGGCTTGGTAATGGCTAAGAGCGCCATTTGATGAGAGATGTAAGATTATTTGGTAACCTTTGTAGGATTGCTTTGTAAATTAAAGTAAGACGATGCTGCTTCCCTATGCCTCATCCAATGATAAAGCAACCCTGTATCGTCCGCATAAAAAAGCTCCTTAGAGAGGAAAGCCAGACTCTTAATTACCCAGTTTAGACGGCACGCTGCCTTTGCAAATGAGCAGAGAAAGCGGCAATCGTAAGCAGGCAAAGCATATTTAAATATGGCGCATCGTTTAAGATTAGCCAATTGAGTGCCTGGAGGGAATCAGGTGAGCTGCCAGCTGATGTGGCTTGGCTTGCGATTTGTACCATCACTTATGATGGTAGGCTTGTGAGCTAGGCGCGACTGCGTGGCCTGACTGAACTACCGCTGTGCTGAATTTAATTTTAGCGTCATGCACCTTCAGGTGCCCAGCCCACATAGACTCACCGGACAATGCATATAGTCATTGCAACGAAATGATGTACAGCATAGTAATCCCAAAAATATACAGTTTTGCAGACTCAATTTCAAACAAGCAATACATTGTCTTTTTTCCCCTGCTGCAAAAATAAAATTTGCCAAAAAGGACGGTCGCTTCTTAAAACATAAATCAAGTCTTTTGTGATCACCTTACCAAAAGAATAGAAATACATGACCTATTATTAAGAATAAATTCCTAATGTCACCATATAAAGGACTGTAAAACAAAAAAAAATCATTTTCAATACATTTGTGCATTTTCAAATTAGCTTTATTTAAATGCATAGAAGACGTGGTTTGATTAGTTACAGTTGGTATTCAGTGGTGCAGGTATATCAGATGTACTTCTCTTTCAGTCACTGAATTAAATTATGATTCTTAAAGACCACATAGATATTTTTGCCTTAGTTAGATACAACAGCCAAAATGACAGTTACAGGTATGTACACATTTGATGATAATTCATTCATGTAGACAACCTTGATGTATTTTATGCTATAAAGTTTGTCCATTGTGTACTCATGGCATGTTTCATGACACGGGACAGGTTGAAGATATTCTCTGAAGAGAGTGTGCCTCTGTTTGGACCACCTCTCCCTTCCCCACCAGTGTTTACAGATCACCAAGAATTCAGGGACTTTTTGTTAGTTAAATGTAAGTACTGTATGACTCTGTGGGGAGTACTTTTCCTCCTCAGTCATTTTGCTTTGAAATTAATGAAGAATTCTGTTTATGTTTCTTGAGACATTTCCAGCATCATGTTTATGCGCCCATAATGCAGTGGGGAGCAGCATTGATCCTGGCACTTGTTGTGCATTCATTATCAATGGTTCCCCTATGACAGGCCTGGTTCTGTCCCTTTTCAGTAATTAATGGAGAGAAGGCCACGCTGGAGACGCCAACATTTGCTCAGAAACGGCAGCGTACTCTGGACATGCTTATCCGTTCTCTTTATCAGGACCTCATTCCCGACCTTCACAAGGTACAGTCTGGACCTGTACTCTTCTGTTTGCAGCTGATCCGCAGGACTTGTGCGTTTCTCACACTTCTAGTCCTATGATGCATAACTGATTGATTTCACACCACTTGGCACCAACAACTGGTCTGATCAATACAACTATATGACTACAAACTAAAATTTTATTTTTAGCAAAATTGCGGGTAAGATCCTGGCTGTATATAGTTCAACTCGAAATGGAGCACCTCATGGTTTTTTGTGTTGGTAACCTGCATTACCTGTCGTTCTTCCTAGTGGAACAGTATTGGTGATGGGAGATGAGTCTAGATCTGAATGCTGTCTCATTTTTATCTTACTGCTGTCTGAATTCTGTCTCATTTTCATCACACTGGTCTCATTCTCATCTCACTGCCATTCGAATGCAATCTTTTTTCTCTTCTCACTGCTGTCTGAATGCAGTCTCATTCTTATAACACTGCTGTCTAAATGCAGTCTAATTCTTATGATGCTGCCGGTTGAATGCTGTCTCATTCTAATCTCACTGCTGTCTGAATGCAGTCTCAATCTTATAACACTGCTGTCTAAATGTGGTCTTATGCTTATGATACTGCTGTCTGAATGCTGTCTCATTCTAATCTCACTGCTGTCTGAATGCAGTTTCATTATTATGACACTGCTGTCTGAATGCTGTCTCATTCTCATCTCACTGCTGTCTGAATGCTGTCACTCACTTTTGTGTCTTACTCATCTTATTCCCTTGTCTTGGCTGCTCTTGTTGTTCCTTGCTTCCGGGGCTCAGCTGAAGCCCATTCCTCTGCTGATTCCATCCTTAGGTTCCCTTTTCTCCTCAGAACATGCTGAATCGACGCTCCTTCAGTGACGTCCTACCGGAGTCACCCAAATCTGCACGAAAGAAGGAGGAGGCACGGCAGGCTGAATTTGTCAGGGTAGGGCAGGTGAGGCATGATCAGACACACCTCATGTTTATGAGCAGAAGACAGATGGTCCAGATACTTCAGGTATGATTGCCCAGAAACAACAACAACCAATTTGGCGCAAAAAAATGATGTAATAACCATAAATCAAATTGAAAGGCATATTTCTGCAACTATAGGAGACCCTTTCTTTTCAGGATACTCAAGCTGGCACAAAAAACTCCTAAACTGACCAATGTTGAAGTCTGTGCTCTTTGTGATTAAATAGATTAAAAGTGTCACTTCTTCGACTCATCAGGTTGGCACCAGTGTTTTTAGCATCCCGTTTGGAACATAGCATGAGCCATAGTTTAGCAGAGTGGTTCTTATCATCAGCGACCCCTGTGTATGCTGGTTTTTGTTCCAACCACAACTGCAATGCCAGAATTTTGACCATGTCAGATGTTTCTTAATTGCACTGTTCATGTTTATAAGGACAATTCTTTCAAGCCATATCATGTAAAAAGTAGCTATTTATGTCCTGAAGATTCTCATATTCATAGTGTACTATATTGCAAGTGTTTTTTATTGCTTTGAAAAAGGGAAATTCTTACAGATGAAAATTAAAGAAATCAATTGGCTTTCAATTAGTGAAAGTATGGACAAATGGTTAATGACAAATTAAAAGGCTGATGATAATGAGACAAATGTGCACTGTGGAAATGCGAAGTAAAAATTCACATTCAGGGGCGCCCCGGTGGCACATCGGTCTAAGAGCGTGTACCGTAAAGGCTGAGTCCTTCCAGCAGCGACCTGGGTTCGATTCCGTCTCAGGTCATTTGCTGCATATCTTCCCCCATTCTTCTCCCCAACTTTCCTGTCTCTCTACACTGTATGACTGTCAAATAAAGGAAAAATTCCCAAAAAAAAAAAAATTCACATTCACCAATGTAACGGGGACTCTAATGATTCACAATCTTCACCAAATGTGCACCCTTTATGCTAATGGATTCAATAAACCATAGTTTTTTTTTCCTGTATACAGCTATAGCTATCTCGGACAATGTGGATCAGAGGGTAAATACTCCCTTTAAACATTGAAACAAACTCATTAACAGCAATGAACAGCTGTCGAAAATAGTGATTGCAGTTGCAGTTGAAATGAAAACAAGCATACACAAGGAGTCCCCAGCACCGAAGTTGAGAACCACTGGCTTAGTATATAGTTTAGATGTTTCCCCCAGTATGAAATACGAACTCAATTCCTTTAAATCGGGAAAAAATCAGGGCTGACAAAAATGATTAAAATTCCAAAAAACAAAAAAAAAATTCCAAATTTTTTTCCTTGTGCAAAACAAACGTTACTTCCTAAGTCACATTTGTGGATTAAGACAGTGGTGAAAATTGCTGCAGCGTCGGAGGTCGATCTCTCTAGGTGATTGTAGAAGCCCTGTTTATTAATGTGTTCACTAGCCGTAGTTTTGAATTGCATGAGCAACCTTTGCTGGAGTGAACAAAAAATGTTTGGAAATACAAGTCTGCTGAAAGTAAACCAGAGCTGGAAATACTGTTCTCAAGTTTAAAGTAATAGAAACCTGATTTGTTTTTTTTTTTTTTTTTTTGCAGCAGGCACGCCTTACTTTATTTCTTACAACAGGAATGGGCAACTCCAGTCCTGAAGGGCCAAAATGTCTGCAAGCTTTTGTGGTCTCCTTTCAATTTGCCAACCATCACTGCCTGGAAATCAAGGGTGTGCGGACTAATCACACAATCAGCAAATTTAATTAATCACACTCGTGTGGAAACATACCAAAAACCTTAAGACGCTGCGGCCCTCCAGGATCAGAGTAGTCCATCCCTGACTTACAGTTTGGGTTTTGATTTAACTGGATGGCAGCACTGTCATTTTATGTTTATAGACTTATGCGCAAAAAATGCTGATGTGTGCAACTTTCACCCATGTGTTTTAAAGATTTTGATAATTGGATGAATAGAGAAGTTTAACAAACTAAATAGAGCCCCAAGAGTAGTAAACTAGTATGAAAGTTCACCGATGTGCTATATTATATGGGTCTCTTGTGAAAAATAACATGTGGACCAGTTTAGGGTTGCGGCCTGCAATGTATCTGCCTGTAAGGAGACAACCTGCGTATAATTGCGCCCAACAATATGCATCTTATTTCTGTTGAGTTATAGATTAATGAATTACAGTCCAATATCCGTATGAATGCTAATCATTTCAAAAGCTAACATTCAAACTCAATTTTATGACACTTTTGGCATGCATTGACAGTATAAAAAATGCAAATAAAAACAGAATTCAGTAATTTTTATATTCTCTTTCACCTACATAACATAACATAACATGAGTGGCGAGAACAGGCCGTTGAGATGTAGTTGAGAGCCGCACAAAACACTTAAAGTTTCGCCTTACCATCTGTATTGATTTTTGTAAATGCTTGAGAGTTCTGAATTTGATGCCTGCCACACATTCTGAAACTATTGGGATATGGGAATGGAAAGACAATAAAAGTTGTGAAATTTTCAGTTAAACATTGGTTTGCAACATTTTGCCAGTAAACAGGTCAGAAGTTAACAGTCGATTCAATTATGATCGGGCATAAAATGAGCAGTCATAAAAGGCAGGATCATTTACTAGCAAGATGGTTTGAGGTCCGCCACTTTGCCAAAAGCTGTGCGAATAGTCTAACAGTTTAACAGCAGTATTTCTCAGTGTGCGATTGTATAGGCGTTAAGGATCACTATCATCAGTCCATAATATAGTGGAAAGAGAGAATCCAAAAAAACTGAGCAATCTTTGTGCTAAGAAGATGAAGCCAAATACCAATATTGGATGTGCGTGACTTTTAAGCCCTCAGATGGCACTACAATTAGAACCGATATGCTTCTGTAATGAAAATAACCAAAGTACTTCCGAGGATCTGTGTCAGTGAACACTGCTTGTCATGGCATCTTCAAAGGTAATACTCCACTACGCAAAGAGGAGGCCTTCCAGAAGTACCATCAACTTCTCTAGGCTCGAGCTCAGCTGAAATGCATTGATGCAAAGTGGAAAAGACTGTTGTGGTCTGTCAAGCCCATCATTCAACTTATTTTTGAAAATAATAGACATTGTGTTCTCAGGGTCAAAAGGGGGAGAAAGACCATCTCGACGAGCCCAGTCCCATCCTGGCTCGTCATAGTGATACTACCTGACCAAGCGGCAATATACGACGCAAAAGAAGGCTTTTGGCATTCTTATTTGATGCCGCTTTAAAACAAACCCTACCCCCTGACCCCTAACCCTTAAAGGTTGTATCAGCGATTCTGAGCCAAAACATAATTTGTCACGTACAGGAGATTTTTCTTCACGAACTGTTAGCAGCTCCTCTCATGAGTGGGTGGTGAAAAACTCCGGTCTCTGTAGGCCACCTACAGCCAGGTAGACACTGAGAAAGATACACAAACTCGTGGGGACCTACCCGCTTCCCCAAACATCAACAAAAGTGTTCCAACGAATCAGAGGGCAGGGGTGGGTCTTCTGCGCCAGTTCCGTGCTCATGCACGACAAATGGGCGGGACTGAGCAACGAAAGCCTGGCAGTGGCACTACCGAGGCGGCAGAGTGAGGCATGGTGGAAGCTAAACCGAAAAAGAGACACTCGAACGAGGAAATGTCGAGGAAAAAGGAACGCGATCGCAGCTATGCAAAGTCCCGAATGAACATAGGGAAAGGATACCAACGCTGGAGAGAATTCCGGGAGTTGAATGGTTTTAATTCTGACGCCCAGGTCGCCTTGTTTCTACTTGAGGTGAGTAGAGCTGGTGCTAACTCGGTTGGATGTATTGTAAATTGTCATCCCAAGCAAAATTGAGGTAAGCTCATGTATTGTTTTTGTAAGGCTATCTTGCATAGATCATGCAGGTCAGAATGAATCAAACAGTAGAGAGATCGATATTTCCTCTTTGGAGCAAGTTAGCAACCTTTGCTAACTCTCAGTTGGCAAGCTAGTGAGTTTGCTAATTCTGTCTGATCAAACCGGAGTTTGTGTTCGTGTAATAACATTTTTTCTCTGGTTAGTACTCAGAGTTGAAATTCGTCGATGAATGTATAACCGCGTGATAAGTTTAGCTAAAAGTGGTGATCTATGTGACGTTATTAATACTCATTTTGTAACGCCGAGCTAAGATACTTGTCGTCTGGCAATGGTCGTCATTGTTGCTATCGGGCGTTTATCACAACGAGCTGTACACGGCTATTTACCCAGCTGAGTGAGCCATTCTTAAGCTGCTTTCACACCGGACGCGAAACAAATTTTTCGTGCGACAGATTACTTTCAAAGTCAATACAAAGACTCGAAGTTTCACTTTAAGAAAAGCTCATTCATGTTTTAAGCTTCTGAAGGGGAGGGGCAAGCGTCTCTGTTGTGTTTCAACTGTCAATAATAGTGACATCATATCGCTGATACAGCCTTTAACCCGAATCCTTACCCTAAACGTCAAATGAGGACGCCCAAAGCCTCCTTTTGCATCATATATCGACCCTTGGTCCGGTAGCGTCACTATATGATGAGTCGGTATGAGACCACTGGTATTAGTGACATGTTTAAAAGCCATGGCTTTGTGTGGTCTGGGGCTGCGTAAGTGCTATCGAAATGGGCAGCTTGAATGTGTATGAAGGAAAAGTTTACACAGAGAAGCCCACATGCATTTTGGAATGACATATACTGCCCTCCAGACCTTGTCCTCTTCAGGAACGCCGCTACTTGGTTCAGCAGAATAGCATCAAGCCTCATTCTGCATCAACACCATGGCTTTGTAATCATAGAGTGCTGGTAATAGACTGACCTCCCATTGAAAACGTGTGGGGAATAATGAAGCACAAAACATGAAAATGGAGACCTTGACTGTTGACCAACTGAAGTGTTGTATCAGGCAAGAATGGGGAAAAAATTTCACTTTGAAATTCCAACAATTAGTGCCTTCAGTTACCAAACGACTATGGAGTGTTATTAAAAGGAGTGGTACTGTTATACAGAAGTGAACATGCATCTGTTCCAACTTCTTTGGAATCTGTTGCAGACATCACCTTTCAAAATAGCCATTATTTTCATAAAACAATAAAGTTGATGAGTTAAAAAAGTTACCATACTCATTTGTCTTTTTACTAATATCAGTTGAATCTATGTTAAAAGGGATTTGCAAATTCCTGCTCGTTGTTTTTATTTACATTTTGCGCATCGTCCCAATTCTTTTAGAATTGGACATATACTGTGGATTCCCGTGGTCTCACACTGAAATATTGCAGAACAGGAAATGCTTGCATGACGGGAACATTCTCTCTTACTGCCCAGGCACTAAAACTGAAGACGATAGTGCGAGGTGATGCCCCTACCAGCCTGGTCACCACAGGGTTGTGCAGGAAGGAGGTGAGAATTTCTCACTTATAATGAATATTAGATGGGAGAACCTGACATTAACTGCTGGATGACTAAATGACAGTTGCACTGACATTTAAAAGATGTAAATTTACTCAGGCACCATTTAACATTAAACCATTTGGAGACGCCATGGGTCACTAAAAGCAATATGGTGGCTGTTGTTTGAAATGGATCTGTACCTTGAAATGAAAATGCATCAATGCATTTATGAGATTCTACAGCAATATACAATGCCAGGTCAGACTAGGCCAGTGTTCTCATCGTCTTTTTTTCTCTCATTGTTCCTGAGTGCATCTTTGTCTTTTTCTTCTTGGTTTGTGTGTGTTCCCTACAGCCCTGGGAATCCCAGATCTTCTGCAATAGTTTTCCATATGAGATTGTTTGCAGTGACTCCTGGGGTCAGTCCTTGTTAGTCACAACAGATGCTGCAGGAGTTATGCTTCTGGATGGTAAATGGACTATGGCTCTAAATCTTGATGGCCATTATTACCATACTATCATTTTGAAGGGGTTATTCTAGGCCCTTTATTTTCTTGCCTTTTCTGTTCTTTCTTATGTTTGGCACCTACTTTATAACATAACTGTAATGACTACTGGAACTGGAAACAAACAATTTCATAACATCTTTTGCCTTCCCACCTGTTGACAGCAATAAACAGTAGAAAAACTATCTTGGTCTTAATTGCAAAATGTTGCCATTCAAGTCATGTTTTTATCCTTCAACTAAATTTTTTATATAGAGAACGAATATAAATAATCCAATGTCACAAAACAACTTATATATATATATATATATATATATATATATTTTTCCCCTATGAAGTAAGCCAATGGCCATTACTCCATATTGAGGGTTTGGAGTGCAATGGTTATATGTCCATTTTAGAGGTTTTGAGAAAAATTGATTTTTAGGTTTGAAAATGTTTTATTAAATCAGGTACATCAAATACATCATTTTTATGTCAGTCACTCTTTTACTGCATGGTTCAGAAGTATACTGAACATGTTAGTTTTCATAAGTGAGGTACTGCGACATCATGGCCAAACTTGTCAAAAAGGATGTCACTGCCGTGCTCCAACAATTCTTGCACTTGATGTGACATAACACATTGGTTATAGATTGAAGTTAAGTTTGTTTGCAATGGAAGACAGATGATTCTGTAATACTATTCATGTTTATTCATCAAAATATCAATGTTTAATTCATATAAGCAGATTTTGTTGGACATACCACAAATGAAAATGTGAATTCTGTTTAAAACTGAGGCGTATGGACATATACGTAATTATTGTGCTCCAAGAATTAGCTGATAGAAATGTGTGACAGGAGGTAAAAATCACAAAATCACAAAATTTGGACATGTCACCATTGTGCTCCAAACCCTCGATATTTGCATTATACGTGCCAAATGTCAGTAAGCTTTGTGGCGTCAAGAATGAAAAGCAGCCATTATCCCCCGGAATTATAGAAAATTCACATCAAACACTGAATAATGTTTTTGTTTGTTTGTTATATTTCAGCTCCAGACCCAGCTAATTTAAACTCTGGTGAGCACACGCTTTTGTAAAGCATTGTATATAATATTTACCAATTAAATGGAATATTATTTGGTACATTTGTTTTCAAATTTCGCAAATCTTGACTGCGGGACACAAATGAACTGCAGAGACTGTTCGTACTTTGAGTAGTCAAGATTAATATGCTGCTTTTTTTGATTCTCCTAGTTCCGGGAGAAGCAACGTATACTTGGTTTCACATTACATTCCAGTCACATTTCCTATTATAAAACTAATTTTATTGAGGACTCAAACCCTTTCTTCAAAGCTCCTCCAGTGCTGGTGGACGTGAGGACCTTGCAGAACAGAGCAGTATTATAGGATTCATCTGTTCATCAGTAACTGATGTGTGTGGTATTACTGATCCTGGTTTAAAGCCTGAAACTCATTTGTTCCTGTAAATTGCACACACACACTTCTGATGCCGTGCAGTATATTCTTTTATTACCTGGATCCTCTGTTCTCAAGAACTCTTCTCTTTGAATACTGATTTCTTCGAAGAATACACTGTACTGTCCTTGCTAAATTAGCACACTTTACTCTGTATGAAACAAAGAATAAAGACCTTAATGAAAACTTGGAGGAAGGACATTTGAAACATGGACTAAAATAGTTGTGTCATGAAAGTGGCCACTTTTGCCAAAAATGTCCAGAAAATGCTGTCCATATTAAAAGACATTATCCTGTATGATTGTACAGAAGAGCATATTCATGGATTAGCTTGGTTTGATGATTTATATTAAATTTCTTACAGATATACAAACCGTGCCTGTGCAGGTGTTCGATAAGACGATGGTGGTCAAACAGATGCATGTTCTCGAACCTCAGGATCTCCTCATCACAAGGGCTGACAAAGGTGAGCCAGGCCTTGTTCATTTGAATTGGCCAGAAGTATAAACCTATTTCCTCACCATACAAAACTGCTTGATGAATATCCATTGTTGTGTAAACGCCTACAGTGAACACCAGGGTGACTAACACAGCTGTCTATCATTTATGCCAGCCTTTGTCAGCATATGCTTTCACAACATGAGTCAGCCTTTTCTTTTCCAATTTTATCATGCACATTTATATTGTGCTTTCTCACTGTAGGAATTCTCCCTGTTATGTAAGGTACCTATGTATAGGTATATAAATACATTACCATTACCATCTTAGTCTGAAGTGCAGTCTCAACACACTCCTCACAATTAGCGGCCTACCCTTTTCACTTGAGTTCTCCAAGTTTCATTCTCCTCCCTTAAAATATGTGGATAATTCAAGGTGTCCAATATGTTATTTCACACACAGACAGTAGCCTGTCTCATTAATAGTGCCAAGATGTAACAAAAGGTCTAGAGTTGATTCCAGGCATTAGCATTTGTATTTGGAGTCTGTTAGAGTTGCCTCAACCGCAGAACCAAAACGCCATTGCCAGGAAAGCAGACTTTAAGGCTCAAAAATTAGAATGAATGGATCAGCCATATGACACAGTTGGTTTGTAAAAATCTTATTGCCCACTGTTGAGGAACAAGAATGGTTTGGATAGCAGCAGGACGGTGACTTTAAAAACCACTGCAAAGTTTTCTGGTCCATTATCTTATGAGATTTAAATGGAATACATGGATGTTTCCATAGATGTTACTAATTTTGAAACTTATTTTGTGTAATAGTATTGTATATCCTGAATTCCAAAGTTGCCATCTGCTTTGTCAGTATTCCTGAAGTACTGGTGTGCACTGCCTGATAAATCCCATCTCTGCACAAATTACAATTTTAAAAGAAATTGGTTGACCAGTGGAACTTGCAGTCAGATACGAACAGCCTGTTTTCGTTTTCACAGGTAAATGTTATGGAGCATGGTAATTGGGTCCTTCACACACTCAGTGAGATTGGCGGAGCAGATTATCAGTCATGGTGGAGACATCTTTGTTTAAAAACCCTGCTATGCCAATTGATAAAATAGCATTCTTGTCACAGATACAGTAGTAGCAGCTTTCAATATGTGATACACCAAACAAGTCTCCTCCAGGTTGCGGTTGCACCCAATTTAGCATTCTTTGCCAACAGCAAATACACTCTCACACGCACAGGGTCACACATCTTTGAAGTGAGCAATGTCAGAGGCTTTGACCAAGTGTGGGGTAGTCAGAGTTCACTCTGTTATGTTTCCTTGTTGGTACTGTTTGTTCATAATTAGAAAAAAACAGTCAAATAAGAAAACAAAGCATGTCTGCAGCATGCTTCAACGCGCCCATGCTTGTTTTCCAGTAACCTTGAAGTAGCCTAAGTGCCGTAGGACAGCAAAATGGTGAGCACTCTTCTGTCTGTACACACAGACAGGTGGGATTGAGAAACAGGAGAGAGGATGAGGGAGGGGGAAGAGAGAGCGCATCTCTTGTTTCTCTGCCTGGCCTGGTGAACTGCATTTTATTAGTACTGGCAGACACTGGCAGACTGCCTGCACACGCCCAGTCTGCAGGAATCCACACTCCACCACTGCCACCATCACCTCAGTCACACGACTAGCAGCAGCATCTCTCTACAGACTCCACATACACTAAGGGTGTAACAGCCACTTCACAGCCAATAAGCCCAGAGTAGAATAGTACGTGTTGTGATGTTAATCTGATCTTACCATCCTCACTCATGCAATGCGTTCCAAACACGTAGAATACTGTAAACCTGTAGATAATGCATCCAGATATGGAAAATATTACGTTGCTGTGATAGCAGTGGGAATATTCTGTACAATTGTGATCTTGAACAATATTTATCGTTATACTTTTTCTTTGCATTTTGGGCACCATTCATCAACAGTGAGGCTTAGTTCATTGGCAAAATGAAGTTTGAGTGTGGCAGATTCTCTCGCCTCTCATACAACATCATGTGGGTATACTTCTCACGAAGTAAATCCCAACAAAAAGTCATTTAATCCTTTTTTATTTTTTTTATCAATGGTAATAAAATATCAAGATAGGTTCTTTAATGCCCATCCAAACGCATGTCTCTCAGCAAGTGGTCTTAGAGCCAACTTTTTGGTTTGGTGCGGTGAAAACTGTGACTGCTTTCATATCAGTAGTCTTAGGCTACAATTTCTTCTCATGCCCATTTTCATCCTGACAGGGAAAGATGCCCGTCTCTATGTGTACAGACTGAGCGTGCTCAAGAGAGGCTTAGAGGAGAAGCAGCTAATCCGCAGCAAGTATGACAGCAGAGAAAATAAGCTTGAAAAAACAAAAGGTAGGGAGTGTGCTTTGTTGCATGCATGTGTACTTTTACCGCATTTGTTTTGAGTATGCATGAACCGTGTGATATTCGCTGGCCATGCAGTGCAGTGGTGCTGTGGAGTCCTAAATTATAAATTGTGAGCAGAGAATAATTTCTTTGGTGGTTCTGCCCTCAAGCTCATTTCTTAGGTCATACAGCAGTGCTTTTCACCTCTCATTGATTATGAATTTATGTATTTTTCATTTTCCAGTTATCTGGTTCAAATAAGGTCCATCTGTCCCAGTACTTTGGTTTAAATTGGGGAGCCTTCCCTGTGGTAACTCTTGACAGGAGACTAAAGTAGTACCTTTCCTGCTTAAACGGAGGATTGATTTCATTGCAGCCTCTCTCCCTTCCCTGTCCCAAGGCAGTCCTCTGGGCACCCGCTCTGGCATAGCTCCAGACAGCCTGCCAGATAATTGAGGTGGAGAGGAACATCAATCTTTTTGAGTTTCCTTGCAGCAAAAACGGCCCTCCATCTTCCCTCAGCAGCTCAGCCCCGCCTGGATCTGTGTGACATCTCCTGTCCTAATGACCAATCCTGAAACATGTCCACTCCATCCCATGTCTGTTTGACCCGTGCTGTGGTTTTCCCTGAAATTCTTCATATGGTCTTCTAGTTGCTCATAATTCAAATTACCAAGGACCATTGATAGAAATAACACATTACAGTGGCAGTGATTGTTGTTTGAAGAAGCAGCTATCAAACACGCAGAGCTAACAAAGGGATGGAAGCGGGTCAAGAGCATATATGAGATGTACATAGACCTGAAAAGGGGTGTGATTTTGTTCATTTTGGCTTATTAGCTGTCATTAAGTTGCCTCATTTTATGCACCCCAAATGTATGTGCAAATACTGCCTGTTGGGGAATTTTTTGTCACTAGATGGCATGAATCTGGGAAGTTTTAGCATTTACTGTGTTAGTGGACTGTATAGAGTCATATTTGCTTTATGTGCTCGGTTTACTTTGTTGTCATCGACTGTGCAGTTTCGCTTAATGGATATCTTGGGAAAGAAGCCAATTTAGCACGACTGATGGATGAATGTTGGGGCTTAATTCAAAAAATGTCAAAACAGAACATTTTGAGTCAGCAAATTGCCAGGGGAACTTTTGAGGAACGTGACTGTCGGCAATTCGCACATGACCCATAAATTGTCAAATTTAAAGTTACTTAATATTTTTCACATGTGAAAAGGGTTTCTTTTTGCTTTCTTATAACTCATACTCAGTCCCACCCTGCCTCTCTCTGATGCCTCACAGCCGCGCCTTTGTGAAAGACGAAACAGCAGCAGGTTCGCAGATGTCCGTACAGATACTGAACAGTGGGCAAAAGAGCTGGAGTGGGGCGAGCTGGTCGTCTGATAAGACCTCGGGGATATCTGAAGCAGACAGCAAGAGAGGATCGAGGGGGTTAAACCACAGATGAGAGGAGATGAATAAATCCCAGCTCCGAACACTGCCCTGCCTAAGATTGAAAGGCCAGGCACAGCGGGTGATTTAGGGAGGAGAGGCTGTAAAAAAAAAAGGATGAATGAGCTAAAAGAGGCAGAGAGGGAGGGGGCAATCATTCATGTCTGCAAAAGCTAGCAAACATTCTCCAATTTTTACTTGTAATTTTTGCCCATAGGTTTATTCTTACTTATACAAATTATTCTTGTATTTTTTTCTTGTAAACAGAAAACCAGAAATCCTTTGATTCCACAGCTGAAGGATGAACAGCACCAAATGCCCATCAATGTGAAATTTTGTTGAGGAATTGCATAAAAGATATGATTCAAGGATAATTCCAACACTGCATACTCTGTGTCTGTCTCTCTGCAGGCTGCCATTTGTATTCCATCAACACTCACCATGGCGCTGAACTGCGCATTGTGGCAGCCATTCGCAACAAGCTTCTCCTCATCACCAGGAAGCAGCCGCGGCTGGACTGCCTGAGCGCCGTCGCCATGGTGACAGCGCCCCCCGAATCACCCGTGGAAGAGTTTCAGTACATACGGGTAAATACGAGCACTGAATCAACCTCTCACCCTGCAGCCCCCTCTCCCAGTAAGACCTCCTTACGCCCCGCACCCCCAGGTCACTCTAATTACATTTTAGCCCTCCTCGGATCCTGAAAATGCCCTGACTGCATTTCACACCCCTCCCCCCTCCTGAATGTTCAAGTTGGCAGATAGGAGTACACTGCTGCTCGTGTCCAAGCTCTTAAACTTTAAGGGTGATTACACCCGCTTGATTATTGAAAACAGCAATCAAGCAGGAATGAGACCGTCTGGCCAATTCTATCACGACTGAAATATAACAATCTGTCCGCGGCAGATTGATTATGATTGCATTGACAATTATCATCTGTGGAAACGCTGACGCAGCCACTGTGAAACAAAAAAATGACTCTTTGCACTTTCTTATTGCAAGTGTAGCCCTCAGCCCATTCCACCTGTGATGCGTTTCTCCCATTGGCTGTCATTTAGGAGATCTGCTTGTGTGACCCCCCTGTTGTCATGGCGCTGGTGGACGGTCCCACTGGGGAGAATGACAACATGATCTGTGTGGCCTACAAGCATCAGTTTGACCTGATCAATGAGAGCACAGGAGAGGCTTACAGGCTGCACCACGTGGATGCAAATAGGGTGAGTGACACCGCAACAGCTTCACTGTGCCTGAATGAGGCTGCCTGTGATATTTTAAGAACGAGACATCATTCAGCCCATCGTGACAGAGGAATTGCACAGCAGTTCGATAAAATTTGGTCAATTTCCCCCCACATTTGAACAGTTAAAACTCTGGCATTTGTATTTTTTACGTTTGATATTTTCAATGCAGCATCTCAAATAAATGAACCATTGCAGCATCTTCTATGTTTCCCCTGCTCAACTGTATTGTTTATATCTGAAATAATGATCGACCACTTCCAATCCAGTTCTTTCTACTTGAACACTCATGATGGACTAATACTATTTTTGTCATGCCATTGTATCCAGGTCAATTTTGTTGCAGCCATAGATGTGTACGAAGATGGGGAGGCTGGTCTTTTGTTGTGTTACAACTGTGAGTACTTTAGTCCCCAAGTTCTTTTCACCAGATTTGTCCATACAGTAGGTATTACATTTGGATCTCAGGCATACATTACAAAATGTGTCAAGCAACAGTTGGAAATGAGCTCTTTTCAATCAGCTGGTTGGCATCTGAAACTTGCTTTATTATGCTCAGCGGTCTAAAACAGTCTTTTACCACGCACAGATCAGAGAATAGACCAATTTTGTGATAAGTTGATGGCTTCAGCTGATGTCACTGTTATCCGTTCGCTGGTTTAAGGGCTATCTTAGAAAACAGTACTTGTTTTACTTTGCGAAACCAATGCTGAAATAAATCTAATAGTAAGCCTTCTGGATCCGTATAAACTTCTGTATCTTGGCATGGAAAATTCATCATCTTGGTTGAATGAGAATTCATTTGGTTATTAACTTTGTTTATTGGCAGGGATTTGGTTTTTCCTTTTACTGCGTTTATAACTTATAGAGAATGTTAGAGGCCCACTTACACACAGTAAAGCACCACTGTGAAATCAGAGACCTACTGTATATCTGTTCCACAACATGTACTGGCAAAAATAGTTACTATTATGTATAGTAACTATATGTATATGTAAATCCTTTTGTCCTATCACAACACAGATTGCTGCTACTATAAGAAGGTTTGTCCATTCAATGGAGCCACACCCATGATCCTGTCAAGCTCCTCGGACTTTAACTTCAGCTGGAACCAGATGCCCAATGCCATTGGTACGTAACCATGGAAATGTAACCCACCCCAAGTCCCTGGTTGTTAGGGTAACAAACAGCGTGCAGGTCACAGGACATTTTGTTTGGCAGGAAATGACGCAGGTCGCCACTTTTATCATAATGATTCTCCCACAGTTAGAACTGTATTGTGCTTTGTTTTATTTCACTAGTTGGCCATCTGTATAGAGCTATGATATGTAGCTGAAACTCCAGTAACATTATATGTAGTCAGGTCCATAAATACTTGGAAACTGACAGACATTCTGCCAGTTTAGCTCTCTCTCACAGCCTATTAGAGTTGAATATGATCTCAAAGTTCAGACTTTCAGCATGAGAGTATGAACATTCAAATCAGGCAAATGGGGAAGAAATTAAATCATTCTCAATGTGTAATCCCTCCTCTTTTTTAGAGGGCCAATCATAATTGTACATTTATATTTGAAATATGTTGCAGCTATCATAAGGCTGAAAAGCAAAACAAATCCCTCAGAAAGACAGCGAAAACACTACAAGTGGGCAAATCAATTGTTTGGTATATTTTTGCCAAGAAAGAAAGCACTGGTAACCTCAGGAATTCCAAAGTCTGAGCATAAGGGATAATGTTGTGGATGACAAAAAAATCCATGCATTTGTTCCAAACAATGGAACTCAAAATAATGATTTTAAAATGTAAAATTCAACAACCAAAGGCACAGTAAATTGATGATATTCACAAAACATGAGTATTAGCTTTTAAATATCTATTGTGCATTATTTATGCTGTTTGAGAAAGTATCACTCAGCAACTTGATACATTTTCTCATATCAGTAGATTGCAGCAAAACCTCAGATACACATTTCATTCACAACTCTGAATTGTTCATAATTTGAAATAAAGTGCATGAATTTTAATGACAGTAAAAATGATGTGTGTGATTCATATTAATTGGAACCTTAACTTATCAAATGAGGTCTAACTAGCAGCACATTGATGACAATGTCTCCCAAGCACAATGAAGATTTTGACCAAAAGGGGCCAAATAGTTGGTTCTCAAATAGGAGATGTTTTGGTCTCAAAATCTGCTCAGGTATTTCAGGCAGCTACGGGAACAGTCTCAAGAATTGGCAACATAAGTCAAACAGGAAAAAACAGCTATAGCAAAAAAAAAAAAAAAAAAAAAGGAGAGAGAACTACAGCTGGTAGTCAAAGCTCCCCAGCAGGGACAGATGGCCATTTGGTTGGATAGTTACTCATAACAATCGAAGTACAGCTCTAAAAATCAACACAGAATGGAATTAGTCTGAACCAGTTTCAGCAAACACAGTACTCCGTGAGCTTCACAAATCTTTTATGTGTGACCGGGACTCCATCCGGAAACCATTAGCATTCAAGGAGAATGCACAAAACTGTTTAAATGGAGGGCCTGCTCATTATTAGTTACTCGATATTCAGTTTTTGTTGGCTTTACAAATATTATTTACACCCTGTATTTGTCAAATTTCACACCAGCTTTTCTCCCTTGTCAATGAACAAGTTGCAACGCTTTGAATGAAAGAGGTTTCAAAAATTTTAAGGTGCTGCAAGTTTTCTCCTGCATGGTGGTTAAATCATTCTGTCTGTGTGACTCATATACAGCTGTCTCTTTCCAGTGTGCGCCTTCCCCTATATCCTGGCGTTCACCACAGACTCCATAGAGATCCGGCTGGTGGTGAATGGAAACCTGGTTTACACTGCAGTGGTGCCAGAGTTGCAGCTTATTGCATCCAGGGTGGGAGAGCAAATAACATACTGACACAAACATGCTATGCTGCAGTACACACTGCTTAGAGCACTAAAAGTATGTCTTCATGCTGTGGTCCAGAGAGACACGGTTCAAGCAGGAATCTGGGTACTGCAGTCCACATATGCAGAAGAGGCATGCATCTTAGTACTGTGGTCTACATGGACGTAATACAAGTATGCGTCTTAGTACTAGAGAGCACACAGAACATGAAAATATGGATTAGTATCGCATTACAGACATATACAAGAAAAATATGTTTCTTCAATAGGGTACATTGGTATCATGTGTCTGTACTATAGGACAGGCTTACAGCTCAGGCATCCATTTTAATGCTGTGGTAAACAAAGCACAATCAACTTTCTTAGGACTACGTTTTTTCTTATTTTTATTGTGGCATATAGTATATATTCATGAATTTCAGGTCAATTAGTGTCATATGTAGACTCATTAACTCTGTATATTTTTATTCTATATCTTTAATATAAAAAAGGTAATCCTACATTTTACCACTTTCTCTGTTGTTGCAGTCTGATATCTACTTTGTGTCCTCCGCACCGGTCAATGCTGCGTCTAACAGTAGCTCAAGAGACACCAGTTCCCACAGCTCCCCCCAAACACCCACCGGTTATGAGATGCCAGTTTTTCCCTCACCCCTGGGAGATGGTAAGACCCATGCAATATTAATCTGACAGCAAATGAACTCACTATGATTCAGTGTTTGGATACGGAGCTGGGGGTTCAAACAGGTTTGTTTCCTCCAGTAATTATGGCTGCTGTTGTGTCCATTGGAGCGTGCTGCGCCTTACCTTGGAAAATAACTATTTGCACAGATGCATCATGGGTTAATTATGCAACTCATCCAAAGTCTGCCTATCAAATAATGCATGAATAGCAAGTAATTTAAAGTTCAGATTAATCCAACCTCATTTCAATACCTGCTTCAAAGAGAGCTAGCCGCTTCAAATGCAGTGCTGTACTTCAGCTTCTAATACAAAACTGAACTAAGTGCACAAGCACTCAAATACCAAGCATCTTTGTGCTTTTGATCTCAAGTTCACTCCTGTGTATAGACCCTTGAAAAGGTTGCCCCCCGCCTCCCTCTTGCCAGTAATGGAGAAAACAGTGCTCTAAAGCAGTGGAAATAAATGTGACATTGCTAACTGGAAATGTTCTTCCAGTCTCTTCAGCTTAAAGCTTCTGCTAAATGCCAAACCTTTCAACTGTCTATAAAACCTGATAATTGGTTATACCCGCAAACCTGCTCATGACTATATTTGTAGGCTGCAGCTACTGACTTAGCTGACCTAATTTTATCTATGTTTGTTGTTTAATTTGGCTCTTTTATTAGTTTTTTCCCAAATAATCAGGTTTATAAATAAATCCATCAAAAACTCAGGTCTATAATGTAGTATTTCAATCTCATTTACATACAGCAATCCATCATCCCCAGAATTTAACTTTTCTGTCTACAGTAGTGTGCAGTGATGATTATATACTGAACAAAATGAAGATAAATCTGAAACCAAGTACTATTCAAGTTTTTATTTCATGTAATATTGGATCATATACAGTAAATGAAAACAAGTAAAGAGATAAAAATATTTATCAAAAATGAAAATAATGTATTTTTGAGAGAAATGTCAATATCTAGTGTGGCCACCCTTTGCTTTGATTACAGCATTTAATTTTTTGGGCATAGTTTTCACTTTTTTTTTTACTTCCTCGCTTGCTAAACCATTCCATATGGTTTGAAGTTCATTCCAAAAAGATTATTTAGATGTTATAATAGATTTTCTCTTGAAGTTCATTCCAAAAAGATTATTTAGATGTTATAATATATTTTCTCTCTAGGATTAAGGTCTGGATTTATGGCAGGCCAAGTCATAACTTTTATGTCACCAGATGTTTCTTTCCGACTGAGATAATTCTTGCAAAACTTAGAAGTGTGTTTAGGGTCATTATCCTGTTAAGAATAAAATCCCCGACCAATCAGTCTGTTTCCACATGGCATTTTTTGTGTCTCACGAGGATGCTGTGATACTTCTTTTGATCCATGAATCCATTGATTTTTATGAGATCACTGGCTCCTTTCAAGCAGACTGAACCCCAAACCATAATATTATCACCTCCATGTTTTACTGAAGGGGTTAAATAGTCATTTTTGAAACGTTCTCCAACTCTACGGCGCGCATAAGTTCTACATTTGAGTGAGAAAATCTTGAATTTTGATTCATCGGTCCAAAGGACTTGTTCCCCGTCCACTCATGTCTAATCCTTGAATTTCTTGGCAAACTCAAACTCTTGTTTTGATGTTGCCAACTTTTAGCGGTGACATGACCAATCAGACCATTTTCACACAGGCATCTGGAAATAGTTGATATTAGTACTTTCATTTCTTCACATGTGGCGCTATTAATATCATCACGGAGTCGTCGTGCTGTCATCTGCCAATTTTATTTATTTTTTTACCATTCATACACAGATAGCGAACATTAGAGGCACTTAAACTCTGTTTTGCACCTCTATTGCCACTAGTTTTCAGCTAGGCATTTTCTTTGAAATGCTTGATGGCGTTTCTTACAGTGACATGGCAACATTTAACGTCTTCAGCATCATATAAGGCCACAATGCGGCTACGAACAATCTCAGAGAGCGCTTTCCATCGTGCCTTCATGTTTAATGCGTTGACACTGCTCAAAATTCACGTCACCTTATATACTGGAACAACTGACCATCAGAAGTAATTTTGCCGGACAATGTTGCCTCAAATCAGTTTTAACTAAATTTTTAGCATCAATAATCATGGAATGAGCCTTCAAACATGCATTCAGGCTATGCAAGGGTCAAAAAACTAATTTCTATTAAAAAAAATGTATGTTTTCAGTGTTTTTGTTTATTACCCATATTTTGAGCTCAATATATTTGTTGGAATGATTTTTTTGTTCTCATTGCCTACAATATTACGCTTCAGTATATTTTCACCAAAAAGTGTAAAGAAGTAATATATTAGGACCCCTTTCAGATTAAAGCGGTGGTGTCTAATCATCACGGCTCACTACTGTACTACACATATTTGTGTTTTGTTTTTGTCAGCAAATCTGTATATTCCCACCATTGACAATGGCATCCAGAAAGTTACCTCTCTCTCTCGGGATCAGTACATCCCTGCCCTCACTTTCCATTCGAAGGATGGGAAACATACGGCCCTATAATTACCTCTCCTTCAGTCATTTGGAGACAGCTGCGCTGCCTGTTTGGGGGGTGGGTTTTCGGGAACTGGGATGGAGCGGGGAGCTGATTGGGATAGAAAACAAAAATATCCATCTGGAGGATGTATGGGCTTTGGTTGGGGTGAGTATGGGCCAAAACTACCACCAGCCACCAGCCAAATGCTGGTAATATATGCGAGTGGCTGGTAGATTTGCTTCAATCACCAGCCAAAAAACAATGGTGATCTATTGAGGGGCAGGTAGAATTGAAATATTCACCAGCCTTTGGGCCATTGGACAAAAAGGTTAATTTTGCAGCCTGCGCGTGGTTATGTGCTGATACTACAGTAGGAAGTACAGAGCAATGCATTTACACCAGAGAAAAAGACTGCACTGTAACTGCCAAGGCAAATCAATGGTTATCAAGCTTTCCCCCTGTTTAAAAAAAGTTATGTTCGTTATTCAGCTTATGCTTTGATCCAAAGCAACTTAAACTTGATCACACCTGGCATTCCTCCCCAGGGTGAAGGGCTTTGCTCAGATTCTATTGTGGCTGCATTGCAGCTTGAGCCAGTTTCCAGCCAACTTAGCTGCTAAGCTCCAAGACAGGCAAGTCAAGTCTTGGAGAGGGACTTCTGTAAGTCACTCTGGATAAAACCATCTGCTAAGTGACAGTAATGTAGTGAGATATTTCTGCAGCAAGATGGAAATGATGTTCCTCAATTTCCTTGAATGCATCACTTGACATACAGGATCTACTGTACGTAAAGGAATTCTTGTCAGACCTAATATTTGTCACAGACTGCAAAACAGGCTGGAGAACCTACCATTGCAGATATTTACTGTATATGGACATGAGTGATTCTGTTGCCTTAAATATTTAATACATTTGTTGGTACAGGAAAGCATTTATGTTTGTTTCTGGATTACCACAACTTGAAACTAAATGAAACATTTACCCCTGGCTGCCGGGTTAGATTAATCGGTAAAGGCACCACATTGTGGTGCAATAGTAACCACCATAGCCCAGGTTTGAATCCAAGCCATGACAGTGCCGTCTCTGGGTGGCCGCCCTTTGAAAGCAGTGCATAATTAGCTTTGCCCTGCGAGAGATATGGGAGGGATACAGTCAGTTTGGGTTTGTATCGTTCATTGCTCACGCGCCTCCTGCTAGCCAGCCTGGCGCTCATCAGTAAAATTCTGAACTAGCTCAATTTTGGGTTTCCTCTGCCCTCACTCAGAACTTACGAGGTTTCAAGATACGAGCGTAAATTAAGTGGCAGTTGACAAGTGTGTATTTCGGAGGAGAGATGCGAACTGTCTGCGCTCTCTCCAGATGGCAGCATAAGTCGCATATCAGCAAGCTTGTAATAGTTTGCCAGTTGGATATTCCAGATTCAATGCCAAATAAAAAAGTAGTTCGCCTCTTTCAGAGAACAACTCGTCTTAATTTTCATTGACCAGACGTAGCGTTGAGTCAGTGAAAGGCAGTGTTTCCAACCGACTGATAGTGACAAACTGGACATTACATCATAAATCTGGCTAGACCTCTCACAGCTTAATTGATTATGTCTAAAACAAATTTATAATAAAATTAGTAGAAATTGTCTTTGGTCATCAGTGTTATCAGCTCTGTTGTTGTGAACAAATCTGATAGCAATGTACCATACACATTCAGAATAGGCTTGCTGTCTCTCTCCAGAGTCTCATGGATACCTTCCTGTGCCCCCACCACACATCACCATCCCTGTAACCCTTTTCGATCAGTCAACTAGGTGATTTACCATATAGGGACTCTACCTCAAGTTGAGCCTGGAGTAAAGATTGCCCCTGCAACATTAGCCACTTACAGTATGACCCAAATTAATGGCGTTTTAGCACTGGCATTTGCTGTTTTTTAAATGTCAAGTTGCTGATCCTAATCGGTGAATAAAAGTTTTAGAAAGTTCCTTATCAGGATATACATAGCAAAATATGTGTCCTTTCAAGGTGAAATCATTCCATAGTTGTTTTGTAATCTAAGCTAATGGTATTAAAATCTACAAGAATTTTGCACCAAATTCTTTAGAAAGCACATTCCGCATTTGGCATGTAACTGATATTATGCAGTTCCGTGGGGTTACTTTGCCATGTCTGGCTGTTAATGCATTCAGTGTTTGTACTGCATACACCTGGGCCAATGTTTAAAATATTGAGAAATTTTAAATAGTACACTTTACTCAATGTTTTATGATAGTTTTGACTATTGATGCTTAGTTTCATACTCACATGAAGAGCAAAGTGAAAATTCTGCCGCAGGGTGCGGTGGTTAGATCAAGTATTTATGACTAAAAGATTGTTGATTTGAAACCTATATGACACATGTTAATGTACAACCCAGTTTCCAAAAAAGATGGGAGGGTGTGGAATATGCAAGCAAAAAACAGAAAGCTGCTATTTGTAAATCATCTTTGACCTGTATTAAATTGAAAACAGCACACGACAAACAAGACAAAGTATTTCACGTTTTACCTGATCAGCGGTTTTTGTTTTTTTTTTTTGGGGAGGGGGCCGGGGGGGATTTAAGCTTATCCAGAAAGAGGCACCTGCAGCACATTTCAGAAACATTAGGACGAGGGAAATTTAAGACTCGGAAAGCCCTGGAATGCTGAAACGTGGGAATACAGATGTTGTTCAGGTCACAAAATCAAGTGTGGACTTAAATATTCGATCACTCTGGAAAATCCCAGTTGCTCTCAAAAGCTGTGGAATGCGTAGGAAGCACATGGGAAAGTCAGTATGGACAGGGCTGTCCACTGTGGTAGTAAATGGCACTATGGAAAGATCCTCAGTGATGAAGTGCATGTGATAGAATGTGCTGTTTGCCACACTGTTTTCTGTTTATTAAACGTCCTATTTGTTTCTGTTGTGTTTTCTTTTAAATATCAGATTCTATTAGGATCCCCTATGGAACCAAGCTTTCCCTGTACATGTCAAAAGAAGCTGAAGGTATTTAAGGAGCCTACCCTCTAACTCGTGTGTTCCTCAGCTGAGTCACGCTCTTGCACGCTACTAGGGAGAGTTATCCTGTCCATTAGAAAAGCAGCATGTTAAATGAACACCCACCCTCCTGCCATTCTGCGGTTTGCGATGCATGACAGAAGCTGTCAGATGAGTGTTCAGCAAAGATATGTCAGGGGTGGGGAAAACGTGGCACAGCATGAGTTAAAAACTGTACCGTTACCATGGATACTTTTGTCACAGCCCCCTTCCACCAGTCCAAACCAGTGGTCAAAATTTAGGTAGCCCAGGCTCACTGGTGGGGCGCTGACAAAATGGAATCCTCTCTAACTGCCTGTTACTGTCATTTGTGCGCCAGGGACTCTTTTCCATTCACCTTTAAAGTTTTATTTGTATTGTGAAAATGAGAATATCATACTGGCTGCAAAATTAAAGAAAAATATTTGCATACTGTGCTTCAGTATTTGTTCCTCTAAAACTGAAAGCATTACATCTGACTTGATATCAAGACCAAGCAGAAAAATGTTATTCAATTTGGATGCCATATGCAATAAAAGTAAATGCATCCAGCATATATTCTCAAAATCATATATACATAATGAGATTATAAATGTATAGTTTAGATTTTTTAATATCCCTCACTGCAGAAATAATTTTGGAATATATGCATTTATATTCCACATAACTGCATGCGTGTTCATTTTGTCTGGCTTATTAACATTCTATTTGTCTGATTTTGTTGGGGATGGGGGGGGGGGGTATTGTTCTCAGTGTAATATTGCAGATATGTCAAAGCAGTACAAATGTGGTTGGGTTGTCTCTTCTTTTTTGCTCACCTTTTCGACATTTGGGATGGAGGTTAGCGCACTGCAGACATGGACTGATTTATTCACATTTATATTCGTATTCCTCTTACCTCGGCAAGAAGAGTGGCAGGAAGTATATGCAGTGCACCCTGGTGGCTACATTTGGCTACACTCTTCAGCAAAGCTATTGAAAATGATTTGACAGGAGAGCTTCATCCTCGCCCTGGAGGGATGTTTTCTGACTCTGGACTGAAGGTCTATGGACTGTAATGATCACTGAAATAATCCATACTAAATATGTATGATATATATTAATTACACAGGGGAGAATTAAGGTGATTAGTGAATAAATTAGTAAAAACAAAACCACCCTTTGAACCTTGTTGTTTATATACTGAGCCAGTGAAATGTTTCAGTACACTCAAAATTAATGAATGATCAAAAATAATTTAAAAAAAAATACTCACTAATTTTAGAAATTTCTTCAAAATTATCAGTCTTAAATTCATCAACACAGCCAGTATTTGAAATGTCTGCTGAGCATATTCATTATGTTTCGATGTGGGCAGGTATGTGGTTCATTAAGCTCAGTCAAACATGGCTGAATTACTTCTCTTTCCTATTCGGTATAGTCCCAATTAGCTTGATTTTATTCATTTACAGGAAAAATGGAAAAGTATCACCTATTTATTTTGTCTAATGTTATTTAAACTTATTTTTTTGGGGGGGATTTTTCCCTTTATTTGACAGTTATATAGTGGAGATAGACAGGAAAGTTGGGGAGAAGAATGGGGAAGACATGCGGCAAATGACCCAGGCTGGAATCGAACCCGGGTCGCTGCGAGAAGGACACAGCCTTTATGGTGCGCGCACTTAGACCAATGAGCCACCGGGGCGCCCCAATTTTGTCTAATGTTATTTAACGAACTCTAAATTTTATATTATTCTTCAGGTCTGACTATAGACGTTTTTGTTTTTTGGCTTTTATCTCCTTAAATGTAACTATTTGAAGTTATCTAAATGAAATTACAGTACATTGCTTAGATTTAACTAAAAATGAAGTTTGGAGAGTGTCTAACCTGTTATTTCAGTTGCTCTGCCTTCTCTTTTTGCGAATAGTCTATGAAGACTGCCTTCCAAATAGACATGAACAAGTGAACACAAAAACCAAACAAATGTTCTGAAAAGTATTCTCCAAATTTAACATTTTTGTAATAGCCAGTCCCATGCAAGTGTCAAAGACAAAATACAACTCTATTGTTTATTTGAATGTAAGGAGGATGAGACAGTGTGAGGTGGATGTCAAATTGTCACCAAATTGTGAAAAGGGATGTTTTTCTTTTTTTCCCCCCATTCAAATTTCCGATGAAACAAGTCACTGTTCACCAGTGCTTTACAACTTGAAAGCAATGCTTTACCTGAAAACAGCAGAATTGCATTGTTGGAGAACATGCCTAGGAACTGTCATAGGACAAGTGGTGCAAGTTAAGCTGGAAAGGCAGAATTAGCTGCTCATATGCAGACAACTGTTGCTGTCTCAGTCTCTTTCCATTTATGCTACAAGTGCCTCACTCCCAAACTGTCTCCAGCTATCAGGCACATTCATTTAATCATGGCTTTAAATGTCATAATGTACACATAAGATACAAACCAAAGTTCTTCATCGCATCCAACCAACATTTTGCCATATTTTCTTTCTGAGTGTGTCTTATAGTTATCAATTTAATAATTAGTCAACTATGGACATGTCAGTCTTTCATGGTGTCCAGAGGCAATGCTAGTGAAGGTGTTCATAGGCAAGGCTTGTCAAAATGAGACAGGAGCCAAGTCTTACTGCAAATATTCAATATTAAAATGTTGAAAAATAAATGGGTTTGTTTGATATGAAGATGGGTTTGAAGAAAATTAGTAAGCAAGAGAGGCCACCAGGAGAAAGCACTTTAAAAGATTAAGGCAATTATACAGAGAGGTTCAAATGAAGTCCAGTGCACAACTTTACTGATTTTACAAATTATGGAATGTCGTTAGAATTTACAGCTAAAATGTTAGTAAATTTCCATAAAATCTGATAAATATACTATTTGAAAGCTACCCCTGTGAATTATGAGGAGTAAGAGTTACACTTTCAGAAGACTAAGGAACTCAACACAAGTACGCATGAGTTCTCATTTTAAACAGTGGTGGTATAAATCTAAGGAAGCTGTAATATCATTCATCAAAGCTTCAAACCTTTCAAAAGTGTTTAACTGTTTGAATGACCTCACTGTTCATTTACAGAACTTAATTATCAGACTTGACACTTCAGCGTCACACATTCTCGGAGGTAGTACATTTATTTAAATCCTTGTTTCCTGATTTCTCCACTGCCAGGGCCTCGAGCCACAAATTGTCACTCCTAGCACGGAATGAAATGGGAGTGCTTACCCTCTCAACACATTTTAGAACAAATTAAAATATAGTAACCTTAACCCCCTTCATTCCAGAAGTCCAGCCCCTCTTCGCACACTCCCATCTGCACCCGTGCCTGTCTCAGTCCTGTTTCCCACTTAATTTCTCCTTTGCCCCTCGTCCTTTGAAGGTGAAGCGCAGGCAAAGAATATATACAAGATCCCGCTCAGCAGCCTGGTCGGAAGGAGCGTCGAGAGGCCCTTAAAATCACCACTCGTCAACAAGGTGGCGACCACGCCAACCCCCGCTGTGGTGGCTCCATCTACCATCAACCCCGTCACACACTCCCTCTCGCTCTCCCGTATGGAAATCAAGGAGATCGCCAGCCGAACACGCAAGGAGTTACTGGGTAAATAAACGGAGGCGCATCATATGACCCTTCTGCTGCCAGCTCTGACTGTACCTGAGCTCTGCTGCTAGTCCGCTGTCTGATTTATGAGAAAGATTATACTAACCCAGAAGTAAATCACCAATAGAATGCGCAGTAAAGACAGCCTTGTTTTGCTACAATTGCATGATGAACCAAAACATGTTAAGCATCAGTGTGATGTGCGGAAATGTGTGGTCATATTGGAAATGCTTGGTTTACATGAGGGTCTACTTTTTTTGTGTGTCCAGGCCTTACAGAGGAACCCAGCAGTAAATCGGACAGCACGCAGAAACACAGGAAGGTATGCAAGAAGGCGGTGGAGGAGGGGCCAAAGCGGAGGGCACAGAGGTCAACCAGTGGTGACAGGTGAGCAGAATGGCGAGGAGCACAGTGCTACCTGCAGGAAAGGGCGGTCGCTATACCACAGTCACACTGAGAACAGATGCCTCAAGCAAGCTGTCGACACAACACTGGAATTCAGAGCGTGCATCCTTCTGGCCTGGTTTTAAATGTAAGCTGTGACATTTTGGCAAAAATGCTCACAAAATGAATAGAGATACTGTATTAGTAAATTGACTAGCCCATGTGGCATGAATTTATAAAAGCAACTAACAAGGTATGTCACCATATACTTTTAAGAGTTCCTTTAAATGTGTTTATCATATTACTAATTATGGGTCCAGCTCTCCCAAGACAATGGTAATAAGAGAAGGTAGAGACAGTGTAGTTGAGGTCATCTGATAATGTGCTGCAGCTGATTGTCGGGCAAAGCCTTTGAAACGTTATTCGACTCTGAAAACTGAGAACAACAAAGTGACGCCACACATCACAGCAAAAGGTTCCAGACACCACCCACTGGCTTCCTGACTTACTACAGACAACATCTCCTTCCTTCACCAATTCATAGTGGAATTGGCAATTTACTGCGCACCAGGGTTGCCCAGTCCTGTTCCTGGATATCTACCAGCCTATTGGTTATCATTTTTGCTGTAATTTTACATACCCAATGCTACTAATTAGCAGTTCAACAATACCTCCACCTGTTGAATGAGGTGTGTCTAGCTAGTTTTAGAGTGAAAATCTGCCAGATGGTTGGTCTTCAGGAACAGGATTGAGTAGACCTGCTATACAATCTAGGATACAATCTGGGCGATAGAATAACTTTTTGTTTTGGGTTGTACATCTTGGTAGGATGGGTTCCGAATCCATTGATACAGATTCAGATGCCCACCGACACTGTTCGTCCAGCTCGGAGGCGGAGCCTGCAGGCCAGCAGGAGGAGAGCCCGCCCCTCACTGCATCTTTTGACGAGGATATCCTAGACTTGAAGTGAGGACAATCCTGAAAGTGCTTCTATACACATCCTTTTACACTTTCTGCCTCCTCGGCACTCCTCTGCCACCACTGTAGGTATGAATGTTTTGTCACATTTTTCTGCCCAAGACGCTAAGCATTCAGCCATGGCTTTCTTTCAAATGAGGGAATGGTAGTGGAAAGTTTTTCCTCGCCTACAAATATCTGTTGACTTCAAAGTGAAATTAAGGGAAAACAATTTGTTGATTACAGCAAAACAAAATACTATTTGTTATTCAGGTCATCATGGCTTCATTCTGAAAACCAGTAAATGTGTATACAGTATTTCAGTTGTATATATAGTATGAGGAATATGTTATACAATAAATGTTTGTATATGAATACAAACATATACTCACTTATACATGTATATACAAACTATGTTTTTGTTTTGACTTCCATATTTGTGTATTCCAAATCTGTCAGTCTTGGTTTTCCATCCAAATTACTGTATACATTTAGGAGTTCCTCAAGTGCCATTTCTTCCTCCGCCTTTATTTTAAACCATTACACACTTACATTTATGGCACCTCTGTTGGCCGTAATTTGATTTCCCATGTATAACTTCGACATATTTTCACAGTTTGTTAATAACTTCTTTTTTTTGGGAATGCACCACTGCGACACTGACCTCCTGGCCTGCTTTGAGACCAATGAGAGAAATAAACAGTGTTTGCTTATGGAACAGTGATTTGTGTAGACACACCCGTGACATCAATCCTCATAAAAACTGCCCTACAGAAACGAGTGTCTTAAATTCTGCATGTGAAATTGTAGCTGCACTGGTATTATGTTCCTTCAGCTCGAAACCCTCAGAACCAAAAGATCTCAATCTACCGTCCAGTTTTATAGCTTTTTCTCATACACTGATCACAGATTGAACTACGCAGAGATTTTTGACTGGGGAGCTCAAGAGAGTTTTGTGAAGCTGTTCGATGAGATTGCGTAGTCTGCTGAAAGGTCTTCTATCCTATGTGTGAATCAGCCCATATGCAACATGCAGCTTCCCAAACACTATTCAAAGCCAGGCTCAGATTTCCTCTCTACTGTGTTTTCGTCAAATCAACGTGACAACATTGCAAAATGGGTGTTGAATAATCAAATTTAAACATGAATAACCTGGCCGTGGAATAATCATTTGTGCACTGCCCTTTTGGTACTGAAACAGCCATAGTTCTCTGGAAACAGAAATAAAACATTTCGCTCACAAGATTGTGTGAACAACTTTGAGACTGGCATTTACTTAAATACAAGGGAAAGGGGGTTCATTTCTGAGCAGGACGGTACAGCAACAAAGATAAATTATCTGCCTTGAAGGAGGACAGGAGATGGCGGTCTTGATGCAATCTTGGACCTGTGACAGCATGTGACCTCTTGTGGCTTTCATGCAGCATCGTTCTCCCTTGTGTGTAATGCATGAACAACCCCTTCCCATTCCTTCTTGCCTTCTCTCTGTTTACCTGTTTCAATGTGAACTCTTTAACACTAGTGTGAGCCTTGAGAAAAAAAGGGGGAAAACTAAGGGAATATTTTTGCAAATGTCTTTACCTGTTATTTATTATTACTATTATTATTGAGTATTGGTGAGTGGGAGACATTTGATGGTTGAAGTTTGTAATACCGGTATATTGGTTTGAATGTTTTCTTTTCATTTAGTCAGTCACTCTTGTTTTCGTTTTCTTGGCCCCTAGACGTTTAGCAGTGGTTTTGTATTTAAATTAATATTTACTGTTTAGACTGTTGCTGAACCTCTGTGATATGAAAATGAAACAAAAATAATTAAAAAAAAAAAAACACCGAGTGTCTTAAAATATATTGTATTGCCATCGTTTTTAATGCCAAGTACTACTTGTAAATGTTTGTGTTTCAAATGTGGCCTAAAATGAAACTGAACTTATTATTATTCCTCTTATTATTGTTTTATTATTTTAATAATTTTAAGTGCTGTAGACCACTGCTGTGAAAGTAGCAAATTTTGTTCATTGATATGAAATAAATATTTATGAAATTTGATTTGACGTTTCTCCTTTTTGTTTGATGTTCACCACTCACACCAGACACAGTGTTTTGTTGGCAAAACCTCCGATGGTCAATCTTGTCCCAAACTTGTTAGCAGAGTTAAGACTAAAATGTATTGGCCAATATTCTGTGATCCAATTTGTGCATCTCCTCCCCGCAGGAGGCCAAATGCACAGCCAGGTTTTCAAAGCCATTTCACCAATTTTTGCAATGGAAAAAGCAATTATAGAAAGACTTTGATGCATGTCAAAGTCTGCAAAAATATTTTCTCGAGCAAAGTTTTATGATTTCACTGCTGACATCGTGACAAGAGCTAATACTGAAGAGCTGGGTGTGAAAGGCTTCTGTTCTTTCCTTCTCATAACTGTAATTATGGCTGACATTGTGCCCCAGATTCATGCCACTGCCTTAGCTGAACTGAATGACATTTAAACAGCATATTTATTCCATCAGCTACTCCGTCTTAGCATCCATGTCATCCTTTCACACCATGTATGGAAAGTACCTTTTACACGGGGGGTGTCCAGGCCTTCACCAGAAGGCTGCCTTGTCTAATCCCAGATTCTGACCTCAGTAAAATGGCAAAAAATGTACAGTACTGATCATCACAACAAATTTCAAGATATTGGTTGGTCTACTGTACATGACTGAACAGTGATGTAAATTTTTTTTTTTTCCTGGATTTACAGTAAAACAGTTATTTTGTCCAACAAGCAGTGCAGGATTGTTTCAAGTCCAATCCGTGCCTTATTATGTATATGTTACACTCTAAAAATGAGAACGTTTTCTCCATTGTGCTGAAGAACCTCGGTTCTGCCACAGTAACTGCCTTGTGTGTCTGGTCTGGGAATCTGAACTGGTCTGGGAATCTGAACACCATTTAAAACACCAGACCAGATGACCCAGAATAACACAGAATATTATGACAAAGTACCTCCATGGAATAGATTCAAAAGTGGACAATCCTAATATGTAAGTGGATTATTCTACATACGTTTGTAGATTAAACCTCTGCGCCCCAAATGTTTTCATTACAGGGGACTGATAAGCTAATAAGCACCACACGACAAAAGTTGAGACTTGACGGTGAGTAGCTCCCTGGGGCTCCCAGCACTGATGGTGGAGCAGCTGTCGGGACTCACATCAAGGGCAGCAGTTACAGACTGCTGACATCCGTCACCAGCCTCTTTTCTGCCCCAGGGGCCAAGTCAACTCAAATTGGGCCTCTGGAACAGCCATTTACGGCACAGAGCCAAGCTGGTCCACACAACCCTGGGGCAGCCACAGAGGATTGTTGGTCAGGTGCTGATAACAGACAAGCCAGGGCCCAGTCCCTTGAAGCAGGGTACTGAATAAGGTGGAGAAGTGCACCGTTTACAACCTGGAGCACTCACCAATGTGCAACATGGACTGATCTAAAAAGTGCTCTTCCAGGATTTAACTTACCACAGTTGCTTACTCAGTAATCCTGCCTTGTGAATCACTGACCAAGTCATATAGCAGATAATCAACTGAGGCAGCCCAGCAAATTGGTCCCTGTTACCTCTGACAAGCCCAGTTCAAAATAATCCATGTTTGTATAGCATGAACAAAAGGATTTGAGCATGTGAGTGGAGAAATTTACCAGCTTCTGGACCAAAGGGCAGAGGAACACATCTCTAGTACTACCTGATTGGCATACCTCTGTTGCAAAAAAAAAAAAAAAGCTCAACATCTGTTGGATGACAGTGAAAAAGGTTAATTCACTTCTACATGTCTCCAATGAATGAAGCTCAGAGTCACTTTCATTTGTTATTCATTCTTTGACACCATTAAACATGTAAACAACTGATAAGAAATATTGTCCGCACATGAATAAATGAATGTAATGTCATGAAGTCAAGCATGTCACATTGAGCCAAAAGTAGATTATGTAAGAGGCATGTGAGCAAGACAAAGGCTACATATACTGGACAAAGAAAATTAGGGATCACCCCAATTTTCGAATTTGAAATATTTGATAGTTCAAATTATGTTCCATATCATATTTCAATATTAAAAATCAGAGTGATCCCTAACTTTCTTTGTCCAGTATAGAAAGCATCCTTAGAAATCTTTAAGAGTCAGCTCAGCAAAGAATAAATTAATTTTTTGAACAGTACATAATTTGAATTACATGCATGACTATGGCATATTCTTGCAGCATCTGTTACTTTACCAAAATCTACTCTTACTGACAAAATAAGCAGACCTGTTTTTCTGAATTAGTTTTTTTGGATCTGGTTGCAATGCACCTTTCCGACTTGCTCCGACCAGCTCCGCCCTCCTCAGTTACTGTTGCTATCGGGCCCATGCAATGCAGCTAAGTTCCGCATTGAGAACATCACGGCAGAAGTTTGAGCATCACTTGCTCGCTCATATTCTGAAAATATTGCAGTTTGTATAATGGCGAATGCGTCCAACTTGTCCAGCAAAGTTGTCCAGAGAGTCCTGAACTATTTTGCTCAAGGATATATTCATGAAATAAATTTTTTAATAGAACGGGTAGAGATATAAGAGTCACAGCGAAGTGCTGGCAATTGATGCTGAAAAGCCCATAAATGGCGTATCGAGATCAAACCGGACAAAATAGTGGAATTGTACTGCGCGTGTAAAGCAGGGTAATTACTTTTCATACGTTTGTTGCCATCACTGAGCTAAAAATATCACTGGATGCAGTATGTTGTCTAACGTCAGTTGGCCAAGAGTCAGACAGTACGATAGCTAGAATTTGTAATAAATCATTTGCAATGCAGCAAACCCTTAAACTAGCTACATTAGACATAATCGAGTTACTAATCTAATGTTTGTTATATCGGCGTTTTCCTCCAAGCCAATTTCGATGACAAGCTAACTTTGCTCATTTTGGCTAAGGGACTGACATTCTGTATCCGATTGTAGCTAGTTTGCTGCCTAGCTACCTAGCCAGCTTTTCTCCCATTAAAGTTTCTAAGCAGATTACATCATGCCATTACAAAATCCTTCACCATCTGGCGAAATGTTTTATACATTGTATTATTTAGTGTTGCGAATGCCTGTGCTGAGTGGCATGAAGGAATCATGTTTTCAGCAGAATAGCCACTGGTTTGTAGCTATATCTGGCATTGCGTTGCAGAAGTCCACTGCGGAAAAACATTCCTATGTTAACGTATGCTTCAATGATGCTGTTGGTGTAATTGTGTCTTCTAAGTAAAACATATGCATAGATTGTTGGTAGCTAGCTGGGCAAAATGGCAAAAAATTTTATTTACTTACCTTTGAGCCAGCACACCTTAATCCATGATAAACACTTTTCCAACTGCTTTTTTGGCTTTGGAAAAAGGAGAGGAGCTCCCTGTTGCTAGGCAGGGTGTCTTTCGTCTGTATTTCACATTCCCCAAGGGCATCCAAGAACCATTTTCGGAAAAGTCAAACACCTCTCCTACTAAACACAGCTCATGACTGCATTGAATGTGGGACAATATGGCAGTACTGTCGGGGTAGGCAGGACCTTAGTAAGATAAGCAATCTGATGTCTGTTTGTGTATGTCTGCATGCATGGGTGCGCATGTCTGCGTGTATGTGTATGAGTTTGTGTCCAAGCGTGCATGTCTGCATGTCTGTGTGTTTATGTATGGGTCTGTGCATACATGTGACTGCGTGTTAGTGTGTTCAATGCAGGCATGTGCGTGCATGTGTGTGTGTCCATCTTTGGAAAACATGAGAGCTAATATCAGATAACCCCTCTGAAGTGTCACACCTTGTGGAGGGGCAATACACAACCTCGTCTGCCCTCTAAACTTGTTGGATACACTTCATTGATCATTTCCCTTATGTGACATCCGCTACACCCCACAGCCCACACCCCAATCTCCCTAAACTGTTTTTGTCTCTCCCCCCCCCCCATTTGATCCTTTTGCATCCTATGAACTGCAAGTTAAAAATGTTCCCATTTTCCCTCAGTTGTTGGTTTTTGTTAATCTGTACTTGGGGAACAAACCCACTAGTTCCTTTACTATGTTAAACTACCCACTTTGCAACTACGATGTGCCTGCATTTATTTTTTTTTTTACTTGCAAAATTACTGAGGAATACAGTAAACTCTTAAAAATAGGACCAAGGGTCCTGTAGCTTACCGGCAAGCAGTCTTACAGCGATGATACAATTTCATGTGAAGTTTGACATTTGAATCAACGAAAATCAATGTCAAGGTCACTAAATAAAAGTTCATACATTTATAAGACCTTCTGTAATACAATCCTAAGCTCTGAAGCAGTTTTGGTGATAGAAGTCATTAAAATATGTTAATATGTATTCAATATGTCAATTGTAATCTTTAAAGGTCACAGAATGTCAAGTTGTGGTCAGCAAACGCACTTCATATATGACTTTCTAAATGTCTCTATACAAACCTTGGCTCAATCTGTGACCATTCTCGTGATACAAGTCATTGTAATTTCATGTGGAGTTTGACCCTCAAAGGTCACTGACAGTCAAGTTGAATGTCGCCAAATGAAAGTTCATATGTGACTTTCTAGATGTCAGTAACACAAACCTAGACTCCGTCTGTGACCGTTTTGGAAAGACAAGTCATTGTAATTGTATTATGTCAAGTTTGACCTTCAAATGTCATCAACAGTCAAGCTGAATGTCACCAAATGAAAGTACATATGTGACTTCCTCTGTCAGTAACACAAACCTAGGCTCCATCTGTGACCTTTTCAGCGATAGAAGTCATTGAAGTTTCTCTAGGTCAAGTTAGACCTTCGAAGGTCAATATGAAGGTCACCAAATGAAAGTTCACACATGACTTCCTATACTTCTCCGATACAAACCTACACTCAATCTGTAACAATTTTGCTGATATAAGTCATTGAAATTTCACTGTATAGTTTGGCCTTTCAAGGTCACTGAAGGTCAAGTTCAAGGTCACTCAATGAAACTTCACACATGATTTCCTATATGGCCACAATACAAACCTAAGCTTTATCCGTAATAGTTTTGGTGATAGAAGTCATTGAAATTTCAATATGTGAAGTTTGACCCACGAAAGCCGCCGAAGGTCAAGTTCTAGGCCACCAAATGAAAGTTCATACATGATTTCCTGTAAGTGTTCAGTGCATATATGTTCCCAATCTTCAATATTTTCAAGCCTAGAAACCTTTGAAAATTGTAACATTTTGCTGGACCTTAAGTTTGACCTTTCACGGTCATCTGAGGTCAACTTTAACACCGCCAAAATATAGGTCATATATTACTTCCTATATGTCAGTAATACAAACTTCATCTCTATCTGCAACCATTTAGCTTCCATAGGCGATTTGGCCCATTCTCCATAACACAGTTTTATGTTAAAGTAAAGTTTGACCTTTCAAAGTCATCCAATAGACCCACTTATAGGTCATAAAATTCAATCAAAACACAAACTTAATCTCTATTGTAAACTGTACATTGTGTATCAAGGTGAGTTGATTGCCAGATTTAGAAAAAAAGTTATCCGACAGTTTTTGAGAAATAATTTTTTAAAATTTCTCAGTCCTATCTTTAACATTGGAACCAAAATTTCAAGGGCCCATAAAACGGACAAAAATAATTAAATAAAAAATCAGAGAAAAACGTCTGGAGATATGGTCTAGTAGTATGTTATTGGGCGATTCCATGAGGTGTCGTACGGGACATTCGTAGTGCTTTTTGTCTTATTTAGCCAAGATTCTTTAAGAACATTGGGACCGAATATTTTATAGAGATGTGGTAAGAGGCGAGTTATACAGGAACACCAACTCCTGGAATGTTCACCCTTTTACAGATTAGTAATTCAAAAAAATGTGTGATGTCGTACGGGACACCAAAGTGGACACCACATTTGACACCACACTACTCATCTTGAAAAGTCTGTGAATTGGCAATATTAACCGACTTCAAGTGAACCTTAAAATATCAGCTAGTAGTTCCTCCAGCTAACTGTCAGTCACTTTTCCTTTTCTCTCTTAAAGTAGTTGAACCAGGCCCAAAAATGTGTGGTGTTGTACGGGACAAGTAAAAAGGTGTCGTACGGGATACATTTGTCCATACCCCTAAATCAGCAAATCCTGCTTCCCAGCAGTACAACAGATGAAGTGTATGGGTACAGGTGAATAAAATTTTTATTGAGAACTTGAAACAGCAGCAAAATTTTTCTCAATTGCATGTACATGTAACAAGTTGACAGCAACAAACATTTAACAATGAATACCAGAACAGTATGAAGAGCATATGTTTTTCTCCCAAGATTTTCATCCTCAGTCACTAAACGGAAACAGTGTGTTTCTCTGCCCATAGTAGAATAGAATAATCAAGAAATGTAGAATGGCAAAATAGTAACATTCATAACATGGCTATCTGAAGTCCTCTATTACACGAAGCCCCCGGTTTTATCACTTTCCACAGTAACCACAGTAACCGAAAGACATTGATTGGACAATAAAAATAGTATACAAACCTGTGTGTAAAAATAAGGCCGGTTGTACTCTCCTTATGTTGGGCATGGTTGCGCAGCTGAAAATGACACGATTTCAAAGAAAAAAAGACATCCAACCGGCCTGAAGTGTTCAGATAAATTTACGGGATTTAAATGAGGTACGGACATGGTCAATGGGAATTATTCCGAATGAAACAGGACTGCAGGGTTCCTTCTACTTGATGCATCTGTCTCTGGAGGAGGGATTCAATTAAAAAGGTTAACCTTCTACTCTGTTTGCATTTTGCTCAATATGGCTTTTTGCTTTAGAATTTATACTGTGTTCAACGAAATCGAATGCAGAGGTTTTCGTTTCTTAAAAATGCAAGCAGCTCACGCACTTCGGTAGACCCCTGGTATGTTCATTGCACCATTCTGTTCAATTTGGGTAGAAAATAGCCTGATTATTCCTAATAATGGAATGTCTATTGTTAAAATAAGGTATATTTCAGATATTACTGAGTTAGTGAGTTATACTTGTTCCTTATAAGGTGTGGTAAGTGTTTATATAAGGTCGCGAGCTTGGAAGTGGGAACTGCTAGCTTTTCACTGTATGAAAAATGTGAATGTTCTTACCGTTAAATAAGCAGTTCATTTAAAGGAGGACTATACTGACCAACACGTTTGGACTTAATGTTATAGTAATTAACTCCAACATAATATCCACGGTCGATTTTTTGTACATACATACCCCCTGTTCTTTTAAATTACCATTAATTAGCCAGAATTGCTGTTTCCATTAATTCCACAAGTGGCATGAGAAGTTGCGAGATCATAACGTCACTGTGGCTGCCACATGCATTCGTGCATGATGCATGCGATGTCAAAACGTCTGAATACATGGATATCTAAATAAATTAGACTACCAACCAATTTAAAATTGTTCATTGAGCGAATCAACTGTTTGATTGCAAATTGAGCCAAGTAAATGGGAAGGGGGTGAAAGCAAATGTCGCGTAGAGGAGGATGATTTTGAAGACCTTAACTTTGCTTAGTTCAGCTTTGCCTGAATATGTTTGCTTGATTATTACATTTGGCCTTTGTTTGCGAATCTTGTTCAATTATGAAATAAAAAATGTTTAAAATTTGCGGCACAGATTTGCCTGCACATGCTTGCCCAGTCTTGGGTGCATTTGTCCATTGCTTGCAATGCGAAAATAATTTCCCTCTCACATTCACGTGATGCGCTTCACACAATGTTTTCTACTTCGCGTATATTTTTAGACGCTTAAAAACCAGGGCCATCTTAACATGATTTTATTTTTGAGAAATCTTTTAATAATACGTGAAAGTTTTCCGACGAGAGGTGGAATTCAGAGGTCTGCTATTTATTCAGATTACTGACATTATTTCAATCTAGCACGGTAGCCTGGTTCGGTTTGTCTGCTCCTCATTATCTCTTCTAAATCATTATTGGCTTGATTTTGGTTTTGATTGGTCAGTTGGCTGAATAAATGGCTTGATTACAAGTTAGGCAAAGTACACGGGAATTGATTTAAGGTGAGCTAATTATGCCAAGGTGACGGCAGCTGTCCAGCCTCGCTGGTAATTAGCAGACTTCAAATCGCACTTTTCTTTCCGGAAGCATTCCAAATGGCCTCTGATGTTAGTTCACCTCTAAATTAAAGTTGTGTCGGAAAGAAAAAGGTAATAATCAAGCTCGTCTGTTTGCCCCATAGAGGAAGCGGGAATATCTTGGTCATTCAACAATCTCAATGCAGGACCGCAGGACAATGGAAATTCATGGCGCTGACAGCCGCACTGACGTTACGAGTAGGGGCGCCCCAAGCGGATCGAGGGTGAATTTTTGTCTGCTGTGGCGAAAATGGCGCGGTCCACTAGTTCGCTCATAAAAATTAAAGAAATCGCAAAATAAAGAAAACAAAGTCGTTGGAGCTTTTTTCATGATATATTGAAATAATAACACCCAACTTTCCCAGCCATGATAGTTCTCCTTTAATGAGTATGTGTGCTGGCTAGTGGGACTCTGAAGAAAAATTGACAAATTCTCAGCTTCATCAAGCAGAAAAGGCATGTTTTGTGTTTGGAGAGGTCACTGGTGACCATTGATTTCCAACTGCACCTATATTGATAAACTCATGCTAAATTCAATGAGAAAATCATTACTTCATATTGAATTTCATGCGTCAAAAGTTGATTTGTGTTAAATATATGATTATTTTATGATTTGACAGTGCGCCATTTTGAGGGATCTTTGACTTTGGGGAGCCACCTGGATAGTTGTCTTATATGGGTTCTAGAGAGTAGGTAATTTACAATTCAGCGATCAGATGACTTGCACTTGTGGTCATGGACTTTATGAAATGAAATTATGAAATTCCCAGAAATGTATAGTTTTAAGACCTAGCAATTTTTCAATTCTCTTTATTTATTTATTTATTTATTTATTTAATTTTAATGCTGAATTTTCATGAAGATTTTTTGTTTGCTGCCCTTTTTCTCGACCAAAATCATGAAAATAAACTGAAATGCAATGGAATTCTAAATGCTTTGAGTACCCTGATTCAATTGAGCCATTCCTTTCCTGTCTGTGAAGCTGCAATGTGGAATTATAAAGCCTTAAATAAGGTAACACATAAATAGCCAGTTTTGGCTTCTGCGCAAAGGGTTTAATTTTGCCATACCAGGTGCACTCTGCTTTACTTTACCTGAAATTTGGTACTGTCTGCGATCTGAGACAGTGCACAACTTTAAAACTTGTCACGAGTGTGGATCTTCATGATCTGTGTGAATTTCAACAATTTCTAGCATGCCCAGCCGAAAATTCCATTCACCTGCTGCCCTCTCTTGTTTTATGCCTCCTTTTGCCAGCTGAGATAACTAAAACAAAATGATTTATTGATTTTTACTGATTTTCTGCCTTGCACATACCTTGGGGTCTCTCAAAATACTGAAAACTGTATTGGTACGGGACAAAGTGTCGTACGGGACAAGTAAATATCTGGTGTCTAGTCATAACCAACAGGGCGAATTTAATGAAATATGGCAAATATTGTTGCTTAGTACTAACACTCAGAAAATAATAATTACCACTCTTGTAAAACATTCTATACAAGTGGCACAGGGATAAATTCTTAGTTTTGGTGTCGTACGGGACAACAGGGCTTGGTAAATTTCAAGCCAAATTATTGAAATGTGGAAAAGGCCCAAGTTCAATCTATGGGTGGTGGCAATGAAACCTTACTATCCACTACCCATTCACGGTAAAAGACAGCTGCACTATCTACACTAATGGGAGACAGCCTGTGTAAAAAGTTATGCAAGATCAACCATGTGTTGTCCGAAATTAGGTGCTAGCAGATAAAGGGTTAAAAAACAACTATACACGATTTTCTGATCAGAGATCTTTTTGTTCCTGAAAGAAAGGGTTATAGGCATATGAAAATTATCAACACAACTTCATTTGGCGCATTTTGAATTTTTATTGATCTTGTCCACATTTTCATGGAATCGCCCTATTGCAAATTTACACGAAAATTCATCAGGCCAAAAAAAAGATAAAAAATGTTCCGGACGACGGACGCCACACCACGACAATAGCTTATCGGCCCATAGGGCCGGTAAGCTAAAAATACCACAGTGCACATGTACTGTATGTGTGCGTCAATTGGAGGACTCCTGTCAGTGAAAAACGCGTCAAAGTCCCCTTCACCCATCTTTCCCTCTCCCTGATTAATGGGCCAGTCCAGTGTGCTGTCACCTAAGATAGCTGGCGGTTACTGTGGCAGCTGATCACAGCCTGCATGGCCATTGATCTTTCACCTCCCCACAGAGGGGCTCACTGCGCTCTGACAGACAGCTCCTCTTGTCCTCCCCCCACAACACAACTAGCTCTGCATCCCCACCTTCCCCTACACCAGGAGACAAATCACCAGTCCATCACTGCTGCAGATTTTGCATGTAGCTGCTATGATTAGTGATCAGATCATAAAATCACAAGGCCATTCTGAAAGCTCTTCACTGAGCTCTAAAGAGCTTTCTGCGCAGGGAACATAGTTTTCTCTCACATTGAGGAGATAGAAATCACAAAAAAAGCCCTCATTATTTTGTAAATAAAAAAAATACTACCTTCACCCATTTTTCAAGGGGGGAAAGAACACAGTCACAGAGTTGACCAGTAATGGGGTAATTTTGTGGTCAAGGATCTCTTATGGTTACTGCACATATGATGTGGCATCCGTCCGTCCCATCCCTCATCTAACCCTCTTATTCCTGAGCAGAATTGTGGGGGACTGTAGCCTTCTCCAGCATACACTGGGCGAGAAGCAGGAGCACACCCTGGACAGTCAGCCAATCCATCACAGGGATCACACATCATTCCGTCACAAAGTCACACAAATGGGCAATTTACAGTCACCTAGTAACTTGGCATACAGTACATGTCTTTGAACTGAGGAAGGAAACAAGAGTACATGCACAAAACCCATGCAAACACGAGGAGAGCAAGCAAAGTCCACAAAAAAAGTCCTGCAACCTTCTTGCTGCAAGGTAACTGTGCTTACCCACTCTGATACACAGCTGCAAAACAAACAAATTTGTGCCTAGTAAGATGTATTTGACACACCCCATTATTACATTTCTGCCATTATTATTATTATTATTACTACTACTTCTACTAATTGAGCTTTAGCCTTACTTCAGGCAGGCACAGTAGTCAGGCCTAGTCACAAGCCCCCTTCTGTCCAATAATTCTTGACTTCAGCATCTCCCGTCCAATTGACAAGCATTTATAACAAAGGCAATGTTCATTTATCTCTCCTGCTCTGTGCCCTCTACACCACTCATACTCTGGTCTACTCCAAATCTGTACCTCATCTACGTATGCGCATCTCTATAGCTAATTTCCTTAGTTTTCATGAGGACGAGAGCTCCCAAGTTAAACCTTTGTTGCTGTTTCAGGGCAAAGAGAGGCTTTCTTTCCTCCTATTTGAACATAATCCTGCCCACCTGCTACTGAGGTTTTGTGGATTGTTCATTCACTTTCTTTGGCACAGAAGATGAGTATGTGGAAACTTTACTTATAATACAAACAAAATATCAACGGTCGTCCTTCCTCAATGTACTATAATGTAGCTGAGGTTAGTTCAGTTAATGACAATGTAGATTGATTTCATGCTTGTGCACTCTTCAGGTAATTACATCCCGCAATTTAACTGACTGAAGGCGCTCCTACTTTTCTCGAATTTCTGTTTGAAAATTTTGCATCTCAACATCAGCAACTGCGAATTTTGACCTGGAAACGTAATTTGATTTTTATTCGGCTGAGCCTAAGTCTGAAACGAGTTGGTAGGATCTTCAGTTAATTGTGGTCAATAGGCTGCTGCTTTACATAACAACACCAGCGCATTAGGTTAACTAATTCGGTCTTGTTAATGTTTGAAGTTGGTAATTTCTGAATGACACCCAGAAATGGTCATGGATGCTTGCACAAATTCAAAGGAAATGCAGCATCCTTGCCACCACATAGTTTCATACCTCATATAGCATATTTCCTTTGCATCAAGTCACTATGATAGTGTCTAACCAGATGTCCTCTGTTTGCATTCAGCATACCTGCTGATGTCCCTGCACCCAGAGGAAAGGTCAATCAGCATGCCGGCTAATGTCCCGGTGTTCTGATGAAGTCACGCTTGCTTGTGTGAATTCAAAGGAAATGCTTATCACCGCACGTAGTTTTATACCTCACATGGCGCATTTCCATTGTATCATGTCTCTGTAATAGCGTCTGACTGGGCATTCCTCTGTCTGCATTGAGCATTCCTGCTGATTCCATTGCTTTTAAAGGAGAAGACCATACACACTTGCAGAAACTCCAAGAAAATGCAACATGCTGGTTGCTAAGTATAATTCTATTCTATTCCAGTCATGCTCAGATTTTCTTAGCAAGTGACTCTGCTCGTCTGCTCCCTTCGGGGGCGCAATTCAAGGATTTGTGATCTCAGAGACCGTTTGTGTCATGTTAGATCAGACTGTTCCAGAGCAGAGTCACCACCAAACACAAATGCATGTCATTCTGAAATAAATGGTTAAATCTGATGCAAGTGTCCGGCGTTGAGCTTTAGCACTAGTTCAGGCAGGCACAGATGTCAAGCCTGGTCAGGAGCTGCTTTCTGTCCAATTACTCCTGACTTCAGCATTTCCCACTGAATTGGCAAGCTTTTATACCCAAGGTAGTGTCCATTCATCTCTCCTGCCCCGTTTCCTTTGCACCAGCCCTACGCTGGCCTACTACAGATCCGTATTTCATTTCCCCCACCTCCCCAGCCGCCTCCTTCATATATAGCATTGTTCATTTGTGCATATAGTGTTCAATAATTGAAATGTCCTGAATCTCAGGCACTGCTGGGGAGCTGGTGATCTCAGGGACTGTCTGTCTCATGCTTGCTCAGATTGCTTGAGTGGTGCTCTGGAACAAAGTCACTGCCAAACACACATGCATGTTAAATGGTAAAACCTGACATAAGTGTTCTGTCTGAATTTGTTAATATTTTTATTCTCATGCAGTTCAAAGTTCATAAAGTGAAATGTTTGTGATGTTAGCATAGCAACATTAGCATCGCCATCTTGTTGCTGATTTTCTGGCGATGACTGGGAAGAACCACCCCTTGAGGGCTAAACAAGGCTTCAACTGGCTTACTATCAGATGGCAGAGCGAACATGCACGTCAAAGTCCGACTGAATTTATCTTCAGTAGAAGTGAATGTGATTTAGTCGCAAATCTTTGACTTGAGAGAATAAAAATTATCCAGCAGTCAAACTCAAGCGAGTTGAGTGAGACAAAAATTCACTTTGCAGTCTGTGAAAATGCACTGTAAGGCCAGCCAGTTTGTTATAAGGCCTGCCAATGGACTGAACAACAATTACATTCCTAAAGCTATGAGGAATGGGAGTGAGTGAGAAAAGCAACTGTGAGAAATCAGTTTTTTTCCAAGAGGAGGAGACTCAGATGAGGCCACACTAAAAATTTTGTTTTTAAAGTAAGGTTTTAATGGACAGTAAAGTGTTATGTGGAAGTTCAAGCTAATCAATGCACAATATTTTCATTTCAAACCAATACATTCCACTGGGCTGAAAAGATTTTCTCTGCCCCAGGCTTAGACGGCTGCACTGACCATTAACACACTATAACCGTGATGAAAAAAATGGTGATTCCATTTTGAGCAATAATCATTTTATCATCACGAAAATGCAAAGAATAAAGTTATGTTAGCCAAAAATACCGTTCTAATTGAATACATGCAGTCGACAGTTGCAATTAGCACACAAGCAAATGTTGCTGTGCTGTAAGACAGGAAATAGATATATCATCATTCCTCAACTTTTACCATTTGTTTGCTCATATTCTGAAAAAAACGTACATTTCAAACTTGATATACAGAGCCTAAATTACCTTGAATATACCCTACTGGACTTGCTGATGGATGTACTAGTGGTACTCTACTGCCACCTGTAGGTGTGCCAGCTTAACAGTAGAGAATAGAGCAACACAATCTTACTTTCCACCTGAAAGAACAATTTGAATGAAGTGAAGACATGCATAAGTGTATATATTGGAGTTTGCATGTTCTCCCCGTGTTCGCGTGGGTTCCCTCCGGGTCCTTTGGTTTCCCCCACCCACAAAAACATGCATTATAGGAACACTCCTGCCAGAACCCCTGACCAAGGAACTGGCTTTAGAACTGGAGTTGGTCCCTGGGCTGCCCACTGCTCCTAACAATAGGATGGGTCAAATGCAGAGGATAAATTACCCCACGGGGTTCAATAAAGTGTATCTTTATCTTATCTTAATCTATATACAGTATAAGCTGGAGCCAAACAAATATGAAACATACAATAAGAGTGGATCTTCTAGGCAATGAAAAGTATAAAAAAGTCTTCCATATTTCAATCGTTATCACTGATTTTCCCATAAACAAACTATTGGAATGAGGAGAATAGCCCTAGAAGTACCTATCAGTGCCAGTGCCTCTAATTCAGTCTACAGCTATTGTTTTCAGGAATATCAAGCCTAAAATCTAAACTGGCAAAAACTATAATTAATGCCCATATCAAGTGGATGTCACTGATCAAATAATCAATTCATTCTGATTTAAGTGTAGCCCTGTTCAGATTAGAAAGTGGGTTTTGTCCCAATCTACATAACCTAGTACACACCAATATGACCTCATTAATAAAAAAAAAAAAAAAAAAAAACAGCCTTAATACATGATAAATGATAAGTGTTTTTCCAAGGGGTGAAATTAATATGATTGCGATTCGATGGTGGTAGCCCAACAGTTTACTTATTTTTTTATGCTGATACCAATAACAATTGTGGATGTGATTTTTAGGTGCAATCACCTGATTGATATTTTATGTCGTCAAAAAATATAAATTAGCCCGAAAGAAATGACATGTCTCAAACGGCAAGGGCAGACTGTCATAATCAAATATTGATTGATATAATATTTTATTTGAAATGAGTAAACTTGCTAAATTGAACACATATTTTATATTCCAGTAGGACAAAAACAGAAATGTTGCTGACAGCTCCATCTACAGAACAGGATAGAGAGACAAATAGGCATAATTCAAATTGATACTCGTTAATTGGAATAACCCATCAGTTTACACTGATAAAGATCATTTGTAGGGGAAGAATGGTTGGCAAATGGGATACTTGTTCCTAATTATTTCTATAATACCACTTTCAAAAACTATAAGAACAGAAACTGAAAATAGTTACCATGAATGATGAGTAGCATCTGCCTTTGGAACCAACAAAATTAAGGAAGAGAATACTGTTCAAGACCTTAACAATCCAAGTAAAATACATTACACCTCAATATTATATAAAAATGTATGAATAATCAAAGGACAAATGTGTGCGCACTGAAGCTTGATATGGCAAAAAGACCATACAATACTATATCACAGATCATCGTTTCAGGTACAGAATGAGCCACAAAAGATGCAAGAAGCAGAAAAATTCACTCTAATATGGTACTACGCTACCCCACATAAGCTCAACAAAATAAAATAGACACAATGTATGCATGCTAAGTGTCATTAAGCACTCTCTTCGAGAATGTAGGTGCTGATAGAAATTCGCAGTTGAAAGGAGAAGCTCCTCCAGAGTCCCTCAGCTGAATCCTCTAGCCTAGCAGATAAATCTATACCACCACAAGGGGTCAGTAAAGTAGAAATAGGATTAGCTGGCTTGATCACAGTGGATATCATCATTCTGCAGTTTGTAACGAGAGTGGCTCACATATGCCAGAATGTACAGACTGGCAGCTGCCTATGACGAAGTCTGCATCTTTTGAAAACACAATCGCGAGAATGAGAAACTTTCAAGGGTAATTTGATTTGGTTGGGAACTACTGTCTTTTGTATATTGAGGATGCAACATTTTTGTATTTTCAAAGTAACAGTAGCCTTATTAATTAATCCCTCAATATTAATAATAAAATAATATTAATATTATTATATTAATATGATATTAATATAATAATTATAATACTAATAATCTCTGAAACCTAATTTTTCACTTTAATTTCCCTGCGAGTAGACATGAACTTAGAAAAAACATTTGTTGAACATTGTTGGACAATGTCACATACATCAAGTCCAATCAAGCCAACATTATTTCTGTAGCACATTTAAACACAACAGAAGTTGATTCGAAGTGTTGAGCTATACAACGCACATACAATAAACACCCGTAATAAGACATAAGACAAAAAGGTGGCTAAACGAATATAACAGCTCAGAAAACTTATAATCAAGCAGCTTAAAATGCTTATGCATAAAAATGGGATTTTAAATGAGCTTTAAATGTGGCAATAGCAGGAGAAGACCAAATGTGGAAGGGGAGACTGTTCCAAAGCCTAGGGGTAGCAATAGAAAAGGCCCAATCACCCTCAAGCTTCAGCCATGATCATGAGACTGAAAATAATTGCTGGTTCGACCTTGGGGCAGGATATGGTTTGAGAAGAGGTCACAAATGTACTGTGGTGCAAGACTGTGAAGTGCCTTAAACACAGAAAGTACAACCCCAATTCCAAAATGGGACAAAGTGTAAATTGTGAATAAAATCAAAATGCAATGACTTTCAGATCGCATGAGCCAATATGTTATTTACAATAGAACATCAATAACATTTCAAATGTTGAAACTGAGACATTTTACATTTTCATCCACAGAATGGGCTCATTTCAAATTTTCTGGCTGCAACAGGTCTAAAAAAGGTGGGACACAGGCAAAAAAGGGCTGAAAAAAGCAATTAAGAGCCATTCCATGAGAAAAAGGCACTTTTTGAAGAAGTTGAGGAGTTGACCCCCCTGGAATTGAATGAATCTGGGCAAATAGGTAGATATGGTAGTCTCACGGAAAAAGCCAAATTTTTAGGTCCATATCTCACTTAATCTGCCTGTGGCGCCACCTGGAAGCCACTAAATTTTGCTTTTGACACCACGTTTTACATCTGTTATCATTACTTAAGGGTACACAGTACCAGATGTGTTATACTTTTATCATGACCTGTGACACTTCAAATCTGGATAGACATCAGCACCACATCAGTGCCAAGCTGGATAACTGTGTTATTGAGCCTGAATTATTTGAGAAATCAACTTAGGCTCCGTCTAGCTTCAAAGTGCAGATACTACCAAAGAAATGCTTGTTATTCCTGAAAATAGAGCTCCAAATGCGCAACAAACAGCATTTACCCTCGCAGTACAAATCTGGGTTACAGAGAAAATATACCGCAAACATGAACCAAAAATGAATTTCGACCATCTTTCTGGCCGTCCATTGCACAAACACAGCAAGACACCAAGGTACTTTTGGATAAAATTGTAAAATTTCTCAGTTTCAACATTTGCTAGGTTAACTCTGTTCTATATTGAATAAAATACTGGCTGGTGTATTTTGAAAGTCATTGCGTTTTGATTTTATTCACAATTTACACTTTGTCCCAACTATTTCGGAATTGGGGTTGTTAAACCCTACAATCAATTTGGAATTTAACCGGCAGCCAGTGGAGCATAGCCGGCACTGAAGTTATGCAATCCTTACTTTTCGTACCACTTCAAAATGTAGCTGCTGCATTATGCACAGCCTGGAGCTGAGATGGGGAGGTTTGTGTCACCCCCATATAAAGGGCATTGTAGTAGTCCCAACGAGATGAAATAATTGGCATAAATAGCATGAGTTACCGTCTCCAGGCAATCGTACAAAGCTGGAAGAAGCTTCCATTCATAACAGCACTAATGTGTTCGTCAAATTTCAGCGAGGACTCAAATTATACTAAGATTTTTTACGTGGTCATTCAAGCTGACTGATAGAGGGCCCAACTGATTACCAACCATGGAGACAAAGACAGGAGGCCCAAAAATGATGACATCAATCTTCTCTTTGTTCAGTTGAAGGAATTTATTAGCTAACCAGCACTTAATGTAATCAATGCAGTCGAACAGTGACATCCATGATCCACTGCTATTGGGTTCAAATGGATGACAAAGCAAGGCATAATTGGCAAAGGAAATGTGCTTTTGAAAAATAGAGCCAAGAGGGAGCATGTACAAAGAAAATAACAGGGGGCCGAATAGGGAACCTTGGGGAACACCACATGAGATGGGAGCTCGCAAAGAGGAGATACTACCTAATTTGATAGAGATGGTTTTGGCCCCAAAGTAAGAGGTAAACCTCTGTAAAGCAATTTCCTGAATGCCTTTTTCACTGATTGATTAACAGAATCATATGGTCAATTGTATCAAATGTAGCACTGTGATCAAGCAATAAAATGACTGCACAAGCCTCAGACATACATTTTCAGTATGTGATGGTTGCATCGCTTCACTGACGGTATATTACACTTATTTTGGGACAAACATTCAAACCCAGGACGCCAGGATTTTTTGGCCACAGCATTATGTCAAAAGGAAAATATCTCCATCTTGTGCATCATTTTGTACACATTTCCCTGCAATGCAGATTAACAAATTTTGGACTCTTTAAAACCCTTGGATCTCTGTTAGTTCCACAGGTTTGAATACAGCACCTGAACTGGATGGACCTATCTACAGTATGATTCTGTAGGTTTTATGGGGTTAAATTAAAGATCCAATTTAATCTTAAATGCCTGCTCACTCCTCACCCGTATTGTAGTTTTTTTTTTTTTCAAAAAATTATTATTTGAGCATTATTGCTGCTATAGCTGTTTTTCTGTTTATTTTGTTCCCCCAAGTCATTTTTTTTTTGTTTTTATTATTATTTATTTAATATATTAGTGTTTTTAAGAGCCAGTCCACAAAATACCTCAGGCTACATAACACGACACTACCATAAACATATAATACTCAAGGAGAACCTCAGTTATTGGCTGAAAAAGGATAAACATCCATATGCTGTTTAACATGTATATGATACACTGTTTCCAATGTCTGCCACCAGGGCATCAACCACTGCCCTTCGAGACCAATACTGCCATCTCAGCAAATTTCACAAATTGCAGAGCTTTAAACAGCACAATATTTGGAATGCATTTCCCCAGAATTCAGTGGTTTTATTTCCCCTAACCACCTTTAATGACTAATTCAATGTCAGTAGGCATCATAAAATTGGTAGAGCCTCGATCTACTTTTCTTTCTGGCCGAGTATTTTGCACTCGCCATTTAACCCCTTTGCGCAGAAGCCAAATATGGCTATTTATGCATTACCCAATTTTAGGCTTTATAATTCAAGATTATAGGTCACAGAGAGGGAGCATATGGCTTTAATGATACAGTACACTTGCAACATTTAGAATTCCATCATATTCCTGTTTCTTTTCATCATTTTTGTTCAGAGTAAGGGCCACAAACACAAAAAATCTTCATGAAAATTCAGCAATGAAATTATTAAAAAAATAATACTGAGAGTTGAAAAATGGCTGGGAATTAAAACAATACATTTCTGGGATCACAGACTCCCTGACCACAACTGTACATCATCTGCCAGTGATTTTTTTCAAATCATATATTATTTCTGAGCCAAATAAGGTAGCTCTTCAAGTGGCTCCCCATGCTGTCAGAGCCCTCAAAATTATGCACAGTCAAATCAGAAAATAATAATATGCTTAACACAAATCAACTTTTGACTCATGAAGTTCAATATGAATTAATGATTTTCTCAAGAATTTAGCATGAGTTTATCAGCATAGGCGAACATGGACATCAAAAGTCACCAGTACCCTTCTCTAAACAAAATACATGCCTTTCCTCCATGATAAAGTTCAGAGTTTTGTCCATTTTTCTACAAAGCCACGTCCGCAAGCACACAGTGCTTAACAAATTTATTAGACCACCACCCAATGGAAGGTTTATGCCACAGTTGCCCTAAATTAACAGTGTTGGTAATTACCAAAATAATTTTTATGTTTCTGTAATGGTTAATCCACCAGTATGGGCAAGCTCTTTAACTGAAATGATATTTTTAATGCTAAAATATAATTATAGCTGTTATCGATGAATTTTCAAATTTACCATTTTACAAAAAAGCAGAAAAAAATAGTTAAGCACATTATTATTTTTTGATTAAGATGCCAAATAACAGTTATTTTCTTGCACTCCTGAACGTAAAAATTAGGTTTAGTGGTTGAATGCAAGAATGCAAGCTGTTATCAAGGCCAAAGGAGGCCATGCATTTAAATTTTATGTGTGAAAAAGGACTATTTAGTGGTTTCAGTTTGTTACTTGCCAATGAAATAACAAAATGATTTTTAGTTTTCAACAAGTTTTTGACAAATTTCTCAAATATTTGTGTTTTCTCGTTTTTTTTATGACAGGCGGTCTAATAAATTTGTTAAGCACTGTACATACCCATTAAAGGAATTGCTTATTTTATGGTCAGTGACGGTCAGCTTGCTATGTACAATTCCGATCATACAAGCAAAATGTGAGCTTACATCGAAGCTTTTCATGCCCAATAAGGAGCAAGTATAACTCAAAAACACAATAATACCTGAGATATACCTTATTTTAACAAAACAGACATTCCACTATCAGAAAAAAGCAAGCATTATGCTACTCTTGATTGAGCAGAATTGGAGCAATGAACGTGGCAGAGGTTTTACCGAAGTCCTGGAGCTGTTCTCATTTTAAAGAAACGAAAACCAGGGCATTCAATTTTGTCGAATGCGGTATAAATTCTAAAACATCACCACACTGAGCAATATGCCACCATATACAGTATTAGTAGCAAAGGCTAGCAGTTACTCATACTAACCAATGTGGCAAACAAGCTCTGTGATCATCATGGCAATGGTAAACCAAAAATAAAAACAGCTAGCCAGCTAGCTAGCTAGCTAGCCATTAGCTTTCCATACAGTACTCCAATGTATTCACTCAAAAATGAAGCAAAAACTCTCCATCATTGAAGTCCTCCTCCAGAAAAACAGAGCAACAGAGCTTTCTGGTACAAGGAACCCTCCAGTACTGTTCCATTCTGAATAACTCCCATTGTCCATGTTGGTTTCAAATTGCTATCATGTATATGTAACTTAGGCACTTCGGGGTTGGTTTTGGAAGTCTGTTTTTACTTTGAACTCATCTCATTCTGCTGCGCACAATTTAGACAATACAACCGAACTTGCCATTATGCAACGGTTTAAATACTTTTATAAGGGTCCCATTAAAGTCTTTCGACGGAAATTTCCTTCTAGCTCCGACCAGCTCCGCGCCCCTTAGTGACTGTTGCTAAGGCCCACATCTATGCTGCTCAGTTCCCACAGCACAGCAAAAGTTTATGCAGCACTCTGGCGCGCGCATTTCGAAAATATTGTGGTCTATTTTGTCCCGAATGCCTCCAACTTGTTCAGCAAAGTTTTCCAGAGAGGCCTTTTATTTAATGCAAGGATATACCCATGACGTCAATTTTTTTTTTAACGGAACAGGTCGAGATACAAGAGTCACCCCAAAGTTCTGGTGGTCAACACAGAAAAACAGAGCACCATAAACTGCACATTTAGATCTAGCCAGGCAAAATAGAGGAATCATACTGCACATGCAAAGCAGGGTAAGTTGTTTTCATACTTTTGCTGCCAGCACTGAGCAAGGCAATGTCAGGCAATGCGCGAGCTAGACTTTTTAATAAATCATATTATGCAATGCAGCTAACCCATAAACTAGCTACATTAGACATAATCGAGTTATTAATCTACCGTTCGTTATAGCGGCATTTTCCTCCAAACCAATTTCTACGACAAGCTAACTTTAATCATTTTGGCTAAGGCACTGACATTCTAAGCCAGCTGGCTAGCTACCTAGCCAACTTTTCCCACGGTAAAGTTTCTAAGCAGATTACTTCATGCAATTAAAAAATCCTTCACCGTCTGGCTAGACGTTTTATATTATCCAGTATTGCGACTGCCTGTAGGTGGCACGAATGAATCGTGCTCTCAGCGGAATAACTACTGGTTTGTAGCGTGCAGAAGTCCACTGTGTTTGTTGATCCTATTCACATTGAGTTGCGTGAGGTCTTCCACATGTTTTAATCCATCGCAAACACTTCTCCAACTGCGTTTTTGGCTTGGAAAAACAGATTAATTGAGCTCCTTGTAGCTGGGCAGGGTACCTTTCATCAGTATTACATGTTCCCCAAGAGCATTTGAGAACAATTTTCGGGAAAAGTCTGACACCTGGCCTATTACAAACAGCTATAGATTGCATTGAGTGTGGGACAATATGGCAGTGTTATCGGGGTAGGCTGGACCTTGGTAAGATAAGGCAATCTGATTGGTTGTTTTGTTACATGTAATTGACAGGTCAGAAAGGTCCATTACTGTGGAAAGTTTATACTGTCAGGAATTGGATAAAAACATGTCAATCAATAGATAATTACCAGGTTATAGTTCAGGTGGGCGCGAACTATAACTGTGCTTTACGCAGATAAGCCTGAGCAAGCATTAGGGAGCCCGGATAACTTTGAGGGATTGTGTGAGGTTTTAAGGAAATCCTGAATTCATCATAAGGTAAATCTATGTGTAATTCAATGGTAGGGAATCAATCGTTTTTAATATCTGATGACAATAATTGATTGTAGAATGATATAGAATCAATACCATGTTGAATTTTTGCTTCAGAAAACTGATTTTTTTTTTCACTGCTTAATTGAGATACCTTTGGTCTGTAATAGCTGAAGTAGTTGCAACAAAGGAAAATTATTTTACCTGTCACAGGAGATCATTTTTCTTAACCGTTGGGGAGATACCATGGGCAAGTATATTAGGCTTGGCTGAGGAGTTTAAGTCACACAATTCCTGGGAAACAGGGATGGGACTTGACTCACCCTCATTCTAAATCGGTAACAGGCAAGGCTCTGTCCAGAATATTCAGTGAACAGTTTGGGTGTGCCATCTATAGAATAGTGTAACTGCATGCATAAATGGAGCAGCTCCATATCTGCTGGTCTCTACAACTGCACACAGGGGCTGAAGGAGCTGTGTCACGATTACTGCGCATGCTCTGAATGTACATCCTAAGAAAGTGAATCTGCTCGACTGCAACTCATAATCTGATTCTATCTTTCCCAGTCCATCTTTGTTTTGCATTGTATTTATATATTTTTGTTACTCCAGTATTGTGCTTTTTATATTAAGGAGCTTTTTATGGAAATTTGCAGATTCAAAGCACTATTTTAGAATTTGACCATGGGATACGAAGTTTGTGCGCTGGATACCATCACCAATAATCATAGAAGAAGAAAAATTCCCTCTAGATTTTGACTTGCAGTACAGAGGATTTACTTCTTTGAAAGTTGTGAGCATGCGCAGTAATCGTGATACAGCTTCTTCAGTAGAAATTCCTGAGTTTAGATGATATCCAAAATAATAAATAAACACATGCTCATCACAACCAAAAATGTGTTGTAACAAAATGCTCAGTGCCCATTTGTGACTGGGAGCTAGAAAACAATGTACAGTTTTCTCTTGGTCATTCTAAAGATTTTTTCCCCACTGAGGAATCTCAATTATTCTCTAATTTCTCCACATAAAGCATTTTTCTCAATATCTAAATCATAACATTCCATTCCAGTATTCTCCAAGGACATTTGCATAAGTTTTCACTCAATTATTTTACTTCACAATTTTTAGGATGTTAATTTCCCTCTAACTGAAATGAAAAGCTCCAGAAGACCAAAGCACTCGTTCAAAAGCAAGGCCAAGTTACGTCATTAATTACAAGTAGAATTCTTAGTTTTCCCTGAAGGAGCAAAAAAGAATTTCCCAGCAACATGAGAGCTCGCTGAAAACACATGCATGTAATTATAAGGAATGTTTTTCTATTTGTCTTTTTTAAGAGTTCATAGATTATCTGCCAGGTTGACCATCCGTCCCAGTTCTCTTGCTACATCTCTGATTGAATGAGCCGCTGATGTGTCATCTCAAGCATGACAAAATGACTAATAATTGCCCTGCAGTGAACTCAAACACAGACATAGGGCCTATGTGAGAATCTAGGAAAACAAAACCGAGGCTTAATTATGAAGTATGTTTAGAGTGTTGCTTGGTTTCTCGTCAGTAATTTGTTTTTACCTCCTTGGATAACTTGATATGCTCTCCCCATAAGAAATTAGAGGACAAATGGTTCCAAATACATGAATATCCTATGCTTTTCCTCCACAAATTAGTCAACCAATCTGTGCTCTTCCTCTTGTGCAAAAGTGGCTGTTGGAAGACTTAGAGATCTTTCAGCGCCAAGGCCCCTTTTCCCTCTTGCTCGTTCATTCACAAAGACAGTACTGCCCCCTCTTAGCTCCATCTCTTTTTTGTATAAGTCATATAAGACACTTGCACAGGTGAATAATAGGTAAACAACACTGCAGAAGTACATATAGTAGCATTGTTCAATATTCCCCATAGGCCCAACCTTGTCATGGCTAACTTTTAAGGCTTTCTACACAGCTATTGCACTGTATACCATCAGGCCTTCATGATCTACACATTTGTACATTGCAGACTCAGTGTTTCCCCTACAATGATACAGGCCTGGCAGACCACCAGGCTAACACAAGCCCCCACCAGGCAAACAAATTCTTGATTATTTTGCCATAGTTGATAGTTCAGTCTGGAGAGACTGTGCTAATGAGTTACCCACTTTAAGGTCTACTGAGTTATGCTAATCTATGTAGCTAGATATCAAGCTATGTAGTTAGCTCCAATTTATGTTATAGCACGACGTCTTTGGCCAACAAATGTTCGTGTAAAAACTTGGTAGCTTGTGAATGAGCTGGCAAATCAGTCTTGTCAATGTGAAACTGACCTACCTATGCAGTAAGTAACATAATCATTACCTTACTTTCTCATCTGACGAAAGTTAATAGTAAATAAATGCTATTCACGATTTTTTTATTTTTATGTCCCAAAAGCTGAGCCAGCAAACTAGCTAGGCTGTTAACTAGTTTGATGGCTAAGGTAGTAAGCAATAGTTGGTGCATATAAATGCTAGGCTAGCAGTTCAACGACAGCTAAGTACCAAAATAAGGGTTATTCACTGTTTTCTGTATACTTACGCGCAACAAATATAGCAAGCTGAGCCAGTGAGCTACCTGGCTATCCAGCTATTTTGCTGGCTTAGCTATTTATATTTGGTGCATAATGTAATGTGGTAAAAAGCCACTAGATGGCAGTATTGACTTTTTTTTGTTAAGCAATCTAAAGCTAGGTTTGGGCATGTCCCGGGCATGCCTCAGAGGGGGCTGGGAAAGAGTATATAAGGGGAAAAATCGAGAGAGTGGGGTAGTTGGAGAAATTGCAAGGAGAAATTGTGTAAGGATACATTTGACCAGACCTGTCACTCTTTTCAAGACCTGTGAAGCTTTTTGTGGATTTTTGCCTGTGTTGGAGCATTTTCCTGTCCCTGGACATTGCAACATAGCAGCCCATCTCCATTACAAAGGAACTGTAAATATCTCATTTTTTATTATTATTTCAATCTTGGTCAGTAGGGTAGAGAGTAGATTAGTCCTGTTTGTTTAATTAAATCTGTTGAAGTTTAAGAATTTTGTCTGTCATCCCTTGCTGTCCGTGACGCCATAACAAATTGACGCCATAACAAATTGGGGCCATAACAAATTGGGGGCTCGTCCGGGATAGACCATTGTGCGAGTCATTTATTGAAAATCTAAAATTTCAAATAGTGAAATTGTTTTTTTGAATTTTCCTAGATATATATTGGCAGATCAACAGCAATGGATGATTTCTTGGCATCACCAACCGTAGAGGTTTTGAAGTCTTTTAAAAAGACAGAACTGCTAGAAATATGCAGACAGTTAGAGCTGACAGATGTAAAACCAGCCATGCGAAAAGCAAGACTGGCTAGAGAGATTGTTGAATATTACATTGATGAAAATGTGTTTGCACCAGGAGATCTGGAACAGTTTCTGGTGGAAAATCCAAATGTAGAATTGGAACTTAAATTAAAAATGCTAGAGATTGAAAGGGAGGAAAAAGAAAAACAAAGAGAATTTGAGAGAGAGAAAAAAAGAAAGGGAGGAAAAAGAAAAAAAAAGGCAGTTTGAGTTAGAAAAATTAGCAAGAGAAGAGAAAAAAGAGAGAAAGAGGAAAGAGCAGAAAGAGAGAGACAGAGACAGAGAGATTTCGATTTAGAAAAATTAGAGAAGAAAGGCTCCAAATGGAGCTACTAAAAATCAAAATGCAAGGTGAAAACAAATTTCGGGCTAGCCAGGAGGTAAAGCTGGTGCCTCCATTCTCAGAGAAGGAGGTTGATAAGTATTTCCAGTGCTTCGAGAAGGTAGCTAAGAGTTGTCAGTGGCCAAAGGAACACTGGCCTCTGATGTTGCAAACTGTCCTCAAGGGTAAAGCTCAACAAGCCTATTCGGCTTTGTCTGCAGATGATTCCTCTGATTATGAGGTTGTCAAAAAGGTTATTTTGACAGCTTATGAGTTGGTTTCAGAGGCTTACCGACAGAAATTCAGAGGTCTGAAGAAATCTGACAATCAGACTTATGTGGAATTTGCTAACGAGAAGAAGGTTTGCTTTGAGAGCTGGTGTACTTCTATGGAGGTCAAGGATAATTTCAACTCACTAAAAGAGATGGTGTTAGTTGAAGAATTCAAGAACTGTGTCAAGGATGATATTAAGACCTACCTTAATGAGAAGCAAGCACTGAATTTGCAATCAGCTGCCAAGTTTGCAGACGAATATGTTCTCACACATAAGTCCAAATTTCAGTCTAGCAGTAAAAATAGATGGTCCCAATTTCAGAAGAAAGGTAACGATGATACCCAAGATTCCTCACCCAAAGACAAAGACAAATCTGGTGATGGTGCTCAGAAATCCAGTAAAAGGTCTGAACAAAGTGTGAAAGCTGACAGTGACAAAAGTGGTCTAGTTTGCAATTATTGCAAGAAATCTGGTCATGTTACAACTAACTGTTGGTTCCTTAAAGCTAAGAAAGAAAAAGAAAAGGATACCAAACCCAATGCCTTTGTGAAGACAAGGTTAGAAACCCCTGTAGTAGATGACCGATCTGCTAAATTGCCTGCTCCTTGTGAGGCTAAGAAGCCTGATACTGCTGACTTTGTGAGGGAGGAATTTCTTCCATTTGTGTCAGAGGGATTAGTGGCTCTGAATGAGCATTCTCCTCCTGTCCCCATATATATCCTAAGGGATACCGGAGCTTCTCAGTCACTTTTGTTGATGGACTCCTTGGAGTTACATGATGAGACCGCTTCTGGGGATTTCATACTTGTACAAGGTATTGAAGGAGGACTGTATCTGTACCCCTGCGCTCTGTATTCTTGAAGTCAGATTTAGTTACAGGACAGGTAAAGGTGGGACTTATGTCAAGTCTACCTATCAAGGGTGTTTCTCTGTTGCTAGGCAATGACCTGGCTGGGGGCAATGTAGTTCCCCCTGTTCATCTTACTTCACAGCCGAGCACTGAAGATGGCGATGAAGACCCATCTCTGTATCCTTCCTGTGCAGTGACTCGTGCTATGGCCAAGAAGGCTCAAGAAGAAGATGATGTGGTGCCGTCCAGCACCTTGAATAGTCATGACTCAGGTGGTTCGCCTCATGACTCTGTTCAGCCTACTATGGTTTCTCCGTTTGAGGACTTATCAGACACTTTTATCAGTTCTCTATTCAGCCAGCCAGATGGGTCTGGTGATTCTGATGTGTCTGGAGACTTGTCTCTGTCCAGAAAGCAGTTGATTCAGGAGCAAACCAATGATCCTGAAATTTGTGTACTAAAAAAGAGAGCCCTTCCTGATGAAGAAATAGACGCAGTTCCAGTTGGGTATTATCTCAAGGATGGAGTGTTGATGCGGAAGTGGCGCCCTCCTGATATCCCTGCCAATGCAGATTGGGCAGTGGTCAAGCAAATTGTTGTTCCGAAGGTCTACAGGAATGAGATCTTAACAATGGCTCATAGTTTGCCTTTAGGAGGTCATCTTGGTGTAAACAAGACTGTTGACAAGATCATGAAACACTTCTTCTGGCCTGGACTTCGGAAAGATGTTTCCAACTTTTGCAAAACCTGTCACACTTGTCAGGTAGTTGGAAAACACCAGTTAGACCCAATGTAGCTCCATTGCAGCCTATCCCAGCATTTGGGGAGCCCTTCTCCAAGGTCATTATTGTTTGTGTTGGTCCATTACCCAAGACTAGATCTGGAAATCAGTACTTGCTGACAATCATGTGTGCATCTACCAGATTCCCTGAAGCCATCCCTCTACGCAACGTCAAGGCAACTGCAATTTCGAAGGCTTTGATAAAGTTCTTCACGTTGTTTGGCCTTCCCAGGGAAATTCAGTCAGATCAAGGTAGCAATTTCACTTCCGGATTGTTTCAGCAGGTTGTGTATGAACTAGGTGCGAAGCAGATTCTTTCCAGTGCCTATCATCCAGAGAGTCAGGGTGCCTTAGAGTGGTTTCATTCCACTCTCGAGACAATGATGAGGACTTATTGTTATGACCATGAGAAAGACTGGGATGAAGGTGTTCATTTGCTGTTGTTTGCAGCTAGAGAAGCAGTGCAGGAGTCTACTGGATTCAGTCCGTTTGAGCTAGTGTTTGGCCATGAAGTGAGAGGACCTTTGCTATTATTGAGTGAACAATGGCAAGAGAAAGAGCCGCATATCAGTCTGTTAGACTATGTTAGCAAGTTCAAGGAAAGACTGCGTGCAGCTTGTGACCTAGCCAAAGAGAACTTGAAATCAAGTCAGGGAAAAATGAAAACTTGGTATGATCATAAGGCTAGAAGCCGTGAGTTTAAACCAGGAGACAAGGTCCTTGTGTTGTTTCCCTTGCAGTCCAATCCATTGCAGGCTAGATTTCATGGTCCTTATGAAATTCTGACAAAACTCAATGATCTCAATTACATTGTGAAGACTCCAGATAGGAGAAAGCCAAAACACTTGTGTCACATTAACATGCTGAAGCCTTATCATGATAGGAATGCCAGGGGTGCAGCTGTCACTTCAGATCCTCCTATGGCCGAGACTTATGAAGATGAGGGGGAGTTTCAAGATGATGAACCTAGAATTAAAACTGAAGTTCTTTCATGTAAATGGTCAAATTCTGAAGTGTGGCAAAATCTTGATGTAAAACTCCAGCACTTAGAACCCTCACAGAAAGATCAGTTTGAGAGGTTGATCAAGAAATATAAAGATCTATTTCCTGATGTTCCAAAGAGAGTTTCTATAGCCTCTCATGATGTAGATGTTGGTGATGCCAAACCAATAAAACAGCATCCGTACCGGGTGAATCCTGAAAAGAGAAAGATTGCTGAGAAAGAGGTTGAGTACATGTTAGAACCTGATATTATCAGACCCTCTAACTCAGATTGGAGTTCACCCTGTGTTCTAGTTCCAAAACCTGATGGAAGTACTAGATTCTGTACAGATTATCGCAAAGTCAATGCTGTACCTAGAACTGATGTGTTTCCAACACCTAGGATTGATGGTTGTATCGATAGAGTAGGGCAAGCAAAGTTTCTGACCAAGATTGATTTATTGAAGGGTTATTGGTGTGTGCCTTTAACTGAGAGGGCCAAGAGCATCTCTGCTTTTGCCACACCATCTGGGTTATACCAGTATGAAGTCCTACCCTTTGGCATGAAAAATGCCCCAGCCACGTTCCAAAGGATGATACAGTCTACAATCGCCGGATTGCCACACACAGGTGCATACATCGAAGACCTGATCACATGGAGTGACTCCTGGGAAGAACATCTGAAAGATGTAGAGACGTTGTTCCAGCGCTTGACCCAGGCTAACCTGACTGTTAACCTGAACAAGAGTGACTTTGGTTGTGAACTGTCACGTATCTTGGCTACGTCATAGGCTAGGGTAAGGTGGCACCCATAAATGCTAAAGTCCAAGCCATCATGGACTTTCCAGTTCCTGACAACAAAAAAGCTTTGCACCGCTTCCTTGGAATGATCGGGTACTACCGCAAGTTCTGCAAGAACTTTGCTGAGATTGCTCTCAGTCTCACCAACCAACTGAAGAAAGGCGTAAAGTTCACTTGGGATGAAGCATGCCAAAAGAGCCTTCGATCGCCTGAAGTCTCTGCTATGTCACTTCCCGTGCTCAAATCTCCTGACTTCAACAAACCGTTCTCCATGGCGGTCGATGCTAGCGACCAAGCTTGTGGATCTGTGCTCCTACAGAGAAGTGACTCTGATGACATTGAGCATCCCGTGGCATACTTCTCCAGGAAGTTCAATCGCCACCAAAAGAACTATTCCACAATTGAGAAGGAGCTGTTGGCTCTGGTTCTATCCTTACAACACTTTGAGGTTTATGTTTGTACAGGGCAAAAGCCAATGATTGTATATACTGACCACAATCCGTTAATGTTTTTGAGTAAGATGAAAAACAAGAATCGGAGATTGTTGAATTGGAGTTTGATTTTACAAGAGTTTGACTTGGAAATTAAGCATGTAAAGGGTGCTGACAATGTAATTGCCGATTGCTTATCCCGTGTTTGAGTATGTGTATATATATCACATGTGTTTATTAGCATATTGTATTATATGTATATATAAACAAGTGTCTACTTAACGATTTTTGGATTGAAAAGAAAAATTTTGCCTTTATAAGTCAAAATTTTTCCCTTTTGGAATGGAGGTGTAATGTGGTAAAAAGCCACTAGATGGCAGTATTTTTTTTTTTTTTTGTTAAGCAATCTAAAGCTAGGTTTGGGCATGTCCCAGGCATGCCTCAGAGGGGGCTGGAAAAGAGTATATAAGGGGAAAAATCGAGAGAGTGGGGTAGTTGGAGAAATTGCAAGGAGAAATTGTGGAAGGATACATTTGACCAGACCTGTCACTCTTTTCAAGACCTGTGAAGCTTTTTGTGGATTTTTGCCTGTGTTGAAGCATTTTCCTGTCCCCGGACATTGCAACATAGCAGCCCATCTCCATTACAAAGTAACTGTAACTATCTCATTTTTTATTATTATTTCAATCTTGGTCAGTAGGGTCGAGAGTAGATTAGTCCTGTTTGTTTAATTAAATCTGTTGAAGTTTAAGAATTTTGTCTGTCATCCCTTGCTGTCTGTGACGCCATAACAAATTGACGCCATAACAAATTGGGGCCATAACAATACAAATCCTAGCTTGCTAACTAAACAGTAAATAATAGTAAACTTACCACTTCCTGTTTTCTACCGATTTATATGCATCAAATGTGACTAGCAAAGCCAGCAAACTACCAACACAGCCAGCTAGTTCACTGGCTCAGCTAGTCATACTTGGTGCTTAAGCTAGCTAAATAGCAAAATAAATGCTATTCATTGTTATCCACTGTTTTCGATGCATCATATGTAAGCTTCCTAATAGTAGCCCGCTGTGTAATAACTTTGCCTGGTTGCGGATTTACCGGTTTCCCAGAGATAATCAATGGAAATTTCTGTCCCTGATCGGTGTCCATCAAGTTGCGTTGTAAACATTTGCTGTAACTGAGGCAACTCATCGGCCGGGAATAAATTACGGGCTAATCGCATGTTTGTGTAGTGGATATGTAGTTCACAAAAGTGGACTACAAACTGGACTTTAAATGCAAAAGCCCAACATTTTCCAACAATAAACCACAAATTTGATGATCACTTGCATCCGATGGCCCCGCAGACTAATCTTGGAGTTATCCGGCTCATAAAATTAATTTGAGCTTGTTTAATGCTGGAAAGTGTCCAAACCCCATTATAAATTTCCATAGGGGATTTTACTCTCGACACCACAAGCAAAGTGGAAGTGACCTAGTCACCTCAGTGCTCTATAGAAGAACAATGCAGAGGGCCTAACCCTTATATTTAAACCATTTCTGCTTACACTGAAATAAGGGCCTCTCTTACCATCATGGATAGAAAATTCAGCAATCCCACCATTAGCTACGCAGCTAAATTCATTTTAAAAATGGACTATTTATCAATATTATGACTGAATGGGTGGTTATGGTTAGGGTTAGGCTATTATGTGCAATGTAATCCACAAATTAGTAATTTTAATAAATAGTCCAATATTAAGAATTCAGCTATGTAGCTAGCAAATGGTTGCATTGCGAAGCACTGGCCCATTCTTCCACACAAACTGTCTTCAAATCTTGAAGGCTCTGGAGACCTCTTCTTTGAATTCTGGTCTTCTGTTCTTTCCATCGATTTTCAATTGGAATCAAATCAGACGATTGACTGGGCCGGTCTAGCAGCTTTATTTTCTTTCTCTGACACCAATTGAGTGTTTCCTTGGCTGTATGTTTGGGATCATTGTCTTACTGAAATATCCACCCGTTTCATCTTCAGCATCCTGGTAGATGGCAGCAGATTCTTTTCAAGAATGTCTCGGTAAATCGCTCCATTCATCCTTCATTCAATTATTATTCAAATGAGTCTGCCAGTTTGGAAGCATATAGTTAAAATACAACCCCAATTCCGAAATAGTTGGGACAAAGTGTAAATTGTGAATAAAATCAAAACGCAATGACTTTCAAATCACACCAGCCAGTATTTTATTCACAACAGAACAGAGATAACATAGAAAATGTTGAAACTGAGAAATTTTACAATTTTATCCACAAAATGAGATCATTTGAAATTTGATGGCTGCTACAGGTCTTAAAAAAGTTGGGACAGGAGCCTGTTTACCATGGTGTAGCATCCCCTCTTCCTTTTTACACAGAGTGGAGGCATCTGGGCATTGAGGAGACAAGTTTCTTGAGTTTAGCCATTGGAATTTGATCCCACTCTTGTTTAATACAGGCTTCCAGCTGCTGGAGAGTTTTGGGTCTCCTTTGACGGACTTTTCGTTTAATTATGCACCAAATGTTCTCAATTGGTGAAAGATAAGGACTGCAGGCAGTCCAGTTCACCACACGGACTCTTCTACTACGAAGCCATGCTGTTGTAATAGCTGCAGTATTCGGTTTTGCATTGTCCTGCTGAAATACACAAGGCCTTCACTGGAATAGATGTCATCTGGAGGGGAGCATATGTTGCTCTAGAACCTTTATATACCTTTCAGCATTCATGGTGCTTTTTAAAACATGCAAGTGTCCCACACCATATGCACTAATGCATCCCCATACCATCAGAGATGCTGGCTTTTGAACTGAACGCTGATAAAAGGAGGGGTGGTCTTCCTCCTTTTTAGCCGGAGGACACGACGCTCATGATTTCCACCAAGAATGTCAAATTTGGACTTGTCTGACCACAGGACACTTTGCCACTTTGCTACAGTCCATTTTAAATGAGCCTTGGCCGACAGAACACGGCGGCGCTTCTGGATCATGCTAAACAATGGCTTCCTTTTTGCATAATAGAGTTTTAGGTGGCATCTGTGGATGGCACGGCGGACTGTGTTTACAGACAGTGGTTTCTTAAAGTATTACTGGGCCCATTTAGTAATGTCAATGACAGAATCATGCCGGTGAGTGATGCAGTGGCATCTGAGGGCCCGAAGATCACGGGCATCCAGTAAAGGTCTTCGGCATTGTTTCTTATGCACAGAGATTTTTCCAGTTTCTCTGAATCTTTTGATAATGTTATGCACTGTCGATGGTGAAACCTTCAAAGCCTTTGCAATTTGACATTGAGGAACATTGTTTTTAAAGTATTCCACAATTTTTTTCGCAAGCCTTCACAGGTTGGATAGCCACTGGCCATTTTTACTTCTGAGAGACTCAGCCTCTCTAAGACATCCCTTTTATAGCCAATCATGTTACACACCTGATGCTAGTTAACTAAATTACTTGCTAAATGTTCTCTCAGCTGATTCTGTTATATATTAATTGCTTTTTCAGCCCTTTTTTTGCCTGTGTCCCAACTTTTCTGAGACCTGTTGCAGCCAGAAAATTTGAAATAAGCTCATTTTGTGGATAAAAATGTAAAATGTCTCAGTTTCAACATTTGAAATGTTATCTATGTTCTATTATGAATAACATATTGGCTCATGTGTTAGGGTTGGAGGTAGGACATCACCATTTTTGCGCAACGAAATGGGTGTGCCCCAGGGATCTATCTTGGGGCCTCTCCTATTCAGTTTATTTGTAAATGATCTTTCGTGCATCTGCACAGGGTGCGAGGTTCAGATGTACGCAGATGACACCGTGATTTATGTCCATGCAAGAACTAAAGAACTGGCTGCTGCTAAACTGAATACTGTGATGGTGAAGGTTAACAACTGGCTCAACAAGTCTCAACTGTTTCTCAATGTTAAGAAAACTGTATGTATTTTACAAAAACAAGCTCGACATCCAATATCAATCCTGGAGTATTTTTCGCTGGAGAGCCAGTCCAAATAGTCACAGAGTGTAAATATCTTGGCATTATCCTCGACTCTACCTTATCCTTCAAAAAGCAAATAAAAAGAGTAATGCAGACTGCCAAATATAACCTGGCTAATTTTAGATACATGAGGAACTGTCTTACGTCCACTGCTGCGCTTCTCTATATGAACGCAATGATTATCTCCCATTTGACATACTGTATGACAAGCTGGACCCATGCAAAAAGCACAACTCTGAAACCCATCCTCTCTCTGTACAAGCAGGCTCTCAAAGTCCTTGACAGAAAACCGAATGCTCATCATCATTGTCACATTCTCGGCAAATATAAAATCCTTAGCTGGGAAAACCTCACAAAACACACTGACGCTTGCCTATTATTTAAGATTATAAATGGTGTGGCCCCTCCACCTCTCAGAGCCTTTGTTAAGGTAAAAACATCTGATAACAGGACTACAAGATCTTCCCAGAGAGGGGACTGTATTGTTCCTTACAGGTCCAGCCCCTTTAGTCAATCTTGGTTTGCTGTTAGAGCCACACAGTTTCGGAACACCTTACCAACTCAAATAAGACACTGTGCCACCTACCAAACTTTCACAAAAAAACTTAAGACCTGGCTTTTAAAAAACCAAAAATGCGATCACTCCTAATTGTGTACTTCACTATTGTTTAATAACCTGCTAACGTACTAAATGTCTCTGTTCGTTGTCAGGCTCCCAGCTTTGCTTGGCTTGGTATGTACGAACACGTAATAGTTTGACTAATGCCTTGACTGTATTATTTTACTTCGCTCAAGTTCTGCTGCCCTGTTTGTATACTGCTACTCTGCATGGCTGACTAAATGTATGTCTACTGCTGCTCTGTATGGCTGACTGTGCATGTATACTGTTGCTCTGCATGGCTGATTATATGCATGTATACTGCTGCTTTTCAAGGCGGTCTATATGTTTAGATTGCTATCCATCTGCATGTTGCTGTTCTGTGCTTTTTGTACTGGCTATCATGCATTACCATGGTGTCCTGTTCTGTAAATATTGTAATGATTGATTTTAACATTTATTGTTACTTTTTTAGGTTTGTGGTTTCTTAACATCTTGCCGAAGGACTGCAGTTGCGAATTAGCCAATTGGCTAAAACTGGCACATTTACAGTGATGTTAATTAATGTGTGCTGTCCTTTTACAAATAAAATAAACTAAACCAAACCAAACCAAACCATGTGATCTGAAAGTCATTGCATTTTGATTTTATTCACAATTTACACTTCGTCCCAACTATTTCGGAATTGGGATTGTAAAATCAAAAATGCAATGTCAGAAATGCATTTTCATTTTCAAGATACAAGTGCATCATTTGTATCACAATGAAAATGCAAATGTAATCCTCCACTTTGCATTTTCATTTTGAGTCCATGTATGCAATTTTTATAACAAATGGAAAATTAAAATACATGCCTCATTTGCATTTTCGAGAAGTGCCCCGCATTATCATTAACAAAACGAAAATGAAAACGCTAATCGTATAAAGTAAATACATTCTCGGAAATCCTTTTTCCTTTTCGAGGAGCATGCACGTTATTTGTACCATCACGAAAATGCTAAAGTAATCTTCCACTTTGCGTTTGCATTTTCAAGTCTATGTAGGCACTGTGTTCATTTGCAAGAAGTGCTCCGCAATATCACTAACAAAACTAAATTGAAAATGCTAATCTCATTAAGCAAATACATTCTTGGAAATGCTTTTTCTTTTTCAAGAAGCAGACACGATATCTGTCTCATAATTAAATTGCTAATGCAATTCGCCACTTTTCTTTTTCATCTTGATGAGATACTGCCGTGCCTGGCTTTGTTTTTTTGATTTCGAGGTCCCACGCGCATTTCCTAATTCAAATGTTAATGCATTCTGTTGTTGGCTGTCTGAGAAGGCGGGACTTCTCTTCCCAATTTGGTACGGATTGGATATTGACAAATACAAGCAATCTCATTGGTTATCAATCAAAGGGAAATCCCTGCTGTACAAGCTTATTTGCCAAAGCACAAATGCTAATTTACATAGTTGGAGCCACTGAGTGTGCATGGACGCACCCCTGGACATTCGCACTCAATGGACCACATCGGAGTTAGCTTTAATACCCATTATCCATTGCGCGTGATGTCACGCATTTTCAGCTGGGGGTATAAACTCCACCGTATCTCGTATAGATTTCCATTGACAGCCAGCCTCACAACGTTCATTCCTACCAGTTATACGCAATATTAACACACTTTTGTCAGAAGTTGCAGAGCGACAACGAGATGGAAAGTACGCGATTTGGTGGTGTTTGTTTTATGAAGTTTTAGGGAGTTTAAAAGGTTGAATTACGTGATGAATGAAGAGGCTACATACATTCACTTTCATTTCGTAATACGACTCTTGGGCTGCGAACCATACACCAGGATGGGAATGAAAATTATAGTGTATGCAACCAGTGGGGTTTATGTTAAAAATAAATTGTCACGACTGTAGGCAGAAAAATGTAAAATAACCACTTCAAAAAGCAAAGAAGAGTTAATTTTAATAGCCCAACAGAAACCACTATCTCTATGAATCAAGCTCGGATCGAGCTAAAAATCCGAACACACACCAGTTCTGACATCAACCCTGTTGACTGCCTTTACCCTGTCTCGTCTTTGCTCGTTGTCAGGTAGGAAGAGTAGCATTCGAAATGGTGGAGGGAAATCGCATGCGCCTTGACAAAACAGGCCAGCATGTTTTAGGCAGATCTTCCTTTTCCACTTACGAAGATAGTATGTGACATTTGCAGCCCTTGACAGCACACCATGTAGTTGGCACCTAATTAAGAGAGAAAAGATAAGCTTTACTGCTATGAATTTGTATATGTACTGCCAGCATGGAGAATTTAAAATAAAAGGAAAGAAAAACTTTGCTTTTAGAAGTCGTTATTTTACATTTTTTCTACCAACAGTCGTGACAATTTCTTTTTAACGTAAGACCCACTGTTTACATTCACTAAAATTTTAATTCACATCTCACTGTTTGGTTCGCAGCCCATAGTCGTATTACAAAATGAAAGTGAATGCATGCAGCCTCTTCATTCATCACATAATTCAAGCTTTTAAACTTCCCACAACTTTATAAAACAAACACCACCAAATCGTGTACTTTCCAAGTTGTCATTGCTCTGCAACTTCTGACAAAAGTGTGCAAATATCGCGTATAAATGGTAGGAATGAACGTTGTGTAGGTGGTTGTCAATGAAAATCTTTGTTATACGGCGGAGTTTATACCCCCAGCCGAAAATGTGTGACGTCACGCGCAATGGATAATGGGTATTGCTTAGCTAACTCCGATGTGGTCCATTAGCCCCTGAGTGCGCTTGGATTAGACCTGCTTGCACTTAAACCGTGTGCTTACAGTCAGATCAATCAATGGTTGGACGGAGTATCGGCAAATTTTGGCCCAGATGCATACCCCCACGGACGGATTAATTTTGGGTTTTTACCAAAATATGATTGTTATTCAAAATAACAATAAAATAACACCAAATCTCATAATAAGTTTCCCATAACTGATGTTTTTATGTTTTAATCCTCTCCAGAATCACTAAAATCATTTGGATCCAAGTCACTCCCGCTCTCTGGATATTCAAACTCATCGTCAGAGTCATTCAATAAAGCAAAAACTTCATCCACGTTGTATTTACGTTTAGAAACACGGCTAGAATGCCGGCTATTTGTACTCGTCGATGCCATGTTCACATGTCCCACAATTTGACCGAATTAGTCTCAGATTTAGCGTTTTTAGGAAATCCCATGCCTGCGTTCACGGCTAAAAATACAGTGCTGGGTGACCTGAGAGACAGCCAATGGTAATGAGTGTAACTAACAAGGGAATTCCCGCAATCGGGGAATTTAAAGAAGACTTTATAAAACACGTTGGTTAAAACGACAAAAATGTCGCTGTGCCTGCGAAAGGGTTAACAGGCAGGTTCATAACGGTCCTGCCCACCGGGGCTGCATATGTAGCTACTGCTGTGGCTCTCTTCACGACTTTGGAATAAAAGGACCGCTTATTTATTAAAGTCACTCGTATTCCAAAAAGGCGCGCTCAACTCCGAATGTAGGATATCTGTGGGGTGCGAGTTTAGAAAGAAATCATTAAATCATAATAGAAACCACACTCTCATTTGTATTGTTTAACTTACTTTATCGGACCATGTCCATTGAGCATAAACGTGTTTCGGCGTTAAGCCGTCGTCAGTGTGTGAAGCAGCAGTGAATGATTGTTCGTCTAACAAACAAAGGTAACAGGTGTCATGACGTCACTGATTGGCTGCACCATAGGGTGCGCAACACAACGTAGTCCCACAGACAATGCAGGCTAGCCTAACTCAGGCAGGCCAGTGAAGACCGTACATCACAATGTGACAACCCCATAGTAATAATAAACAAGGAAAAAAAAAAACTAAAGGAATTAAAAAGACACAGTATGGAAGTGGCAGTAGGTCCTTCACATATCACATGTATTTTTCAGGATGCTTTCGATGACTTTTAGTGATAGAAGGCTCAAATATCATAAAGAAGTCAGCAAATAGGGTTACACTATGCATTGGAGGGATACAATAATGAATTTAGAGTGGAGAAGGTCAACGAAAAAGTTTAAATTAGAAGCTAAAATTTTTAGGTCTCAGTGCAAACGCGATCAACCGCATCTCGTTTACGTCACCCTCTCACACAACAAGATAGAGGATCGTGCACCGCAGGGCAATAATTTAATTTACGTATTATTATTGCTAGTTATCGAATTTAAAGGGGACCTATTTTGCTATATTTCCAAGGTTATATTTTGATCTTAGACTCCCCTAGAGTAATCCTGATTGTTCAAAGTCCAAAACAGCGTCCTTATTTAGCTCATACTGCCATCCTCAAAAAACCCAATTTGTAGTCCATTGTAGTCTCTGCCTGAAATTCCTCATTGGGGTGGCTCTTCCGCTATGGCCCCCACTCCCCGTGTGCCAACTTTCTTCTGACTGGCTAGCTCTGTGGAGGGTGGAGTTGGGTGGGACGAGGCTGCAGAACGCAGTTTTCCAGGTCCGCCTCCCCAGAGTAAAACGTGAGACACGTCTGCCATCTGATAAGGAATCGGCAGGGAAATTCCGAAATCTAACGCTATACTTGAATATAGGTCTAATGAAATGAACTTGTTCTAATAAACGCAGCGGCGAAAGTGGAGGACGCAGTGCGAAAGTCTGGCAGCTCAAGCTCGAATTTGCTATCGGCTACAGTTTGCTACGGCAACAGTGGTGAGTACAGCGGTTTTTCTACTCTATAGCTAGGATTGAGGGAAAGCTAGAATCCACCCCATATAAGCACATTTGTAGAACGGGTCGACATACCCAAGTGTAGACCGGAGACCGTAGAAATCCGGTGGGTCTGAGTTTAGAGGGAAACATGGACAGTGAGGAGCAGCTGAAAGTGGACCAACAGCTTATGGACTGCTTCGGTGTGTATTAGGACCTGCTGGTTCGTGTGCATAACTGTGGTGTGTCGTTAGCGTGGAGTAATGAACAGCTTCTGCGCTAGTATATGACGGATCGGCGAAATCTCCGGGCTAAACGGCCTTTTCGGAAATTGCCCATGGTAATGGTTTACTTACTGCGTCGGAATGACCAGCGTTTTCTCACAGAAAATGGGCGTGTTATGGATAGAGCGCGAGAGCTAGATCGAGCTCCGGTTATGTTATGAGCATAATACAGGTTTTACAGACCGTAAGTTCCGTTTGCGTGAACCGTTGCTTATGTGGAACTAGCAAATCGATAACTTTTACAGGAAAGAATTTAATATTCAATCGCTGATTTAATATTCAATCGACGGCAATGCAGAGAAATCGTTTGTTATACCGGACACATTATAGCCTGTGCGCTTCCCTATTGCTTTCACTGGTAGCATCAGAGAGCTTGCCCAGATATTGGAGAAGTATCAGGCTGACCCCGGTCATGGATAAGTAAAGCGATCGTTTCACAAGTACCCAAAAACGTGCCCCAAGCTCTGCAAAACCTATGTCTGGTCTAACTGCAGCCTTCGCAGCCCAACTCTGCAGACACATACAGCACCTCTCCGGTTAGCTTCAACTGTAGTGGCTACAATCAGGCAATGTTATGATGGAACTGCCACATTGATGCTTACCGAAGTAACACAAGCATACCGGTCATAATTACTGCCTATAAGTTAACAGGAGCATTTTAATTTGCACAGCACGCGAACTGACATGCAGTAGCTGATAACCGAGTGGTCATAACAACTACAGAGACAAACGTTACCCTACAATACAGGTTTTACAGACAGTAAATTCCGTTACCGGGGGGGCAGTTGTATCAAGCATCCAAATTACAAACAAGTATAAAAAGTTAGCTTCAAATGAGCTTTATGTTCACACACACCTTCTGTTGAATTTCCCCTGATATTACTCTTGCATATTTAGGACACAAACATTAGCAATAGTAACTTGGCTATGTTAACCGCAGTGCTACAGCCACATTCAATGGGCCATCAGTTGGGTAGGCTTATGCTGTGAAGCAACTGCTTCTGCATCTGTAGCCATGTTTCCATCCACATGTTCTCATACAAAATAAGTAATATCGAATTAAAAATGCCTCACGGAGACGGTGAAATTAGACTTGATTTCAAGACTATCGACTCATAGTTTGTACGGTCCATCTCATCGGATTTTCTCTTGATCGGTAAAAGGCTTATGCGATAAATGCTGATGGAAACGTTATTCGCCGAATAAATCTGCTACTGCATCTTGACAGTGTTTTGACGCCGTCGTTTCCTTCTGATAATGGTCTGCTATGCTGCTTATAGCTGGCACCTAAGCATTACTACAACTTGTGCAATTATCGTCATTTGTTGGTAAACGCGATCCATTTTGGCTAACCAGCTAAATTAGTTGGCTAACAAACTACTTTTGTTCACTTGAAGGTTCTGCGATTCAGTGCGAAAATGAATGGAAACAGCTTAAAATGTCAGAAATGTATTCGATACACCAATTTGATCATATAACAGCATGTGGCATCATTATGTACTATTTTTTAATTCGCTTTAATGCTGTTAGTTGGAAACGTATTTTCACCAGCTTTATTCGCATGAATACTTTTGGCGAATTTCAGAGAATTCGATTGACAAGTGGATGGAAACATAGCTCGTGAGTTGCGGACAGTCGCGACCGATACAGGCTCTATCTTCAGATATTTTACAAAGCCTGCGTTATCGTTAGCGGTCCTGCTAGCCTCCCGTAACTCGTTAGCTTCACTTACATTATTTGCTGTTATATCGTTACTTACAGCTTGTGGCTCTGAGCGCTTGATCGATGCAACTGCTTCAGGTTTGAGAAGCAGCTGAAACGCTTATTCTGTGTCGAATTATCCTTTATTGACAAAGCTGTCTTTGGTGAAATGCTGAGCACAAACAGCTAATGTTCCCTTTGGCCGTGGCTGTTCACCGCCAGCAAACAAAAAAGCTACCCACTGATTTCTGGAGGCATCATCTTTTGGGAAAGAAATAGGTGCTTTTGTTTGCGTCCAAAAGTAAACGGACGAGCAGCTTTGGGAGAGATACTGTCAAAACTTCACCTCAAATGATCTGCGGTTCTTCTTTTGTATTTCTGGAAGTGTAGATGCTAATAAGGCACGGTATGATCTGCGGTTGTTCATTTCTGCTAGAAGAGTTTCCGTTGTGGGCAGGTCTAGCGCCGTGATTGGCTTTGGCTAGGTCTGTACTAATTGGACGGCACAACCTGACGTCAGGTTTTGCCCAGATCCCGTGAAGATCTCGGGACAAGCTGTTCAGAGAGGAAATCATGTTCACGAAATCACGTTCTTGGATTACGGCAAAGCCCCTGTATCTTATGTTTAGAAACTTTACAGAGGTTGAGTATGGACAACCAACATTATAACATTACTAATATGTATTAAAAGAAGGATCAGCATAATAGGTTCCCTTTAAGAAGTCTAACCTGACGTGACTGAACGCCTAAGTAAACAAGGTGACATGGTGAACAACGCAGCCAGGAGCTCACGTTAAGCCAACATCCGTCAGCACTGAAGTTAGCCATAGAGTTTACTAACTTTAGCTAACTTAGTGATGTAAAATGTAACTTTACATTAATCTCCAGCGAAGTGACAAGATGTCACCTTAAACACGATGTTGACTTAGCTTGGAACAAATGTAGACATCCTTTTTGACCTTCGTTAGCTACGTTAAGCTGATAGTGGGGTCTTCCACGAAGCTTTCAGCTGCTTTCACACCGGACGCAAAACAAATTTTTCGTGCTACAGATTACATTCAAAGTCAATGCAAAGTGTCTTTGCATTGACTTTGAATGTAATCTGTTGTGCAAAAAATTTGTTTTGCGCCTGGTGAGAAAGCAGCTTTATCCAGAGGAGACACTTCTCTCGGTTATGATGTGGCTTTGGGAAGTGTATAAAATACACCCCATCGCCCAGCCTCTCGGGATGCCTTGTATCGGAGTAAAATTTACCCCAAGCACAGCGTTTGACCATTTTTTTTAACGTAGAAACATTTCAAAACCCCATAAAAGCGAACAATTTGCAGTTTCCGTAATGAATTTCAATCGACATTCAGGCTCAGAATGTCCGAGTATTTGGGGAGAGAATACGCACTGTGATTGGCTCATCGCATTTGAGGGCGTGGCTTAGCCATAGGTCAGTTGGTAGATCCAGAATGCTTCCCTTTGGAGGAGATAACGCTCCCTATCTCCACCCCGTTTGAGTTGCTCGACTGCCTCAATACCTTGAAATTTCAATGTACAGACTTCATGGCCAAATTCATTAAAATGTCTTACCACAGATGTTTTAATGTCATGATTTCTTATGTTAATCTTATGTTCATTTATTCTTATTCTTAATTCTCTTTTAGTTTTGCCAACATAACAAAATCCACATGGACATTTCAATAAATAAACTTCAAATGACGTACGGCAAGTGATTCTCCCTCTCACAGAAAAACTCTTGACGGTGTGTGCCATGGATGTAGAGCAGAATCACTTCTGATCATGGCATTACAATTAACACAACTTCTATATGGAAAGTTGCCTGGATCCAAAGAAGTAAGCCAGTTAGTAGGGGGAGTAAAAGAATCTGCTTTCACCAGTCTATCTTGCACATTTCAAAATCTCTTATAAGCAAAGAGTGGAGGTTCTTGAAAGCTCTGACCAATCTGTGTGTCACTTGATAGTATGTGCCAGTGTTTTCTCACTATGGACTTAATCTCCTTGGATAGAGGAGAAAAAGTGGTGGACAGGACAATACGATTCTCTAAGGTGGATTGTTTTTTTTTTTTTCTAAAGAATGACCCCCAATCAGTGTCACGCACCTTATCCAAATAGGCATCAAGATTGTCAGTATCATAACCCTTCGACAGAAAACAGTCATAGACTATTTGGGCCTGATTCTCAAATTCCTCATCAGTACTACAGATCCTCCTCATGCGTAAAAACTGACTGTATGGTAAACTTATCTTCATAGAAGGACGGTGATAACTATTAGAATGGAGAAAGTTATTTCTAACTGAAGGTTTTCAGTACACTGATGTCTGTAAGACTTGTCCAGCAGATCTGTATACTTTAACATCAAGAAAGGGTATTGAAAAATCATTACATTCCAGTGAGAATCTTATAGAATCAAGCCTAGAATTCAGAAATTCATGAAACTGGTGCAGCTGTTCAACTGTTCCACTGAATATAAAAAAACACATCATCAATGTAACAAAACCAACACTTTAGATACAGGTAAAAAAAAAAAAAACCACTATTGGAATAGACAAAATCTTCCTCAAACTTGCCATAAATAAGTTGGCATAACTGGGGGCAAAGGGAGAGCCCATAGCATTACCCTTGATTTGATGATAAAAAGTGTCTTTAAATTTAAAATATACTACTCAAAATTTGATAGGATCATAGGAATTTTTTTGTGAAATGACATGCAAATTTGGTAACTGCCACTGATGAACAATATATTGGATAAATGACATGCAGTCAGACACAAAACACATTTGCACGTGCATTTCATGACATTAAATGAGCATGCAGCCTCACATTTTGGCTTTGACTAACACTTCACCATTTCAACTCAGACGTGTGTGTTGCTTGTTGGTGAAAATTTGGAAGTTCCCAAATTTTTTGCATTACATTTAGCAATAACAATGTCTCCTCAACGTCTTAGACGTCGATTGACTTCAGAGCAGTTGGGAAGATGCATCGGAATGCTTGACTCTGGCTTCTCACAACGTCACGTTGCTAATGCACTTAACGTCAGCCAAAGCGTTGTGAACAGAGCGTGGAACCGGCATCAAATGTTTGGTACAGCAGCACACCGTCATGGGGGTGGTCGTCAGAGATCGACTACACAAGGACAAAACCACTTTCTCACTCTTCAGGCACGAGGTCATCCTTTCTGGACAGCCACCACCCTACGAAATGACCTTCGTAACGCCTCGGGGGTCAGGGTATCCACTCAGACGACACAGAATCGTCTTCATACTGCCGGCCTCAACTCAAGAAGGCCATGTGTTCGAATCCCACTGACCGTGCGTCATAGGCGTGACCGTTTGGATTGGGCTCACGATCATGTCACATGGACACACTACGATTGGGCTCCAGTTCTCTTTACTGATGAGTCCCGATATTGCTTGGACTTTACTGACAGGAGGCAACGGGTGTGGCAAAGACAACGTGAGCGATTTAATGATGCCTACATCAACGAACACGACCGTTATGGTGGCGGATCAATTATGGTCTAGGGAGGAATAAGCAGGAACGGCAGAACGGACCTGCATGTCATGGGGAGAGGGACGATGACAGGGGTACGGTACAGTGATGAGATCCTCAATGTGTACGTAAGACCATACGCTGGTGCTGTTGGCCCTGATTTCATCTTGATGGATGATAACGCCCGTCCCCATCGTGCTAGGGTGGTGAATCAATTCCTAGAGCAGGAGACAATTGTCCGCATGGACTGGCCCGAGCGTTCGCCGGACCTAAACCCTATTGCGCATGTGTGGAACATGCTGCAGGTCACCATTTCGGTCGTAGGGCACAACCCACAACTCTAGAAGAGCTCAGAAAATGCCCTTGTTGAAGAATGGAACAACATTCCAATTGCAAGCATCCGGGTTCTGATTGACAGTATGACCCGACGTTGTCAAGCCGTCATTCAAGCTAGGGGAGGCCATACCCGTTATTGACATTAACTGTGGTAATGAAACATCAAACGAACACTGCCTGTTTTCACTTTACATGTCAGAGGTGAAACCATGAAGTGTTCGTGAAAGCCAAAAGTGTGAGGCTGCAAGCTCATTTAATGTCATTAAATGCACTTGCAAATGTGTTTTCTGTCTGACTGCATGTCATTTATCCAATATATTGTTCATCAGTGGCAGTTACCAAATTTGCATGTCATTTCACAAAAAAATTCCTATGATCCCTATCAAATTTTGAGTAGTGTATAGTTCATGGTCAGCACTGTATGAGCCAAAGCCCACAGGAATTTGGTCGGAGGTTCATCCATGTCTCTAGATTTTAAATAGTGCTCCAAAGCGCACAGCCCAAGATCATGGTATATTGGTATACAGACTCGTTACATCCATCGTGCAAAGTAAATCATTCTCCGAAACATATAGATTCATTAATTTATTCAGGAAATCAGTCGTGTCCATTAAATATGAGGGCAATGTCCTTATATATTAATACATCAGTGCCCCTACTTTTCTTCTATCTTAATAACTGCTACAAATAATAGTTGCCGGGTAACAAACACATCGGCTTGGTGTGCCTCACTGCAATTTTGTGGATGAATGGCAGGGGTGCACTGAGCCGCAGGAGAGAGACGCATCATGCTGCAAGCATCGTGTTACCACATAAAACAGACGTGTGAAACTGATCGCAATCTGGTCAAGTTTAATGGACTGGAAGCAAGTTTTATGCAGTAGTTGTTCGTAATGTTCATCATTTTGCAGGACAGTAGCGAGCTCGCTAATTAACATCGCGTTAGTCTAACGATCTGAGGCGTGTGAGAGAATTTTAGGCATAAATTACTTATTTTCTTATAAATTGCTTATCCTTGGGTAATCTAGGCCGTGCGTAATTGCCAATTCTTGCAATCTAGCTTGTACCTATGTAGAAGCCTCATGAAGTGTGTTTACTGAACAGTGTGTTCCTTCTGAGCTCTGGGGATCCTGCAAGACCTTGAGTGTATCTGTCTCTGACATGTTCCCTGTGCGCCTGAGATAAGTGCAGACTGATGACGTGGTCAGGAACAGGCCTGCGTGGATACATGCACTCAGCTGTGGAATGCAGAGAGGAAACATACTGTTGTAATGAATCAGTCCCAGGGGGAGGGGATTATGGCATTCTCCTCTTATACATATCCAAGCAAAGGAGGAATTCCTTTGTCCGGGTTCTACCATGTAATTCGGACCCTGTATGCGCATACAGTAAACTGGATCCTATTTACTTTCTCTGTCTCAGTGTGTTTTCTTACAGGAATAAACTATCAAAATTCCCTCAACAGGCGCGTTTCCCAAAAGCATAGTTGCTGGCTATCTAAGATAGCAACTTACGTAGTTTGTCCATTCACAGTCAATGGGCCCAACTATGTAAGTTAAGCCTGCCGCACACTGGAGCTATCTGCTGAGCAAGAAGTTATTCGAGACTGTTTGCTCAGCAGATAGCTTGCTGTGTGCACGTAATTTTCGGTGAGTTTTCTGCCTCGCAAGGCGTTGAGGCGAAGATCAAAGTCGCTGAGGGCCGCCATCTTGAAATCATGTGAACGAAGGATGCGTTTTGATTGGCCATCTGAATTTCTGTCGCGAGCACGTAGCTCTAGTAGCGCGCACACGATAAGGTTTTCACCTTGCGAGGCAAACATTATCAAACACATTTGATCTTCGCCTCAACGCCTTGCGAGGCAGAAAACTCACTGAAAATTACACGCACACAGCGAGCTATCTGCTGAGCCAACAGTCTCGAATAACTTTTTGCTCAGCAGATAGCTCCAGTGTGCGGCAGGCATTAGCATCTGTGATTTTGGGAAACGCACCTCTGACTGTTGATGAAAAACACATCGATTGGCCAAAACATATCACTGGCTATGGCCAGTGACAACATATTATTACAAGCGACTTTACGGTATAATAACAGAAATCGTAGATCTATGGATTTCATAAGTCTTTCTTCTGCAGCAGCAGGCTACAAGCGAACAGGATGAATTTCTTTCTTAGCTCAGTCCACCTCTGCGATTCATCCACAGACTCGCATACAGAGAACTGGAGGTCGACGTGTTACACGGCCACCATTGTATGTAGCCAGCTATTAAGGTAAAGAGATGTATAGGCACTGGCGTATTAATATGAACTGTTCTTTCACTCCAAATTCATGAAGAAAGCAATGGAAGTACATGAAGCCCAAGAGAGCAGGAGCGTATGAACTTGCTTTGTAACCGACTGAACTGCTAAACAGGTGATGCGCAGATAACCCGTCTGAAGATCGACAGATCGAAGTGTAAGCACACGGTTAGAGTGGAAGCAGGTCTAATCCAAGCGCACGCAGGGGCTAATTGAGTGAGAGAGCAGAATCTTTTGGGGGAAAACTCTAGCTATACTCTCAATGAGTGTTTAGAAATATCAGCATTAAAATCACCAACTATTGCAACATCTGCACAACTGTACCAAGTTTAGACAAACAATCAATACATTTATCATAATTGGAATTAGATTCATATGGTAAATAAACATTAAAAAGATACAGCTCCCTGTTTTGGGTATTAATTCTAATTGTACGGAGCCAGTCAACACTATGATCATGAATGGAAACAACTGAATCAATGTTTTTTCTCCACATAAAACCGACTGGCCGACCTTTAAGCATACATAATGTTGCATCCACTGGGGAGATACCAATACCAGAAAAATCTTCATGAATACCGTTTAAAATACTGCATTCCTGTTTCGTTATCATGAATTCCTGCAGACACAGGATATCGCATTTGTTGAGCAAATCATTGAGCATGGATAAATTGCTTTTCGAGCCATTACAGTTAAAACTTAAAATATTTAAACCTATGTTTTATATAAAATAAAGAAAAAAACAACACGTTTTTATACACCTCTCTTTACATAAAAGTTTCTGACCAGAACCCCCGAGGGCCATGATTCCAGTTTGTACAGAACTAAAGGATTGTCACAAACCATGTCCACCTTAAATGATGTACAACTGTCAAACTTGGTTTTCAGCATTTCACAGTTTACAGACAGCTTGAGCGTCTCCTTAGCGTAAGCTATAATATCCTGACAGGATATATTCGGTGCAAGGCACGACAGGAATATACATGCTGGGCGATCACACCGAGCCTTCAGCTGCGAGACGTGCGTTGCTGTACCAATAACGGAGTTAGGCCAAGCTTTTAATTTCTTACGAGTAGCAGTCTGGAACCCTTCTAAATCATCATGATTGTGACCTGGGTTACTTCGCGGCACTTCCGCTGCAGAATTACTGGATCAGGACTCACATTGTGCAGTTGTTCTACCGGAGTTCTCCTCCGCAGAAGCCCTTCTGAGGTTAGGCGAGGGTTCATCCTCCGTGATACCAAGGGTCGTAGCACGCGAGCACGAAGACGCGGGGGGTAGGGCCACATGATGAGTTTGCTCAGAGGGTTTAGGCCACTCCATGATTTTACGGTCGCTTTCTAACTTCATGGCACGAAATTCGAGCTTCAGTTCAGCGAACTCTTCACGCATAGATGCCATCTCTCAAAGCACTGTGATGAGATCAAAGCTATTCAAATCAACTGGTGGCATGCGAGACAAATCACTAGCACAAAAACCCAGCAGTTCATTGTGGTCACATTTGTGCAATTCAGATATTATATCCCCAACATTGCTACTGTCTTTGGAAGAACCCTGGTGCCTTATAAAGCATAGGCCCTTAATCTTCTTCACAACTTCGAATGAAAACAACAGTTTCTTGGCGTCTTCTATTTCAGCAGAACTATAGAAATCTGAAGTTAACTTGACTAAAATGTCATGCACAAACACATCTATTTTGTTAGAGACAAAACAGAGAGGTTCGTTTACCACATAGGGTGTAGTACTAGAATCGGTCCCAGTTGATTCGGATTTCAGGTTCCCAAGCTGGCTGGAGGGGACCAAGCAATCCACATCCTCCGGGCCGACCCCGCCAATTACCGACTGCTCTATAGTGCTGAGTGGGCTTCTTTTCTCTTTCTCACCGACAGGGCCGGCTACAAGAGCCTTGGCCCTGCGGGCGGCCAAACTCACTGACAGGGAGGGAAAGTTAAGTTTTCCGCTTGAAATTCCACTTGAGTCCTAGGCTCTAAATTCGTAGACCAGGCGCAGGCGCGGCGAGTGGGGGCTGCGCTGCGCCAAAGGGGTGTGTCCAGGCGTATGTTGCAATTTCGTGCCCGGCGTAGCCTGGCGCAAGTACTCCTCTGTCCCGCCTCGGTCCCTCCTGCCGGCGCAAGTGGCAAAGAGGGAGGAGAGAAGGCGTGTTTGGGTATAACACAGCTGAGTCAAATCTTCACCAATCAAATGAGCTCCTTTCCTCACCTTTAATGTGTTGGAATATAGAAGCCTCTGTCCTATATCTGCATGATGCGTTAATGTTGCATTTTACTTTGCTGCTTCAGGCATGTTTTCTGCACCGCTTACGTCTATATTAAGCATTACGAATATGAGTTAGCTGGCTAGCTAGGGCATTCGTGAATTATTACCATTAGTAAACTTGAATGGAATTTCAAAACGAAACTACGTCAGATCATTCAAACTTATGAAGCTGGAATGAAATACGACGGTTGCTCATTTATTTCTTCTCCCTGCATCATTGGGAAGGGAAACGATGGATAGCGTGTTCCTATTATTACACCCTGTTGCTGCTTAAAATTTTGGGATTAACATGCATGGACAACAATGCGAGATACGTTACACATTTATTTTCAATATGTGATCTTAACTCAGTATGAGATCATAGCAATCAGGCTGTATTCCTTTCCCCCACTAAAAACGATAAAACCTAAGTGACAATAATAGTAGCCTAGTATTAAGCCGCTTGCACACTGGACGCGAAACGAATGTTTCGCATGACAGATTGCGTTGAACGCAGTGTCTACGTGTCCGAAAGTCTGACAGGGTTTTAATATGTCTCCGACAGTCAATTATTGTTTTTAATTTCTTCAAATCTACTGAATGTTTTAGATATTAAACGTGAATGTTTTGATAAGAGGGCTCAGTGCTTCAAGATGAGTACCGAGAATTTCAATCAATGTTTCTGTTTAAGCTCTGCTCAATAGGCCTGAAGTGAGTCGACACTGGCGCGGGACAATGTACAATGCCTGTCGGACATTAAATGCAAAATACTCCGTGTCTGACAGCCAAAAAATAAAAAGAGAACAATTAGAACAGATTGATAACGAAATAAAGAATAAAAAGAAACATTTTAACAACAAACAGAACATCAAATGAACACTGCGATTTATTTATTTGCGGGCCATCTTTTTTGGATGCTCTGTTTGTTGGTGATATATTTTTATTCTTTATTTCGTTATAAATCTGTTCTCATACCAATAGTTTTACTTTTTGCTGGCTGCTGGACATGTAGTATTTTGCATTTTGCCTCGGACAGTCTTGATCGTGCATGCGATAATTTATTCACACTGTCAATGGTCATGGAATTGATTTGCTCACTGACTACAAGCACTATTTTATCTCTGGTGTGGAAATAAAGCGTGAATCTGTTCGATCCATCTGACTAATTTTCAAAAGAGAGACCGAATAAAGACTGTTGTTTGTCTTCAACGGAAGAAAACACACGAATAAAAAGACCAAGAAAAGTCGATAGCTATCAATTTGCATTTTGTGAAGGTCGAACACAAACATGGCCAATTTTGCACATCTAATAATTCCTGGAATACTCAAAAAATTAGAACTTTTATGACTTTCGGGCACGGAGATATATTAAAACCCTGTCCGACTTTCACGTCTTGGCATTGGCTTTGACTATAATCAGTCATGCGAAAAATTCGTTTCGCGTGTGCAAGCGGCTTTACTGAGCATAGAACGCAAGCATTTATATATATATATATATATATATATATATATATATAGGCAGTTTGTGGTTGGCTGAGAAAGATGTGAAGCCGTTAGTTTGCATCACAGATTCAGCTGCGTTGATTAAGCCAGGTGGAGTTTCCATTACACGTGCCAACCGCCTTTAATCTGACATCAGGACAATCGATATAGATACTAGAATTTATGTCCTGATTCAGATAGTTACATTAAATAGTGGTTGCTGTGATTATTTATTGCATTGAAATGTGCCTGACATTCAGGAAACCTGCCTGTGAGGTTTGAACGCGATGCGCACTGTGCTTGTGGTCAGCCAAATTACCACTGCACAGAAAGTAAACCAGGTTAGAGCTGGCGAGCTTTCTGCGCAACTTCAGCGAAGACTTTTTCCACGAAATTGTCACTGCGTCTTGATGAATATGTGACACCTCCCCCTACTACGCCGCCACACCCATCTCGGCGCATGTCCGTCTACCAAATTGCCAAAGTGGCTGCGGACGGTGTTGCACTGCACGAAAGTACCACTGCGCGGGCTGCACCGGACGAAATTACTACTGCGTGGGCTGCGCCACGCTACGCCACGCTGCGCCACCCTGCGCTGCGCCAAGAAATTAGAGCCCCTAGGCTGAAGCACACTCGCCACAAAAAGCACTCAGACCAGGAGAGATAGTCATCACGCGAGACATGAATAAAATAAGCAGAGACATGCAGTCAGAGGAGGCAGTGACTTCACCTTTTATCGCTGGATTTTGTCAAACTGTTTCCACATACTATGCCTGACTGACAGTCGATCAATTTTTACCTCTTTTTTTTACCGAACAATTAAGACCTAGCCTACATGTACCCTGTAATGATTAAGGGATGATAATGACAAAAAGATTCATTTACGTATATGCTTTGATTTGAGACTGCAAGAATGTAAATCTTAATAATTAATTAGAGAAAAATCTCAACTCTCTTGGTAATTCCGTGTATTGTTTTAACCTTTTGTTTATCGGATTATGAAAGAAGACTGTCAATAAACTCCTTTTTTTTAATGGCACTAAAAAGTAAGCATTTAAGGGGGAAAACATTATCATAAACAAATTAACCAAGCATTGAACTCAGAATAAGAACGGTTTTAACATTTGTTAATGCCATTGCGTTAGCTTCCTTTAAGCAAATATGAGTGAATTCGCTGCCTCGTGAGAATTTCTAGTTCGATGCACTGAGCAGTAATGCCGTGCAGACTGAAATTGGCCTGTCATTCTGCTGATTAGTCTTAGTAAATGAGTTAATCAATCCTATGATTGCTAATCAAGAAAACTAATAGGGAGTTATTGTTTGTTTAAGGGTGAGGATTCTGCCTCATCTAACTTACCTCCAACAGCACGTCACTGAAAACAAGTCACTCTTTCATCCTCTGTCAAGCAGCAAATGATTTTGTTTTTCTATAAAACCTTCTTCATGACTACAAGAAAGAACTATGAAAAACTTTTTCTGCTTCTGCCTTATGTAAGAATGGGGAGCGCTCCCCACACCCAAATAAACAATAACATAATGCAAAAAGATAAGTCACAGTGAAACTTCTTTTATAGGAAATTATTGTCACGCAACTATTGGTCCCAAGTAGTTTCATTTGAAACTTCATTATTGAAGTAAAAATAAAGACAGCAAATGGACAGGAACCATAATCAACATGAAAGGTCTCCAACAAAGAACTAAAAGCAGAAATACTTCAACAATGACGCAGGTGCCTTCTTCACCGAGTATCCAAAAAAATTTTGACCAATCTCACGGGGATTTATTGAATGTGATTGGAGAGAAATAAATGGTCATGAAATGGGAATGATAAAGGCATGGAGCCACAGGCGACACTGGGGTGTCTATTGGGTTTCGAGGCAAACTGGAGTGAAATCAACACCTCTCACTCACTGCAGTTCTGATTTCTTGCTGTCGGTGGCACATGCTTACACGGCAATGAAATAATCGTTATGGGGGTGAGCCATCTTCATTGGATTCTTTTGAAGCCTTGAACAAGACTACCACATTGATTTGCTTTGACAAATGAACTGGGGACTAATCAAAGCAGCCTAGGGTTGAACAAAGCAGACTTACTGTGTGGGTCAGGAGGTCATTTCCTTCCTAAATAGTAATAGAGGTTTATTTAACAGAGTGTGATGGGTCCTCTCATCCAGACATGGCACATCTGAGTTTAGTTTAGTTTCAGGGGGGAAAAATCAACTCACAGACAATATGATGGTTATAGTACTAATATACTTTGTTTTCTTTGTATGAAAATATGAGCAACACATGAGAAAGGAAATTTATACACTTCACAACACCATATTAAGCATAATATGGGCAAGTAATAATTTGCATGCCAGTGTGTAAAGTTTGAATTTAAAAAGATGTGAAAAATTGAAATGAAAAAGGTTGTAAAATTGCTTCTGTAAGGTCTTTAGTATTAACTCAATCAGCATACGGCTTTCCAAAAATAAATTCTGTCAGCAGTCATAAGCAGTCAAAATCTCAAACACAGTAACACCAAGCAAAATGGGATTAAGCCAGTTTTATACAAATAATAAGTATAACTCCAATTCCAAAAAGTTGGGATGCTGTGTATATTGTAAATACAAACAGAATGCAATGATTTGCAAATCTCATAAGCCCACATTTTTTTCACAATAGAACACGGACAACATATCAGATGTTGAAAGTGAGACATTTAATGAAAAATTTAAGCTCATTTTGAATTTGATGGCGGCAACACGTCTCAAAAAAGTTGGGGGTAGGGCAACGTTTACCATTGTTTAGTATCTCCTCTTCTTGTAACAACAGTCTGTAAATGTCTGGGAAGTGAGGAGACTGATTGCTGATGTTTTGGGAGAGGAATGTTGTCCCACTCTTGTCACATGTAGGATTCTTGCAGCTCAATAGTCCTAGGTCTGCTTTGCCGGATTTTTCATTTTGTGATGCGCCAAATGTTTTCTATTAGTGAATGGTCTGGACTGCAGGTAGGCCAGGCGTACTGCAGGTATACTTACCTACGTGTGCAAACCAAAATAGCAAACAGTGAATGTACTGAAAGAGTTTAAAGCATAATTATCATTCTTTTCTGTTCATGAAATCACATTTTAAGGACCTTTTGGCTCTGTGAAGGTTGGCTGGCTATTTTCACCAAGAGAAGCACTCTTGCCTTTGAGCATACACCTAATAAAAATTACATTCAGACCCTTTTAGTGCAAGCTGGCTGAGTGCGAAAGGAGCAGTGACATTTTTCTTCAGTCTGCCGGCAGCATTCCAAAACATTGGTTTCACTGTACCTCAAGCAACTTCCATTCAGTCCTTAACCCCAGATGAGGGTGGGGTGGAGACTGGCTGGCATTTTGACAACTAAAAATATACAAGAATGAAAGCTTAAAACATACGCATACCATATACACACCATAATTATTTTATGGCCAATAAATATTCAGTAGACACACATCATTTTGATATTGAACATCACCTCAGGGTACAGAGCAGGCGGGTATCAGTCCTGATTTGCTGAGATGATTCACATTGTAAGATTTCTCAACCCTTTCAGTAACTTAAATAAGAGGGGCCATTAAAATGTTACTACAATTTACAAAGAATTCAGTTTATAGTGAGTGTTTATCACAGTTCCTCTTACAGCACTCTTCCCCATTCACTCTTACATTAACCCATAAAAACTGGGTTTTCACTTGACTTCCAACAAAATTACTTTCTTGGCATAATTACATTAATGACTAAGTCAGTAGACATACTTTTCTCAGGACATGAAATTAAATCTATTTTTCACACCCTTAGATGATGAATACAGATGCACACAGGCCCATACACATGCATTCACCTAATCACCTAAGAGATCAGTTTCATTATTTGGACATTTTATAAACTTAATTTCTGATTCCAAGTTTGCTCTGGCCTCAGGAGAGATGAATGCGGGTCAAAAAAAAAAAAGGCTGAGCAGAAGTGGCAGTAAAAGGCCGCAGCCAAGGAAACTTGATCAGGAAAAGCCTCCTGGCTGTCGCAGGGAATTTAATTACATTTCTGAAGAGAGCTGTGGTGGAAGGAGGGCACATCTGGATTCAATATGGGGGGCTTTGATTTTTCTTTTCTCCTTCTCATTGTGCCAAGGCGATCGAGAGCCCTCCCTCATGTCCATGTTCAGCACCAGGAAATGGCAAGGCCAGAGAGCTCGATACTCCTCAGGGATCTTATGTCCTAATTTACTTTCAATCTTGTCCTCCCTTATCCAACAAAACCCTTTGATTCTTATTGCTCATATTAATTACTCTGCTTATTCTGGCAAAGGAATTCTCCCAACATGAAGCTAGGGAAGAAATTGCTCCAAAAGAATCCCTACGTCTCAGAGAAAGGTCTTGTACTGTCAAACTGGGCTAAGGGCATCACAAGGAACAATGGACAGCACACACAAAAGTAGCATTAAAAGCTGGGATGTGAATATTTTATAGGACAATCAAAGGGGTCATTCATAGCAGCTAACTGAATTAAAATGGTCTGAGTCAGTTCTCATGCCAGGCTGTTAGCTTTATGGCTATGACCTAATGCACATTGTTTTTTTAAATGGTCATTCCAATTTATCCCTATCATGCAGTACTTCTTACATTTTACAAGAAACACCGATCATGTGTGAATTCATGCATATGTGCGTGCGTGTGCACATATGTGCAGCACAGCTTTTTCTTGGCCGACGAGCACAAATGCTTACTCCATCTTGGTTGCCCGTGTCAACACATCTGGCTCAGCTGCATATGTGCATATTTTTGCAAATAAGAGAATAACCTGGGCTATAGTTCTGGCAATCTGAAGTCTGGACTGTTTAAAATATTTAAATAATCTTCTACAAGGAGTTAGAGCATGGATTGTAAATCTTGTTATTGTATACTGCCTTTTTAAACCATAGATAATTACAATTGCATATTTGGATTTTGACAAAATTACAGTTATTTTAGCTGTCAAACACACTATACAGGAGATTAAATAATGAAGATGAGCTCTAAATGCTGACTTTCAGCTTAAATGTGAGTATATTTGCATTCAAATTGGGTAAACTGAGTGACGGTACTTTCTGAACCAGGTCCCCCTTTTCAAGGAACCAAATGTAATTCAATAATGCACTGTTTCATGGCCAGGGGCCTGTTGTTCGAAAGTAGAATAAAGAAATCCAGGATAAGTGAAAAAGCCAGGTTAGACAAAGTCTCCTAAGTCCATCCTGGTTTAATTGGTTGTTCGAACGCTGAGCCAGGCTGATGAGGGGCAGCTTTGTCAAGCCAGGTATAACTAATTGAGTAAGTGCGCGACAAGGGCTTCCTTCAGTAGACCACAGAGGTTGATCACAGATTCACAGATGAGAGGACAGGTGTGGCTACTTTCCTCCAATGAACAGCGGATCTTAATGCTGACGTAAGGTGACACACCTCTTATAAAAGGAAGCACCGCCGCTGTCATGAAGCTCTGAGACGCACGGCGGACTATAATCCCTCGTAATCACAATTCAAGTTCCTTTCGCAAATTAACAATTGTTCTCTTTGCCTTAATGATAAGCAGTGGAAATTAATCCATTGCAAAAATGTCTTATATTGTAAAATAACATTCATACTGCACAAGTGGTCAAAAGGTGAAAATTGAATATAAGAACATTATGCAGTCTGGTGCTTGAATAAATTGCTGATAATGTTCAAATGAGGTGTGTGAATTCTTTGGAAGGATCCAAGCTCACACATTAATTTTATTCTTATTTTCTTCAACCAGCATTTAGTCTTTACAGGCGAAATGGAGAGAACATGCGCAGTTTACTTTTCCCCGAACGAGCAACAGCTCTTAATGGAGACATATGAAGAGGTTAAACATTTGATCAATAAAAAGGGTAACACTGCCGCTATAATAAAAATACGGGAGCATGCGTGGCAGACAATTTGCGGACCAACTCAATGCGTAAGTAATCTAAAACAATACACTTTAAGCTCCAATGAATCCTCATCATTGTAATTCAAGTTCTTTTTGCAAATGCTGTAGCCTTAAATATGAGCAGTGGGAATTGATTCATTGTGCAAATCTTTTCTGTCTCATGTAATGTTCATACAGCACAAATACAAGTGGCCAAAAACACACCTCGCGATGGGTGAAAATTAAAGACAAGAAAATTTTGCAGTCTGGTAAGTGCTTCACTAAATAGCTGATAACTATGCACAAACGAGGTGTATAGATTCTTTGGAAGGTCCCGCCTCACACTTAATTTTATTCTTATTTTATCACTTCAACCAGCATTTATATAGTTCAGTACAGATTGTATATATTTTTTTCTGCTCCATGCCATTTTCGTCCTTTTGCATGCCTTTTGCCACAGCAAATTCCTTGTTTGTGTAGAGTTACTTCAATAAACGTGTCTGATTCAGATTTTCATGTATGCACTGATTTTTAGCAGTCAAGAAGAAGGCACACAGGTCTGGCACGGGGGGTGGCCCACCAACCGCTGAATTGGTTAAAAACGAGGCCAATACGTAGCCTCCATCAGAACATGGAATAACTGTATAAAACACATTGATTTCTGATCAGCGCAGCCGCTGACTCCACAGATAAGACAACAGAATCAACTAAGCCTGGCATTTAGCCTGGTCTGGAGCAGGCTAACTGTGGAGAATAAATCACCATGGTAACTTGACCAAGGTGAAGTTATCCAGCTTTCGAACAACTGACTGCAGGTTAAATTAAGCCTGGATAACCAACATATCCCGGCTTAATCCCTTATCTAGGTTTCGAACAACAGGCCCCCGGTGTATGTTAGTATTTCGTAAGCGCCACCTATTATGGACAGTTGTCCTTATCCCAAGAAATGGCTTTCATAAACTAAAAGGGTGACCTCTATACTTCATTATGCAACAAACCTTTGCCCTGCCAATCGACCGCGCACGCCACCAGGTGGTGCTGAAATGCACCAAATTTTTGCATTTTGCCATGTTCGGCACCACCTGTTGGTGTGCGCATACACTATCCCAACTTTTTCACATCTCTAATAGATAGTCTAACTACATACCAATGTGGTGCAGTTGTAAAAGCTCTGGGGCACTGATCGCGCACAGAGTATAAGGGGTGCAAACTAGTGACGAAAATGGATTGCAGCCATATTGGAGCGCCCCCTATATGTTGCGCAAAGAAGATCCCAGGCCGAAAATCGGTCTTTCCACTGACCATCCCCCCTATACCGTATATGACCATTTAGTAGCTCGGGCGTTTATTTTGCAAAATCGACTTGGACCCCAGGTGTTTATAAGAACCAGGCGGGTATTTGCAACAGGCTATTATTTATTTATTATTATTTCTGCACCGACCTGCACCAGGCCAGATCGGCTTTCCTACACAGTTATAAACTGACTGAATTTAACCATTAAATTAACGCATTGTCTCCTTGTCATTTTAACTGTAAGTGGAGTCCTGCGCGCATTTAACCGTGGTTTACACTGAACATGCACTGAACTCCGTGGTAAACTTATTGTAAAATTACAGTTAACATAACTGGCTAAAAGGTGCCAGTTAAATTACCTGGCAAAAAAGGCTTCAGTTTATTCGTTTATTTTTAACAGTGTATTCGCGGAAACTGAAACTGGCGCGGTTTCATTAACATACTTTAGTTTTGAGACTTATACATTGATCCCAGTTGGGGCAACACGCAATATCATCCTGTTATCCATCGTGTCAGGGCAAAGACGGATGAAATGTTATGATTCTGTTATGCCTGACCATGTTTTCGCTATGACTCTGCTTCCAAGCCATGTTTTTTGATTTAGTCCATGCCATGTTTTGTATTTTGCCTGTCTTTCTTTGCCATGTCTTTTGCCTGCCATTCCTCATATTCTCTGTTTAGTTATTATTCTGGTTTATGTATTTCTCATGCCCTGCATTGCACATTGTCTCCCCTGTCTGGTCATATGTGATGTGACAGTTTTATTCCCCAGTATTGTGTGCCACTTTTTCAGGTGATTTCATGGTTTCTGGGTTTTCAATTATTCCTTCCAATCTCGTTTGCTTCCTTCGTCTTGCTGTTCTGTCTTTACTAACAAATATTAACAGTTTGTTATTTTGGATAAATTACTAACAATAACTAACATTGTTTATAGTACTAACTTACTAACAAGCACTAGGGATTGTATAGCTGCACATTACTAATTGACGAACGAGCTCTCAGCACTCACTCTGCTCTAGTCTCCGCCCCTTGCCTTCACTCAATTTACTTTGCTGTGCTTCAGCGGATTCTCCGCACCTTGTTAAACACTGTTCTGCCTCTCACTCTGTGCACTTTAGAACACCCTAACTGGAGCCGTTTGTTTGTCATACGCTGTCTGTGTAATTCCTGTCCGCGTTTTGGCTTTCGCCAATTGCATGTGGTTAGGTACTTCCTCTTGTTCATTCTTTTGTTAATTAGTCTGATCCAGCTCACCTGTTCCCTATTATAGCATGTGACTTACCGTATGTGTATTTAAGCAGTCACTTCACAGCCAGCCCTTGTCAGAACGTTTTCCTTGTGCTGTGTTGTTTATGCCTTGTACTCTTCGTGTTATACTTCTGACTGGAACGTCCCGGATTTTGATTTTTGCTTCGTCTTTGATATACCTGTGCCCGTGTAACGAACCTGCTTTGCCCGACCCTGAGTTTTGTATTTGCTGCCCTGTTTATGAACTGGATTACATCTACTGGATTTTGATTTTGGCTTCGTCTCTGACATACCTGTGCCCGTGTAACGAACCTGGGGCCTATTGCACGAAGGCCGGATAAGGGATTAGCCCAGGATCAGCACGGGATTAGCCTGATCTCAAGCCCCAATTCGGTTGCACAGAGCGTGTGAGCTAAGCCATGGCACTAGTTACCACGGAAACAAAGTCTGTGGAGCGAGCCAGCTCCAGAGCAAGCTTACGAACTAGCTAAGCTCCTGTCTCCAGCCAATTTCACCTCATCTCATTCAGCAGTCACCCAAATTGAAAATCAATGTCCTTAACAGTCATTCTGAATTGTCCACAACCCATTGCTATCTCAGCTATAGTAGGTCCAGAGTAATTATCTTAGAAACTTGTGACCATTGATGTCAGTAAAATAGCCAATATTCGATCATTATACTCAAGTATCCCTGAGACAGTGACCATCACAGTTCAATCAGTCCCCCTTCAATGTCACATTTTAACCATATTTAGAATCCGTCATTATCAGATTTGTCCTTATTCCCCAAGTTGAGACTTCCATCAGAGTAGAAAATGAGCAGTGCTGCATGAAGTGGGTTACCGTGTTTCAGCGCGGTCTTAAATCGCTGCAGTTACCCCTACCTACAGCACTGCTGCTACTTTTCTCCGTCTTTATTCAGACTGCGATGGGTAAGGTAGAGTCGTTGCCTTAGTGCTGGACACGGGTGCAATGTCGCTCGCTTTCGCGATACTGGAATCAAACATTTTCAGGAGGCTCCTCGACGTTATTTTCTGACACTAACATTCTACTTTTTAATTTGAGTATGCCTCCATCAGAGGTGATTAAAAGCAGAAAGTAAACTCAACTAATCTGTAAACGTCTTCTAAATCGGACTATCAATTCAGTTTGTATAGGACTAAAAAGGGCTTGTAGCGACATTAGGTGACATATGTGGGACGCAAAAGTACTTCCAAAACTTCATCGCTAATTGCTATGTCTTAACATTGTCCATGACACACACAAGGTTGATCTTTCAGTAGCGACCTCAATGTTAAATCTGTCTGATAGCGACGGCTTATCTCGTTCACTGTAACGCCGAAGTGCATCACTACTCCTTTTTGACGGCGCTGAAACACCTCCCGAGTTTACTTTCACTTGAGTTTAGCTCACTTTAATACTCCTCTCAAACGTCTCGCACCATTCAGACAGAAACTAAAGGAATAGCAAGCAGAGGCATTTCAGAGATCCCATCGGCCGTCTGTCTGAACGTGGTCTTTGAGTGTTGCTGGCGCATGCGTCTACTGTAGCTACTTAGTGTCCATGGTGATAATCAGCAATTCTGTGATCGATCTCCGGGACAATTTGAGGTAGCCGTGTGCGCGCTTTCAGCAGGATCAGCGACACCCGGCTTCACTTAGCCTATCCTCCTTCACCCGCTGTTGGCTTTGTGCATTCAATTAAGCCAGCGACGCGCTGTTTGGGATATTGCAATCCTCGCTTTGGCGTTGATCCAGGATCTCAGGATCCGACTTTTGTGCAATAGGCCCCTGCTTTGCCCGACCCTGAGTTTTGTGATTGCTGCCCTGTTTACGAACTGGATTACAACCACTGTTTTCTGATTTTGGATTGTGGAGTCTGTACCGTTGCATACTGCCCTGCTGGGGTTTCCACCCCAGAATTAATAAAGAACAAGTTTGCTGGATCTTTTGGTTCTCGCTTCTGGTTCCTGAACGCATCCTCACATGAAATGAAGACAACAAGTAGCTAGGTATGAACACTTCAGAATGAAGTTGTTCCGATCTTAATACACAAAGCATACATATAAATTCATATGCATATAACGACTAGTTTCTTCCAGGTATAGATCTGAGTCAGACTCGCAGGCACAGCTGAATGCGAAAGCTTTTTTCTTTGAACGAAACGAAAACGTAGGTAACTGAGCGATTATATAAAGGGTAAGGCAATCGTAGCCTATTCTTTAGCTTTGCCAAATGTAGCATAAATATTGTTGATTTACAATTCCTTATTTGTGTCCTTTTTTGAAGTATGAAAAGATAAAAGAACACGGAAAACAAGTCCCCCACCCAAAAAAAATAATTGTCGACACCCATGTTTACTGTTTACATACGTCTCATTTGACATTTATACATACACAAGATGGGAGCTATTCTGCCGTGTGCGCTTTGGTCCAGCCAATGATGTTGTCTACTCTTATATCTCTGTGCCAAAGACCGTCTCCCCCCACATCTTTATTGACATCAGATATACAAAGACAAATCGAAGCTTGTTTTAGCGTCTGTGTTATCGCAACACGGGGTAACACAGACATTTATATACAATAGTACAAATAATCGCCCGGGTGTTTAATTGAACCCCGAGCGTTTAATTGAACTGGCGTTTAATACGCAAAATGAGGTCGGACCCCGGCGGCTTTTTGCACACAGGCGCGTATTTGCACGCGGGCGATTATTTGGTCATATACGGTAATTCAATTTTCCAACTTTTACTTTGGGATAAAGTTCACGCAGTGAATAAGAGCAACTCAAAAATCAAATTTTGGTAATTTGGCATTTTAGGCCCTATTTCGGCTTGCGCTTGATTGACCACTAAAACCCAAACTGGTGCAGATAGGGGCCAAAAAATCTGGGGGGAATTTTCTAGTTAGGATAGGGACATAAAACCACCAAAGTTTCAGCAAAATTGAAGAAGGTGACTATCACCACCTGCCTGAACCTTACAGACAATGGCTAAATTGCCCACTACACATTGCTATCTCTATTACTCTGGGCCTACTATTGTTATTATTTTAAAAAATTGTGACCATTGATGTCAGTGAAATGGCCAGTAGGCCTATTCAATCATTATACTGAAGCATCCATGTGACAGTCACCATCACAATTCAGTCAATCCCCCTTCCATGTTACATTTTTACCATATTTAGAATCTAGCATTCTCAGATTTGTCCTTATTCCCCAAGTTGAGACTGAAATTTCTTGCTCACTTTGGTCGTATTCAGAGAGAATAGGGTATGGCTAAAGTGTTTCGGCACGGTCTTAAATCACTGCGGTAAACCCCTTCATATAGCACTGAATTGGCATAGTAGCTGCTACTTTTCTCCGTCTTATTCAGACCGCGACGGGTAAGGTAGGGTCGTTGCCTTAGCGCTGGATACGCGTGCAATGTCGCTTGCTTTGCAATACTGGAATCAAACATTTTCAGGAGGCTCCTTGACATTATTTTCTGACGTTAAAATTTTATTTTTTAATTTGAATATGCCTCCATCAGAAGTGATTAAAAGCAGAAAATAAAGTCAACTAGTCTGAAAATGTCTACCAGATCAGACTATCATTTCAGAGTTTGTGCAGGACAAAAAAAAAAGGGCTTGTAGCAAAATTGTGGTATAGGAAAAAATATGCTTGTAAAAATTTGTAAGCACTTGGGTTTGCTTGGCAGTTCACATGTGCATTTTATGCACAATCCTGTTTTCTTGTCTCGATGTTATGTCTTAAATCTGCCAAGCAACGATGGCTTATCCCATTCACGCAGATGCCGAAGTGCTTCAGCTATTCCTTTTCGGTGCTGAAACACCTCCCGAGTTGCATCAGAAACGGCTCACTTTATACTCCTCTCAAACGCCTTACACCATTCAGACAGAAACTGAAGGAGTAGCAGAGGCGTTACTAAACGCGCTGCAATGGCCGAAAACATGTCCTATAGGAGAAATGCGCTGCAATAACAGAAACGATGCAAAGTTAAAACCAATTAAACCACAAAAACAAATGCAAGAGAAAAACGCTGCATATCCCTGTCAATACAAACGCGCTGCAACGGCCCAAAACATCTCCAGTACTGAATGAAGATAATATATTATCAAGTTAATTAACTATTTTCACTGAGTTCTAGGTTTGTTATTGAAAAATAAACTTCAATGATTTAATCAATCATTTAATCAATTAAACCTTACGGTTCAGGCACCATTGGACATTTTCAAACTTTGGCCTTCCATAGCCTGGCCCCTAAAGGGTTCAATACCACTTTGGTCATGGGTTCAGAAAGTCTCCTAAATAATGAGCAATCTTGTGGACAACCTTTTTTCAAACTTCCATAAAAATTAATGAAGTGAGGAATAAGGCTGAAATAAACTGGTTTTTTTTTGGGGGGATGGAGGACTGAAAAAACACCAACATTTCAGAATATTCTGAGAGTATGACCTTGGGAGCACAGATGAGTTCAAATGAAATGACCCAGCGAGAACTGAAGACAAGACAACTGTATTGAAGGCAACTGTACTGAGCATCACCAGCAAAGAAACCCAGCGTCTGGTGATGTATATGGGTTCGAAACTGGTCAGTCATTGATTGCAAAGAATTTGAAACAAATTCAACCAAGTTGAAACTAACTGTTAAAAATTACAATTTATGCTTATGTTAGTATGTCTGATTACATAAGGCATTCAAATTGGGGGGTATAAAAATGGTTGTAATGCCAACATGATCAAGCAACATTTTGGACAAAATCCTTAATTCAAAGCTGAAAGCCAACACTTCAAGCACACCTTGATTGTTTCATTTCACATCTACTGAGGTGGCATGCAGAGCCAAAACGATGAAAATTGCATCATTGTCAAATACTTATGGACTTGACTGAAACTGCAAAGCATTCAATTTCAATGGCCAACTCATTTCAACTATTTTACAAACAGTATTGACTCAAAATGACCCCACTATTCACTCCTAACAACCCAAATGATCCATTGTTAAAGGGGACCTATTTTGCGATTTTTCCAAGTTTATATTTTGGTCTTTGACTCCCCTAGAGTACTCCTGATCACGCAAAGTAAAAAAAGGGTATTTATTTCGCTCATACTGCCATCCTCAAAAAACTGCATTTGTAGTACATTTTAGTCTCTGCCTGAAACGCCTCACTGGGGTGGCTCTTCCGCTATGGCCCCCACTCCCCGTGTGCCCACTTTCTTCTGATTGGCCAGCTCTGTGGAGGGCGGAGTTGGGCGGGACGAGGCTGCAGAACGCAGTTTTCCGTGTCCGGCTCCCCAGAGTGAAACCTGAGACAATCTGCAATCTGATAAGGAAGCGGCGGGCAATCTAACGTTATACTTGAATATAGATCTACTGACATGATCTTGTTCTAACAAACGCAGCGGCGAAAGTGGAGGACGCAGTGCGAATATCTCTCAGCGCAAGATCAAATTTGCTATTGGCTACAGTTTACTACGGCAACAGTTGGTGAGTACCGCGGTTTTTCTAGTCCTAGCTAGGATGCAGGGGAAGCTAGAATCCACCCCATATAGACACATTTGTAGAACGGGTCGACATGCCCAAGTGTAGACCGGAGACCGTAGAAATCCGGTGGGTCTGAGTTTAGAGGGAAACATGGACAGTGAGGAGCAACTAAAAGTGGACCAACAGCTTATGGACTGCTTCGGTGTGTATTAGGACCTGCTGGGTCGTGTGCATAGCTGTGGTGTGTTGTTGGCGTGGAGCAACGAACAGCTTCAGCGCTGGTATATACGGAGGGGCGAAAGCTCCAGGCTAAACGGCCTTTTCGGAAATTGCCCGTGGTAATGGTTTACTTACTGCGTCGGAATGACCAGCGTTTCCTCGTGGAGAATGGGCGCGTTATGGATTGTGCGCGAGAGCAAGCTACAGCTCCGGTTAAGTTATGAGCATAATACAGGTTTTACAGACCGAAAGTTCCGTCTGCGTGAACCGTTGCTTATGTGGAGCTAGCGAATCGATCACTTTTACAGGAAATAATTTAATTTTCAGTCGCCGATTTAATACTCAATCAACAGCAATGCAGTGAAATCGTTTGTGATATCATACATGTTATAGCCTGTGCTTTTCCCTATTGCTTTGCCGGTAGCATCAGAGAGCTTGCTCAGACATTGGGGATGTATCAGGCTGACCCCGGTCATGGATAAGTAAAGCGATCGTTTCACAAGCACCCAAAAACTCACCCCAAGCTTTGCAAAACCTACGTCTGGTCTAACTGCAGCCCAACTCGGCAGACACATACAGCACCTCTCCGGTTAGCTTCAACTGTAGTGGCTACAATCAGGCAACGTTATGATGAAACTGTCACATTGATGTTTACCGAAGTAACACAAGCATACCGATCAGAATCGCTGCATATAAGTTAACAAGGAGCATTTTTAATTAGCACGACACGCAAACTAACATGCAGTAGCTGGTGACCGAGCGGTCATAATCACAGAGACAAACCCTTGCAATACAGGTTTTACAGACAGCAAGTTCTGTTACTGTGAACAGTTGTACCAAGCATCCAAATTACAAACAAGTATTAAAAGTTAGCTTCAAATGAGGTTTATGTTCACACACCTTCTGTAGAATTTACCCTGATATCACTCTTGCATATTTAGGACACAAGCATTAGCAACAGTAACTTGGCTACGTTAGCCGCTGTGCTACAGCCACAATCAACTGGCTATCACCTCAGGTTGGCTTATGCAGTAAAAGCAACTTACTGCTTCTGTGTCTGTGAGTCATGGACAGTCGCGACCGATACAGGCTTTATCTTCAGATATTTTACCAAGCCTGCCTTTGAGGCCAGTTGTTAGTGCTAACTATCGCTAGCGGTCCTGCTAGCCACCCGTAACACGTTAGCTTCACTTACATTATTTGCTGTTATATGGTTACTTACAGCTTGTGGCTCCGAGCACTTGATCGATGCAGCTGCTTCAGGTTTGAGAAGCAGCTGAAATGCTTATCCTGTGTCGAATTATCCTTTATTGACAAAGCTGTCTTTGGTGAAATGCTGAGCACAAACAGCTAACGCTCCATTTGCCGTGGCTGTTTGCTGCCAGCAACAAAAAAAGCTACCCACTGATTTCTGGTGGCATCGTCTTTTCAAGAGAAATATTTGTTTTTTTCTTCGCGTCCAAAAAGTAAAACGGACAAGTAGCTTTGGGAGAGATACTAACAAAATTGCAGCTCAAATGATCTGCGGTTCTTCTTTTGTATTTCCAAAAGTGTCAACGCTACTGAGGCATAGTATGATCTGCCGTTGTTAGTGCCTGCTAGAATAGTTTCTGGTGTGGGCAGGTCCAGCGCCATGATTGGCTCTGGCTAGGTCTGTACTAATTGGATGGCACAACCTGACGTCAGGTTTTACCCAGATCTCGTGAAGATCTGGAGAGGAGCTGTTCAGAGAGGAAATCACGCTCACGAAATCACGTTCTTGGATTACGGCAAAACCCCTGTATCTTATGTTTAGAAACTTTTCAGAGGTTGAGCATGGACAACCAACATTATAACATTACTAATATGTATTAAAAGAAGGATCAGCATAATAGGTCCCCTTTAAAGGTTGTTTAAGCTTTTACAACAAGCTTTTACTGAAATGTGGACTGGTTGCTATGGGGCATTTAGCAAGTGACAATCCAGCCACTCGCACATTCAAAGAAAGGGGTATAAACACGCCGACACACATGTGAGGGAAGGGAAACATGATTGCTACAAAGTATGGAGTTTAATTCCTTTTTTTTTTTTTTTCGAGAGTGCGATATTTCTGTGTGATATTTGGGCCTGCAACAAGGCAGGGAAAATTTCATTGGTCAGCACATAACCTGGCATTCTATTGGTTGACAATTTTTGACAGGAATGTGTCATTAAAAAAATCGAAGTGCAAACTGAAATGTGCCAAGCACACAGAGGCAGTTTGAGCATGAGAAAAGGCTGACATTCATGCACAAGAAATCCATCCAAGCAGCAGTCGATCGCGCGCAGGAAATCTGTCCAAGCAGCAACAGATATGAGTGTAAGCACACAGTTGTAATAGAGGCAACGCAAATCCAAGTGCAAGCAGGGGCTATTTGAGAGCGAGAGCAAAATTTTGGGGGGGAAACTTTACAAAATCTATGCATGAAATCAATATGTCTGCTCTCAGGCTGAAGTACCACTCTCTTCAATAAAGATAGGAATGAAACTCCATACACAGCTGGTGAGGAAAGAACATGGGCATAAACCAACCAAAAGAGACAGTACATCTAAATCTGCTGCATGGGAGGAGACACAGAAGGGATTCACACTAGGGTTGCGACAGCATTCTTCCTTCTTTGAGTTATTCCACCCTGCTGTATTTTATGTACCTAGTGCTGGAAAAAAGTATAATTCCCCTTCGGGTTTCATTCAGTTTTTGCATATTTTTCACATTTATTACTTCAATGAAATAATATAATATTACAGACAACCTGAATAAATACTGTACATTATAAATATCAAATCATTTTTGAATTCCTGTCAGTGTCTGTAATTGGTTTATGTATTTTTTTATCATGTTATTGTGTTTTCCAGTATCCCTGTCTGTCTCTTTTCCTGATTCCACGTGTTTGTGTTTACCTTTCACTTTAGAATGTCTTGTCTCATTGCTGAGTGTCTTAATAATTGAATCATAGTCTTGTTTGTACCCCTGCCCCCGGGTGCTCTCCACTCGCTTCTGTACCCAGCAGTGTCTTGGTTCTGTGTCAGTCCCAGGTCAATTTATTCTCCCCTCATGCTCACTTTCCCCATGACTTTGTCCCAGCTGCTTCTGCTATGTGCTTTACAAGCCTTGTTTTTAGTTTGTCTGATTGCTAGTTCTCACTCAGTTTCCCGGGGTTTCTGTTTCTGGATCTGACCCTTTGTGTTGGCACCGGATTACTGCCTGGTTTGATTTTTTGACTTTGATATCAGATTGAAATTCTGTGCTACATTCTGCCTGCCTGTTTTTTTTTTTTTTTTTTTGAACTCTCACAGTTTTTTGATCAGTAATTTTGTACGTCAGTCCTCTTCTTGAGCTGGTTATCAAGACTGTCTGCAAGGTCACGCCTCCATCCGTCCAGCTCACCGGTCGACTAAACCCCGCATCGCACTTCAGTCATTATCCAATTATCATCAACACCTGTTTCTCATTTCCACTGAGTGGTAGCAGTGTGTATTTAAGACTGAGCCTCCCTCAGTCTCTTTGAGAAGTCTGCATGAACTCATGCCTATTTGACATAGTAGTCTTGTAAGGCTTATTCTCTGCATTTGCGAATTTATACTAAAACCCAGAAACCGTGCTGTTTATTGTTTTACCAGCATGTTTATTTTTAAGGAACCTCGTTTCCAGTTTTGTTTCCTATTTGTTGCACAGTGTTACTGTAGCTTAGCCCAGACCTTGTATTACTCATAGTGCTCATATTTAGGAATCTCAATTCCTTGTCGTTTTGTATTTCTACATTTGTGCCTTCTGCCGTGCAGTTGGCTATTAAATACAACCAAATCCATCCTTGCACTTGAGTCCATTCCTCAACTTCCTGTCCTCCGTGCATCTGCACTCTGCACGAAGTACAAAACATTACACTGTCTGACTATTCTTGTGCAAATAAACTTTAGTTTATTTTTTCCCACTGTCTGCGCTTTAAGTCCCTGAATTCGCCTGTCAAACTGATATTTAACAACTGATACTTTCATTCATTGAAGGAAAAATGTTATCAAACACCAACAGGCTCTGTGTGAAATATGCAATCAGCCAGTTAACCCAATCGAACTGATATTTGGATTGAATTACGCTAGACTCAAAAAGGCTTGATTACTGCCAGCCCTGTTGAATCTAAACATGACTTAAATAGAGACTTTGTAGCAATGTGAAGTTGGTTAAAAAGTCCCAACAAGTGGCATGCTATGCCACAATTAAAAGAAATTTCAGAAGAAATGCAAAAGTATTTAAGATATTTCAGTCTGGAATGGGTTACAAAGCCACATTTGAGGCTATGGGACTCAAAAGAGAGCCATTATCTCCAACTGGAAAAAAAAAGTTGGAACAGAGGTGAATCTTCCTAGGAGTGTGCAGCCAACAAACATTTCTCTGAGAGCACATTGATGACTGATCTGAAAATTCACAAAAGAACCCAGGCGAACATCCAAGAAACTGCAGGCCTGGCTCACCAAAGAAAAAAACTGAGTAGATGATTCCACCAAAAGGAGGAGACCAGGTAGAAATGGTATCTAACATGGTGCAGTTTCAAGATAAAACCCACTGCTGACCCACTGGAACATGAAGATTTGCCTCACTTTTTCCATAAAAACATCTTCATGACTACCAAACCTTATTACACTCTGTGGGTTGATCAGAAGAAAATGGAATTTATAAGAAGACATGGATCCTGTTTCCGCTGCAGTAAAGCTAACACAGTATTCTACAATGAGAGCACCATCCTAACAGTTAAACATAATGGTAATATTGTGAAGGTGTGGGGCTGCTTTGCTACTACTAGACCTGGGAGACTTTCTGAGTATAATGAAACCATAAATTTTGCTCTGTATACTCAGAACAAAGGAAGAAGGATTTCCAGGCATCTGTCTGCAATCAATTGCAATTGGGGTTAGGCAGAAAGAAAGAACTGCAGCTGAATGGCAAGTCCACCTCTGGATTTGGCTTCAAAATGTTTTTATATTTGGAGTGGTGCAAATTCAAAACTTGAACCCCATTGATATTCTGACATGACATTGAACAGTCAGTTCATTCTCAAAATCCCTCTAGTGTGGCTTAACCCCATAAAACCTGCAGACCCTTATATGGGTCTATCAAATACGGCTGCTGAACTTAAATGTGTGGAAATTCTGACCGATTTTATATTCTAGAGATGATCCCAAAATTTCCAAAGATCCTTAATATGTCCTGTTGAATTGCAAGCAAATTTCTGTATAAAATCATGTACAAGATCAAGATATTTTCTATTTTGACACACAAGTCACTACCATGCAGAAACAGCAAGCCACTCAGGAGTAGCTGACTGTTACACTGCATGACTTAATGTGACGCTGAGTAACAACATGCCTGGATCTACAAGTCTTACAAATGCATCAGCTCCATTAACTTTTAATGAAATGTGTATTTCATGGGCCAACTTATTCTGTCATATAGGCTATTATTTAGAAAGTAGGTACTTGATTCCACGTCTTAAAAAAACTTTTCATTAGCCTGGGCTACGTAGGAATGGTGTCATATGCACATATGCAAAATATAGACAGTTTCTAAAAGACAAACATGAAGGGTGAAAAGTAAAGGATAGCATGGTTGGATTCACAATCCTCTGACTTTAATTTTAACTAAACTAATATCAGTGCATTTTGCAACATCTTGGAAGTTCGTACCACTTGTCCCGGCTGCAGGTCTAACACTTCTGATAGGCCAATTTTACCCTATTATCTTTGGGGTCAAATTGACCCTATTTCATGTATTTAACATCCCTAAAATCACAGTTAACATTCTTTTTTCAGCTAGATTTTTCTTCATGGGGAAAACATGAAATTAACTCAAAAATTTAGTTGATGTTCTGTACACGTTGTATGCATTGGAGTTGCTGGGATCAGTTTGAGCCCATGCTCTATTGTTATATGAAACTATCATCATCATCTTTTTTGTGTTAGCTAATACTGGAGACACTTTCACAATCATTTTTCATTAATTTCTCATTCATTCTCATTAATTTTGTAATAGTCGTATAAAATTAATATTTCATTTATGAGGGAAGGATGGGGGAGAGCATGTCTTATTTACTGGGCTTGGTCAATAGAAATGCATAAAGTAGCTGAGAGAGAAAACTGGGTAACATTTTCTTTTACTATAATTTTCTGTAGGTTTTTTTTGGCGGGGGGTAAAAAAAATGTCAGGCAATTTGATGATAATGATGGTCAAGTTGAACTGTAATCATCTGCAAAGTCCTGGAATTGAAGAGATGGTCTACAATCATGGCAAATGCATTTTTGCTGTCTGCTGATGGAACACAATCAAGTGTAAGTAGATAATTTTGATTCAGCAAATGGCTTAGCGTTGGGTTGCATGCCAGTCCCCCCACCTTATGTTCAGTCTGTCAACACATTTAAAAATTTGACTGGAGAGATTGTATTTTTCCGCTCTGAACTGGAGATTCTTAGCCACTGGTTTTAATTATAGCAAGTCCTCCATTTCTCAGAGGGTCAATGCGTTTTGAACATTTGGATGAGGACATAGCTAATTATCTCATTAGGTCAAAGCTTTGAGAGCCTCCAGAGACGTTGCCTTGATTTAACGGCAGAGGCCGTGAACTCTGGCGACCATTTTCAGGGAGAATTTTTTTTTTTTTTGCGGAGAAATTTTCCCGCAGTGAGTAGACTATAACTATACGGTCCCGGTGTCAGTGTGGGTCAGATCTGCTCTTACAAAATTACACGACCGTAATCTAGTAAGACGAGTATGTCATACAACTAGGTCTCAGACGGCTTTTTTTCATTTTGTTGACAAAGGCTGCGGATAGACGAGTGTTGGAAAGGCTTAAAAGTTAACTCTCGCGATGCCATGTAGGGCAGTCTGAAAAGCATTTGGGGTGTGAAAGTTGTCAAGACATCTTAAAACGAGACAAGTAATTTCAATGGATGCAGAATGTTTCTTCTAAGTGACCCTGAGATTTCAGCCGATCGTCAGTAAAGCAGAGGAGAAGAGTTTAAATAATCTTTGCGAAATATTTCGATTATACGGGCATGTCAGAGGAATGGAAACGACGCATCTGCGGGAAAAAAAAACCCAATTTATTCCAAACCTTCTGAGCAGGATGGACACTTCTGATGGCAGCCAAAACAGTAAAAACTTAAGTGTGAGCCATCTTCTGGACCTAGAAAAAGGGTCTGTCATGAACTATATGACGGAGCGGGCTGCGGTGATGCGGGACGTCGGTAAAGGAGTTCAAGAACAATCAAACACGAGTAGCGGAAACAAGTCAGCGTTGCAGGACAGTAAGTGTCATTCGCTTAAATGATTTAAATGCAGGAACATCACAAAGCAATTTATAATATTGTCTGCATGGTAGCACACGAGAAGATTTGCGCAAACCGCCACACGCGGCTGCACGAACTATTGATTTACGTTCGCGATTTGAGACGCATTAACTTGTTTTGCCTTTAATTTGGAAGAAGCAAAAGCCGCTGGCTAAGACAGGTAGGCAATAAGTTGGCGAACAATGTACCCTCCCTGTAAATATCACCTTTTCTCGGATTTCAAATGCACTCCACTCTTTATTTCGCCCAATCTACTTTACATATTTCATGTTTTGGGCCAACCTTACCGTAATGACAGTTTTATAACCTAATATATACAACAACAACAACAACAACAACTACTACTACTACTACTACTACTACTAGGCTACTATAGGTAGTAATAATAATAATAATAATAATAATAATAGTGTAATTTATTGGCCTAGGCCTACCAAACCTAAAATAAATGAATGAATAAATAAATAATCAGTAACGCAGTGACGTAATGTCTTAATCCTGTAAATTATTTTTGTTCTTTCGGGGTTTACCGTCACCCGATTATCTTTACTTTGGCTACTTCGGATATTTTGCCCGGTCAGCAACTCTTGATAGGCTTGTTCGCAATGAGCATGTTTTGATCAAACAGCAACGGTTCCACGCACTGCTTAGTCCAGTATTGACCTTGGGAAAAACAACGACCTTCCTCTTACAAAAATAAAAACCCGTGAAAGGTTAAAGTGTTCAATGCAACGAAATATCACATTGTCTGAAATATATAAAGGTCTAGTCTAATATTGATTTGATGTCGTTGTTGGCTCCTACCGCTAAAGCATGAGAGGCCAACCCGTGTTTGTCGGAAAAAAGGAAATAAACTTGCGTTTACAGTGACAAGGTTACTATAAACCACAAGAATGTGAAATGGCCATAAATAGTAAGATTGTCTAGTTTGATATATCTTAGCCAACTGATGGTCAAAATCGGCTATACAATTTGTTCCGTCAACATAGGCCCAATACCGCGGATGTGCGGCATAGGCTTAGATTTACCTACATTTTTTACATTCTGCATGAACATCTAACGAAAGAATTCCTATGACGACAATGCCATGAAGTAGCCTATTTCCGCCCGAAATTTTTATAAAATATGCTGATGATTAAGCAATTGTGCAAGCACATTTGTCATATGCATCCTCCTTGACCAGTTTTGTAGGCCTTTTCATCCTTTAACGTAGGCTATACTATTTTTTCCTTGGCACGAACAGCTATCAGGAAACTAAAAAAAAAAATCAACAAATTTTACAAATAAAAACAGATGTAGTCTAAGTTTGCTGAGTGAATGACGTAAGACGAAGCTTCTGTGACTGCAACCGAAAATCACACCGAGTCTAAAAACCCTGCACAGCATGCATTCAAAAGGTTAATGCTGAATTCTGAAAAATGGTTTAAAGTTCAGCCTTTCGATTTGCATCCGTTTTTAAGTAAGGAACCCTTTGTTTCAAGTCTTAATGGCCTCAGTTTCCGCAATATTCGGTGCCTTTGTACATTTAAATTCTTACCACCTAATGGAAGATGAACCGTAAGCTATCAATCCAGTCGTCAAGATGTCATATTAGAAAGTATTAGCAGCATTATATTAAAAAAAAAAAAAAGTTTTTAAACAATTAACCAAATGTAACTATTGAAAACTAGAAGGCACCCGGTAGAGCGCGTCTGCCAAACCCGCGTTATATTTTAATTCTTCCGGATCCTCAATACTGAATATGTGTTCCCGGATCACTTCCAAAAACAGAGTCCAAGGGTTATTCTCACTTCCAAATTCAGATCCAGTTGCTAGCTCAAATATATTTAGTATTAAATAATTTGAACTTCTAGAGGGCAGTTAGAGCGCATACCTCCACCACGCCATATATCTGTTCTTTGGTTACAGAACATGTTCGAGATCACTTCCAAAATTAAAACATCTCTTCCTTGGAATACCACATATCATACTGCTAAATTTCGTGCCAAACCGTTCATAACTTTTTGAGTTACCCTGTAAACAGACAGACACACAGACAGACGGATGGACATACAAACAAATGAAAGGTTCTTAGAATGAGGACTTGCCGAAATCGAATTGAGCGCGATTATGACCTTGACCTTTGACATAGAAACTTAAAAAAGTATAGGTCTGTGGCAAGTAACCTATGCTAACATGTCTCCAAGTTTTGTTAAGATTGGTGCAGGATAAATGGCAAAAAGGTGCATAACTAACAAACTGACTGGCAAACAGACGTCTAACGCAACCAACTGATATACTTGCCAAAATCGAGATGAAAACATAGCCTCTTTGGCAGAGGTAATTATAGGTTCAGTAATGATTATGACAATTCATCCTGCTACAGAAGATTTAGTCAACTCATCAACTGAATGAAATTAAATAACACGGTTACCACTATACTGTACTGTATTCACAAAAGTTTGCAAATATAATGTTTCTAGATCATAGGTATTCAAACAGGTCTGTTTTTCATGCTGTTTATCCTGCATGTTTTGAATTGATCATTTTACAAGATCCATGAATGTAAACTTCAATTTAAAAAAAAAATCCCAGGTTCTGATTTAAAAAATCAAAATTTTCTTCCTGACGAATTCTATAGGAGATGTGCCTTTTATGTATAGACTACCCATAAATTGTACAGATTAAAATTCCAACTCAAAGCACACTTGAATTGCTCTGTCTTGAAATGCTTTACATGATAACTCTTCTGATTATATCTCCAGGAAAGATACATTATGATCACATAAATATTTGCAGCCATGTGAATGTTGATTAAAAAATCAAAAATCAGACTTAAAGTCATTCATGGTTTCATCAGATACTTGGACATGTCTGTTGACTCTCCTCTCTTTCTCCCTCTCCTATCCTTCCCCTCCAATGTCAACACTCACTCAGTTCTGGCGTCAGCAAGCATTTGATTTATTATGTCTACATTTATATTTGTTATTGGTGGACTTGCAGCAATAGAATACTTTCAAAGTGTATACTTCCAATTTCATTATGTATTTGCTTGTCATTTACATTGAAATAGTATGCATGGTCTGTCAGCAATGTTGGGATGACAGCTCTGCTGGCAGTTCCTCAGTATACAACTGCAGCAGTCAGCAACAACAATAAACATCATGCAAGAAGAGATATTCTTTTTCTATATTGGTTGTATGCAGACCAGCTTGTATTCTCTAAAGTGCTAAAATAGCACTTTGAATTCATTTCATTGACTGCTGCGGTATATATTTTGAGGGCATCACATTCATACTGCACTTAACAACCCTTGTTGCATGAAAAGCAACTTCCCAATTATGTCTGAACACAGTTGATAAACTTCTCTCTGATCTGACCTACTAACCTCAATGTCATTAGCGGCGATTCATGACAGCCATAGTAGAAACTTAACCTCTTTGTTATTGAGACACATGAAAAATAGCTGACTCAGCTGGGGCTACAAAAATAAATTGTATATTACAGGATGCACTTTCTTAAGGGCCCTGGATGACAGGTCAAAAAGAAAAAAGATAAAAAGCAGGCTAACTTGACATTTTATTTATTTAAGCAATCTCAGGTAATTAATTTTAACATGGAATTCCAATAATAATGCTTAAAGCACTATAAAATGCATGTAATTCTCAAGACTAGTATGTATTGATAATACAAAAAAGAGTGGAGTTCTTGGTTGTGTTTTGGGATTGAAAATAATTGACATTAAGCAGCAGAAAATCTGCCTCCAAAAATTAAATTTTTCCGCCATAAATGATTTTCAGAGATATTTCACTTTAATTTCACTTCCATGCATTATCCGGCCAAATGCGTTATTTTAGGTAAAATAAATTAACATTAGACTGAAAGGCGAACGTGTTTTTGCCTTGGGGCAAAAACATGCACCTTGCGCTTTTCAAAAAGAAATATATATAAATACTTAAATGAGGCATGAAATTAATGTAATGATTTGGGTTTAGGCAGTTTATTTCGAAGATAACAGTCGTTTAATTGTGGTTCTAGGTCGCATAATGCGTACAAATTAACCACGTATTAATTTACAAATTACTGCATTCGCAGTCATTCGCCACATCGTGTCCTAAATTCGAACAGTGCTTAATTTTGTCACTGACAGTGTGGCAATGAAGCAAAACTTTTTGACGAGGGAAAGCGCCGGTTTTATTCAACAGTATTTTAAAAGAGACTGCGCAGCCTCTCAAAAACTGAGGTGAATTATGAGTTTATGACAAGACCAATCACCACCAGCCAGAGACAACTGGAAACAGGCTTTGACTTTCCCTATGTGTGAAAGGATCTTTTCCTCATGGCAAAATAGACAGCTTCACTCTGGCAGTGCGGTCAAGACTTGTTAGCTTTTTAAAAGAAATAGAACCGAAGGGCAGTACCGTATAGCACAAGGATTTACATTAATATAGGGCCATTTATTTCTGCATATGTGACAAAACTGAATAACAAATTCGCCTGTCATGATTAAGCTGTCGCCCATCATTAACAAAAACGATATGAGATGGGTAATTTGGTTCTGATCTACCGATCAATCTTCGAAGCATACATAGGCCAACTTGTGTATACGATAAAAACCACACCAGTATTTGTATTTGTACTCTTCGAGTTCTCATTTTTTCATTCCCGTTATATATTATGCGTAATAGAGGTTTTGTTAGTATACAGCCTCGTGATTGAATAGGCTACCTCTTACAGTTTATGCTTGTGGTTACCAGAAATTTTGAGAACTGCATGCAATTATGAAAAAGGACTGTAATATTTAGAGATATGCGACGTGCATGTCATTTAATTTTGCATTTCCCGAAAGAATCTTCCAAGTAAGGAGTTTGATGATTAGGCCTACATTTGATGAAAAAATGGGTTTATTAACATCAGAGTCCCCGAACGCCCGGAAAAAGCAGTCTATGCTAAGTGATGATTAAGATTTACTGAACATATCCATTTAAAATATTTTTTAAACCAGATAGCCCACAACTAATGCACCCGGAAGAAAAAGCGCAACTCAGGCCGATCCAATAAAGCAGGGTATTGATTCTGCTTCTGTTGCACCTGGCTTGGGTTTAAACCTAGCTGAATCCTCCACCTTACTTGCATAACTGTCTGCAACTATTCCGCACATAAAATGAATTTCTTTGGAACAAAGAGGCACGTTCCTAGCGCGGAGCGTATTTTCGTATTTACATTATCAAATGCCATGATATTTAACAAAGCAAACTCAGAAAGAGCAAGATTTTGCGAAGTGTTTTCATTTGAAGATTATCTAGTAGGTCTACTATCCAATTATCCAAGGCCTAACATAATATATTTTAATGCTTATTCGTTTAACTAATTAAGACAGCTTAATGTGCAATGGACCTAGCCAAATATAAAGACTGAAACTAATAAATCCAAAACGCCAATCGTCACGTATCTGGAATAAACCATCATTAATTTCAGTTCGAACTTTTGAAAAGGCCCACAATCAGACTCCAGGCACTTAACCATTACGCACTCGATAAGATGCAAGAAGGCAGTCATCCCTGTGTGTCCCACATGACATAAATGAGACTCCTGACGCAGCCCATACTCGCGCGAAGAATGCTGTGGCCAAGAAGGCGCCGGCCTCGAACACTGATCCAGATGTGCGAAGGCGCCGTTCTGTCAGTGTTTCAGGCAGCTTGCCTGGGGTTGGCCAACTCATGCGCGGAACGTAGTCTTCTTCCCCGGACAAGTTGGATTTGTGAAAAATTACAAAATTTTCCTGTCCGTAATAACAGGCAGGCCAAGGCCTGCTGTAAGAATACATTACTAGACTACTGTCGAAAACATAGGCCTGTACATTTTATGGTATATTTTTTTAACCACCACACGACTAGAAAAGGTATTCTCTGTTAAGCGTATAGATTGCCTTCGGATGATTTTATTATCAGCTTACAGGCCGACCACTTCATAAGCCCAATGTAAACTTTACAGAAGTTAAAGATGTAAACTTGTAGGTTTCCAAAACAGTATCACAGCCATTTCAGTCTGGCTTCAAACAAGATAAAACTCAGCTTTCGTCAAAAAGCAGACCAAGAAACTAAATTCTATTGTTATTGGACCTGTGTACAGCAGTGTTAAACCTAATCCAGTTTTGGCTAATCATTCGCAAACGGTTTTTGAACCACTGTTAACTCAGTTTGATGCAAGTTCCACGTTGTTCCAATTAAAGTGTCCTCTTCCACCACAAAATAAAATGTGTAGGCCACATTGCTCAAATGGCGAAGCGGAGGCCAGCAGACCATTTGCCTATCACAGTCATAAAACAGCACTATGACTGCAGCTTCACCAAAACATGACTATCAGCAAGACCTCTCATTGTGAGTTCATATTATGAAGTGCAAGCTGTAACTGCATAACAATAAGCCGTGCAATACCTGGCTCAGCCATAAATCATATCACTCAAATAAAAGCATACTAAATGGATCATATTTCACGTTACCATTCCATGTGTCCAGCAATTCGATTGATCTCTTTTTTTATGTTTACTGAGCAGTCAGTTTTTTGCTGGTGTCATCACAGGATGGTGTCAAATTCTCAATAAAATCCCCCGATAAGCATTACCAGTTTTTGGGGGCCTGAAAAAAAATATAAATCGATTAAGTAAAGAAAATACTTATTTATATGGGATACTCTGGAATTTCTGATTAGAGTTTTTTTTTTTTGCAGTGTCACAGCCCTCATGTGAATTCTTCCTTTGTCTCCACCCATTCAGCAACTTGTGTGTCTATTTTAACTAATGTCTCCTTTGATTGGTTTACGTCTAGCGTGTTCTCTTATCCCTGGCCATGTCTTGTTTTATTGTTGCTTCCTTTTGTAACTGATGTGTATTTAAACCCCCTGCTTTGAGTTGCCAGATGCTGGATTGTAATTTGCTGTTTGTTTTTTTTTTTTTTTTTTTTTTGGCATCTCCAATCCCACCCGAATCTGGAATGCCCAATTGGTGAACTATGTACAAGGCCTGCTCGTATGCAACCCCTTGCTGTCAATTCAGGAGAGTGTAGACAGTTCGCGGCTCTCCTCCAAAGCACGCGCCTGTCAGCCTGCTGCTTCTTATGCACTCATTGGTTGAATCTTTGCAAGTTCAGAACGAGGGCGGAGGATACCCGGACATGAACAGGCTTAGAATCTTCCTGACGAGCACCCATCTGGCCAACAGGAGGCGCTTGAGCAATGAACAAGGCAACTATTATTTTCCCTTCCTGGCAGTCCCTTCCCAATTTGCAACCCTGTAGCGCAATAGCCAATTGGGCGCTACTCTGAAAAAGCTGCCGACCACTGCCGGCTGGTACGAGGCGGGGATCAAACCCGTGACGTGATAGTCACTTCTGCTTTGCAACGCAATGCTTTACCGAGTGAGCTATCCGGCAGCTCGTAATTTGCTATTTGTGCTTAGAACCAGTTAGTATTTCCTAGTACGAACTCTTTGTCTTTAGAAAGTTCAACGTAACCTTTGATGATAGTAAATTATGGAAACCCTCTTCCTAACCTACAGTGCCTGACAAAAGTCTTGTCACTTATCCAAGTTGTAGGAACAACAAATAATAACCTGACTTGTAGTTGATCAACTGGAATCAAAAATGGCTTATATGAAAGGCAAAGCCCTCTAGATTATGCGAAATATACCAAAATAGAGTTTTGTGTCATTCATTGAGTTTTATAATTTAATTTGTACAGAACGGTCAGATTTTGCTTGGACAAAAAAGTCTTGTCGCATTGAAAAAAAATGTGGAAATTATACATACACTTTATTTTGAATACACAAATATGCCACTATAATATCAGAACATAAAGTCATGGTGCCTTGGAAAAAAGAATTAATATTGCGTATGACTCCCATGAGCTTGGAGGACTGCATCCATACGTCTTGGCAATAACTGAAATAACTTGATGATGAAATCATCTGGAATGGCATAGAAAGCAGTCTTGCAGGACTCCCAGAGTTCATCAAGATTCTATGGTTTCATCTTCCAAGCCTCCTCCTTCATCTTACCCCTGAAATGCTCAATAAATGTTCGTGTCAGGTGACTGGGTTGGCCAATCCTGGAGTACCTTCTCCTTCTTCGCTTTCAGGAACTGTGACATGGAGGCAGAAGCATGAGAAGGAGCAGCAGTATAAGTAGGGCAACAAGAACTTCTTGATATTTCAGGCTGTTGATGTTGCCATCCACTCTGCAGATCTTTCTCACACCCCCATACTGGATGTAACAACAAACCATGATTTTTCCTCCACCAAACATGATTGTTTTCTGGGAGAATCTTGAGTCCATGAGGGTTCCAACAGGTCTTGTACGGCGACTGGGATGCAGTTCAATGGATGATACACCAGAAAAATAAACTTTCAGCCACTTTTCCAGTATCAATCCTTTCTGCGAGCTGTAGGCCTTGGCAAATGCAATGCAGGTTTTATGTTTTCTGTTTAATGCAGGCTTCTGTGTACTAATTCAGCTATGAAAACCACTTTGAGAGAGAATTTGACAAACTCTTCTTGTAGATACCGGGATTTTTGGTGACATTTCCTCATGTAGCTTCGCTGTAGTTGAAGAAGGGCTGGCCTTGAACAGTTGAAGCAACAAACGGTCCTTTCAAACAGTTGTCATACCGGGGTCTGTCTGACCTGCGCTTGCCATGAACGTCACCAGTTTCTTCAAATCTTTTTCTCATCTCCTCCACTTGACATTTGGATACATTAAAGATGTCTGCCACCTCAGCAGCAGACTCAGTCTTATGGCTCTTGATGATCAGCACTTTGGTCTGTGGTTGAATCTTTGGTATGTTGTCAGAGGTCTAATCGTACCTCATATGAAAGTCTGGTGTGCTGGGGTTATTTCTATACACATCTGGGAATGTGTTAATTACAGTATTTGTCATAGGTTAGACTCTAATCTGCGATTTGTTGCATCATTTGAAGAGACGACAAGACTTTTGTCCCAGCAAAAACAGATGTTATGGGCTTAGCCAAGCTGTGAACATCAGAACACTTTTTGACGGTTTTATTTTGCACCAAATTATTAATGTGAAAGCCCTTGACATTAAAATGGACCATTTATTGTAACAATTGATTGGTTAGAAATAAAGTTATATGCTATTTTTAGTTACTATGTCCTTATGCGACAAGACTTTTGTCAGGCACTGTAGTTAACTGGAACGCGCTCTCAAGCTTAAGTCACAGTCCAGGATTAGGAATGTGTTCTTGTTATCTGTGTTGTAGTGTGTTCCTCAGTTCAGTTTGTTAGGAACAAGCTCCCAAGACTAATTCAGGGTCCAGGCTTGGGACTGTGTTCTTGTTCACCGTGTGCAAGTCTGTTCCTCTGTTCAGTTTATTATGAACAAGCTCCCAATCCTTCTACGGTCATCAGAATTGGAACTGAGTTCCTCCTGAGGTACTCCATCCTGCCTTTTGACAAGTTTAGCTCTGGCAAAGGGTGCATTCCATCTAGCAGTCATCCCAGAAAGGTACTGGCTGGAGATTGGCAATGCCCTGCTTCACCCACAACATCTGAACTGAACTGTGCCTTCTTCTGGGCTCCGTATCACTGTTACTATATGACTATCAATAAACCTTACTATTGGATTGTACTCTGTCTCCACACGTGCTTCCTGGTCTGGATCATAGCATAATGCAAATTTTGTAACTTGCCTTTTCCATTATCTCAATAGAGTCCAGGGTTTTTCTCACTTCAGAATTCAGACTCAGTTGTTTGCGCAAATATATTTAGTATTAAATCATTTAAATTACTAGAGGGCACTCGGTAAAGCGCATACCTCCGCCACGCCATATATCTGTTCTTTTGGTTACAGAATATGTTCCAGATCACTTACAAAATTAACTACCACCTGTCACCTCTGAGGGAGTTGGATAACCCGAGTGGCATCACCAGGCACTCATAATAGCCGGAAGGGGGTGATGAAAGCTGTCTTCCAATTTTGTCCTTCTCAAATTCAAACTAGGTAGATCCAGCTTGGTGAAAACAGTGGCTTCCTGGAGTAACTCAAGGGTAGTGGACATGAGCGGCAGAGGGTAGCAGTTTTTGATAGTTATATCATTAAGTGCCCGGTAGTCACAACATAGTCGGAGTCCCCCATTCTTCTTCCCGACAAAAAAGAACTAACAGTAGCACCTGCAGGAGAGGAAGATGGACGAATGATGCCAGCTGCCAGGGATTCTCTGATTATTTTCCATAGCTTCAGTCTCTGGATGAAAAAGTGAAAAAAGTCAACCCCATGGAGGAGTGGTACATGGCAGCAGTTTGGTTGCGCTGTTGTATTAGCGATGTGGTGGCAGGGTGGGAGCATGGGACCTCGAAAAAGCCTCTTTAAGGTCCTAGTACTCAGCAAGAACCCTTTAAGGATCCACAGGAGGCTCAGGGGAGACTGAACAGGGCTGATCAGAACAGGTAGCTTCCATCAGACATTGCTGCACACAGATGGTACTCCATTCCAGGGCTTGATGGTTCTGTCTGTCGACGTGTGGGTTTTGGCAAGATAACCAGGGGTTTCCCAGGACCAGGGGTGCTCAAAGAAGCACAGCAGCAGCAGTGGCAATTCCTCCTGATGATTGCTGGGGGTGAGGGATGAGCAACTTGACTGGTGCAGTGATGTGGGTGATCTTGGCCAGCAGGGAACCGGAGATGTTGTGGGTCTGGATAGGTCGGGACAGAGATTGTCTTTGCAGTTGCACCTGATTGGCTAGGTGTCCATCGGTCAAGTTACCATACTCAGTGGAGTCAATCAGGGCTTGAACAGATAGTTGGGTAGAACCTTTGCAAATTTGGATAATGAGGACAGGTCTGGGGTTGGGGGGGAGTTGGCTTGATGGATTCCACTTACCAGTAATCCCCCTTCTACTATTAAGTGGTTCCTTTTACTGGGCACCCAGCAATGAAGTGTCCAGGGCCTCGTTTCCCAATAATGATCCACCATAGAGCTCTCAGAGGGTTTGTTATGAGCAATCTAACAAAAGTTCCTCATTGTTAAAATGTCTTTCCCAAAGCAGCTCTTACGCGGGAGATAGCACACGGAAGTTAAGTATGTCGAAACTTGTGCTATCCACTTTAATGGTGCTGAGATGTTTTATTAATTGATTTTAGGCCACAGTCATCAATTTAAACCTAGGCCTATGTGAGCTATGTTATGTAGTCAAAACAAAATAAAATATACATAAAATAGTATTAATGAACTTTGGACCGCTCCCAAAGTGGAGGAGAGTATTTGGTGGAACGATGGATAGGAGATTGGGGCGAAGGTGATGTTGTATGGACTTAGTCTGTGATTGTGCGAACATTGGGAGCCCTAGGTGGCGAGACTCAGGGTGGGGCTCACATCTCTCGTCGGAGTCCGTGCAGGTTCCTAAGCCCCCCGGGGTCCCAGGTGGTGGCTGTTTCTTGCTTCCATCTTGGAGAGGGGAAGGGTGGGAGGGACGTAGAAACGAGACGAGCAGGGATTGTGGGAATGCAGGTGGTATATATAGGCGTAAGGACGAATAGGTAGGCTCATTGGGAGTGGTCCTGTTCATTAACCTATGTTATCGGGAACTCCCTTCATTGAACTTTGGACCACTCCCAAAGTGGAGGAGAGTATTTGGTGGAACGATGGATAGGAGATCGGGGCGAAGGTGATGTTGTATGGACTTGGTCTGTGATTGTGCGAGCATTGGGAACCCCAGGCGGCGAGACTCAGGGTTGGGCTCGCCTCTCTCGTCGGAGTCCGTGTAGGCTCCTAAGCCCCCAGAAAGTGTTAATGAATCAGCGCAAGATGGGTTCTACGTACATCCTCAGTATTATTGCGAATATAGCTAGCGTAAGAGTTTCATGTCCAGCGGCTGAGGATTTTAATTAGGTGGTCCGGAACTCCTTGCTTGGATGCTGAAGTGGCGGCGCCGATGCGAAAGGCTTGCCCGGAGGAGTATTTGGGCGGAATATTGGATCTAATTAGAACATGACGAAAATGGTAGAGGAACCTGTGGTGAGTGGTGACGGCCCCGTGTCGGTTGTAAATAATGGGTCTTGGGGAGAAGCGTGGTTATTGTACCTTAAGGTGACGTAGTTTGATATTAGCTTGAACGGACTGAGAACGGAGTCTAGGCGAAATGTGAAATAGGCTGAGAAATGCCAAACTGATCCGTTTTACCTCTCTTTATCTTGAACATAAGTAGAATAAGATGTCGTTTAGGCTGGCGTGACGAGAAGAATTGTAATCAGCGGAAAGCGGAGTGAACTCGGAACATCTCAAGAAACCTAAGAAGGCCAATAGGAACACGGCTTCTAGAGTGGAATCTGTGGATGGAGAATGGTACCCTAAGCACAGCATCGGGACGCAGCGAGAGAGGAGGTCTGCAGTCAGAGGTAAACATTTGGTCAGAGTGGGAGGTTCTTGTTTACGTAAACCTTTCAGTAGTGTTTGCACGTAAGAATGGGAAATTGACGAGCACAGAAATCTAGCGGCCAGTTTGACGAAGAGGTTGATGCCCTTGAGGTAGACTTGTATCGAGGCTGGTCGAACGTGGCGTATGGAGTGGATATATGAAATAAAGCTTGTGGTGGAAACGACGTCGAGGGCCGGGAATGGCAGCAGGAGAGCTGAGTGGAATTTCTTGAATTGCTTCCGTCCTGCCTGTGAGGGATGAGGAAAGCAGACGTGGAGCGAACCTGTTTAGAATGGCCTCTCGGGATAAAGCGGCGGCTGGCTCGAGTTGTGGAGTCGGGTAGACGGTCACAGAAAACGGAGGAACTGGAGTGGGGTGCATGTCTGAATGCAGTGCTAAGCGTCTGAATCTCTGCCAGGAGAAACGAGAAAGGGCGTTTTATGGTCGGGAATATGTGCAGCTTTGAGCATGAACTGGTGTTTTGCGGAAATTAGGGTTAGTTTGCTGAGGAATGGCGTGAACGAGAAGGAGCGGGAACGGCGTTTGTTTACAATGTCTACAGTGGTCGAGTTGTCATAATGTATGGTTATACATTTTGCGGCCCGTTCCTGACCCCAAATGAGGGAGGAAACAATGATGGGGTACGGTGAGGCGAACAGCGAAGAAATAGCGCCCCTTTCAGGAAACGCCAAAGGAACCCCCAAAAAATATGGGTCAAGTGAGACGACTTTTAGCGTTCGTGATATTGGCTTTAGCCAATCAGGCGCCGTGTCGGCGATGCGGATGATTGGTGAGACGAAGGACAGTCAGTAAAGAGTTAACCGCTGTTAGGCTAGCAGCCAATCGGATTGCACGGAGCGACGTGCTTGAGCGTGGAGATGACAAGTGGACGGTGTGCAGGTGAGACGGAATGGTGGACTGCGAGACTGAAAGTCGGCCAAGAGCGTGAACCTTGCCACAGCGAGTGGCCGTGAGGTGGATATGCGTAGTATCCGTGAATGTTTGCTGGCGAGGCAAAGTGCACCAATAACCGAAGCACTAGCGGGCTGCGCCACTGCGAGTGGCCGTGGGATGGATATGCGTAGTGTCCGATAATGTTTACCCGCAAGGCAAAGTGCACCAATAACCTAAGCGCTAGCGAAGTGCTAGTGAGCTGCGCCACTGTGAGTGGCCTTGAGGTGGATACGCGAGCAGTATCCTTGAATGTTTGCTGGCGAGGTAAAGTGCACCCATAGTTAAGCGCTAGCGAAACGCTGGAGAGCTGCACCACTGCGAGTGGCCATGAGGTGGATACGCGTAGTACCCGTGAATGTTACCCGCCGAGTCAAAGTGCACTGATAACCAAAGCGCTAGTGGGATACGCCACTGCGATTGGCCGTGAGGTGGATATGCGAGCAGTATCCTTGAATGTTTGCCGGCGAGACAAAGTGCAGTAGCATTTGTAATGATTTGACAACTTTGGAATAAACATTGCAATCATTCAACAGCACCATAATTTTATGACATTTAATTTGCAAAGAACACGACGTGCATATATAGCAAGAGTTGCTCAGACTAATTGGAAGAATCGACGAAAGTCAATAAGCCATGAAAATCCATTCTACAGTCTGAATGAAGTGATAGCTAAATGGCGTTGTTAGGTACGATGCACAGCTGAGTGATGGTGAAAATAATTGCTGCGAAGTCAGCGAAAGTTTTGGATTGTTTGCAGACTGTCATCCTTGAGGAGTCACATCAATTACATCGACGTACCAAGGCAATCGCTTACCATACCGCTGAAGCATAAAGCGAAATCGAGAATGAGTGTAAGGTAAACGTCCAGTTCTTGTCTCCGATGAGGAAGAGACTGGCGGATTGAGTCTGTGGCTCGTGAAACAACACAGATTTGCGTAAATCAGTTGAGAGGCTCATAGAGCAGTAAGCCATGAGAATCCGTTCCACGGTCTGAATGAAGTGACAGCTAAATGGCATTGTTAGGTACGATGCACAGCTCAGTGATTACGAAAATAATTGCTGCGAAGTCAGCGAAAGTTTCAGATTTTTTGCAGATTGTCATCCTGCTGAGTCACATCAATTACATCAACATAGCCGACAGGCAATCGCTTACCATACCTCTGAAGCGTAAAACAAGATCGAGAACGAGTGCTAGGTAATCGTCCAGTTCTTGCCTCCGATAAGGAAAGGACTGGCGGATTGTGTCCCGGTAGAGTGAAAGGGCGAATGCGAACTTAGCTGTGGTGAGCTCCCTGGAACGAGCAGGGGTTGGGTGTTTGAGCTTGGTGGGGCCAAAGATGGTTTGGATTTCACGACTGAAATATGAATGCAGAAAGTATGGTTGAATGAGCTGGGCCAGATCGACGTACATAGCGGATAAAATCTGTTGTCTAAGAAAGGGGGATAATGGCGAAGGGTTTGGAATAGGCAGCGAGGGGCGTATAGGAGGTAGGGCGGTGGCTAGAGTGTACTGAAAGTGTGGTAAGGGAAACTGCGGGAGGACAGCCGAAGTAGTTAGTGGGAGGGGCGGACCTGTAGAAGGAAGCACAGGATTAATAACATTGGCAAATGGGGAAGGGGAGAGATAGTGCAGTGGGAAAGAGATGAGCAGATGAAGCAACGGCGGGTGCTTCTCCAGGTATAGGTGGGTTAACACTGGAACTGCTGGAGCCTTGGAGAATTCAGTTGCGGGCTGAAGGAGCCGCAGAAGCCGGGTTTCATCCGGCAGAAAGGATGGGGAAGTAAGTTGTGTGTGGTGTGGGGTGGGGGGGATGTGCAAGGGGCAAAAGTGCAGCCTGCGAACTCAGGGATGAAAAAAAGGGGACGAAAAGAGACCAAAGGGGTCGTGAATGGTGGAGCAGGCACAGGGGGAACTGGCTGGTTTGCGGAAGGAATGGAATCCCTCAAATCTGGAGCAGAGAGGACGTCACCGAGCGTGGTGACGTTCACGCTGGGGGTGCTGATGGCGGAACCCGGAAGAGCTGTGTGGTCTGCTGCAGGCAGTCGGGGAGGATCAGCTGCGTTGCCGAGGGAGTTGGTGTATAATTTTTAGCCGTCTGGCCTTGTTGTCAGAGTGGTGGAGGGAGATTTTCTTCTGCTTGAGTACCTAAAGGAGTCTGGTGACGGTCCAAAGTGGAGCCTCGGGTGAGCCTGAAGTGCGAGCTATGGTAGGCCTTGCTGGGGAGCCGCAGGCTCTTGTTTATAGATGCTGCAATTGATGAGGGGCATTGCTACTACGAGATGGTGCAGGAAACAGTTGGCTGGACTTCATGTGACTCGGAGTTTGAACAGGAGAACGGCCTCGGTGGTTACCGCGGGGGGAGCATTGGAGTCTTGGAAAAATTCTGCGTCCGAGGGACTCAGTAGGATTTCGGATTCCGTGCTTCGGTTAAGCGAAGTCTTGCTGAGCGTTTGGGCTTTCTGGTTACGAGTAAACCACGTAGAAACGAGATGAGCGGGGATTGTGGGAATGTAGGTTGTATATATAGGCGTAAGGACGAATAGAAAGGCACATTGGGAGTGGTCTTGTTCATTAACCTATGTTATCGGGAACTCCCTAAAATAAATGAAACATATTACTCAGGGGAAGCACAGTATACAAAGTAAAGGTGATGTGCCTGTGATGGCTGCTGGGCTGAAATTAAAGAGATATTAAAAAAATCCTTGTAAGTAACTTGTAGTCTTGACTTGTTTCCAGTCAGGCTCTTTGATCAAGTTTTCCAATAATATAAATAATCCATCGTATTCAAAAGCACAGCTTCCATCTTAATGCATTGCTGGAGCTAGTAAATAGTACAATTCAAGGGAAAAAAATGTTTTACTCACTATCGTAAAAAGAGAGGTGTCTCTTACTTTTGTGCGTCCTGATTGTTTAAATTGCATCAAAGAAAACAAAGATTTGCAACAAGAATCCACAATTCAACAATGTCAATTGAAATACAACTTAATGTCGATATAAGTCATTTTATGGGCATTTCAGAATGTTGATTTTGTTGTCACAGAGCCATTTCTGTGTGGATCTTGAGGTATGCTTTGGGTCATTGTCCTGCTGGAAAGTCCACCTTAGGCCAAGTCCCAGCCTTCTGGCAAAGGCAACCAGATTGTCTGCCAAAATATCCTGATACTTGATGGAATTTATTATGCCTTTAATCTTAACCAGTGCCGCTGGACCTCTTGAATTAAAACAGCCCCAAAACATGACTGATCTACCATCAGATTTCACCATTGTGCTTCTCCTTGTATGCATATCTGTTTCGACGCCAAGCATGCCGATGCTGTATCTGACCAAAACGTGAAATTGGCTTTACTGTGCTCAGTGGTATATTCAATTGTTTGTGAATCTTCTTGTAGCCGTTATCAGATTTATGAAGGTCTACGACCATCTGCCTCTTTTGAACTGACAATTATTTTGTTTTCCTCATGGTGTTGGATGACAAAGGGATATTACATGTGTGTCACCTCATTTGTATACCCTACTGAAACAGGAAGTGATGTAAAGGCTCAATATTGTTCCTTAACACTTAGATAAAACTTAAATAAGTGGTATTTAACCACTTGTTTCCCGTATATTTACATTACTGCGACTCACGCCTGCCCAATCTCTTATCAGTTGGCTTATCGAACTTGCCCGGAAACGTGTGTACTCGTATTACTGCCGACCGGCTCAAGTCCCGGAGTCGCGTCTCATCACGTTGCTCATTTTGCATCTAAACACGCAGAACTGTTGTCATGAATGCTTTTTTGCTTTGCATCTAAACACAGACAATGGTTTGAGTTCATGTGACATTATGATTGGTCTTGGGTGATATAAGAAGTAACGTGAATACATTCCATTACTTTCAGTTTGTAAATTCTGTTTCGTTCATTTTCACCATGATCACATGGTGACGGCCAAACAAACTGATGCTGGTCCTGTTGTGGCAGGACAAAAAGCTAAGATGCTGTCAACCCGTGGGCCACATGTGCGAAACAGTGAAGAGGAATCGTCAGGGTGAGCGAAGGTGAAACCACGTTGTATTGTTGATAACAACTACGGTATGAGCGGTGTTGATCGCAGTGATCGACTGGCTAGTTAGCAACCGCCGACTGCGAAAAAGTTGAGACTGTGCAAATCTTGTGTGGTTTGCGCCAAGAACGGTGTAAGGAAAGAGTCACGCTACATGTGCGTGAGGTATGAGATTCCATTATGCGTCGAACCGTGCTTCCAAACTTACCATACAGTCAAGAATTTTTTATGTAAGTTTTTTTTTTTCATGTCGCCGTCATTCTGTCACCTTGCAATCTGTTTCTTTGTAAGTAAAAGATGTATATAGCGTAATTGATTGCATCCTTATCGTATATCGCATGAACTCAAGTCAGTATTTGGATGGTTAAGATGCTAAACAGCACAGTTCTTATCACCCATTACGCCAACGACCATCAGTGAAAATAATCCGGGCCAGCACGCATGGCAGCACTCACTGCTGCCCTGTTAAACACGACTCGCATGAGCTATCGTTCATAGACGGATCCGGGACTCAAGCCCGGCGATTGTTTGCGAGTAAACACGGCTCCGAGCGCTAAGTGGTTATTACCTGGTTTGATTTAGGTATATGTAATTTGCATCAATATTTAAGGGTGTCATTAATTGTGAAACATTGATTTGGAGGAAATTGATTTGAATTAAATCAATAAATGATTTTGGTTGGTTCCACTGGAACATTAATATTGTACAGTATTTCTCACATGTTGTTATTTAGAGTTTCTCTGCGAAATTCTAAAAACATATATTTGTAAAGTATTGTATGTGCATTGCTAGTAAGGGTTGCGAGTAATTTTTGAGCACACTGTAACATGAATCAAGTCCTCTTGTTGTTTTCTCCAACCAATGCTGTGGACCCAATGCTTCTTCAAAGAAAAAATGGTTCATATACACTCAACGGCCACTTAATGAGGTACTCCTGTTCAACTGCTTGTTAAGGCAAATATCTAATCAGCCAATCATGTGGCTGCAACTTAATGCATTTAGGCATGTAGACATGGTCAAGACGATCTGCTGAAGTTCAAACGGAGCATCAGAATGGGGAAGAGTGCTGACTAATGCTGGGCTTACACCAAACGATTTTCACAGTCCCAGACTAAAAACTGACAGTCTTTAGGAGTCTAACTGGAGTCTCAGCGCGCTCCCGTCATCTCGATCGTTAAGTTTAAGGTGGTAATCTGCAGTCTGCGACCGCGTTTCATACCAGTCTTTCCCTAGTCTTGGGCTTGCGGATCATATCAAACGTGTTTAATATCATCGCAAGTCGCAGTGACGTAACACAATCAACAACCAATAGATGAGCACTGACAAAAGTGGAAACAGGAAACCAGACAGTCAATAACAAACAAAAAAATTGCATGATGGGAAAAAAAGCTAAAAAATCTAGTTGTAGTCTTGTAAATAGTGACCCTACAAGATTCACAGTCTTTGTAAAATCTTTAGTCTGAGACTAGTCTGGGACTAAAAACTCTAAACACTAGTCTTTAGATGTGAGCTGATAGTCTTTTAGAGTCTTTTCTAAGTCTTTTCAAAGTCTTCTGGTGTGTGGGTAGCATTAAGTGACTCTGAACCTTACTTTGAATGGACTGCTCTGAGTAATTCAGTAATTGCTGAGCTACTAGGATTTTCTCACACAACCATTTCTAGGGTTTACAGAGAATAGACAGAAAAAGAGGAAATATCCTGTGAGCATCAGTTCTCCGGACAAAAATGCCTTGTTGATGCCAGAGGTCATAGGATGACAGAATGTCCAGACTGGTTCAAGCTGATAGAGAGGCAACAGTAACTCAAATAACCACTTGTTACAACTAATGTATGCAGAAGAGCTTCTCTGAATGTACAGCACGTTGAACCTTGAAGCAGATGGACTACAGCAGTGGAAAACGACACTGGGCGTCACTCCTGTCAGCGAAGAACTGGAAACTGAGGATACAATTTGCTTGGGCTCACCTAAATTGGACAATAGAAGATTGAAAAAACGTTGCCTAGTCTGATGAGTCCCAATTTCTGCTGCAATAATCAGATGATAAGGTCAGAATTTGGTGTAAACAACATGAAAGCATGGATCCATCCTGCCTTGTGTCAACGGTTCAGGCTGGTCGTGGAGGTGTAATCATGAGGGGGATATTTTCTTGGCACATTTTTGGCTCCTTAGGATCAACCTGAGCTTTAAAATTTAGTGACAAAAATGGCAAAATTAAACTGTCAAAACTGTTTCAATGGACATTTTTATTTAAATTGTCATCTGGGGTTGAATAACAGCAAGGAAAGAGTTGTAACTAAAGCATCTACCTCGATGTTCTCAAAAGGAGTCTGGCTCCATGAGTATGTGCATTCAGTTGACTGCTTGCTTGTAACATTAAAATGACGTTTAAGGAGGTAAAAGAACTGAGTGTTCTCTTTCCTCTAATTGGATGGCGTTGGGGGAGGCCTGCGTGGGAATCTGGCACAGTAGGAGAGGGTTGGAGGATTCGTCACTGTGACCGGGGAGCCACTGTTTTTCCCTTGTGCGAAATAGCCCTCTCCGTGTGGAGAGACTTGCATCAAACACTGCAATAAGTGCTGCTTTGCATCAACTTAAACTCTTAACGTTTCCCCCTTTTTCGAATAAATTTCCACCCACAATGAAGTGCTTACTGTTATTAATTCACTGTGACCACAGGCATAATCATGGTCTCCTCAGAAAGTTGACACTCAGCAGATTGTTTTCCAATGGTCTGAATTACTAGAAAATATTACCCAAATTGAGTAACCACACTGGATTTATAAGTTTTTGTTTATTTTAGTCCAGAAAAATAGAAAGCATGAAATACTCAGATCCTCCGCCATGGGATGGTTGATATCTGGCCTGGAAACAAAACAAGATGGAAGAATTGACAGACTGACAGGGGGATTGAAGGAAACATGAAAGGCACATTTACACAATAGGATGTAGCCATTTATTAAAGGCTTTAGGAGGTTTGGCCTGGAAAAGAAGCAAGATAGACGTACACATGGATGGAGGTATGGACATGCAAAAGGACAGCACTCATTTGTATATCCCCATCCATTTTGTGGCAGAGAATAATAAAGTAATAGACAGAAGCCTAACCAACCATAGGTTCAAGTATTATGATACTGTGACTAAAAATGAATATTTAACCAGCCATATCATAGAGTTTTCAAGTCCAGGCTTGATATAGTGTTGGATACCATCTAGTTCTCGAGTATCTGAAGTGTTAGGTTCGCTTTACTGATAGGACATTGGCGAGCCTAGTTGGGTTGAATGGCCTGTTCTTGCCACTCATGTTATGTTCTTTTATGTTATTTCTAAATCGACCCTCTGTATTTATTCCGGTGAAGTCTTCTCTTGATCATTGACTTTGGCACAGGCACGCGTACCTCCTAGAGAATGTTCTTGATCTGGCCAACTGTTTTGAAGGACTTTTTCTGAACTAGGGAAAGAATTCTTCTGTCATCCATCACAGTTGTTATCTGTGGTCTCTTCCTAGCCTTTTTGTATTCTTTTTTTGAAAATTGTATCTCTGTCCAAACATTTATGGACTTAACTCTATGCGTAATAAAGTCGCTTCCTAAACTTATTTGCTTCATTGACAAAAGCCCTCCTTATCAGAAGCCATTGGAACAATTCAGCTTTGTAAAAATTAATCCCTTGGCAATTATATGCATCTGTCTTCTGGAGGCTCTAAGCCATTGGCTGTCTGTGTAAACTAAAAGAAGTTGATTTTTACAATATACTCCAGCAAGGACTAATAGGCCAAAACACTTACTTTTCCATTATATCAGCAGACAGTAGCCAGTGGGAGCACTTATTTTGTTTCTAGGGTGACTGTTCCATCTACTACACTGCTTCATGCGTAAGAAAAAGATAATAATAAAAATTATGGTTAAATTTGCCAGGACGCGCAGATGTTATCCTTAGTCAAAATCATGTTTGTGATGTTTGTCTAAGCTTGCTTGTTTTGCAGATTAAAAATGATGGCGGGTTTTGATCACGGACTGCTCTCCAAGTAAGGACATTGATTTTACATATTTCGACAAATTTGTAGCACAATTGAACCCATGGGACTTCATATCCAGGCTAAGGATCATTATGACACAATTTAAAATTCTATTTTTGCTGTAGTATTTGCATCATAAAATGGCTTAGTCCGTTAGAATGTTGACTCTTCACACTTCTAACTGTCATGACCCTCATGTGTCCTTAATCAGTTCCTCCCTTGTTCAAGCAGTCTATTTGTGCTTTTGCAGTTTTGTCTCCTTTAATGGCATAGGCCACATAGGGTCACAAAAAACATCCAATATTGCACTTATATAGATATTATATAAAAATGAAGTGAAATGAGACAAAACATTCGTGCTAACTTGTGGTTTGGATGGGGAATCCCGTGTACTCACTTCATGCGCGGAAGTGAGCCACCTTACTTGGAATGGGAAAGCTTATAATCATTGTATGTTACAACGAATAACACCTTTAATTTAGTTGTAAAAGCACTTGATGACTAGATGTTTATTTAAGAATAAAATGTAAATTAAATATATACTGAGAGGTATTAAAAACACATAATAAAATATACTGTTTTAAGTAGTGGTAAATAGTTTCTTTCGTAGTGGTCAATTCCATGGTAACTGACGTAACATTTAGAACAACTTTAACTTCAGTTACTCTGTAATTACGTGGTGGATCACTACAAAATATCACGGGGATTCAAACATTTGTTGGTGCTTGAGAACCCATGTAATAGATTTTATTTTGCGTATTGCACTATCCCACAGTTTGTCATTTTACAGGGTAACTGACGTAACATGAAAAAATACCTCAATTTTTACATGCTTTTTTAAATTGAAGATTTCTCTGAATTCTTTCCTTCAATCAACTTAGTATCTCCGTCAAAGGAAGGTTGACAGTCACTTCTCCAGCAATCAGAATGAAGAAAGTGTTTATGTTAGCTGAATTATATTTTCTGAGTCAAAACGTAGAGTAACTGACATAACATTTTTCGGTAACTGACGTAACGTGTCTGGGACTAAATGAGAGAACTGAGCTTTGTAGACTTTTCTGTGGCATATAATTCTGAGGAAGGAGTGCAAGCATGTTTCACTGACAAAAAAAACACGTTTTCAGTGCAGAAAGAAGTTCAATCCTATAGAAGTCTATGAGAAAATGACCCTACTTTTCCACCTGATTAATTATTTAAATAATGATTTTCCACATTACTTTATTGTATCTATCGCAAGTTTCAAGTCTCCTTCGATATATCATTATGTTCATTTTTGTAAATTATGGTCCTACATAGACTAGAATAAAGGATAAAGCCAGAATATTCTTTAAGGGGCGTGGCTATCCTCTGGTTCTTGTCTGATACGGTCAGATCCACACGCAGATCCACCCCTTGCTCCTCCCTGGATATTCAATTCACCCTCTCATCCAATAGGAATCACATCAGGTTTCAAAATGACAAAATGGCGCAATTCAAATTGCCAGAATCGAGGCTTCCTAAATGGTATGCTGAAACCAATGGGTGACGTCACGGTTGCTTCGTTCAGCTTTTTATACAGTCAATGGCACTAATAGAATTAAATTATTGCAAAACAAAAATTATTCAAAATATATGACAAAAAAATTGCCCCTGAGGTGTCATTTTGCATGGAATTGACCTAGTTGTAAAACACGGTCTCGGGAAACTGTGCTTTTGGTAGTGAGACTTGCCATCACTGTTGTCGTTACATTGGCAGTCAATTCAGCAGTTCTTATGCATTATCTGATATGGCAGAAGACGTCCTATGGAATGTGTTTTTGTGGCGTCACAGATGACGCACTTTGTCGGGGACGACAGCTGACACATCTGGTAATTCTGTGTCATCCCTGAAGTCTGGATACAGTCATTTAATGGACATTAATGCGCCCAGAATCTTTTCTTTGAGACTGGCCATCATTCAACATTCAAAATGTTTGGTTCTTCTGAGATTCATTTGTTTGTGGTATTTGAAGTGGGAATGATGTGACTTTGTTTATGTGAGTTTTTATTGGCCCTGATCTTCAACTTTTCATGTGCAAAATGATTTCTCCCAATGTGATTCACGACCATGATCCAGGGAACTGTGCTGCATTTAGATAATCATAATGTTAAACAAAGAAAGGATTCGAACCCAGACACTTGACATTTTGCAATGCTTACCATACCTGATGGTCATCATGTCAATCAGCAAAAGGAAAAACTATCAGTTTTCAAATAAAAACCACTTTGCGTTTTTAATGCCTCTCAGTATAGATAGGATATAAAAACTACACACTTGTCACTGGAGTCAGCAGGCGATACACTGGAAACATTGGAGGCATGAAAATGACTGTCTCTGAATGCCTTACTTGGTGTTGAAATTGCCATGGCCGTTTTCAAGGAGCTTTATTTGCCAGTCATCATGTCAAGACATGTGAGCGAGATACCGTACTCAGGTCTCAGGATAAATTAAATAATAAGTTAAATCTAGTGAAAAACCAGCTAAAACAGGCTAAAAACATCAATAACAGGCTAAAACATCAATACGCTAAGTCTCTCATAAGAAATGCAGAAAAGTGCAGCAATATCACAGTAGCAGGATGATGTAACCTGCAAGGTGCAATCTTTAGTTAAGGTGCATTATCACTGGCAGCATTTTGTTTTTGTTTTTTAAAGTGCATTGGTCACAGGCAAAGTCTCACAGCATCTGGGACAAAGCTGTTTGATAGCTATGTATGCACAATAACAAAATATTCAAAATTAGGACTGTGTTCTAGCTAAACTCTTTGGCTCTGTTATCAAGCAGTCCTGCTTCTGCAAGGGGCATTCACTCCCTGGCTTCTGCCCCGGAATGGCCACTGGCCTGGGCGCGGACACTCCCCTACCCTCTCCAGTCATTTCTGCCTTTCCTGGACTGCGCCTCAGCAGTTCTAGGCCACAGCCTTTCCCTCTTCAGTCACTGTATTCCTGCTAATAAATACTCCCTTGTGGATTGCACCCTGAATGTGCATTTGGGTACTTGTCTGGATCATAGCACAGACAATATGTGGTACTCTAACGTATTACAATATTTGAACGTACAAAAACTCAATTATGCCGGGCTGGCAGCCCTCTCTCAGGCAGAAGTTTGCGAAAGGGTCAAAAGAATTACGTTAATTGCTTACACTTGACTGGCTTTCCTCAACTCAGAAATAATTACACTGAATCACGTATTTGAGTTCAGGTGAACTAACAGAGTTCGGGTGTAACAAATTATGGTAATTTTTTAAAAGTTGATCCAAATGAGCACTTTTTACAGTAAACAATAAAAACTGGCTTTTCATCCCCACAGTTGTATGATGTAATTTATTTGCTCCTGTTCCGACTACAGTGTGTTCCTTCGGCTGGAATGGATACGTTGGTGATGGCAACGGCATTTTCTCTTACTGTGTAGTTCTAGCTCCTGCTAGTTAATTAGGGAGTAGATGTGGAGGTGGAGGTGCAGTTCAGCACATCTACTCTCCCTACTGACCAAGTTTACCAGGAGCTGTGAATCAGGAGGTAGCAGGCATCCTATCTGTCCCAGAGGGTCCAGCTGACTCCCAGAATTTATGACCAGATCCCTGATTCCCACCTCACCACACCTCCCGCCTTTGCTTTCTGCACTTTGCTGGGCAGACTTTCCCCTCGGATCTATTATTTATGAGGGTCTCACGTAAATTTGAACAGGTGGTATGTTCATAATTTTCTCTAGACATAATTGCTTTCATCATTGATAAATTTTGACCTGTTTTGCTCAGCAAAAATCTTATGTTCCCCTCTGTATTCCAAACTACCATTAATACCAACACTGTGCCCCCAAATCTCCATGTAACACTGGGTTTCAGGTGTTTTGGTTCATTTTTCAAGCTGATACTGGTCCAGAGCTCACGCATAATAAAGCTCTCAGAAAGATGCCAAGAGCAATTAGCCTGACCGTCATATATTTAACCAGGGATGTTCAGGCACATTGTCAGAAAAATATAGTCATTCACACTATCCAAAAATGCTGGTGTTAGTCAAGGTCAAGGTCAACGTCATATTTAGTACAGAAGGGATCATAGTACTCAGGCCTGTTCGTGTGGAAAGGGGTTTTGTGAAAGATGGAATTTCTGATGCGATGTGGTGCTTTCTTTGCATCATATGTAGATAGGGTGACACAAATTTTTTGAAGAGCAAACATATGACATGTACATTTTCCTGAAGTTCCTTGGAAATGACTTGCGGTTCGCCTGTTAGAAGTTTGATTTTGAACCCGCTGTTAGCAGGTTATTGGATTTTGAATATTACTCATGAAGTGCCTCAAAATCCTAAGATTATCTGAAAAAAATGTTGACAGTGAATGAAATTAAATATGTTGTAAGCTGTTGCTGCTGTACCATGACCAGCTAGTTAAGTAGAAATTTTCAGGAAACGTTTGAAAACAATAGACAGCTTATGGCAGCAGGTTAGCTGCTATTTTAGAGGCAGGCATTCCATTTTCCTTACATATTTCAGCCTGTCAGTGGCTGAAAAATCATTTTTGACCTCACGTCTTTTTGTTCCCTTCCATTCTCAACCTATTCACCTTGGGCCTTTTGATCTTCTGCACTTTTCCTCTGAGCCCCGTCCTCACTTCTCTGTCTTACCCCTACACTCTTCTCTCTCTGAACAGCTGATAGCAAAAACTTAGAGCAAAAACTGATGAAGAGGAAGAAGAAACAACGTCGCAGTCGGACCACATTCAACAGCAGCCAACTGCAGGCCTTAGACAGGGTCTTTGAACGCACTCACTACCCTGATGCTTTTGTACGCGAGGAGCTGGCCCGACGTGTCAACTTAAGCGAGGCCCGGGTTCAGGTGGGTGTGGTGGCCAGCCAATGGCATGCACCATGAGGGGTCCAATGATGCAATGATGGCATTGGCAGAGTAAAATGTGTGAGAACAAATATTTAAAGCTTCACATACAAGGAGAAGCACTTCATACCCACGGTGAAATATGATGGTGGGTCAGTCATGTTCTGGGGCTGTTTTAATTCAAGAGGTCCAAGGGCACTGGTTAAGATTAATGACGCAATGAATTCCACTAAGTATCGGCATATTTTGGCTGGCAATCTGGTTACCTCTGCCAGAAGGCTGATATTTGGCTGTAGGTGGACTTTCCAACAAGACAATGACCCAAGACATACCTCAAGATTCACTCAGAAATTGTTCTGTGACAACAAAATCAATGTTCTGCAATTACCATCTAAGTCACCAGACCTCAATCCAACTGCAAACCTGTGGGCAGTTGATTAATGCAAACCCAAGATTATGAAGGATCTTGAAAGGATCTGCTTAGAGGAATGGTCCAAAATCCCCCCATATGTGTGCCTTAACTTGTCGAACTTTACAAGAAAAGACTCCATGCTGTTATCCCTGCCAGAGGTGGTTGCACTAAGTACTGAGTGACCGGTGCCAATGTATTATGAAATCTTGATTTTGTTTAAATTTATTTTGGATTAAATCATTGTTATGATTTTGTTTGTTCCCATTAACACACTAATAAAGCAAAGGATTTTGCACATGTTGGTACTGTATATTCCATTTCTCTATAAATATATTGTTTTTTTTTTAAATATTGTTTCTGCATTGCCAGTCAGGAGTGCCAGTAATTTTGGAGTCCACTGTAGCTAGGTAATAATAGCAACAGTGTACTCAAATAATAGCTAGCCAGTAATGCCATCTTATTTTCAGTTTTACATATAGGCTACATGTTTAAATACCTGCTTTGCATGAAGAGAACACCATAAAATTTTTTGAAGTGCTAAAATGAAAAGACCAGTTAACTTTTAACTGTGATGCTGATCATTTCAGTCTACACAATTGTATAAATTGTTTGCTTTCTTCTCACTCTAAATATCAAAAAAAAAAAAAAAAAAAGCTGAGAACAGGTTGATTAGCATATTTTTCATATGTGGTCGCAGGTCAACCATGGACAACAAAACCATATACTTCAGAGAGGAATATTGTATATTCCAGTGTGAAGTTGCCTGAAGTACAGTCTTATTTGTTCTGATTGTCATTATAGTTTCGACAAATTAGTAGTTCAGATCTGTTGCTGATACTGCAATTGACAATTCATAGGAAAATTTGCTTCATTTCTTGATCCTGTTAATAAAATCTTTGCTGATCTTCGTCTACTAGGCCAATACAGCCATTAAACGAGACCACACAAGCCTGAGCAGAAGTGTCAGTAGCCATGTTTATGTCAGCTTTTGCTTTACAGTGCAGCACCAGAGATTCTTTAGAAGAGGATGACGTGCACTGCTACTGGTTGCATGAAATCTTTCTATTATGTATTTATTATTAAGATTAGGCCATGGTAAAATAATCACAATAATCCAGTTGCAATTTGAAATAACCGTAGAGACTGTTTAATTGCATTATCGCCATGTTTTTTCTTACCTTTTTTTGTTAATCTTGGTTTATCTATGCTGGTTCTAATGGAAAAAGTATGTAATTGCCCTTTTGTTATTCTAAAGCAGTCAATGGGTGTGGCATGTCTCCATGGGCTTTTGCCGCACATTGATATGTGGGGGTGGTCTGCATGCCTACAAACTATCCTCTTATCTCAGGTGTGGTTCCAGAACAGGAGAGCCAAATTCCGTCGCAATGAGAGGGCTGTCCTGGCCAGCCGCTCCGCTAACCTGCTGAAGTCCTACAACCAGGAGGCCGCCATCGAGCAACCTGTTGCCCCATGTCCCAGCCACCTCAGCAAAGACTGCCTGTCCTGGTCCAATTCTGCACCCTGCAGGTAACCCCCAAACTGGTCATGTAAACACAGGGTTGGGTTCAGTTACTTTTTTCACTTACAATTACAGTAATTGTAATCAATTAATTTCGTAATTGTAATTTAATTTTAATTGAATTTTTTATCGAAAAGTAATTGTAATTGTAATTGAACATTCTGTCCAGAAAGTAATTGTAATTGTAATTGACAGAGGCGGTGCCAGAAATTTTTTCTTCCTGGTGCTATAGTGGGGCTGAATCATTCAGAGATGGGGCTGATGAATGTACCGTATGGTAGCCCTTATTTGCGCAAGAGCCGGACGCGCTGCATTTATGAGTGAGTTTCAGATATGTTTTTACCAATGCCTCTACTGATTCACAAAACAACAGCAATTTTTGTATTTCATATACAAGTGATACAGCAACATGGGAGACACCCCGGCTGCACAAGAGCATAAACAATAAACTCACAAAGCTTCTGAGCCAGAGTGTACATCATCAATCACACACCAATCCAGCAATCAGCTTTAAATGCGTGCTATTCAACTGAAAAACAATGTCGTCTACTCTTATATTAAACTGAAAGACAGCGCCGAAAGATAGCCTATATTAAAGTCAAATAAGGAAAACTACAGATGTGAGGCTTTGTAGGAGTTGTAGGACAAATCGTATACAATAAAGAAAACCATAATTGAAACAAAAACCAAGAATCACTCTATGGAGGTCCATAAGCAAAACCAATAGGCTTAATATACATTTAGATCACTAGATTGATGATTTATGTTACCTAATGTGAAGCACCTGGCCGCCAAATTGATACAACGAACTTCTTCATTAAAATGAATGGTTTCCTATGAGGCCAATTTTAAATAAATTAATATAATTGTTAAAATGCCAAGATGCGCGGCTGCGTTTTGCAGCAGTATTTATTTAAAGGGCTGCAGTAAAACGTTTCATGCGCAAGTTTTCCTAGATACGCAAATTTATCTATTTAATGGAGAAAATCGGTTTGAGTAGCCTACTAGCTAGCTAATTAGCAATCCATGGACTTGAATAGACCGCTGACTAAAAGCAAACGCTATCGTGATTGCTAACGGTCACCAGCTAACTAGCTACCTTGGTAAACTTACCGTCGCGGAGACTACGTTAACTTGGCAGTTAATAAAATTAACTAGGTGGCTAACAGGTTTGCTACTTGTAATTGACATTCAACAGCAATACCTCTTACCTACAAAATATTTAAAACAGTGTATAAGCTGCTTTGTCTGTTTAAATTAATTTCCAAAAGACCAAGAGGAGAGAAAGGCTTGGCTGTTATAAGTCAGGAGAAAGCACTTTTCACCATCCCCTCAATCAGAGCTCATCGTTTTGATGAGCAGCATTTTGAAAGGTGAAGCTTGTTAGGGGGTAGCTAGACTTGACTAGCGCCTCCGTTTAACAATGTTGGCATCAGCCATTTGATTCAATATAAATAATTCGGCTGATGCCAAATATGCTCAACCAAGGTACAATGAAGTGAAGAAACCAGAGAATAATTTGATAAGGTATACAAACGTTCATCGACGTTTCTTATAACAACGAAAACTTACAACAATAGGAGCGATCTGATATACAATACGGCACATCGCCAGGCGGATATGACGGCAGAAAATCACGGGTCAAATGTAAAAATGTCGACGAGTGAACTTCCGCTCATATCTGCGCGCGGTCAAACGCTAGCTAATATAATGGCAATTTATAGCATTTCGTTCCAAAACGTGAACTCCGGCTTTGACTCATTTGTTGCGTTTATTTGAATTTTGCATCATTTTCATGTTCATATCTGTGTATCCTTGATGGTATTCGACTGCGAAGCTCCGCAATGCTCATCGCATTTCGTCATGCATGCATTGGCTTGGCGAAGCTGGTCTTATTACCGGAAGAGCAGATGTCGACAAAAAATCCCCTTCCTTCATCTCATCTCCCGATTTACGACAGTTTTGCGCTATATCAGATCGCTCCCATTGTCTTACCAAGGGGTCATTAAAAGCCTCGGTCACGTTAACTTAACTTTTCTGGTCGCACGTTAAGGTGGTTGCCAAGTAACATTTTCGGTATTCCCTTTCGCGAGTGTGCTTCTTTCCCCTAAAGAAGCACATAGAGCAACATTTTGTCTCCCTAAATAGGCTATTTGCACAGCGATACTGAAATAACACCGACTCACATGCAAGTGTTTCTGAAAATGTAATTTTAAAGTAGGCGAAAATGAATGGGAGTCTACGAGCAAATTTTACCTCCGGGTGTATGCGCTGCTGGGACAGATGCTTCACTTGAGCGTACCCTGTCAACGATGTAGTGTTCTATGGGGATCTATAAGCGGCTCAAACCGAACTTAGAACAAAAGAGGTGTAGAGTGGATTTGACCTTAGACCAACAGAGCAGAGTTAATAACTTCAAAAATATACCGAGAAAGTATAGCCAGAATTTAAATGTGAAATTCAGCTATTTCCTTGGTGGTGCTACAATGGTGCTATTGAAATCTCTGCTGGTGCTATAGCCCCAGCAAGCACCACCCTAGCGCTGCCCATGGTAATTGAAAAAAGTAATTGAACCCAACCCTGTGTATTTTTTTTTCAATTTATTTGTATAGCACTTTTCACAGAGACTGTCACAAAGCCACTTTACAGTGAGAGATTAAATAAATGAAAGGGCAGTGCCCAGCCTATTCCGCTGTGTAAAAACATATGTCCTGACAGATGCTAATGGAGAAATGAACAAGACTCACAGACTTGTGACATCTTCTTACTTCCTAATTTTAAGTTCCTCTATAAATTCTTACTTATAATAAATTAATTGGGGTGATTCAAAATCATTTTCAAATTTTGTTATGTCTTGCAAATCCAAAGTTCAATTTCATTTGGCAGTATCGGGTGAAATGATATAATGGAGTGGCATGGAATTTGTCGTGCAATAAACTGGCTTTAAGTCTGTGCCATTGATAATACTATTCTGATTTCATAATATGGTGCGGGAAGTTTTTAAAGAAAATACCCCTATATGGTCACTAGGGGGCTGGTGTTATTCCTGTACAATCTGCCGCATGAAAGAAAGAAAATTTAGGAAGTAACATAGAGTGGAACAAAAAAGGATTGTGATAAGAGAATGAGAGTAGCTGACCATAAAATGCCTTCATACCAGCTTGAGAAGAGTTTGTTGAGGGGTTTGGCACCAAAGCCTACAAATCATAATGAAGATGGCCAAAACAATATGATTGTTTTTGGAAGCATGCTTGGATATTCACAAAACTATACACCAAGTACAAAAATGTAACTAGTCGATAAACATGTATTTTACCATGTAGCACCATAGTGGTAGTGAATGAAATAATTTGGTTTGCAAATGTGACATTTTGAAGGACTTTGCTGACTATAAAGGTATGGACTTATAAGACTTTGTGTAACTTTAGACTGCCAAGCAATCTTCTTCTTTGATTTCTCGCTTCAGCCCAGTGTCCTCCCATAGCCCCTCCGCAGCACAGGTAGCTGGACAGGGGGTCAACATGGCCAACAGTATCGCTAACCTGCGTCTGAAAGCCAAGGAGTATAACCTTCATCAGAGCCAGGTGTCTACAGCTAACTGAATGTCCAACTGATTGGACCTGTTGGATGAACCCTGCTGAAGCCAAGGTCACAGACTAGGAAAGAATACCTTGGTATTTCCAGGACAGTATGAGCATTCCAGCTCACTAACACCACTGAATCACAGGCACTGAAAACTGCAATGTGTTGGGGAACACAAAGATGTTGTTTTCGTTATGTGAGGAGTAGAATTTTCCATTCACTCTGTTCTTTGGTTTTTTTTTTTTTTTTTTGCTGCCTTTTTTATGTTTTTCTGGGCATCTTATCCAAATTGCTTCAGTTTGAAGAATCAAAGTTATCTTTGAAGTCCGGTATCATATATATTTTTCATTTAAAGTGTATAATCTATAATCATAGTGTACAGGGTTTGACAATCAGTATTTCTCTTTATATTTGACTTGCAATAATATTGTGAGTTCTACCAAAATTATATAAAATGCTAATTCATTTAACAATCATGTTAAATGTAACATGATTGTTAAAGGCAAAAGTAATTCCTGTTATGTTCCAGACCAGGGACTAAATGCAGAGTCAGAGTACAATCCAATAGTAGAGTTTATTTATAGTGATACAGTATTGACAGATGGACAGAGACCAGAGCAGGATTACGCAGTTCAGTTTAAATAGTACAGGCTTGGTTGTGAGGCCGTATCAGTGCCCGACCAGTGGCTATCCGGGACAGCTGCAGGATGGAGTGCTCACTTTGCCAGAGCTGAACTGTCAGATGGCAGGACCGTGGAGGAATGGGGTTCCAATCCTGATGAGGACAAGAGGCTTGGGAGGTTGTCCTTAATAAATTGGGCCGAGGAACGGTCTGAGGTGTGATTAATAGGATTGCGGTCCCAATCCTGAAGACCGAGAGTAAGACTTGGGAGCTTATTCCTGTTAACAGAACTAGGAAAAGATCTTAAAATTCTGAAATTAAAAGTCTGTAATGACTGAGCAGTGTACTTTAAAGAGCTGTAAATTGTGAAAAAATCTATCAAATCAATATTTGATGTGACTACCCTTTGCCTAAAAATTAGGTGCACTGCCCTGTAGTTATATATTTTAATGAGATGATTGGCTATTTGCTTTTCCAAGCATTGATTGATTGATTGATTGATTGATTCTTTTAATGACCACACAGCCAGGCTGGTGGAATTTGTTTTCAGTACAGCTCCTTGGTACAGGTCCCAACATTACATTAAACATATAACATAGATATACATGCAGACAGACACATTACATAATACATAAGGGCCATGCTTAATCCTCAGCGTTCAGAGTTCAGAATATTTATCGCAATAGGTATGAAACTGTTTTTGAAGCGGGTTGTTTTGGAGGCAATTGTCCTGTAGTGCCTCCCAGAGGGCAGTAGCTGGAAGGCATAGTGTGCAGGGTGAGTGGGATCAGAGATGATCGGGCTCTACATAGTGTCCGTTTGCGATGGAGTAATTCAAGGGATGGTAGGGGTGAGCCAATGATTTTGGATGCTCTGTTAATGATGCGCTGTAGTTTCTTCCGGGAGAGAATGTCAAGACTGCCAAACCAGACTGTAATGGATGAGGAGATGATGCTTTCGATGATGGCTGTGTAGAGGCGTAGCAGGAAATGAGGCCTTACTCTGAACTTCTTGAGCTGTCGGAGATGGAATAGTCTTTGCTGGGCTTTTTTATAGATGAGGTCTGTGTTTATTTTCCATTTGAGGTTGTTGCTGATGGGGGTTCCAAGGAATTTGAATGTGTCAGTGATGGAGATGGATTCACCTTTAATGAACACAGGAGTTTTGGAGGATGGCTGGCGTCTTAGGTCAACGATGAGTTCTTTTGTTTTTGATGTGTTGAGTAAGAGATCGTGGCTTGTGTACCAGGTCACTGCTTGGTTGATCTGTGCACGGTATTCAGTTTCTTGGTTGTTGGTGATGAGTCCGATGATAGTTGAGTCGTCCGCGTACTTGTACAGGTTGACAGAGCTATAGTGGGATGTGAGCTGGTTTGTGTAGAGGGAGAATAGCCAGGGTGAGAGAACACAGCCTTGGGGTGCGCCTGTGCTGAGGAACAGAGGGGAGGATGTGTTATTGTTGATCTTCGCCTTCTGTTGCCTGTTCCAGAGAAAGCTGTGAATCCAGTGACAGATGCATGGGTCAATGTTCATGTCCAGTAATTTATTGAGCAGTTTGGCCGGGTTTATTGCGTTGAATGCGGACCTGAAATCCATGAATAGGATGCGGGCATATGTGTTTGCGGACTCCAGGTGCTTCAGTATGTGGTGAATTGCTAAGTTGACCGTGTCCTCAACTGACCTGTTGGCTCTGTATGCAAATTGTTATGGGTCCATGAGGGGGTGGTGACAGTTTTCAGATGCTTGAGTATGATGCGCTCAAGTGATTTCATGACTGCCAATGTCAAGGCAATGGGTCTGTAGTCATTGAGACAGGAGATGGTCTTAGTCTTGGGAACCAGGATGATGATGGATTCTTTGAAGCACTTGGGTACTGAGTTTTGACAGAGGGAGGTGTTGAGGATGTTGGTGAAAACCCTGGCCAGTTCTGCAGCGCAGTGGTGGAGAACAGAGGGGCTGATTTTATCTGGGCCAGCGGCTTTATTCCTCTTAAGTCCCCTGAAGGTTCTCCTCACCTCCTCCTCGTAGAGGAGGTAAAAGGGGGAGGGAGGGGGAGGTCGGGGGGAGATGGTGATGGAGCCGATGCCTGCTCAAACCTCCCATAGAAAGTGTTGAGTGCGTCAGGAAGCTGATTGTCGCTGTCAGGTATGGGAGTGGGTTTCTTTTTGTAGTTTGTCATGATTTGAAGTTTTTTCCAGATGAAACGTGTGCCATTAGTAGTGATTTGTTCTTCTAGTTTAGTGGCATAGTTGGATTTGGCTCTTCTTATTGCAGATCTCAGTTTGTATTTGGCAGCCATATATTGCTCTTTGTTGCCTGACAGATGTGCCGAGTTTTTCCCCTTTCTTAATTTTTTAATGTCCTTGTTAAACCACGGTTTATTATTGTTGTAGTATTTGACTTTTTTTAAGTGGTATGCACAGGTCCGCGCAGAAATTGACGTATGACGTCACTGCTTCAGTGACGTCGTGGAGGTCACCTGCAGCATGGAAAACATCCCAGTCTGTGCACGCAAAACAACCCTGAAGTTTAACGATGGCTACAGGGGACCAGCACCAGACAAGTTTTGTTAGTGTCTTGGAGGATTTAACTTTTTGCCTGTATTGTGGAATTAGCAGCAACATTGCATGGTCGGACCTGCCCAGCGGAGCCGTCGGAAAAACACGGTAAGCCTCTTTGATGGTCGTGTAGCAGTGGTCCAGCGTATTGGTCCCTCTGCTAGGGCAAGTAACCTGCTGATGGTACCCGGGAAGCTCAGATGACAAATTAGTTCAGTTAAAGTCCCCAAGGACGATGACTGCTGTGTCCGGATGTGAATTTTCCACTGAGGAGACGTAGTTGGCTAACTCGGCTAGGGTGGAATTAGCGTTAGCCTCAGGTGGAATATAAACACAGATCATAATTACTGATGTGAACTCCCATGGGAGGAATGATGGTCTGCATTTGACAGTGAGGTATTCCAGGTGCGGAGAGCATACATGGGTGAGTTCTGTAGAATTTGTACACCAACGTTCATTGATCATTATGCAAACACCACAGCCTTTTGCCGTGCGCGATAGTTTGGATGATCTATCAGCACGGTGTAATGTGAAACCTGGAAGTGTTACCGCTTGGTCAGGTACTGATTGATCCAGCCAGGTCTCTGTCAGGCAGATGGCAGAACAGTCACTATAGTCTTTGTTGGTTTGTATCAGAAGTTGGAGTTCATCCATTTTGTGCCAGAGGGATCTGATGTTAGACAGCAGAAGGGCAGGGAGCGGTGGCCAGTAAGGGCGTCTCCTGAACCTGGCAAAGGTGCTGGAGCGGCGGCCCTTTTTGGCCGGCAGCCATGGTGTTGAGTGGCTTGAGATGTTTAAGTCCTGTAATTTCTCCTCCAGCAAGGATGTAGATGGACCCAGATCACTGTGAGAGATGGATCTGAGATTTAAAAGCTCCGATCGGGTGTACTGGATTAAGCACGACACTTTGCAGACAAGTAACGCAGACACAAAAATGACAGACAGGAACACTGCTTGTACTGTGGCAAGCCTCACGGCCGCCATCTTTTTTTAGAGAACTAGAGAACTTGCCACAGTCCTTCTGCAGACAAATTGCCTCACTTCCTTCTGTCCCTTCAAGTAATTCCAGACAGTCGTGATGATGTTCAAATCAGGGCTCAGTCAAAGCTATATCATCTATATCAACTGTATTGAATGAAATACAAATCTTTATTTATGATACTATTTTTTAAATTAGCATTTGGAATTTCAAATACACTTTTTATCTTCAGCAATGCTAATGTGGAAAACAACAAAAAATAAAAATCTAAAGCCAGATTTAAATTTTAAAAATCTGGGGTGCCTAAGACTTTTGCACAGTTCTGTACATTTCTTCTGCAGCAGAACAGGGCAGACAGTTTGCATTTAATGTGTGAAAAACATCCTTAAACTTGGTTAAGGTTTATTTGTTTTGACAAGGGAGATATGGGATACTATGCTCTAATTCAAAGTTAGCCATTTCCCTTCTCGAATATGAGTGGCAAATATCCACCATATTATTTATAGTAAATTTGAACTGTTGATTGATTGCAAAGAGCCACAATGTAGAAGCCTAAAAGGGGATCAAAGTTAGACAATTAAAGGGAGTTCCCGATAACATAGGTTAACGAACAGGACTACTCCCAATGCGCCTTCCTATTCATCCTTACGCCTATATATCGTCGGCCTGCTGATAAAACCTTGTATCTTCAAAATGATAAACTTTACAGGAGAGCATAAAAAATGTTCAATTTTGCATATAAGAATGCAGTTGAGCTGTGTTCGGGTAGGATGACTATTTTTCTTCCAAGAATGTATTTTGTATTTTGCAATGTTTATGTTATTATCGTGGACATACGAGTTTTTGTTTCTTATCAAATTTAGAGATATGAGGTTTTATCAGCAGACCGAAGATATACCACCTACATTCCCACAATCCCCGCTCGTCTCATTTCTACGTGGTTTACTTGTAACCAGACAGCCCAACTGCTCAGCAAGACTTTGCTTACCCGAAGCATGGAATCCGAAATCCTACTGAGTCCCTTGGATGCAGAATTTTTCCAAGACTCCGATGCTCCCCCCACGGTGACCATCGAGGCCGTTCTCCCGTTCAAGCTCCGAGTCGCATGAAGTCCAGCCGACGGTCTCCAACACCATCTCGTAGCAGCAATGCCCCTCATCACCAACGACGCCCAGAAGCAAGAGCCTGCGGCTCCCCGGCAAGGCTTACCACGGTTCACACTGCAGGCTCACCCGTGGCTCCACATTGGACCGTCGCCAGACTCCATCGGGCACTTGAGCAGAAGAAAATCTCCCTCCACCACTCCAACAACAAGGCCAGACTGCTAAAAAATTATACACCGACTCCCTCAGCAACGCAGCTGATCCTCCCCATCTGCCTGCAGCAGACCACACAGCTCTTCCGGGTTCCACCATTAGCGCCCCCAGCGTGAACGTCACCATCTCGTCGACGTCGTTTCCGCTCCAGATTCAGTGGAAGCCATTCCTTCCGCAAACCAGCCAGTTCCGCCTGTGCTTGCTCCCGCCGTTCAGGACCCATTCGGTCTCTTTTCGTCCCCTTTTTTTCGTCCCTGTGTTCGCAGGCTGCACTTTTGCCCCGTGCACATGCGTCCCGTTACCCCCCTCCCCCATCCTTTGCGCCGGACAAAACCCGGCTTCTGCGGCTCCTTCAGCCCACAATCGAATTCTCCAAGGCTCCAGCAGTTCCAGTGTTAACCCACCTATACCCGGAGAAGCACCCGCCGTTGCTTCATCTGCTCATCTCTTTCCCACTGCACTCTCTGCCCGCCCCCCTCCCCTTCCCCATTTGCCAATGTTATTAATTCTGTGCTTCCTTCTACAGGTCCACTCCTCCCACCAACTACTTCGGCCGTCCTCATGCAGTTTCCCTTACCACACTTTCAGTACACTCTAGCCACCACCCTACCTCCTATACGCCCCTCGCTGCCTATTCCAAACCCTTCGCCATTATCCCCCGTTCTTAGACAACAGATTTTATCCGCCATGTACGTCGATCTGGCCCAGCTCATTCAACCATCCTTTCTGCATTCATATTTCAGTCGCGAAATCCAAACCACCCTCGGCCCCGCCCAGCTCAAACACCCAACCCCCTCGTTCCAGGGAGCTCACCACAGCTAAGTTCGCATTCGCCCTTTCACTCTAACGGGACACAATCCGCCAGTCCTTTCCTCATCGGAGGCAAGAACTGGACAATAACCTTGCATTCGTTCTCGATCTCGCTTTATGCTTCGGCGGTATGGTAAGCGATTGCCTGTTGGCTATGTTGATGTAATTGATGTGACTCCGCAGGATGACAATCTGCAAAAAATCCGAAACTTTCGCTGACTTTGCAGCAATTATTTTCGCAATCACTCAGGTGTGCATCGTACCTAACAACGCCATTTAGCTGTCACTTCATTCAGTCCGTGGAACGGATTCTCATGGCTTTTTGCTCTATGAGCCTCGCAATTAATTTATGCAACTCTGCGTGGTTTCACGAGCCACAGACACAATCTGCCAGTCTCTTCCTCATCGGAGGCAAGAACTGGACATTTGCCTTACACTCATTCGCGATTTCGCTTTATGCTTCGGCAAGATAGTAAACGATTACCTGTTGGCTACGTAGATGTAATTGATGTGACTCCGCAAGGATGACAGTCTGCCAACAATCTGAAACTTTTGCTGACTTTGCAGCATTTATTTTCACCATCACTCAGCTGTGCATCGTACCTAACAATGCCATTTAGCTGTCACTTCATTCAGACTGTCGAACGGATTCTCATGGCTTATTGCTCTATGAGTCTCGCAAATTAATCTACGCAAATCCGTGTTGTTTCACGAGCTACATGAGCACAGAAATTATAAAGGCATATTGATATTTTTCATAGTCATTGAAGTGCGGAAGAAAACGCCATATAATTTCGTAGTGCAACATATCGTCGGCCTGCTGATAAAACCTTCCATCTCTAAATTTGATAAGAAGCAAAAACTTGTATGTCCATGATAATAACATAAACATTGCAAAATACAAAATACATTCTTGGAAGAAAAATAGTCATCCTACCCGAACACAGCTAAACTGCATTCTTACATGCAAAATTAAAAATTTTTTGTGCTCTCCTGTAAAGTTTATAATTTTGAAGATACGAGGTTTCTTCAGCAGGCCGATGATATAACAAGGCTTTCAAAAATAAATTAGACTTTCGCCGGTTCTACCAATTAGTCTGAGCAACTCTTGATATATATGCACATCGTGTTCTTCGCAAATTAATTGTCATATAATTATGGTGCTGTTGAATGATTTCAATGTTTATTCCAAAGTTGTCAAATCATTACAAATGCTAATGCACTTTGCCTCGCCGGCAAACATTCATGGATACTACGCGTCTTCACCTTACGGCCACTCGCAGTGGTAAGGTTCACGCTCTCGGCCGACTTTCAGTCTTGCAATCCACCATTCTGCCTCGCCTGCACACCGTCCATCTGTCGTCTCCACACTCAAGCACGTCGCTCCGTGCAATCCGATTGGCTGCTTGCCTAACAGTGGTTAACCCTTTACTGACTGTCCTTCATCTCACCATGCATCCGCCTCGCTGGTCGTGGCGCCTGGTTGGCTAAAGCCGATATCACAAACGCTTCAGGTCGTCCCACTCGACCCACGTTTTTTGGGGGTTCCTTTGGCGTTTCCTGAAAGGGGCGCCATTACTTCACTGTTCACCTCACCGTACCCCATCATCCTTTCCTCCCTCATTTGGGGTCACGAACGGGCCACCAAATGTATAACCGTACATTATGACAACTCGACCACAGTAGACATCATAAACAAAGGCCGTTCCCTGTCCCTCTCGTTCATGCCATTCCTCAGGAAACTAACCCTAATTTCCGCAAAACACCAGTTCATGCTCAAAGCTGCTCATATTCCCAACCATAAAATGCCATCGCCGATGCCCATTATCGTTTCTCCTGGCAGAGATTCAGACGCTTAGCACCGCACTCGGACATGCACCCCACTCCAGTTCCTCCGTTTTCTGTAACCGTCTACCCCTGACTCCACAACTCGAGCCATCCGCCGCTTTATCCCGAGTGGCCATTCTAAACGGGTTCGCTCCACGCCCATTTTCCTCATCCCTCGCAGGACGGAAGCAATTCAAGAAATTCCACTCAGCCCTCCTACTGCCATTCCCGGCCCTCGACGTCATTTCCACCACAAGCTTTATTTCGTACATCCACTCCATACACCACGTTCGACCAGCCTCGATACAAGTCTACCTCAGTGACATCAACCGCTTCGTCAAACTGGCCACTAGATATTCCCATTTCCCATTTTTACTTGCAAACACTACTGAAAGGTTTACGTAAACAAGAACCTCCCGCTCTGACCAAACGTTTACCTCTGACTGCAGACCTCCTGTCTCGCTGCGTCCCGATGCTGCGCTTAGGGTGCCATTCTCCATCCATGGATTCCACTCTAGAAGCCGTGTTCCTATTGGCCTTCTTAGGTTTCTCGAGATGTTCCGAGTTCACTCCGCTCTCCGCTAATTACAATTCTTCTCGTCACGCCAGCCTAAACGACATCTTATTCTACTTATGTTCAAGATAAAGAGAGGTAAAACGGATCAGTTTGGCATTTCTCAGCCTATTTCATATTTCGCCTAGACTCCGCTCTCAGTTCATTCAAGCCAATATCAAACTATGTCACCTCAAGGTACAATAACCACGCTTCTCCTCAAGACCCATTATTTATGACCGACACGGGGCCGTCACCACTCGCCACAGGTTCCTCTACCATTTCCGTCATGTTCTAATTAGATCCAATATTCTGCCCAAATACTCCTCCGGGCATGCCTTTCGCATCGGCGCCGCCACTACAGCATCCAAGCAAGGAGTTCCAGACCACCTAATTAAAATCCTCAGCCGCTGGACATCAAACTCTTGCGCGAGCTATATTCACAATAATATTGATGATGTACGTAGAGCCCATCTCTCACTGATTCATTAACACTTTTTGGGGGCTTAGGAGCCTACACGGACTCCGACGAGAGACGCGAGCCCCACCCTGAGTCTCACTACCTGGGGCTCCCAATGTTCGCACAATCACAGACCAAGTCCATACAACATCACCTTCGCCCCGATCTCCTATCCGTCGTTCCACCAAATACTCTCCTCCTCTTTGGGAGTGGTCCAAAGTTCATTAAAGGAATACTCCGGCCACTTTGCACTTTAAGCCTCATTTATCGATGGTTTACCATGAAATAGAATGGTTCAGGCGCAAATTTCGACGAAAAGCTTTGTGTGGGGAAGTTTGGGTCGTTTTGTTAGCCCCCTTTAGCTGCCAGTGTAATGTCAGTGGGCATGCTGAAATCGGTCCTAAAACAACATTAAACTTTCGTTTGAAAAGTCGTGAAACTCACCGAGTGGTCATTGGTGTTTGTTAATGTTATAAAAAAAAATCATAGAAAAGTATGCTTTTCCTTTAAAGGGAGTTCTCGATAACATAGGATAATGAACAGGACCACTCCCAATGCACCTTCCTATTCGTCCTTATGCCTATATATACCACCTACATTCCCACAATCCCCGCTCATCTCATTTCTACGTCCCTCCCACCCTTCCCCTCTCCAAGAAGGAAGCAAGAAACAGCCACCATCTGGGACCCTGGGGGGCTTAGGAGCCTAAACGGACTCCGAGGAGAGACGCAAGCCCCACCCTGAGTCTCACTACCTGGGGCTCCCAATGTTCGCACAATCACAGACCAAGTCCATACAACATCACCTTCGCCCCGATCTCCTCTCCATCGTTCCACCGAATACTCTCCTCCACTTTGGGAGTGGTCCAAAGTTCATTAATCTAGACTTATGCAGTGCTACAGAGCTAGAAGATAAACTGTCACAGACAATTCAGTGAATATTGCTTGACCCGAAGCCATTGTCATGATCTGGTTTTGGATTATTTTGGTGGACCCCAACTAGGGCTGGGCAATCAGTATTATACTGATACCATTATACAAGATATCGTCTGGGATTTTGGACATCGTAATGTCATGATATGACGCAAGTATTGTCTTTTCTGGTTTTAAAGGGTGCATTAGAGTTATGCAGTTCTCTGCACTTTCTGTTCTAGCTGTTCCCTTTACCTGTTTGGTCATCATATCCACGTTACTAATGACTGTTTATCAAAAATCTCATAATGTAAATATTTAGATAGAGTGCCAATAGTTACCCCTGCAATATGGCCACAATATTGATATTGAAGTATTTGGTCAAATATATTGTGATATTTAATTTTGCCAATATCGCCTAATTATGCTTCTCACCTTCTCAAAACTTTTCCAGTAAAAATGCGGTGGGTGAATGAACATGGAAATTACAGTACTATCCTTTTTTTCATTCCTACAATGAAATGGCAACATGTTCTTTCAACAAACAGTTACTGTTATTATACCATAGCTTAGCAGTTAAAAGTCATGCAGATTTACTCTGTTTCAGTATTGAGACTTTCATGATTGAACATTGGCAGATGCATTTTTAATAATTGTGTGAACTTGATTAGTTTTGAGCCAAATATGTATTGCTGTAATATGACTGTCATATTAAGCATTTCACTCTTTGTGAAAATGCATCAAGTCTCCACATGCATCCTATTATGAGGTACTTTGAAAGCCATCTCAGCCAAGTTCCCAAGACACAATGGAAATCCTCAGGTAGCGCTGTTTGGAACCATGCTTGTACAGTTTCCCTGAAGTTATGTGGCCAAAATGGCTTTGTGTGCAGGTGAAGAACAATTTTGCCAAATTTTCATGTCTGGAAAATATTTAAACATGGAAATGGCATTGGATAATCCCTGTTTTATGTTTTTTATTTTTCCATGAGTTTGAGTTTTTTTATCTTTTTTAGACCCAATATAGCTCGTCCACAGTAAGAAAGCGCATAAAAAAGAAGACATAAGCAAAATAGCATGAGAAAAATTGAATTTAAATATATAGTGAAACCCATGCCAGGTGTTGAGGAAACCTGGTTGAAATTTTCAAGATAAAACTGTTCCTATTCAAATGCTGTTTTAATTTTGCTTGTAATAATAAATGAGTTGTCTTCAGAATACTTCTCTGCTGCATCAGACTATAAACATTTTTCATTGATTGCCAATGAATTGTAATGTAATTAGCTTTTTTAAAAATTATTTTCCAGTTAGTGGATAAGCTGATGAAATGCATTTTATTTAAAGATCAGTGCATTTATTTATGCTCCTTAAGATTATTAAATAAATATAATTATTTAATTAATAAATATAAATTAAATTTAATTTTTAAATATACTTCTATCGATATACTCAGCCATCACTTTATTAGGCACACCTGTTAGATCACCTGTTATTTAAACTAGGGACTTGGGGGGCAGGGAGGTTAGAGAGTGTTATACATAGGGAAATGCAGGCTGCCCTGATGGAAGCTGACAGCGTTACATGCACTATTGATGTATTTGATACGAGTGAAACTTGGCATACTGACTAATTCTTGCCCTGGCTTGCAGAATCTAGCATCAGAATTGTTCTATCTTTTATAGATATCTTGTTGCAGGTCCATGAACACTCAATTTTCATTTGCAACTAAAATGTCAGTTGCGTATTTGAGTTGCCCCCATTCCTGTAATACTTGACCAAGGCTCCCCATTTTCCCTCTCTAGAATATTTGGGTAAATATCTATAAATACAAGAAGTTATAAAACTCTATTGGCATCAACAAGCGAACTATGGGAGCACAAACATGGTTGCGTAGGTTGTCGACATGAAAAAAGTTCCAACTTCATGGGGCAAATTCACCATGTGGGCAAATAGCCAGGACCACCAAATTTTCACCACTGAAAGATATATATGTTATCTTACTAATTTAAAAAATCCAGCTTTGGTACTCTTGGTTTACTATGTTTTGTAGATTTTTCAAAAAGTGCACGTTTTTACTAATTGCATATGCAGAACTCCTCCAACCCTGCACCTGAACATGAGTTGAAGTGTCTTATATTGGTTCTATTTATGTCTTTTATAATCCAATCTATCAGAAAAGCCCGATAAATACCATTTCACACCTTCGTGTGAACCGCACATCCATGGCTGAACTAGAGGGGCATTCTATTAATCAGATCCAAAGAATAACAATCCGTAATCTAGCCTCGATACCCACAACTCATGCAACTCCAGCATCCCTAATCCAGCTTGACACTTATTGTTATCCAATTAGGGACACTCACAGAACCAAACCCTAGGATCATGATTTTCTAAAATAACATTTTCTCTAAAATATGCCATTTTCACAGATTTTTGGAGGAGGCTACAAAGTGAACTGGTGCACACGAGTTCCTGAATGTTTCTGAGCCAACTTTAGTGTTGGGAATGTCTTATCACTAATCAACACGTGATATCACACCTTACTCTACAAACACTGGCCACCAGGGAAACAATACCTGTATTGTAGTAGAGTGACCAGTCTTTGTTTTCTCTTGTGGTAAATAAAAAGTATTGTCGGGGTAACTTATCATGCTTGGGCAATCTCTAATGGTAATCAGATCCAAAGATTTACAATCGGTAATCTAGCCTTGATACCCACAACTCATGCAACTCCAGCATCCCTAATCCAGCTTGACACTTATTGCTATCCAAACGAACGGAACCCTCAGATCATGATTCTGTAAAATAACAAGGGTGGACTGTCCTGTTAGGAAACACCTGGACCTAATTAATAGCTCCAGTTCAGCCATGGATGTGCAGTTCACATGAAGGTGTGAGATGGTATTTGTCAGGCTATTCTGATTGACTGGATTATAAAAGACATTAAAAGAACCATACAAGTCACTTTAACTCATGTTCAGGTGCAGGGTTGGAGGAGTTCCGCATATGCAATTAGTAAAAACATGCACAAAAATCTAGAAAATATAGTAAACCAAGAGTACCAAAGCTGAATTTTTGATTTTAGTAAGATAACATATACAGGTGCATCTCAATAAATTAGAATACTATCAAAAAGTTAATTTATTTCAGTAATTCGATTGAAAAAGTGAAACTCATATATAGATTCATTACACACAGACTGATATATTTCAAGTGTTTATTTATTTTAATTTTGATGATTACATCTGACAGCTAATTATCTCAGAAAATTAGGACATTGTGAAGAAGTTCAATAATGAAGACTCATGGGGCCTGATTTACTAAGACCTTTAGCACATGCAAAATCTTTTTGCCCATGCAAAACCAATAACATTGCCCTTGATTGGCCAGGGCACTTGCCTTGCTCCAATCAGTGACAATGTTATTGGTTTTGCACGGGCAAAAAGATTTTGCCTGTGCTCAAGGTCTTAGTAAATCAGGCCCATGGTGTCACATCTGAGCCTTTAAATGGTCTCTCAGTCTGGTTCAGTAGGCTACACAATCATGGGTGAGACTGCTCACTTGGCAGTTGTCCAGAAGGCAATCAGTGACACCCTGCACAAGGAGGGTAGGACACATAAGGTCATTGCTAAAGAAGCTGTCCGTTCACAGAGTGCTATATCCAAGCACATTAATGCAAAGTTGAATGGAAGGAAAAAATGTGGTAGGAAAAGGTGCACAAGCAACAGGGATAACCGCAGCCTTGAGAGGACTGTGAAAGGAAGCCCATTCAAGAATTTGGGCAAAATTCACAAGGAGTGGACTGCAGCTGGAGTCAGTGCTTCGAGAGCCACCACACACAGACGTATCCAGGACATGGGCTTCAACTGTCGCATTCCTTGTGTCAAGCCTCTCTTGAACCAGAGACAACGTCAGAGGCGTCTTACGCGGGCTAAGGACAAAAAGGATAGGACTACTGCTCAATGGTCCAAAATCCCCTTCTCAGATGAAGGTAAATTTTGCTTTTCATTTGGAAATCAAGGTCCCAGAGTATGGAGGAAGAGAGAAGAGGCACAGAATCCAAGTTGCTTGAGGTCTAGTGAAAAGTTTCCACAGTCAGTGGTGGTCTGGGGAGCCATATCATCTGCTGGTGTTGGTCCACTTGTGTTTTCTAAAGATAATTGTCTTCATTTTGACTCCATATACATTTTTTTTTTCATTCAAATTCAATGTACTGAGGTCCTGTCCCAAAAAAGCATAAAATGTGTCACCACCCTGATACCAGTAAATCAGAAAAATTCCAGTAAATCATGTTTTAAAACCACTAGGTGGCAGCCTTTGTTATAAATAAGGCAACAAGACAGAGGCGACGCACAAGGCAGGATGTTTTTTAGAGAAATATTTCAATATTTCTATTATATAAAATTTGTACTGCATAGTTTAATAGTAAATCTGTACATGTACTGGCCAAAGGAGGCATTTTCTACATCCCCTAATCTATTCACCAGACACAAAAGTAAGCTGATAAACTTCAGCATCAAAGGGAATACTGATCGCCTCCTGTACACCTGAAACAGCATAATGTATTTTCAGGATTCATGCAAGCAAAAAACCGAGAGAGATCCTCATATCTTCTATAGAACTAGGACTTATTTGAAGCACAAATTTCATCCTTAGAGACAAAGTTGATTTAAGGTGGCATGAAGAATAGGAATTCTACATGCAGAACTAATTAGATAAATGTGGTCTTTGTGTTAAAATCATTTTCTAATACTTTTACATGACATGAACACACAGTAGGTACGTGCATAAAGTGTAATTTATTACAAACCATTTTTTCTTAATCTCTACATTGCCAGTGAAACATAAACATAAACAGGCAGGTAGGTTTTTACTTCATCTGAACATTGCATTCAGCTCATCTTGTGAGAAGAGAATACATTGAATCAGGGTTATCTCTCTCACAAAGTATTATTTGTCAATGAACATAGGCATTTTCAAGTAACTTTTTCGAAGCAAAAGACGTCAAAACAGGTAGCCACCTTCATTAAACCAAATAATTTCCATTTAAAAAGTGAGCTAAATATTTTGCTTTTGGTTTCATGGTAACAATAGACTGAGTCTTATTGTAAGTGAGGCGGATAATACAAGAGTAAAGAGGAGGCAAGAAAAGAGAGAGGGAGAGAGAGAATACTTTCTTCACCACATTCTCAGCAGTAAAATAAACAAAGCTGATGTTTGGCTCTTCCCCTTTCCAGCCCCTGGGGAAGAGTCCAGGACCTTTATATAACCCAGGGAAGAATGCAGGAATAAAGCCCTGCTCATGTTTAGCACTACAGCCAAGGACTTGGGCTGAGAAAACCACATATTTTCATACTCGTGCTTCACTGGAACAGTGCTGAAAATTTTCAGTAACAATGACGTTCATACACATTTGACGATGCAAAGTTAAGAAGGTGAATCTTAAAAGATACTTTTATGTCTCAAAATGACAATAGAGCTGTTCTTTTCCTGTAAACATCAAGTGACAACTGTGCTAATGTGAAGGAAAAACTGGCTGCTTTCTTGGTTTGACCATGCAGATACAGACCTTTCTCAAAAAGCAATTCAGGGTCTGGCAGGGCCTCAGGTACAGAAAAATGGATGCTTAAATTCCTTCAGCAATACCAGCAGAATGACCTTTCTCCTCAAGTATGTAACATATGGGCAACACAGTGTCTCATGTCTCATAAGCTACATTAGCTTTTCCAGCTAATTCTGTATCTGAACACAAGTTTACTTCTTCTGAAATATGGGCTCAAATATTTGTATAGTGTCTTTCATGCTCCATACCTTCAATCTACCACCCAGTTCGACAAAATTCTAAATGATCTATAGTAGCATTCTACTATAAATAAATATGCAGTGGGCTCCAAAATTACTGGCACCCCTGACTGGCAATGCACAAACATTACAAAAAATATAAACAATGTAATTAAAGAGCAACGGAATATACCAACATGAGTGAAATGCTTTACTTTATGTTTCAATGGAAACAACCAAAATCATATACTGGACAAATAAAGTTAGGGATCACCCCAAATTTTGAATTTGAAATATTTGATAGTTTGCATTTTTTTCCATATCATATTTCAATATTGAAAAGTTGGGTGATCCCTGACTTTCTTTGTCCAGTATAATAATCACTGAATACAATGTAAATTTCAACATAATCAAGGTTTCTTAATAATTGGCACCCTTCATTTAGCACTAAGTCCAACCACCTCTGGCAAGGATAACAGCATGGAGTCTTTTCCTGTAATTTTTTGACAAGGTTAGAGCACACATTCAGGGGATTTTGGACCATTCCTCAAAGCAGATCCTTTTGAGATTCTTCACATTCTCAAGTTTGCGTTTATCAACTGCCTTTTTCAACTCAGCCCACAGGTTTTCAGTTGGATTGAGGTCTGGTGACTGAGATGGCCATTGCAGAACGTTAATTTTGTTGTCAAAGAATCATTTCAGTGTGGCTCTTGAGGTATGCTTTGGGTCATTGTCTTGTTGGAAAGTCCACCTGCAGCCAGGTCCCAGCCTTCTGGCAGAGGCAACCAGATTGTCAGCCAAAATATCCCGATACTTGGTGATGTTCATTATGCTAGTAATCTTAACCAGGGCCCTTGGACCTCTTGAATTAAAACAGCCCCAAAACATGACTGACCCACCATAATATTTCACTGTGGGTATGAGGTGCTTCTCCTCGTATGCATCTCTGTTTCGATGGCAAAAATGCGATGCTGTATCTGACTGAGACATGCAATTTTGTTCTCATCTGACCAAAGCACCTTGTTCTGGTCATAATTTAAATGACGTTTGGCAAACTCCAAGTGCTTGCTTCAGTGTCTTCTGGTCAGAAAGGCTTTCTTCTCGTGGAGATGGTGCTTGACGGTGCTTTTTGAAACCTGGTGACCCTAAGATGCCACCAAGGACTGAAATTCCTTCACAGTGATTCTTGGGGATTTTGTTGCTTCTCTCACCATCCTCTTCATCTTGGGGGCAAAGTGCAGCTGCATCCTCTAACCTAGAGGTTTTCAACAGTTCCATATTGTCATGCCCTGACACCCCAGGATGTTAAAGAAGGTGCCAGGGCAAGGAGTGGAGAGAAGGACCCAGTTGCAGGGACATGGACTTTATTAAATAATAGCTGTAGGGATAACTAAACAAAACCAAACTTCGGGACAACATAAAGGGGAGTGCACTAAACACAATGGGGAAATCCAGACGAAGGCTGCCTGTCCGAATGGGGTGAAACAAAGGTATAAATATTCTAAGGTAATGAGATGAACTAAAAGGAAAGAGGTGGGCATAATCAAGTTTGTGGGAAACAGATAATTGGATAGTTGGTGCAGGGCAGGCAGCCAGGGGAATGGAATGCCACAGGGGAGGGGCATTACACACATCTCTGGAATTTTTTAAATAATTGCCCTGACATTGCTCAGTGGCATATTCAATCATTTGTGAATCTTCTTGGGGCCATTTTCAGTTTTATGAAGGTCTATGACCATATACCTCTCTTCAACTGATAATTTTTTTGTTTTCTTCTTAGTAATGGATGACAAAGAGATATTGCTTGTGTGTAATCTCATTTTTATACCCTAGTGAAACAGGAAATGATGTATTGGCTCAATATAGTTCCTTAACACTTAGATAAAACTTAAATACCTGAAATGTAATGCCTGGTAGATGTTATTTACAATAATCCTTAAGGGTGCCATTAATTGTGAAACCTTGATTTGGAGGATATTGATTTCAGAGATATCCGTTCATTACTTTTCGGTTGGTTCCCCGGAACATTAATATCGTACAGTATTTCTCACATGTTGTTATTTAGAAATTGTCTATAAATATATTTTATAGAATTTTTGAAGTATTTTTTTGCACATTGTCAGTCAGGGCTGCCAGTATTTTTTGAGCCCACTGTAGGTAAGAAAGGACAGCAGTAAATGGTTTTAAAGCAGATGTAATCAATTATAGATGCAGAAATTATCCCCTGAAGTTAATGGAGATTAAACAAGCAATTGTCGCATGAGTGAAAAATTTTTTGCTAATGAGCTAATAAAGATTTTGTCCAACAATTTTGATGTATCATAACTACATAGCTACTCAAGTTTTTTTTTATCTGTGAATGTATGAGTTGAGTATGAGTGTGTATGTTTGTGTTGTGTGTGAGTGTGCTTGAGAGACTTTGCATGTGTGAGTAGGCTTGTGTGTGTGTGTGTGTGTGTGTGTGTGTGTGTGTGTGTGTGTGTATGTGTGTGTGTGTGTGTGTGTGTGTGTGTGTGTGTGCGTGCATGCGTGTGTGTGTGTGTGTGTGTGTGTGTGCGTGTGTGTTTTGTTACTTAGGAAAACAAGTCAAAAGTAATCACCTTTATTAAAATTATGAGACTAAATGATACTTGCAAACACTTTTTTCCAATGTCGCACTGAAATTGCAATTTAACTCAAAAATAAGTGTAACAACTGTTGAGATAAAAGTAAAATGCATAATATAATAAAGAATACTGCAGTAGGTCACAAATTTTTAAATTATTTTGGCAATAGTTTTGCATAGTTTCATAGTATTTCCTAATGTTCACACTATCCTTGTCCATACAGTAACACTCCTCTAACTAGAGAGAGTGGAGTGCATACCTCCGCCACACCAAATATCTGTTCCTTTGCTCCCAGAATATGTTCCAGATCGCTTACAAAATTAAATCAACTCTTCTTTGTACAACCACCTCTTGTACTACCACCTATCATAAATCAACTCATCCTTAGACTACCACCTATCTATCAGCCAAATTTTGTGCTAAACCATTCATAACTTTTTGAGTTATCCTGTTAAAAGACAGACAAGCAAACAAACAGGGGTGAAAACATAACCTCCTTGGCGGGGGTAATTGCATCAAACCAACAGAAGACCACCAAGCTCAGTTCCATGCATTTCAACTAAGAACAGGAAGATGAAGCTACAGTGGGAACATGACTACCAAAACAGCTGGAATTAAGAATGGAAAAACCTCTGGTCTGATGAATCTTGTGACACTCTTTGGTATTAGCAAAACTTTATCAACACAAAGTGATATCTTCAGTTGCTAGGAATGAGCAGCAGGACATAAACATAAAAATGCCTTCTATGCATGGTATTTCAAAAGCTCTCATTTTTGAGAGTCCATGCTGCATAATCCAAGCCGTCATAAAGCAGTCACTTCCGGAGGCAACAGAAAACCACCCCAGATAAACATGGTAGCACTCAAGCCTGAACAAGACAAAAGCACGCATAACAGCATTTACTACGCCTCAACAGGCCCTTCACTCTGGGTTGACAAAATTCCAGCCCAAGCCCATGATTCACCGGCTCAATTAGGGCTTTATGGTACATCCAGGACCGGATACACGTCTGAACTTCAGTTGCCAGCAGGAAATCTACCACAGCCAATAAAACCATTTCCAATACATTTCACATGATCACTGAGTATAGAATGATTGCAGAGGTCAACACAATCACTGCCAGATTACCAATACAGAGTAGTGGACTGTTTCATAAAAATGAAAAAGATATGCGTGCATACGTATGCTGTTGTCTGCAAATCCACAGAATGTAATGTAAATAATCACTTATTTTCCCTCAGAAATAGCTTGTATAGCTAGCATATGGAGGTTAAATTTATCATGCTTTAAATCCATCAAAAATACTTGCTAGCTAAATGTTACCATTCGAGGATGAAAAATAAGAAACTTCACGAAAACCTTCATTTTGAATTCAAGGAGTCTCGGTCTTCTTCCAATATGAGCATCTTCAAGACAGCAACTTTTAAATAAGCATGCTTCTCATTCGTTGTCCTGTTGTCCTGATAATTGTTGTGTTCATAGCTTGTTCACCAATGTGAGGCCACAGTGAGGAGGATCTGTATGAGCATGGAAACGCATGGTACTTGGGCAACTGTGTAGGCCAATGACCGTGTAGGTGCTTTGAGGGCATACAAATAGGCAATAGTGTGAATAACCCGGGCAAGAAAGAAGACTTGGAAATGAATTTTAGCGATGAACACAGTGGGTTCTGTCATTGAGTACACTGCACCCAGAAACAAGAATGGGAATATATTCTCCATGTCGTTGCGATGAGCCCTAAAAAATAAACAAAAAAAAGAACATTTCAATATCTTCTGTCAAACTGATACACTTGAACACTGCAAATTGATTGGCAAATTATTTCATATTTGCAGTCATTTCCTTCATATAATGAAACTAGTTCAATTTTTTTTCTTTACTACCAAATGCTTTTTTAGCATACATGCCTGATACCCCTTACGGGGAAAACTACTTTTTGAATTTGCAAATATTCTTTCAAAAGACAGTTATCCACTTATGCATGCAACACACTGTCACACAGAAAATAGGAATCAGCACAATGCAAATGACTAGTATCTTGTGTGGCTTTTGGATAATTTTTAATTGCTATTTGTACAGTGCATTAGTGGTACTTAAAATGAGCGTAAGTTAAACAAGTCTGAGATAATACATTCAAATGGTCTTATTTTCCTATCTCTATTAAAGTTTTTATTTAAAAAAAAAAAAAACCCTTTTGAGCAAGGCAAAATGTGACTGGCTATAAAATAGCCATGCATGGTCATGCATGGCTCCTTCTGCAATATGGAGAAGTATTATGAATGTCCAAAGCACAAAACCTGTAAAAAAATTCCCCCATCAAGTTCTAAGAGTGTATGCCCATTTCTGTTACAAGTGTGTATTGTGAAACTGTATTCTGAATTGGCCAGGAAAATTGGTAAATAAATAAAAATAAGGTGGGAATTCTTCATAAGATGCTGCAAATAAGAAACCAACTTCAGCCTCCTACCTACCTATGCATTTCATTTATGCATATAGATGCAGGAACATTGTTCATCAGTGAAGTCAGTATTAATATTAAGGACATTCAGCAGTTGATCCTTATTTTATGGATGTTCATAGGTGAATAAGAAGCTCTAATTCATGCTTGAATATTTAGCTGTGCATCATCACAGTTGACCAACTGTCATTCAAACACTTACCACCAGTAATAGCATGAATGGATGCGTTCAGTAACTAAACTGCATGATAAAAAACCTTTATTTAATACCAAAAAAGCTAGAAAAAAAGTGTGGTGTTTAATCATGCTGCACAGACAACTGTGGCTAAATGATAATAACACTGAATCACTTCACTTCAGTAAGCTACAGTAGCTAATGTTGCTATCGCCTTGACCCCCATTGTCAATACATAAGTGCTAAGTATGCACATTATGACGTATATATCAAAATAAATAAACTTTTGGTGCAAAGCATTGTTATCCTTCTTATGACTAAGTACATCCTTGAAAATCATAGTAAAACAGTAAACATGTAAGAAAATGCAGTTGTATGCTGCATTACTCTATAGCTCTAATAACTGGCAATTCATGACAGCATCACTGCATTACCTGACATCACCTCCCATTCATTCTTGTGGTAGCTTGCCTCTTGTTTCATATAAGATAAGATAAGATACACTTAATTGAATCCTATGGGGTAATTTGTTCTCTGCATTTGATCCATCCTATAGTTAGGAGCATTGGGCGCCCAGGGACCAACTCCAGTTCTAAAGCCAGTTCCTTGGTCAGCAGTACTGGTAGTGTTAGGTGTTCCTATAATGCATGTTTTTGTGGAGGAAACCGGGAAACTCATGCAAACACGGGCAGAACATGCAAACTCCACACAGAAAGGCCCCAGGCCGGATTCGAACCAACAACCTTGGTAACCACTGCGCCACCATGCCACCCGACATATGTATTAAAACATACATCATTTTGCATAAAGTCCACCTAATGCCAGAGCTCAGGGTGCTATCTTGCACTAATATCACTTCCACACAGAATTCAGACAATTTGGGAAGTCAAGACAACAATTTTCATCCAGAAAGACTAATGTTCAGCGCAGGTATAAATGATTAATCCTTTCTTCAAAGTGACTTTTTTTTTTTTCATTTGTGCCAGGGATGGCTAATAATTGCTATATTAATGTATGAAGATTTCATTTGGAAGTTTTTTTTTTTTCCATTCAAGTGTAGACCATCAGGAAAGCATTGAATATGCATGGATACACTGTATTAAACCTATTAAAACTAATGAGAGAATTGAAAAATTTCTCACTGTGCTTCACTTTGAATGGCCTCACAAACTTTTTAAAGATTCTTTAACTTGACATCTCTCTTCCTGTTAGTGATTCAAAGAACCACAGTCCTACGAATCAAGAAGTCATTTCCGCTCACTACCAAGCCATTGCCGCAAAAATATTATTTCAGGTCCCCTCCCCTTGTGATAGCGGGAAAATCTGGCATAGACATGCTATCCTCATTAACTTTAAAAAATAAAGCAGTAGATGGAAGAAACTGAATTCAGACAAGCGCAACTGCAGGGCAACGCCGCGGAGCTGTTATTTACAGCAAAAAAAAAAAAAAAAAAAACACTTATGGCAAAGATAAATAATAATAAAGCTAGAGTTAATGGCTGACGAGAAAACCTGACGACGGTCCACAAATATTAAAATCCAGATGTTGGAGTGGAAAATTTGCGCAATGAAAAAAATTCCTCGGCATGCTCATAAGACATGGAAAACAGTTGGGATACAGAGCTGATGAAGAATCATATGGGGAAAAAAGCATTTTTTTAAATAAATATCAATTCAGTATTAAGTGTCAAGTGCGCACGAATTCAACATTGATTGGATAAAATGGACAATTGTGTATATAACATGCAGCACCGTGATTTTTAGAGCCGCCGCTAAACAAACGCTCAGAGCAGCAAAGGGTCCTGAGCGGCTTCAAATCAAAGTGAACTGATGAAAACGACTTAGAAAAATACACCATATCAAAATTCTTTCAGAAGCATTACTTCTCACCTCCTACACCGCTCAACGTCGGGATCTTCTCTGTGGTACTGCATTCCTCCGTGTCTCATAGCATCTTCTGGGTTACAAAACGCCTTAAATGAAATTGATATGAGTATTGGATTTAAATCAGAAGGTATTTTGCACACAGAAAATCGTAAGGCAATGAGCTACTTAAGTGTAGCAAACCGTACTCCTATTGTTGGCAAATTTGGAAGCCTACCTTTCTCCGAAGCCTAAGTTGTCCCGTAATAATGGCTAGGATGTACATTTTAAGCACAAGAAGCGTGCTGTAGAAAACAAAAGATGCAAAAACTTCATCATCCACCATGGTTGCGTCGTTCCCTTGAACGAAAAGCAAGCAGTCTTGTAATCTCCGCAAATATATAGCCTATGAGATGAGCGAGAGCCAGTTTCTCTACAATGTTAAACAGATTGCCCTGTGGTATTCTGGCGAAGTCAACTCGAGTTTAGCTGTCAGGGCGATTCGTAATACCCAAATGGTGCAACGGAATGTGACTTACTTTCTTCGAGCACTCTGTAAAGTGGTAGATCTCAATCTAAATGGCATCAGTGAGTCATAACCGTCTCAATTCTGGACATTTGCCCGTGAACTGACGAAAATTCCCAGAACGCAATCCTTTAATTTAATGGGGCAAAATAAATTGACAGAACATTTTACTTTTGGTTAACTTTCAGTTTAACTTCAATGTGGATTTTTCCTTTATGACATAATTGCGCAATTCTAAACTTGGAAAAGCCTTTAGGGTATAACTGCGGAAAAAAAAATCAACAATTACCAGTTTTTTTTTTTTGTTTTTTTTTTAAACAATTGATGCAACATTTTAAAAGGCAAGTTCCAATTGCTGTAGGTAGAAGTAAGAAAGGGGAAAACATGAGCTTCAAAACCTACCCAGCTGGCATTTTAAGGTTTTTTCACTGTTGAATCAACGTCATGGATCATAGTTGAATCACCGTTGAATTATGTTTTGATTTTGAAAGATGAATCAACGTTGATTTCGCAACGTTTTTTCAACGTTGGCCATGAGTACCATACACAACCTCCACTTTTTTGGTTTTTTTTTTTTTTGGCCAGAACGATTTTGAAAGGGGTCACAAATATTTTTGGGGGGTTTTATGAGTGAGAAGGGGGTTTAGAATGATGGGGGAAAAATTTAAAAAGGAAGGGGTAGATGCGGCCCGAGGAAAAAACTTTTTTGCGGTAATTCCGGTTTCCACCGCCGTGCTCTTCCCTCGTGACATGCACTCTGTGTACAATCTCTCCAACTTCTTCTGACCTTCTTTTTTTATGTTTTCTTTTTTCCTCCATCGATGAGGCTGTGAATAAAGGTTTACATGTTAAGTTAGACATTATATCAGTGTCTGCAGCAGGATTCGAACCTGGGAGCCTGTGGACAGCCTGTGGACAAAGCAATTTCAAACACACTGTACACTGTGGTCTTAACCAGTACACCCACTGAGTTTGTTGCCAGCTCAGAGCATCAGTTTCCATTCATCGCTGAAGGGTGAAAGACAACCAAAGGTATGTATGTGTATGTGTGTGTGTGTGTGTGTGTACATATATATATTTTTTTTTTTTTCTCTCTCTCTCTCTTTTCTTTTATTTATTGTTGTCATGAGGAGACGTCATGTGAATATCCATTTTGATGTGTTTCGTGCTGGTGAGTCGGCTGATCCATTGACCCTGGGTAGAATAATTTGAGCAGAACAAACCATTGTTTGTGGCTGAGTTGGGTTAAGGTTAGGGTTAGGCACAGGGATAGGGATAGCATTCCTTATGAGTTGGGTTAAGGTTAGGTATAAGGGTAGGGATAGGGATAGCATTCCCTATGAGTTGGGTTAAGGTTAGGTCAACAGTGTCATGGCTGCAACCTTTATAAGCTTGCCCCATGTATTGACGCTCTAGAAATTAAAGTGTAAATTCTCTTAACTGGATGTGCGCTCGACATTTTTCCACACCCAAATATTTCACTTGGTATCTAAACATTAAAGTAAGCCGAAAAAGTTGTGATTTTTTTTTCGATTTTGCTGGGGGTTGTGTGTGGTACTCTTACCCAACGTTGTTTCAATGTTGTTTTAACGTTGAAACAATTCTTGTTCAAATTTCAGTGTTGATTTGAGATCATTTTGTTAACCTTTTTACAACCATCAGAGTTAAACGTTGTTTCAATAGCGTTTCAACGTTGAAACGACAACCGACATAATTTCAACCATATTCCAACGTTGAAGGTCGGTTGTGTGCCGGCTGGTTTACAACCATTAGAGTGAAACGTTGTTTCAATCGCGTTTCAACATTGAAACGACAACTGACGTAATTTCAACCATATTTCTACGTTGAAGGTTGGTCGTGTGCCGGCTGGGTACGCTATATAATCTGCGTCAACTGAAGATCAACCAAAATGCAAGAGGATATACCACAAGCTTTGCAAGATGGGCAATTGCGATGGTTGCTGGGCTTTTAGGAATTAGTGGATAACACTGTATCATGCAATGTGTTGATGTTTCTGACTTAACATTGTCTGTAATGGTGTTATAGACTTTTCAAGACATCAGCAACCAGAGACATTGGCCTATGGGAACATCTTATCAAAGCTGAGTACGGTGGCGTTACTTCCGTAGGCCTGCATTGGGGCCCGCGGTCACTGGAGGCCCGGATGGACGAGCATTCACCACCAAGTCAACATTAAATGACTTTGCAGTAATAACGCTGGACAATGAAAAAAAGGATATTCGTGTGCATTTATTGTGCTCAAAAAGTTAAGCTGTCTGCATCACGGTATCATATACAAACTTGATTTCATTCACTAAATAGGTGACAATATGCTACTATATAACTGTTTTCCGTAGCAGCCATATATTTTATTGACTCATACCTCTGTGTAATGTTTCTACATTAAGTTTAAGATAGGGAGTAATGGATGATTTGAAGTTCTAGAATGCGAAATTTGTGCCCGCGTGGAATGCTGAGTTACAGTAGGGTAGAGCGGGGTAAGACGCCCCTGAGGGTAAGATGCCCTGTGCTTATAATTCAATTTCAGCTGTGCCCAGTAGGTGGCTCTTGACTTATATAAATGCATCGCCACCTGGAGGGAAATGCTCAGCAACAGGTGAGTCAACAGAACAAGTTACATGTGAGTAGTCAAAGTGTTTGTGTTTTGACTGTCTTTCTTATAAAAAATGACCAAATGAATCATTTGCCACAAGTATTTGAATGCTTCAGGAGTCTGCAGGACATGTCAGTGTAACTCTCTGAAGCCTTTTCTATGTATGAAAGGGGGTCCTGCGTGGTGATAATAGGAGAAATTGGGGTTAATGAGCCAAAATCAAGATGATAGTGCTGGGGGTAAGATGCCCTTTTTGGATTGGGGTAAGATGCCCCTAGGGAAGGAAGGCCTCTTACCCCATTTTGAGTCATATTCATTCTGTTTTATGAGTTTTTTTCTAAAAAATTATGTTCCATTTATAGGAAATATAAATCAGACATGATGATTTTTATAAAGAACTTGGGAATGGAAAGTTAAGTGTATCCATACATGTCACAAGTAGGGCCATATGGAGTTACACAATAATGAATCATATATGCACCAATGAGGGCCTAAAAAGAAATATATTGGGTGAAATGCATTATGCTCACTCTTAGTTTTAATGACTTTTCATGGATACTCATATACATTCTATACTGCTACATGTTTATCTAACGTGGTGCCTCATATTTTTTAGTATTCCACAAGATAAAACCATCTTTTCCTTAATGCATTTAATGCCAACAGTACCTTGCCATCACTTGTGCATTGGTGTTTAGTCAGTTAATAAAAAGTTAAGTTTAGGAGAATGCACCTCTTTCTTTCCTCATTTCTTTAGCAAGGAAATTTCTAAAAAGATGTTGATCTTTTGTGCGTTGTGTACCTCCCAATTAAGACAGCTATAATATGATACTTACTCATGTCAAATGCAGTAAAATCAGTATGTATTAGGCTTTACAAGTTATTCTAGATAAGGGGCATCTTACCCCATCCAGAAGGGCATCTTACCCCAGGGGTAGGATAAGATGACCTTTTTTTAAAAAAAAAAAAAGTAATTAAACATAAAAAAAATATTTCTATAGTGACTATGTCGTAAATCTTTTGAGATGTGGTAGCCAACTTTACATACTATCCATTCAAGCAAAAAAATTATTAATTCATGTTGTTTGCCTTCAGTTATGAACATTCCTGCGTAAGGAGGGCATCTTACCCCGCTCTACCCTAATTACTGATATACCTGTCAATCGCTATGACTGTTGCATTCGCTGAACGATCCTTTTCCAAATGATTAAAGGATTTAATAAACGACTTCGCGCAGCGAAAAGCCCAGAGAGTGCGCCTTTAATGTAAGTGAGACTTATTTATTATATGTTTGACTTCGGCTGCAAAAAAATCTAAACACGTGTGCTGTGTTTTCATGGCCCATGCGCAGACATAACTGTTGTTCTTAAGGTGTGGGCATGCTTTTGCATTTAATGTGTGTCATGTACTTCGCCGTTGCTGGTTGTTTAAAAGCTGCATTCTGTTGTTTCTTTCGTTCGCTGCTGACGTTACGTTATGTAACATCTGATTGTGCTATTGTGAGATTCTGCAAGATGCATGTGAGTGGCGCACAGTGCCACTGATGGTTAATATATGGATTAATCGTGCTTTATTCACTTGTCATGAAAAAAAAAGAACAAACAACTTGAGGACAGCCCCGCCCGAGCTTTCAGGCCTTGTCTACGATGCTGAAATCGTAAACGTGCAGAAACTTATATCTGAGACAGTCATCAACGTTCATGATGTATGCTTTTGACATTAAAGGTCCCCTATTATGCCACCAGGTGCACAGTTTATTAGGCATTATGAGCCAGTTCAAAGTCTTCCCAACCTGACATCACAAGGGGGAGTGACCACCCAGAATAATGAAATCTGATTGACTGCTTGGCTGAAGGTGATCAGTTCTTCTTGCCTCTGGTTGGTACTTCCCCATGTGATGTCAAGAGGGAAAAGATTTTGAAATGGCTTGTAATAACTAATTAGCTGTGCACCTGGTGACATAATAGGGGACCTCATTAAAATTTACTCTAACCAAATTTTATATGAAAACGAGGCTGTTATTATAACAGTGCATTCTGTACTTAAGGGAGTGAGAGATGCATAAGGGAGGCACGTCGCAAGCTTATGAATGCAAATACAGTAGCTATTAAAATGAAAACGCACTTGCTGGCAGAACATTATGATGCCTCGTGACTGACAGGGCCCGCCTTGGTAATTTTGCACTGGGGCCCGGAGCTGACTTGTTACGCCACTGGCTGTGTGTGTGTGTGTGTGTGTGTGTGTGTGTGTGTGTGTGTGTGTGTGTGTGTGTGTGTGTGTGTGCGTGCATGTGCGTGTGCGTGTGTGTGTCTATGCAAGTTTGAGGCGAAAGACAACCAAAGGTATGTATGTGTATGTGCATGTGTATATTATATATATATATATATATTTTTTTTTCTCTCTCTCTCTTTTATTTATTGTTGTCAATGAGGAGATGTCATGTGAATATCCATTTTGATGTGTTTCGTGCTGGTGAGTCGGCTGATCCATTGACCCTGGGTAGAATAATTTGAGCAGAACAAACCATTGTTTGTGGCTGAGTTGGGTTAATGTTAGGGTTAGGCACAGGGATAGGGATAGCATTCCTTATGAGTTGGGTTAAGGTTAGGTATAAGGGTAGGGATAGGGATAGCATTCCCTATGAGTTGGGTTAAGGTTAGGTCAACAGTGTCATGGCTGCTACCTTTATAAGCTTGCCCCATGTATAGACACTCTAGAAATTAAAGTGTAAATTCTCTTAACTGGATGTGCGCTCGACATTTTTCTACACCCAAATATTTCACTTGGTATCTAAACATTCAGGTAAGCCGAAAAAGTTGTGATTTTTTTTTTCGATTTTGCTGGGGGTTGTGTGTGGTACTCTTACCCAACGTTGTTTCAATGTTGTTTCAACGTTGAAACAAATCTTGTTCAAATTTCAGCGTTGATTTGAGATCATTTTGTTAACCGTTTTACAACCATCAGAGTTAAACGTTGTTTCAATAGCGTTTCAACGTTGAAACGACAACTGACATAATTTCAACCATATTCCAACGTTGAAGGTCGGTTGTGTGCCGGCTGGTTTACAACCATTAGAGTGATACGTTGTTTCAATAGCGTTTCAACGTTGAAACGACAACTGACGTAATTTCAACCATATTTCTACGTTGAAGGTTGGTCGTGTGCCGGCTGGGTACGCTATATAATCTGCGTCAACTGAAGATCAACCAAAATGCAAGAGGATATATCACAAGCTTTGCAAGATGGGCGATTGCGATGGTTGCTGGGCTTTTAGGAGTTAGTGGATAACACTGTATCATGCAATGTGTTGATGTTTCTGACTTAACATTGTCTGTAATGGTGTTATAGACTTTTCAAGATATCAGCAACCAGAGACATTGGCCTATGGGAACATCTTGTCAAAGCTGTGTACAGTGGCGTTACTTTCGTAGGCCTGCATTGGGGCCCGCGGTCACTGGAGGCCCGGATGGACGAGCATTCACCACCAAGTCAACATTATATGACTTTGCAGTAATAACGCTGGACAATAAAAAAAGGATATTTGTGTGCATTTATTGTGCTCAAAAAGTTAAGCTGTCTGCATCACGGTATCATATACAAACTTGATTTCATTCACTAAATAGGTGACAATATGCTACTATATAACGGTTTTACGTAGCAGCCATATATTTTATTGACTCATACCTCTGTGTAACGTTTCTACATTAAGTTTAAGATAGGGAATAATGGATGATTTGAAGTTCTAGAATGCGAAATTTGTGCCCGCGTGGAATGCTGAGTTACAGTAGGGTAGAGCGGGGTAAGACGCCCCTGAGGGTAAGATGCCCTGTCCTTATAATTCAATTTCAGCTGTGCCCAGTAGGTGGCTCTTGACTTATATAAATGCACCGCCACCTGGAGGCAAATGCTCAGCAACTGGTGAGTCAACAGAACAAGTGACATGTGAGTAGTCAAAGTGTTTGTGTTTTGACTGTCTTTCTTATAAAAAATGACCAAATGAATCATTTGCCACAAGTATTTGAATGCTTCAGGAGTCTGCAGGACATGTCAGTGTAACTCTCTGAAGCCTTTTCTATGTATGAAAGGGGGTCCTGTGTGGTGATAATAGGAGAAATTGGGGTTAATGAGCCAAAACCAAGATGATAGTGCTGGGGGTAAGATGCCCTTTTTGGATTGGGGTAAGATGCCCCTAGGGAAGGAAGGCCTCTTACCCCATTTTGAGTCATATTCATTCTGTTTTATGAGTTTTTTTCAAAAAATTATGTTCCATTTATAGGAAATATAAATCAGACATGATGATTTTTATAAAGAACTTGGGAATGGAAAGTTAAGTGTATCCATACATGTCACAAGTAGCGCCATATGGAGTTACACAATAATGAATCATATATGCATCAATGAGGGCCTAAAAAGAAATATATTGGGTGAAATGCATTATGCTCACTCTTAGTTTTAATGACTTTTCATGGATACTCATATACATTCTATACCGCTACATGTTTATCTAATGTGATGCCTCATATTTTTTAGTATTCCACAAGATGAAACCATCTTTTCCTTAATGCATTTAATGCCAACAGTACCTTGCCATCACTTGTGCATTGGTGTTTAGTCAGTTAATAAAAAGTTAAGTTTAGGAGAATGCACCTCTTTCTTTCCTCATTTCTTTAGCAAGGAAATTTCTAAAAAGATGTTGATCTTTTGTACGATGTGTACTTGCCAATTAAGACAGCTATAATATGATACTTACTCATATCAAATGCAGTAAAATCAGTATGTATTAGGCTTTACAAGTTATTCTAGATAAGGGGCATCTTACCCCATCCAGAAGGGCATCTTACCCCAGGGGTAGGATAAGATGACCTTTTTTTAAAAAAAAAAAAAAAAAAGTAATTAAACATAAAAAAAATATTTCTATAGTGACTATGTTGTAAATCTTTTGAGATGTGGTAGCCAACTTTACATACTATCCATTCAAACAAAAAAAATATTAATTCATGTTGTTTACCTTCAGTTATGAACATTCCTGCGTAAGGGGGCATCTTACCCCGCTCTACCCTAATTACTGATATACCTTTCAATCGCTATGACTGTTGCATTCGCTGAACGATCCTTTTCCAAATGATTAAAGGATTTAATAAATGACTTCGCGCAGCGACAAGCCCAGAGAGTGCGCCTTTAATGTAAGTGAGACTTATTTATTATATGTTTGACTTCGGCTGCAAAAAAATCTAAACACGTGTGCTGTGTTTTCATGGCCCATGCGCAGACATAACTGTTGTTCTTAAGGTGTGGGCATGCTTTTGCATTTAATGTGTGTCATGTACTTCGCCGTTGCTGGTTGTTTAAAAGCTGCATTCTGTTGTTTCTTTCGTTCGCTGCTGACGTTACGTTATGTAACATCTGATTGTGCTATTGTGAGATTCTGCAAGATGCATGTGAGTGGCACACAGTGCCACTGATGGTTAATATATGGATTAATCGTGCTTTATTCACTTGTCATGAAAAAAAAAGAACAAACAACTTGAGGACAGCCCCGCCCGAGCTTTCAGGCCTTGTCTACGATGCTGAAATCGTAAACGCGCAGAAACTTATATCTGAGACAGTCACCAACCTTCATGATGTATGCTTTTGACATTAAAGGTCCCCTATTATGCCACCAGGTGCACAGTTTATTAGGCATTATGAGCCAGTTCAAAGTCTTCCCAACCTGACATCACAAGGGGGAGTGACCACCCAGAATAATGAAATCTGATTGACTGCTTGGCTGAAGGTGATCAGTTCTTCTTGCCTCTGGTTGGTACTTCCCCATGTGATGTCAAGAGGGAAAAGATTTTGAAATGGCTTGTAATAACTAATTAGCTGTGCACCTGGTGACATAAGAGGGGACCTCATTAAAATTTACTCTAACCAAATTTTATATGAAAACGAGGCTGTTATTATAACAGTGCATTCTGTACTTAAGGGAGTGAGAGATGCATAAGGGTGGCACGTCGCAAGCTTATGAATGCAAATACAGTAGCTAACAATATTAAAATGAAAACGCACTTGCTGGCAGAACATTATGATGCCTCGTGACCGACAGGGCCCGCCTTGGTAATTTTGCACTGGGGCCCGGAGCTGACTTGTTACGCCACTGGCTGTGTGTGTGTGTGTGTGTGTGTGTGTGTGTGTGTGTGCGTGTGTGTGTGTCTATGCAAGTTTGAGGCGAAAGACAACCAAAGGTATGTATGTGTATGTGTATATATATATACAGTATATATATATTTTTTCTCTCTCTCTCTTTCTTTTATTTATTGTTGTCAATGAGGAGACGTCATGTGAATATCCATTTTGATGTGTTTCGTGCTGGTGAGTCGGCTGATCCATTGACCCTGGGTAGAATAATTTGAGCAGAACAAACCATTGTTTGTGGCTGAGTTGGGTTAAGGTTAGGGTTAGGCACAGGGATAGGGATAGCATTCCTTATGAGTTGGGTTAAGGTTAGGTATAAGGGTAGGGATAGGGATAGCATTCCCTATGAGTTGGGTTAAGGTTAGGGTTAGGCACAGGGATAGGGATAGCATTCCTCATGAGTTGGGTTAAGGTTAGGTATAAGGGTAGGGATAGGGATAGCATTCCCTATGAGTTGGGTTAAGGTTAGGTCAACAGTGTCATGGCTGCAACCTTTATAAGCTTGCCCCATGTATAGACGCTCTAGAAATTAAAGTGTAAATTCTCTTAACTGGATGTGCGCTCGACATTTTTCCACACCCAAATATTTCACTTGGTATCTAAACATGTGTCATGGGTGGCACAAAAAAAATACAAATAAAATGTTTACATTTGATTACCACAATGTAAAAATGATCAGAGTCACATTTTCATGTTGTGGAGAAATGATGAACTAAAAATTCAAAACAATCTTAGAAACAAAGCACTGAAAAAATATGCAAAAAATATAAAATATATTAAATATTATAATAATATACAATATTATTATAATTATTATAAATATTATAATAATATATAATATATAAAATATACAAAAATGCAAAATTTTGACTGATCGTTTTTCCTTTTTGGTCTTCATTTATTTTCAAACATTACTTGCATTTTAATGAAATGCCTCTTGCACTATTGGTTTCTGCAACACAGAATGTGTGTTTTGAGAAAGATGAGAGACTCCACTGTCTTGCAGGGGAATAATTCAAGTGTCAAAATTCAAGGGGTTATTAAAATAATGCCTTTGATCTTGCAAAAGTTGTCTTGTTTAACATTGTATTACTTAGAGACTATGAAGTCAGATCCTGTCCACTTTGAAGTTCATAGCAATGTACTCTTTGATCAAAGTCACACAAATATTTACTTACAAATAGTCTTTCTTGCCCAGATTATTTGTGAATCTGCTCCAAAAAACTATTTTAAGGACATTAACCATATATTCTTTGTGTACCTTCTGCAACCTTTGATAAATGGAAAAATTCTTTTTTGGGGGGCATAACACAATTTGTTCAAACACGTTTTTGAGATCAATGAGCCAAAAAACCTATATCCCCTCTCAGGGTTTGCTACATCATATTTTACCAAAATTACATGGAAATAATGTTACTTTTTTCATTTTTTTAATTTTACTGTTTGGGACTCCAGAACTTGTCTTTCTAATTTTTGAGGTGCTCATCCAGGACATGACATTCCATGTGCAACTTCAGACATGTTGAGTCACTAAAAGTCCTTGGTATGACTCAAAGTGAAAGTCATAGACCACGCAATTATGTAGATTTTGCCTTCACAAAAGAACTAGAATAATTTTAGTAAATTCTATCTTCAATGACCACCTTTTCTAAACTAAATTTTCATGCTATTCATGTAGTGTAGTTATGTGACAGTAGTGTCTGTTAGGATGAAATGGGTGGAGAGGAGAGTCTCCCTGGAGCACAGCTGTTAGAAAGGTATGAAAGGCAGAACTTCTCCCACCACTTCCTGATCATAAATCTGTACCACTGATATTAGCTCAGTCTTAAATTCATTACAGCCTTAACATAGATAACAGTTGTGTTCAAGGCACGATAGAATTCACTGAGGTATTCAAATGTGGCAACAGTTCTGTATAATTAAACAGCTTGGGTTTTTTTATTTCTCAAATCAAGCATTTGGTGAGCACTGGTATTAGCGTAAGGCATACACAGCAAGTCTTTTTAATGTCTGGTCCTGCAACTCAATGAAATCTACAGTGCTGTGAAAAAGTATTTGCCTACTCTTCCTGATTTCTTTTTTTTTTTGCATACTTGTCACACTTAAATATTTTAGATCAACAAACAAATTTTAATATTAGACAAAGATAACCCGAGTAAATATAAAATGCAGTTTTTAAGTGATGATTTCATTTATTAAGGGAAAAAGCTATCTGAACCTACCTGGCCCTATGTGAAAAAATAATTCCCCCCCTTGTTAAATCATGAATTAAATGTGATTAACCAAATTTTTTATTTCAATTTCACTCGCCACATCCAGGCCTGATTACTGCCAGACCTGTTGAATCAAGAAATTACTTAAATAGAACCTGTCTGTAAAAGTGAAGAGGGCTAAAAGATCTCAAAAAGCAACACATAATGCCGCAATCTAAAGAAATTCAAGAACAGATGAGAAACAAAGTCATTGATATCTATCAGTCTGGAAAGGGTTGCAAAGCCATCTCTAATGCTTTGGGACTCCAGCGAACCACAGTGAGAGCCATTATCCACAAATGGAGAAAACTTAGAACAGTGGTGAACCTTCCCAAGAGTGGCCGGCCTACCAAAATTACTCCAAGAGCGCATTGACGACTCATCCAGGAGGTCACAAAAGAACCCAGAACAACAGTTAAAGTCAGTGTTCATGATTCAACAATAAGAAAGATTCTGGGCAAAAATGGCATCCATGGGAGAGTTCTAAGGCGAAAACCACAGCTGACTAAAAAGAACACAAAGGCTCGTCTCACATTTGCCAAAAACATCTAGATGATCCCCAAGACTTTTGGGAAAATATTCTGTGGACTGATGAGACAAAAGTTGAACTTTTTAGAAGGTGTGCGTCCCGTTACATCTGGCGTACAACTAACACAGCATTTCATAAAAAGAACATCATACCAACAATCAAATATGGTGGTGGTAGTGTGATGGTCTGGGGCTGCTTTGCTGCTTCAGAACCTGGACGACTTGCCATAATTGATGGAACCATGAATTCTGCTCTCTACCAGAAAATCCTGAAGGAGAATGTCCAACCATCGGTTCGTGACCTCAAGCTCAAGCGCACTTGGGTTATGCAGCAGGACAATGATCTGAAACACACCAGCAAGTCCACCTCTGAATGGCTTAAAAAAACCAAAATGAAGGTGTTGGACAGGCCTAGTTAAAGTCCAGACTTAAATCCAATTGGGATGCTGTGACATGACCTTAAACAGGCCATTCATGCTCGAAAACTCTCCAATGTGGCTAAATTAAAACAATTCTGCAAAGAAGAATGGGCCAAAATTCCTCTACTGCGATGTGAAAGACTCACTGCCAGTTATCGCAAACGCTTGTTGCAGTTGTTGTCACCGAGGGTAGCACAATCAGTTGTTAGGTTTAGGGGGCAATTGCTTTTTCACATAGGGCCAGGTAGGTTTGGATAGCTTCTCCCCTCAATAAATGAAATCGTTATTTAAAAACTGCATTTTGTCTTTACTTGGGTTATCTTTGTCTCATATTAAAATTTGTTTGATGATCGGAAACATTTGTGTGTGACAAATATGCTAAAAAATAAGAAATCAGGAAGGGGGCAAATACTTTTTCACAGCACTGTAAAACTCTTTATAAATTTAAAAAATTCTGTTAGTTCAGAACAAATCCTTTATGAGGGCAATGAATGAAAAATTATTTCAGTCATAATTAAATCAAACACACCAGGCCAAAACATTAAGAAAATGTTATGGCATTGATTAGAATGCAGATACTGGATGACTTAACTGTTCACTAATGGTGCTTGTACAGTGGCTAAGAAAAACAACAATACCAAGGTAGAGTATTCATCTGGAATAGTACAGCTGCTAATTTATCAGCCTATCAAAGACTGCAAATAAGATGCATATTAGACATCTCAAATCAATCAGATTCCCCTGGGGCATTTGACTAAATGATTCACATTGCAAATCGACGTGTATGCTTAACTTCTCTTCCTAGGTATTATATTGCAGCAGGTACACTATATCCTTGGAAGTACAACCCCAATTCCGAAATAGTTGGGACGAAGTGTAAATTGTCAATAAAATCAAAATGCAATGACTTTCAGATCATAAGAGCCAATTTGTTATCTACAATAGAACATAAATAATATTTCAAATGTTGAGACTGAGACATTTTACATTTTTATCCACAAAATGAGCTTATTTCAAAATTTCTGGCTGCAACAGGTCTCAAAAAAGTTGGGACACAGGCAAAAAAGGGCTGAAAAAGCAATTAATATATAAGAGAATCAGCTGAAAGAACATTTAGCAAGTAATTACGTTAACTGGCATCAGGTGTGTAACATAATTGGCTATAAAAGGGATGTTTTAGAGAGGCTGAGTCTCTCAGGAATAAAGATGGCCAGAGGCTCTCCAACCTGTGAAGGCTTGCATAAAAAAATTGTGGAATACTTTAAAAACAATATTCCTCAATGTCAAACTGCAAAGGCTTTGAAGGTCTCATCATCAACAGTGCATAACATCATCAAAAGATTCAGAGAAACTGGAAAAATCTCTGTGCGTAAGGGACAAGGCCGAAGACCCTTACTGGATGCCCGTGATCTTCGGGCCCTCAGACGCCACTGCATCACTAACTGGCATGATTCTGTCATTGACATTACTAAATAAGCCCAGGAATACTTCAAGAAACCACTGTCTGTAAACGCAGTCCATCATGCCATCCACAGATGCCACCTAAAACTCTATCATGCAAAAAGGAAGCCATTGTTGAGCATGATCCAGAAGCACCGCCGTGTTCTGTGGGCCAAGGCTCATTAAAAATGGACTGTAGCATAGTGGCAAAGTGTTCTGTTATCAGACGAGTCCAAATTTGACATTCTTGTTGGAAATCATGGGCATCATGTCCTCCTGGCTAAAGAGGAGAAACACCGCCCCTCCTGTTATCAGCGTTCAGTTCAAAAGCCAGCATCTCTGATGGTATGGGTATGCATTAGTGCATATGGTGTGGGACACTTGCATGTTTTAAAAAGCACCATGAATGCTAAAAGGTATATAAAGGTTTTAGAGCAACATATGCTCCCCTCCAGACAACATCTATTCCAGGGAAGGCCTTGTGTATTTCAGCAGGACAATGCAAAACCACATACTGCAGCTATAACAACAGCATGGCTTCGTAGTAGAAGAGTCCGTGTGCTGAACTGGCCTGCCTTCAGCCCTGATCTTACACCGATTGAGAACATGTAGCGCATAATTAAACGAAAAGTTCGTCAAAGGAGACCCAAAACTCTCCAGCAGCTGGAAGCAAGAGTGGGATCAAATTCCAATGGCTAAACTCAAGAAACTTGCCTCCTCAATGCCCAGACACCTCCACTCTGTGTTAAAAAGAAGAGGGTATGCTACATTATCGTAAACAGGCCCCGGTCCCAACTTTTTTGAGACCTGTAGCAGCCATCAAAATTGAAATGAGCTCATTTTGTGGATAAATTGTGAAATTTCTCAGTTTCAACATTTGCTCTGTTATCTGTTCTATTGTGAATAAAATACTGGCTGGTGTGATTTGAAAGTCATTGCGTTTTGATTTTATTCACAATTTACACTTTGTCCCAACTATTTTGGAAATGGGGTTGTAATTATTGGAAATTCAAGGCAATAATTGTGCTTATGAGTGGAAAGAACTGCTTACACCTCCAGCCTTTTGGTACAATTCAAATGCCGGTAAAACAGATAATTATCATAATTTTTATATGCAGGTTTGGAGATGGCAATAGTAGTTTCAATTTTTAAGAACCCACATCGAACCTATTTCCACTGATGGAAGGAATCTGAAGGCTAATAAATGAAAGTTATCTTGTTGTACAGAAATTACAGTGGTCAATCAATGGAGCGCAAAAATACTTTCCTAGAGTCATTTAATAAGATAATGTTGCAAAACATGTAACAACATGCATCTTGAATCAATAATCACTATTACAATGGCAAAAGCATTAGAGCAAGGGAGGCCAAACTCTCTATAGGTATGTTTCCAAGCAGTTAACCCTGATTTACGAAAGAGGAATCAATTCACTTTTATGCAATAGTTCTACTGGTGAATGAATGCAAACTGCTAGAGTATAAGTGCTTTGGTATCAAATGTTTTAATTAAGCGCTGTATGAAGTGGACAGCTTTGACTTTTCAGCGAAACCATGGTGCCGGGCATGTTTTCTTCAAATAAATGGAAATGGTTTCAAAAAGTAATCTAAGCAGCTGACTTAAGAAAAGAGTCTGTGGTTATGTGCACAGCTCAAGGGCCATTTCACTCAACAAAGTTGCTAGAAACCAGTAAATGAAATTCACACATATGGAAACAACGATACTATGCGTCTAGAGCTTCATTTTTGTCTGTGTGTCACTGTCCAGCGTCAAAACAGTCCGTGGAAGAGGAGCTCTTTGGTGTGACATCATCACAGCAGTCCTCCGCATCTGAGAAGGAAGACATATAGTGTAGTCCAGAGACCCGCTGGTAGCCCTCAGCAGACACCTCTGGAAACAGAGACAGCTCCATGGCCCTTTGACTTGGCCGCTTGAGAGACACACCCCACATATTGAGGAGCTGAGAGCACATTACACATCCCATGGTAGGTGGATGCACTCATAAACAGCAGACACCAGATATGGGCGATGACAAAAATGCAGTACTTCTTTCACAGTGTTGGAGAGCCAGGCAGTGTGTTCTCCCCTCACAGCACTGATGCGTATACTCAAGGGGATACGATCTGTTCAGCCTTTTTTTTACTCTATGTAAAGAGTACACTTATACTTTTTACTCTCAGTATAAGAAGAGTTCTCTGAAATAGACGCAATTGGACAAATCCATTGTAGAGAGCTGCTTCTGATCCATATCCAAGGATGCAAATACAAGGTGAAGTATACTGATGCCATTTGGCGAGGGATCAGATGTGATAGGTTTTTCAGAATTATCGTCGGCAACACGAGCAAATATTTACCCCAGTTCTTGTGCAGGAGATTTATGATTCATCATTGCATCAAATGTCCTTCGGCTTGTGTCGATGCCATCGAAATTGCTGCTGACCTCTGTGAGGAAGGCACAAATACTGTTTGTAACTTTGGAGCTTGTACAGACATATCACTATTTCGTGGTTTCCCAGGCTTTAAGAGACAGGATCATGTCCAAAGGGTTTCTGTTCAAATTTGGGTCCTTATTCACAAGAATGTTATCCAAGGCTCAGGGAGTATCCCGTGACCAGCAGCTCTCAAGTTCACCTCGATATTGGTCTGGCAAGAGAACAATAATGAGCCTGCATTAAGTTTCAGAGGTGTCTTTCAGTGGATAGTATTTCACAAGACCTGGACCTGGAGCACATTGAGGGCAGGTGAAACAAATACATCAGTGCAAAAACAGCTATAAATTCTACATCGGATGAAAAAGTAACAAACACAATCAATAGTAGGTCTGCAATGAATAAATGTCCTGATTTCATTCATTCCTGTATTATCCTTGATATTAATAGCCAGATAAAGAGTTGGCATGTGGCTGATCCGCTATCCATATGCCAGCAGGGGTGGCCATACGATCAAGTTTGATATGTTTCTGAGATGTTTATAGAGAGATTACATCCATGCAGGCAGTAAAACTGAGGAGCTTTAGTGATGCAAAATTTGTCGCTTATTTTCCAGAGTTCGAAAATCAAAATTTCCATATTATCTGCCTCTATAAAAAAAAACAGGAGACGCTGAAATGGACATTTGAATGCTTGATCATAAGGACTGAATAGTAACATGCACCTGTTCAAAGATAGTGTGCAATCAGGTGCAGAATTATTGGCACCCTTGATAAGAATTAAAAGGACAGACTGAATATAAAAACCAACAGCATTAATAATGTTCAATTCAAACATATGGGTAATGATACACATTTTTCAATGCCTTTATTCTCATGTTTTATTGTTTCCAATTAAGTAATCTCATTTTTTATAAAAACCATAGGCATCATTACAATTATTGTCAATAAAATCGAAAACATTGAATTGGTATATTTTAACCTGTTCATCTCTGTTTAAAGAAACTATGTCATTCCACCACTTCCTGTTACACTAGTCCAGGGGTCACCAACCCTGTTCCTGGAGAGCTACCATCCTGTAGCCTTCTGCTCCAACCCTAATTCAACACACCTGATTCAACTAATTAGCTACTTAACAAGATCACGAGCTGGGTAATTAAGTAGCTAATTAGTTGAATCAGGTGTGTTGAATTAGAGTTGGAGTAGAAACCTACAGGATGGTAGCTCTCCAGGAACAGGGTTGGTGACCCCTGCACTAGGGTATAAAAATGAGGTAAAATACTTGCAGAATCCTCTTGCAAAAGAAGTATCAATTCAAAAGAGAGAAGGCACAAGTGAAGTAATGGGTTCCAATTAGTACATACACAGTTAAAAAACCATTTAATATTGTGAAAGCAAGAATAATAATAATAATAATAATAATAATAATAAATTTTCAAAATAAACAAGTGGAATAGAAGCTACCTGTTCTGAAACAGGGTAAAACAACACATCCTCATCCTGCCTCGTCATAGAGTGGCGCTTTCTGCCCAAGCGTTGATATACTATGAAAATACAGCCTTTTAGTCATTATTTGACGTTTGTGGTTTGGGTTTGGGTTTGGGGCAGGTTCAGGGCTTAGAAGTTAGGGTGATTCTTAACGATGGCATCACATGGATGCCAAAAGGCTCTATTTTCGTCATATATCGACACTTGGGCAGAAAGCGTCACTATATGATGCGTTGGGATGAGACTGCGTTCAGTGAAAAGGAAACAAATGCATGTGGTGCCCACGAGAGATGAGGAAGGTGGTAACAGGGAGGATGAAGAACCCAAGGACCATATTTTAGGAATCGCAGTGATTGGTTGGATATTGGGATCAATGAATATAAAAATACCCATAACATGCCAACTCCATAGCAATACATTTTTTGGAGGGTCTGTGCAAAGAAAGCCTGCACTGAGCACACGAAAAAACAAGTGTCTGAAGCAGGAAAACATCAACAGAACTATGACTGAAAGACAGACCTTTTTGGCCAAACCAGAGGAATATTTAGCGACAAAAGAGGATTATACACACACACACACACACACAAAAAAAAAAAAAAAAATGTCATATGCACAGTCAAATATGGCGGTGGGTTATTGATGGTTTAAGGCGGTCATATCACTGGTGGTGCATGGGCACACATTAAGATCAATGGCAAATTTCATCATCTATTGTTAGTGGAGAATCTGGTTTTCCCTGCAAAGAAGCACTGGCTATTGATAAATTTCCCTGGAGGACAATGCCAACAAAGATACATCAAAATCCACACAGATATTGTGAAGTCCTATCAAAATCCTGTGGTCTGAACCAGAGCAGGCAGCCTGTAAGTGCAAATCTAGGGATGTCAGTGATCTTTTAAAATTTCCGCGTGGCGGAATGGTCAAAATCCCTCAAAACATATTCTCTAACTTGACTACAAATTATCGGAAATAGCTCCTAGCTGCCATCTTGACTAAGGATGTTAACATCAAGTACTGTAGTAAGTAAAGCATGCCAACAATTCTGTACCTGAATATGAGGTGATGTTCCATTTTTCATAAAAGCCTTCAGAATGCATACATTAGAATATAATGCAAAACTCAGCTATAATGATGTAATCCCCTGCAGTGACTCAGATTGTGACTATACTGCAATGTAGATGATAAAGACTAGGTTTATAACATTCTAGATTGCAAGCTCATTATTTACCATTATTTATCAGTTGCTCCATCTCTCAAGTTTTGAAAAAATATCCCAGCAGCCACAACATTCATCTTAAGGTCACCTTTTGAATGTCCAGCAAAATCCATTTTGCAATTTGACAGGCTCAATCAATTTCAGCCTAACGGGCGCTGAAAATGTAGAGGGAATTGCAATCTATTTTGTTATATCTTTTTAATGCCTTTTGCAGGTATGACATTTCCCCATGGTGCATAGGCAACACTGCCAGAAACGTGAAAGCCTATGATGACAATATAACTCCCCAAAAGAAATATACAATTGTTTGTGTGAGAATGACTAAGCATTTTTCTACTCAAAGACCTCCACACATCTGTACAAGCAGGGACTAACACAAAAACCCATGCAAATTGTTTTCATCCAGATTCAATTCAGCTGCCTACATCACGCACCTGCAGTCTGCACAGAATGTAATCATGCAATCAATTCTCTAAGACTAATGTTTACGTAGAGATGATGCGCACTTACCTATTCACAAAGTACATAAAAAAGAAATCCTGCTTATGGCAGAGGAAGGAAAACATACCAGATGCAGCAGAGAATAGTGGTGCAATAATAGTTCTGTTCCCTCTCCCCTTTTTCTGAACATCTGCGCCGCAATGCCTGAGAGAGGGCTTCAGTCTGGATGACATCATCACTGCTCACCGGTCCTGTCTCTTACTCAGACACTATTATGCATCAGGGAAGCGGGTGCAAGCTAACAGGCTAGCAGCACAAATTTTCAGGCACTTGGCATAGGATAGAAAGGGAAGAGTAACACCACGATAAATCATTATAACAATTCTGCCACAGTGAAGGACATTTCAATGCGCATACTTAAAAATGTATCTAGCCATTGTTCAACCCAATGTATCTGTATTTGCAGCAGTGTTAAAGACTCTGATCCAACTGAAATGGAAGGAGTCTTTGTGTGTGTGTGTGTGTGTGTGTGTGTGTGTGTGTGTGTGTGTGTGTGTGTATATATATCTATGTTTATATGTATGTCGGTCCTTCAATTTTATGGACAACCATTCATCTGATTGACTTCACACTTGGCAGCAGTTTTGCTGAGGACCCAAGGAAGCTCAGTTTTGAGTGTAATGTCTGGCAGAGCAGCTCTCAAGAAAGCTGCAAGCAGCAATATGCAATGCTGGAGGCCAAAGCATCAGTCCTTTGCGAAAAAGCACATTTTGAAAGAGCACTGCATCCAAAAATATCAATCAAAAGCCTCATTTTCCCTGCCAACTGAAGAAAAAAAAATTTTCAAGCTTTAATTGGATGCACAAACATCACATTCATGTATCCTCTTATTTCCTTAAGCCGCAACTTAAGGATTAGCCGCATTAAGTATTGACTGCCAGGGTTTGTGAGTTGAAAAACATTCCAGCACAAGCACCTTTTCTTTCCGCTGGGTGTGGCCAGACAGGTGTGATCTTGTATATTTCAGTTTACTCTACGCCCATTTCATGCTGCAGAGACAGCACATCTCACCTTTAACAACCCAATTTAAATTAAATACAGCTTCTACACAGTGGACTGTGTGTGAATGATGTGGAGATGCTGGGATATGAGGTTAAGAGAGGGTACCTGGCAGGTATTTGTGTAATGAAGGTCATGGCCCACGGCATAAGAGATTCAACTGCACTGCTCAGTCTTGATTTTCATATCACAAGTGTTCACCACCATAAACAATTTTTGATACAGACTTCAGACCAATAAGACAAAGCAAGCATTAAAATTTCATATCACTAGATTAAGCCGCAGGTCCAGTAGACAATTTCACCATAAACTTCCACATTGAGAACTGGTCTCTAGACATTGATATCTGATGATTCTCTTCTCCAAATAATTAGTCATTCAGAGAGACTTGTCCAGGAGGCTTAAGAAAATGGCATTCTATGGCAGTTGTTCAAACTGTATGAATAGCATTACAGGCATAAAATTACACAGCATTTCCATCTAGTACAAATCTGTTGTGCAGTTCAATTACTTATCCATATGCAATGAAGACCTTCTGGTGTAATTATTGCATAGAGATGAGAGAAGCATTGTAAAACACAAAAAGAAACTGATTAATCAGAGATAAGTTTCGGGGATTCCTCAAAGTTTAGCAGAGCTTCGTAGGAAATTGCTTCCAACAGAGCAAAAAATCATCCAGAAAAATATGAAGGATAATATATCTTCAGTTATCATCCATCTATCTATCCATCCATCCGATTCTCTTCTTCCAGATCAATGTGGCTGGAGTGAATTTGAGCACCCATAGGGTAAGATGAAGACACACACTCTTGAGAGTTTGCTGATCCATCACCGGATGAACCCAACATTCATTCACATCATTTCCAAGGACTTCTGACACGCAGAGAACATGTAAGTTCCCCACAGAAAGGCCCAGGCCAGATTTAAATTCATGCCCCTCCGGCAGTAAGGCAGAAGTGTCACCCACTGAAGCACTGTGCCACCCCAGTGATTTCATGAATAAATGTGTTGTTGTTTTCAATGAACAGTCAGCAATGTTCTTTTTTTCTTTGAAACAGACAATATGAAAACAAAGAATGCGCTAAAACTAAAAGCTGAGAAAACAAATGCTGAGGGAAAATCAGCCATACTGGTGCCCGAGAGCGAGAATTGGCCTTCATAAAGTTTGCTGTGGCTGCAGTCGGCAGGAAAAGCATGTTCACATCACTTTGTAAGACACTGTGAACTAGAGCATGTTAACATCTTGGTAATTTGCCCAAATCCCCAGCTACAGCTCAGTAGGTATTTGGAATGGTATGACAGCTGGCTTGAATAGGACTGGTATGCTTATTGCAGCACCATTCTGACAAAATATTCTGGGTATCCATGCAAGGAATTAGGAAAGACACCAAACATGTGACCTACTTGCTGTTCATCTCAGAAAAACAGAAAATAAAATATAACTTTAGAATGTAACGAGACCACACCAACAGGCAGATTTGTGCATTTCTATTTATTCTTTTAGTTATTTTTGTCATTTTAACGTTTTGTGGCCCCATATATAGACAAGCACAGTTTGGAACCCTACTGAAGAACTCTGCACTTATCCACACACATTACAGCTACATGCAGTATGCTCATCAACACAGCACTTGATTGCCTGGCACAGTTTAGTGAGACTTCATCATCTACAAAAAAGCCAATTTCAGAAAAAAAAACCTGTATATCATACTCCAATAAGTAAAACACGAAATGTCCTCTCCCTCCAGACACCCAATTTTCTTTTTTAAGTAGACAACATTTAGGCTGTTGAGAAGAATTAAATAGCAGTAATTGAAACAACAAACTGATGAAAAACAGGATATACTGAATGCACTAGAAATGCCTTTCCTTCAAACCAATCACAGAAACAGATGAGCAATTCTTCTGGAAACCACATTGAGGTTTTCTTTCAACTTTGGGAAAAAGTTCCACCATTGTGAAACTGGTATTTATCAATAATTTACAACTACATTTCATACCCATTGCAGTTACACCACAAGCTGTGAGGAGCATTTAACCCGTTTTTCAGTCATGTCTCTTAACCAATTCACGCAAGAGCACAACCAGTTGATGTAGTTAATCCAATAGAAATAAAATGATGGTTAGCATTAAATAAGTTTAATGCAAAATAGGTGTGCAATTTACAAGGAAGACATCATTACTCAATATTAAACAGATAATCATTGCCATAAGAAAGATTGTTCGGGTCTCTTCAGTGATCATAAAAATTTTGTGACTGCAGTGAATAATACATGCTATGGTGAATTTTAACCATTTATACACTGTCAAGAAAAAAATTTGTGCTGTAAATTCACCATGTACAGTTAGCTCACTGTTTTGATGCATGATGGGTTCTTCTCTGAGACAGCATTTCAAAAATGAATCCTTAAAGTGCAAATTCATTGAATTTTCTCACATAAAAACTAATCTGATATACGTTTGACCAAATGGTTCGTGAACAGAATCCTGCTAATTAAATGCCCCAAATTTGCTGCTTTTTCTCGAAAATGAGCTATTTATTGAGGTCCTAGCAAATTTCTGAAAACAAGATGAAGATTGACCTAAATTTGCCAATTAGTGGACATAGGGTAACCGGAGGTGTTCCAAACGCGGAAGTCAAGCTGAAAACAATAAGAAAAAAAGATGTTATCAAAGAATATTTATTTCCATAAATTCACAATAACAAATATTTTTCACATCAGACGAGGAAAAGGAACAACGTGACGATCAGCCTGTAGGCATGGTGCACCAAAACTACTTACTGAGGGTTTTATTAGGCTATGACGAGGAAAGGTGTCCGAAAATAGGTAGCCTACGTACATGATGACAACACGAGACCTTAAGAGTCTATTAACTGATTCCACAGAGCACACTTGACAAAGAACACGGCCCATGCAGGTCAAATGAGGCCCTGTATGCACAGTTGGGATGCGTTTCTCGAGATCACAGATGCTAACTTACATAGTTGGAACCATTGACTGAATGGACAAACTATCAACTATGCTTTTGGGAACACACCCCTGGCTGGCTAGCATGCTTAAGCTTTTCATGATTAAAGTATAAAGTTACACATGCAACAGTTGTCGTAGAAAGTTGAATTTTTTAATTTAATGGTGAAAAGCGGTAGTATGCTAGCTAGCAAATTAATTATACCGTTGACCTGAACAGACAAGAACCTTACGATTTTTTCACTCTCCAATTGCAGCTCCTAGTCTCGTTCTGGCTTTGCTATCATGGATGGAGTTTCGATTTTAATCAGAGTCTCAGTGGAAAATGATTTAATTTCGTTTTGAGTCATTTTTGCATGAAATAGTTTCTACACTGATTTTAGAATGGGCTTATTAAGCGGCGCCCTGGGCTTATTAACTGGCTTTTCTGAGTCCAGAATAGATGGGGAAAATTGGGGACTGGAGCAGTTTGGGCTTGCCGTATTAGTCGATGGCTTATCAAGCCGCAATTTCAGTAATAACTAACCCACAGTGATATCCAGACTTTTCCTATAACTCGGGATCTGACTGATAAAAGCAGTCATCAGTGAAGTGTTCGGAGCAGATCACCAATCCTGATCCGAGCTCCATGAATTCCACTGGTTTCCTCTTCGGTTCTTTGGAAATGTATGTTTTTTGGACCATGATGCCTCTACTTGCATTGGACTTATTGTTGCAACCGTAAAAAAGGCAGATATTTGGCATTTTCCCAAGGGAATAATCCACAATTACAAATCACTGACTTCTCTGCCATTGGCGCGATACCTCCCGTGATGTCATCGCCGAAGATAGCCGAAGATAAATTCTTTTGGTCCAAATCTGATTTTGGGATGAACAAGCACTTTAATATTTTACTCTAGCGCAAAAATAAATTTCACCTCACTGCAATGTTGGGATAAATAATGGTTTTCGTGGCTCGGCAGACAAAGGGCATGTAATTACAGAATTTATTTCTTGAGTCATGATTCTTAGCAATAAAGTAAAATTTCATCACTGCCAAACAGCAGTTTAAGCAGTATCACTAAACAAAGAAAAAAAAAAAAAAAACACAAAGACAGGAGAGCAAAAATTTCCATCAAGACTAATTACCATTGCAAAGTTCATTCCTCCATTCATTGCACACAAGAAGGGGATTCAGTCAATGTATTGGTACAATGGACAATAAATAAAATTCCTTCTCATTTACTTCTCAGATAGTGCAGTCTAACATATGAAGCTATGTACATGTTGGTGTGCTCGAAAAGAGTGAAAACAATAAGTTTAATCTCACTATACTCCCTCCTACCCACAGGCACACATGTGCACAGATATACATGCATTTACACATAGAATAATTAGATCTGTTCAAAAGATACCAGTGACATATGTACTCATGATAATATGTATCAGATATAAGGCCACACGGCAGTAGAGACATCGTACATAAATATCTAAACATTACAGGCTTTCACCCTTCCTCCAGTGATGCAACAAAACTGATATCAATTTAAAATGGAAGTCAGAATCAGGCCTTTGACTATACCTACGCAAGCTGAAGAAGTCATGGCAGCCAGAGTCATTCCTAATGAAACATAATAATATGATGAGGCACAGAAACAAATAATGAGCTTAGACCCTGGAGATGAGAAGCACATTAGTGGCACGGATCTCAGCCAGTCAGCCCTCAGGATGACTCATGCCTAAATGGGCACAGGTGTTACACAGAGGTCAGGCTAGCATTGTGCAACATGCCCAGGTGCCAGACTGCAGTGGACACTTAACACAGACCCAGTAGCACAAATCTCCTCCTCAGTCCCCAACCTGCTCCTCAAGACTTTTGCAAAAACACCAAGTCACAGCCTCTAACCGATCTGGCGCCAAATGCTTAAGCTCGCGCAACCTCGGAAATCAAAGCAGAAATACACTGAGATTGAGCAATTTTTGAGGATTTCCTGCGCGAGAGTTGCAAAATTTGGAAAGTGAGTGTCGAGGGTGAGGCGGCTGACTGGTTACAGTTCATCGGCGACATGCGCCCTCATGTCCCCGAGTTGCCTACGGCTGACTGACCTAGCCTAACTAATGTGTCAGACTAATGTGTCATGATGAAACACATTCACTTCCGAGGAATTCCCCCAAACTCTTGCTCTATCCTTCCGATTCTTTTAAAACTGCAGCAGTCCGACCCTGTTCTCCAAGTGGACAGTGCACAGACGAAAGCAAGGTAATGCATTACGCAGCTAAGAAGTAAGAACCTGGGGCTAAGAAATATCTTACACATTGCTCATCATCATTCATCATTGGCTACAGACAAGCAACCCCTTTCCAGTCCAGTGTCTGTTAGTACCTGGAACTATGCTTACTGCGGAATTTATTTACATACAAGTGATGCACATGTCAAGCAGCTAACACATACACCACCGACCCCTGCCCCCATTCAATGCCCGCAGCCATGTGCTTAAGCTCTAGTCCTTGTTGGAGCAGAAATCTGCCCAGTGCACGACTGCTATATTACAAATCTGTAATACCAGCTATGTCCTTCATCTCCCCTTCCCGCCTCAGTCATCAGAGGGAAGCCATGTGTTTTATATTAATAAATAATACCACTACTCATCTATTGGAATATTTACTGTATTTCCTTAAACTGGTAATAGAATTACACGCTGCTACATTACAAAGTGCTCACAACATGGTTTCACCAAGGTGCAAAGTCAGTGCCTTTTGCTCTTGTAAGGAGGTATCAGTCAACCTGCAAAGAAATTAGAAATACTTAATTAAAAACAAAACATCAAGTCAATGGATCAGTTACTACTATAACTTATTTCATGCTTAGACGCACTCATTCTTGTACAAAACAATTCCAAACTCTTATTAAGATACAGATGTGTAATGTTAACTAAGTGAAATGGTCAATGCAAGCAAGACATTAAAAAGAGATAACAAGAATTTTACAAAGGCACAGGACCTTCCAACAATAGCTATGTGTCAGCTGTGCCAGTGGCCACCCCTTGACATGATTCATCCCTTCATTTATTGTTTTTATTGTATCTGTCTGTTGTACTTTCTTCTTCTATTTGTTTTATCTTAATCCATTGAATTACATGATGGTTGCAACTAAAATCGTATGAAATTAATGTGTTATTGCAAAAGTCCCCATAAATGCAAGTCAATTAAAAAAAAAAAAGATGGAATGAAGAGCTCTGACCAGCTTGTAAGGCCGTGATAATTTTCCTGCCATCAGAAAATCTGGAAAAGAGAATCTAGCGAATAATCTGAACCCCCCCAACCCCCAACATCACCCCGGCTTGGCTCTGCATCTGGAATGCATGAAGTCATGAGAACGCTCCTCCTTCAGAAATGCACTGCAAGAGTTTACACTTCACATTTAGCTGGCAGTAGTTTTGCTTCAGAAGAGAGTAGTAGATCATGCGCTCAACAGACATACTGCAGAGAATGTGAGCATTGCGTTGAGGACTTCGTGGATACTTTGCTCTGCATACCCCACAGTACATTAGTATTTTAGCAGACTAAGTCTCCAGCACATTAGGTTTAAAATGACATGGTGAATATCACATTGAAGTCCAGACTGTCAGCTTTGATTCAAGGGCACTGTAAATGTACATCCTAATTCAGTAAACCGCATAAGAATTTCTGCTCTTTTAACACAAATTCCCCACCTATTGGTGGAAAATGATTAATTTGACAGTTACTGATCACTTGTTTGTTTGCTTGTTGGGCGTTTTACCAGGTGGGCATGATTTCTAGCGTGTTTAGTTCATGCACAAGAAAGCAATCAAATGGTCTTGAATTGAATTCAAGGTCTGGAAATTGCATTTTCGAGTCTACTGCTGTAGTCTCACAGTAAAGAACACTAAAGAAAATCAAATGCTAGCAACCCATTATGGCCCATTACTGGTTGGAAAAAATCCATGTAAATTAGAGAAATAGCCAAAAGAAACACTAGGGGATGCGGTAGAGGTCAAGTATGCTTGACTTGGGACCAAAAAGGTCCTGAATTTGTGTCCTTGCCATGTCTTTTGCGGTGTTTACTTGGGCAAAACACTTTACTCCAACTGTGCCCCACTCCATCCAGGTTTATAACTGGGTACCGGCAAATTGTCATGGAAACCTGCCTAAGAACTGGAGGAGTAACCTGCCATGGACTAGCATCCCATCCAGGGGGAGTAGCAATACTCCTAGAATTTTGAGGCCAATCTTGGCCCTGCTCATCGTTATGTTCACCGTTTGATGCTTCACTCTTGTCGGTATTGGAGGCTAAATTGATGTCTGGCTCGAATTGATAAGGTTGTTTGCCAAACTCGTCAAAACTCTCAAAAAACTCTTGAGAAAAGACTTCACTGAGCTGTCAGTGAGTCTCCTGAACAAGAACTGTTGACTGACATGATTTTCTGGTACTGTAGTCGTAATCTAGGAAAATTTTGTAGAAAAGAAGGAGCAAAAACTTTGACAAACTGCATAAAACTAGCCTGGAATCCATCCGTATCAAGCTTTGGTCGCTCCCAACGGTCACCTGCTTATATGTCTGGTCTCAGTCGGTAGACCAGCGTTTGACTTTCAAATATTCGCACAAAATCCATGCGAGATCTGTGATTGGCTCACAGTCGCAAGGGTGCCCCGCCCCTTTAGGCAGACTTAAAAATAAATAAAATACCACAGTTCTGCATTCAACGGAAGTCCCGCCTCCGAGCTCGTGTTTATACGAGTATTCATCTGAGTGGCAGCAGAGTCTCTGGGCAATGAATCAGCTGGGAGGCGGGACTTCCGTTGAATGCGCGAGCTTACTTGAAGCATAACTGTGGTATTTTATTATTTTTAGCAAAAAATAACCGCGTTTCTAGAGTTCTGAGGATACGAGTGGACAAAGCAGACTTGGATTATACTGGACGATGCGTTGGACGATGGTTTGAAAGTTTGTCAACAGACGTTTTACGTAGTTTTCCCATTGCTACTGGGTGACCCCATTTGCTTCCAGCAAAAAAGGAATTTGGATAATTTTTCAAAACTCTCCAGTGGCCATAAAGTTGCGCCAGGTGAAGAATAACTTCATCCGTTCAAGACATCTAATGGTGAGTAATTGATATACAAATTATAGTTTTTGGGTGGAGTATCACTTTAATCTAGCTGATGCAATCATGCCCTTCGAGCTATAGCTAATGCCAATTACAGTGAAATACGTTATGTAATTTGAGTATTATTTAATTTAGCCTCTATTAAACCGGGGAATCCCACTGAAATAAACAAAATGCAGAAATGGCCAAACATTATCCTGTTCAAAACCTAACAACCACTCCAAGAGTAAACGCAAGCAAGCCACAATCTAATTTTTAAGCTCATGTCAAATAACATTCACGAATGCCATTGCTGGCCAGATAACTCATATTCGATTGGTGGTTCTCGCCAAAAGGTCACCCAATCAGCCAAGAGCAGAAAACATGAATATTCATATATTCACTTCATTAGTGACGTAAGGGCTAAACACTGGCTATACGACTGAGGCCAGACTGATATCAGTCAGTGACTGTTGGGAGCGACCAGCACTTGATATGTATGGATTCCAGGCTACATAAAACACTTGAATAGGGAGTGTGATGGTCTTTTGAGTTGACATTGTGACGTCCCGGACCAACTTTGCTGAGCATGCAATGCAATATGATGTCGCCCATAGCGGTCCATTCGCGTTTTAAGAATTTATTTTCTCGGACGTGGCTGATCAAACTGCTCTCAAAATTATATTACTTTGGTCTCAAACTAATGTAGTTTCAGAATTTTTTTCTTTTTTTGGCCTCAGTTTCCCTTTAAGAATGAGCTCATTGTCCAATTATTAATTATTTCTACACTACTGTGATGAAGTATCTGCCCCCTTCTCAATAGCATCCATTTTTGATTATTTGTCATATTTAAATTTTTCAGATCGTCCAACTAATTTTAATATAAAATTGACAAAAAAAAAAAAAAGTGCATAAACCAAAATGCAGCTTTTAAATAATCATTTCATTTATTGAAAGGAAAGAGTTATTCAAACCCTCCATCACCAATATGAAAAAAATAACTGCACCCCAAACCTAGTAACTAGTTGTGCCACCCTTGGTGGCTACAACTGCAATCAAACATTTCTAATTACTGTCAATGTGTTTCTTACATCGAATTGTGACCCACTCTTCTTTGCAGAATTGTTTTAAATCAAGCACACAGGAGGGTTTTTGAGCATGAAGGTCTTGCCACAGCATCTCAATCGGATTCAAGTCAGGGTTTTGACTAAGCCACTCCAAAACCTTCATTTTTTTTTCTTTCTTGAGTGCTTTGGATCATTGTACTGCTACATTACCTGACTGCACTTGAGCCTTAGGTTACAAACTGATGGCCCCACAAAGATTTTCAATAAAAGAGCAGAATTTATTGTTCCATCAATTATGCCAAGTCACCCATGTTCTGAAGCAGCCAAAAAAAACCCAGAGCATCACAGTACCACCACCGTGACTCTAGGTATAATGTTCTTATTGCTAACTGCTGCGTTAGCTTTACACGAGATGTAACTGGACCACGTTAGCCTTATCCCAAAAGTTATTCCAAAAGTCCGGGGGTCATCAAGATGTTTTTTGACAAATGTGAGGCAAGCCTTCAAGTTCTTTTTGGTCAGTATTTAACCTTGTTGCTCTCTCATGGATGACCTTTTCCCCCAAAACTCTTTCTTGTAATGGAATATTGTACACTCACCTTAACTATGGCAAGTGCGGGCTGCAGTTCTTTAAATGTTAGCCTCGGTTCTTCTGTGATCTCCTGGATAAGTCCTCGACGCAATCTAGGAGGAATTTTGATAAGGCAGCCACTCCCAGGGAGGTTCACCACTATTCCAAGTTTGTTTCATTCGCAGCTACTGGCTCTCCCCATGGTTCTCTGGAGTTCCAGAGCCTTAGAAAGGGCTCTGTAAACCTTTCCAGGCCAATAGGTGTCAACGACTTTGTTTCTGTTCTTTAATTGCTTTAGACTGCGGCACCATGTGCTGCATTTTGCCTTCTTCACATTGCCAGAAAGGTAGTTTTTAAGAGTTTTAGATTCAACAGGGCTGGCAGTCATCATGTCTGGTTGTGTCTAGTGAACCTGAACCGATTTTCAATTAAAATTGTTCAAGGGCCATCTTACAGGTCTCCATGAACTTTTTTCTGCGCAAAGTCAGTGCATGCCACGAGATGGGCGCGATTGCGCCGGCGCCCGTAAACGCCCGTCAAGTCGTCCTCACGGCCGCGATTTAACACGCCCACTAGTCACCTCAGGCGCGCCACAATTTTATGCAAGCGTTATCCCATTTGACCTACCCCGGTAACGACCATGACGATGAGGACAATGTAATAATCAAAACTAGCAATCGCAACATTCTCTCAGATCGAGGCAACCAGTGCAAAGTACGTGTGTGTTAATTTCACATTGCCCCCCAATATCAACTGGTTCGTCAACTGTTTGAAAGATGTTTATTAAATTACACATCATCTTCCAAAAAACTCCAGATTCACAGTTTGCACCACTTCATTGAAATTCATGATGTCACGTACGGTTCCTGTCAATGGATGACCAAAACACTGATACACTGACGGTTTTGCAGCCTGCCAGTCGGAGAAACAAAATGGCAGGCTAAAGTGACAGTGAAAATTTATTTTCAAGTATTTCTGTTAATGAAGACCTGTAAGGTTTTGATGATGCACCTGTTAGTGATTCAGGAGAAACTCATAGTGAATTCACTTCAGATCCAGTCATTAAATCCAGCTTCAGACAAACAGGAACCATATCTGAAGTCATATCACGTGACCTTTTGACGGGAAATACAAATTGTTCCATTTCTAGGGAAGCTGAAATTGGGATCATTTTTTTGGTGTTTTGAAAATGGATTATGAGCACAAATAATAGTATATGTGTATTAAAACCTACACAAATGTTTGCATTATTAATCAGATTTGTGAATCAGCAAATAATTTGAAGTGACAAATTTGACAAGATATGGCCTTTATTGGTTGATGTAGTAGCTAAGGGGGCAATTACCTTTCTGCATAGGGCCAGGTAGGGTTGGATAGCTTTTTTCATTCAGTAATTTAAAAACTGTATTTTGAGTTCACTCAAGTTACCTTTGTCTTATATTAAAACTAATTTGACGATCCGAAGTATTTAAGCGTAACAAATATGCAAAAATAGAAGAAATCTGGTCGGCGGCAAATACTTTTTCACAGAACTGAACAGACATTACCAGATATGGGCAGTAGTCTACTTTATTTCAAAGTTATGTGATGGACTATTGAGCCAAAAGATTTAAACAAAGTAGAAGTCAACACAAAGCCTGGACTGCTATGCCTCCACCTGCCGTAGCTTTATATGCCCTAAAAGTTGATCTGTGGTACCCCCATACAGCTGACCTTAAGTGACCTTGACCTTTGACCCAATGTCCTCCAAAACCTAATCATTTCAGCAACATTCTGTGGAGAGTTACCAAAAGTGATTTGGTCAAAATCCTTCCTCTCCATCAGTGGATGTCGCATGCAAAATATATGAGGGATGGACAGTGACAGGTGGACAGCTGACTGGAAAACAGTATGGCGAGCACCCACTTTGCCTTAGGGGAGGCATAATGATACTGTAGACCAAATATTTCGGGACTGCGCAAAGTAAAGTGTTCAGGGAGTAAATGCATGGGCGTGGCAGGGAGAACTCACACTTATCCCGTCACAGAGCTGCTGGAGGCTCAGAGGGCCCGGGTCTCTGCCTCTATCTTACGCTCTCCATGGAGGCTGTCAGTGTCGGCCTGCACCACCGTCTGCCGCATGGCGATCTCAGGGCCCCCTCCGTAAATGCTGAGCAAATACTGCCAGGTCTCCTCCGATATCTGTCCATAGTCTGCCCCTGATAATGACATAAGCATTTGTCTGAGTTATTAACGGCCAATTCCTCCAAAAACATATAAACCCAGGGATATTTATGCAGTTATGTTAAAAAACGCACAAATACAACTGTACATGCAAATATAAGCTTTTTAAATAATAGCTTGATAACATTTGCTCTTGAGGAAATATCCTTTCAAAAGGCAGCACTTTCTTAAAACTACAAAAACAACGTGTTTTTCTGCACTTTCTGATTTATCAGGGCAAGTAGATTCCTACCTTGTTTGAGTTGGATGTGACCCCCTTTCATTACTCCAATTTTGCTGTTGTCTATTGGCCCAGGCGGCTCTGATAATGACAGTGAGGAAGCAATATGTCAGATAAGTTATACAGACAGTCATACCTATGTTGAACTCCAAAAATCAAGCAAGATTTAGATATTACAGTCAAAACATTGCACTTATTTATATACAACTTACAATTTAACTTTTATTAGCAAAAACATTGTCTCTAATCAATTTACCAAGAATTTGTTATGAATTATTAGACAATAATCATTAGCTAATTTATCAAAAACCAAGTAAAAATAAAATTAATGTAAAGCGGCATTCCAATGCAAGAATATAACCCCTGGCAAAAATTATGGAATCATACTGCACTTGAGGATGTTCATCCAGCTTTTTTTTTACTACATAGCAAATAAGCTAATCGCAGATATGACACAAAACAATCTTAGTCCAATAGCTGAATAGCTGAAGTCTGGCTTCATGAAACACACCTATAACAAATTAGAACAGATTATTTTAATTAATTGCATTTTTTTTTTCCAGATCAAGTAGAGGAAAACATATGGAATCACTCAATGCTCAGGAAAAAAAAATTGAATCACCTTGTAATAGGCATTTCTAAAAGAAATACCTACACAAATCTGAATATACAAATTGGTCTGCAGTTAAAAGAGAGTGCTTGCAGACCATAACAAGGTGTTGGACTTCGGTAATTGAGAAGAAACATGGCACCAACATGAGAGCTGGCAATTGAAACAAAGGAAGGGATTAAAAAATAGCTCCAAAAAGGTAATTGAACATGGAGAGTGGCAAATGATGTTGATTGTTCCCAGTCAGCTGTGTATAAACTTTGGTGCAAGGTAAACAAAATGGGAAGTTACAAAAGGAAAACATACGGGTTGACCACGGAGGACGTCAAAGCATCAGGACATACCTCAATGCAACGCTCTGAAAATAGAAAATGCACAACAAAACAAATGAAAAACAAATGGACAGAAACAGGAGTCAATGTTTGTGACAAAACTGTGAGAAATTGGCTAAATGAAACAGGATTTCGATACAGAAAAGCCAAACGAAAACCAGCACTAACACCTAAAAAGAAGAAACAAAGTTATAGTGGGTTAAAGAAAAGTACTCCTAAAATGTGGATTACTGGATGAAAGCGATATTCAGTGATGAATCACAATTCTGCACTGGCCAAGGCAATGATGCTAGAACTTCTGCTTAATTTTGTTTCAATGAAACATATAAAGATGACTGCCTAAAGAAAACAAGCAAATTTCCCCTTTTATTTATGATATGGGGTTGCATGTCAGGTGAAGGACCAGCGGAGATGGCAATCATTACCTCAACAGTCAATACACAGGTATACACTGAAATTTTGGACCATTTTCTCATTCCATCAGTAAAAAATAGGTTTGGAGATGATAAAATAATTTTTCATAATGATAATGCATCTTGCCACAGAGCAAAGAGTGTCAAAGCTTTTCTTTCAGAAAGGCATATCAATTCAACAGCATGGCCAGCAAACAGTCCGGATCTCAATCCATTTGAAAATTTATGGTGAAAATTAAAAAAAGAAAAATGGCCTGTGACAAGGCCCCATCTTGCAAAGCTGATCAGTCGATCGCTATTCGAGAAAGTTGGAACCAGCTTGATGGAGAATATTGTTTTTCAATTGTGAAATCTATGCCTCAAAGAATTCAGGCTGTCATAAAAGCCTGAGGAAGAGTAACAAACAACTAATTATACATTTTTTGTTGATGATTCCAAAATTTTTTCCTCAACATTGAGTGATTACATTTCTTTTTAAGTCCTCTTGATCTGGAACAATATGCGCCATTAATTCATGTAATTTAATCTAATTTGTTTGAGATGTATTAAACGGAGCCACACCGATCAGCTATTGAACAAAAACTGTATTGTACCATAACTGTCACTTTTTTAAATTTTATTTGCTATAAAGTACAAAAAGCTGGATGAACGTCCATAAAGAGTGGTGATTCCATTATTTTTGCCAGAGGTTGTAATTTCTAATATTACACCACAATACAAATGGGACAGGAAATATGAAACTGAGAGTTAAGCAAATACACACAGTAAATGCTATGAGACAGCTTGAGATCTAACAAACCAAACTAGCTCCGTAAATTCATCCACAGCAAGATTTGGGAAAACTAAGATAGCAGCAAACAAGCTTCCAGAAATAATAATTTTAACATTAGAATTTTGGGTGGATAATTGTAGAGACAGTTTTTAACAGAGAAGAAATCTTTTTACTCAAATGTCTTTTGTCAAATAAAAAAGTTAACATATGGGGCTCTAATTTCTTGGCGCAGCGCAGGGTGGCGCAGCGTGGCGTTGCTTGACGCAGCCCACGCAGTGGTAATTTCGTCCGGCGCAGCCCGCGCAGCGGTAATTTCGTGAGGTGCAACACCGTGCGCAACCTTTGGTAGATTTAACGCGCGCCGAGATGGGTGTGGCGGCGTAGTAGGGGAGGTGTCACATATTCATCATGACGCAGTGACAATTTAAGAGAAAAAGTCTTCGCTGAAGTTGCGCAGAAAGCTCGCCAGCTCCAACCTGGTTTACTTTCTGTGCAGTGGTAATTTGGCTGACCGGCGCACAGTGCGCACACGTCACCGAAACCTCACAGGCAGGTTTCCAGAATGTCAGGCACATTTCAACGCAATAAATAATTACACCAGGCACTATTTAGTGTAATTATCTGAATCAGGATACAAATTATAGTATCTATATCGATTGTCCTGATGTCAGATTAAAGGCGGTTGGCACGCCTAATGGAAACTCGACCTGGCCTAATCAACGCAGCTGAATCTGCGATGTAAACTAACGACTTCACATCTTTCTCAGCCAACCAAAAACTATAATGCTTGCGTTCTATGCTCAGTAAAGCCGCTTGCACACTGGAGGTGAAACGAATTTTTCGCACGACTGATTACAGTCAAAGTCAATTTCCACACCAGAGATAAAATAGTGCTTGTAGTCAGTGAGCAAATCAATTCCATGACCATTGATATTGTGAATTAAATATCGCAAGCACGAACTACACAGTCCGATGCGAAATGCAAAATACTCCATGTCCGGCAGCCAGCAAAAAGTAAAAGTATTGATATGAGAACAGGTTTATAACGAAATAAAGAATTAAAATATATCATCAATAAACAGAACATCCAAAAAAGATGGCCCGCAAATACATGAATCGCAGTGTTCATTGGATGTTCTGTTTGTTGTTAAAATGTTTCTTTTTATTCTTTATTTCGTTCTTTATCAATCTGTTCTAATCATCTTTTTTTTTTTTTTTTTTTTTTGGCTGTCAGACACGGAGTATTTTGCATTTAATGTCCGACAGGCATTGTACATTGTCCCGCGCCAATGTCGACTCACTTTATTGAGCAGAGCTTAAACAGAAACATTGATTGAAATTCTCGGTACTCATCTTGAAGAACTGAGCCCTCTTATCAAAACATTCACGTTTAATATCTAAAAGATTCAGTAGATTTGAAGAAATTAAAAACAGCAAGCGACTGTCGGACACAAAGTTATACTGAAACCATCCAACTGTCGGACACGGAGATATATTAAAACCCTGTCAGACTTTCGGACACGTAGACACTGCGTTCAACGCAATCTGTCGTGTGATAAATTCGTTTCGCGTCCAGTGTGCAAGCGGCTTAATACTAGGCTACTATTATTGTCACTTAGGTTTTATCGTTTTAAGTGGGGGAAAGGAATACAGCCTGATTGCTATGATCTCGTACTGAGTTAAGATCACATATTGAAAATAAATGTGTAACGTATCTTGCATTGTTGTCCATGCATGTTAATCCAAAAGCAACAGGGTGTAATAATAGGAACACGCTATCCATCGTCTCTCTTCCCAATGATGCAGGCAGAAGAAATAAATGAGCAACCGTCATATTTCCATTCCAACTTCATAAGTTTGAATGATCTGACGTAGTTTCATTTTGAAATTCCATTCAAGTTCGCTAATGGTAATAATTCGTGAATGCCCAAGCTAGCCAGCTAACTCATATTCGTAATGCTTAATATAGACGTAGGCGGTGCAGAAAACATGCCTGAGGCAGCAAAGTAAAATGCAACATTAACGCATCATGCAGATATAGGACAGAGGCTTCTATATTTCAACACATTAAAGGTGAGGAGAGGAGCTCATTTGATTGGTGAAGATTTGACTCGGCTGTGTTATACCCAAACACGCCTTCTTTGCCACTTGCGCCGGCAGGAGGGACCGAGGCGGGACAGAGGAGTACTTGCGCCAGGCTGCACCAGGCACGAAATTGCAACATACGCCTGGACACACCCCGTTGGCGCGGCGCACCCCCCATTCGCCGCGCCTGCGCCGCGCCTGCGCCTGGTCTACGAATTTAGAGCCCATGGTGTGTGAAGCCTTTTCACTTCTGATTAGCATTACAATTCACAAATACATTTCATCATGTTCCATCTCTTCTTAAATAAAGTCTTTAGCATGCATTTTCCAAGGAAAGGACCGGATTATGATGAATAGCAAAAACAGGGCACTGAACAGTTGAAAGCCTGTGGACTCAAGGCATTTAACGGAATTTACCACTGAATCGAAGGAAGACAAATTACCTAAATTATACAAACAAACGACACAATAAAAATGCCTAAAATCGTTGTAGGTGATAATTTAATTTTTGTTTCTGAAAATTCAACAAAATACAATTCTATTGAGTATCATTTACTTTGTCTTTGAATTCTTGGTGATCTTCAACATGCTTAGGTCAAGATGGCAGCCAGGGATCCATACTTTCACCAATAAAAAGCCTACTACTTCACCTCAGTCTTTCGCTTGATCTGGAACAAATAATTTACTTTTTTATAAAAATTAAAGCAAATAAAATTGTATGAATTGTCTGCAACATACAGTTAGATCCATAAATATCTGAACAGTGAGACAATTCTCATGGTTTTAGCAGGGTATGCCATCACAATAATTTCGCCAAGAAACAATCAATATCTGCTTCAAGTGCCAACTTCATACTTTAGTTTAAGGGTCTGAAACATGTAGGAATTTCACCTATTTCATGCACAACCCCCACCATCAGTTTTTTCTTCAGCAAGTGAAATGCATGCTGAATTGGATTCAGGTCATATCTGACATGTCTGTTGTAGAAAACTCCACTTATTTGCCTAAAAAAAAAAAATCTATGGTTGTTTTTTCAGAATGCTTCCAAGTCATTGTCTATCGGCACTTTGAGGTGTTTCCCAATGTATTCTGATGCATTTGGTTGAATCCGAGCAGAATATATAGTCCTGTACAATTAAGAATTCATTCTCCAGGTTTTGTCAACAGATACATCTCCAGTAAATACAAGGGAACCATCTCAACTGGGAGCCACGCATGCCCTCTCATGACCACTCTTCACAGGTGCAGTAGCATGCTTCCGATCTTGAGCAGTTGCTTGCCTTCTCCAAGTTCTTCTCTCTCCATTTATCTTGCTTTTTAAAATGCTTTTTGGCCAAATTTCCCATTTTGGAGCCTCAACAATGGTTTCCACCTTGAGATAAACCTTCAGCATTTATTCTGATGAAGTCTTCTCACGACTGCTGACTTTGGCACTGATACATCTATCTCCAGGAGAGTGTCCTTGATCTCACTAACTGTTGTGAGGGTTTTTTTTTTTTATGAACCAGGGAATGAATTCTTCTGCCATCCACCACAGTTATTATCCATTATCTTCCAGGCCATTTTGTATTCCAGAGCTCACCAGTGTCTTCCTTCTTTTTCAGAATGAACCACATCGTTCAGTTGGCCACACCTAATGGTTACGTTTTTCTCAAGAGTGTTTGTTTTGATTTTTCAACCCAATAATGGCTTACTTCACTGGCAGACACAGCTCTTAGGTTTTCACATTGAATTTACAGCAGCAGATTCCAAATGCAACTGCAAAACTTGAAATCAACTGCAGACCCTTTATGTGATCACTTTTAAATGAAGTTATCAGGGAATAAAGCACACCTGGTCATTTGGCAGCAGAACAGCCAATTAATTTTGTCTCTTAGAGAGGGGGGACCTCATAAAAAATTGCTCCGATTCCTACACAGTTCAGCCAATCATGATGAATATATCCCCAAATTAAATCTGAAGGCCAATTAGGACATGTTGGTTAACAATTGGGAATTCGGCAAAATGTAATTGTGCTTCTAATAAAAAGTGGACACGCGTGATTGGGAACGGTTCCCTTCTCATCAGATTATACCTTACAACACAGTAGTCACCAAATGAAGTTTGGACACGTACCATTGTCCTTCCCCTTAACGAAGCTCTCCCACTCACGGAACCACTGCATGCTGATGCACAAAATGACAGTGGGAGCTTCCTCTGCCTGGAACTCCTTATTCAACTACAGGCAGAGACACAACACAGGTAATGTAAGAATCTTACACCAACATTTTGGATCATTTCTCCTTTCCCTTCATAAATTCCCATTATTAGGAAAAATAGAAAAAGGGAACCATGCCATAAAACCAGGCTCAGGCCACAACATGAACTAGATACTACAATCATCCAACCCAATCTCTCCTCATTTACCTTGATAAAGGTGTCGATTTCCACCTTCCTGCGCTTGGCCAGAGCTTCGATCTCCACCTGGCAAATTGCACACACATACAAGTGGTTCACAGCAGGCCCTCCTCCGAAGCTGAGAGAGACAGGAAAGACATCACAGTGAGGACGGCTGACCTTGGACAACAAAGCAGAGCCTGCATTACAATGCTATGACTTGCTCTCACTCTCTTGTTCTTCAGGTACGTGCGCCAGAAAATATCAGAGCTACACGATCCCTTTCACCATTACCTGTTATAGAGGTATTCCCACACATTCTGAGGCAGGATTACAACCAGGTCATCAATGTAATGGTACTTGTTGGGAGGAATTCCTGTTCAAAAGAAAAAGGGAAATTTAAGATGGCTCATTATGACCAGTATTGGTCCACACATGCCGTGGATGAACGCAGTGCAGAGCTAATACACTGTTTGACTTTCATGCCCAGACAGGAAGCAGGAGTGAATGCTGATGATTCTGTGAGATTTCCTTTGAATGCCAATCCTCACACCCTTCCTACAGCCTGAAATGGACACTACTGTTGGCTATTACTGTTGCTGGCACTGAATTGTGTGGTTGGCAGTGAATGTAATGTGGCTGGTGGTAAATGTGGTGTGGCAAAGATGTATGATTTAATGGATATTAGGTCTAAATATTGTTTGCGACCACTCAGCCCTCTCTGCCTTTTGGTTCTCCCTACAATAACCCATTATGATAGGTTAAACTAAACTAATTTCAGTGTCCCTGGGGTTTTACAGTGGGCTCCAGAATTACTGGCACTCCTGACACAAAATACGCAGAAAATACAACATAAAAAAATAAATGATACCATTATATGAATAAACTCAAAAATGCTATGATGAAAAAACATGGTCAATTATTGATGTTCCAATGGAATCAAACAAAATTGCACACTTAAAAGTGCTTCAATTTTGAGGTGTGCTTTGGGTCATTGTGCAACCGTGGCAATTTCTGAGCCTTCCAACAGAGGCGAACAGATTGCCAGAGAAGGTACATGGTGGAATCCATTAATCCACTAATCTTAAGCAATAGCCCTGGACCTCTGGAATAAAAACAGCTCCAAAACATCACTGATCCACCTCCATATTTTACATTGAGTATGAGGGTCTTTTTTTTGTACGCGTGCGTTTCGACATCAAACATGCCACTACTGTATCACACCAAAATGCACGATTTTAGTCTCATCTGTCCACAGCACCTTTATCCTGTTATAATGTAAATTACCACTGGTATAATGCTGCCTTCTTGCAACTCCAGCAAATCACCTGAGGATAGGGAGGTGGCATTTGATGGTGCTTTTTGAAACCTGGTTACCCCAAGAAGTCACCAAGGCCTGCAATTCTTTCATGGTCAGTTTCAGGGATTTCTTTTGCCCTTCCTCACCATCATGCGTACTACCACGAGGGAGGCAAATTTGTGTACTCTACCTGTCAAATTTTCAAATCTTCCATGTTTTACGTTTTTTGAGGTATATTTATTCATTTTTGGATCTTCTTAAAGCCATAACGAGACTTAAGGTCTACGACCTTTTTTTGAACAGCCACTTATTTTTTTTTTCTTTGATGTGCTTGAAGGCAATGTTATTTTGCATGCATCTCACCTCATTCTTCTACCCCGCTGAAACAGGAAGAGATACAATGATGTAATGTAGTTTCTTAAACCTCGGATGAACAAAGCAGAATTTCCTTCCTGATTCAAATTTGGTCAATGTTATTGATAATCATTTTAAGGGGCAGCATTGACTGTGAAACCTTGATTTGGAGTAAACTGATTTTTCTGCAGCAGTCTCTCAGGAAAGAGCACTAAAGAAGGGCCAGTGCAAGCAACCCATCATCACCCATTATGGGGTGGAAAAATCAGTGTAAATTAGAGACATGGCCTAAACATTAAGTGTACTTGATAAGAAAATGAATTTATTACACTTAAATGAATATCCAAACAATGGTTAATGGTTGGTTCCATTAATTAACTCATTAGAAACATTAATACACTGCAACATTTCTCACATGTTGGAATTTTGAGTTTTTCAATAATGTTATTTATTTTTTTACAGTATACTTAGTGCATTTACAGGGGTGCCAATAATTCATAGGCCCACTTTATTAATATTTTGTTTTACCAATCACTCAAACACTCACACCATTAGGCAATTCTGAGTCCCTAATCAGTCATGCATGCATATCTTTGGACTGTTGAATAAAGCCAGAGTACCGAACGGAAACCCATGAAAACCGAAAAATTGTCAAGCAGAAAAGCCACAGGAAGCATTTGAACCCGCTAAGCTCTTGCCTTCAAGCAGAACAGCAGCAGAGATATGGAGTGCACTGCCGTGCCAGCCCTAACACATTATAGGCCTGTTTAAACATACAGAATCAGCAGGGGAAGATTCTTATTTCTGACAGCATGAGCACCAGAGTAGCATAAACATACAATATTTAACTCTCACTCTGGAGAGTGAAATAATTTGCTTTCAAACAAGGATTTATTGCAGGGCAACAAGTAACCCAAAGGCAGGAAATACCTCCACTCCGACGGATACATGTGATAGGAAATGGGTAATGAAGCAAGAGCACTTCTGAGGGGTCATGAAGAAAATGTTATAAAAATCTAGTTGATAACACAGCACAGGAGGGGAGGTGATTTCCTGAGGGCATGACTGACAGGAGATGGGGGGGGAGATACCAAGGAGGCAGGCAGTACCCACCTCCATGCTGACACAGGAAGGTGTGATTGGTGATGGGGCCCGGCTCGGTGAAAGTGTTAAACTTGTTGAGCCACTCGCGGGAGATGTAGAACTGCAGCAGGCTGGGTTCTTTAAGGTTAGCCAGGGCCACCACCTTCTGCCTCTCCCTTACAGACTCCTCACTGCTCTTCCTGCACAACACACCCCAGGCACTTTAACTGTAATATTCCCACTCTCACAGCCAAAATAACCCACGCAGTTTCACTCTAATCTTTCACAGAAACTACATACACTATAAATAATCACTCGTGCTGTTCTTTTGTGTCAAACTTGGGCAATACGAACAACAAGAAGGTGGGTTCCAAGTTCAAAGTATTCCCATTAATGAGATTTATGGAGATTACACAAATGAGGAGGCAAACTAACATTTTTGTAATTACTATGCACATATTTAAGTATGTTGGGATGATACTGCTGACTTCACATACCTGTAGAAAAGCACATATGCCTCCGAGTTCTGCACCACGGTCTCGTGCACCTCCGTAACGTACTGGTCATCAAACTCATACCACTGCCCGTTGATAACATTCTGGCAGTAGGCAATGTAATGTCCGCCTGTTTGGGATTCAAAAAGGAAAAAAAAAAAAAAAAACAGGAAAGCCTGGAATAACTGCGGAATAATGTACAATGTTCAAACCCTGCCCCCTGGTGTTAAAGGGGTAGATTTTAATATTTAAATACTCAGAGCGATGAGCAAGATGACTTACTTCCTGCGGTACCATGGTGGCAGATCACAGATAGGAGGTCATAGGTTGTAATCTGGGAAGAGCTTTCCTTGGCCAGAAAAGGTCGGAGGTCAAGTCCTTCCAATGGGAAGGACACATGGCTATTGATTTTGAAGGAGTACATCACCTCGTGCCGGAACCGTTTCAGGTGAATACATAAAATCTGAAAGCAAAATGACACGAACATTCATCATTCTTAATTGCAGCTACTTTGTAACAGAACCACTGCCACACATTCATGTTCATCTTCACACAGAATAAAAACTTGAAATCTGTTCCTCCTAATCTGCATCGTCAACCTCTCATTCACCATGAAATTAACATAAAAAGTGCATGGGTTAAAAAAAGATTACGAAAAAACTCACTTCTGGAAGGCGAAGGACCTTACAATATTTGACACCATTTCTCAATCTGAAAGATAAAAAAAAATTCCCCTTATAGGTGGCCAAGAACTGAATATATAATGGAAGAGTAGTTCAGCAAACAACATATAAAAATTTTGACAACACAGAATTGTTTTTAGGTGGACAGGATCTGACCCTACTCACTTTTTACATCTTTCACAACTGTACATGTTGTCACCTGCAACATTAAATCAGAAGAAAACAAGACATTTTTCAAATTTTCTTTAAACATTATAAATACTATGCTAACACTCCCGCTTCCCTTCTGTAACATTATCATGAAATAAATCATCATTAATTCCATTTCCAAAATCAATAGGTAATGGCACAAAGTATAAACCGTAGCAGTGGTCTCCAGCCCTGTTCCTGGAGTTCTACCATCCTGAAGATTTTCTCTCCAGCCAAAGCAAAGCACACCTCATTTCCCAGTTAGAGATCTCAATGAGCTGCTAATTAGCCAAATCATGTGTGTTGAATTAGGGTTGAATTGCAAACCAACAGGATAGAAGCTCTCCAGGAGATGGTTGGAGAACACTGCTGTAGACAGAGTAATGCTATGAGGCAGCCCACCTTTCAGCTCATCGGCAGCAAAGAAAGCAGCCAAACAATCTTCTAGTGTAACCATAGGGCCCCAAAACCAGCTTGGGATGCAGGACACCACGAATCTGCAGGCCACAGACAGAGGTGAGGCAGTACCCCAGAGACACCCCACCTTCCACTGGATCAGCAGGGGGTCTCGTGGGTTTAAACCCATGGACAACCCACCCTTCCTGACCTACCTACGGATGGAGTCCATTATGTAGGAGATCCATCCCTGAGATGCGTAGTTGTCAGGACAGGCGCCAGTCTTTGCCGGAAGGTTCTGGTGGATGGAGGAGTGCAGTTTAGCAAGGTCCTCTTTTCCAGGGATAGGTAGAGACAGGTCCTGGAAGGTTTCTACAGTAGTGGACACCTGGGGGGAAAGAAGTAGGCAGAAGTTCCACTTTCAGATGGGCAGCATGGACACAGTGGCTCAAACATGTCGTTAGCTGCCTTTTAAGGTTCATTTATGCTCATTGTTAAATATATATATGGATAGTGACGGAGCCTTTTGTACTCTGCGTCCATTTTGTCCATATTTCTGCACATTTTCAGAAAGCTAAGGCATAACGATACAGGTTAAACATAGCAGTACCACTGGGGGCAGGATAACCAACAGATTAGAATTACAGAACATTACTACTATCTCCTCCACCATTGCGACACTGGTCACTGCCAGAAACTTTTGACTCCAAGCTGCATGCTAATGGATGTATTGTTCAATGTCCATGCCAACACAACCAACACATGGCAGTATGCGGGCTGCGACAGTTACATCGTTTGAAATGGGCGTATTTATTTTTCTATGTTACGTGAGCAAAAATGAGCCTTCAAGAGCCGCCAGTGCTACCGAGGAGCTCACCCACCCTGTCACATGTCAGACACTGCACCAAACTCAGGATGGAGCCGTCGAATATATCTGAGATCACACTGCGAAAACGTGCCTGCTTCTTCTTTTTAGCACCAAGCAGAAGATGAGCTGTCGGTGTCAGGGGCAGGGGGAGGGGGAGGAAGCACTAGTTAATACAACAGCAGGTTTAGGAAAGAGAAACACGCAGAGAATCACTGAGGTTGGAGTGGGGAAAAAGCTCAGCGCATGAAAAGAAGCAGCACCTTTCTTGAGGGAGTAGGCCACCCCAACAGATCTCAGGGGGCTGGAGCGCGGCGGGCTGCTGGACAGCTTGGGGTGCAGCTCCTGGAGGGCGTGTGCTGGGCTGCATGAGCGCGAGGAGGTGCAGTGCATCGACGCCTCATTGTCCGGCTCTAAAAAGACAAATGATCCAGGCAGGTCAGATATCATAACCAAGCAATGAGAATGAAGGACAGATACACTACAGGCCAGAAGTTTGGAAGCAAGGCCAATACAGGTCAAAAGCATTCTTCCCTTAGGACCCTAAGCATTCTTCCAAGCTCTGTCAGGGTTACCTAGACAAAAAAGAAGAGGAAGGTGCTCTTCGAAAGATGGTTTGGCCCCCTCAGTCTCCAATTGAGCTTGCGTGGGACAAATTGGATCAATCTATCAGAGAAGTGCGTCCCACGAATCAGCAGTCTCTCATTGATGAACTTAAGAAAGCTTGCATTGCAATTCCTGGCACATACCTTAAAAAACTTGTCGAATTAATGCCTCAATTATGCCATGCTGTTGTTAAAGCAAGAGGAGGTTACTTTGAAGAAAGCAAAGTCTAAGCAAAAAAAAGGATATACCTGATAATTTGAGTAAAAATGTATTCTGATAAGTGAATATAAAATAATCATGTTTATTTTGTTGCAAAGTATGCCAATGAAACTATGATTTTTTTTTTTTTTTTGTGCAAATTTGATCTTGCTTCCAAACTTCTGGCCTGTAGTGTACCTGAGGCCATATTACAAAAACATCCAAAAAACCCTATCGGAGACCGGTCAGGTGTTAGCTCTGTAGGTTAGGACACTAACTACAATTCAAGCCCACTATTGATAGGCAGTGAAGAATATTCAGTGGTCTAATCCATAGACGATGTTCCAACTGACTTATAACTGAGAGAGCCAACATTCCAGGGACCACATCACCGAGATTAATTTCTACCAAAATCCTTGGGTGACGTAATCCTAACTAGAGATGGTGGACATATCATTCCTTCACCAAATGGGATATCTGCGACTCTTTAAGTCATGATGCTCTTTGAGAAGGAACAAATTTGTGATGCATCTAAAAAATTATGGCCTCTTGCTACTGTAAAGAACTAGTCATAAAAATAACAGTCATAAAAATAACATTCAAGCTACAGAAGGGAGAAAAGAGGTCTTGTTTTATCATGTCGGTCTCATTTTCCCAGGGGAAACCGGTTTGTTATCTTCAATGAGAAAAGGGGTCATAGAGAGACACCTGAAGCAATGCGGTTCTGGCTCTGATTCTGCCGGAGGTTTGCAGCCCCGCCCTCCTCCTCCTCCACTCCCCGGGCGGGGCCCCCCTCTTCCGCAGCAGTGTCCACATCTGCGTCCTCGTCCATCTCCTGGGAGCCTCTGTGGAGGGGGGATCCAGAGATCTTCCTCTCCTTCAAACGCTCCTTTTCAGAGATCCCGCCTCCAGCCCCAGCGCCGCCTCGGCCGCCGCACTCGTCCTGTATGAGCAGCTCAGCCTCGCCCATTCCCCTCGTCCCGTCGCCCCCCTCGCCTCGGTCGCTGCTGGACCCCGAGTCACAGGACAGGAATTCGTCCTCGGAGGGGCTGCAGTCCCCGTCCCGTCGCTCGTCCCCCTCGCATCGGTCGCCTCCTCCGCACTCGGCCAGGGGCTCCTTCAGCTCCTCGTGCAGCTGGTCCATCAGACATCGGAGGAACTCCTGAGTGTCCTGCACAGACACAACAAAGTAAATCTGATGGCAGCCAAGACATGTTTCTGGCTTTCATGGTAAATCAAAAGTTTCATATAAATGCACAAAAACCAACAACATAAATCAACTAAACCAGGTATTAGTGTAGATTAATTCAGGATTATTGCTTTGGTGCCCGTTCAAAAAGAAGGACAAGCTGTAACAACACAGGTTATTACACAATTTCAAATAATTTGGCGCTCTTCAGGCACACTCTTGCGTCGGCCGGTTTAGCAGACACAGTAAGTATGACCATTTCTCTGCCAGTATATCCGCTGGGAAGCTCTCCATACCTGTTGTGCGTAGCCTCTGAACATGGGGTTAACCAGCTTGATGCCATGGGACAGGCTCGTAGGGACCACATAACTGAGCCTGTGAGATGGGAGACAGCCATACCATTACATCCATCTCCCTGCTCAAATAAGTGTGAAATCTACTAATCAGGAGACAGCTGTCAATTTACATCCCTATGTGCACCCAATTTCCTTTAATTGCTGGTTAGACAGCTCAATTCAACATTTTTCATCCTTCATAAAACCTTTTTTGAAGTATTGAAAATAAACAACAGAATGTGATATTAGCATGATATTGCAAAGGAATGACTTAATTCGATATAGATACATCTTCTCTACACTGCAAATCAGGTCAAATTGAGAGTTGTTGAATATCCCCCAAACGCTGTCCATTGAGGAACATTCCTGCTAGGGAAAGCAGCAAACTTCCCACGAGGAACCAAACATTAACAAAGGATTTAATCAAGCTACGTTAATACACAGAAAGTGCAGTTTTGATGCAGGTGGTAATGAACCTTTTCTTGTGCCAGAGCTCGGAGATGAGTTTTTGGTAGCTTTTACACAGAGCAGGTTTCTTGTCAGTCCGGACCAGTCCACCACAGTCCAGGAAGAACTGAGTCAGTGGGGGGCTAGAAGGAACAGGAATGTGATAATTATACATTCTGTAGTTTGAATGACATACCTCATTTTCTCCCAATATTTTCAAGGTTAAGTAGAATATGTAAAGCACATTAGAAAGACCAGTAAACCATAGAAAAATGCTGGCAGTGTACAAACCAGTTAGACAGAGCCTGTAGAGCTGCATTCATGTAGCAGGAGTTGCCGATGTTTTTCATCCCAGTAAGTCCTTCATGAAAATAGCAGAATTAAAAAATTTTGCATTTTACATGCTAAAGAGGAGACAAAAGAAACAAGCAGGAACTGAAGACGGCAGCAGTTCAGGCCAAGCAGAGCATCATCAGGGAAAACACCCAGCATCTGGTGATGTCTGTGTATCACAGACCTCAAGCATTCATTGAATGCAAACTGTATACGACCAAATATTAAAAATGATTATAACCAAGGAAAAATATGCGCTTCAGCTGACGAACAGTAGCCAAACCCGTGCCTCTCAGAACTCTTAAAAATATTCTGGAATTCCTACACCATCTCGATTTTGACAAGTAAACCCTCAAATTGAAGCTGGAAGTCTAACCTCATTTTTAAGCTTGAATTTTAACTCATTCATCATTCACTTTCAACTCCAAAATACTACGGTCAGCAGGCAAAATTACCAGAACAATAAATGCGCATCTTTAAGTCCGCACACGCGAAGCAATACCTCGAGGTTTCAGCTCATCATCCTCTGACTCAGACTCCTCTTCATCTGCCACTGCAATTGGCACAGCCTTCAACGGATGACCTGCAGTCTGTTGGGCTGCCTCCTGTTTAATTCGACATTTAAAATGATATCAACTACAACAGCTCATAAATGGAAAATTCCCTAAGCTGCCAACTGCAGGACTAGTCCCAAGCCCTAAATCTACTATAAAGACCACCACACACAAAGGTCCAGTCCACATGCAGTTTACCATTCAGTCCAGTAAGTTTGATAGTTTGGGACAGTAATGCCAAGCAAAAGCTGCAGAAACAAGAATGAGTTCTTACCTGCTCCAGGGACTTGGAATGGTGGTTAACGGACACTGGGACACTTGGTCTCTGTTCCAAGAACACTTCCCTCTCACAGATATAGCACCAGATCCTGAAGGTGGTCAGGTTAACGGTCAGGTTGTGCTTCTTAGCCTAAGATACAAAAAATAATTAAAGAAATTAAATAAACAAAATTGCAGAACATAACTGGAACATTATAATAAAATGTACAGCTATCTGGAGAAATTGCAAGAAAAATCTGTCTGATCCATCAGTTTTTCTGCTCTTTTTTTCTGGAAGCAGCTTGAGACATGATTAGTGCAATGATTATGAGGTTGAAAAGGCCTACCAACTAATGTGCCTTTACTTTTTTATAATATTCAGCTGAGGATATCCAGATCAGTGAATAAGGTGAAAATTAACTACAATACAGGATTATAACTTTATATTTGATAATATTGAAAATCACTGTTTAAAATAAGACCAATGTTAGTATTAATTACAGCATACCCCCAAAATGTGTTTGAGGTATTATGGATTTGCCTACCCTTTGTATTACCATGATAACTCAAACAGTTTTTATGGAAAATTAACTTTTTGTGTTCATTCCTGGTAAATACAATTCTGTGTGGCCCAACGACCCCTCCTGTAGCGCCAGTATCAGGTCAAGCTATACTATATTTCCAGATGAAATAACTCAAACAGTTTTTTGCTGGGAATCATGCCACAATTCTTGAGATTGTTTGTGCTGCATCAAGAAGGGCTGCGACTGATGTTGGTCACCATTTGACCTTTGCTTTAGCACCAACACCAGGCCAAACTTTTAATTTTTAAAATTGCAATAACTAACAGCTTTAATGGGAATCTGGCCAAATCAGCTTTCAACATTCCTGAAGCAGAGAGGAGGATGTGATTGATAGTGGTGGCTTTATAGTATTTCCTGTAGCACCACCACTTGGGCAATTGTAACATCCCCAAACGCTAGAGTTCAAACAGCTTTAAAAGGGAATGATGTCACCCTTCTTGTGACTGTTTCTGGTGCATACAGCAGGGCTGTTGTTGATATTGGTCACTCTGTGACCTTTGCTGCAGCATGACCACCAGGACTAAGTTTCCTTTTAAAAATTGCAATAATTTGAATTGCTTTCGTGGAAATGATATCAAATCTGCTTTCAACATTCCTGGTGAATTGAGGAGGAAGTTATCGATTGTGGTGGTTTCCTATAGCCCCATCACTCAGCCAAATTTAACACATCCAAATGCAATAACCAAGACACTTCTGATGTGAATAGAGATGTCACCCCTGATACTGAGGCCCCAAAGCATACATCAGAAAAGCAGCTCAGTCTGGTCTGAAGCATTATTATGATGCTTGATTCTTGTTGCCAGAGACACGCGATCAGTGATCTCCAGAGGTTTATTCAGCACCCAATCACATGACTGCTTCAGTATTTGATTAAGAGAGAGCCAACCCAAACGCAGACTTTGTTCAGTGGTCTTTCGAGCAAGTTGCGGTGTTGAGTTATCAGCGATTGTGAATGCTGTTTGAATATAGAACAAGCAAAGAAGAGAAGACATTCTGAGGTTTGGGATCATTTTGTAAAGTTTGTTCCCCCATTAGGCACAAGTACAATAAGTGAACATTAATAGAAGCACACCCCATGCAATGTTCAAAAACACCATTTGTCCTGGTGAATGATCCAACAGCACTACACACTTGCTATCCAGAGGAACTTTAATTGCCAAATAAAATTTTACAGCTGTAGTTTACTCTATCATTTTATCCATGTAATTCATCCCCTTTGTTCTCTCTCTCTCTCTCTCTCTCTCTCTCTCTCTCTCTATACATTAACAGCCATATGCACTGTTATTCGCCCTCACCCGTTAGTAATACAATAAATAATAGAACAAGATGTGTAATGAAGCAGGACATGAGTTATTGACATGAATAGAATGAAACCGGCATCTACAATTTCCCTTCATGACACTCAAATCTACTTATTCTGCTCAGTCAAATTACATTTATTGTCCAGCAGATGTCAGTGTACAGTGTATCCTATGAAGCTAGGATTAGTGGACCAATTTCTGACACGATTTACTGAAAGCCCCAAATGCTTCAGAAAGATTAATTTTGCGTGACTCGATGGGAATCATGTCAAACCTTCTGTGATTGTTCCTGGTGTGTAGAGGAGATCTTGGTGACCAGAGGACCATAACTGTTGCACCACCACCAGGCCAAATAATTATTTTTGAAAATGCAATAACTTGAAGAGTTTTAATTAAAATCCTGTCAAATCTGCTGTAAACATTTCTGGTACACAGAGGAGGAACCTTATTCATTTTGATGGCTCCATTACTTTTACTGTAGCGCCACTATTAGGTATAAGTAAATTTCTAAATACAGTAAATCAAACTGTTTTAATGGGAATCAGATCAACTTTGCAGTGAATGTTCAAGTGCGTAGAGGAACAATCCTATTGGTCTGGTGACACTATGATTACTCCTGTAGCACCACCTTTAGGCAAAACTTTAAGTTTTCAAAACTGTAATAAATCAAACAGTTCTTATGGGAATCAAGTCAACTTTTCTGTGAACATTCCTGGAGCTCAGAGTAATTCTCCTGATGATTTTCTGAACCTGTACCCTATTCCCATACCACCACCACAAGGCCAATCTATGAATTTTGCCTATGGGAAGTATGTAATAGTTTCAAAGATATACCCTGCTGTCATTCATCGACAGCATTTGTCTCATTAAAATCTCATATTTGTCAATTCAAAAATTATGGCATTCATTAACTGGCTAAAAGACATTCCAGGTTACTAATTTTGTGATGCCAAACTGAATAGAAGGTCAACAACCTACCTGAGCATGCAAAGTGCTGTGATCCGAGAAGGACTCCCCACAACCAACGTAAGGACAGTCATTCTGCAAAAAATTGCAAGCGTTAAGCCAGCAAGTGACATGTTTCCATCTCATGGATCAGAGAATAAAAGAATAAGATGGGTTTGAAATATGCGCATACTAATAAGGCATACACACAGTACGTATACAAAAGTGTATTGCTACTCTTTCAATTAAATTTATTATGTTCCTTGTGAACCATTATCTAGTTTCCCAGAACATTCTCCTGAAGCAGAATGAAGACAAGTGGCACTTTACCTGGAGACAAGCCCAAAGGTTAGGGCCTCCTGCACCGCAGGACTGGCATGACCCCTTGAATATAGGAAGAATTTCTAAGGTTAGAATAACAATTGGCGACTCTTGAAGTAAAGCAACGTTATTCTGCAGGTAAAATTTCTCGGAAAGATTCAAAGCACTCAGCTTATTATAATGGGGCTTATTGAAATCATTAGTTGCAATTTGATCAAACCTTTCCCTCAGTCCTTGTTATGACTTTAAACTATATAATAAACTATGCAAATTAGGGACCTTTTCCAGTATGCCTTGATTTGGATTTTAAAATATTTTCCATTAGTATTCAGATCACAACTGTTTCAAACTGAGATTCTAGAAACTGAGGTTTTCTAGACGACTAAATCTAAATGAAGACCAAATGATCAAATTTGTGACATAAGGGAATAAAGCTCAAAATTTAACATCTCTTTGCGCCATTTTATTTTCTGGAACCAAGAAAACAGATTTCAAGCAGAGCAATTCAAATACTATGGGTGATTTCACACAGATAGATCGTGGGTTCTATCACCTGCTGAGTCATGCCATGATGCAATAAGGCTGAACACAGTCTCCCTGTTTGCGCTCAGATTTATAGAATTGACCGGCATCCTGCTCTTTAGGGAATATGTCTATGTGCAGCCAAACTTAACTGCTGAACCAGAAAAAAACCCCAACATTTCCTCAAATTAGGCCTTATGACCCTAATAATCCATTTCATATTATTTGCATGCAAACATGAATGGAGTAAATTTGCTTTCAAAATTCAACAAAATAGAGATGACTTTTTACAAACCATATTTTACATTACAAGAAAACAGTGCAGCTAGAAAACTTCAATACAAAAAAAAAGATGGACGATGAGCACAAAGTCTTCACACATAATCATTCAGGATACAATTATGCTTTTTTCACTCTGCATTAGTTGCCCAGGTGCGTGATGGGCAGCATGAAAAAAAAAAATTAAATGTTTAACACAAATATATTGCTTCAGTTCAAGAAAAAGACATTATTAGATGTCCCAGTATAATAAGTTTGCAGTAGTTGTGGCACTTTCACCTTTGACTTCCGGAGAAGTTCCTCCTTGGTTACCTCCCCAATGCAGTCCAGATGAGGACACACATCACCGTGGTCTGACATCTCTGCCATTTATCTAGAAGCACATTTGAATTGTCCAGGTTCGGAATGAGCCATATTGTCACCGCCAAGACAACTTTTCAGATAAGCATGATGAAAACTATTTTTAAAAAACTAAACACGTCTGAAGAGCCACTAAAGACTCTCACGAAAATGAACTAAAGGGTTACTATAGTATACTATAAGAATTGTACAGTGTTCTAAAGTGTGGTTGTAGTGTTCTGCAGTATGTTTCACCAGCAATGGTATTACCATAGTTTTTTTCCCTGTAGTATTAATTTATTAGCGATGGCAGCTCTGCAACATTTCAATAGTTTTACGAAACTCTCTATAGTGCGTTCCAAAAAAAACCATACAATTACTACAGTAATGCTTATAGTTTTTTTTGGTGGCAATTTTTATGGTATTCCTATAGTGGTTTTTTTGCAAGGGGATGGTCAAAATAAACTCAGATGTTGGCGTACCGAAGAAAGATTATGATTATTTCCAAAAGGTCTCTTCAATCACAAAAGTTATATACCTCTCTAATACATTTTTTTGCCGCAGTGAGCACAAAAATGTCTTACGGTGACAATCAGTATAGCCTATTCTTCAAATAATTCAGCATACTAGAAGAAAGGTCTTCATTACAGCTGAATACGCAAGTCACACAGCAGAATAATATTTCCAACAAATCATAGCCGGGGAACCATTACAACCCACCATAACACCGAATGCTGTCAAACGCAAAATCAAGCTTATAAACATACAGTCTAATGTAGCTACGAAATTAACGTGAAGAAAAATGCAGTTTCATTGAGGAGCCCACGCTCACTGTCTATGCGCGATCTCAATTCAAAACCAATGGATCACATCGATTACACACACAGTGTCGATAGTACATTTCGAGCTTTATTCTCAAAACCGTCCAGTGATATCCACATGAATCAAATAAGAAACTACGCAATGAAACATTACGCCAACAATGGTGAAACGACGTCGACAACATTATTTCCACTTAAGAAGGTGATTATCCAAACTTAATTGTCATCGAGTGAAAATCAGAATGACACAGCTCGTAATCCTGATTCTAAGAACGCAACATCGAATTTAACGGTAAAACTCACCCTGTCAACATAAAACATTTGCAGCCTATGTTTTCTTCGTTGATTGGCTAGCTGTCAGTCGCCCAGAATATCTCAGCGTCTGCTGCAAATTCACATAGGCCTTCCTTTTCGAAGCAGTGAATACGAGCCAGGCATCTCGCTAACAGTCGCCCAAAATGGAAATTACACTTTACACACGTTATTCAGGAACGTAATTTACCTGCTGCAGGCAATAAGAAAACGATGCTCAGCAATATGCATTTTGAGGTAAAAGATAAGGGCTTGCAATACGTGACTAGCTTGCTAGCCAGCTAGCCTGACGATGGCAAAGATCGCATCCCTTTCCTCAGTTGCAGCATGGTTTTGCGTCAGCATTGTTGTGCATTGCGTCAGTGATACTTGTACCTACTAACTGCAAGTACAACGAAGACGCTATAATAAGCCGCGGAAAATTTACATTAGCTTGCAAAATATAATGTAGGAAATGAATTTATGGTGAATGAAGTGCCCTACAATATAACAATCTTTTAATTAGCTTAGTAAATAAATAAATAAATAAATAAATAAATAATGTCACGATTTTCTCCCCCATTGACACAATCTTTGGTAATTCAATAGTGTCTGCAGTAATTATTAGAATAATTATATAATATATTGGGGGGGAAAAATCAGCATTTTCATGCTTCCTTTTTAAATTCGTCACCGTTTAGGGAACTGCATCGTATTCCCTGATGTGTTTCATTTTTCATTTTGGTATTAGAAGTAAGAATGACGTCTGAAATATGTCATCTATCAGCCATTCACAGAGGACACCAGAGGATTAACCCTACAGTCAAGAGATGATTATAGACCAAATAAAAATCTAAATATTGTCACTTTTCATTACAGTGCCTGACAAAAGTCTTGTCGTATAAGGATATAGTAACTAAAAATAGCATGTAACTTTATTTCTAACCAATCAATTGCTACAATAAATGGTCCATTTTAATGTCAAGGGCTTTCACATTAATAATTTGGTGCAAAATGAAACCGTCAAAAAGTGTTCTGATGTTCACAGCTTGGCTAAGCCCATAACATCTGTTTTTGCTGGGACAAAAGTCTTGTCGTCTCTTCAGATGATGCAACAAATCGCAGATTAGAGTTTAACCTATGACAAATACTGTAATTAACACATTCAAGAGATGTGTATAGAAATAATCCCAGCACACACCAGACTTTCATATGAGGTGCGACTAGACCTCTGACAACATACCAAAGATTCAACCACAGACCAAAGTGCTGATCATCAAGAGCCTGAAGACTGAGTCTGCTGCTGAGGTGGCAGACATCTTTAATGTATCCAAATGTCAAGTGGAGGGATAAGAAAAGATTTGAAGAAACTGGTGACGTTCATGGCAAGCGCAGGTCAGACAGACCCCGGTATGACAACTGTTTGAAAGGACTGTTTGTTGCTTCAACTGTACAAGGCTAGCCCTTCTTCAACTACAGCGAAGCTACATGAGGAAATGTCACCAAATCCCGGTATCTACAAGAAGAGTTTGTCAAATTCTCTCTCAAAGTGGTTTTCTTAGCCGAATTAGTACACAGAAGCCTGAATTAAACAGAAAACAAAAAACCTGCATTGCATTTGCCTAGGCCCACAGCTTGCAGAAAGGATTGATACTGGAAAAGTGGCTGAAAGTTTATTTTTCTGATGAATCATCCATTGAACTGCATCCCAGTCGCCGTACAAGACCTGTTGGAACCCTCATGGACCCAAGATTCTCCCAGAAAACAATCATGTTTGGTGGAGGAAAAATCATGGTTTGCTGTTACATCCAGTATGGGGGTGTGAGAAAGATCTGCAGAGTGGATGGCAACATCAACAGTCTGAAATATCAAGAAGTTCTTGCTGCCCTACTTATACTGCTGCTCCTTCTCATTCTTCTGCCTCCATGTCACAGTTCCTGAAAGCGAAGAAGGTGAAGGTACTCCAGGATTGGCTAACCCAGTCACCTGACATGAACATTATTGAGCATTTCAGGGGTAAGATGAAGGAGGATGCTTGGAAGATGAAACCATAGAATCTTGATGAACTCTGGGAGTCCTGCAAGACTGCTTTCTATGCCATTCCAGATGATTTCATCATCAAGTTATTTCAGTCATTGCCAAGACATATGGATGCAGTCCTCCAAGCTCATGGGGGTCATACTTAATATTAATTTTTTTTCCAAGGCACCATGGCTTTATGTTCTGATATTATAGTGGCATATTTGTGTATTCAAAATAAAGTGTATGTATAATTTTCACATTTTTTTTCAATGCGACAAGACTTTTGTCCAAGCAAAATCTGACCTTTCTGTACTAATTAAATAATAAAACTCAATGAATGACACAAAACTCTATTTTGTTATATTTCGCAAAATCTAGAGGGCTTTGCCTTTCATATAAGCCATTTTTGATTCCAGTTGATCAACTACAAGTCAGGTTATTATTTGTTGTTCCTACTGTTACGACCCGGTCTAGGGCAGGCAGCAACAGGTAGAGAAAGTAAGGGAAGGACGGGCGGGAAGAAGTGTAAAAGGCACGAATAGCACGCTGCTCAGTTACTCTGGTCCCTATCTGCCTAACCAGAGCTAAACTATTCCTACGGCTACTCTTGAAGGTTCGCCGGGCTCGGGCGGCTTTTTAAACACTGAGCTCCTAACTCTCAGTCCGCAAATAAAGACTGAGGAACGGATAGTGTACCCCCTTTGGAAACAAGTTTCCACCCAGAATCACCTTCAAAAATAATAAAGGAAAAATAACAAAGCAAAATAATAAAGAAGTGCCCCGATGGAAGGACTGTGAGATCCAGCTGGGAGCACACTGACTAACCAGAGTAAACCTAACAGCGCATGAAAAGGGCGAGACGAGAGGGGTAGTCAGATACAGAACCGAGGTCAAACACCGAATTCACCAAGCAACCAAACCAAAACGCTAAGGGCTAGAATTCTAGTCAAATGGGACAGGCTAAGGGTCAACCACCACAATTCAAACAAACCAAATAAAGGGCACGGCGAGAATCGTAAATCCAAAGGCAGTCCGAGTCAACACAGAAGGCAGTACAATACTCTCAGGTCGTGAACGCTAGTTACAGATCGGAAGAGCTAGTCTCCGCGGTTTAACACTAGCCCGCGCCTTTTCAAGATGCAAACCGGAAACGGAAGTGTCAGACCTTAGGCGAACCAAAAAAAACAAAACAAAGATAACAGATTTCAAAGCACAGATTCACAAATGTACGACAGGGTCGTAACACCCCCATTTTTAAGAGAAAACCTAGGGTCTAGGTTTTCCTTAAGTTAGCAACGTGAAAGGGCATCAGCAACAATATTCTGTGCACCTTTCTTATGCATTATTACCAGATTGAAACTTTGCACAATTAGGGACCAACGCATGAGTCGGTGATTAGAGTTGCACATGCGTTGAAGAAAAACGAGGGGGTTGTGGTCTGTATAGACCTGAACAGGGTTTGAGCTTGAGCCAAGGTACACCTCAAAATGCTGGAGTGCCAGAAGAAGCGCAAGAGCTTCTTTTTCAATGGTACTATATGCAAACTGGTGACGAGCAAATTTCTTGAAAAAATAAGAGACTGGATGATCAACACCAAGATGGTCCTCCTGAAGCAACACAGCTCCAACACCAGAGCCACTAGCATCTACCTCCAGTTTGAATGGTGCAGAGAAGTTTGGGGCAGACAGAACTGGAGCACTACACAAAAGGCTTTTTACAGCATCAAAGGCTTTCTGACAAGTTGGAGACCAAATAAAATTCTGTGTTTTCCGAAGAAGATCTGTAAGAGGCGATACTACATCAGAGAAGTTTCTGCAGAAACTGCGATAATATCCAGCCATGCCAAGAAAGCGTCGCAGTTCTCTTTTTGTCTTAGGAGGTGGGAAGTTGCTAATAGCCTGAACCTTAGCATCCAATGGACGAACAGCTCCTGTCCAACCCTCTTACCTAAATAATCAACGGTTCCATGGCCAAATTCACATTTAGCTAGATTTAGAGTGAGAGAAGCATCCTGAAAGCGTGAAAACACCCTTTTCAAGGTACAGAGGTGGTCCTCCCATGTGGCTGAATATATTACAACATCATCCAGGTAGGCTTCGCAGTTTTCAATATTGGCTAGAACCCGATTCATCAGCCTCTGAAAGGTTGCTGGGGCATTTCGTAGTCCGAAAGCCATTACCGTGTACTTCAGGAAAGAGTCAGGAGTGGCAAAGGCGGAGATCTCAGAAGCCCGATCAGTTAATGGAACCTGCCAGTAGCCTTTTAGGAGATCCAACTTTGTCACATACTTTGCATTTCCAATTCGGTCGACACAATCTTCCATTCTTGGGAGGGGAAATGAATCAGCTTTGGTAATAGCATTAACCTTTCTATAATCCGTGCAGAAACGGAAGGTGCCATCAGGTTTAGGCACGAGCAAACATGGTGAGCTCCAGGGGCTTGAACTAGGAATAGCGAGGCCATTGGCAACAAGATACTCAGTTTCCTTCTTCATGATAGCCCGCTTTGATGGGTTTGCCCTGTATGCATTCTGTTTGATTGGAGGATTATCTCCAACATCGATGTCATGTTGTAGGACTGTAGTTCTGGGACGGGTATCTGAGAAAAGTGAAGGATATGCCTCAATTAAATGCAAAATATCAGATTGCTCGGAACTGGACAAATGAGACAACTTAGTGGGGAGAGCCGACAGCGTCTCAGAATTAGGTAAACGGGGAGCAGATAGAGAAGTACTTCCTTGATTGAGGCCGTCCACCTCTGGAGAGTACTCAGACAGGGACACTTCAGCAGAAACCAATGCAACTGGACTAGGGATTGGGGATGAAGAGGTTTCATTTTCAGAGCGCGAGATATAAGACTTTAACATATTTATGTGGCAAACACGAGATTTCCGTCTTCTATCTGGTGTCGTTACAACATAATCAGTACCACTTAGCTTCTCTGCGATAACATAGGGCCCACAGAACTTTGCCTGGAGGGCAGAACCAGGCACAGGTAGCAACACTAGAACTTTATCACCCTCCCTAAATGAGCGCTGTACAGACCGCTGATCAAAGTGAAGCTTCATTTTATCCTGAGAGGAGGCCAAAGAAGATTTAGCAAGATCCCATGCAGCATGCAAACGTTTGCGGAATGAGGCAACATAATCATGCACACTTTTCATAGTAGACTGCTCCTGATCTGTTGACAACCAACTCTCCTGAAGTATCTTTAATGGGCCACGGATAGTGTGACCAAACACCAACTCAGAAGGGCTAAAACGACAACACCTACAACTTGGATAAGTGACAAGACTTTTGTCCGGCACTGTATTAGGTTATAATTTATTGGTTCAAAGCCACCCAACAGCAAAACATCAGCTAAGAACAACACTCATGGATCCACTATGCCTCATTGGCATATTGGGAAGCAATAAAAAATAACAAGCACGACTGCTGGGAAATTACAAATCATGGCTGCATCTCTCAAGGTCAGGGGAACAAGGAGTCTTGGTTTGCCCTGGCAGTCTGTTCAAACTTGAGTCAACGCCTAACGATTCATTATGTTTGCAGATAAAACAAAAACATGAACAGAACATCCTGAAGAATAGAATCTAAATAAGAATAAACAGTTACAGGTTATTCACAAATAATTCTATTTACTCTGATGGATCCATGGACCCAAAAAAAGGATAAACACAGACAATGTAAGTTTACATGAAATGCAGAGAATGGCAAAATATCTCACCGTCAGAAACTATTGCTATTTGCATGCTGGATAGAGCAGTCATTCAAAAGAATTAGGTGAATATAATTGCTTTCCTTAAAAAGTCTGATCAGTGCTTGGGTAAGGAAGAACCACCTAAATATGGGTTGTAGAGGGTCAATTAGCCCTTTATAATTAGCCCCATAGTTACTGGGATGACGGCTTCCCAAGCAATCATAAATCAACTTCAGTAGGACGTATCTTATGTGGACTGATTAATGCTTCTTTTTTGTTGTTGCTGTTGTGCAACACTGTGAGTCGCTGACAAACATTTACAATGTCCCCTGATATTTTACCTGCTTCATGAGCAAATGAAATATTTTTGTACTGCTTTTACAACGCGCAATGTATTCGCTCTACAATTAGTTTTTCTTTTGAGTTTGATTGGGAGTTGACATGTCCCTCTGACACGCTGCTTGAATGCTGGATTTGGCCCTGATGGTTTAATTCGAGAGGGCATGCTCCATCACAGTAGATGGCAGCAATATACAGACTCCCCGTTCAAAATTTGTTCTAACGTAGAAGAAGAACTGCAACCCGGAATTAGTTTGTGATGTTTATTGCTGTTTGTGTTTAGCTAGGTAGTAACACGGCTATTTTCCCAAACCATCATGCCCTCTGGTAAGAATTTTCGAAGAAGGAGAGCTGATTCAGACGACGAAGAGGACGAGGAAACTGCAGCTGAAGTTAGGTGAAGTGGCCGTGTTTAATAGAAATTCAGACGGATGAATCAAGAAGTTCGGTTAAATGTAGTGTTACCACCTAGTTTGCGGGCTAACTGTTAACGTTTCATCTAGCTGTCAAGGGTTGTTCTCATCAGCAATCGTATTAATAGTTTATCGTTGGCGCAACGCGATTGCTCTGGGATTATTCCAGGGAGATAGGCCTCTTATTGATATTGATTCTTCTCATCTCACATTGATCATGAAACTAATATCCCATTTCCACTCCACTTTTAGTTCAGGTATGCACTGTAACTGCCATAAATGAGGAGAGAGAGAGAGAGAGAGAGAGAGAATTTCTCGATTAGAGCGACATTTGATTAACACTATCTATTGCCACAAGCTACAAGCCGGTCATTCCATGTCGAAGAGAGGTTTCCCGACTGACCGTCTTAATACTCCATGTAAATGGTGTCTTTGTGCCCAACAACTAGTTTTGGTATCCTAAATTTTTGGCTTGTATCGTCTTAAGTTTGTGTTATGTAGGTTTTTATGAAAGATGTCATGGCTCCAATAAACACGTGTTGGTGGACTATTCATGCTACATGCTTAAAATTTTCTAAGATTGTTCTACACTGTCAGGTGCGTAGAACTCATAAAAAACTGGTGGTACAAAGTTGCACACTTGCCAAGTTATGGGTTATTTATTTATTTATTTATTTATTTATTGTGTGTTTTGGAGCCCACTATATCTTAACACTGATGCAGGGCAATATTGATGTGAAATATATTTTTTAATTTATAAGGCCTTATACATCAGAAATTTTGAGTTTTCACACTTGCACCTTGTTGCTAAGAAAGTACTGTAACATGAGGTTTTTATATAGAAATTCAATAGATCGGATGCGCTTCTGTGTGAACATTTAGGGGGACAATGATATTATTTCCATGAAGTAAGCAGCAAGTCCAAGATATTCAATTGGAATAATTTTTAGAAAGCTGTTTATTAGAAGTGGAATTATTCAAGTATATCCTTAATATTGTTCCATCATTTAGAACATTTGTAAACCATTGCTTGCCATGCCTTACTCCCTTATTCCCACAGATCTAAGCTGGATGAAGCAAAAGAAGTACAGAGTCTAAGGAGGAGACCAAATGGGGTCAGGTAATTAAATGAATGGGATTACATTGGGTGAAATTTTTGGGATACTAACATTGGATGCAGTGAAATCACAATAGTGGAATAAACTCTTTCAGTTACCAAATTGTTCTGTCAAATGGTTTACATGTTGGTTGGCTTTAGACAGCCATTGTTTCAGAACCTCATCATGGATTGTGACAAATGATGCCATTTTCTGTGTATGTCATTGTTTAAGCGTTGTGGCATTATTAGTGGGAGAGAAGCTGCCTTTGGAAGCTGAAATAGAGGTAAGGGACCGGTCTCTTATTTTGAAAGTGTTGGTACTAGTTACTTAAAGAAATGGGTAATTAAATGAGTATATGTCTTGCATGTACATGTTGGGTGAATTTTTCTGATGACTATATAAATTCTTCATTGATTTGTATTGCATTAGGATGACCCTTTCAAGTTGAAGAGTGGGGGGATTGTTGACATGAAAAAAGTAAAGGACAGAAATCGTGACATGTGAGAACAAGTATTTCTTCTAATCAATCTCTTGAAGATACATTTTCAGTTAAACAATCTTTAAACTTTAAATTATGACATAATATTTTGCACTATAATAAATGTATATTATATGTATATTATGGTGATGTTGAACTAAATCTTATTTTACAGGACCGAGGAAGACAATGACCTTAATCTTGGAACATCTTTCTCAGCAGAGACAAACCGTCGAGATGAAGATGCAGATATGTATGTTATATTTTAACTTGCTCTTGTAGTTTTTATGGTTTAGCTTTGTGCGTGAAGGTCAGTGATGGATACGGCGATAAAGCTGACAAAATATAAAAATAGTGGCAAAGCCACTGCGCCCGCTTGGCCAAACATGGCCATAATCAAACTTGGCCTAGATTTTTTTCCCATATACAAGCATATAAAATATGAAAAGGAGCTGTGAAAAACTGAAGGCGCTAGAGCACTGACAAGGCAAAAAATTTACAGGCGCGATGCATGACAGACCATTACAAAGGCATCCAACCTCAGCGTAAGCACGATTGGCCTAGAGGCCAAGCGGGCTAAAAATGGGTTGAAAATGCAAAGAAACGTGGTTCTGACCTGAATCGGAATGATATTTGCTCATTTCTAAAATTTCACTTTTTTAACCCATGTAATTTACTATTTTTTACGTAGAATCACATTAAATGCCTTATGAGATGACCGTTAAGAATTTCTGAAATATTTCTTTTTTTATTTTTATTATCATAAAAATACTTCATAAATGTACTCAGTAAAGTTGTTGTCAGTATTCATTCATTATTGATCAGAAATTAAAAGTATTTGGCTACTTTTTATAAAATGAGTTATTTGTAAACACGGGCCCAACTATCTGAGTAATTAGATGTAAATTCCCCAACAATTATGCTCAGGGAAGAGATTCCAATTTAAACTAGTCTAGTTTTGATGGTGAGTTGAAGATTCATGAAGCTTTGAAGCTTTCCTGCAAATTGTTTCACCAAAGGGTTAAGTTTTCAAGGCTTCATTTGCTCACTAAACCACCTAATGATCAAAGAGTGTAAAACAGGCCAATGAATTAAAGATAATGTCAGTAATGTGAATATTATATTATTTAGCCTCTTAACTGGGGCAAAGTTATATGAGTCCAGTCCATTTGTATTATTATTATTATCTAATGAGTAATGCACCAAATGTAGTTGTGAATCAGTTCTTCGCTCAAATAATTTTACCATGTTTGAATAATGGGAATGGTGATATTAGTGTGACAAAACTGGAGAGTGACAGTGCTTTTACTGCCAGAGGGCAGAATGTGCTTGTGTAACGTGGCATAGGGCAGTAACTGTGCCTGTGTAATGGTAATGTATGAAGTAATGGGAGATTATTATCCCCTGCCACGACACAAAGTGGAGCAGGGCATATTACTATGGAGCTCCTCTGTCCACTCGTCCATCCGTTTGTGGTTCGGATAATTGGGAATAACTTATCTCAGAAAACCTTTTATCTAGTACATGAATAAAAATTTTGTCTGTGTATGCTACCAGTCATGACCTTGATTGGGTTTGAAAATGGGATTCCATGGTGGCGGGGGATATTGATGACAATGTCTTTGAAAACCTCCTCTCTTATGGTACAGAAGAGGCTGGGGTACAGAAACACCTCATTGTCATCTTGTACAGATGAGGGAATATTAATTTCTGCCAAGTTCAGAGCCATTGTTTGAGCCATTCGCATGGTACGGACAGGCATAGAGGCTTTGGATGTTATCGATTGCATCATCCATCTAAAATGATACAAGCGTCGATAAGTGAAACATCACTACATTTTAGTAGCATTTTTGCGTTTTTAATTTGCGTGCCGACAGTTATCTTCTATAACATTTTGCCTAGTTTGTATTGCTCTCTAGAACTGTGTACATCATTGGGCTCATGCAGGCTAATTGATTTATCCAATGTATATTTATTTTAAAAAAATACTTATTTCTACTTGAAAAAAAAATTGCTTTGGACACAAAAATATGCACGTCAAGTCACTGATCCATATAGCTGCATAGTAACTATCGTGATCATACTAAATCCTGTTTCTATATAATGCAGTATTACGCAAAGTCCAGAAATTCAGTCAAGCTTCTGCTAATGAACTTAACCTGTACTTGGGGAAACCAACAGATTTAAGTTATTTTGGGTCTCAGTGGTTGAATACCGGTCACAGTTATGGTAAAACTACTGGAAAGTCCTGCTGAATTTAATTTAATTTGCATTAATTAGAAGTAACTTATTCATGGAATTTGAACATTGTGTGTTTTGTCCTGTTGGCTTTCTCTTCAGGATGAAGTATATTGAAACTGAGCTAAAGAAAAAGAAGGGGCTTGTGGAGACTGAAGAGCAAAAAGTGAAAGTGAAGAATGCTGAAGACCTGCTCTATGAGCTCCCCGACAACCTCAATGTGTCCTCTGCCAAGAAGACCGAGGAAATGTTGTCCAATCAGATGCTGAGTGGCATTCCAGAGGTGGACCTGGGCATTGAGTGAGTGAATCGGGCCTAATTTGTTTCTTTTTTTGATTCTTTGGATTTCAGTAAACTTTTTCTCATGATTAGATCAGTTGTGCTTTGAATGAGACATCAATGTTTTTCTTGTCTTTCCTTCAGTGCCAAGATTAAGAACATCATATATACAGAGGAGGCAAAAGCCAAGCTCATTGCTGAGCAGAGAAACAAGAAGAAGGACAGTGGCACATCGTTTGTTCCAACCAACATTGCAGTCAACTATGTACAGCACAACCGTTGTAAGTGATACAGCAAACTGCAGTTTGACCGTAAAATATTATTCAGTGTAATGAAGAAAAACAATACTCTGATCTGCACGCATGACGGCGAATCACATGGGTAATCACATAGTTGGCTTCATGCTCAGCACTAACTGGTTCTTCAGCCATTTAAAGGTTCATTATTTTTGCTCAATGAAACTGGTCTGGGGCTGTATGCACAAAGCATCGTACCTTACAACAGAGTTTTACTAGAAGGAACTGAAATCAAAAGTTGGTCGAGTTTATTCTTAACCCGTTAAAACCGGATTCAGCGTTTGTGTGCTTCTCACTTTAAGATCGAATGCATCATTTACCTGCTTCTCCCTTTAAGTCCGTATGCGACGTTTGCGTGCTTTAGGTGACATAATCTTATTCAATAAACGTGACTGATGTAATTCATTGTGATGAGCTAAAATACACATGGGGCAGTCGAAATCTATCATGGGATTTGTATTTTTAAAAAGTTTCCAAAGCTGTTACTTTGACTAAAACAACAATGAATTAGAGGATTCAGACCCAGATTATGATGTGACTGCTGACCCGTGAGCCAAGGCAAAGTGGGTAGGACGCAAGTAAGAGGAGGAGGATTGTAACGAGCTCGCTGGATTTCACGACAACTGGAAAACGGTCACCTATGCCATGAGTGCGAGTATCACTGTAAGCCAGGGGTGACGATGGAGCTGTTAGAATTGGTGTAATGCTTTCTAGAACAGCGCCACTGCTGCGCTATTGCCTCCTGTCACAAACTTATGGGAATGGAGTAAGACGCCGATTTTTTGATCTAGAATACGATTAGGTCTTGTTTGCCGACTGCATTTAGAGTTGTCAAAATAGGGCCTGAAGCGTAGGGTTCACCTTGTTGCAATTGATGACAATGTGCCTACTTCCTTCTCACATAATTATCAGCTTTCGCCATTTTCTGTATCAATAAAGTCAATATAAATTGTAGGAGGTACAAATAATGCTGCCATATTCAGAAAGACACTTTCATTATTATGTTACTGTCATTTTGCTGGAACTGTAGCTTCTTAATATAAATTTTAAATGTTTAAAGATGCTGACTTGTTAAGCAGATCTTTTGATATTTTGAAACCTTTTTCATTTGTAGGATAGAATAACCATGGTGAATCCTGATGTTTCACAGGACACATGCAGAAAGTGAAAAGGAAATCCCAGTCAGTCACAATTTCTCTTTGCGCAATTTGTAAATGAATAAAAGGAAGTCATTAAATGGAATTCGGAGTTGGGATAACATAAACAAAAATGATGAATATTGATCATATATAAACAATGAACAAAATACCCTCTCAGTCAGGATAATGCCTTCTCGATTGCTCATTGTCTTCAGTTACATTCAAATAGATTCAAATTTGGCATGGACTGCCAGTAAAAGCCATTGTAATGACTTTGCGATTTGCTTTCATAGATTTAAGAGTCCTCTCTACTATCCCAACTTCTCGCAGACTTAGGAGCTGTTTTTTGAAGCGAGAAAATTTTTGAATTACTTTAGGGTGTGATGCACTATGTGTTGACTCATTGCTCTCGAATCATTAAAATTCTCGGAAACTTGTGTCACCATGGTCCTTCGGTTGGTTTGAACCAGATGGAATTGCCTTCTTTCCCTTGTGCATTAATGAGTTTTGGGCACCCAACACCCTGTCTTCGATTCATGGTTTGTCCCTCATTGGACTCGCTATCAGAAGGTACTCCCCACTTCTGACTGGGAGCTCCTGGAAGTCTTCAGAGATGCTCTGACCCACTCTTCTGGCCATAACAATTTGGCCCTTGTCAGAGTCACTTAGGTCCCATTTCTCCCACATCCAACGCACAAATTATGAGAACCAGCTATTCGCTTACCATCCATGGTCTATCTGCAAACCATGATATTTGCTGTTGTTAGCAGATAATCACTGTTGTTTGCTAACAGTTTTAATGTTTTGTCTCATCAGTGTATATAGTACATAGAAATACAGTGTTTGCTTTGAGTGTTACTTTACATTTGTGTGCAAAACCTGAAATTGCTCTGGTTGCAGTCTATCACGAGGATGTAAATGCGCCAGCAAGGCGACACCGCGAGGAGCCCAAGGCCCGGCCACTCCGTGTGGGCGACACTGAGAAACCGGAACCTGAACGTAAGACCTCAGCCAGTTTGGACTGCCTTTGCAGAGACTTGTGTTTATACAGTATATAGAAGTGAATTCTGCCTGACATGTCATAATAACCACTTAAACTCTTTTCTCAGGAACTCCTCCAAACCGCAAAAGGCCAGCCAATGAGAAGGCCACTGATGATTACCACTATGAGAAATTTAAGAAGATGAATCGTCGATACTGAGATTGCTCCATATTTCTAATAGAAATTTCCTCATCTCTTTCCTGGCTTTTCATTCTGTTTAGTTTGTTTTGCTCATGGTTTAGTTGCAAATTGTATTTATTTACTTGGATCATTTCTGCTGATTCAGCAAATGGCTTCAATGTTATTTTGAAATAGTTTTGCAATGCAGTCTGCTGTTTTTTTTTTTTTAAATAAATGTACATAATTTTTAGAATCTTTGAGCATTATTTCATGTTGGGCATTTCACCCAAATTTTGTGGAATTTGATCAACTCCGTAAAACCTATGGACCCATATAAGGGTCTGTCAAATGCAGCTTTCGTATTTAAACCTGTGGAACATCAGGCTTTTTTTAAATTCTGGTGGCAATCCCAAGGTTTCCAATCTCAAGTATGTCCTGCTGAAATACAGGAAAATGTATGTAAAATCCAGATTTTTTTTCATTTGATGTAATACTGTGGTCATAAAAACGTGGCATCCTGGGTTTGAATATTTCTCTCAATATAAGTAAGATGTAGCTTCAGTGAAGCACGGCAACCAGCTGATACTGAATATGTGACATTGTTCGCCAGTATGAATAAAATGCTGTTTTGTTTTTTGTTTTTGGAACCTACTCGAGGAAAAACTTAACAAAAAATTTGAGTTCTAGGGGTTAAACGAGTGTGCGCAATTTGTGTGCACTCCTGCTAGCTTACGCGATTGCTGCAATGTACACATTCATGAGGTATATGAATTACACATTTGGCTTTATGGTGATCTTAAGGTTTCCAAATGGTGGAAGTTACCATAGCGTGTGGGTACGACTTTCGGAAACGGTGAGTTCATTTGGTATTTATTGTTAATGCCACTATAGATTTTTTTTTATTTTTTATTTTTTTACTTTAAACACTTCACAAAACAACAAGCACATATGAGAAACACTCAAGTCGATAGAGATGGAGAAATCCAAATCAACAGCACACAGAATTGGTTTACTTGAGGAGAACACTTTATTCAATCTGCTCTGGAAATCTGTTGCACAAACTTGGCATAGACAGGATATTCATCATGACTTTCAGGGTATTTTCCTGCTCATTTGGATTAATTGCGAAAGCATTATCAAGTCTGATCCTATAAGGCATTCAGAAATCTAAGTTTTTCATTGTGGAATCTTCTGTGAGAAAAAAAAGCCAGATTTGTGTATTGTATTTTCTATCCAGGGGAAAAAATATAAACTGTTCTATAAATGACAAATTTTTTCCTCCTCTCTGCTAAGTCTGTATGACAAAAAAAAAAATCAGTTTTGGCTCAGTTAAGCTTGGACCCAGTTTCATGTACAGTACAAATACACATCCTGATTCCCTATGAATCAGAGAGTACACTTCTCGACTTCTACAGCACAACTAATTTAAACAGAATGAAATACATGCACATAGACACACACCCACAAGGTGTACTACAGTTCATCTGAGCGAGCAGGATTATAACAGAACATATCCAGTCTTGTCATGGGTGTTCAGCAGCATTTATGCTGTGCCCGTTGAGATGTCCTGGGGTGGATTCCTGTGACATAGGTCCACTGCCATCCTCTGCACCCGCACTGGTTGTGCCTGCAGTTGTCCCCGGTGAGGCCCAACTGTCGCAGCGGTGGAAAGCCTCGCACAAGGGCAGGTCGGCGCTGTCCCACTGACTGTAGCTTTCCAGAACAGAAATCCAGGAACAGAATGAGCACAGAGGGCGAGGCGGAAGCCAAAACACAGAGACAAGGGTTCAGCAAACCTGAGCACATGCACCAATGCATTAGTCCTACAGATGCATACCAACATTTGCCAACAGACTTCTGCATGGAAGGTGGAGAAGAGCAGAAAACAATTGCAATGTTTTTAATGGAAATCCTGATAAATATAGGCGCACTACCCTGGAGCAGCAGTGTGGAACCTAATGTAAATGATAAGAATTAGCCTCTCGCAAAAGGTTCAAGGTCTTGTGTCCATAGCTTCCAGTTTCAAGCCATTTGCTTGCCTTCAATATGTATTGGTGTCATGGACTTTACATGTTCAAATTTGTGGTTTGCAGTATGAAATGTCTTGGTTGCTCATTTTTTCCCCATGTGGTACTGTACCCTGTTATGTGTTTGGAGTAGTATGCACAAAGACAAACCATGGGAGCATAATTGTTAAAAATTTTGCCCAAGCAATAAAATTTGGCGCTTAAAATTTCCCTCATCAATAGGTTCTTAATATTTCACAAAGTATTACGGAAAAATGAACAGCAGCGGAAAATGCTAAAGCAGAGCAGAAGCCATAAAAAAGGCAGTGCTTAAGAAAACAGCATTAAGGTGTCGAGAAAAAATGGACAATAAAACTTAACTTGTCATTTTTCTATTTTATTTTATACTTTTGAAAACGTGAGCGGGTCCATAAAAAACTAACACACAGTTAACACTTTTTCATAATGCTTGAAACACTTTTTAAATGATCTACAATACAGGAAGGAATCTGAAGACTGGCAGTATATGATTCCATTCACAGTGAACAAAAACAACAACGAAAAAAAAAATAAGTGATGTTCTGCCAAAATACTGGGTGTGTACACAACACAGGGAATGAATCAGTGAGGACCCGTTTTGTACACGTTCTCATTAAAATACTATCTGAATTCTCAAGGCTTCCAAATCTATTGGAACAAACGCTGAAACAAATTGACTTTGATATTCAAAGAAAATCGGAATTAGTAAGTATTAATTTAACTATATAGCTTTGTCTAAAGTTTCAGCAAATATACTTTTACTTTCTGAAATATCAAAGTACTATGTCGTAAAATTGAATAAGTTGCATTAAAAAGTGCATCCTAGAACTAGACAAATGTAGAGTAATGCATCTTATTTATACCTCTTATATTGAGGGGAATGGCTGACAAAACATAGCCAGATCCACCTGGTAAAAACCCTAAAGGCTAGGCATTGCAACATTAGTCCCTTCTAAGCGTTACAATCAAAACTGTGCAAACAATGCTATGAATCAATTTTATTAAAAGGCTATTCCTCAACACCATATAAACCTGACTGACACTCACGTAATCATTTTTAAACCAAATTTTTAAAGGTACTCCCAGAAAATGAAATTCTAAAGGAAAGAACATGTGACATGTAATTTATCTGATGATAATCAATTCTTGCACTAGTTTTCATCTGCATCGATTCGATCATTTAGACATGCAGACAGTTAAGCTCAGTGAAAAAGTTAATATCTCCTTAAGGTCCTCTGGAAGTATGGAAAATACTTGCATCGTAACTTTGGTATTTTCGCTCAGACATGATGCGTTATGTAGGAGTTTCAATAAAAATATCAGGAAAAGAACAGCACAAACGGTGCTCAAATATAAACAAATAAATTGAAATATAAATGTAAATGCAAACCTTTGATGAGCTTAAAGGTGCAATTCACTCAAGAATAGAATATATGTTTCCATTTAACCTGAGAGGCATCTGTCCGTCTAGATGGTTTCAATAAAATGCTTGGCCACTAAAACTTTTCCAGATATACACTGCAGCACATCCAGAGTTACCAACCTCGAGGGTCCATCCATCAAGTGGCTTCTAAGCACCAAAAATGTATATTGGGAAAAATACGGCAGTAATGCTCTTCAAATAAATCATCTGGATGAAAACATTACAATTTCAGTTTTAGATAATCTTCCCCTACAAAATTTCTGACTGGTGAACAAGACACACCATCAATGTCCTCACACAAAGGATTTTTGGATGGCATCATAGACAGATGCCCAAGACATACTAATACAACTGATGCAAAGTACGTTGTGTAATACAAAAAATTCAAAACATTAAAGCTGACAAATGGTTTGTGCAGCAAACATGCAACTGAAATAACACCATTTTGCAAGGATCATCTGGTTCACCAATTAGTTAAAATGTACCAAAGGTTAGGTAGTAGTTTCTGATCAAACTTCTCAACAATACAATTTTCGCTCCATTGAATGCATAAGGAAAAAAAAAAAAACTTTCTAAATATAAAGACGGTCACCCAATTAAAATAAACCTTGGAAGGCACAGTTGGTGGGGCTACAGGGAACTAAGTGCTCTGTCTAACAGCCTACTTGTACCTGGAGGAGTAATATTCTTCCTCTAGTTCGTACAGGTCAATAGCAATCTCATCACGCAGAGAAGTGAGTTTCTTATCACACTCCTCCTGCAGGGCACGAAGCTGCTGGTTGCGCAGGCTAATGGCCTCGTTCACTGAAGGAAAGTCGTTCAGGATCAGGAACTGCTTCAGATCGGAGACCAACTTCATCAGAGACTCTCCCGCACGCACCTTCAAAGGCAAAAAATAAATAAATAAAATTTCCGTAAAACAACAAGCCATGGGAATATAGCCTTATTCAAACTAGTCGCTCGTATAGATACATGTTACCTACATTCCATTAACACAAGCCAGATAAATGTCTTCGCTACACAGATAGAAATCTGATTTGCAGTTTCTCACATGAATTGAAAATGTCAGTTGATTGGCAGCTTTTTAGGGGTGGGGGGGCGGAATGCCCTCGAGTGAAGATGGTGGGGGAGATTGCTGTTACACAAATCCTTAAGGCTGAAACTAGCGCCAGATGTTGGAGCACCTACGATGGTGCAAAAGGAAATGTGTCCTGTAGGCGTAAATGAAGACATAATGTTTTGGGTGGAGCAGTGGCGTCTGGAGATGGATCCATTTACATTTAACCACTGTAGCCATAATGCAAGTCAAGACTCCTCCCAGAGTGGTTTCAGAGATCCGATTTAAATCCAGGCCCAGTGTGTCTTAAATCCATTTATCTGTGACTGTTTAGCCATCCAACTGTCATCTCATGAGCTCATGAAATCCCCAGGTAAAAACAGGGTCCATGACATGATGCTCAGGGCAAGATTTTTTCCAGCACTGACAAAACAATGGACGGCTGCTCCATCTTAAAGCCAGTGGAACAGACACCCACTTATAGTTGCTCTGGAAATAAATACCAACAACCATAGACCCAATCTTACTTCCCTTTCCTCGGCCCAACCCCTTGCCCTCAACAAGGTCGTGGCCCATCAGAATTAAGTAATAAGGGGTAGGGGTAAAAAACTTTACCCAGGAGATAGGACAACACTTAATCATACACTACCATAACTTGTGCTTTCTTACATTGTGCGTGTTTTATAGTAAAACTAGCTGAATGATCGGAAATATTTAAATATGATAAATCACCAAAAATATTAGAAATCAAGAAGGGGCAAATACTTTTTCACAGCACTGCACCCCTCTGTTCATAGCACTCATCTAAAAATGTTCCATTTCACGACAGCCAGATGTTTTCCCTAAACTACCATGAAGGATAGGGAAACCTTGATGTTCCTGTTCTTGAGAGCATTCTGGGACTACAGCAATTCCCACAAAAATCTGTTAAACAACTTACAATATTTGCAGCTCTCACATGCATCTCGTAATGGTCTTGCTCTCCTTGTGTTGCTCTGGAAACCTGGGTTTCATCCTCAATCTGGAAATTTGGACCAACAATTTGATTAGAATGTCAGCTGATCTAGTTTAAAAATAACACAAATTGCTTTAAGAAACATACTTTTGCGGTCTTTATAATCTCAGTGAAGTTATCCATAATGGACCGGATGTCATCTTTGAGCCTCTTGTTATATGACTGAAGTAGCGTCTCCTTACTCTGTGGGAGTACTCTCTGTGTAGCCATTCTGTTCAGAGAAGACAAATATCTTTTAACACCGAATGCATTTATACTTCTATGCATGGTACGAATCAACCAATGCTGAATAAACACCATAAAATATACATCATAAGGCAACTTGAACTTTTTTTCGATATTCGCGGTTGTAATCCAACAAATATCTGCAAAGCCTAAGCTAGTTACTGGATCAACAGCACAGCACATTGATAGATAGCAAACATAAGCGGAGCCAAGCGCAGGATAAAGTTAGTGCACCAACTGAGAGCACGGCTAAAATCTCACTTCGATGAAAAACCACACACTACTGTATTCTTTGATGCTGTGTAACAATTTGTATTTATTACCACGGCTATTAGGCAAGAAATACACAACTTACTTGCACAGTCGCATTCAATGTAACTCAAAGTCAAACCCGTCCACTGAATGTGACGTGTACGACGCGAGGTGGCGGTACTTAAATTTCCCACAATGCATTCTCCTTCCTTTTTGTCTGAACCATCATGGTGAGTGCTTATGTCTGTTCTCACTGCGAGATGGGAATCCATATTTCTAATCTGCGAACATCTCTCTAATGGAGCATGAGCTGTTCAAAATTCCATTATATATTATTTAAGCGCAGTATGTTTGTATTGTACAGGTGATCATTTTGCAGGAAAACCTTTATGAATTAGTATAAGCCACCCGATGCTGATTTATCGCTGTTACTGGCGTTGGGCTAACAGTTGCGCAAACAAGAACACGCCAATTTTTTGTGGACTGTATTATATTATTGTAATGTTATAATGTATGTAAATGCACTTGTTCAATTGATTGCGTGGCCTCAAATGATAAGGAGCTAGTATTACTGTGGACGAATTGGTGCGGCAGGCCTTGCTAGCTAGCTTGCTAGTTACTAGTCTGACGTCTTTGATCCAAGTTTGTGAGCTACTTATGTGACCTAGAATGAGTAGCCGTCACGACCCCTTGTTATTGCTGAAAACGATTAGGGATTGTTGTTGGTTAACGTTGCTTTGTTTTTATTAAAAAAAATGGCAATCTGTGACTACCCAATGTTGGCTGTGGTGAAAGGTTGGCTTGCTAAATAACGTTAGCTGACTATGTCGCTAGGTGATTGCTAACTTGTAAGTTCCACTGTGAGCTCGGCTAGCTAGCTTACTCATCATACGCGGGACCGAATGCATTGTTGTCTGATGCGGTGATGTTTTGAATTTCTTCACCTGAATATCTCGTGTGGAGCAAAAATGAGCTTTTTAACACTGAGCATCAGCCACAAATTGACAGGCAACATCTGGAGGTCGGCTAGATGTATCCATTCATAGGTGATTTCCAGACTACCCGTTGACTTGCTAATACTCTATTCTGACAGCCGAAGGGAAAGAAGGCGAAGGGGAAGAAGGTGGCACCTGCCCCTTCTGTGGCCAGGAAGCACGAAGCAAAGAAAGTCGTGAACCCCTTGTTTGAGAAGAGGCCCAAAAACTTTGGCATTGGTGAGTTGATGTTTAAATGTACCTGAAATATTGCTGGTTATCAGAAATTACTTAAGTATGTGCAAATTTTGGTTATTAATTGACCACAGAACCTGTGCAGACGATGCTTAAAATATTTCTCAGCAGTAATGCATACAACCGGGCCATGCGAACGGTCATTTATTCACTCTTTCTGTATCTTAATTTGGTTGCATGTAGGATGGCAATTTGATCTTGGAGCTGAATACTGTATCTTTTAGGTCAGGACATCCAACCAAAACGTGATTTGACACGCTTTGTGAAATGGCCTCGGTACATCAGGCTTCAGCGTCAGCGCTCCATCCTGTACAAACGTCTGAAGGTCCCACCTGCCATTAATCAGTTCACCCAAGCCCTGGATCGTCAGACTGGTAAGAACAGAGGATTCATCTTGGCGCAGTAGAGAAATGCTAGTTCATCTTAAGCATTTGTTTACATATGACGTTTGTTGTAGATTGAGGCCTTGAAATGCTTAGCTTATTTGCAGGCTGTGCATGTGATGTGAATTAATATTTGCTATCTGAGCTCTATGCTGACACACACCACCAAGATCGCTGATGCACCCTGTTGAACTATTGATGTTCAAGCCATATTAATATCAAGGTTGTTGGATGTTCATTTTAAGAGAGATGGTGTGGCTTGCCCTTGGGATTAAAAAGATTTTTTTCAATTATGTTTTTGTGCTTTACAAATTTCAGCAACACAGCTTTTTAAGCTGGCCCACAAGTATAGGCCAGAGACCAAGCAGGAGAAGAAGCAGAGACAGCTGGCCCGTGCAGAACAGAAGGCTGCGGGGAAAGGAGATGCCCCAACCAAGAGGCCCCCGGTCCTCCGTGCAGGTGGGCATGCTTGGGGGGCTTTTGGGCAGGGGAAGGGAACCCTGCTCCTGTAGAGCTATAGCCCTGCATGTTTTGGATATCTCCCCTCTCTAACACCCTATTCAAACAATTGCCTTATCAAGCATCTGTTTTGCTATTAAGCCATTGTGAGGCTGCAATCATTTGCATTAGGTGTGTTAGTGCAGACAGACATGTAAGACATGCAGCATTGTGTGATGTGTATTGACGAAGGCTATGATGTCTGAATTTCTTCACCTGAAACAGTCCTGTTGACTAAAATGAGCTTTTTAACCCTGAGCCATGGTCAAAAGCAGAACTGCCATTTTCAAAAATCCATTTCAAGAACTGCAAAAACTGAGATGCTTGCATTACAGGTGTGAACACCGTTACTACTCTGGTGGAGAATAAGAAGGCTCAGCTGGTAATCATTGCCCACGACGTTGATCCCATTGAGGTTTGTAATGGTCTTCTGAGGTTTGAAAATTGGCGTGATGAATTGGCGCAAATGAAACTGATTTGCTAACAATGTGCTTGAAATTTTATCTGTAGCTGGTGGTGTTCCTGCCTGCATTGTGTCGCAAGATGGGTGTGCCATACTGCATTGTCAAGGGGAAAGCCAGACTTGGTCGTCTGGTGCACAGAAAGACCTGCACTTGTGTGGCTTTCACACAAACAAACCCGTAAGTCACTTTTGGCATTGTTTTTTTCGCTGATCGGCCAATCAGCGAGCCGCACCTGCGCAAATGAACTGAAATAGAAGGATTATCTACGCGTGTACACAAAACATTGATTGATGAATGAAATTGATCATGTGACAATGCAAGACGTCAACAAAAAGTGATTTGTTTGTAAACATTGGACGTCCAACGTCTCGTCTGAGAATCGACTTTAGATGCTCTTTAAGCATGGATTTGTGCAAGATGCATGCATTAGATGGATAGATAGGAATGCTTGCTGATTTGCTTAATCTTATTGAGTAACCTAAACCTTCTTGCAATGATGTCAGCTACTTTACCCGAACATCCATGTGGGTCAAATTTGAGCTTTTTTAACACTGAGCAGAAGGTGTTAGATGGCAGCATAATGCCTGTAACCTGCAGTCTATGTACATATTTCGGCATTTTTAATCTTGCAGGGAAGACAAAGGTGCCCTTGCTAAGCTGGTGGAAGCTATTAAGACCAACTACAACGAGAGATACGAAGAGGTAAGAATTCTTGATTTTGAAGGTTTACTCAAGTCTGGAACCCAGGTTCTGATCTGCACCGTTTGTGCAACTGTCAGTGAGTTTCCATGATGTTAGGAAAAAAATAGATTTATTGTGTTAGTCCGACGAAAACTGGACTTTTAAAATGCACGTAAACATGTTACTGACTGGAATCGTACAAAAGTGAATTTCTCAGTCGGACTAACGCCCAGATAATGCGATTTTAAGTCAAATTACTCCTCCATGTATACACTTGAATCGATCCAAACTTGACTATGCGCTTTGCTCATGCTGCACAGTTTATCATGTGGGGCTTTGACCTGGAAGTCTTGTGGCCTCGAACACCAAACTGATTAGCAACAACTCTGCTCTGCACAACTAGCAAAATAATACAGAATAAGAGTAATCCTCATTGGTGCTCGAATAGTCGCGTCTTGGGGGGGCTCATAACGTCCATTAATCCGCATAATTTATCGAATGACCCTTCTCCTCCGTAAAAGTTTCCTTCCTCTCCCTATTGGAAAACTGTCAAAACAACTCTCTCCCACTAGTCTTTGCTCCTGACCTGTGTGCAACATGCATGGGAAGCCTAGGGGTGTGTTTCCATAAAGCACAGATGCTTACTTACATAGTTAGTTCATCCATTCAGTCAGTGGTTCCATGTCAGGTGCCAACTTATGTCAGCAACTTTGCTTTCGGGAAACACACTGCAGGGTAGTAAGAGAGGGCAGAGAGTGGAGCATAGTGGAGGTCGCTTATTTGGAGCACTCCAGGAGCATACAGTGTTGCCGCCTGCCTTTGGGTGACACCATAAACACCAGGGATATGCATCTCACTTGTACGGAAAGCAAGGCATACAGCACATACAAAATGTACAGAGCCGTTAAGTTGTCCATTTTTTTTTTTTCGCCTCTCCACATGCCACCAGTTTGCCTTCGGCTAACTTGTTTGTCGATTGTTTGGTCTGATGTAATGAGTCAACCGAAAAAGAGCCAACACGAACAAGCTGAAAGGGGGCACCTCGCCACCTATGGTAGTGGAGACAGACGATTACAAAACTACTCGCTTTCCTTTATTTCCACTCGTATCTCACCGGAAAAGCAATAAAAACGGATTGATTCTACGATTTGTGATAAATACAGTACATTCTTCATTGGTGCATTTTTAATGGTGCTGAGTATAGCTTTGTTCTATGCAGTTGTCTGCTTCAGTTTCATGGTATGTGATTTCTTAAAATTGAGGCTTTATCTTTTTGTCTCATCAGATCCGTCGTCACTGGGGAGGTGGCATCATGGGGCCCAAGTCTACTGCGCGCATCGCCAAGCTGGAGAAGGCTAAAGCAAAAGAACTGGCTACAAAGCTTGGCTGAAAGCATTATGCTTGTATGTGTTGATGAAAATAAAATCCCTCCCCCAAGATGACGATACGTTTTTTTTTTTTTTTTTTTTTTTTTTAAAATTCAGACGTCAGTAGATGTATTGATAGAATTGGTTCTGGAATCGTCTGAAGTTAAATAACTGCTCAGATGGCATACATGAAGCAAAGGAGACTTAATGGGTCGTCTGCATTAAACCTTGGACAGCAAATATTTGGAAATTGCCCTCACTCCACTGAGTCCAGTAAACCACACATCTTCAGAACACTTCCAACTGCCTACCTCCAATAACAGCAAGTTGAGTGTAATGGATGAAATTGAGGCAGAATTTTTCTAAAATGTAGTTTCAAGTCTTGAATTGTATTTATGGGGTTTACAGTGTGAGACCTTCAGGGAGCGAGTCATACCATTCAAGAAGCCTACATTTATTACAGACCCGTCCAAAATATGGTGTAGAGGTCCAAAAAGCAATAAAAGGCTGAAAAACCAGAACACAAACTACCCAAAACTGTCTTCTAAACCCCAAATGTAATAATGACCAAAATGGTACTAAAATTGTATATTTTGGGCTTTGTTCCAATCTTATGTAATGAAGCCCAAGAATATCAATAAGACATCCAAAATATGCTGGCCAGATTACCGCATTATTGAACTGGTCACCTGCATTTTATATTGATGAATTGGCATTGCAATATTTCAAACTGATGGTGCAATATAAAATAAGTGCCTCTAGTTTGATGCAATTGCAATACCAGCTGAAAGTTGTTCCTGTGTTAAAAGGGGCCCACATTCAATTTTCAACCTCAATTTTTCAGTTGGATAATGTATCCAATATCAAGTATGTCAGACCAGAAATAAGGAATCGGGCGCATTTCCCGAATTCACGGATGCTAACTTGCGTAGTTGGAACCATTGACTGAATGGATGAACTTCAAGTTGCTAACTTGGTTAGCAACTAAGCTTTTGGGAAATGCACCCCTGGTCAGGTAATCCTTCAATAACCTGGCTATATTCTTGTTGCTCAAAATAATCATGTCACTCTGGCTTCTTGCATGCAACCACTTTGCAGGAAAACATGATCGTAATTTATTTAAAATTAACTTGCCATCAGATACCTCTTGAACTATTTACACACTTGTGTGTCATCTGTTTGAGAACTATTATTCAGTCAAATTATGAAGATAAGGTCGTTCTTGGTAGGAAACTCAAATGTTGGTACCACATTAAATTGTTTAATCATTGTGATTTGGGTTTCCAATGTAGTTTGTTGCTTTATACAGAATTTTGAATGAATTTGGGCCTCATTACATTATACTTCAGTATCTTCAGACTTTTTAATACTTTCTTCACATTTTTTTCACTTATATTTTGTGGTTGTATAGTTTTGTATTGTACATTGGGCCATTGTGACATTTTGGGGTTTTACAGCTTTATATTAAGCTTTGGGTCCTTAAGTTTTGGTATTTACAATTTTTATTACATTTTATGTAGTCATTACGTTTCTGGATATTACGTTAGGGTTTCCACAGCTCTGTCATCGTGTTTTTGGCCTCTACATATACAGAGTGAGTCAAAAAAAAAAACTACACACTTTTTAAATGTCCAATTATTATATTCTGTAGCAATGTATACAACATCTTTTACATGTACATTTTCAGCCCCTCTTTCTGCTTCTTTTGATGCCAGTTTGCACCTTGTTACATTAAACCCATGACTTCTGTGGAACAATTTAAGGAGTTAAGTGAAATTTCACTTGTGCCAACTGATCAGGCTCTGATACAAAGCAAACAAAACAGAATTCCCTCTGAAGTTTCAAGTCAACATAAAACATTTATGGCACGTTAGGAAACTGACGCCGAAAACTCCGCAGCACATTTGTAACGTTCCGTGTCCTATGATATTCAGTGACCAAGAAGGCCATTTGCTTGGCGGTAAACTGTGGACACACCATGCTTGGCAGTGCCAGGTCATTACGACCAATGCTCAGGCAAGATTCATATGCCTGTTTTTAAGTTCAAATGACTATGCAACCCATTATGACATGCATGGTCAATTTCATATCCAGCCCTGGTCAGTTGGCACAAGTCAGATTTCACTTGAGTCCCTTAATTGTCCTCTGTGCAGTCATGCCTGAAACCTAATGAGGTGTAACTGGTACCAATATCAGCGGAAAGATCTGAGGCAAAGGTACAAAATATGTTGTATACATGTGTATTGCTACACCATCACAAAATGACCCGTTAAAAAGTGTATTTTTTTTTTTTTTTTTTTACTCTGTAGTCACACAGCAAAACCCTGGACATACAAATGCAAGAAATATCTAATCGAACACACTTCCTTGTGCACTCAGTTCAATTTACATAAGCAGTAGTAGACAAGTAAGCTGTTTGATAGGTTTTGAATTCAGCAATTTGGGAAATATTGTTACTATAGCAAATAGTCAACTATGTAATCTGAGATTGCAGAAAACAGCCTTACAGATGACAATTTTCTGTTACAGCTAAAATTGTTTTCATTATTGGGCGAGAATTTAAAAAAAAAATTAAGCCTGAGAAGAACTCATTAAGTAGCATCTTTAACTCCAGGTTATAAAAGGTTTAATTTGTCTGAAATGATGAAAACCAGAGAAAATGGTGAGTGCCTTCATAGCAACTAAGAAAAACATTGGCGACACAAATGTGAAATGGATTTCTCACTTTATTCTGTGGCATGTCTGCTGGGTACAATACTTAAATGCAGACAGTAGATTCCTAAAATTCTGACCAGACACATTTTTTGTACTGATCATAGTCTGCAAAATTTGTTTAGTCGAATTTCAAACCGGTACTCTCTGAAAACAAATATTTCACACAGGGCTTTAAGTCAACGTTGATGCCACATCTAGAACCGCACCCCTTTGATGAACTTTGCATACCACATGTAGGAAGTGGCCAAACAGAGACCATACCTAGATGGAAAGAAAAAGCTTTGATCAATTGTTCTGCGAGCATACGTCATGAAAAATGAATAATCCTTAATATTTTCCCAATATCTGTAATGCAAGTAGAGAAATAACAGCCCAATCAATTTTCTGAATGAGCTATACCAATATTAATGTTGCTCACGCACCATGTTGCAATATACTGCATGTGTTCGTTCCTCAGTGTGACCCGGGTCTGGCCGCCAATTGGTCCTCCTGGAATTGTGCTCTCTGCAAGAAATTATGTTAAATCTTTCATGGCGAAGTTAACTAGACTCACCAAATACTTCAGTCTCCTCAGAAACATACTGCCTCTTTTCCCCCATAATGACTGCAAATGATGACCTTGGCCTTATCAGTGAAGTCGGCATTTGATGCCTTGTGGATATCCAGGTTAGGGAAAAAGGGCTGTTGATATACAAATAGGCATCATATGGAGTCATTATGGGAAAAAGAGTTAAGTACAACCTCAATTCAAAAGAAAAATGGAGGGGAATTGAAAATGCAACGGTGTTGCAGGTATCAAATTTAGAATGAGTTTACTTATAAAAAAGAACAACAATAAAACCTACTTCTGATTCCCTTCCTTAGCCCACACATGTTGAAACTCAGCCTTAGTTTTGATTTCAACTACACACCCGCAAAGTTTTGTGACTGCAGTTTGCTCCGATTGCACTATCATTAAGACAAAATCTGTCCTAAGACAGACAGACAGACATGTACACACAGAGAGTACAAAAAAGTGGCTTCTCCTGTAATTACCACCTCACAAGATGTCTCACCGATCACATTTAGCCATAATGAGACACACACACACACACACGCAAGGTGAAAACAGTACCAGCCAACGCTGTAGGGGCTGGTAAAATCAAAGGTTCCCAACTGTGAACTCATGGAGATCGTGAAAACCCAAATGTCCTTGTCGTAGCAACTTTGAACTCAGTTGCAATGGCATGTAAAATATAAGTACCATAGATATTGATCTGCTTACAGCAGAGTGAGCGAGTGAACATGAGTGCATCTCGGAGTCCCGACGATAAGTCATTTCTACTATTTGTGTATTCACAAGTTAAAAACAGTCAAGCTCAAGAACAAATATCTTGCCTTGTACGGTATGCAATTTATTAATAAGTTCAAATGAACCAGATGTCCTTAGGATAATGGCATGTAATTAGTGAGTGCTTGCGCAGGATGGGCGTACATGCTTCCACTGCCCTTCTTGCGAAATTGGGCTCCTTTTATGCCTGTGTACTGACATGTAGAATATGCTTGACAAGTTTCATGATGATATTTTAAGCAATATCGGAGGAATAGCACTTCAAAATGAGCATCCACGGAGGAGGAGAAGGAGAAGGAGGAGAAGAAGAAGAATGAGTTTTTGGTCCCTCGTCCCAAGGACAAAAAAAGAGAGCAACCATTTGTTGATTTGCATTTTCCATAACGCCCTAACTTGGCTGTGAAAAAGAGGTTGTATTAGTGAAAACAGGAGTATACTACCAAGGACAGCATCAATGAAGATGGGCTGTGCACCAGTCACTCTGGCCATTGCCTCAAGGTCCCTGTAGTGCCAGCGGTTTCCCTCCACATTATTGTGGGGAACAAAGGGTTTGCGCTGTTCAGCAAGTCTCACCACCCCAATCACATCAACCTCATCAGGTACCTACAGGAAACAATACAATGGCACCTGTGCTGACAAGGGATCCCTTACTTGTTCAGGTATCTGACTAACTTGAGTCAAAGAATAAACAGCAATTCATGCAGAATAGAAATCCAAGCAACTCAGCTGATCACAAAGAAGAACCATATTAACAATGAGAACAAGATTTATTGCAACAAGACTGAAAGCAAAATAAAAACAGATAATGACGCAGTTTATATTCATTATTAACAATCATTTGAAAGAAGAATGGTACACAAATGAAAGTGCTTCGAGTGCTCTTACCTGTCCTTTCATCCTGGTTTCCGGCCTCATCTTACTCTTGGGCACATAACCTCTGTTTACAAGAATTGAAATGCTGGAAGACGGTGAAAATACAAAATAAGGAAATATCTCTAAAAGTTGCTCTTATCCAGAGCCACCTGCAGTCATGACAAGTGTAAAATCAGTGATTAGTTATACGATTTTGTGAAGTGGTAAACCAGGTGAGCAACAGTGTTCTGTACGAGCAATTATAAAAGTCAAAGCCATAAGGGCTTGCATTGTTTTGCTAGTAACAAGTGAAAAGGCCTGCCATCATCTAGCAGACAACAATGAACATTAAGGGCCTGTCTTTCCCCATCATAAGCGATACAAGCAACTTATCTGCGGCTCCTCAATGGGATTGGTTCCTCTATGTGTATTTAAACATTATGCATGACTTATGCGATAGCCACAAGTAGGCGTGATATGAAGAGAGGTGATCTGTAAAACGAGGCTCAACTTTAATACCAATACTGCCACCTTATGTCTGGGCTAAGGTGTACACACAGGAGGAAGGTGCACACGGAATGAACTTTGCTTACTTTCGTAAAGGCCTATGCTTTTATTTCGTGGACTTTAACAAAACAGTAATATTAATTAATATAATTAATTATATAACTAAACTTCTTTGGTGTATGCATTGTCATTTTCAAAATATCATATGCATGTGCGGTATTCATAACGGCAACAATGACAGTGTTCAAAATCGTGCACCTGTTTAGTCAACTACACCCACGCCAGTGTATACTGGATACCTCATGCTACTCTACATAGTAATACACAGTGTATAAGCCAGCATATGACAATGACCATGTCCAGCACTACAGTCACATGACTAGCAAGTTCACAATCACCTGGATCTTGGTGAAACGTTACCATTGATTGCATTAATCTGTGGAATACAGTACAGTACACCGCAAAGCTCCGGCTATAGATTGAGAATTTGGCCACCGTCATGGGTCACTCGCATCTTTGACACACTGATAATTTCTGTATCTCATTTGCTGGTTCTTTCTAGTATGCCCAGCACAACTTGCTTCCAAAATGCAATTGCTGAATTAAAAGATATTGATTTGTAATAATAAAATGGCAGAAAAATATCAATTATTGTGGCTGGAGGAAAATAATAATAGATTTAGATCGATCGATTGATCTCTGTTCGTCAGCAGACACAACGCCTGCAAAAAAAAAATCGGACCCTGAATGTAAAAATTTTACTAAAATAGATCAATAAAATTGCTTATTCAAACAAATATATTCGAAATGATGAGATCTTTGATTTGTTAGTTATAAAGAGTACGCTAGCATCATGTACTTAGTTTCGCTTTGCCCTAGCATGAAATTCGTTTCACTGAAACTGCGAAAAACACTAAATACATTGTTTATATGAAATATCTGCCATACCCAAGATCTGTGCAGTAGAAAGGAGTAATAACATTGGCTCCAGATTCACCACTGGATGACAAACGGCCTGCCTCCCTGGCCTCCCGTTCTGGGTCCACCGGAGAGCGGGGCAAAATGTACAGCTCCTGAGAGTGGTCATAGCGCCCACGAACCTTAACCCGCCTGTACTCCAGGCTGTTCAACTCTATTGGACTGTAGCACAAACATGTTGTTTTGTACACAATGCACTGTCCTATAAACAGTCATTTCATAGCACTAAATACGAGCAACAGTATTCATGAATCTCATTTCTCCTGTCACAAATCTTATTCACAACTGTATTTGAATTGTCATAGTCCCCAATTCATTCTGAAATTATGCAGAATTTATAAATGGTCAGATATGTAGGGATATCTTAAATATTGTTTACGAATTGGAGTGTTTACAAATAATAATCTGTAATGTGCCAGTATCAGGAATACCTACTCCACAGGTAGATTAACAGGTTCTGCTGTGGTAAGACTGTTCAGGTCGGCAATCAGCTGCAATTTCCACTGTCGGCGCTTCACCTGGATTCACATACAGTCAGGAGTAGCACAGTATTTGTGACATAACCTTATTATTCGATAGGCAACAGACCAGAGGCGAATGAATAGAAAGAAATGTTTTTGCACCTACACAGAATTTCTGGATATAAAACAATTCTCCATCATCTGTATTTTGATATGCAGCAGTGCCTATCTGGATCTGAATATTACCGCACCTGCCATGTTCCAAGACCAAACGTAGAGACAGGGATCAGCAATAGGATCCATTTGAGGACCGTGTCCTCTCCCTTCTGAGCACCAGACACTGTGGAGCTTGACTGTCGACAAGGAAAGACAAACCTACCTGGAGACATAATCAATTGACAGCAGTGGTTAAGAACATAGTCAAGTCATTTAGGCCCTGTCCACACGTACACAAGTATTTTTGAAAATGTTGCATTTCATCCACACACAAACTGCATTAGCATTATCGGTCACTAAATACCGACCTTTTGGAGAACGCCTTCAAGGGAGGAGATTTATAGAGTCTCAGTTTTCATCGTTTACTTGTGGACAGGGAAAACTGCAATTAGTCTCCGACCCCCCCCCCCATCTGATCCCATGGAAGAAGGGAACTGTTTGTAAGGAATTTTCCCTCTCTTTAATCTGCACTTTACAATAGCACACTAGCACTTTCTATTACACTACTACAGTATTTATTCTTTGTATTACATTTTTATGTCATGCCACTAAACTGAGCATTTTTCTGCTTCATGGATATGTCATATTTATTATGTATGTACTATGTGATGCTTGTTGTTTTATGTTGGGTTTTCAGATGTGTTATTGTGATGCTTGTTTTATGCTGGGTTTGTTGACATGTGTCCTGGTATGCCATGTGTCATTTCTGTTTTTTGTTGGGACTACAGATGGAAATTAGCTTTCTGCTAAATCTAGTGCACACATCTCCTCATTGTTAACCGAGTAATGCAAGTGCATGCTGTCCTTTTAAAAAAAATAAAATGAATTAATTAATTAATTAAACTGTTGGATTTGTCTCCTGTTGGTTTGGCATGCTCTTGAAAGCACCTTAATTGCGTTTTCGCATCTTTGTGTGCACAGAGATTTTTTTGGAAAACGAAGTAGGAAAAACCCTCTCGGTAGAATTACCAATGTATGTGTGACTTATTGTGTTATTGATTGGAAAAAATGGACACTTTCAAAAGGAGAAAATCCAAATAAAATTATGTCTCCTAGTTCTTGAGAAAATGGTTAAAACATGTTGGTATTTTAATGGAAAATGAATTAAAATGCTGAAACGTTTTTGCGTTTTTCTCAGAAATGATCATTTTTACACAAATAGCCATAATTTCCAGAATACTCAACCAAATTGAATCAACCTGGTATCAAAATGCTCGTAATAGTTTGCTCTCTTCAGTAAAGCATAAAGAAAACAAATTTGCAATGATGTAACTGCTCTGAAGTTCTGAACTGAGCTAAAAAAAAAAAAAAAAATACATGTTCAAATTCTCACTACGACATCAGGCTAATAATGGCATTTTATCTTCCTTGTCAGCTTAAGTCCCCAATCCACTTCACAGTTTTATCTGACTGAAATATGCATTTCTCATATACCTGTAGGATGTGAAACACACCTTTGGGAATGTAGGAAATCAGTTATATAGCCATAGAACGCATGATATCCTTGTGCTCAAGCAAGTCCCAGGGTGAAAACATCACTTTCCCTAAAGTCGATCCCAACATACACAATGCATCCAACAGGAATTTTCACTCTGCTCTGACATAGTTTGTAAGTGCATCCCGTTTTATTTGATTTGATGTAGTTAATGGGGTCCTTGGTTTTGTGAAGCAGTGTGTATGTCTACATAAATGTGATGTACATTACCATGCACTCATTAAAACTTAACAAAACAAGTAATTTACATTGATTAATTTATCCATCTTCATTAGCTGGGCAATATCCAAGGAAAGCCATCATGAATCGATGGACAATTCAGTGTTACTAACCTGAATTGCGAGTCAGAATTAGAAAAATGAGAGCTCATGTCATCACTGCCTTCATGGCTTCCACTGTTTTATGCTAAATGGCTTCCCCAGAGACATCTACAGGGCTAACAAAGAACTAAGCCAAAGTTAAGCTGTACTGGACAATGAGAGAAGCAAAATTCTGAATGAAAACTCCTGGACCTCCATCACCCCCACCGAGTTCACCAGTTCTCATTCAAAATGGACTAGGCACCATATTAGACGTTAGAAATCCAAGTTATTGGAATTACAAGAAAGGGGAGATTCTAAGCTTCAAAATGGTACCACATTTGTCTAATTTGGATGGGTATTGTTTTAGATACAGCTGTTTGAATGATAAAAATTCTTCACAAGTGTGACAAGTCCACCTTTTTTGAGTTTCCACTTCATGACATATGACCACTTCCCTTTTGTGATGTCATAAAGGACAGATATTGAAATGGCTAGTAATGGCAAATTGGCTGTGCTCCTGGTGACATTATAGAGGACTTTCAAGTTCTCAAGACTACTAGAGATAACAATGAACAAACACTGAACAGTACAGACATCCAACCTCTCCTAGAATTCTGCGAGCATCCTGAAATGTGTAACCTGTTCCCTGACACCCAAAAGCCATACCATACCATACAAATCAGCAACTGAATGTCAGTGCTAGCAGTTATGAAAACCAACAGGACGGCAGCACTCAATGAACAGGCTGGGAGATCACTGCATTGGCAGTTAGCCTTCTTGCGACAACTGACAGATCAAAACAATGGTTACCAAACTCAGGCTGCGTTTGAATAGTCAAAAAATTACATCCCATCATCTAATTCCTAACCACTTTTCTTTAACCTCAACTGAAAATGGCATGAGGTAAAGGAAAGGTGTAAAGTGGAATTTATAAAGCCTCATGAAGACAACCGCGCAGCTAAGTGAATCCAAATGCACTTACACTAGGTGAGGTGATTGTGTGTCTCTCACTCGTCTTGTCCGTTTGTTTTCATGATTGGCCAGATGGATGGTCGTTGCTTTAAATATTGCTGGCATGGAATTGTGGGATGGCACAGTCTCCTTTCTTTTCGAAAAGGATGGTTCAGTGCACCCCGCACAAAAGCACGTTTCCTTAAAAGGTAACATCCCAGGCAGCTGGACTTAGAATTGCACAACTGATAAGCACCCACCCCCTCCGTCCAGTCAGGAATCACCAAAACCACGCCCCCACCACTCAGTTGTTGCGCGTGCTTCATTCCACCCGGTGTTCTGACAATTTGTGCTGCCTTGCCAAAACATGCTACCATAATGCAAAGCGATCGTAAAGCCTTTGTTCTCGCCGTAATATTGCGATATGAATCAGTGTACAATAGTAACGTTGTCATTTGTTATCTTATTATAACATAAGCAGATGTTATAATGAGTTGGATAAGTATGTTTGAAGATATATGTCCATATACGCCATTATCATCCAATCTCTGCGTTTTCAAGAAAACCCAGCATGTACATGCAAATATAAATACGCCAAAAGGTCGAAAGGCACACCGAAAAAGACGTATATTTATAATTTTTGAAGATGCTTGAGATGTGAGCGAAGAAATAGAGCCCAAGATTTTAGGTTCGCGAAAGCGCAGAACCGCAAGGTAGCATATTTTGATATCACCGGAGACAACATTACAACACAGACAGCATTAGCAGCGGTGGATATCAATGGCGGTTGCACAGGATTTACAGCATAGCCAGGGAATAATAGCCCACGCACAAGTAGGCCACTGGCAGTCAGACCTAACGTTACATCACACAAAGCCACCAATAACAACACCTGTATCTTTCAACACTGGATTCACAGCATAACCAGGGCATTATAGCCTACACACAAGTTTCCTAGGCTAGTGCCAGTCCCTAGGCATACAACAACAAGCAAACAGTAGCTACCCATTACTAGGCTGTAGCTAACGTTATTTGGCTAACACCAAAAGTAGCCTAGACCTTACTACTCAACGTGTATAGACTGCACTTTCTGGTACACATGCATTTTAGCGGACGCACTGCTGCTGAGCCCAGATACTCGAGTTGCATTTGCAATTTTTACATATTCTTGTCTCTCTTGTATACTTTCAATGAAGGTTTTTGTCTTTTTAGCTGGTGGTTGACTGCTGGGTGCAGTTGGAGGTCGGAAAACTGGCTGCTCGTTCGGCTGCGCCATGACTCCGTCCGAATGCCTAGCTTTCTAGCCATTGCTTGCTATGAAGCTACAGCCAAAGTGCGTGCACATCGGAATGCACGCGCAGAACAGCGTGCATGTCGATTTGGCACTTTGACTGACAGACGGGCCATCCAATTAAAGTTGTCTGAGACCAATTTGATTGGTAGCCTAATTTTGGCCACTGCTCCTTACACAGATGACCAAATTGCGTCATTGATATATCAAATCACTTATGTTATCGATTACTGTCTAATACTTACCAGATATACTCAGATTTTTATAATTTTGCCAAAAAATGAGCCCCCTGGGATGGTACCTTTAATATTTAGAGAATTTGAACACAATTACCATGGCTACCTTGTAAATACTTTTAGGGAAACGGAAATTTCCTAAGCCAAAAAGACTATTCGAATGCAGCTTCTGTCCAGGCAACCTTTGTGCATGCTGCTTTTGATCCAACTTCAATAGCAGTCCCCAAATTTAAACAAGCTGTCATTTTTTAAAATTATGTGCTAATGATACTTAAAGGGATTATTTACCTTCTTTATTATCTTTAAGCCATACATAGCATTGGAATACAAAAAAATGAAATAAATAAAATAAAATCATCAAGCTCATGCTGTGCTTAATGCAATTTGTGGCAAACTACTGCACTAAGTAGCAACATATTGAAGACTTAATGGGATTCAAACTTTGCGGTTGAACACTTGACAATTTCATTGGAATTCTCCACCTAAAATTCAACAGTTTAGCTTTGTCTCATAATAATATGCTTCATCAACAAATTCATTTTACTGATGGTTAAGCTGGGTGACCAGGTATAAACACTTATAGTATTCATCATAGGCTTTAGATAATTACAGTTAATTTACCTCTTTCTATGTACTTTTCTGCAAACTAAAATGTATTAATTGAATGCAATACAGACCAACTGGTAATGCATTCCCACAAAAACGCTGTTCTTCCTGGCATCCATAGTTATTAGACAGAACGAGTTTAAGTATTCCCACATTAAAATGTCAAATTTTTCCTTAAGAAGGACTTCTTGTTGAAATTCTGGGGTTTCCATTGCAAGTGGCACAAAAACAACATACAAAGGGTTCCCGAGGACAAGTTTGAGAACCACTAGATCAGGGGAACAGTGGCGAGTTCACAAAGCTCCTGATAATCCCTCCATTCGCGGATTTTAAGCCCAATAACTCAGCCAGCCTCCCGAAATGTCTTTTTTTTCCCCCCCTGAAGTGAGGTAGCTAAATCCACTTTATAGAGTAATAGCCAACAATTTACTGCCCCGAAAAAATCTACATGCGACAGCAGTTGATCGAGCGACTGATGCCACGCCAAGTCAATGCATTCGAGTCAATGGCAGGTGAGTTACTTACCCTTCAATAGTGTCAAATGGAACTGCGTTAATATGGTCCTCCTGGGGTAAATCTGCAATAACATTCAAACACATAATGAACACGTGAACTACGTAGTCAACTACACAAAAAAAATGTTAATTCTAATTCCTCATCACAAATGAGCTTTTCGTGTTAATTAAATTCAGTTTGTGCAACCTTGCATAAGATAGTAAAGCTACATGGCGAAATTCATGACGCGCATGCGACAGCAGACTTACATTACTCCTCAATGTCTTTAAAATGTTCAAGGATGACGCCAATGAAAACTTTAAACCGTTCATTTCACCGAAGAATTTACTGCTTCACGGGGCAATGTAAATAATCTAAGGCAACGACACTGCTGTAGGGCGGACTTTTCCCCTGTCGACATGGTACTACACTAGTGCTGCAAATGTTTCATGTCTGAGTCCGGGGAAAGCATTTGGTGTTACCACATCCGAAGCCAATGAAAAAGCATTGCGCTTGAGCCTTGATGTAAGCACGTGCAGCTTTCTTAAAATCCGCCTGGTTTCTGACTCGTGCGAAATCAATCATGAAGCTGGCAAATGCAGGATTAGATTTATGAGAATAAACACGTGCCTGCTGACACTTTTAATTTCAAATCAAGTTATCTTATGCTCCTCCTGGACTTGTTTTTAATATTTTAGTGGAAATACATCAAGATATGTGATGCCTTAATAATGTTCTTGCCTGTTGATTCCTACCTTCAGCGTCTGATCCTCCACCTGAGATATTGGGGGCTTATGGGACGTCGCTTGTATAAAGCAGCAGTTTGTTAATTTCTCATACCGATTATCCTGTTTAAGGTAAGTGCATGTCTGATATTTAATTCCATTTTGCCTGTTTTTGATAGTGTCATATTTAACTGAAACTCAAACAGTTTCAGGGAGAATTTTTATCCTGGCTGATCGCTTATGGGCAATTCCATGTTAAACTGACAGATTTTAGAAAAATGTTCCCGTCTGACCATCTTGGCTTTGTTTAATATTTCTTGCGAGTAATGTCATTGTACGCAACTACCAGCTACACGGAATGACCCTTACAGCTGCATTTTGCCACCCATAATTTAAATGTCGTCAAATTGTGGTCAGATAATGTTAGTCAAGCAAAAACATGATTGCAGATCATCAAATTTATCGACTTCATTAAAAGTATTACTGAATTATCAGAAGTACTAAGAATAGTCTTATTCGTAAGGTGTATGACTGGCTGGTTCCTCTAATAAAAAACAAATGCTTGTTTTCATTACACAAAGTAGCTTGCACTTTTAGGTCCTAAAGATGACGACGAGCCTTGCTACGAAGGACACATATATGCAAAAATTGGGCAGCAAAGTATGTGCCTCACAAAACCACGAGCCAAGGAAAAGACCCTTTGGTAATTACTTTCTTGCCCTTGTATCACATTCTATTTGCAGAATGTTTTGATTTGCATCTTGAAATATATTTTTTTAAATTTATTTCATAGTGGATATTGATTTATTTCACTGAACAGCATTAACATGTGATCACACTGGAAAGAAAAATTCTTCCCATTTTTATTAGCCGTAGTAGCTCAATTGTTTTGTATGTGTTCTAAAAGAGGATTTGTTTTATCTGTACATTTCAGTTCCATTTCGGCATGGAGGTGAGGCTGGTGTCCCAAAGAAGAAAAAGGAGAAACCGTCTAAACATGCTGGAGGGAACCACTTTAACATGAAGGACCAGAAACGACCAGTGAAGACTGATGTGCTGCCTGTAGTCAATCCAGTGCAGCCAAAAGCAGCCTCTTGTGCTTCACTGAATGTGATGAAGGCTAACGCTCAGACTGGTGTGCCTCAGGGCAAAAAAGGTAAAAGCTAGACTGTACATGTCACTTTTACAGAGTTAGACTAGCCACATATACATGGAGCACTTGTAATCAGATTGTAGCTCAATCACAATGAAGTGTCCTTATATAAACGCCACGATCTAAATGAAATGCCCTGATCCGGCTTAAAATCAAAGCGGATCGAAAGAGTTGGAGTTGTTTTTAATCAATTCAATGGCCATGTAAGGGCTTCTTCAGGTTGCCCATGCCCTCGTCTTTTTCTTTTTCTGGTTCGGTAGGCCACACATGCCATGGGGTTTTACTCACGCTCGCAGACAAACATGGCGGGATCCAGAAAAAACTGTTCAGCAACCGAGACTGTTTCTTTTAAATGTTTTTAAAGAATTGAAAATGGTGGTACTGCCAGTGTGGCTTGGTCTCGTCCATGGGCAAAACCAGTTAAAATGGCAACAAGTTAAACTACAATGCCAACTACTTGGAGATTTTGGATGTGGAACAGTTCTTATGTCTATTCTGATAGTAGCCCGCATTTCAGTCTTATAAACGTCTACAATCTATCCGATCACTTTCGTGTAAATGATGCATTCAGATTCATCGATCCTTGTGACTTTGAATAAAAAATGTGTGTACATGTAAACATTGCTACTAGCAAGAAGAGATGCTTGGATTATGTCTGCCATTATGTGATGGCTTTCATTACTTACTGATTTTGTTCATCAGGTGTAAATCTGATTGATCAGTCCTTTTCTGCTGTGGATATTTTGCGCCAGAGACTATACGAGAAGATTGAAGAAACCCGTGGATATGTATGTATTCAATTAATAATGTGTACACCTGCATCAGTTTGAGTCCTTTTTTCTCTGCTTTATCTGATAATTTTTTTCATACAGTGGGCTCTAAAATTACTGGCTCCCTGACTGGCAATGCAGAAACGATACAAAAAAATATATAAACAACATAATTATGGAGAAACGGAACTGGCTGCACCAACATGTGTGAAATACTTTATTAATGTTTCTGTGGATACAACCAAAATTATAACAATCATTCAATACAAAATAAATTTCAATAAAATCAAGGTTTCATAATTATCAGCACCCTTCATTTAGTACTTAGTGCAAACACCTCTGGTAAGGATAACAGCTTGCAGTCTTTTGCTGTATTTTTGACAAGGTTAAGCATTTGGATCTGTGTCTTCTGGTCAGAAAAGGCTTTCTTCTGGCAACCTTTCCAAAGTGCTTGTGGTTGTGGAGGTGGTGCCTGATGGTGCTGTTTGAAACCTGGTGACACCAAGATGCCACCAAGGCCTGCAGTTCCTTCAAAGTGATTCGCATGGATTTTGTTGCTTCTCTCTCCATCCTCCTAAGTATCCTAGGGGACAAAATTCAGTTGCATCCTCTACCCTTGAGGTTTTCAACAGTTCCATATCTTTGGCATTTTTTAGTTCACTTGGTCCAACGGACCAAAGGGAGCTTATGCAATCCCGCAACGCTGACGTATATTTAACTTTGATCATCTTCTGCCAAACCATTGAAGGGGATCCTTGTTAAATTTGGTGGGGAGGTACATATGGATGTACAGATTATTAATTGTTCGACTGGTCCATAGGTGAGGCTCTAGAGATGTGTAACGCGTTTCAGGCTATATCTTCTGAACTGTAATTTGTAGAAACAAAACTTTTTTTTTTTTTTTTTGGTTAGATTCTGTGGATCAAGACAAATGAACCAATATAAGCTCCACCCATTCGCGTATGTGCAAATTTTCCGCTATTTTGAATTGTTTGGAAAAACTTTAATTTCTATCTCCTCCTAGATGGTGAGATCAATAAAAAAAAAATGGTAGATGGCATTTTCAGACCAAGATCTAAAATCCCAGCTTAAAGAATTTTGCTAAGTGAAAGGATGTAGCCACAGTAAGCCAATTAATTTTGAGGGCATGGCCTTTATGAATATAATGAGCTGTAAATCCTGATAGCAATGACCAATCCTCACCAAACTTGAGATCTGGCAACCACTGGCCTGGTCACTCAAATACATCAAATTTGGCGTAAATCTGTCCATAGGTGGTACTATAGAAAACAAATGGTCATAACTCCTAAACCATTTGTCCAATCAACTTGAAATTTTGCATGCTTCATGATGGTCAGGGTTGCTATGTAAATCTATAAGAATAAATTGATAAATTAAACGGCATGGCCAACATCAGCCAATCAAATCGTCGGCATGAGCGTCTGTATTTGCGTTGATTTTGATCATCTTCTGCCAAACCACTGAAGGGATCAAGCTGAAATTTGGATAATGTATTGTGAGCCGGAGATTGTTGAAAAATTTATTTTTTTATTTAACCCTTATTTAACCAGGGAAGTCCCGATGAGATTGAAATCTCTTTTTCAAGGGAGCCATGGGGGTTGAGGTGGGGAAGGAGAGGGCAATTTGCACAGCCAATTAGATCAGGGGATGATTAGATAGCAGGTCGAAAGAGCCAGGTTGGGACTTTAGCCATGACACCGGGGGACCCCCTACTCCTATGGATAAGTGTCATAGGATCTTTAGTGACCACTGTGAGTCAGGACCTCGGTTTAACATATCATCTAAAAGATGGCGTCTCCTTCAATACAGTGTCCCCGTCACTGTACTGGGGCATTGGGGATTATTCCACCAGAGGGAAGATCACAACCTACTAGCCCACCAACACCTCTTCCAGCAGCAACTTGATTTTCCCAGGTGGTCTCCCATCCAAGTACTAACCAAGCCCACACCTGCTTAGCTTCAGCCACACAGCTGGAGCAGATGGAATTGTGGTATGGCTGCTGGCAAAAATAACTCCCGACAGGGGAATGGAACCCCGACGCTCAGCGGAGGGGTTCCTTCCCCCTGAAGGGAGATTTTTCAACAATCACCAGCTCACTATACATTATCCCGCTTAGAACATGGCTAATACATTAAATAATGTGACACAAACTAATGATAAGAACATATTTTATTGATTAAAAGAAAATTTAACTGCGTGCAGGAAAGTAAATGTGTCCGTAACTGTCTCTCAACAGCCCTGCCTAACAGTAGTTAATATTGAATTGGACATTTCGGTTAATTGTGAAGTGCGAGAGAGAGAGTGGCAGATCTTGAGGGACGTTGATATTGAAAGTTTTCTCTCTCTCTCTCCGTAGATCACGCGATTTGCTGCACCTGAAAACACTTGTGCTACAAAAGTTACAATGAAACAATATTAAGCTACATTAGGCGAGTCTTGCAGCGATGGAAATAGGTTCTCACCGAGAGGCTCGCTGCCGCTACCCGTGATCTGGATCTATTTATGATGTGTGAACTAACGTTAATTGCGGCTGCAGTTGCTATGGCTTGGCTTCCCTAGCAACTGACAGCAGCGCAGCGGTCATACCTCTGGAAATAAACACCGCAGAGTTTTGGTAATTGACCAATCAGAATCGAGTATTTAAGAGTGCCATGTTCTAAGGAGGAATATATGGATGGACAGATTACACATTGTTCGATTGGTGTAAATGCATCCATAGGTGGCGCTATAGCGAACAAATAGTCATAACTCTAAACCAATTGTGCAAGCAACTTTAAATTTTGCATGCTTTATTAGGGTGCCGGTTGCCATGAAAACCTGGAAGAACAAAGTGATAGTTCAAACAAAATGGCTCACATCAGCTAATTAAATTTCATTAGCCCGTATGCTCACCTAAGTTGTCATCAATCATGAAACATTATACTATTGTTAAGGATGTGTAAAAGGGAAGTCTAAATGCAAATAACTTCGACTGGCCAAAGGGTGGCACTATAGAGGGTACAACAAATTTGATTCCAGTTGGCCAATATGTGGGGATGTAGTAAAAAAAAAAAAAATGTAAAACTTCATATTTGTTTTCAACCATTTGACTCAGTGGTTCTAATTTTACATATTGCATCTCTGGATGAGGATCAAATAGTCTTTCCAATGAAAAAATAAATAATTAAATATCCAGCTGGTATTAGTCAGTCAGATCACAGCTGCTATTTCAAAGACATGGCAATGACTAATCAATGTGAAATTTGTGGGGAAAAGTATAGCATGCAGTTATTTGCCATAAATTGGAAATTCTTTGAGAAACAATTTGTGTCGTCACTGCCTCAAAACTGATGATTACCTCATGTTGCTTGGACCCCATAGTTACCGCTGGTAGTTGTATTTGGTTTTTTTTTTTTTTTTTTCCTACACAAGTTATAGAAGGTGTCTTCACAGTCCCAATGTTTGACCCAAGCAGAAAAAATACTACCTCTTGTGAGCTTACATAACACAAAAGCCTGAAATAAACCAAGTCAGCTATATTTTTCATCATTGCCCTGACTCAGAGACATATTCAATCGTTTGTGAATTGTCTTGTAGCCATTACCTGATTCTTGACTATCTGCCTCTTTTGAACTAAGTTGTTTTGCTTTCTTCATGGTGTTGTCATACCTCATTTTTATACCTTAGTAAATCAGGAAGTGATGTCATGGAAGAATATAGTTCCTTAACACGTGGATAAAACTTGATTAAGTGGAATTTAATGCCTGGTTTCATTCTGGTAGATGTTATTTATAGTAACCATGAAGGGTGCCATTAATTATGAAATCGTAATTTGGAGGAAATTGATTTTTAATTAAATCAGTAAATGATTTTGGTTGGTTCCATTGGAACATTAATTCTGCAGTATTTCTCACATAGTGGTATTTAGAGATTCTCTATAAAAACATTTTTATATTATTTGTGCATTGCCAGTCAGGGGTGCCAGTAATGGAAATTGTACATGGAAAGAATCATACTTCAACAAGCTAATGTCAATGTAAATAGTTCTTTTTTTAAAAACTGCTGAATTTGCTCAAATGAAGAGGCTTTGCACCTTGCGAACACATTTGTCTTGGACATACCGTGAGGTTAATTATGATCTCTGCAGGCTGTGGGAAGGATAAAAATTGACACCCTGCAGCATTAGTGTAAAGCACATGTGTCAAACTGGTGCCATGGAGGGCCAAGAGGCTGCAGGTTTCCATTCCTCTCAAAAACTCCACCAGGTGACGTCACTGATTACCTCACCTTCAAGCAGAGAGGAGGGACTAATTAGTGAAAACACCTGCTGGAGTTTTTGGGTGGAATGGAAACCTGCAGCCTCTTGGCCCTCCATGGCACCAGTTTGACACCCCTGGTGTAAAGAAAAGGATCCCATTTGAAAATGTACCCATTCAGTTTGGTGAGGTTTTCCGTGTTTACAGTCTTGACCCATAACTACTTTGAACTGTTTTAAAAAACCGATAACGTCTGGAGCCATGGTGAAAACATTTGCTAGTATTAAATGGTTTCTTTGGTATTTACGTTTTCTTTCAGGGTAACCCAAAGGGCTTATCATCAGAGGAAGTTGCAAAGAAGCGCGAGAAACGGAAACAGGAACGGGAAAGAAAGAAGCGAAAGAAAAAAGAGTTTCGGATGAAGGCGCTTGCCGCAAAAGCTGGGGAGGGCAGTACATCTGAGAATGGAGTGGAAACACAGGCTAGCTCCGTTGGATCGCCTCTGCCAGGGAAAGAGAAGTTTACGGTGGTCTTCAACAAGTTGGAAGTGGGAGAAAAGTTTAAAGACAAAGTTCAAATGAAGAATGAGAAGAAGAAGAAAGTGAAAGGAAATTTGACCCCACTCATTGGGAAAAACTACAAGCAGCTTCTCAGCCGTGTGGAGGCTCGCAAGGAAAAGTTGGAGGAGCTGAGGGCCAAAGATGAAGGCAAGGCCAAGGAAGTGGAGCAGAAGATGAAATGGACCAATGTTCTGTACAAGGCAGAAGGCTTGAAGATTAAAGATGACGAGGACCTCCTGCGTGCCTCCCTCAAAAGGAAGGAGAAAATGCGCTCTCAGAAAAAGAAGCGTTGGGAGCAACGAAGCGTAAATGTGCTGGAGAAAATGCAGCATAAACAGGACAAGAGGCGCAAAAATATCCAGAAACAGAAGCGGTGCAAAATGGAGAAGCGTAAAGAGAAGGCCCGGAAAAAGGGCCGTATTCTGCCAGAGGACTTAAAGTAGGCCTATAGTAGGCCTAAAGTGACTATGTAACTCTGAATTCAAGATGAGCTAGAGACCTGACTAACCTATACAAGAACTAGAGACTCAAGTTGCTTCAAATAATTGCCATCAGCAGACTAGGCTTTTTGCATGATGGAAAGTTTCATGTTTCCTGATTGTATTTCCTGTTGGAATAGAGTATGTGATTATGATGTTAATACAATGATTGAGTTCTTTGAACTGATGAAATTTGTATGCATCTTTTGATTTGAATTACACAAGGTTTATGCAGTTGTTTTTCAAGCTTTTCATGTACAGAGATAGAAGAATATGGTTGATTAATTTTCCTTTAAAAATGAATCATTTTTATATGTGCATCATCCAGATTGAGTTGTTGTATAACAGCGGACACACAATTACAGCAAACTTCTCCACATGGATCCTTCCTCTTCAGTTTTTGTGCTGCTATACATGGTGGATTGTATTTACGACATGATGTAAATGCAGTGAGACATCTTACTTTAATCAAAGGATTGGTATTCCATGTATTGTACTTTTCCCAATGTGTTCTTCTAAATCTGTCCAAAGCTATACATGAGAACCAGAAAGTGTTGCAAAATGATGTTCAAGCCTTTAAGGTTAGTGAGATCAACCTTTTTTACAATCATGTTGTCAAGGTTGAATGTTGACTCAATTCTAAATGATCAATATTTACAGTTCTGCAGTTTATGTTAATAAAATCAAAGATGCAAGAACAAGCAGTGAAAACCTTACAACTTTTGACTTGACGCTCTCATGTAGCTGGTACACCATCAATACAAGGCCACAATTCTCAGCCAAATTTGGCCTTATTGAGAGCTAGAACAGCATAAAGCTGAAATATATGGCAGCCTTTAAGGTTTTGACTTTTCATTGAGAGGAAGACAGACAGACGTCTCTTGGGCATGTGTGAGACGTACGTGAGGGGCTTTGCTATGCCCAATAAAACCAGAGCCTGAACTCTCAGTGGATGAGTGATCGGTTCCTTTCCGAGGCATCAAGGTGCTGGTGGCACAAATTGGGATTCCAATTTTACCTGTCTACAACCCAAATCAGAAAAGGTAGGGATGGTATGTAAAATTAAATTTTAAACTGATGACAGTGATTTGTAAATGGTCTTTGACTTGTATTGACAGTACATTAGCACAGTATTTAATGTTTCACCACTTTACCTTTATTAACTTTTATAAATAATTTTTATTTAGATTCTTGCCACATATTTAAAAAAAAAAAAAGTTGTGATGGTAAACTATTTACCACTTATGTTTCCATTCTTTATCTCAATAGTGAATAAATGTTAATGGATTGAAGACACCAAATGATTGTGTTTTAGGTGTGATTTTGTCCCCTTCTTCCTGCAAACAATTCTTAAGGTATGCAATAGTACAGCGTCATGGTCGCATTTCGTGTTTCAAAATGTGTCACACGTTCTCCACTGGGCAAGTTAGACTGGTCTGCCTGCAGTCCTATCTCATGCGCCGCCTTCTTGTGCAGCTATGCCTTTGTTATGCTTGCTGAATTATGTTTCTTCCCCCCGAAAGGGTGGGGCGGACATATTGTTTTTGTCCAGTTTCCCGTGTGCGTGCGCATCTGCATTGGCGTTCCCACCATTTCCGTCCCATAACTCGGAAAACCGTTTCATTTATTTCCATTAAAATTTGCACACATTTGCATCATGTCGTGCAGATATGCCCTTTGCTATTTTTAGGTTATTAACTTTTTTTGTTTTTTGTTTCTTCTAAATGTCTGTGAACATCAATGAGGGGCGGCTGCATTGGGGTGGGGTGGGTCTGGAGCACATGAGCCCATTTCCTTAAAAAAAAAAAAAAAAAAAAAAAAAAAAAAAGATCTGAAATATTAGTTTGTTTGCCCAGTATACATGTTTCTAGTGTGCAATGGTCCATAACAGGTGCCTCTGACCCCAGAGAAGTGGATTGCGCTTCTGGACACTTAACATAAGGCTTCCTTTTTGCACAGATAGGTTTTAACTTGCATTTTTGGATGTAACTACTGATTGTAGTACTTGACAAAGAAGTAATTCTGCAGTTAAATCACCTGATCAGAAGTGAAATTTCTGCATTCAGTGCATCTGAGTGATCGGTGATCATGGGTATTGCTTAGGCCTGCAACCTTGCCCTTTACACGCGGCTATTCCTCCAGATTCTTTGAATCCTCTGATATTTTATGGACCATAGAGGGTGAAATATCCAAATCCCTCCTATCATTCTTTGAGGAACATTATTTTTAAACTTTTCACTGACTTGGTCATACATCTTTGGGCAAATTGATGATCCTCAGCCTACTTTGGCTGCTGAAGGACAAGACTTCTCCAGGATGCTGATTTTGTGCCAAATGGTGATTAAAATCACGTGCTGACACAGCACATTGAAAATTGTGTTGACTAATGTGCCTCAGAAAAATTGCATTACAAACATAAAAAAAGGTCTTGGTGCAGGAAGGGCTCCTTTTAATTATGCCACCACTTGCCCAGTCGATGTAGGGGTTGTGTCCTTCTAGCCGGGGTCTTTCCAGCACCACAAGGGCATGCAGGAATTCCATGTGGCAGAAAACAATAACCTCTTTGTGGTTTCCGGAGACTAACATCAGGACTGGGCTTGTGGCCTCCATGATGTTGGTTAGCACCATCCCAGGAAGTGCTTGTGACTGGATTGGATGGGCGCGGGCAGAAGAGCTGTGGGCACCCTCAACCGTCTGGTCAAGGTCAGGTGGAGAAAGTTTCCATCTGCTCTGGAGTCAATCAACATTTTGGCAAGGAGTTGGCGGCCCTGCCAGTGGAGCTGCATGAGGAAGAAGGGCCAGGAGGCCAGGAGAAAAAGACTGAACCCCTAGTGAGCATCTCCCCCACGCCGGACTGGACAAGGCTGTTGGCAAAGACGCTCCGCAATCAGATTGTTGCCGCCGCCGCAATACAGATGTAGGCCAGAAAAAATCCGCCGTTATCAGCCTGCAGGCTTGAGGTGGAATACCCTGGCTTGATCCACTTGTATGGGCTATGAAAGAGGCAGTCAGAGAGCAGGTGTGGTGCATGAACTGACTGGTTCCGATAAAGGGGAGGCCCAGAGCTGAGCTTACTGAGGAACAGGTCAATCAGTCCAACGAGGTCGGGTGGTAGGAGGCACACGGTCAGCTCGTCCTGGATTCAACCCGCAAGATCATAGAAGAAGATTTCATGAAACGCCAGGGGATCCCAGTGGGGAGAAGGCTGCCAGAGCACGGAATTTCATGGGAGTAATCTGAAACTGATTGGTGAGATGGACAGGAATAATATGACAAAATGGTCTTTAATTGATTTACAACCCCAATTCCGAAATAGTTGGGACGAAGTGTCAATTGTGAACAAAATCAAAATGCAATGACTTTCAGGTCACATGAGCCAATATGTTATTTCCAATAGAACATAGATAACATTTCAAATGTTGAAACTGAGACATTTTACATTTTTATCCACAAAATGAGCTCATTTCAAATTTTCTGGCTGCAACAGGTCTCAGAAAAGTTGGGACACAGGCAAAAAGGGGCTGAAAAAGATATTAATCTATAAGAGAATCAGCTGAAAGAACATTTAGCATGTAATTACATTAACTGGCATCAGGTGTGTAACATGATTGGCTATGAAAGGGATGTCTTAGAGAGGCTGAGTCTCTCAGAAGTAAAGATGGCCAGAGGCTCTCCAACCCGTGAAGGCTTGCATAAAAAAAATTGTGGAACACTTTAAAAACAATGTTCCTCACTCATCATCGACAGTGCATAACATCATCAGAAGATTCAGAGAAACTGAAAAAATCTCTGTGCGTAAGGGACAAGACCGAAGACCTTTACTGGATGCCGGTGATCTGCGGGCCCTCAGATGCCACTGCATCACTCACCGGCATGATTCTGTCATTGATATTACTAAATGGGCCCAGGAATACTTAAAGAAACCACTGTCTGTAAACACAGTCTGCCGTGCCATCCACAGATGCCACCTAAAACTCTATCATGCAAAAAGGAAGCCATTGTTGAGCATGATCCAGAAGCGCTGCCGTGTTCTGTGGGCCAAGGCTCATTTAAAAAGGACTGTGGCAAAGTGTCCTGTGGTCAGATGAATCTAAATTTGACATTCTTGTTGGAAATCATGGGCGTTTTGTCCTCCAGGCTAAAGAGGAGAAAGACCACCCCTCCTGTTATCAGCATTCAGTTCAAAAGCCAGAATCTCTGATGGTATGGGGATGCATTAGTGCATATGGTGTGGGACACTTGCATGTTTTAAAAAGCACCATGAATGCTGAAAGGTATATAAAGGTTTTAAAGCAACATATGCTCTCCTCCAGATGACATCTATTCCAAGGAAAGCCTTGTGTATTTCAGCAGGACAATGCAAAACCACATACTGCAGCTATTACAACAGCATGGCTTCGTAGTAGAAGAGTCCGTGTGCTGAACTGGCCTGCCTGCAGTCCTGATCTTTCACCGATTGTGAACATTTGGCGCATAATTAAATGAAAAGTCCGTCAAAGGAGACCCAAAACTTTCCAGCAGCTGGAAGCCTGTATTAAACAAGAGTGGGATCAAATTCCAATGGCTAAACTCAAGAAACTTGTCTCCTCAATGCCCAGACGGCTCCACTCTGTGTTAAAAAGAAGGATGCTACACCATGGTAAACAGGCCCCTGTCCCAACTTTTTTGAGACCTGTAGCAGCCATCAAATTTGAAATGAGCTCATTTTGTGAATAAAATTGTAAAATTTCTCAGTTTCAACATTTGCTATGTTATCTCTGTTCTATTGTGAATAAAATTCTGGCTGGTGTGATTTGAAAGTCATTGTGTTTTGATTTTATTCACAATTTACACTTTGGGCCCTATCTTACGCCAGAGTCCCTAAACCCGTTATTTGGGGATTTAGCATTGTGTAAGAGGCGTTCCCCCGCAAAAGTTGCTATCTTGCACACCTGCGCTACCCGTTATATTATGCATAGGCGTGGTTTGGGCGTTACGCCAGTTAAACCAATCAGTGTGCCAGGTGCCATTGCCTTTAGGAGCAGGCTGCGCTATCCCAAATCCTCAAACCAAAACCCATGATGGAGAGAGGAAGGTTGCCACGTTTCTCCGAAGAGAGAAACACACTGCCCTACCTGTTGCCACTACCCACTACCCGTGAATTACGCATTTAGCAGCTTCCACTATCCCTAAACAGTATCTTGCGGCCACACTACCCGCTATGCATTCGACCGACTCCCTCCTTTGCGCCTGGAGGTGTGCCCGTGGGTGTGTTTAGGCGCTTTCCCTACAATTGCTATCTTGACCACACACGTTAGGGAAAGCGTATTGCGGGTCCTCAAACCACCCGCTACCCATTTGGGCTTTTACAAGAGCGCGTGCCCAGGCGGCTTCATTGCGCGTCCACTTGGACACATGTGGACATGCACATGCAGCTCCATTTCCCGAATTAACTCGCCTATAAAAAGCCACCTTGCTTTCGCCTCAGTTGAACCCCTGAGAAAATGGCAGAGATAGTACTAAATCGCCTTGATCGCCAGTTGAATAATAGAAGACGCCCAGAACGCGTGTACCGCCAGCGCACCAGCTACCTGGGCCTTTCAGGTAAGTCTATATTGTTTGTATTTTGTATCAATCATTTTTTCCGCTTTTATAATAGTATATAATTATTATATATAATATATATTAATGATATACATTATATATAATATCAGGGCCGGCGCTAGACCTGAAAATTTGGGGGAAAATATCCATCCCTTTATTGACTACAATTAGTCCTGGCTAATTCTAGATGGTTTTCCTTTAATTTCAAGTTTTCCAATTCAAGAATAATCAAGTGGCAATTGAAGACACGGCTTCTCTCCCCCATGCGATCTAACAGCGACAAAATAATGGGCTACATTCAGTACAGAAAAATAATTTAATTATAAATAGGTCTATGCACTGGCACTCAGCAACGGTAATTTTTTTCCAGCGAGAGTGGCATTTCAGAACTCTTTTGTGAATGAAGGTAATTTCGACGACAAGTACGCACACCTGTTTTTGCAGCACGGTCACGCAACTTGCTGTAAAAAATAGACAGCCGTCCGATTGGAAAATGTAAACGGATCTAAACCACGACTTGTCACCAGAATTACCTTCATTCGCTGAAGAGTTTCTGAAATGCCGCCTCGCTGGAAAAAAGTTCCGTCGCTGAGTGCCAGTGCATAGACCTAATTTTATTTTTCTAGAATGGGATTTTGTTCTATGCTTCATTTCGGACGGGAGAGGGAGTTGGAAGTGCATGGCTAAACGATTTTTTTTTTTTTTTTTTTTTTTGAAGTTTCCATCACAAAAGGAGTAGGCTTGATGTTTTTTTTTATTACATACCAAACATTAAACAATATGTCAATGTCAAATAATAATAATAATAATAATACAATTCATGATTAACTTAACAAAAACAGATCCTCCCCTGTTTGGATTTGACCTCATGCACGAGCAATTTAACTTCGTCTTCGGAGAAACGTGGCGACCTTCCTCTCTCCATCACGGGTTTCGGTTTGAGGATTTGGGATAGCGCAGCCTGCTCCTAAAGGCAATGGCACCTGGCACACTGATTGGTCTAACTGGCGTAACGCCCAAACCACGCCTATGCATAATATAACGGGTAGCGCTGGTGTTTTAGGGATATAGGCAGGTGTGCAAGATAGCAACTTTTGCGGAGGAACGCCTCTTACGCAGTGCTAAATCCCCAAATAACGGATTTAGGGACTCTGGCGTAAGGTAGGGCCTTAAGTCCCAGCTATTTCAGAATAGGGGTTGTACAATCCATGATGTTGATAGTTTGAACTGCAGCATTTTTTCGGGAGATCCCCCCAGCTTTTTCTAAGTGTATACCGTAATGGACCTCATCCTGATCGAAAACCAATTTATTTGTGCTCGCCAAGTATGATGACTACTGTGACTCAGTTAAACGCATTGTCAAATCGTGTAAGCTTTTTCTGATTTGTGAAAACAGAGGAATGCCGATTTGCATGTTTTTTTTTGGGGTTTTTTTTGTTGATGCAGACCACCTAAGAGCAGGTATAGATTTAACAAAAAAAAAAAAGCTGCTGTACTTAGACTCATCAAACCTGAGGAATATTCATAATAAGAACCTAAAATACACTTTAAAACAATGTCTCAGCTTTGTGAAATGTTTCCCTGATGAGTAAAACCAAAGAAAAGGTAAATTTAACACCCGTTTTCACTAAAAGACCTAATAAGACCAGATCCACTTAAAAAAAAAAAAAAAACTTAACTACTGTATTAAAAGACTCATCAAACCAGGACTGCATCATCCCAGAGAGGCTAACTATTCTTTAAAAAATAGCTTCAAATTTGTGAAACTTTTCTTCTAATTTGTGAAAACAGAAAGGCCAATTATGTTTCTCCCTATACAGACCAACAAAGACCAAATCTTGTTAAAAATTATAATATGTAAACTCATCAAACCAGGACTACATTTTATCCCAGACAGTTAAAAGATTGTTCAGAATGTAGTTTCAGATTTGTGAAACTTTTTCTGATTTGGTTATTGCTGTGATGTTCTAGTATGAAAAGGTAGAATGGACTTTATCATCCTCATACAGGTACTGCAAATAAGTGACAAGAAAATAATTAAAAAGTCTTTTTTTATGGTCATGCTCACAAACATTTGACATCAAAGGTAATCTATATCAGATAATAGTAATAAAAGTAGACCTGACATACAATCAAAATTTCATTTTACACATATCAAAAATATGAAGAAGTGAAAATGAAATACATCTTTGTTGGTGCACCTGCCGTCGACAGAACAAACGCAAGCACTCTTCAAAAGCTGTGACTGGGGCTTTTCATCACTTAAGTTTTCTAAGATACGAAAAAATACATTGTTCCCCCAAACTATGGTGGTAAAATAAAATCCGTAATAACTTAGCATTTCAACAATCAAAAGAAATCTCGAGGAATTGCATCTTTGTGGGTACAGCAGCTGTCCATGAACACAAACACAAGCACTATTCATTGGCCGTCTAAGAGGCATTGACAACCCAAATTTTTTGAGGCTAAGACAACATTCTGCCCCCAAACAATGGGTATAAAGTTAAATCCATATCATGTAAAGATTCCAATAATGAAAATAATTCTAAAAGAATGATGTCTGTGTAGGTAAAGCAGCTTACCACGTACCTTAAACCTTAAACTGTCCATTTTCCAATGATAGCGGTGTCCTTGAGCAAGCTCTGGACATAATGACTGTGAGGGTTGGTGGCTATGATTGGTCGCAGAATTGGCTGTGCCTTGTGAGGTCTCCTTTACGTTGAAATGATCTGCCACAGGGGCAATGATGGCTGAGGTTAGGGCTAGTTCTAGTGGGTTCTTCTCGTCTAGTTCCTCTGAGGCAGGTGTTATGCCACTGAGGCCAGTCTTGTGCAAGGCTGTACCACTCATCCATGTGTAAACCAGTTTGTTGTAAGTCTGCTTTAACTGCATCACGCCACCTCTCCTTGGGCCTGTGGGAGGGACGTTTCTTCTCAAGCTTGCCAAAGAGCATCACCTTAGGTAGTCTATCCTCCCCGATACGGCCTAGGTGTCCAAGCCACTTTAGGCGATGAGTCCGTAAGATGTCTTCAATAGGTTGTTCCATACCAAACATGGATGCCAATTGCTTTGAGGTCAATCTATCCTTCCATTGTTGGCATCTCGTCACTCCAAGAATTGTCCTAATGCATTTGTTATGGAAAGATCTTAGCCTTCGGATATTTTCTGCTTTGAGAGTCCAAGTCTCAGCACCATATAGCAGGACTGAGAGGACAGCTGCACGGTACACTTCTCTCTTTGTTGGAATTGACAGATTAGGGCTCTGGAAGATGGATTTCTTCAGACAGCCAAAGGCACTTGAGGCTATAGCAATTCTACTTGTAACCTCAGCTGCGACTTCTCCATTATCTGCAATGATGCTGCCTAGGTAGGGAAAGCTGTTAACCATCTCCACAGTTCCACAGTCAAGAGTCAGTGGCTCACTGTCTACTCCATTGATGTCAGCACCCACAAACATGCCTTTTGTCTTCTCTAAGCTAACTGTCATTCCCCATTGCTTCACGTTTTGCACAAGTTCAGATGCTGAAGTTTCAAGAATGTCACAAGATGTAGCATATGTTGCTGTGTCGTCTGCAAACTGAGACTCGGTGATTCTGATTGTATTTAGGCGGGATTTCGCAGTGCGATCTCCTAATAGTCTCCTTCCGTGCTTGTATCTGATATTCACCCCCACCAACAGACATCTGCCTAGCCAGTTCGAGATAACAGCACTATGATAGATGTTAAACAGGGTTGGTGCTAGAGTGCATCCTCGCCTGAGGCTGTTTCTCACTTCTATGCTGTCAGTAACTGAGCTTCCCACTCTGACCTCTGTTACCATGCCATCATGGAATGACTTAATTATTCTAAGCATGGTGAGAGGGACGCTGACCTTCTCAAGAACATTCCAGAGGGCAGTACGTGGGATAGAATCATATGCCTTTTTCAAGTCCATGAACAAGATGAACAACGTGACTATGTCTGGTTACCATGTACACGACTACAAGCACAATTCCTTGCGTGTCTATGGGTCATTTACAAAGTAAAATTTGAGAAGCTAAGAAAAGTATACATTGTGCCCCAAAACAACTTTGAAAAAATTAAATCCATTTCACATAAAGATTCCAAAAATGAAAAGAAGTCTGCATGAATTACGTCTTTAAAGAGATGGCAATTTTGACATCGAAGTTCGAACAGTTTCAAAACGTTTTATCACTTCCAATTCCGACACGTTGTTCGAGAGATGTTTCGAAATGTCACTTGATCGCTGTCAAACCAGTTAGAGGTTTTGAAAAGCCATGGAAAAACACAAATTCGAGGAGTTTCGTCGCGTTGAGTTGTATTGAGAGATTTTGCGAGGATTTTGCTACAGTTGTTCAGGATAGATAGATAGATAGATAGATAGATAGATAGATTTTCTAAAGCTTGCCAGGTACTCTTTCCAATGTGCCAATGAGTTAAAGCATGTTTATTTATTTGTTTGTTTTTTGTTTAAATAAACTTGTAATTCGATTTCAGATGGTAGAGAAGCAGAGAAGCCAGCTGAATCCAAAAAAAGTGTGACAAATATTATTTCTGAATAAAAATCTTTGAGCAAAATGTTTCTGAATCTAAATCTTTACACCACATTTTATTTATGTGTACAATCACAATAAGGTGCAATACCAACTAGGCAGAATCAGAATAATTGTAATAGTCAAGTCCGTTTATATATAAAAGGCTGACTTGCACAATCATTCTCAATGAATGAATGAATGAATGACTGCATTAATGGCAGAGTAAACAAACAGTGCCATACAATAAGAAATAGTAATGTGACGACCACCACCCAGACACTAGGGGTCCCTGTCTGGTTGTTGTCGTTTGTGTTCCAAGTGAATTGATGAGTGGCCTGAGCACACCTAGACCCGGTGAGCTCTGCTACTTATAAAGCTGGTGTGCGTTCAAAGTCGGCAACACGTAGCAAAACGTATATTTAAACGTCAACAGTAGTGCGCTGAACGCCCCATTGTGTCACGAAAGCGTTGCAATTATGGCAGCCGAGAGGGCCATGGAATACCAAGCTGCAAGATTTTCTTTTTTTTTTTTTTAATTGGAATATTAACAAACAAACAAGGCACAAATACAAATATACTTTGTCAATGAAACTCTGCCTCAGGTTAAGCAAGACCAAATCATGTAATAATAAAAGTATCCAAAATAATAAAAAAAAAAAAAAAAAAAAAAAATTTAAAAGATATAATAGCACAAAAATGACAGTAGACAATAAATGGACAGAAAAAAACAAAACAAAACTAAATAAACTCAAAGATGGGGTTTATTTCAGATTAAATTAAAATTTTTCAAGTATTGAAGACAGCTTAAGAGCTGCTTTGTTTTGGATATACTTCAATGACTTACTCAAAAGTTTTAAATCATTCTTCCAATGATGTACATTAGGTTTAGTCTTAAAATACCTACATTTGTATATAAAAAATTTTGCCAGTAGCAACACGTTGTTGAGAAGAAAGTCTACGTTCATGTCTTCGACAAAAACACCAAACTGCACCGTCTTTATTGACATAGGAAACATAATACCCCTGGATTGGAGCCAGCTCTGATTATCAGCCCAGAAGGACTGTACTGAATCACAAAGAAAAAACAAATGCTCCAAGCTTTCAATCTCTTTTTCACAAAAAGTACACTGGTTAACCTCAAAGTTAAATCGGCGTCGCAGAAACTCATTTGTAGCGTAAATCTCATATAAAATTTTAAAATTTACCTCTTTAATCTTGGGAGGAAGTGGAAAGCAGATATATCTTTTTTATTTTTTTAATATCATCGATTTCGAAGTCCTTAAAAATGTAATTCCTCCTTGCTGGATTAGGAAAGACTTCTTTAATTAATAAGTTTCTGATAACTCTGTTACTACATTTGTCATCAGAGAACTCAAATCCCCCAACACAGAGCTGCCTCCATCCAGGAGAAACATAGGAATACAAAATGTTTTCTTTAACCATTGATCTAAGGGAGAATGGTGTAGCTTTAACAATTTGGTTGTATTTGGCAACAGTACGTTGTAACTGAAATTTCTCACAAAAATCCTCATACTGCAACAAATTCCCTGTACCATCCAAAAAATGAGCCACCACCCAAATCCCTTTAGATTTCCATTCCTCTATATATTTTGATTTTCTATTAATATTAATATGCCTGTTGTTCCATATTGGAGAATTATGCGGTGTGAAGTTGTGTTTGTACAGTAACTTCCAATAAAGGAGAACTTGCTGATGAAAAGCAGAAAGTTTGACTGGTAGTGAGCTACATTCAAAATCACAATGTAGTAAAAAGTCAATTCCACCCATTTTTTGAAAAACCAAATCCGGAATAATAAACCAAAAGAACTATGTATTTTAATGAAGGATTTCAGCCATTTTAACTTCAAGACACCATTCATAATTTCAAAATCAATCACATTCATACCTCCATCTTCATAGTTTTTGACAATATCATTTTTCCTTATATAATGGCATTTATTTTTCCATATGAATCTAAAATTGACATTGTTTATTGCTTTAATTAGCCTTGTTGAGATAGGTAGGGAGGAGGCCAGGTAAATAAGTCTGGACAAACTATCCATTTTAGATAGTAGCACTCTTCCGAAAATTGTGATGTCCCTCTGCAGCCACCTATTCAAAATGCCTTTACACTTCTCTATATTATCCACAATATTTTTATTGTCAGTTATTGCTTTGTCCTTAGAAATAACAATTCCCAAGTATTTGACCTCTTTCTTAACCTTTATGTTATACAAAAGCTGCATGTAGGGTTAATATTTCACATTTATCTGCATTTAATTGTAAACCTGAGGCTTTAGCAAATTGATTTACCAAGTGCAAAACTAAGGGAATCTGATTTTCGTTTTTTAAAAATAAAGTTGTGTCATCAGCCAATTGACTTATAATTATTTGTCTGCCCACCATGTTTAAATCTTCAATACCATTATTCTTAATTAAATTAGAAAGCATCTCTGCAACCATAATAAACAAATGTGGAGAACTGCCACACCCCTGGCGTATTCCCCTCTTAATTTCGAACCTTGAACAAGTACCATGTCCTACAGCTACAGAGCTATTAATTCCCTTATACAACATTCCGATTAAATTGATAAATTTCTCACCAAAACCAAAATGATGTAAAGTCTTCAAGATGAAAGGATGTTCCACCAAGTCGAATGCTTTGTAAAAATCTAAAAATAAAATAAACCCTCTTCCTTGAACCGTATAACTATAATCAAGTAAATCAAGTGCCAATCTTATATTGTTTTGAATTGATCAACCTTCTAGAAAAAATCTTTAGAAAATCTTCCTTTTAGAAAACCAGATTGTGTCTCACAAATTATGGATGAAATTCCTTCTTTCAGTCTTGCAGCAATAGCTCCAGAAAGTACTTTATAGTCGGTGTTAAGCAAAGTTATTGGTCTGAGGTTATCTAATTTCCATTTGTCTTTGCCCGATTTAGGGATTAGGGTAATTAAACCCTGTTTAATAGTAGCCAATTCTTTCCTCTCTATACATTCCTTCAAGGCTTTAAATAATATATTTCTAACCTCCTTCCAAAAAAAATGGTAAAAATTAGCAGTAAGCCCATCTGTTTCGGGGGACCTGTTTGAAGCCATCTTTGAAATAGCTGCATCCAACTCCTCGATATGAAGCTCTGAGTCGCATACGTCTTTGAAGGAGTTCTCAATTTGTGGGATCACAATCTGAGTTTTATCAAAGAGAGTATCGGTATCTGCCAGAGAGAAATTGGAGGAATACAATTTTGAGTAAAATAAAAAAACTTATTTTTCTATACACCTATGGTCATTGCATTCTCCATCATTTATTATTAAACTTGTAATTGAGTTTCTTTGCTGTCTGCTTTTGTCTAACTTGCAAAAATATGAAGAATTCTTCTCCCCTTCCTCAATCCATTTGGCTCGGGATCTTATAAATGCCCCTTGAGCTCTTTCCAAATAAAGATCATCTAACTTGACTTGTAACTCCATCAATCTATTTTTTCCCTGATCATTTAAATCCGTATTACTACAACCTTGACTTATTTCCCTAAGCAAGTTACTTTCACATTCTCTCTTCTTCCTATTAAGTTCTTTACAAAGTAAGATAGACACTTCTCTAATCTTGAACTTTATAAATTCCCATTTGCGCAAATTACTTTCAATTTCTTCATTTTCACCAATATCTTTAATTAAATCTTTAATCTTATTGCAGTATTCTTCATTATGCAGTACTCTACCATTAAATTTCCAATACCCTTTGTTTCTAGATTCCTTCGCTTTGGGTTCTAAAATTAAATCTAAAAAGCAATGATCAGATAGGTGTCATGGTTTGTGTATGTACTTTTTGCTTTCTTTGTTACTCTCGTCCCTGACGACATCGTATTCTTTCCCCATTGGATTTTTCACCCAGCTGGCTGATTATTCCTGGGCGGTCCTTCCCCGGAGTCTATATAAGCCGGAGGTCGCCACGCCTCCTTTGCTGGAGTGTCTGCTTTCAAGTTACTCGCTTCGGCTTGAGAAATCTGTAGTCAGGGTTTGTCAGACTATATATATATATATATATATATATATATATATATTATCTTTATTTCTGGGAAGCTCTGCTTCTTTTGGGATTTTATGGCACAATTGTTTGGTGCCTTGTTATTTTCTCGTTTATTGAGATTTCTTTTCCTCTGTTGTTGCTCGCCTTGTTTCTGGCACTTAAGCCTTTCGTGCATTCAGAAACGCGAGCTCTTTTCCCTTCCATTCTCGCTCTATCACTTTCAGCTGTGCCGGCTCCGTGCTTGGTGCACCTTCGCCTGCCACGGCATCTGAAACTCCACATTAACCAGCCTTTACAGAACACTCCAGCCAGACATGGAGTCGTCAGCCGCGGCTGCGTTTGAGAAAGTGGTAGCTACCCAACAAGCTATTCTTTCTGGCCATGGCAAGGGTCTCTCGGCTCTTAATGCTCAACAGACAGAGTTTGCAGAGAGACTACGCTTACAAGAAAGTAGTACTCAAAGAATGGTGGCTGCTTTGCTCTCCCTCACGGAGAGTGTTAAAGCCCTGTCGGCTAAGATTACACAAAACGTCGCACAAGCACAATCTTTGAACTCCTACCGAGAACTGAAACTGCAAATGCCTTTCAAGAGCTAAAGAGACTGTTTAGCTCAGAACCTATTCCTGTTTTGCCCTACTCCTCCCTCCCATTTGTGGTGGAGGTTGATGCCTCGGAGGTTGGGGTGGGTGCCATCTTGTCACAGCGCCCCCTTTGGGACAATAAGCTACACCCATGCGCCTACTTTTCCAGGTCATTGTCAGCGGCTGAGCGAAATTACAGCACCGGTGACAGGGAGTAGTTAGCTGTTAAACTGGCATTGGAGGAGTGGCGCCATTGGCTGGAAGGGTCTGAACAACCGTTTGTAGTCTGGACTGATCATAAAAATCTCCAGTATATTCAGCAGACCAAGCGACGTAATTCCCGGCAGGCGCGGTGGTCGTTGTTTTTTAACCGTTTTAACTTCACGTTAACTTACTGCCCTGGCTCAAAAAATATTAAGCCGGATGCCTTATCGCGGATTTATGATCGTTCCGACCGTGATCCTATGCCGGAGCCGGTCATTCCGGTTGACCAGATTTTGGCGCCCATCCAGTGGGACGTGGAACCCGTGGTACAGGAGGCCTTAACAACCGATCCCGGTCCTGGTGGGGAACCGTCCGGTTGTTTATTTGTCCCCGTTGCGGTTCGTCCTCAGGTTCTCCAGTGGGGACACTCTTCCCGTCTGGCAGGTCACCCTGGGGCCCATCGAACCAAGCAGTTCTTAGCCCGACGATTTTGGTGGCCCAGTATGATGAAAGACATTCGGGAATTTGTGACGGCATGCAGCACTTGTGCCAGGAACAAGGTGTCCCATCTCCCCCCCGCTGGCCTGTTGCGCCCGTTGCCTGTACCCAAACGCCCTTGGAGCCATATTGCGCTCGATTTTATCACGGGCCTGCCCATCTCTGATGGCAATACTGTCATCTTGGTCGTGGTCGACCGTTTTTCCAAGGCTGCTCATTTTATCGCGCTGCCTAAACTGCCTTCGGCGCGGGACACAGCCTTCCTAGTGGTTAATCACGTGTTCCGGCTGCATGGTCTCCCCCTAGATGTGGTTTCTGACAGGGGTCCTCAGTTTGCGGCCAAATTCTGGCGTGCTTTCTGTAAACAGTTGGGGGCCACAGTGAGCCTGTCGTCAGGGTTCCATCCTGAAACTAACGGGCAGACTGAGCGTACTAATCAGTCCTTAGAGAATACTCTTCGGTGCTTAGCGGCCGATAATCCTGCTTCCTGGAGTCGCTTTTTGGCATGGGCTGAATATTCCCATAACTCATTGTGTAACTCCTCTACAGGTCTTTCTCCTTTCAAGGCCCAGTTGGGTTATCAGTCTCCTCTGTTTCCTGAGTCTGAGAAGGAGTCAGAAGTTCCCCCTGTTGAACACTTCATTCGACGCTGCCGGTCTATTTGGACTAAGGTCCGTTCGTCCTTGTTGTGGGCTGGGCGTAGACAGAAATCTGCGGCTGACAGAAAGCGCAGTTTGGCCCCATCTTATCGAGTGGGCCAGAGAGTTTGGCTTTCCACTCAGGATCTCCCCTTGAGAGTGGAATCTCGGAAATTAGCCCCTCGCTTTATTAGCCCGTTTAAGATATTGCGGAGGATTAACCCTGTCACTGTGCGTCTTAAGCTCCCTAGATCCTTGCGGATCCATCCCGCCTTTCACGTGTCCAGGCTTAAACCGGTTAGCACCAGCGTCCTGGCACCTGTCGACAAATCCCCGCCCCCGCCGCGGATGATTGAGGGGGACCCGGCGACACTGTACGTCAGACAGGCCGAGAGGCGTGTGGGTCGGGGATTCCAGTTTTTGGTGGACTGGGAGGGATACGGTCCCGAGGACCGTTGTTGGGTCCCTGCTCGGGATATCCTGGACCCTGCTCTTATTTCTCAGTTCCGTGCAAGGGGTTCTTTGGGAACGTCTGGGGCCGTCCCTTAGAGGGGGGGGTCCTGTCATGGTTTGTGTATGTGCTTTTTGCTTTCTTTGTTACTCTCGTCCCTGATGACATTGTATTCTTTCCCCATCGGATTTTTCACCCAGCTGGCTGATTATTCCTGGGCGGTCCTTCCCCGGAGTCTATATAAGCCGGAGGTCACCACGCGTCCTTTGCTGGAATGTCTGCTTTCAAGTTACTCGCTTCGGCTTGAGAAATCTGTAGTCAGGGTTTGTCAGACTATATATATATTATCTTTATTTCTGGGAAGCTCTGCTTCTTTAGGGATTTTATGGCACAATCGTTTGGTGCCTTGTTATTTTCTCGTTTATTGAGATTTCTTTTCCTCTGTTGTTGCTCGCCTTGTTTCTGGCACTTAAGTCTTTCGTGTATTCAAAACGCAAGCTCTTTTCCCTTCCATTCTTGCTCTATCACTTTCAGCTGTGCCGGCTCTGTGCTTGGTGCACCTTCGCCTGCCACGGCATCTGAAACTCCACATTAACCAGCCTTTACAGATAAGAAGCAGTGGAGATTTTAGTTTGTTTAACAAAACTCAAAATATTATCACTTATTAACCAGTAGTCAATCCTAGATTTGTTCCTCCCATTAGGCTTAAACCATGAGTAACTTTTAATTCCCGGATTAAAACCTCTCCAGACGTCATCCAGACGTCATAAACCCCTCAATTATGTCATTACAGTGCAATTTCCCCAACCTAGGAGGCCATCTATCTTCCCATTCGTTAGGTGTCATGTTCCAATCACCTCCTGGTAAGATGTATTCAGTAGGGCATAATACTTTAAGGTCTGAAATCACATTTGTTATATTTTCTATTAATTTTTTATTTTGACTATCATTATTATAACCATAAACATTAGTTATTATAAGTAATAGATTTTCAATTTTCAGTACTACAGTCAACCAGTGCCCCTCACCATCAGGTCTATGAGTCAAAATTTCTCCAGGGCATTTATTAAAACATATCGCCACACCTCCAGACCGGTTAGAACCATGGCTAAATAAGATCCTATCTCCCCGTTGATTCCTCCAAAATATTTCGCCAACAGCAGCAGAATGAGTCTCCTGTAAAAATAAGCAATTAGAATTTTGTCCTTGCAAAATAAGAACAGTGCTTTCCTCTTAACAATGTCTTTCAAACCCCTAACATTAAGTGAAACGAAAGAAATGTTGACATTTAACATGAATATTGAATTAATATTTAAAAAAAAAAAACAGAAGAAACACAAATAACAAAATATGCACAATCAAAGGAACAATCTTTGTTCAGACCATCCAGTAACTGGATAAACCGACATAGCTGGATAGAGCTCCAATGTCCGGTTGATCATATCCCCAAACTTAGTCATCAATAGATGGGGGAAGGAAAAAAACGTTCACCTACCATCACCGATCCGTTGACCCTCAATGTATCCGTAAGGCCTGTTGTGATTCTGTCTTGTTTGCCATGTTTATCATGACTCTGCTTTGTCTGACCATGATCGTTTTGTGATTTGTATTCCATGCCATGTTTTGTTTTTGCCTTGTCTCTGACTTGCCATATTCCACCTTTGCAGTTTTATTCCGGTCCATGTTTTGTCTCATTCCATGCATTACACTTTTGTCTCCCCCTGTCTGGTCTTATGTCATGTGATCGCTCGCTGCCCCAGTATTGCGTGCCACACTTTCGGGTGATTTCATGGTTTCTGGGATTTCAATCATTCCTTCCAATCTTGTTTGCTTCCTTCACCTTGCTTTTCTATAATCACTAACCAGACTAACAGTTTATTATTTTAGTTAAAGATACTAACCCAAACTAACACTGTTTATAGTACTAACTTACTAACGAGCACTAGGGATTGTATAGCTGCACTTTACTAATTGACTAACGAGCTCTCAGCATTCGCCCTATTCTAGTCTCCACCCCTTTGGCTTTACTCAATCTACTTTGCTGCAGTTTCAGCGGAACCTCCGCACTTGTTACACTCTGTTCTCCCTCCTTATCTGTGCACGTTAGAACTCCCTAACCGGAGCCGTATGTCTGTCTATAGGCTGTCTTGTGATCCCTGTCCACGTTTTGGCTTTTGCCAATTTCATGTAGTCAGGAACTTCCTCATGTTCATTCTATTGTTAATTAGTCTGATCCAGCTCACCTGTTCCCTATCATAGCATGTGACTTCCCCTACGTGTATTTAAGCAGTCATTTCACTCTCAGCTCTCGTCAGAACATTTTCCCTGTGCTGCAATCGTATATGCCTTGTATTCTTAGTGTTATACTTCTGACTGGAACGTCCCTGATTCTGATTTTGGCTTTTTCTTTGATACTTCTGTGCCCGTGTACGGTACCTGTTTTGCCTGACCCTGAGTTTTGTCTCTGCTGCCCTGTTAATGAATCGGATTACGTCTACTGGATTTTGGCTTTGGATTCACCTCTGACATTCCTGTGCCTGTGTACCGAACCTGTTTTGCCCGACCCTGAGTTTTGTGTTTGCTGCCCGGTGTACAGTTTGGATTACGTCCCTGGGATTCTGATTTTGGATTGTGGACTCTGTACCGTTGCCTTCTGCCCTGTGGGGGTTCACCTCCCAGCTTCAATAAAACTCATTTTTACTGAATCTTTTTGGTCTCGCATTTGGTTCCAGAACGATACCTCACAAGGCCCCCGAAAAAAGGCCAATTTTCCAGCCCGCCTTGCCTCTTCAATTTGCAGCCACAGCCGCCTCCTTTCCTCCCAATCCTCCGGAAGTATTTCAGCAAAGCGGATGCCATTTTCCTTGCAAACTGGAGAATCTTTACTTTGATGCCAAATCTCCTCCTTCATCTGCCTTTTAGCAAACAAAATGACAGCACGCCTGTGCTTACTGTCCATTTTCCTCCCCACTCTGTGCACGATGTCCACAGCCTCTTCCAATTTTGCCTCTCCATCAGGGAAAATCTGGACCAGCATTCAGACACTTTCGCCCTTTTCTTCCTTCAAACCTTTCAACTGCAGGCACCACCTCATTCAGTATCTTTCCTGTTCTCTAATTCTGTCCTTAAGTTCAGTATTCTCTTTACACAGTTGGTCATTTTGTTTCACCAGATCTTGAACTTTCTTTTTGCAGTCTTTCACTTCCACGTTGAACAGGACAGCTTTCGATAAGCTAACAATCGCCACACTATTTTGTTTAGTTTGCTCTTTTAAGTCAGCCAACTGTATATCAATTTTCTTTTCGAAACAATCAAAACGCCTTTCAAGATTCAGAATAGCATCTAATATTGCCTTAACGCTACTAGACACGTTGACATTCTCACCGTTATCTGCCGACTTGGGTTTCTTTTCGGCGGGATTCTTGTTCGGCGTTGGTGGTGCAGATCCTGCTCCACGTTCTCTTTTGTTAAACAGAGTCACGTCCATTGCATAGTCATGCTCCAGTACAAAGTTAACTTCTTTGTCGCCAGCATTCGGCGAAGTTGGTTTCCCTTTACTGTCCATTTTTAATTTGGCAGGTTTAATCAGCATTTGCGCGCTCATTGTGACTTAGTTAAGGTGGATAATGATCAGTTTTTGGCTAAAATGTGAAACCAGTTGTACGAGCTCTAACCGTGACACCTGCTCAACCCGCCATCTTGCCGGAACCCTGACCAAGCTGCAAGAGACGCATTTATACACCACCCTCGTTGCATTCATTGTGCCACTGCCTTTTTAAGATGGCGCGGTTTACATAAGTTGCAGCTGATTGGATAACACCCCTGGCACACCCACCAAACAGGAGAAAACATACCTCGAACCCCGTTGTGCACCGTTGTACACCGGTTGGAGGAAACAGGTCGTTCAACCCGGAAATCGTAACAAAACGGTGTGCACCGGTGTGACTTTGAACGCACCCCTGGATTTATGGTTCTGCGTCGACTCCACGCAAAGGGCACGCCGTCGCCTCGACGCCGTCGTGGACCTTTCGAAGTTCTGCATTGAGGTCGTTTGCGTCGTGCTTTGCCGCGAAGCAATTCACCGACAAACCGCTAGGTGGCGTCAGGTTTCCGAAGGACCTGTAGTGAAATAACGTGACACTCGAGTAGAGTGGACCAATCAGTGACCTTGCGGTCTGCGTCGCTTTGACGTGCTGTCATTAGAAGATTTTCAAGGTGCGCGGCAGGCGACGCAGAGGCTCTGCGGTGGGGGTTCACGTCGCTGCAGAGGCTCTGCGTAGCTACGGCGTCGATTCGACGCAGAACCATAAATCCAGTTTAAGAAGCCATGAGTGGCATAGCGCGCTCTCTCTCTCTCTCGCTCTCTGACCAGGAGGCCAGTGCTGCAGTGATCCGTTTGCTTTTGGTTTGCACTTACACATTTCCACACATTCACGCATGCTTACATTACTCATACTGACTTTTCCACGTTATGTTGATTTGTTTAAATATATATATATATATTTTTGTGAATAAATGCTATTTTGCTATCCAGCTCGTCGGTCCCCTCTGTTTGCTACAGCCTTGAGCCGGGCTGTGACAGTCAGGTGGTGACAAGTCAGTCATATCGTTCAAAAACTAAATAAATGACTGACTGTGCCAGGGTGCATCTCAAAGCGTGGGCTACATCCTTCGTCGGCTGCATTTTGATGGGTCGTCACTTCATTCCGTCCGCCAAACTGACATGATGTCTTTTCATCTGCGCTAAACAGCCTTGGTTTAAGTGAATCTTCACTGGTTTCTTTAACTCTTAACACCTAGCCCTAAACCTATCTGTAAATTTCTTCTTATTCCTAACCCTAAATGTTAGTTTGGCGAATGGTAATAAGTGACGATCCCTAAAAATGCAGCCCCTGAAGACTGTAGCCAATGCTTTGAGATGCACCCCATGGGTCAAAACGATTTTTTTTTTTTTTTTTAAATTTGTGAAATACTCTCACTATTCATGAACTGTCAGTGGGGCTTCTCACAATCTACAAGAACTCGAATGAAGTTCGCAAGCGAGCTATTTTATTTTAAATCTAAGAATATAGGAGTTAAACGGGATATGGAAGAGTTTCGAAGTTCATGGCCAGTTATTAATATAGCCCAACTAACGTTGCTAGTGACGATGAATTTCTGAGACGACGTCGCGTAGATGAGCTGTCCGACAGTGGGATATCTGCCTTGCTATACAGTCAATGCTTGCTACCCAGCTGGTACTTAGCGAGTCAGCTATAATTTGGTATGATTTTATTTCCACGACCACGTACTTGGTTAAAGAGGGTAATTAATGTCTGTGGATTGTCCAAGAGTATTCGATCTTCTGCGTATATTGCTTTAGGGTTTTGGACTGGCAATATTTCAAAAGCAGTAACACCGAGTACGGTAGGGGTCACACGAACTATGCTGTCTTATTCACATAATGGGCTAGCTACTACGAAAAGTCAGGCAAGCTACTCAAGCTTAAAGAAAGTATTTTCATTCTTTATGGGGAGCTTTCTTTCAATTAAAATGTGTGATGTTTTGCGCTTTATTTTAAAGAAATATCACCTATGAATTCTGTATATGTAAATAGTTTGAGAACGCAAAACAATACACCTCAAATATCTCTGATGAATGAGATTGGGAATTTATGAAACAAGTAGCGAGTAATTTTCGTTTATTCCAAGCAATCGGCGAGGAATAGATGAAAATTACCACTCGAGTTTCATAAATTTTAGTTGTCACGAATTTCAGATCCTATTTATCTCATCAATGTCAGCGTAGTATTATTTGGGGGGGGCTGGCTTCTAGTTGGCGGTCTATTCAAGTCAAAGGGGTGAATAATTCGTAAGCTAGCATGATGACACTTTTCGCCCTTAAATGAGTAAATTATCGTTTCTGCGATAACAATTAGATATCTTATTACTTTACCGGCGAAAAGCGTTACCCGTTCTGGTTAACGGTTACCAGTAGGATGGGCATTGTTACCGTGTTGAGAAGATAGTGATTTAAGTGTTTCAGTTTGTTTATTTAAAGGATCCCCATTAGCTGATGCCAAGGCAATCCGCTAGTCTTCCTGGGGTCCCCATCAGACATACATAGCACAATACTTTATAACAACAAGCATTAGTATTCATAAAATTATGTCAGTATACACATATGTAAAACAATTACATTCGCATACAATTCAGACAATGAACGGACTACTCAATTCCATTGGGCGGCATGGTGGCGCAGTGGTTAACACTGCTGCTTCACAGCAAGAAGGTCGTGGGTTTGAATCCTGGGTCCTTTCTGTGCGGAGTTTGCATGTTCTCCCCGTGTTGGCATAGGTTTCCTCCAGGTACTCCAGTTTCAAAAACATGCACTATAGGAACACTCCTAGCAGTATCCCTGAACTGGAGTTGGTCCCTGGGTCCTGCTCTGTGGCTGCCCACTGCTCTTGACTAGAAGATGGGTTAAATGCAGAGGACAAAATACCGCACGTGGTTCAATAAAGTGTATCATGTCTTAATTCAGATTCAATGAAGGGAATCTGACCAGCTCCTACGCTAGAATGCTGTATTACACGTGTAATATCAAACATATATGACGTGGCTGTATTACACCAATTTTAATCATTTATAGGATAAAATGAATTATCCATCAATTTAATTTTAAAGACATTAATTTGTTTTCTTATTCTTCTGTTCTGCAGTTCATGATGTCACGTCGAATACATGCTCGAAGGCTTGATGGAGTGGACAAAAATGTATGGTAGGGTTATTCCGGGCAATTCTTGAAGCCTGCAATCTCTTGGAATTAAAGTAATCAAAATTTATTCTGTGCTTCAGTGACATGACCCAGAGCTATTTTCAGAGAAGCTTCAGCAACCTCACATATAGGTTTGATTTTTAAGTTTAGGCTAGCAGGGACGGCTATCACTGACGTCACATAACTCGACGGTAGTTCAATTGTGTGACGGCTAATTTTGTTAGCAATTTACCAGTGAAGTGAGGACAGAGAAATGAGATATGTGGTGATAGATAGTTCTAATGAGGGCTTTGGCTGGATTTTAAGAGAATCCAGAGCATTTTAAGGGAGTGAGTTGAGAACTTGGAAATCCTCTAAATGGAAGAAAGAAAACTTGTCATGGCTGGCCTGGTTCTACACTGATTTAATTGGGGAGCCAGTAAGAGATGTTGATTGGACACCAACTGCTGCTGTGCTGAGTGCCGATGGGATTTTTTTTTTTTTTTTTTGACGAATCAACCCAGACATTAGCATCGCTGTATTTCCATCTGCAAAGTCGAATGGAATTTTTCCTCTGGACCAATGCAGAAAAGAAACTCAATGCGTAATTCAGTCTACTTACATATTTTAAGTTTAAATATGAAGATGTAATGTCCAAGCGACTGAGTAGTAATGTCTTGAACTGATGGCTATGTATGGATTTTTGTATGGCCAAACAAACCAACCAATCAGACATAAGTAACCTTTTATAACGTGGATGTGGCATATTCATGATTGAGCAAATCAGCAAAAACAAAATAAAATACTTCTCACTTGTGTTTTAATCTAGGGATGAACAGTGGCGGAAGTGTGTGATGATAGGCCGGGTGCAAGAATTATTTTTGCCCCCACCCCCCAGTTCACAAGTTTATGCACCTGAGCAAATCCTGTTGGTCTGTGCATACTAATCAGTATTAGAAATAAGGGAAAAAATTGGGTTATCCAGTGAAAAACCAAGGAAACAAATCAGGTTGTCTGCAAGAATTTTCAGTTGTCATGTGTACTGTCATAGTCATTAAAAAAAAAAATTATAAAAACACACTGACCTATGGGACTACAGCAGGCAATTCAAGAGGAAAATTGAATAATGCTCAATAATACTTATATTTGTTGTACAGGTGATATTAGATCAATGCATTCAAATATAAAACGGTAAATTCTCCTGTCAAGCTATTCAACTGTTAGCCAGAACCACTCTCCTTAAACTCAGTAGCTCGGTTTATTTGCATGCTGTTTCTTAAATATTTCTGAACCCCCTTTTCCATCACAATCTCAGGCAAAGACGGGTCTCTCCTTTAGGTGACTCTGAATTTCCCTCGCTGATCGGACTTGGCATTAGCTCACTATATGGCTGGCAGGAACAGAGTCAACCTATTTTATTTCACATGGCTTGAGATGAGTGTGGAGAGAGAGATATAGGCTGCAGGTTCTTGAAAACACTGTCGCCCAAAACTCAATCTAAAGATTCCTGCTTCTTAGTGGTGTTAGATTACCAAACATAAATGAATACTCGTGAAATTTGATATAAAGCTGTACAATTTCAGATAACTTACCTCTCGCTGACAACGTGCAGTGAAGTTTTCTGCCAGAAGACAGCAAACCGCTACACTTGTGGACACAGTTCCGCAAAGATTTTTTTTGTCAGTTTACTGCAGTAATTTTGATTGAACTCTAAATATGCATACAATATGTTAACGTGTATAATACGAGCACATAAAATTCATCCCAAAGGAAGATGCTTATTATCATATTTTCAAATCTAAATCCCCTTAGGTTGTTTACAGTTACATCTGACTCATTCGTGCCACAAGTTTCCGTTTTCTAGATCGCCCAAGCCTGAATTGAAGCACGTGGTCTATTAGTGGGTTGTTGTTTGCCACGGTATGTTATATAAAAAACTCACGTTCTCGCCAGTACAAGATGCGTGAAACTTAGCATCAAGCGCAGTAGGCCTTATTCCAGCCTGACACTTGCACGAATTTTGGTCCAGCAATGCCCCGCAATATGGTATGCCAAGGTGTGCCATTTTAGTGGCACAATGCATGTCAAGATGACAAGGTAATGCATAGTTTGTGCCATGTTGTGCCACCTGTCACGCATAAGATCAGAACTGTTCACGAAATGCGTGACACCCCAGTGCCACGCATGGGCATGCAATGGCACGACTTCTCAAGCAACAGTTGTGCCTAGATTGCTCATAGTTTGAACTGTTCACGGAAGTGGCACGAAAATTAGGTCGTGACACGCAGGAAAAAATTTTTGAACATTTTGAAATTCCCAACAAGGCCTGGCACGCACTTTTTCACCTACCCTGCACCCCCCATTTGAACCCATTTCATACTCTTGTCACAATTATTGTACAGCTGGGAAATTGTTTTGGCATAGTCACTGGTCACTTCAAAGGTCAAGGTCATGAAATCTGGCCACGCCCCTCAAAATACTTCTTAACAGAATAACTTCAAAGATTTTAGGACTCCAAGCTGTAACTTGGTATATAGCATCTATAGGACAGGACTCGGCTTCTATCAACTTTTGGGCGAATTCCGTTCATGGTCAAGGCCACAGTGAGGTCATGGTCATGGATGTACTGACATATAACTTCTTGTTGATGCAATAATTTTTAGCTTACCGGCCCCATGGCCCGATAAGCTATTGTCGTGGTGTGGCGTCCGTCGTCCGGAACATTTTTTATCTTTTTTTTGGCCGGATGAATTTTCGTGTAAATTTACAATAACATACTACTAGACCATATCGCCAGAAGGTTTTCTCGGATTTTTAATTGAATCATTTTTGTCCGTTTTATGGGCCCTTGAAATTTTGACTCCAATGTTAAAGATAGGACTGAGAAATTTTAAAAAATTATTTCTCAAAAACTGAGTGATAAATTTTTTTCTAAATCAGGCAATCATCTTACCTTGGTACCGTCAATGTACAGTGCGAGCGCCATTTTGATTGAATCGACACAAGTGGGTCTATTGGGGGCGCTGTACTTTATGAATATGCAAGATGGCCTGTGGAGGCCAAATGGTTGCAGGTAGAGATTAAGTTTGTATTATCAACATATAGGAAGTCATATATGACCTATATTTTGGCAATATTAAATTTGACCACAGATGACCTTGAAAGGTCAAATTCGAGGTCAGGGAATATATTAACAATGTTAAAAGATATGACTTGAAATTTCAAAAAATTATTTCTCAAAAACTGTCTGATTACTTTTTTTCTAAATCTGGCAATCAACTCACCTTTATACACTTTATGTACAGTGCGAGTGCCATTTTGATTGAATCGACGGAAGTGGGTCTAGTGGGGGCGCTGTACTTTAACATTGGGTCTTATGGAGAATGTGCCAAATTGCCTGTGGAAGGTAAATGGTTGCAGGTAGAGATTAAGTTTGTATTACTGACATATAGGAAGTAATATATGACCTATATTTTGGCTGTGTTAAAGTTGACCTCAGATGACCTTGAAAGGTCAAACTTGAGGTCAAGCAAAATGTTACAATTTTCAAAGTTTTCTAGGCTTGAAAATATTGAAGATTGGGAACATATGTGCATTGAACACTTATAGGAAGTCATGTATGAACTTTCATTTGGTGGCCTTGAACTTGACCTTCGGCGACCTTCGAAGGTCAAACTTCACATAGTGAAATTTCAATGACTTCTATCACCAAAACTATTACAGGTAGAGCTTAGGTTTGTATTGTGGCCATATAGGAAGTCATGTATGAAGTTTCATTGGGTGACCTTGAACTTGACCTTCAACGGCCAAACTATACAGTGAAATTTCAATGACTTATATCAGCAAAATCGTTACAGATTGAGTGTAGGTTTGCATTGGAGATGTATAGGAAGTCATGTATGAACTTTCGTTTGGTGACCTTCATATTGACCTTCAAAGGAATAGAGAAAATTCAATGACCTCTGTCACTGAAAAGGTCACAGATGGAGCCTAGGTTTGTGTTACTGACATAGGAAGTCACATATGAACTTTCATTCGGTGACATTCAGCTTGACTGTCGATGACATTTGAAGGTCAAACTTGACATAATACAATTACAATGTATTGTATTGCCAAAACGGTCACAGATGGAGTCTAGGTTTGTATTAGAGACATATAGGAAGTCATATATGAACTTTCATTTGGTGACCTTCGCATTGACCTTCAAAGGTCAAGTGTGACCTAGTGAAAATTCAGTGACTTGTATCTCTGAAACGGTCACAGATGGAGCCTAGGTTTGTGTAACAGACATCTAGGAAGTCACATATGAACTTTCATTTGGTGACATTCAACTTGAATGTCGGTGACCTTTGAGGGTCAAACTCGGCGGTGAAATTACCCTGACTTTTATCACCAAAATGGTCACAGATGGAGTCAAGGTTTGAATAGAGATATTTAGAAAGTCGTAGATGAAATCCATTTGCTGACCACAACTTGACATTCTGTGACCTTTAAAGTTCACAATTGACATATTGAATACATATTGACATATTATAATGACTTGTATCACCAAAACTGATTCAGTTTAGGATTGTATTACAGAAGGTCTTATAAATGTACGTGAACTTTTATTTAGTGACCTTGACATTGATTTTCATTGATTCAAATGTCAAACTTCACATAAAATTTTCATCACTTGTATCATCACTGTAAGACTGCTTGCTGGTAAGCTACAGGACCCTTGGTCCTATTTTTATATGTTTGATTATTCTTCATGAAATTTAATGGCAAATATGTCCCAAGGGAAGGTGGAATGGAGGGGCTGCTCTGTTTTTGCGGTGTCCTGCAAACACTTTTCTAGTTAAGTCTGTTATAACCAGCGTATGAACATCATATTCAATCTGTAATAGTGTAAGTTGCACTACTAAGTGTTCGTGCTTTTCATTTATTAATGGTGAGAATAATGATTTTGCCTGTCATTAGATTCATTTACAGTTGAAATAGCTGAATTTGTGAAATTTTGCTATTTATTTTGAAAATATGACTCATCATGCAAAACACTTGTCTTTTATTTAAGGATAGTGATCATGTGAAGTCATTTATCATCACATTGGTGTTTGGCTCCTTTTTAAATCATAATGATAACTGAAATCACCCAAATGGCCCTGATCATAAGTTTACATACCCTTGAATGTTTGACCTTGTTATGTAGACACGAGGTGACACAGTCAAATTTAAATGGGTTAATTTCCCACAGCTTTTTAAATTATAACTAGTGTCTGTGCATAGTCATTGAGTTAACTCCTGAGTAGATGCACTGATCTGGCCAGACACTGAGCCATGGGGAGCGGAAAAGAACCTTCGTACACTGTAAAACCAAATGTTTAAGTTCTAAACACTTTTTTGTAACGCTTTGAGGGGTATTGCCATCACGCACAGCGTCTGTCTGTCCAGCCGTCTGTCCGTCCACATTTGATTCCGTGCGATAACTGAAAAACGCCATCACCGATCATCACAATTTTTGGTGAGGACAACAGGGTACATTTACTACACAAGCCTATCGATTTGGCCGCGATCTGGAATCAAATATGGCTGCCACAGCCTCCATCTTCAATTTCCATTCCGTGCGATAACTGAAAAACGCCATCACCAATCATCACGATTTTTGGTTAGGACATCGGGGTACAGTTACCACACAAGTTTATCGATTTCGGCCACGATCTGGAATCAAATATGGCTGCCACAGCTGCCATCTTGAATTTCCATTCCGTGCCATAATTGAAAAACGCCATCACCGATCATCACGATTTCTGGTTAGGACATTGGGGTGCAGTTACTTAAAGTAGGGATTCAAAGAAAAAACTGAAACATGGCTATTTCGACATCAATGGAAAGCTTAGAACGCAAAGAATGCAGTGTAATGTCATTCCGTCACATTATCGACACGAGAAAAAGGAAAAAAGCATGAAACGACAGTACTTTATCGAGCGTGAATACTCCTGTGATGCTAGGAAAGAGGCCTGTTTTGGGCGACGTCACGGACGGGTATTGCAAGCTCTGCTCTCTGAATTTGTGGGCAGAGTCAATAGAAGTACTATGTCTTTCTCTAAGCTTTATATTTTGTTATTTAAGGTTCAAATTGAGTTGTACTTTACTTGAGATGGATAAATTGAAATGGAGAAAAATATATGTTTTTTTATTTTTTCTTTAACCCTTAAATGCCCAACTATAGTAAAAGTTGAAAGAAAAATATATGCATTCTGTTAATATGTCCTGGGGAGGGGCTAATAACAACCCAGTAGCAATTTTTAATTTTTGGTGACCTTTGACCTCATTTTAGTTTTGTGACATATATGTCACAATGGGCATTTCGGGGACCTTACTGCTAAAATTATTTGAATGATAAAACAGTTGACATATAGCTGAAGTATTAGGCATAGCTTATTTTTTATTAGCTTACCTGTTTGTCTACTTTATCCAGCGATGAATGGGTGCTGATCTATCATGTGGATTCCGCCATGGGGGCGGCCGTATTGGAAAGGTTAGCTGGTGCAGCCAGTGTAGTGCCAGTTCCACTTTTATGCATCAGATGGCAGCACTGATGGTCTAAATATGTCACTATGGGCTTTAGGTTGCAAAATTTATATGGGGTCAGTGGTTTTGACAACCCCCAAAATCGTGTGACAGATTTGTCACAGGGGGCATTTAAGGGTTAAACTCATATTTTTCTATATAGTACATTGAAGATTAACATGGACATATAAACGATCTGACGGAAAGCATGTGTAAATACAGGGAAAGCAGGGTTTCCTCCAGGATTTTTTGAAACTGTGGCGGAGGGCTTCAGCGTCGGGTCAAAACTCAGCATTATCAGGTGTGGTCAGTTTTCATTAATCAGCACGTAAGCGATGTAATAATTGAAGTATATGTGCACGGAGGTTTATCAGTTTACATGCGTCACGGTGGATTTCACATATAATATGAAAACTGATTATTACTCCGCACTTCGAAATTGGAATTAAATAATCATGAAGATACAATTAGGTAGAACAGGATGTGCTCACAGCAAATACAGAAGAGAAGAGATATAATAACTATAAAAAAGCAATTAAGACCTGAAATTGAGCTTGAGTGCATGAGAAGTACGGCGGACGATTCAGGCTGCTTTTGAGGTAATGGGTGGAGATATTTGAGGGGTACGATTGTGTTCTAAATGGCATCGATGTCGTCACTCCATATTTCTGTGTCAGTCAATCACTGTTATGAGAGTCCACTTGATCGTGTTCTTAAAATACTATCTTTTTTGTAGCCCTGAGCATTGGCTTATCCAGCCTTCCTCGGAATGGTAGCATGACTCCAGTAAAAACATAATTTTCTTTCTAAACTAGACAACGTGTACATGTATAGCCTATAGCCAGCGCGGCGACCGGACTTTTTGCAGGCATGGAACAAACCAAAATAAGCAGCAAAACTAATATGCATCGATGAAAGAAATCACCTTTATGCAACATTAGCTTGAAAAAAAAAATTAAGATTTAAACATGGGATTTAAAACTGAACTACTGGGAGATCGGGAAGAAATCTATTAAGAGTTCTGACTCGTCAGGCTTTAAAACCAAAATTGGAAACAATTTTCGTAGTGTTCACTGTATTATAACTATGAAACATCTGGGTACTTTCAGAGTACACAACCCGTGTGTGACGTCACGGGAAATGAGACTGTCGGCGGACTGGTTACGGTGGAAAAGGAGCAACATTTTGAAAGCGAATATCAAGTAGCATGAAAATTTTTTTCTCTTGTTATATGAGTGAATACCTTCAACATATCATGAAATTGCCATAACGAGCCAATTTTATGGGTACTTATTTTCTTTGAATCCCTACTTTAACAAGCCTATCGATTTCGGGCGCAATCCGAAATCAAATATGGCTCCACGGCTACCATCTTGACTTTCCATTCTGTGCGGTAACTGAAAAACGCCATCACTGATCATCACAATTTTTGGTGAGGACATTGGGGTACAGTTACGTACTACTCAAGCCTATCAATTTCGGTCGCCATCTTCACATGCCACAGCCGCCATCTTCAATTTTCATTCCGCAAGATAACTCAAAAGTGCCTCAACAATCAAAGCCATTTTTGCTGTGTTGCTTGGTCTTGTGTACAGTGGGGGGCACAAATTTGGGCACCGCTGGTTTAAATATTTGTTACAAATAATCTCCAAGTGATTGAAAGCAAACCTGAACACTAAATGCTACAAAGTTAAACATGACACCTTTCTGCAAATTTAAAAGCAAGGTTTCATTTTATTTTATTTTTTCTGACTTTTTAAATGATATGAAAGGAAAAAGGGCCCTGTGCAAAAGTTTGGGAACCCTTTTGGATTATTCTTGTTACCTTTTAAGAAGATGATTACCAAGGCGCAGACCCTGGTGATTTACTCGTTAGGGCTTCAATGAGTCAGGTGAATGTAATTCCAGGGTTGAACTATATTTTCTGAAGTAACTCCATGCCTTCTAAAGTATCCGACTGTGGTGGCTGTTGTGTCTGGTGTTAAAAACCATGGGTTCCTCTAAACAGTTGTCCAAGGATATCAAAATCAAAATAATTCACCTCCACCAACAAGGAGAGGGCTACAAAAAACTCTCGCAACGTTTCAAAGTACCCATTTCTACTGTCAGAAACATCGTAAGAAAATGGAAAATAAATGGAACAATTGAAGTCAAGGCAAGATCTGGAAGACCAAGAAAAATTTCTGATAGAATGGCCCGAGATCTAGTGAGAAATGCTCAGAAGAACCCACACATTACTGCAAAAGAGCTGCAAAAAAGAGTTGCAGACACAGGTCTTGTTGTTCACAGGACAACAGTACAGCGTACCTTAAACAACAAAGACCTACATGGCAGAGTTGCAAGAAAGAAGCCTTTCCTACGACCACATTACAAAATTAAGCATCAGAAGTATGCAAAAGAAAACCTTGAGAAACCTCAAGCCTATTGGAACAATGTGCTTTGGATTGACGAAACCAAAATTGAACTTTTTGGCCACAACCAAAGAAGGTATGTTTGGAGAGAAAAGGGTGAAGCATTTGTAGAGAAGAATACGTTGCCAACTGTGAAGCATGGAGAAGGATCCATTATGCTTTGGGGTTGTGTAGCTGCTGGGGGCACAGGCAATATTGTGCGGGTGGAAGGAAGAATGGATTGCACCAAATATCAAGACATTCTAAAGGCTAATGTTCAAAGCTCAGTCCAGAAATTGAAGTTGAAGAGACGTTGGGTATTCCAGCAAGACAGTGACCCGAAGCATACCTCAAATCCACCATGAAGTACCTCCAGGAAAGACGGATGAATGTTTTGGAATGGTCATCACAGTCCCCAGACTTGAATATTATTGAAAATCTGTGGAGAGACCTCAAACATGCCGTGCATGCAAGAAGGCCGAAGAATATTTCTGAGCTATAAGTGTTCTGTCAGGAAGAATGGGGAAAAATGCCAAAGACAAGAATTGAAAGACTCTTAGCTGGCTCCGGGAAGCGTTTGCAAGCTGTTATAGCTGCCCGAGGAGGAGTTACAAAGTACTAGCTGACAGGGTTCCCAAACTTTTGCACAAGGCCTTTTTTCTTGTTTTATTATTTTGAAACTGTAAAAAGTTAAAAATAAAAAAATTATTCTTGCTTTAAAATGTGATGAAATGTGTATGTTTAACCTTGTAGAATTTAGTGTTCAGGTTTGCTTTCAATCACTTGGAGATTAATTTTAACAGACATTTAAACCAGGGGTGCCCAAATTTTTGCACCCCACTATATCTACAGAGCCTATCGAATTTGACGGATGTCCACTATGGCTGCCACAGCCGCCATCTTGTATTTTGTATTCCGTAGGATAACTTGCAAAGGCCTTTGTCAATTTATTTTCATTCGAAATAATCCAGCGGCTGAGGGGTAACGCCTGCTTTGTGGGGCTATTTTTAAACATGTCACAGTGTTTTGATTCAGTTTAAAAGTGTATTTAACAAACCCTATCACAACATCCAATAAACATCAGTGTTTTGAATGAGAACACCTACTTACAAAAATAATCACCAGGCATTTACCTTTTACACACAGGTGTTTAGATTATAAACATGTCACATGTTCCACAGCTTCACAGTGTAGGGCCTTCGTAACAAGGTATTTCAACTTTTTAAAGATGGGACGGGATATGAAAAGATATTCAAAGACTTGAAAATACCAGTCAGTACTGTTCAGTCCGTGATGAAGAGGTGGAAGAAACTATCACAAAACACTGCACGCTGTTATTGATGCTAAGGGGGGCAATACACAGTATTAAGAACTAAAGGTATTTACAAATTTGAACGGGGTTCATTTCATTTTTATCCCTTATTGCTATGTTTTATTTGATGATTGTGCCATTCTACATGACCAACAGTTGGATATGAATCCAATTAGAAATAAAAGAAATGCGTTTTGCCTGGCCATTCATGTTTTCTTTAAAAAAAGTTCCGTAGTTTTCAAATTCAGGGTATGCAAATGTTTGAGCTCAACTGTATATATTCTTGACATATAAATACGTTTTTTTTTTCAAATGTAATAAATATTGACAGAGATTGCAAGAAAATATTGCATTTTTCATCAAGGGTACTGTACTGTAGCAATAAAATAGTGATTACAAAATATTTGACCTTTTTGTGGATAATGGGCGCACAGTTCTTTTTTAATACATACTTTTACGTATTAAGTGTCATTTTCCTTCATATTCAAGTTTGCAGAATTTGACTGCAGCTTGACAGAAAATTACGATACAAAGGAAAATTTATGTGTTCACATCTTTTTATTTCACAAAAAGGTATTTTTGGAAAGGATAGGGTAACACACAATGCATGACTTTTTCAGGATGCCTGCTCGACTGAAACCAAAGAGTGTTTGGTTAAAAAAAAAGAAAAGAAAAACAAAACACTCATGCAAAATTTTGTGCTTTTATGACAAACTGCACAATTGTACCACCAAGGCTCTTTACAATTTTTATATTGCTGCCTGTCTCGGCTAGGTCTCCCTTGAAAAAGAGTTTCTTAATCTCACTGGGACCTTCCTGGTTAAATAAAGTTCAGAATAATTAGAAAAAAAAATATATAAATATTAATAAAAACGCAGTGGTTATTCTGTCGGCAGATGGCAAGATTCCTGGAACTACTATTCTGCCGGTATGCTTGGCAGTTTTTGTTAGCGTGGTTTTTCCAGCCGGGTAAATGATTTGGACAACAAAACCATGGATTTTCGCTCACTGGGGTTGGATCCCCGTGTCCCTGGTAGTTTAATATTTAATATCGCCTTTCCCGAGCCCTGCACCCCAACTTTAACCTTTCAAAAACCACAATCGCTGTGCCTAAACCCTGAATCCTAACCTCATCTTTTAATTGACACGCGGAAAGCTTAAAAATGTGTTAGGCTACACATGACATTCAAAATGTAGCCTATGCTTTCAGAATAAGAACAACTACTGCCTACTGGATCAGCCTTCGATGGCATCGCAGCCGAGAAATGCAGCCTAAGTGGGCTGCAGCCTATGCTATGAAAAACAGTGCCATAATTCAGGCTGCTCTGAGGCAAAAGGGTCTTACTCAGTATTAGAAAGGTGTACCTAATTAAGTAGCCACTGAGTGTATTTTAACTGAACACGTCAGATGAAGAAATAGTTTTATTTACAGGGTGTTCATATTTTACAATGATTTGTAATCCACTTAGAAACAGTCATACCTCACATTTGTAAAGATGGCTTTGAAATAGCCAATGTACAGAATGGGAATAAAGTTGCTTACTTCATGATGTTTTTTTTACTTCTTTAGGGTGGAATTCTCTCAGCTGGCTGCTGAATACAAGGCAGTAAACCTTGGTCAGGGCTTTCCTGATTTCTCTCCGCCCAGCTTTATTCAAGATGCCTTCTGTCAAGCTGTGAGCGGGGATTATTCACTTCATCAGTATACTCGTGGATTTGTAAGTCCAGTTGGCCAGTCCATTTTTATTTTTGCTGATGTTAGGTGATGTTTAGATAAGTAGGTGACTATGAATAGATGCGTTATTTTGATGCAGAAAAGCTGTAATTATTTTTTTTTTTGAAAATGCCAAAGAATTATGAATGATTTGATGTTAGATAATAGTGCAATTAACTGTTCCAACAGGGCCATCCACCTCTGGTTAAAATTCTTTCTAAGTTCTTTGGAAGGATTGTGGCCCGCGAGATCGACCCATTTGAGGACATCTTGGTCACCGTAGGCGCTTATCAAGCTCTCTTTTGTACATTTCAGGCATTGGTTGATAAGGGAGATGAGGTAATTATTAGTACATTTTGTGTTGGTTTCTTTATTGTCTTTTTGCTGGTAATTTATCAAGGGTAACCTTTGGTCTTTATTTCTTTTTTTGAGGTGGTAATCATTGAACCATTTTTTGACTGTTATGAGCCCATGATTAAAATGGCTGGTGGGAAAGCAGTATATGTGCCCTTAAGACCGGTAAGTTTGTATGCTTATGAAAATAAAGTCCATATATTGGGGGTATACAGTATTGGTTCTATACACTGTAAAACCAAATGTTTAAGTTCTAAACACTTTTTTGTAACATTTTTTAAATATGTCACAGTGTTTAGATTCAGTTTAAAAGTGTATTCAACAAACCTCGATCGCAACATCCAATAAACATCAGTGTTTTGAATGAGATCACCTATTTACAAAAATAATCATCAGGCATTTAGCTTTTTTCACACAGGTGTTTAGATTATAAACATGTCCCATGTTCCATAGTTTTACAGTGTATACATCTTTCTTTGTAGAGTAACTCCAAATAGGCATGGCATTAAGAGGGGGTTGTGTGAGCAGCTAGCCTGACATTATATGTAATCATATTCTAAAAAAATGTTGTCAGTAGTGAAGGATAATTGACGGTTGTATTCATACATTTGTCTTTTTTCTAGAATAAAGAGACTAAAGCTTTGTCTAGTGCAGATTGGGTTTTATGTCCTGAAGAGCTGGCAAGTAAATTTACAGAACGCACAAAAGCCATTGTCCTGAACACTCCCAACAACCCCTTGGGAAAGGTGAGGATTCTACGGTTTGCGTATCCAAGCAGATGTCCTCTTCCAATGATGTTGGCTTGTTTTTTATAGGTCTTCCCCTTTTGCAGGTGTACAAGCTGGAGGAGCTAAAGATGATTGCAGACTTATGTGTTAAACATGACGTGGTGTGCATCAGTGATGAGGTGTACGAGTGGCTCACTTATGATGGTGCAAAGCATGTGAAAATAGGTGAGAACCATTCTGCAAATGGGTTGATCAGTAGCTATAATGGCAGCTTATATTCTGTTAGAAGCAATCGTATGAACTATATGTTCAGTAATTATGATACGCCTTTGGAGACAGAAGTTTCTTGGGTTTAACACCTTAGATTTACCCTTGTAATGCCCAGTGTCCCTCAACATATTAATATGGAAATGTTGTGGTGGTAATTGTATTTATGTTGTATTCTGTGAAACATTGATTGGATTAAAATAGTCTCTTTTGAGGAAATGGTACAGCCGTGAAGTGTGGCAAACAATACTATCTTAGAATTTTTATTTATCCATTTACTGAACTTTTAGTTATACAGGGAAAACCCATTTAGACCTCAGGGTCATTCCATGCAAACTGTCCAAATGGCTCTCACTTGACCATCTCAAATTCCAGCAGGTGAATTCACCTCCTAATAGGAGATATTATAAGTTATAATTATATCAAACAAGAACAATTATAAGTTCATATTCCTCAAGTTATAGTAGCAGATTTTCACCCCTGAAAATTTGAAGGACTTAGCTAAAATACTTTTCTAGATATAGCCATGTGAAAGTGACTACTCAGAAATCGCTGTTCAAAAAGGGCTAGAACTTAGTTACAAAAATATTTTTTAATGGCAAAACTATTAGGGGTTGAGAGCTAAAATTTTGGATCTCTTCTATTTAGAGGTGTATGCACCCGCTGGAATTTTTGCAGTCAAATCTGAGATGGTCAAGTGGGAAGTTTCTCTGAAATTCGGACATTTGACATGGAATGACCCCTCAGTCTCATTTGCAATGGTGCCTTGTTGACAACAGAAACACATTACATTATCATAACAAATAAGTAAATATGAACAGTATACAATAATAGAAACAATAAAAAAAATCATACAGCAATACATTTAACAAATTCAGCAGAGAAAATTATGGCAACATTATTCAAAACATACACAGTCCACGACCTCTAAATCCTTTATCACTTCTTTGAATTTCTCTAATGAGATTAATTTATCTAGTTTAAAAGTCTCTTGAAACCTATGCCATGTCTGAGGAGCACAATAGCAAAAAGTAATTTTTCCAAGCTCAGTTTTGACTCGGGGGACCTCAAGAACCGGTCAATCCTGAGACGATGCCTGCTAATGACAAGAATGCCGTGTGATGAAAGATGTAAGATAATTCGATAACTTGTGTAGGATTGCTTTTTAAACAAATGTCAGCCAGTGCTGCATTCTCCCAGTAGCTAGGGATAGCCAACCCACAGCCTTATACAGAGAGCAATGGTGTGTTCTGTAATGAGCCTGTGTAATAAAACAAAATATTACACAGTAGACTGTATCAAGCTTTTTCAAGGTGGTTAGGGCAGCATGCATGTAGATAATATCGCCATAATCAAGTACGGACAAGAAGGTAGACTGCATTAAAAGTTTACTATTATCATGTGAGAAACATGATCTGTTTCCGAACCCAATTTTACATCTTAACTCTTTTGTTAGTTCATCGAGGTTGTTGGGGAAGTGAAGTTTATTTGAATCGTGTGCAATTTCTGAATCCAGCAGTTTTAACCGTTAGACGCCCCCACTTAATCTCTGGCACTCTGATTACCGAATGCAAGTATATCAATTGTTAAAACCCCTCACTTATCCAACATGTATATTTATTCAATTTAATTTATTAATTACCATAAAAGATATTACTTAACAATTAAATTCTCAAATTTGTTGGTAGGCTGGGCAATCATTTGGATCAATCCTTATCAAAAAGAACAACTCAGAGTCTGATTCAAAAGTAGGAACTTTAATAAAAGTTGTAACAGAATATACAATAGCTGTGTCAACAGATGATGGTGTACTACCTTAAACTAGAATTATACGGACATGAACAATTACAGAAGCGGAGAATGAAAGAAAACACCAAACCAAAAGTTGTATCTCCTGAAATTGTCCCAAGGAAGGCCAAAATCAAGGTTGCAGGATCAGAAGACAGTGCAATCTTTAAGTGAAAATGGCAGATATCAACCCCCGAATCCACTGCACAGATGTCAAAACTCCAAGTTAGTTTTAATTTGTAAAGAGCCCATAAGCTTTTGTGTGCCAAAAATCCCCAGTGCAGAGGAAAGGCCCACATGTTTATGTGGTTAGAAAGGGGGGAGGAAAAGTCACCCCCCTTCTTGGTGATGAAAACAGGCTGTGCTGATTGGTGGAGCTCTTGATGTCTGATGGTGTGAGAAATAGTAAATCGTCTCTGGTGAAACTGGCCATTCATGTATTAAAATTCCCTTATGTTGTTAGGAGCTGAGTTTTACTCTATGGAATTTTTATAAAGACATTCGTGGATTTAGTCTCTTTATAATGAGACCAAACATGACTATGGTGGGAGGTAATGAAGCACAGTTATCAAATTGCTCTGAAAAGTTTTACTTCTGCTCCTAAAAACATAAGTGCTTTTGACAAATCATGGGCGGTATTCAGATGTTCAAAAACCAAAACAAACGCGAGCCATCAGGAGATGGCACATCCCCCCGGCCCCACATATGCCACCTGCTCCGGAAACAAACCTAACCCCCTAAAATTCTAAGTACAAAATGTTTCCATGGAAACCAGAAAAAATACTAAATTCATCAACTTTGGATTAGCAAAAGGCACCACTTCAGGTCATGATTAATGAGCACACCAACTTGGCTGATGTACTAACTAGTTAGCGCCTGTTTTAAACGTAATTTCTTCGCAATGTGCGTATAAAATCTTTGCGTGTTATGTACGAACACACCGTACAAGACTGAAAGCGCAATCTGCCGCCTTGTGATGAGCAGAATGGCAAGATGTGGTTTTCTAACTCATGCATATGCATTCATGGGAGGGTCGAGGTTGAAGTGGGAGGTTCGCGCAAACAATGGGAGGAGATGCGCATTTAACGACTAATTATGTATTCCCTGGTATGTACTTAAAATGCAGGTGAGAGCGGACACCTGTTTTGTGGCGGAAATTCTACACCCCATAAAAGCAGGTGTAATCCAGGAAGCGTGTTTGGTTTGGTTGTGCAGGGTAAACTTCCAGTAAGAATGGCAACAGTTATCCGAGCGAGACGAAGACACCGGATAGCGAGACGGGCTGAGAGGATTTTTGCCACAAAAATGACCCTTTTTCAATTGAGTAAACAGGAAATCATCGAGCGTTACAGATTTAGCAGTCATGCAATAATGCAATTATTGGAAGAAATCAGAGATGACATCGAACCGTAGACTCAGCATTCACACTCCATACCAGCAGTTGTCAAACTCCTGTCCACGTTGCAATTCGTGCGCTTTTATTGCGGGCGCAGATTATGCTTATGGGCGGTAACATGCGCTGATTACGCAAGTGGCCGCTGTCTTGATACATACCATGCAAAATGAAAATGCACAGTGCACGAATTATGCGGACAGTGTAAGTCGTAGATAACGCTGCAGTCGCAAACGTACGTACATCAGGCCCCAAGTTTTGTTGAGAATTATTGAACAATTTTCAAGTTATGCTCCGGAAACGAATGTTCACAGACAGATGGACGGACAACCACACCCATGACTATATCCCCCGGCATTATATGCTGGGGGGATAATAATAAAAATATCTAAATTAAATTTAAAAAATAATTTAAAGGGGTTTTTGTCTTGTTGGTGGTCATAGGGCTCTAACAATGGTGTTCTCTGTTGTCTTAGGAATTGCAGGGGAGTTGGCTCATTATGACCATTTGCTTGACTCTATTGGCCTAAAAGGAGATATTTTTGAAATGCCTACTGGAGTCTGTGCAGCAGATAAGCCAGACCAATTTCCTACAGTTATGGGGGACAGGACCAGAACAAGTCATTATCAATCACATTATTTTGTCTGACTCTATAAGGTTTAGTCAAACCACCAAAACTAAACACTAGTTGCCTGATAAGGTGTATTTTAAAAGACAGATTTTCATCAATAAATGTCCCAAGGCACTTGTACTATTAAGGGTTCTGGTAGTAACCTAGTTCATTGATTGATGGTAGTCTGATACATCTGGCAGTCCATTCGCTTGAGAGCGCCGGATGAGGATGACATCATTGGGGGTTTCCTTCCCGGCTCTGGGGTTGCCTCTTGCCTATGGCAGATACCCTTTTCTCCGCGCCTCTCTACCTGCCTGTGGGGTGCTTCCAGCTGTCTTCCACCTCCTCTCTTCTCAAGCATCCGATCCAATCACGTAGTTTCAGAAAGTCCCACTGAATTTGCCAAAGCGCGGCTGTGATTTCATGTGAGCACTCCGCCTCTGTGTTCTGTGTTTCTTGTGCGTTATTGTTAACTGGTTTGTTCTTGACCGTAGGCCTTCGTATTTTCATGTCAATAGTCCAGCCTACTTGTATTATGAATTATCTCGCTAGGCACTCGTTTTGTTTTGTACTCATACCATACCCTGGGGGAGTATGTGTCTAGTACAATAGGCTTTATGGGTGGTTGCATTGTTGCATCATTTTGCTGGTTTTATTAGTGATAAGCTACTATTAGATCAGATTTTTTTTGTTTTATGATTTGCTGCCACCTGCCAGCCTTGCCTTTTGTCTGCTATGTTGCCTGTCACCTGCTTCCTCATCTCATTAAACAATAATCAGCTTACCTACCACTTTTACCATTGCCATACTGTATTGCTTCCCTTTGTCTATAGACTTTTTAAATAGGGTTGTAACAGTACAATGGCATCCACTCGATTTCAGAGCCATCCAAAGAGCAAAATCTAAATGTACTTTCCCTCAATGAATGGGGTGAGAAATGCTTATACTTTGTTTTTTCAACATTTAGAACTAGTTTAAGCTCTAGAAGGGAGTGCTGAAATGAATCAAAGGCTGACTGCAGATAACGCCTCATCCAATGAAGAAACAGGAGTATACAGCACTGTATCATTAGCATAGTAAAGAGTAAAGGTCCTAAGATCGAGCCTGTGGACCCCTTTAGTGACCTCAAGAACAGTTGATAGATTAGAGTGTGCTACAATACATAGCGTTCTATTTGAAAGATAACTGGAGAACCATTGATAAGCATTCTGATCTAGGCCTACGGAGGTTATTCTGTCAACTAAGAGCAAATGATCAACTGTGTCAAAGGCCTTGGATAGATCAACACACAGTGCAGCACAATGTTGCCCACTATCTGGGGCAAAAACAATTTCATTCACAACAAAAGATGCCAACTAATACAGTACTGTGACCAGATCTAAAACCAGACTTGAAAGGATTCAAAATGCAGTTTCTATGCAAAAACAAACAAAGCTGACAATTTATCAAGGATTCAAGAATCTTGTCTAAACAAGGTAGCTTGGAGATTGGGCAATAGTTAAGATCTCTAATGTCACTGTTTCGTTGCAATGGAAGTGCAGTTTTTTAGATCTTTGGTGCAATTTCCAAGCTTAGTGAAAGAAAAAAATATGTGTTGAAGGCTGAGCAATAACTGGTGCCACTAACCTCGATAGTCAGGGGTCCAAAAGATCAGCAACAGCAGACTTTGGGTCAGTTTTCAAAAGAGCATCAATGACTTCCGATTCAGAAAACGAGCTAAAAGAGAAATTTCATTTCATATCCTTTGGGAGCATTGGTCCTGATTGACATACATCATTTTGTTCATAATGACCCATTCTATTTGTTACGTCCATCAGATTAGGATTAATTCTATCAAATTGATGGCCTGCAATAATGAAGTGTTCATGAAAGGCATTAAAGATTTCCCGCTTGTCATTTATGGGATGAGAGTCGGACCATATCCTCTGGGGGAGTGCTGAGGCACAGTCATTCTTCATTAATTTATTGTTTTCCAGAATTTAGCAGGGTTAGCAGCACTCTTATTTTATGAATTAACATAAAAAGCAGATTTTGTTTTCCTAATCATAGTCATACACTTGTTCTGCAGCTGCCTGAACCAAATCTAATCAGAAACAGCCCTGGTTTTTCTCGCTTTTGCCCAAACTGAATTCCTTTTAATACTTAAGATAATTTCACGGCAGAACCATGCAATAAATCTGTCCTTAATCTGCAATCTTCTAAAAGGAGTATGTTTATCAGATATGGCATTAAAAGAGTTAGACAAATATGCAAAGGCTTAATCTGGATTAAAGGTGAAGTACCGTTTTTCCAGTTTTGACATTATTTGTGGCATAAAATACAATCATTTACTCACCCATATAACTTTCGTGTCACTAGAAGTCCTTCGGAAGATATTTAGATCCAAAGAGAGCCGCGTATATCCGTATAATGGGAGTGAACGGGGCACTGAGAGCACAGCCTCTAATGCCGCATTATCTGTCGCGAAACTCATTCATTTCACCAATATTTTGTTATGATTCGCTAGTGTTGTTCCCCTTTTGAGTCGGGGTAGCCCGTTATCGTCATCCGGCGTCTGTAGCTTGACCTACTAACCTCTGATCTATGTGCACAGGTTACTGTATAGCCTAATAACATCATTACACAAAGCTTCATTAGAAATGCATTACCTCCATTGTGTCTGTTGTGCCCGCTGCAACCATCGGGATGGCATCCTTCCTCAGATTCAGGCGTTGCAGTTTCTGGCCCTCTTTTTGTGGCCTTGCGGTAAAAAATCTTCCGTAGTGAAGGGAGCACTGCAAACCCGAAGATCCGCACACCTCAATGCTTCCACTTGAGTATTCGGGTCTATTTTCAGCGCAACTAGCCAGAGCTTTAGCAATTCCAAATTGCGTGAAGGTAGCCTATGGAAGCTAAACGTTGTCCAACTGGTCATTTTGTTGCAACAACTTGGAAAAACACAAACACGAACCATGATGTTTTACAAGCACGTAAAGCATCCGACCGTCGCTGGTGAAATGAATGAGTTTCGCGACAGATAATGCGGCATTAGAGGCTTCGCTCTCGGTGCTCGTTCACTCCCATTATACGGATATATGCGGCTCTCTTTTGATCTAAATATCTTCCAAAGGACTTCTAGTAACACGAAAGTTATATGGGTGAGTAAATGATCGTATTTTATGCCACAAATAATGTCAAAACTGCAAAAACGGTACTTCTCCTTTAAATATTGGGGACACTCTGTCTAAGTCACACATATTGAAATCATGCAGCTGATTGTTCCAAAAATTTCTTTTAAAAATTAAACCCAGCTTTGCCCACTGTAATTTACATTCCTAATACAGGCAATAGGGCAGTGATCACTAGAATCTTGAGGAAAAACACCACTGGATGAATATCTGAGGCATGTAATTCAGAATAATGTCAATCATAGAATATTTGGAGTTAGTTTTTGCTCTAGGTCTTGTTGGTTTAGCAATTAATTGGGTCAAATTGAGATTAGAACACAAGTCTTCGAAGCAATCAAACACTGGTTTTTCCTAATCAAGATTAAAATCCCTGATAATAAACAATACTGTTGCTGTATAAGAAGAAAATTTGTCAAATAATTTGTTAGTTACACTGGGGAGGGCTGAAGGGGGTTTATATGCCCCTAAAACGGTTACTTGGCTGTTTTTCCTAAAATTAATGGACAGAGCCAGACATTCAAACTGCTTTGGGACAGTGAGTAAAATCAGAACAGATGAAGGAAAAACATAAATGGCTTCACCCCCCTCTTTTTTCCCTCTTCTGTCTGCTCTAAAATGTTATATCCGTTTAGACGTACTCAGTGATGACCAAAATATAAGGATTTGCCTGTTGGATCAAAATATTCACATAGTCCATTTTAGAGGCCAAACCTCTTGCATTCAAGAGTGGCAGCTTGAGCCCAACATTTAAAAAAGAATGAATTAGTCATTACGTGACCCGTATAACTGACTAGTTTTGATCATAGAGACAATAAACTTTTCTGTTTTTCCTCTCCTGTTTCATCTCTTTGAGAACGTTCTCTTTTATTTTGTTTCCTTGCAGCCAGCCTTCCAGGAATGTGGGAAAGAACAGTTACCATTGGTAGTGCAGGGAAGAGCTTCAGTGCTACAGGATGGAAGGTGAACTTCATCTCACCATATCAGCGATATTGAATTAATGCATGTGTGTAAAGAATGTATACAGTCTATTCAATTTATTTTCAGGTGGGCTGGGCAATGGGTTCCAGCCACATTTTAAAGCATCTGAAAACTGTCCATCAGAATTCCGTCTACCTTTGTGCCACTGCTGCTCAGGTAAAAAAAAAAAAAAAAATTGAAACCCTATTATTGTTGTTTTAATTGAAAAACAAACTATTTTTTGAGTCTTCTTTGTGAAAATAATCCTTTGCATTACTGGAAATACTGCCTTGCTGTCATCTGACATAATTAGGAGGCAGTTGCACGTGGTTTCCAGAGGGAATTTGAGTGTTTTGGGGAGCCAGAAAGCTACTTTCTCCAGCTGCCCATTATGCTTAATGAAAAGCGCCTGAAGCTGGCCCAGTGTCTGGCGAGTGTAGGCCTTCAGCCCATCATGCCTGAGGGAGCGTACTTCATGATGGCAGACATTTCATCCATCAGTGAGTGCCTTCAGTATGGTCATCCTACTGATTTTAACTAGTTGTAAAAACTGTATTTTATCATATCTTTGTAGGGGTGTGCTAAATCTGAATCAGACACAGATGCAGGTACAGATAGCTTGGTTGATCCCACATACAGTCAGATCCTTTAGTATTTGGACACAATTTTCATCATTTTGACTCTGCACCCCATCACAGTGGATTTGAAATGAAAAAGTCAAAATTTGCCTTAACCCCTTTGCGCAGAAGCCCAATATGGCTATTTATGCCTTACCCTATTTAATGCTTTATAAGTGAAGATTTACACTTCATAGAAAGGAGGAATATGGCTCAACTAGGACAAGACACTTGCAGCATTTAGAATTCCATCGTATTTCAGTTTATTTTCATGATTTTGGTAGAGAAAAGGGACTGCAAACATAAAAAATCTTCATGAAAATTCAGCATTGAAATTGTAAAAAAAATATTGCTGAGGATTGAAAAATGGCTGGGGATAAAAACAATACATTTCTGGGATCATAAACACCCTATAAAGAGCATGTATAACTCAAAAACACAGTAATATCTGGAATAAATCTTATTTTAACAAAGCAGACATTCCACCATCAGAAAAAAGCAGGCAATATGCTACCCTAGATTGAACAGAGTCGTCGGTGCAAAGAACAAGAAGGGAATTTACCAAAGTCTTCGAGCTTTTTGAAGTTTAAGCAAGTGAAAATCTGAGGCATTCTATTTCGTTAAATGCAGTTTAAATTCTAACACAGCTCTCCACATTAAGCAAAATGCCAGCACATGCATGATTATTGACAAAGGCTATTGACTACTCTTGTTAACCAATGTGACAAACTAGCTCGGTGATCACGGTGGTAAACCGAAAATAAGAAATAGCTGGCTAGTTAGCTTGCTGGATAGAAGTAACATAGAGCTACACAAAAGAAAGACAGTTTTACTCACACTTCAAGAGGAAAAACTCTCCATCATTGAGTTTTTCCTCCAAAGAATCAATGCTGTCAGCCCTCCAGTCTGTTCCATTCAGAGTAACTTCGATTTTCCATCTCAGAATCTAATTTTCATCCCGCAAATATATGCTCAGCACTTCAAGTTTGGTTCTGGAAGTCATTTTTCCATGTAATCACGACATTCTCAGCAAAGTTGAGAGAATACAACCTAACTGCTGTTACGCAAGTGTTTAAATACATTTCTGAGGGTCCAATCAATGTCTCTCGATTACTGAGGAAAGATTATACTGTCTGGAATTGGATAAAAAAACACGTCAATCAATAGTTAATTATCGGTAGAGTTTCACATGGACATAAACTATAGCTGTGCTTTTACGCAGATAAGCCTGAGCAACTATTGAAGTGATTGTATTTCCATGGGGAATTGTATGGGGCTCCAAAAGACTGCTGACTTCCTCGAGAGATGAATCTACGCGTAAATCCATGGTAGGGAATTACGTGCTTTTAATATGTGATGACTATAATTGATAGTAGAATGACATAGTGTCAATACCATGGAAAATTTTTGCTTCAGAAAACTAATTTTTTTAGCTACTTAATTGGGATACCATTGGCTCACTATAGCTGAAGTAATTGTTACAAAGGACAACGAGAAGTATATTGAGCAGTTGGCACATCAAGCTTAGCTGATGGGTTTAATTCATGCAACTCCTGGGAAACAGGGATGGGACTTCAGGGCTGGCGATAAGCGGTATCGCATCGCAAAATGCGATCAGTTTTTTTTAAATGCGCCAATCTGCGACGGGCTTTTGAAATCCCCATTGCATATTTTGCGATACAGTCTTCGGATAATGTGAATAAACGTTTTTGTCCAGTTTTGAACAAAAACAGGCTCCTACAGTCTCTTAATATCGTCCTGATCGACCTCTGCCACTGCACTTTGGATAACCTAACGGCACGACTCTGAAATCATGGTACCCAGTGGAATGACTCCATTGTTTTCCTACCTCCGCGCCAGTCCCACCCACAGAGCTAAAGAAAACACTAGAGTGGACAACGTCATTGGCTGAACCAACCGCAAAACGTGAGATGCGTCTGCCATCTTGTGTAAGGAATCGGCGGGGGAATTGCGCAATCAAACACTGTACGTGTGTATATGCAACTAGACAAAATGAAATGAAAAACACTGGACTGGTGTCACACATCAGCCTAAAAGCACGACCATTATTTAAAAAATTATTTTTTTTTTTACGGATGTTTGTTGTCAGGACAATCTTAATAGTTAGTTAAAGGCCCAATATGTAATTCTCTGCCGCTAGAGGGCGCCTGACCAAACAATAACAAGAGGCCAAGTTTGATGACGCAATGGGATCGCATAGAATCATGGGAGTTGTTGTCTTCATCAATTTACACGCACCGCTGACAGCTAAATTCTCCGACGTGACTCAAACAGGAGCGGCGAAACCATGTACATGGACAAGGTAAGGTTATATTTCTTTACTTTTATATAACTTCATCTTATTTCATTCAAATAAAAAAAAAAATGTAAGGGATAATGATAAGTCGGCCGTTTACAGCGCTTATGATGTGCTGCAGGTCAGAGGCTGAGATAAGGGGGTGGGGCCGGCTCATGTTGTCCATCTTTGTAGAGAATAATAACAGATGTGAACACTGTTGCTGAATGCAAATGCTAAAGGTAACAGATATCAAGGAAATGCCACTGTCAGCTGGCAGTGTACGCTTTCAGTTGCTCCTGCTGCTATTGCTATAGCTTCCTTAGCAACGATGTGCTCAACAGACCAGCTGGCCAGCGGTTATCTGTCGAGACACGCTGATAGACCAAACTGAATCGAGTATTCAAGGGAGCCGTGTTCTAACTGCAAGTAATGTAGCTAACGTAGCACTGACTTCTCATAACGCACAAATGATGTGCCGTACACATCAGCTTTCTGTTTGTCATGAGGCATCACAAGAAAAATGTTTTGAAGTGGAGTAAAGTTACGTTTATGTTACAACTTGGCTAAATTTGAACTTATACTGCTGGTGTAATAGGCTGATTTGCTAACTATGTGAGGATAAATTAATAGCCTAACGTGCACTTTGTCAGGGAGAGAGAGAGATATCTCACGGCTCACTATTTCCTCCAACAGACACATAGCAGCTGCCATTGTATCTTTCCGGTTACGCTGGTTTAGCTTTAGTTTCTTCTAATTTTTTTTCTTTTATTAGAAATTTAGTTCCAAAAAACCAAGATAACAAAAGTTTATTTAGTAAGGTAGCTAACAACCTGAATAAAATTTGATCTACGACCACTTCTGGTGGAAAATTCAGTTCCCGAAACAAGATGGTTACCATCTTGGCTTGAAACTCTTTGGCAACGGCGAAGCATGCGTGCTTGAAGGGTGATTTTCTCGCTCTCGTGCACTCTATTTGTTGGGAATGACGTCAAATATGTGACGAAAAGTAACGCCCCGTGTCCCTACATTAATAATACAGATATCTCTGTCTTTGATAATCATTGAATACATCACGGATAATGTAAGTACACAACACCAAAACATAAATAACATATCTATATATACTCAGAGGCAATGAAAACGCAACACCAGTTTGGATTCAAATAATTTTGTGACTCAAATTTATTTTCATATTTTAACAATTCAATTATGTTGGATGGGTTGACTTTGATGAATTAAATGTGTTAATGGGCCAATTTGGACAATAATAAACAGATGCATTAAACATAACGAGCACAAGTTGAAAATGAAAAATCACAACAAGACTGAACGGAACACACATTTAAAAATGAATTCAAAAGAACAGTCAGTATCGGGTGTGACCCCCACGAACATCCACACAGGCAGTACAACGTCTCCTCATGGACCTGACTAAGCGTCTTAGTTTGTCTTGGGGAAGTTGTCGCCACTCTGCCTGTAGTGCATTCTGGAGTTGCTGCCTGGTTTGAGGTCTTGATACTCTTGATGAAAGAGCTCGTCCCAGTTGGACGTACTACACCCAAAACGTACTGATGCTGGACGTACTACACCCAAAACGGTGAGCCATTTGCCGGGCACTTACTCCCGCCTCTAGCATACCCAGGGCCCTATTCCGTTGTGCAGTCGACAGACGTGGCATTATGACATTTAAAAATGTTTTTTGTGTGGCTTTTATCATGCCTATATATAGGGAAGACAACCCCTCCTTCATTTCAACCACTGTACTTGCACAACTCCTAATCCCGTATGTTGTACTCAATATGGATTGATGAGAGTCCAACTCACACTGTTGAGTTACATGATGATCATTCATGTGTAACGAGGTACACATTGTGACCCCAATGGTCACTTAAGAACTCAAATTGGACTACTCAGGTCCTGAGCAAAAATAAACCGAAATTTACAGTGTTGCGTTTTCATTGCCTTTGAGTATATTTTATAGATCTTAGAATTTGGAAATTTTACATATTGGGCCTTTAAAATTCAAAAAATTAAATTTAAATTAACTGTAAATATATATATATATATATAAAAGAGTTGTACATTTATGTCTAAGGAATGCTGTTTTCAAATTTTGAACACATGTACATTTGTATTTGCACCTTGAATTCCTGTAGTGCGCTTTATTCTAGATTATGACAATTTTTATTTCAATAATTAAATGTTCACCTTGGTTCATAATAATTGCCAGTATTAATTTGTTTCACAGTAAAAATATTATGTATGATAAAAATCAGTCCTGAATATTCACTCATTCACAGCCTGAGCCAGGTGAGTGGCTTAGGGAGAACCAACTAAAACGTACTAATTCCTATTCAGTTACTGAGTTACTACATATTAGCTGTAAGTGGGACCCAGTTGGTAAGTCCAAGTAGTTTTAACACTGCAATGCTACTGTAACTCAACTGCCTTGGTCTTCATTGGGCTATGTTGATTAATGTTAGTACTGTTAGCTAAGTGTTCTAAGAGTTGAAAATAAAAAGTTAAAATGCATATGCAGACGTTTTTGTTTAGTTTTATTTTTGCTGCACAGTTCTGAAAAATGCTACAAAATGCTACAGACTTCTAGAGACTGCGTAGCGTTTTTTGCTACGCAGTTATTTTTGATTAATGCCAGCCCTGGGCTTAACTCATTCATATTCTAAACCGTGTACGAGCTCGCCTTGCTAGTGAATATTCAATAACTGATCTGGGTCTGCCATCTAGTGATAGAATAGTGTAACTGCGTGCATAAATAAAGCAGCTCCATGTCTGCTGGCGTCTAAATCCGCGCAGAGGCGTTAAAGCATAGTATTTCTGAGCAGACAAAAGAGCCATTTACAATGTAGAATTTATCTTGTTGCAATGGTTGGGCATCACATGATCACTAATTAAAAGGGAACCACTTCCATTAGTTGCCTTCTTGCCCATGCCATTATATTACCAACTAGACAGTATGATGTGGTCTACCGTTATGAAGGGCTTTTTCTTTTTTAGGGAATTTTCTGTCATTTGCCGCAGTTGTTAACCATGGCCGTTTGGGCCTTTTGATGTTCCAGAGCTCACCGGTGCTTTCTTAATTTTTCTGAATTTATCAGAGTGTTGATTTGGCCACAACTAATATTAGTGGTATCTCTGACGAGTTTAGTTTGATTTTTCAGCCATATGATGGCTTGCTTCAGTTGCAGTCAAGGCTGTTTGGACTGCATGTAACGAGTTATGAGGAACCAATTTCCAAAGGCAGAAGTACCACTTGAAATCAGCTCTGGGCATTTTATCTGCTTACTTGTATATGAAACAAGATATCGATATTAATATCCCCTGTCACCATGGAATCATATTTTCAATCCCTATCAAGGCCATGACTTGTAACAAACATGCATAAAAGTTCATTCATTTAGGTAAAGTAGCTTCTGAGAAAACTTATCCTCACTTATCCGGATGGACGGATAGACAAGCGCCATGACAATATCCCTGCTCCACACTGTGACATGGAATAAAAATGCTGGAATAACACACACCTGGCCGTGGATCAGCTGTTCAGCCAATTGTCCAATTACTGTTCTGTTAAAAAGTGGGGTGTATGGTAAAAAAACTGCCATAATTCCCACTCAATTCACTTGATTTAGATGTGAATATACTCAATATAAATTTCACAGTCTGCTTTTTGAACTCATGTTCAGTACTTTGTTTTAACTCTGAGTATGATGTGGTTGACAACTAAAATAATAACTTAATCAGTGGCCAAATATTTGTTGACCTGAGCAGAGTTGGACAATCCAAGTTCAGAAAGCAAAAGTCCTTCCCAGTGTTTAGTTCCAACCACCTGGATTTGCTCATTAGGTTAACCTCTCAGCTGGGATGTTGAACTAATAAGTGAAATTCGCAGGCTGAGCTCATGGGTGAAGGAAAGACGTGACAGGACTTTTACATTCTGACCGCGGAATGTCCACCTCTGGATCTGAGTGTGGTTGACACTTCTTCATTAGGCTTTGAATAGTCAAAAGCTATTTTTAATGAGGACTGCGTAGCTCAGGAAGCAGTTCTGTATTCACCTAATAATTAACTGATGTACCTAAACTGACTGGAAAAGCTAAACTGACAGATATATATCAGTCAACCCTTTCATGATTGGTCGCCCTCTGAATGCCATTGTAAGAGCAGGCTCTGATTAAAGCTTCCATCTTCTGTTGGTCTATGGTTTTGTCGTTTCAGTTTTTCTGATTTTTTTTTTTCCTATCTGAAGATGCACTTGCTGTGAAGACAGTGGTAAACATTATTTTACCTTGTGGGGAAGAGCCATCAGATACTGCACATGCCTAGTGTTTGTTAGTTATTCTAAGTGTTTCGCTGTGTTTTGTTTTTCTTTTTTCGCAGATGTGGACTTGAATGGTTCGAGCCCTGAAGATGAACCTCGTGATTATCGATTTGTCAAGTGGCTCATTAAGAATAAGGTATTTTTAATAAACTAAATACAAAATCCAGATTACTTGAAGTACATTCTCGAGCAAGTCCCGTAGCACGGAAAACAGAGAAGGGTGATGACCCACTACTGTCCTGTGAAGCATATCACTTTGCCATTGGTAAGCCGTTTTATCTTTATTCCTCCCTTTCCGTCCCTCAGCCCTGGCTCATCCCTATAATTGAACTTATGCTTTCAGCAGTCTCTGCTGGTTGTCTGGCGTTCTGTTTTTTTGCCATTAAATTACAGGTTAGCCACACCTGTCCTGGGCCTGCCTCATTCGTATGAAAGGATTCTGGGCACGATCCTGTGGGGGCCCACATGGCAACGAGTGAGCATCCAGCATTCTAAGCCTTTGAGAATTACCTGTCCGCTCAGCCCTGGGGTCTTTGTTTACCACGGCCTGGTTGTTCAAAGCTTTGTTAACTTTAACCGGTGATTAAGTTTAAACCAAAGTATCTGTATCTCTGAATGAAAGCACAGATGTTTGTATATTTTTGATGCATTTTGTAGGTTTCCCCTTGATTAGTTTAAGTAGTGAAGAGCATTCGCGAAAATCTTACTTAGAGAGTGGTCATGATGTCAGGTGTTTAGCGCTAACTAGCCATTAAATTAACGGAGCTTTGAACAACCGGGCCCTGACCTCTTGAGCCTTTGTTAATTAATATACCCCTGTTTTGTTAAATTTGATTCTAGTGAGCGTATCTCCCTTTTATGTTGCAGCCAGTAGATGCTGACTGTTACACCACCATTGATACTAGTCATAAATGAATTTTTACCTTTAAAAATGTATTTCTTTCTAGTAATCGAAAATTATTTTTACAAATAACAATTAGAAATCAAGATATTTGTTATTCACTTTTTAAAATAAAAATGAGTCAAGTGCATGTAGCGCCCTTTGACATCGCATTCTGTTTTCTACAAGTAAAAGATTAATTTTTACTAGTAACCATCCATTCACAACTTGCATCGATTCTGGAATAAAAGATAAAACGGCTTCTCATAATTGCCTCATTCGCATGATCATCAAGCTCATACAGACCGGATTTAAAGTGAAGACCGCTCATATCTGCAAGTGCTTAGCTGGCAGGCACACACATACTGTTATGTGGACTCGACATCTTACAAGGTTATGTGCAGCATTTCACCATGATAAAAAAATATCATTTAATATGGTAGAAATTATGTCCATAGGTAGCCATCTAGCTGTAAGTTTGGCTAAATTGAAAGATGAAGGAAGGTAGCTAGCTACCGCATTTATAAATCTTTCTGATTTGTGGAGTCTGTGTGCTCGACAGCTGCAAAGTCCAACTGTGAGTAAAAAAATAAACTTTTGGTTGTGACCAGAGTCGTGGCTCCACCAAATAACATCAGTTTATTGAAAGGAAACCACTTAAAATGAATCATCTTGTTTTTTCGCTGCAGTCAACACAATTGTCCCAATAGCTACCCAATTGCTGTGCAAATCTAGAATATGGTTAAAAAAACATGGTGCACCAAGGTATGTAGATTAAATTTTGCATTTCATCCTTATCAAATTTTGGGATGTTTACTACCCAGTTAAGAGATTGTGCCTCTAGTGGAAAGTTTCATTTATAAAACATGGTGTTGCTATTGTTAATGTCCTTCTAACCAAATTGACTTATTTTTGTCAGGGTTTGGCCACAATACCAGTCTCTGCATTTTACAGTCAGGAACACCGCAAAGACTTTGAAAATTACATCAGGTTCTGCTTTATCAAGGTAAACCCAAGTTGGGAGGATTTTCTTCTTGTTTTTCTTGATTTTAATCGGGAAAAGGTACTGGAGCTTGCCTTCCACTAAAGCCTGGCCCACACCAACAGATTTTTGAAATCGTAAATGATGTTTAGATGTGAGAGACACCATAAATAACATAATGAAATCACTCATACATTTCATAGTTTTTAGTCCTCTGGTGTGTAGAAAGCACAATCACTTGAAGTGTATATGGCACAAATTTTTTTCCTGACTTTGGTTGTTTGAAATTTGCAGTAAACTAAAACTTTCGTGGAAATGACAGAAAAGTATTTTTTGTTCCTTTTTGCTGCCAGAAATGCACTGATTCTCCCTCTAATGGCGCTTTTCCACTACACGGTACCGGCTCTACTCTACTCTACTCGCCTTTTTTGCTTTTCCATTAGTACTGAGTACTGAGATATCCTGCCTTGTACCTTTATCCAAAATAAGGCTATTATAGGACAGTACCAAAATAAATGGTCTACTGACTCCACTTCTTCCAGACAGAATCGACAAAGGGGTGATGACTCTATTCCCCATATATTTAGCATCTTTTTAGTTGCTAAAAACTTACATATTAAGTTATATTGAAAATATCTAATCTTTGGATCAAGTGATGTACTGTAAAGGATTTTAAAATCCTGTATGGTACAGTAACTAAGTTCTTTATTCTTAAATAAAATGTGTATATATGTTCGTTGATCTTTATTCTATTTAACCAATTTGCCATTTTCATATGAGGCCTACAGACTAAATGCCCTCCTGTTCCTTTTTATCCCCCCGGCATAGAATGTGGGGGGATATAGGCATCGCCTCGTCCGCCCGCCCGTCCGTCCGTCCGTCCGCCCGTAATCATTTTGTTTCCGGAGTAGAACTCGGAAACTATGCAAGATATCAGCTCCAAACTCGGTAAATGTATTCTTTGTATAGCCTAGATGTGCCTTTTGCTACTTTGGAAATTTCGGGATTCCTATGTTTGTCGTTTCCATGGAAACAAATCTGCATTTAGCGCACATCAGGCCTAGTTCGTTTCCGGAGCACAACTCAAAAACCGTTCAATATATCTTACTGAAACTTTGCAAGTGTATTACTCAAATACTGAAGTGGTGCCTTTTGAGATTTTCAGATTTCTGAAAATCTTATTTTTTTTGTTTCCATGGAAACCAGTTGCATTTGGACTCTGTTCAGAGACAGGTTTGTTTCCGGAGCACAACTCAAAAACCATTCATTATATCTTTCTGAAACTTTGCACGTGTATTACCCACATACTGAAGGGGTGCCTTTTGATATTTTCAGATTTCTGAAATTTTTTTTTTTCGTTTCCATGGAAACCAGTTGGATTTGGACTCTGTACAGAGAGGTTCGTTTCCGGAGCAGAACTCAAAAACCGTTAAATATATCTCACTGAAACTTTGCATGTGTATTACCCACATACTGAAGTGGTGCCTTTTGATAGTTTCAGATTTCTGAAAACCTTCTTTTTTTCTTTTCCATGGAAAGAGTTGCATTTGGACTCTGTACAGAGATAGGTTAATTTCCGGAGCACAACTCAAAAACCGTTCATTATATCTTTCTGAAACTTTGCATGTGTATTTACCCACATACTGAAGTGGTGCCTTTTGATATTTTCAGATATCTGAAAAAAAAAAATTTTCGTTTCCATGGAAACAAGTTGGATTTGGACTCTGTACATAGATGGGTTCGTTTCTGGAGCAGAACTCAAAAACCGTTCATTATATCTTTCTGAAACTTTGTACGTGCATTACCCAAGTACTGAAGTGGTGCCTTTTCATATTTTCACAGTTCTGGATTTTTTTTTTTTTTTCCTTTCCATGGAAGCGACATGGATTTGGACTCAGTCGCAGGGCTGGGTTTGTTTCCGGAGCAGAACTAAAACACTGTTCATTAATTAGGCATGGGCAATACAAATGAATAAAATGGCAACATTTCTTGAGTTGCTGAAAACAAAGTTTTTATTATTTTCTAATGATTTTTTGCAGGTAAGTACAGAAGACACAGACGAAGAGTTTGCCACAAGTCCAACGCCTTTACAGGAAAGGGTCTCAGAGCCACAGGGTCCCAAAAATGGCTGATTTCGGCATTTTTCAACAAAACCAATTGTGAAAATTGGGGGGTGAAGCCTGAGGGCATTTTCGAAATAATCTATCTATCGTCTATTCAGAAATAAACCAGGCCAAATTATCCATTAGGGTACCCTAACAGAAATAATTGATGCTAAAGTCATCTACCCCTTTTCTGAAGTACAGCAGCGCCCCCTAGGCCCTTTTTAATGGAAAATGCATTGAATTTCACCCAATTATGTTCAACAAACATTAGGTTTTGCATTGATATTAAAAAATGGTATGAATGGGTTGCCTGTGAATTTTTTTTGGATCAATGGCCCGCAAAAATGTCAAAATTATCGGTGGGAGGGCAAACATTAATGCTACTCGCCCATTACTATATAAAATGCAGTGAAGTCGCTGATACCGGCAGTTGTTTGCCCTCCCACTGCTACGAAATGAATCAAACGTTCCCCCTTCAATAACCCATGGTGATTTAAAAAAAAACTTTGCACTGTTTTTTGCTATGTCCATATACCCTTCTCCCATGATAGTTTCAATGAGCTACTGTGAATAATTCATAGTAAAATGCCGCGGAAACTTAAACTGGCCCGTCATTCTGCCGAATAGTCTTACTAAACTAGTTAACCGTCTGATTGCTAATCAAGCAAAGGGGAGGTTTCTGCCTCAGCAAACTAACCTCCGACTGCATGTCACTGGTAAAACAATTCATTTCACACACTGACAAAATCTGGTTGAGCATCACAGCGCTGGCATCCAGCCAGTTGAAGTGGAGATTGCGCAAAATTGTGACCGGTGAGCTTCAAAGGCCTGGTGCCGGTTTATTCCTTGGTATATTTTACTGAAACTTCACAAATAGAGTCATAGGATATTCTGTCAACAAACTATGTAGGGTAGAGTAAAAATACGCTCACCTTTCTTGCCATTATTGAGAAGAAATAACGGCAAACTCGCGACGAAATTCACCAACTTCTGTCGAACTTATTTCACATCCCCTGGAGGTCTAGCCTGGACGAACAGACTCGTAATTTCTCAAATTGGATAGCTGTAAGCCAAACAGGGCCGTAGCTGGGATATAACGTCAGCGCGGGCTATTTGAAATCCACCTCCTAAATGGATATTTTTGCCACGCCGTGCACGTGAAAATTTGTAAACACGGCGCAAATTGAGGTCACGCATTCATCCAACGGGCGAACAGTAGCTCTGTTCAAATCGCGTTTTTGGCCATAATATGCAGAGTTCATGTATGAAATGCGGGTATCCTATTGAAAAGGTTGCTTTTAATCAAACCATGGTGTTCTTTTTGTATGAAAATGGTATTTACATCATTTTTTATAAGTTTTCTGAGGCTTGTTTACTGCCCCAGTTCAGCTGTCAGGCATTTTATTAGAGTTCATGCAGAGTGTTGCACATGCCTACATTAATGACCCTTGTTTTTTATTGCCTTTGCCAACGTGTGCTTCATAGTACATACTTCCAGATCATTCCAGAGGAAAATCACCTCAACATTCTTGTTTGAATTTCTTTGAAGGTGTAGGATTGACAAGACTTTCGCAAATAATCAGGGGCCGGGGGGATATGTCATCTTCTGAAGACTCTTGTTTTTCATAATCTGTGACGTTAGGGACTCATTCTGATATTTTCCAATTGAGAGCTGGCTAAAAGTATTTCAAAATGTTTTCATATTATCTTTACTTTCTTATTTGGTTGTAAATATAGTTTTGTAATATGTTTGGATTGCTGTATCGATTTCATCTAGGTTATTGGGCTGGGCCGAGCAGCGGCCAGGCCCCTATAACACGAATGTCGCTGAGTGAGTGAGTGAGTGAGTGAGTGAGTGAGTGAATGAGTGATCAAGTTCAACGATTGGCTGGCCGGCGGGGAAGAAGTTCAGCGATTGGTCGGCCGGATGGGAAGCACTTCAACGATTGGTTGGCCAACGACTGGCTGGCTGGCTGTTCAGCGATTGGTTGGCCGGTGAGGAAGAACTTCAACGATTGGTTGGCTGACGATTGGCTGGCTGGCTGGCCGGGCGTTGACTTCACTCGTATTTACTGGTCTGTGTATTTGCATTATAAAAACATGGGTCGCGGAATTTCGACTTTGAGACGTTGCAACAGAAACTGAATACTTTGCTGTTGTTAGATCTTGGATTTGAGAGTTTGCCGCAGAAGCGGAAATTAAAAAGTGGAATTGAACGCGCCACACTCATTTATGCGTGTGATGGACTATTTACGTCCACGGTGGAAGTGGCGCTGGCACTATTATGTTTCAGTATTTTCAAGAATACTGGAAGAATTCATGAGTTGGTTCACTTGAACAGAAGCAGTTGTGGTGGCTGCTTTAATTGTATCTATGAGAGCGACTGTAACCGACACCAATAAAAACAATAAATTTAAGAAAATATTAAGTTTAAAAGATCGCGCCAAGCTGGATTGGACACTCCGTCATTGAAGTAGCTTTCACTACGTCGTTGTATCCACTACGCCAACGTAACACGACCAGAACTTGAATCCAGTCTAGCAACAGACTATAATAATCAGGTGAATGTACTGTTAAATTAAAACACATTTTGTACATATAGAATGTTCACAATGTGTAATTTTTTACGCCAATGAATGTTTCTTGGCGATATTGGTCGCCATTTTACGAAAAATAATGCGTATTTTCTTCTCATGGACAGCAAAAGGTGGATTAAATATTCATATAGTGGATGCATATGATGTGCTTGCCTTAGCTAGCATCCCGGTCTTTTTTTAAAGTTTATTTTTTTGGGAATTTTTGCCTTTATTTGACAGTTATACAGTGTAGAGAGACAGGAAGATTGGGGAGAAGAATGGGGGAAGATATGCAGCAAATGACCTAAGCCGGAGTTGAACCCAGGTCGCTGCGGGAAGGACACAGTCTTTATGGTACGCGCGTTTAGACCGGTGAGCCACCGCGGCGCCCCAGCATCCCGGTCTTTTAAAAAGTTCCATTCGATTTTGTTGCATTTCGAGCACAATCCGACCATTATTAGGCTAATCTTCTTTCACGCTAGATTGGTTTGGTTTGTTTGAGTCCTCCATGCTTGTTTTCTCTGGTACCGGTTGCGAGATTCTATAGAGATAGAGGAATGTAACACATCTTACCAGTCTAGCGTGAAAGAATCATAACAATGGTCGGAACGCAGGCGCGCGGGAAGATGTTTGAATTAGGGGGGGGCTGCTAACCGAAAGTAGAAGAGTGACGTCATTTTAAAAATATATATTTATTTATTTTTTAAATAGCGCTGCATGAGGGCGTTATGACAATGTTGGTCTTTGCGAGTGGCTTTATAAGAAAAATCCAACGGAAATATCTTGTTGTTCAGCGGGCATATAATGTGTATGCCGTCAGAGGAAACTACATGCCATTGACTCCTCGATTGTCAAGTTAGAGCGAATTGCGGAACGACTTTCTGCTGAGGCAACGCTGGGTTTCCTCATCTCCATAGAGACGACTGGTTCAACGTCATCAAGAGCTCAGCGCAAAGGCCGCGCCCCTTTTTGGGGGAAAACAAACGCCCTTATGTATTGAAATCAATGAGAAATAAGCGCGATAATTGAGCTGTAAAATGCCCAAAAGTTGTTGTGTGCCGGATTGCACCTCCAGTAAAATTATCAGTCCGGACGTCAGGTTCCCCATCCTACCTGGAAAAGGGAAGAATTCAAAAAGGAGAGTTAAGAGAGGATGAAGAGTTAAAGCTATGTATCCAGTGTCTTCCCATGTTCATACGTGTGGGAAACGCTTCATAACAGGCCATGCCCAGGCGCGCGGGAAGATGTTTGAATTAGGGGGGGGGCTGCTAACCGAAAGTAGAAGAGTGACGTCATTTAAAAAAAAAAATTTATTTATTTTTTAAATAGCGCTGCATGAGGGCGTTATGACAATGTTGGTCTTTGCAACAGCGGTCATTGCAACTAAGGGTGCAAACGAGTACTGGAATAAAAGAATACTCGTCATATAAATCATAACCGATTACAAAAAATTATCATTTATAATCGTTTTGTTGTCCTGGGGCCTGAATTTTTTTCTACGTTTTATCCCAGTAAGTTCCTTTGTTTTGTACGCAATTGTCATTTAAAAAGCTATCATGCTTTTGTTGCCTTATTTGTTTCATCCTCTTCAACCCCAACTCCTGGTAATACTGCTGGGATTTGCCTGTCTCACACATGATGGCTCACAACCCCTCCCAGTTTGATATCGCATGATTCACAATCAAACAATTTATTATTTGAATTAACAAGACCAATACATAATCGTATAATGATTAAGAAATTATTAATGAGGAAATGACCAAGAAACCACCGACAGGCTACATTGAAAACGCAAGACGTAATTGTAGGGATGACAAGTAGCCTACCCCCCCTTCTCACAAATAAAACCCTCCAAAATATAAAGGCGAGCCCCCTTTTAAAATTGTTCTGGGAAATAAACTTTTTTAAGCATTTTAGGTTGGATACAGAATTATTTCCCTTTCTCTGTATTCCATCTCCCGTTTCAGCATTTTTTACATTTAGAACAGAAACATCTTCCTGTCCCGCTCTATAAAACATTGGCGCAGAAGGACTTCACTTAGTAAGCCTAGCTATTATGCGCCGTTTTATAAGCTGCAGGAGGTCGTCAGCCCCGAAAATAACCAAATAATCCTCGGACAAAATCCTCCATTTGAATAAAGTGATTCATCGCATTAGTAATTTTTAATTCAATCAACTATCCTTAATGAATGTAGCTTGTCAGTTTCGCCAACATCTAGGCAGCAGACTAATCCCATAAAAGGCAAAAATAATCCTACCCTTTGGGATCATAATCAGCATTCTTAAAATTCTCCCAAACTGGCAATTTTTTTTTAACATATTTTTACAGAGGGTAAGTTAAAGCCGTTCTCGAGTTTTCGGTAAAAAGTGCATTCTGTCACACAAGCTGCTGCGGTACGTGTCGCGATGATGGTGCCCTCTGAGCGGTATTCCTTCATGGCCCAGGAATTTAGTCGATGTGAATAAATGTTACAACACTGTCCTTGCAGAATGTTGATTCCAAGTTGCAAACTCCCAAAACTCCCATAGCACTGACTGGAGTTACTCAAAGCATCGCTAACACACGTAATGAATCAGAGTACAGGTCTGACAACTCATGCTGACGAAGTTCTTACTTTTGCCTTCTCCAAGTCGCTAAATCCCCCTTTAGCAAACGAATTGTCACTAAGGTTGTGCAGATAAAACAAAGAATGAGGTTGATTTCTTTAACACAATGCAATCATCGCCATTTTCAAACAAACCTCATTGAAACGATCGGTCAAATCACACCGTGCCGAATTTGCTTCCAGGAAATACGATGTTCTCTAGAAAGGATCCCGAGTGCACGGCAGCGCTTCAGTGAGTGAGCCGCTGCTGATGCTCTTTACCGGAGCGACAAGCTAGCTAGCCCTGGGTGATAGCTTTTGCGATGATAGTAGTGTTGCTTCCATCATTTGTACTGCTCTTTCACCACTCTCCACGAGTAATGTAAGTGTTTGTATCACTTACTTTAGTTTTCTCTGAAATATTGTTTGGAGGGAAAAAAAAAATCAGATATCCCTCTCTGCTTGCTGTTCGCCGTTTTTGCTTTGCCAATGCGTTTGTGTCCGCGCCTTCCGCTTCTTTGAGAAAGCGTTTCCTCAATACATAAATGAATAATTTGAAAATATTTCGACCCAAATTTTTTAAACACAGGTATTTGACACAGACTGTACAAAAGGGTTTTAAGCCAATTGATGCGTTTATTTTTCTGTTTTAATTTTTACTGTTAAAATTACTGTGACATCCAAGACGAGCCTGCAGCTGACATCAGGAGGGGCTGCAAAAGGGAGGGGGGGCTGCAGCCCCGGCAGCCCCCCACTTCCCGCGCTAGTGTCGGAACGTGTTTTTAATTTCCCTCTTCAATCTCGCAACCGATACGACAGTTAACAAGCATGGAGGACAGTATCGGTTGCGAGGTTGAATAGGGGAATTAAAAACACATTCCGATGAAGGGACTTGGGATACACTAACATCAGAGGTGTATAGTAACGAGGTACATGCACTTCGTCACAGTACTTAAATAGTTTGAGGATTTATACTTGCGTTTTTTTAAAACCTGGACTTTTACTGTACTACATTTAAAAGATAAAAAGTATACTTTCACTTCGTTACTTTGACACTGGCCACTTTCTTGCTTGTTACAAATTAAAAGATGAATGTAATTCATCATTTAAGGATTATCTGGATTTGGCGTGTTTGAGAAGAACAACGGTGCTCGGCAGGGTATCTTTGTGCAGATGTGTCCGCCAGCGGACATGGAGCTGCAAATTTATGCGCGCAGTTGCAATATTCTACCACTAGATGGCTCTCTCGGATCAGTTATTCCAGAGCCGTATACGGCTCTGAGTTATTCACAAGCAAGCTGAGTTTGAACACGGTTCAGAATATGGACGAGTTCACTTCAATCCATGTTTTTCAGGAGTTGCCTGAATAAAACTCCTCAGCTAAGCCTGATGTGCAAACTGCTCAATATTCTTGCCCATAGTATCTATCCAGCAGTTCAAAAAAAAAAAAAAAAAAAAATCTCTTGCTACAGAAATAATCATTGTCCTCGGCAGCAACCACTTCAGCTACAGTGAGCAAATGGTATCCCAATTAGTTGTTAAGAAAAATCAGTTTTCTGAAGCAAAAATTCGGCATGGTATTGATAATGTAATTTTACTATTAATTATAGTCAGTTATAGTCGTTCTTAAAGGAGGACTATCAAAAAATTTCTGCCCTCCTGTTATTTCAATTTGTTTGTTAGGTAACGATCTGGAACCAGACGCGAGAACCAGGAATTGCAGTAAAATAGGATCTTTATTGGAAAGGGGGCGAACCCCCGCAGAGTAGGAGGCAACGGTACAAAGTCCACAATCCAAAAATCAAAAATCCACAGGGCGTAATCCGGGTCGTAAACAGGGCACCAATCACAGAATTCGTAGTCAGACAAAAGAAGGTTCGATACACAGAAGTAGCAAGCAATCCAAAACAGAGCCAAAATCAAAAATCAGGGACGGTCCAGTCAGAAGAGAATCACTAGAGAATACAAGGCGAAAACAAGCGTAGCACAGGCAAACCAAGAGAAACGTTCTGATGGGGAACTGCTGTGAAAAGACTGCTTAAGTACACTCAAGGGAAGTCACATGCTATGATCAGGGACAGGTGAATGGGATCAGACTAATTACGTGGGAGCAAACACGAGGGAGAACCTAACCACATGAAATTGGCAAAAGCCAAAACGCGGACAGGGATCATGAGACAACCTATAGACAAAACATACAGCTCCGGTTAGGGAGTACTAACGTGCACAGATAAGGCACGAGGCAGGACAGGGTTGAGCAGGTGCGGAGGATCCGCTGAATTGCAGCAAAGACTGAGAAGGCAAAAGGCGGAGACTAGAACAGGGCGAGTGCTGAGAGCTTGTTAATCAATTAGTAAGTGCAGCTATACAATCCCTGGTGCTCGTTAGTAAGTTAGTATTATATACAATGTTAGTCTTGGTTAGTAACTTTAACAAAATAACAAACTGTTAGTATGGGTTAGTAAAATAGAAAAGCAAGGCGAAGGAAGCAAATGAGATTAGAAGGAATGTTTGAAACCCAGAAACCATGAAATCACCTAAACATGTGACACGTAGGACTGGAAGAAGCTGTAGCTTAACAAAAGACCAGACAGGGGAGACAAAGTGCAATGAAGGGCATGGGCAAAGACATGGACCGGAATCAAACAGAAAAGTGGATCTGGCAGGGCAAAAACAAAAACATGGCAAGGAACAAAAACTAAACAGAACATGGCAAAAATATCACAGAACGTGGCGAAAACATAACAGAGCAAAGCAGAAACAATGACAGACATGGCAAAATCAGAACAGGAATGGCAGAATCATAACATTGTTAATCTCCTGCTAGTTAAACTGCATTCATATAGCTCAGTTGGCTAATTGACGAAAAATCGAATTTAATTGAGCCCATTGGGCCGCGCCATTATTTTCCGTAGCATCTGTTGCATCTGATTCTGGGGCGCGAGATCATGACGTCAGCGCGGAGGTCTGGCGCTTCCAGGCATCATGGCCATGCATTCGATTTAATGAGATTTTCTCGTCAGTGAACAGATCCGAAATCGCTTTGAAAATGCTGCATTGTCAGGCATACGATTGTGTCAACGACACTAAACAGAAGATGGCCAATGTGAGAATGCACACGTTCCCAAAGGACGGGGATTTAATTCGCTGTTGGGTTATAAACTAGCACAATGGAACCATGCATATCACTGTTCAGAGATGCTTTGTTTACACGCTCAGCTGCCGCATTCACATCACAATTATGGCTTTCACGGGCTGAAACTCTGTCTCGCAAAGCTTGAGTTCAAAACAATGGCGGCCTCCGTTTTGGATTTTATCGTGGAAATTACGGGCAATTATCGCCAATTACGTGGAAAGGACTAATTATCTTGCGGAAATATTTGAAGCGGGTGCTGTTGAACTTCAGTGCAGTTAATATAAGTCGAAACAGGTAAGCGTGATAATCCTCCTTTAAAACCGTCAGTAAACTCAAAGAAGAAGAAGAAGAAGTATATAAAGGAGAGACTGCCTTTTTGTTTTCTGAATACTGTATTTTTCATTCACCTGAAAATTTATTAAAGAGCACAAGGAGAGAACAAAGAGTGGTTGCTTTGCATCTTTCTATGCGTACTATGAAAAATACTTTGTACTTATACTCGCACTTTTGATACTTAAGTATATTCTTTCACGAAATACTTTTGGTACCTAAGTACATTTAATGTGAGCTACTGTTAGACTTACTCAAGAAATTTTCTTTTGGGTGACTTCAACTTTTACCAAAGTAACTTTCAGTAATGGTGGTTCTACTTTTACTTAGTTATTTTTTCCAGTACTTTATACACCTCTGATTATCATTTTAGCTATGGGACAAAGTGCAATACTCGGTCAGGCTGTTACTGTCACTTACGAAAATTGTTCATGCTTTCTTTCCTGAATTCTTGAATTTTATTTCATTCCTTTAAACATTGATTATATCATTTTTTTGACTGTATACCATATTTGAGGCAAAATTGACCTAAATTGCTCACTTCGCAACACTTTTTTTTTTTTTTTTTTTTTTATCTGCAGTGACTGAAATAAATACTAACAATTTGCTATTTTGGGGCACTATAAAATTCCAAAACTTTCTTATTTCTCTGCCAATTCTCATTATCTTGGTGTCAACTACAAGGCCTTTTCAAGAGCTTTCAATAGGTCATAAATTCATTAAAATTAATTACATTTCAATTTTTTTGGTCACATACTTAACCATATTCAACCAGCACCAATATCGTCTTATACTTTATGTAAACACATGGCAACTCCTTAACTCAAACATATTTACTAAGCGGTTTTGCTCAAAACTGTGGATTCTTTGTCCATAACATGCCCAAAGAAGAAACATGGGGGAAAAAAGGAAATTTTGACGTTCGTTCTTACACCCTCACTATATTGGAACTGCCATGTGTTCACGAAAGTGGTGTCATGTCCCCGATTAGCGCAACTGTAATGATAACTTTGTTTCATTACGATTCAGGAACATACATGCATACTTTAACTGCCATCTACATCTGCTGCTGCTGTCTCTCTCAAATTGACATTCACAAAATCAGTAACTGCTACCCTTCCTCCAGCTCTTTGTCTATTCAAATGTATAACTTGCTTTTGATATGTTTTCCTTACTCAAGACTCCCCCCACCTCCCACTCCCTCACTCTCACTTACTGCCACTATCTCACTCACACACTCTCACTCACACTTTCACACTCTCACTCTCCCACTCCCACACTCTCACTCTCACACTCTCCCACTCGCACACTCTCACACTCTCCCCACCTACTTTGTAACTAATTTATCAGCTCATTACTAAACTTGCACTTCATATAATTGCGTGAGCTTTGCCTCATTTAGCACCCTTTTCTTGGGCCCACATTCCCATATAGCACTTGGCGGCCCAGCCGTATACTAGGTTGCACCTAGTCTTATTACATATTTGTCCTCATTCAGGGTGTAGTATTTTACACATGGAGTATGACATCTGTTTTTTCCATATTTTCTTAGCTAATCATTTTGTAGCTTTTGCACCTACCTGATTGTTTTAGAAATTTATAACTTTTCATTGATTCTTCTTTATAAATGTTCAAGATCTGATTCCTAATTTCTTTCATTTTAATCATCGTTTGGCTACCCTGGTTCTCGTTGTATGGCTTTTTCAGTTCATTCAGATTATTTTCAAGGTGTTTAGATTTATTTTCTTTTCCTTTCTTGAGTACTGTACTGAGAGATATCAATTTGCCCCTTATAACTGTTTTCTCGTGTCCCATAATGTATCGGGATTTACTCCATCATTGTCTTTAAGGTCAAGGAAGGTATTAATGTTGGAATTTATTTTATTGTTGTTGTATGACTGTTTTACTGTACAAACTTCTATTGAGTCCCCAGATTGTTTTCTTTGGTCTAATGTCCAAATGTGATTTTAAGTATATGAGTGAGTGACCTAACATGTCTCTAGATCCAGTCTTGCAGTGCGGAATTATGTGTCGTTTTTGAATATCAAAAATCTGTTCGTGAGAGCACTGCACGGGGAGCAGAATAAATTGTATAATATTTATCATATGGATGTATATCCCTCCATAAGTCTAGTAGACCCATCTCATCCAGACCCCTTCTCAAGGGTTTACTCAGGGGAGACACATAACCAATCTCCTGTTATTAGATGTATCCCATTTCTCATTTATTACTGTCTTAAAATCTCCCGCACATATTAATGTGCCTTGTGATTTTCAGCACTTTTTCCCTAATACTTTGATTGCTTTGTGGAGGTAAATAAATGCAGAAAAGGGTGGTCAGTTTGTTTTCTATCTTACCTTGCAGGAGAAAATATCTGCCCTCGCTATCCCGGATCTTGCTGATTAACTCCAAATGAACAGTTACATAATACTATTGTCCAAGCGCAAGTACTTCTGACAAAAAGGAGGTTGTAGTTGATTGTCTGTGTTGCCATTGTTCCAAACATAGTGATTTTACTTTATTTCAGTACCTCGTTTGTGAGCCATTGAAATACGAATACTGAATATCCTGAAAGGAAACTGACTTTTCCACAGTAGGCAAGTGCATGCAATAGGGAGAACTCTCTCATAGTTGGCACCATTGGGGGCAGTTAAACTCACATATGGTTTGCGTTTCTGCGTATGTAAATGTTAAGAATATCGATAACCATGATCTATATGTGATTAATTATTTCTGATTTCCTTATTCATTAAGTGCTGGCATCTGCCAAGCAAGTAATGGGCCTTGTTTTTCCTTTTCAAGTTCCCGTCCTGTACTTGGTTGCAAGCATGTAGCTTGCAATTTGTTGAAAAAAAAAAAGGACAAAGCCTTTGGTTGAACGAACTGTACTGAATCACTTCTTGAGACAATCTGTTCATTTCTCAATTCAGTTGAGCTTTCACAGCGCTTCCTACCAGTGCCCCCAACAAATTCAAAATAGCTGCTCCACATGACGAATATTTGCTAGCATAGCAAAAATTTGCTGGAAATTAAATTTTTTTTTTAGATTATGAAATAAGCTATGGAGCAAGTTTGACGAAATTCGCTTTGACACTTACTTGGGCCAGCCGTGGGAAGATGGTTCCAGTGCGGATGGGGTCAAACGTAGCCATACTGTAACTGACTGAAGTGTAAAACTCATCTAATCAGCCAAAAGCATTTGTGAAACCTTTATCCGTCAGAGAAATCTCAATAATGCGCAAATAAATTCAATGGAGTCCCCACGAATACAGTTGAATTTGTAAATACATGTAATTGTTTTCACAATTGTTTCAGGTGTTTAACAGTAATCAGTAAAAATGTGAGTGTCATTTTAAAATGACATTTTTTGTGCATTTGTTTCAAATGAAAAATATTTGTGCGCATTAGAAAATATTTGTGATTAGACTGCTGTTTTTATAAAACATGGCATATTTGTGAGTTATTTTAGTTTATTTGTGATTATTGAGACTTAAAGTGCACCTATTATGTGACTTTTCATTGGTCATTCTTGTATTCTTGAAGTCTACTAAAAAAGGTTTAAATGTGTCATTGTTGAAAAAAACACTTGAGTTTTCTCATGCTGGCCATTTCTGCAGTAGAAATGCTCTGTTGAGGTCCTGCCCCTCCCATCCCGAAAACCCCAGTGTGCAGTGATTGGTCAACTTGATCACTCACTTGTGATTGATCCACCATTCGTGCGCGTGTCGGGAAATGTCACGCCCCTTACCATAAATGGATTTCTGCTCCAGAATGTAAGTGAGCTTTAGAAACAAATACTGGTGTAGCCTAGTGGGCATAACCCTCTTGATTCAAGGGCCTGCCAAACTATCTGGTGCGAAAATTCAAATGGTGACATCACCAATTGATGAAAAAAATGGCCAGAAGCTATTGGGGCATTTCAGTCAGCTCTGGAGCAGTGTGTTTTGTGTCAGAGAGCGGTTCTTCTGGAGGTGACTTCGAGTTGTTTTCCGACACAGACCTTTTAAATGCGCATAAAAACGACAGGATTCACACTATGACCTTAAAATAATGAAAAACCATAATAGATGCACTTTTACTGACTCATAGAGCTATTTTACTTTGAAAAGAACAAAAAAAAAACAGGGAAATCGAGCATGATGATCTGAAGAGCCATTAAAAATATTGGGTTTTAAGATTGTGGAAAGGGGACCATTGGGCCCAAAATAAGCTGCATTATCATTTGATGTGAGTAAGGCTTTGGATGTATTCAGTCCTTCACTGCTGGTTATTCTCCCAACAGGAGGACTCTACAATAAACGCTGCCGAGGAAATCCTGAAGGAGTGGTGCAAACAACATTGCAACGTGTAGAATGGAACATACGATAACCCGTGGTTTTCAGCATTAGCCCTAGGGGCCCACTGTATATGCTGGAAGTAGCTCCAACCACAATTGTGATTTCTGGATTTTAACTAGCTATTAATTTGTCTTGATTAGGTGCAACCGGTTATCAGGGCACTTAATTATGCTCTTAACGCGCATATTGATGGAAATATTTACATATGCCACGACGAATAAAAAATACTTATCCTCATTCTGATGTATTGGAAACAATTCCATTAAAAGAGGGGAAAAATTCAACCGATCACATGAAATAACTAGTGTTGCGCTCAGAGAGCGCAAGTACCTCCGCCATTCTACTCAATATTATTTTTGCCAGTATGAGCTAGCAACCCCTGTCTTTATGCAGTCCTGTAGTCTTCGCCCAAATATGTTTTTAATGTGTTTTTGACCTTTCGCATGCCCTGGACCTTGACCTTTGACCTTGACCTCCCAAAATCAAGTCACCTCTTCCTTGAACAATACTTAATCATTCCACCAAATTTGAGGAAAATCCATCCATATCTTTTTGCGTAATCCTGCTTACAAACAAACCAACCAACAGACAAACGGTAATGATCACATAAGCTCCTCCAACTTCGTTGGGCGGAGGTAATTAGTAGTTGTCTAAATGGAGAAGACCTATTGGCACATGCCCGTGTGAAGTTTAAAGGTTCGATTAGTTTGTTGCTCTTTGTGAATACAACATTCAAGGTTGGCCCCTCCTCTGCAAATCAATCAAAGCTGAAGCTCATGCCCCTTGACCATAACTCAGGCTATAGTATGTACACTATTTACAGGCACAAATGATGGCTCATCAGCTCAAAATGACTGTATGGTGGTTGTAGACCAGTATGACAATGTTACCCTACCAGGTCTGCAATGTTACAAATAACTCAGCACTGCATTCTCTGGGAAGTTTGGAGACTGAATGGATAGGTGCTTTGAAGACCCCCTCATTTTAACAGTCAAAAAATTTAATTGTCATTGTCTGTTTCTCAGTATTTCATTGCGAAACAACTTTAATGTTGAATTCTCATGAATTTTCTTTGTATTCGTGCACTGTTTTGTCCCAAAATCATGAAAATAAACAGAAATAAGATTAAATTCCAAATGATAAGTGTCTTGCTTCATTGAAATAATTTCTTAAGTCTGTGAACTCCCAAATCCTGAGTTATAAAGCCATAAATAGGGGTTATGCACTCACATGCAAGGATTGGTTTTATTTAGCATTTGCATAAAGAGGTGAATGTCTGGGCAGTTTCTGATGCAAACTGCCTCGTGACACGTTTATGCCAATGATGCCAATGGACCTTTCCGACTTGTCAATTAAGTGTAGAATTACTACCAATCAGATTGCCTAATCTTACTAAGGTCCTGCCTACCCCGAAGGCACCGACATATTGTCCCACATTGAATGCAGTCATGATCTGTGTTTAATAGGAGAGGTGTTTGACTTCATCGCAAATAGTTCTTAGCTGCGCTTGGGGAATGTGTAATACTGACAAAAGATACCCTGCCTGGCAACAGGGAGCTCAATTAATCCTTTTTCCAAGGCAAAAATAGCAGTTGGAAAAGTGTTTGTGAAGGATTAAGGTGTGATTGCTCGAAGGTAAGCAAGTTAAATTTTTTGCCATTTCGCCCTCACTAGTTAGTTAGCTACCAACAATCTATGTTTTGCTGAGAAGACAGAATTATACCAATGGCAATTTTCCCCAGTGGACTTCAGCACTCAATACCAGATGTAGCTACAAACCAGTTGCTATTCTGCTGAGAACATGATTCCTTCATGCCACCCAGCACAGGCATTCGCAACACTAGATAATATAAAACATTTCGCCAGGTGGTGAAGGATTTTGTAATGGCATGATGTAATCTGCTTAGAAACTTTAGTTGGCTTGGCAGCAAGCCAGCAAACTAGTTACAGTCCGATACAGAATGTCATTCGCATAGCCGAAATGAGTAAAGTTAGCTTGTGATCAAAATTTGTTTGGAGGAAAACGCCGATATAACAAACGTTAGATTAATAACTGGATTATGTCTCATGTAGCTAGTTTCAGGGTTTGGTGCATTGCGTAATATGATTTATTACGAAGTCTAGCTAGCGTACGGTCTGACTCATGGCCAACTGACATTAGACAGCACACTGGATCCAGTGCTATTTTTAGCTCAGTGATGGCAACAAACATATGAAAACTACTTTACCCTGCTTTACACACGCAGTACGATTCCTCTATTTTGCCCGGTTTAATCTCAATGTGCCATTCATGGGGTGTTTGGCTTTTCTGCGTCGATTGCCAGCACTTTGCTGTGACTCTTGTATCTCAACCCGTTCCGTTAAAAATTTTGATTTCATGGATATATCCTTGTGTAAAATAGTCAAGGCCTCTCTGGACAACTTTGTCAGACAAGTTGGATGCATTCGGTAAGGAACAAAACGCAATATTTTCGGAATACGTGCATGAGAGTGATGCTTAAACTTCTGCTGCGTTGTTCTCAATGCGGAACTTAGCTGCGCTGCATGGGGCCCATAGCAACAGAAACTAAGGGGGGCAGAGGTGGTTGGAGCAAGTCGGAAAGGTCTATTACCCTGGGTTTGCATGCCATGCATACATCTTGGCCAATTCTGTTATTCCTGCAGTCTTTCATGTGGATACCCCCATGGATGAGCTGCTGCTAGAAAACGATGGCAAGGCATTAAAACCATAGCTAATTACATCGTGGTATATTATGGCCACAATACAAAGGCAGCATGTTTTCCACTGTGTTTTTGGTCAGGCGAGGTCAGTAATCCCAAGAACATGTTGAACATTAATGATGCGTTTCAGGTGTTCGAACTGATTGGATGGTTCATTGCAATACAACTCTCAGAGTCAGTGCATTCTTCGTGGCACATTGTGTTCTACATAATATTGCAATACCCATTACAATGCGCAATAGGATTTGATCCAAAAATGTTTAAATTTTTAAATGTAAAAAATTTATTAATTGATTACGTGCATAGTTTTCATCCTTACAGTGTTGCATGTAGCCAGGGCTCAAAATTAGCAGTAGTCCGATTATCCGGGACGACCAAAAAATCATGTCGGGCTACAAAAAATTCAAATATGGTAAAGTTTAATGAAGAAAAAGAATTGGTGGGAAAATGTTTGCTTACTGACAAAATATCGGCAATAATGTGCCGAAAAATAACAAACAAATCCTTGCAATAGAGCGCGAGTTTTGCCCAAGAATGTGCGAAGAGCTCCAACTGGGGACGTACTGCGCTGCAGTACAAATTACACGGCGAAATCCAGATTGCACACGTCAAAAAGAGGGATGCGCTGCAATGGATTTGTTGTGCGCTTTCGATCACCTACCTTCCACTGGGATACACGGTGTTTCAGACAGTCTGATTGACGTGCGTTTGTGTGTGCTTTGTTGTGATCGGCTGGGCCATGCCAGTATGTGAGAGCGAGGGAATGTTTCCTGTAGTCCATACTGTATTTCTGATGTTACGAGAGCGCTACTGAGAGAAACACTGCTCTCGAAAGAAGTTCCTTTTCTCTGGATCTGTCGGTCTTAAAAATTTCAGTGCTCCGTCAGATTGTGACAATTCCAAGCCAACGTGTCCATGTAATTTTGACTTGTGGAAATTTTGAAGATATCTAGAACTTGGTTCTCACTTGTCAAAATATTTATTCTTGATATCAACTAATACTTTCTTACCAATGGAAAAGTTTATTGTGGATATCTGTAACTCAGTTACTACTAGACAGGCCAGTCGCCCGTGACCGCGTGGGTGTAGCCCCCAAAAGCCTGCTTCTCCTGCCTGTACTGTGCCCACAAGGAAATCACTATGTTACAGCACAAATTTGCGCATTAATGGGACAAGACTGTTGTCATGGCAACCAAAATCGATTGGTGTCATAACTTAAGTATAACACATGTCCATACCAAATATGAAAATAATTGGTCAAAAATTACAGCCTTTACAGTGTCCACAAGGAAGTGTCTACGGATGCGACAAGCATGAATCCATAGTTGCTGCCCGACTTTGTCCGGGAGCTACAACTACAGTGCTGTGAAAACGTATTTGCCCCCTTCCTGATTTTTTTCTTTTTTTTTTTTTGCATATGTGTCACACTTAAATGTTTCAGATCATCAAACAAATTTTAAATATTGGACAAACATTACCTGTGTAAATACAAAATTGCAGTTTTTAAATCATGATTTCATTTATTGAGGGAAAAAGCTATCCAAACCTACCTGGCCCTATGTGAAAAAGTAATTTCCCCCTGAACCTAATAACTGGTTGTGCCACCCTCGGCGACAAAAACTGCAATCCAGCGTTTGCGATAACTGGGAATCAGTCTTTCACATCGCCGTGGAGGAGTTTGGCCCACTCTTCTTTGCAGAATTGTTTTAATTCAGCCACATTGAAGGGTTTTTGAGAAAGAACAGCCTGTTTAAGGTCATGCCACAGCATCTCAATCAGATTTAAGTCTGGACTTTGACTAAGCCACTCTAAAACCTTCATTTTTTTTTTTTTAAAGCCATTCAGAGATGGAATTGCTGGTCTGTTTCGGATCATTGTCCAGCTGCATAACCCAGGTACGCTTGAGCAGCAAAGCAGCCTCAGACCATCACACTACCACCACCATGTTTGACTGTTGGTATAGTGTTCTTTTTATGGAATTTTGTGATAGTTTTATGCCGGATGTAATTGGACGCGCACCTTCCAAAAAGTTCAACTTTTGTCTCGTCAGTCCACTTATATTTTCCCAAAAGTCTTGGGGATCATCAAGATTTTTTTTGGCACTTGTGAGACGAGCCTTTTTTTTCTTTTTGGTCAGCATTGGTTATCGCCTTGGAACTCTCTCGTGGTTAAAATCATTCTCCTAAGAATGTGTTTAATGACAGTAAATACTACAAACCCGAATTCCGATGAAGTTGGGACATTGTGTAAACCGTGAATAAAAATGGAATAAAATGATTTACAAATCTCATAAACCTACATTTTATTCACAATAGAACATAGACAACATATCAGATGTTGAAAGTGAGATATTTTACTATTTCATGAAAAATATTAGCTCATTTTGAAATTGATGGCAACAACACATTTCAAAAAATTTGGGACGGGGTGACAAAAGGCTGGAAAAGTAAGTGGTACAAATAAACAATAGCTGGAGGAGCATTTTGCAACTAATTAGGTTAATTGGCAACAGGTCAGTAACATGACTGGTTATAAAAAGAGCATTTTAGAGAGGCAGAGTCTCTCAGAAGTAAAGATGGGCAGAGGTTCACCAATCTGCGAAAAACCGCATCTAAAAATTGTGGACCAATTTCAGAAATTGTTCCTCAATGTAAAATTGCGAAGACTTTGAATATCCCACCATCTACAGTACATAATATTCTCAAAAAATTCAGAGAATCTGGAGAAATCTCTGTGCACAAGGGACAAGGCCTAAGGTCAGTATTGGATGCTCTTGATTTTCTGGCCCTCAGGCGGCACTGCATTAAAAACAGGCATGATTCTGCACTGGAATTCACTGCATGGGCCCAGGAGCACTTCCAGAAATCATTGTCTATGAACACAGTTCACCATGCAATCCCCAAATGCAAGCTAAAGCTGAATCATGCAGAGAAGAAGCCATACGTGAACACGCTCCAGAAACACCAGCGTCTTCTCAGGGCCAAAGCTCATTTAAAATGGATTGAGGTAAAATGGAAAACTGTCCTGTGGTCAGATGATTCAAAATTTGACATTCTTTTTGGAAACCATGGACGCCGTGTCGTGGGGACTAAAGAGGAGACGGACCATCCAAATTATTATCAGTGTACATTTCAAAATCCTGCACCTCTGATGGTATGGGGTTACATTAGTGCCTATGGCGTGGACAGCTTGTACATCTGGAAAGGCACAATCAATGCTGAAAAGTATTTAGAGGTTTTACTACAGCAACATATGCTCCCATCCAGACAACGTTTCTTTCAGGGAAGGCCTTGCATATTTCAGCAAGACAATGCTAAACCACATACTGCATCCATCACAACAGCATTGCTTTGCAGTAGAGGAGTCTGGGTGCTGAACTGACCTGCCTGCGGTCCAGCCCTTTCACCGACAGAAAACATTTGGTGCATCATTAAATGAAAAATCTGGCAAATAAGACCCAGGACTGTTGAGCAGCTAGAATCCTACATCTGACAACAGTGGGTCAACATTTCTCTCTCAAAACTCCAGCAAGTGGTCTCTGCGCTTCCCAGATGTTTACAAGCTGTAGTTAAAAGAAGAGGGAATGCTACACAATGGAAATTACTGAATTCTGTTTTTATTCATGTTTTACACAATGTCCCATCGGAATTGGGGTTTGTAAGTGCACTCCCAGCACTTCAAATCAAAATTTGAAATTCTTTTTGGAAAACACGGACGCCGTGTCATGCGGGTAAAGAGGAGAGGGACCATCCAGCTTGTTTTCAGCGCTCAGTGCAAAAGCTTGCACCTCTGATGGTATGAGGTTGCATTAGTGCCTAAGGCATGGACAGCTTTCACATTTGGATAGGCATTACCAATGCTGAAAAGTATATACAGTACTGTGAAAAAGTGTTTGCCCCCTTCCTGATTTCTTCTTTTTTTGCATATTTGTCACACTTAAATGTTTCAGATCATCAAACACATTTTAATATAGACAAAGACAACCCAAGTAAATACAAAATTCAGTTTTTAAATGATGAGTTCATTTATTAAGGGTAAAAATCTGTCCAAACCTACCTGGCCCTATGTGAAAAAGTAATTGCCCCTAAATCCTAATAACTGGTTGTGCCACCCTCGGCGACAACAACTGCAATCAAATGTTTGCAATAACTGGCAATGGGTCTTTCACATCACTGTGGAAGAATTTTAGCCCACTCTTCTTTGCAGAATTATTTTAATTCAGCCACTTTGGAGGGGTTTTGAGCAAGAACGGCCTGTTTAAAGTCATGCCACTGCATCTCAATAGGATTTAAGCCCGGACTTTGACAAGGCTACTCCAAAATCTTCATTTTGTTTTTTTTAAGCCATTCAGAGGTGGACTTGCTGATGTGTTTCAGATCATTGTCCTGCTGCATAACCCAAGTGCGCTTGAGCTCGAGATCACAATCTGAGGGTTGGACATTCTCCTTCAGAATTTTCCGGTAGAGAGCAGAATTCATGGTCCCATCAATTATGACAAGTTGTCCAGGTCCTGAAGCAGCAAAGCAGCCCCAAACCATCACACTACCACCACCATGTTTGACTTTTGGTATGATGTTCTTTTTATGAAATGCTGTGTTAGTTTTACGCCTGATGTAGTGGAACGCACACCTTCCAAAAAGTTCAACTTATGTCTTGTCAGTCCACAGAATATTTTCCTAAAAGTCTTGGGGATCATCAAGATGTATTTTGGCAAATGGGAGACGAGCCTGCATGTTCTTTTTGGTCAGCAGTGGTTTTCGCCTTGGAACTCTCCCATGGATGCCATTTGACTTCCTGGATGAGTAGTTGATGCGCTCTTGGAGTAATTTTGGTAGGCCGGCCACTCCTGGGAAGGTTCACCACTGTTCCAAGTTTTCTCCATTTGTGGATAATGGCTCTCACTGTGATTCGCCGCAGTCCCAAAGCCTTAGAAATTGCTTTGCAACCCGTTCCGGACTGATAGATGTCAATTTCTTTGTTTCTCATCTGTTCTTGAATTTCTTTAGTTCGCGGCATGACATGTTGCTTTTTGAGATCTTTTAGCCTTCTTCACTTTGTCAGACAGGTTCTATTTAAGTGATTTCGTGATTCAACAGGTCTGGCAGTAATCAGGCCTGAGTGTGGCTAGTGAAACTGGACTCAAAAAATGCGGTAAATCATAGTTAATTCATGATTTAACAGGGGGGGGGGCAATTGCTTTTTCACATAGGGCCAGGTAGGTTTGGATAGCTTTTTCCTCTTAATATATGAAATCATCATTTAAAAACTGCATTTTGTATTTACTGGGTTATCTTTTTTTTATATTAAAATTTGTTTGATGATCTGAAACATTTAAGTGTGAAAAATATGCAAAAAAAAAAAGAAATCAGGAAGGGGGCAAATACTTTTTCACGGCACTGTAGAGGTTTTACAACAACGTCTCTTTCAGGGAAGGCCTTGCATATGTCAGCAAGACAATGCTAACCCACATGCTGCATCCATCATAACAGCATGGCTTTGCTGTAGAAGAGTCTAGGTGCTGAAATGGTCTGCCTGCAGTCCAGACCATTCACCAATGGAAAACATTTGGCACATCATAAAGCAAAAAATCTGGCTAAGATGACTCAGGACTGTTGAGCAGCTGGAATCCCACATCAGACAAGAAAGGGACAACATCCCTCTTCCAAAACTCTAGCAATTGGTCTCCTCACTTCCCAGACATTTACAGACTGTCGTTAAAAGAAGAGGGGATGCTGCACATTGGTAAACATGGCCCTGTCCCAACTTTTTGAGATGTGTTGCTGCCATCAAATTCAAAATGACCCAATATTTTTCATGAAATGGTAAAATGCCTCACTTTCAACATCTGAAATGTTGTCTATGTTCTATTGTGAATAAAATGTGGGTTAATGAGATTTGCAAATCATTGCATACTGTTTTTATTCACGTTTTACACAACATCCCAACTTCATTGGAATTGGGGTTTGCATAATGCTGAAAATATTCTAGGGTTGCAGAGGATTTTAGATAATGTATTGTGAAGAGGGTCAACAATCAGAAATTGTTATCAATGTCACTTGGATCCTTCCCCTGAAAGGTTCAACTCATCGAGTTTTTCCTTCAAATTCACAAGTACTTCTGCCACACTAAGGAGATCTGGGGTGCGTTTCCCAAAATCACAGATGCTAACTTACATAGTTGGGCCCATTGACTGTGAATGGACAAACTATGTAAGTTGCTAACTTAGCAACTACGATTTTGGGAAACGCGCCCCTGTACGGCTAGGCTTGTTCAAATTCCCATAAAGATGTAACTTTTCTTATCATATTCAAGTCACGATCAAAATTTTCCCTAACATGCCTATAAATCGTAAACGATGGCCCTCCTGGTTTTGTAGTCTCTCGGGCCCATTGGATCAAAATTGAGATAAGAAAGTTGCTAATAAAGTCAGATGGTCAAAATCCCCGCGAAAATCCCCCTCGGCCAAAACTGAAAACGACCTCTCGGCGGGCTGCCCCGTCCACGCTGTTGCGTAGCTCATCAGACGGGTGCAAATTGTTATCGTAAGATCATTGAAGGTGACATACCGTACTAGCACACGCGGAATAGGTATGCTGAAATCTCGACACTCAGCGGCCGCAATTCTGTAGTGCGTCATTGCCTAAAAACTTCCTGTCAGCGTCAGGTATTCTCCAAATAAAACTGGCATTGTGTTCATGCATATTGGATGGTTGTTGGAAAATTAAGGGATAAGCATCATAGAAGTACCCATGAAGAGCTCATTCTTATTTTTTTCTATTGTGTGCAGTGGCTGGGCTTTCCGATGGTGTCTGAAATTTTGGTTGCATTCAACTTACTCCAGTTCTAGACTACAGCTGTGGACAACTAATTCAGGTAAATAGACATTAAGCATCACGTTTTATGAAAAAACTGATTAAGTTTTGTTGCATTTGCTTTAGTCAAAGTTACTTTTCAGTTACCTCTGGAAATGAACACCCTCTTCTGCTTTGAATGACAAATATAATGGGTGTGGTACCTTTATACCACTTGCGCGGGAAGTGGGGGGCTGCCGTGCTGCAGCCCCCCCCCTTTGCAGCCCCTCTTGATGTCGGCTGCAGGCTCCTCTTGGATGTCACAGTAATTTTAACAGTAAAAATTAAAACAGAAAAATAAACACATCAATTGGCTTAAAACCCTTTTGTACAGTCTGTGTCAAATACCTGTGTTTAAAAAATTTGGGTTGAAATATTTTCAAATTATTCATTTATGTATTGGGGAAACGCTTTCTCAAAGAAGCAGAAGGCGCGGACACAAACGCATTGCCAAGCAAAAACGGCGAACAGCAAGCAGAGAGGGATATCTGATTTTTTTCCCTCCAAACAATATTTCAGAGAAAACTAAAGTTAGTGATACAAACACTTGCATTACTCGTGGAGAGTGGTGAAAGAGCAGTACAAATGATGGAAGCAACACTACCATCATCGCAATAGCTATCACCCAGGACTAGCTAGCTTGTCGCTCCGGTAGAGAGCATCCGCAGCGACTCACTCACTTAAGCGCTGCCTTGCACTCGGGATCCTTTCTAGAGAACATCGTATTTCCTGGAAGCGAATTCGGCACGGTGTGATTTGACAGATCATATCAATGAGGTTTGTTTGAAAATGGCGATGATTGCATTGTGTTAAAGAAATCGACCTCATTCTTTGTTTTATCTGCACAACCTCAGTGACAATTCGTTTGCTAAAGGGGGATTTAAAAAGGCAAAAGTTAGAGCTTGGTCAGCATGAGTTGTCAGACCTGCGCTCTGATTCATTACGTGTGTTAGCGATGCTTTAAGTAACTCCAGTCAGTGCTATGTTTTGGGAGTTTGCAGCTTGGAATCAACATTCTGCAAGGACAGTGTTGTAACATTTATTCACATCGACTAAATTCCTGGGCCATGAAGGAATACCGCTCAGAGGGCACCATCATCGCGACACGTACCGCAGCAGCTTGTGTAACAGAATGCACTTTTTACCGAAAACACGAGAATGGCTTTAACTTACCCGCTGTAAAAATATGTATTAAAAAAAAAAAAAAATTGCCAGTTTGGGAGAATTTTAAGAATGCTGATTATGATCCCAAAGGGCACGATTATTTTCGCCTTTTATGGGATTAGTCTGCTGCCTAGATGTTGGCGAAACTGACAAGCTACATTCATTAAGGATAGTTGATTGAATTAAAAATTACTGATGCGATGAATCACTTTATTCAAATTGAGGATTTTGTCCGAGGATTATTTGTTTATTTTTGGGGCTGACGACCTCCTGTAGTTTATAAAACGGCGCATAATACCTAGGCTTACTAAGTGAAGTCCTTCTGCGCCAATGTTTTATAGAGCGGGACAGGAAGATGTTTCTGTTCTAAATGTAAAAAATGCTGAAACGGGAGATGAAATTCAGAGAAAGGGAAATAATTCCGTATCCAACCTAAAAAGCTTAAAAAAGTTTATTTCCCAGAACAATTTTTTAAAAGGGGGCTCGCCTTTATATTTTGGAGGGTTTTATTTGTGAGAAGGGGGGGTATACTTGTCATCCCTACAATTACGTGCGCGTTTTCAATGTAGCCTGTCGGTGGTTTCTTGGTCATTTCCTCATTAATAATTTCTTAATCATTATACGATTATGTATTGGTCTTGTTAATTCAAATAATAAATTGTTTGATTGCGCATCATGCGATATCAAACTGGGAGGGGTTGTGAGCCATCATGTGTGAGACAGGCAAATCCCGGCAGTATTACCAGGAGTTGGGGTTGAAGAGGATGAAACAAATAAGGCAACAAAAGCATGATAGCTTTTTAAATGACACATGCGCACAAAACAAAGGAAGTTATTGGGATAAAACGAGAGAAAAATTCAGGCCCCAGGACAACAAAACGATTATAAATTATAATTTTTTTGTAATCGGTCATGATTTATATGACGAGTATTCTTTTATTCCAGTACTCGTTTGCACCCTTAGTTGCTATGACCGCTGTTGCAAAGACCAACATTTTCATAACGCCCTCATGCAGCGCTATTTAAAAATAAATAAATGAGTATATATATATATATATATATATATATATATATATATATATATTTTTTTTTTTTTTTTTTTTAATGACGTCACTCTACTTTCGGTTGGCAGCCCCCCCCCCCCAATTCAAACATCTTCCCGCGCGCCTGGGCATGGCCTGTTATGAAGCGTTTCCCACACGTATGAACATGGGAAGACACTGGATACATAGCTTTAACTCTTCATCCTCTCTTAACTCTCCTTTTTGAATTCTTCCCTTTTCCAGGTAGGATGGGGACCCTGACGTCCGGACTGATAATTTTACTGGAGGTGCAACCCGGCACACAACAACTTTTGGGCATTTTACAGCTCAATTATCGCGCTTATTTCTCATTGATTTCAATGCATAAGGGCGTTTGTTTTCCCCCAAAAAGGGGCGCGGCCTTTGCGCTGAGCTCTTGATGACGTTGAACCGGTCGTCTCTATGGAGATGAGGAAACCCAGCGTTGCCTCAGCAGAAAGTCGTTCCGCAATTCGCTCTAACTTGTCAATCGAGGAGTCAATGGCATGTAGTTTCCTCTGACGGCATACACATTATATGCCCGCTGAACAACAAGATATTTCCGTTGGATTTTTCTTATAAAGCCACTCGCACCGCCATGTTGAACGTCTTCCACTCCTAAGCAAATGCACGGCGCCACTATTGCTAAGTGACCGCAAAAAGAGCGCGTTTCATAAAGTATTAGCACTTATAGAATATATATAAGGTAGGAATAGCGTATTTAAATATCGACCAATGGTTTTGTTGCATTTGAATTGTACGCTCACATATCGGAAATACATTGCACTCATCATAATCCCTTTTTACCATGTGGAAGTTCAGTTTTCTGATATCTGCAGTGCTTATCCTTACAAGTCAGGAAAGAGTTACAGATATCTATAATTAAATTAGAGATATCTGCTAATCAGTTTTGACAAGTCGAAATGAAATTCCTGCATGTAAGAGCATATTTGTTACATGTCGAAATTATTTTGCAGATATCTTAAATGAGCATTTTGGCTAGTCAAAATGACATTTTGACGTGTCAAAATGTAATTACCTCTAGTGAAAAGCAAATTGCTACTGGTCAGTTAACTGACCTGCTGCACATAAGACGAATAGCGAAGAACTTTAGCGGAGAACTAGGCGAAATTAATCACCGAATTTCACCAACGCACTGTTCTTCTATGTGTCAGCCGCTTTAGGATGTAATGTTGATCCATTTTAAAGAGACCGCGGCTAGTGGATAACGAAAGCATGCGACACCAAGTCGTACCGAGCGAGGCTCTAATGTCTTGCTCTGTGCCTTTGACGTCGCTGTAAGTAGCAATAAGAAAGTTAACTTCGATTCTTTAAGGTCAAATGAACAAACTGCCAAGTAATTAATTTTTCTGCGATTTGATTTAGCATAAGATACTGCCGTGTAAGTGCTATTTTATTTGAAATATAAGAACTTTTAACTGCATATATTATCGTTAATTGTTCTCAAAGGCATGTTAATGTAGCCTAACACTACGCGAATGTTGTTTGTGACGGTTTATTTCTCAGGCGGAGTCGCATACAGGTCGGCTGTACGACAGTACACTAGCGCCCTACCCGCTTGATACATTGGAAGTACATAATTGGTTGGAGTGACTTTATTTTCGCGATCGTACCTGGTTTAGGGAGTGAACGAATGCTCGTGGAATGTACAGGAGTATTCGATCTTCTCTAAGTGCAGTTTTAAGGTTTCGGACTGGCAGTATATCAAAACCAGTAACAGTAAGTACGGTAGGCGCAAAAACTTGCTGAATTATTCACGTTACGTGCTAATGCGAAATGTAAGCTAAGCTACTCAGGCTTGAAAATGTATTCCCTTGCTTTAGAAAAAACGGGCGTATTTTTGGTACTTTCATTTATTTATTTATTTATTTATTTTTAGAAATATCCCTTGTGCTGATGGCTACGCGTGTGTAAATATAGTTTGACAACGCAAATCACTACGTTAAATGAATTATCCATCGATTTAATATTAAAGATATTAAACTGTTATCTTATCCTTTTGTTGTATAGCTCGTGATGTCACGTCAGATACATGCGCGAAGGCTCGATGGAGTGGACAAAAATGTATGGTAGGGTTATTCCAATTCTTGAAGGCTGCGATTAAGCAGCAATTTTCCTTTGGGATAGTGAAGTATTATTGTTGTTGTTGTTGTTGTTGTTATTGCTTCTTGAAATGAAATGATCAAAACTTATTCTGTACTTAGGTGAAAAGACGCAGAGCTATTTTCAGAAAAGCTTGCCTGACAGTTAGGTTGGGTTTTATGCTTCAGGCTAACTGGGATTCAACTGTACGGTGGATTTTTTCTTTAGCTCTGCCTTTTACTGATTTGCTACCGAATGCGCAGGATGCCCTCGGTGGTCACTTTATTAGGTACACTTGTACACCTTCTTCTTAACGCAAATAATTCAGTCAATCACGAGGCTAAACTCATGCAATGCATGTGAACATGTAAACATGGTCAAGAGATTCATTTGTTCCGACCAACCATCAGGATGGGGAAGGAATATGGTCTAAGTGGTTTGAACATGAACTGACTGCTGGGTGGTTTGACTTTCTCATAAACTGCCGATCTCCTGTGACTTTTCGAGACAGCTAAGAATGTGAAACTGGGTCTACAGTAGGCAAAGACTCACCAAAATTATGGAGCTAAATCAGGGCCAATAGTTTTGTTAATTAAAAAAGTAATTGGAAAACAAAAAATTTTCTGTGAAAGTTAAAGTTTTAATCTTGAATTTTGGAAATTATTACAGTGTATTCAAACTAAAAATAAGCATTGGACAAGTTTTTATTTATTAATTATTATTTAAATGTAATTTTGATTCATTTGTGGAATTCTTTTGAATAAATTATTTATTTTCATTTTTCTCTGTCATACACATTTTCATATTTGAGGTCTCATTTTTTTCAGTAATTTCAGATGTCAATATCATATTTTTCCCAGTTTCAAATATGATATTATTAAGTTTCAGATTTGTTTCTTCAGTTGCAGATCATAGTTTTTCACTTTCTGACTTTTGGCCTTGATCTGCTGTGGAGGGGTCTGACATCAACTGAGGGGGTTATGTAATAATGAGTGACAGCATTTCAACAAAGGCTGAAGGCCTTCCTCAATGACGTTGCCTTCAGGGAACAGACTAGATAGCAAGGTGACATTGACACATAGTTGTTTTTTTTTCACAAGAATGATCGTTTTCAGGAAATATCAATGCTAAAGACATGTTGGCTCAACGTAAACCGATTGATGAAAGTTGACAGATCGTGAATCTAATATCAGCTACATTGAATACACGTTAATTTATGGTTGACTTGGAGATGAGCTCTGCAGGCTACTTTCCATTGACAGGGGCGTGTTCAGGGCCTGGTTATTGGGCTATAGAGTACTGACGTGACTACATCACGCTGGTGTCAGAAGCAGAAGTTTCCATTCATTTAACCCACTAACATATATAAACATTCACTTTGTTGGTACTTACCGTTGTTTTCAAGCCTCCAATGATTTCGAGATTTTGCATCACATTTCCATGTTACAAGTTTTTCTTGACTGTATTGAACTATAATTTAAATCATTTAGAATTTTTGCCAACTTGCTAGTCCTCTTTACAGTTTAAAAAACTACAAGTCCCGCACCTTGGCGTATATCATTGGTTCTCAGACTCGGTCCTGGTGCCCCTCTGTGTATGGTGCATTTTGTTTCAACCACAATTGCAATTGCAGGATTTTAAAAAGCTGTTACAGTGGGCTCCAAAATTACTGGGACCCCTGACTGACAATGCACAAACAATGCAAAAAAATAAACAATATAATTACACAGAAAGGAATATACTAATATGTGAAATATTTTATTTATGTTTCGATAGAAACAACCAAAATCATAACAATCATTTAATACATAAATAAATTTCAACAAAATGATGGTTTCATAATCATTGGCACCCTTCATTTCGTATTTAATGCAACCACCTCTGGCAAGGATAACAGCATGGAGTCTTTTCCTGTAATTTTTGACAAGGCTTAGGCACACATCTGGGGGGACTTTGGACCATTCCACTAAGCAGATCCTTTCAAGACTCCTCACATTCTTGGGTTTGCATTTATTAACTGCCCTCTTCAGCTCAGCTCACAGGTTTTCAATTGGATTGAGGTCTGGTGACTGAGATGGCCATTGCATAATGTTGACTTGGTTTTCACAGAACCATTTCTCTGTGGATCTTGAGGTGTGCTTTGGGTCATTTTCTTGTCGGAAAGTCCACCTACAGCCAAGTCCCAGCCTTCTGGCAGAGGCAACCAAATTGTCAGCCAAAATATCCTGATACTTGGTGGAATTCATTATGCCATTAATCTTAACCAGTGCGTCTGGACCGCTTGAATTAAAACAGCCCCAAAACATGACTGACCCACCATCATATTGCACCAAGGGTATCCGGTGCTTCTCCTTGTATGCATTTCTGTTTCGATGCCAAACATGCTGATGCTGTATCTGACCGAAACGTGCAATTTTGGTCTAATCTGACCAAAGCACCTCGTTCAAGCCATAATTTAAATGGCATTTGGCAAACTCCAAATGCTTGCTTCTGTGTCATCTGGTCAGAAAGGGCTTTCTTCTGGCAACTCTTCCATAGAGACTGTGGTTATGGAGGTTGTGCCTGATGGTGCTTTTTGAAACCTCTTGACTTAAGATGCCACCAAGGCCTGCAATTCCTTCACAGTGATTCTTTGAGATTTTGTTTTTTCTCTCACCGTCCATCTCAGTATCCTGGAGGGTAGAATGCCAGTTGCGTCCTCTACCCTTGATGGTTTCAACAGTTCCATATCTTTGGAATTTTAAATAAATGCCCTGACAGTGCTTAGTGGCATATTCAATCATTTGCAAATCTTCTTGTAGCCATTACCAGATTTATCAAGATCATGACCATTTGCCTCTTGAACTGAAAGTTGTTTTGTTTTCTTCATAATGTTTGATGACAAAGGGATATTGTGTGTGTGTTACCTCATTTTTATACCCTAGTGAAACCGGAATTGATGTAATGGCTCAATATAGGTCTTTAAGACTCAGATAAAACTTAAATTAGTGGAATTAACATCTAGTTTAATATTGGTTGATGGTATTTACAATAATCTTTAAGGGTGCCATTAATGGTGAAACCTTGATTTGGAGGAAATAGGTTTTTGATAAAATCAGTATATGATTTTGGTTGGTTCCTTTGGAAGTTATATCGAGCAGAATTATCACATGTTGGTATTTAGAGTTTCTCTCTATATATATATATATATATATATATATATATATATATATATATTTAGAATTTTTTAAAGCACTGTGTGTGCATTGCCAGTCAGGGATGCCAGTTTTGAAGCCTACTGCATTTATTTCATATAATATTGGATCATATGGATGAAAATAAGTAAAGAGATAACAATAAATAATAAAAACAAAAATGATAATGTCTTTGAGAGAAAAGGTCAATATCTGGTGTGGACACCCTTGGATTTGATTACAGCATTTAATCTTTCAGGCATAGTTTTCACATTTTTAGCTTACCGCCCTATGGGCCGATAAGCTATTGTCGTGGAGTGGCGTCCGTCCTCCGTCGTCTGGAACATTTTTTATCTTTTTTTTGGCCTCATGAATTTTTGTGTAAATTTGCAATAACATACAACAAGACCATATCTCCAGGCGTTTTTCTCGGATTTTTGATTGAATCATTTTTGTCCGTTTTATGGGCCCTTGAAATTTTGGCCCCAATGTTAAAGATAGGACTGAGAAATTTAAAAAAATTATTTCTCAAAAAATGCGTGATAATTTTTTTTCTAAATCAGGCAATCAACTTACCTTGGTACTGTCATTGTACAGTGCGAGCGCCATTTCGATTGAATCGACGGAAGTGGGTCTAGTGGGGGCACTGTACTTTAACATTGGGTCTTATGGAGAATGGGCCAAATTTCCTATGGAAGCTAAATGGTTGCAGATAGAGATTAAATTTGTATTATAGACATATAGGAAGTTATATATGACCTATATTTTGGCTGTGTTAAAGTTGACCTCAGATGACCTTGAAAGGTCAAACTTGAGGTCAAGTAAAATGTTACAATTTTCAAAGGTTTCTAGGCTTGAAAATATTGAAGATTGGGAGCATATGTGCATTGAACACTTATAGGAAGTCATGTATGAACTTTCATTTGGTGGCCTTGAACTTGACCTACGGCGACCTTCAATTTCACATAGTGAAATTTCAATTACTTCTATCACCAAAACTATTACAGATAGAGCTTAGGTTTGTATTGTGGGCATATAGGAAGTCATATATGAAGTTTCATTTGGTGACATTGAACTTGACCTTCAGTGACCTTGAATGCCCAAACTTCACAATGAAATTTCAATGACTTATATCAGCAAAATGGTTACAGATAGTTTTGGTTTGTATTGGAGATGTGTAGGAAGTCATACATGAACTTTCATTTGGTGACCTTGAACTTGACCTTTGGTGCCCTTTGAAGATCAAACTTCACATTGTGAAATTTCAATGACTTCTATCACCAAAACTATTAGAGATAAAGGTTAGGTTTGTATTGTGAGCATATAGGAAGTCATGTATGAAGTTTCATTGGGTGGCCTTGAACTTGACCTTCAGTGACCTTCAATGGCCGAACCATATAGTGAAATTTCAATGTCCTATATCTAGGGCTGGGACTTTAATGCGTTAAGTTCGATTTATTAATTACAGAAAAAATAACGCGTTAAAAAAAATAACACATTTAATCGCACCTTTCTCAGTTCTCTAATTTCTGGCACACCGGTAACACTGATGCACACACTGATGCCCGGTAGGTGGCTTAAAATGTTGAATGTAATGGCTATAATTGCACTTTAAGTTTGCACTAATCCGCGAATGTTGTAGACAGATGAAAAATGCACACATAAATATAGATGAAAAATAAACATTTTTGTTGTTTAAGTTCACGCATATGTCAATTCATTGATTCAGTCATCAACCAGAATTTATTTGAATTGAAAAACTTTGCTTATTGTGTCAAATATTGCTATTTGATAAAAATGCGATTAATCAAGATTAATTAATTACAAAGCCTCTAATTAATTAGATTAATTTTTTTTAATCGCGTCCCACCACTACTTATATCAGCAAAATCATTACAGATTGAGTGTAGGTTTGTATTGGAGACGTGTAGGAAGTCATGCATGAACTCTTATTTGGTGACCTTCATATTGACCTTCGAAGGTCAAACTTGACAAAGAGAAAATTCAATGACTTCTGTCACTGAAAAGGTCACAGATGGAGCCTAGGTTTGTGTTCCTGACATAGGAAGTCACATATGAACTTGCATTTGGTGACATTCAACTTGACTGTTGGTGACATTTGAAGGTCAAACTTGACATAATACAATTACAATGACTTGTATTGCCACAACGGTCACAGATGGAGTTTAGGTTTGTATTAGGGGCATATAGGAAGTCCTGTATGAACTTTCATTTGGTGACCTTCGTATTGACCTTCAAAGGTCAAATGTGACCTAGTGAAAATTCAATGACTTGTATCACTAAAATGGTCACAGATGGAGCCTAGGTTTGTGTTACTGACTTCTAGGAAGTCACATATGAACTTGCATTTGGTGGCATTCAACTTCACTGTCAGTGACTTTTGAGGGTCAAACTGGACAGTGAAATTACAATGACTTGTATCACCAAAATGGTCACAGACTGAGCCAAGGTTTGGATGGAGACATTTACATTGTAGAAAGCAGGCATGGCACTACACCGGGGCTAGGGGTTACTATAGCCCCATTACAAATCTACATAGCCCCAGTTAAGCCCCCTCAAGCATTTTTAGGTTGCCGGCCGTAGGCCAGTAACCTATTGTCGTCACTTTGCGTCCGGCGGCGTCGTCGGTGTCGGCGTTGTCCGTTTAAAGCCGTGTCTCAAAAACGGTTGGATGAATTTTTTTTAAATTTGGGGATGTGATCAAATCGGTCATCAAGTTACTGCCCGAGCAAAAATTTTTTTGATTGAATCGTTCGTTTAGACTTGGCGGCCATTTTTATGTCGAAAATGGCCATTTTTGGCACTTAGGTGCAATTTTCTCAAAAACTGTCTGATGAATTTTTTTTTTAATCACAGCAATGGAATCAGTATCATGACCTGCTTCAACGGAGTAAACGGCGTTTTGATTGAATCACCCCCTCATAGCGCCACCTAGGCAACGTGTCTGGACTTCATCATTTTTCGGGGTGTTTTGTGCTATAACTCTCTTAATATATCATTTAGAGCTTAGGCATGGATGAGGCACCTATAGGTAATCGGGTATGCCAAAAATTCTGAGTCAGTCACTTTTGACCTTGGGCCTCAAGGTCCAGGTCAAATGGCAAAAATGTGCTATAACTCTCTTAAAGGGGACCTATTATGCTGATCCTTCTTTTAATACATATTTGTAACGTAATAATGTTGGTTGTCCATACTGTGTTTTGCTGTAATCCAAGAGCGTGATTTCATGAACATGATTTCCTCTCTGAACAGCTCCTCCCGAGATCTTCGCGAGATCTGAGCAAAACCTGACGTCAGGTTGTGCCGTCCAATTAGTACAGACCTAGCCAGAGCCAATCACGGCGCTGGACCTGCCCACACCGGAAACTATTCTAGCAGGCACTAACAACGGCAGATCATACTATACCTTAGTAGCGTGTACACTTTTGGAAATACAAAAGAAGAACCGCAGATAATTTGAGGTGCAGTTTTGTCAGTATCTCTCCCAAAGTTGCGTGTCCGTTTACTTTTGGACGTGAAGAAAAACACCTATTTCTCTTCCAAAAGACCATGCCACCAGAAATCAGTGGGTAGCTTTTTTTGTTTGCTGGCAGCAAACAGCCACGGCCAAAGGGAACGTTAGCTGTTTGTGCTCAGCATTTCACCAAAGACAGCTTTGTCAATAAAGGATAATTCGACACTGGATAAGCATTTCAGCTGCTTCTCAAACCTGAAGCAGTTGCATCGATCAAGTGCTTGGAGCCACAAGCTGTAAGTAACGATATAACAGTAAATAATGTAAGTGTAATGTAAGTGAAGCTAACGTGTTACGGGTGGCTAGCAGGACCGCTAGCGATAGTTAGCATTAACAACTGGCCTCAAACGCAGGCTTTGTAAAATATCTGAAGATAAAGCCTGTATTGGTCGCGACTGTCCGTGACTCACAGACACAGAAGCTGTAAGTTGCTTTTACTGCATAAGCTAACCTGACATGATAGCCAGTTGATTGTGGCTGTAGCACTGCGGCTAACGTAGCCAAGTTACTGTTGCTAATGTTTGTGTCCTAAATATGCGAGAGTAATATCAGGGGAAATTCTGCAGAAGGTGTGTGAACATAAACCTCATTTGAAGCTAACTTTTAATACTTGTTTGTAATTTGGATGCTTGGTACAACTGTCCACGGCAACGGAACTTGCTGTCTGTAAAACCTTTATTGCAAGGGTTTGCCTCTGTGGTTATGATCGCTCGGTTACCAGCCACTGCTAGTTTGCGTGCCGCCGTGCTAATTAAAAATGCTCCTGGTTAACTTATGTGCAGTAATTCTGATCGGTATGCTTGTTACTTCGGTAAGCATCAGTGTGGCAGTTTCATCATAACGTTGCCCGATTGTAGCCACTACAGTTGAAGCGGCTGCTTGTGATCGCTTCACTTATCCATGACCGGGATCAGCCGGATCCCTATCACAAATATCTGGGTTAGCTCTCTGATTCTACCGTGAAAGCAATCGCGAAACGCAGAAGCTCTAATGTGTCTGGTATAACAAAGGATTTCTCTGCATTACCGTGACATAATTTCATCCCCCTTTAGAAATTGTTGTGGGCAATAAAAAGCCGAAAAAGGCGGAGATTAAATAGGAAATTCTTTCCTGTAGAAGTGATCGATTTGCTGGCTCCACATAAGCAACTTGTCCACGCTAACAGAACTTACAGTCTGCAAAACCTGTATTATGTTCATAACATAACCGAGCTCTCTCTAGCTGTCGCGTACTATCCATAAAGCTGCTTTCACATCATACGCAAAACAAATTTTTCGCGGGACAGATTACATTCAAAGTCAATGCAAAGACTTGAATACACAATATATGGGCGCGTTAAACAGCTTTCACACCAGACGCGAAACTAACAGATTACATCAAAGTCAATGAAAAGACTCGAATACACGTGTTATGGGCGCGTTAAGCAGCTTTCACACCGACACGAAACTAACAGATTACATTCAAAGTCAATGCAAAGACTCGAATACACAAGTTATGGGCGCGTTAAGCAGCTTTCACACCAGACGCAAAACTAACAGATTACATTCAAAGTCCATGCAAAGACTCGAATACACGAGTTATGGGCATGTCAAGCCTCTTTCACACCGGACGCGAAACGAATTTTTCGCGTAACAGATTAGCTATATTCAAAGTCAATTCAAAGACGCGAATATACGCGTTATGGGCGCGTTAAGCAGCTTTCACACCGGCCGCGAAACTATCGCGCGACATATTAGCTACATTCAAAGTCAATGCAAAGACGCGAATACATGCGTATGGGCGTTAAGCAGCTTATCACGAATCCTTGAAACAAATTTTTTCACCGTGGCGAGAGATTACATTCAAAGTAAATGCAAAGACAATGCATTGACTTTTAATGTAATCTGTCGCGCGAAAAATTCATTTCGCGTCCGGTGTGAAAGCGGCTTATCACGCCCATGGTCTGCGAGCAAACGCTGGTCATTCCAACGCAATAAGTAAACCATTACCACGGGCAATTTCCGAAAAGGCCGTTTAGCCTGGAGCTTTCGCCCCTTCGTCATACACCAGCGCAGAAGCTGTTTGTTATTCTACGCTAATAACACACCACAGCTATGCACACGAACCGGCAGGTCCTTATACACACCGAAGCAGTCCATAAGTTGTTGGTCCACTTTTAGCTGCTCCTCACTGTCCGTGTTTCCCTCTAAACTCAGACCCACCGGATTTCTATGGTCTCCGGTCTACACTTGGGTTTGTCGACCCGTTCTACAAATGTGTCTATATGGGGTGGATTCTAGCTTTCCCTCAATCCTAGCTAGAGTAGAAACACTGGTGTACTCACCATAGTAGGTGTAGATAGACAGCAAATTTGAGCTTGACCTGCCAGACATTCGCACTGCGTCCTTCACTTTCGCCGTTGCGTTTATTAGAACAAGTTAATTTCATTAGATCTATACACATGTACTACGTTTGATTGCAGCATATGCCCGTCGATTCCTTCGGGAGACCAGTCAGTTTCACTCTGAGGAGCCGGACGCGGAAAACTGAGTTCTGCTGCCTCGTCCCGCCTAGATCCTCCCTCCACAGAGCTGGCCAGTCAGAAGAAAGTGGGCACACGGGGAGTGGGGGCCATAGCGGAAGAGCCACCCCAATGAGGCGTTTCAGGCAGAGACTACAATGGACTACAAATGGGGTTTTTTGAGGATGGCAGTATGAGCGAAATAAGTACCCTTTTTTTACTTTACGCAATCAGGAGTACTCTAGGGGAGTCAAAGACCAAAATATAAACTTGGAAAAATAGCATAATAGGTCACCTTTAATTTAGCATTTCGAGCTTAGGTATGTATGAGGTACTTCAAGGGAATCAGGTATGCCGAACATTGTGAGGCAGTCACATTTGACCTTGGGCCTCAAGGTCAAGGTCAAATGGCAAAAATGTGCTATAACTCTCTTAATATAGCATTTAGAGCTTAGGTATGTATGAGGCACCTATAGGGGATCAGGTATGCCGAACATTGTGAGTTAGTCACATTTGACCTTGGGCCTCAAAGTCAAGGTCAAATGGCAAAAATGTGCTGCAACTCTCTTAATGTAGCATTTAGAGCTTAGGTATGTATGAGGCACCTATAGGGAATCAGGTATGCCGAACATTGTGAGTCAGTCACATTTCACCTTGGGCCTCAAGGTCAAGGCCAGATGGCAAAAATGTGCTATAACTTGCTTAATATGACATTTAGAGCTTAGATATGTATGAGGCACCTTAAGGGAATCATGTATGCCAGATATTCTCAGTTGTTCGAATTTCACCTTGAGCCTCAAGGTGAAGGTCAAATGGCAAAAATGTGTTATAACAACTTAATGTGGCATTTAGAGCTTAGGTATGTGTGAGGCACCTAGAGGGACTCATGTAAACCAAACATTCTCTGCAAGTTGAATATGACATTGGGCGTCAAGATCAAATGGCAAAAATGTGCTATAACTTGCTGAATATGGCAATTAGAGCTCAGGTATGTTTGGGGCATCTATAGGAAACCATGTATGCTGAACATTCTTAGGCAGTCAGTCAAATTCGATGTTGGGCCTCAAGGTCAAGGTTATATGACAAAAATGGCCCATATTTGTTTAATAGAAATGTTTGTAGAGCTAAGGTATGTATTGGGCACTAATAGCAAATCATGTATGCTGGTTGTTTTCGACATATTGGATTTGACCTTGGGCAACAAGGTCCAGGTGATGACAAAACGGCCTAAAAGTCCTTGAATGTTGGTTTTAGATCTTCGGTATGTATTGGATACTAATGACAAATCATGTATGCTGATCAAACACACCATATTGGATTTGACTTTGGTCTTCAAGGTCAAGGTCATGTGACAAAATCTATTTATTTCCTCGTTTAATAATGTCTTTAGAAATTAGTATGTATTAGGCACTAACCTATATATAATTAAAGTTTTTACAGGCATTGTAAAACCGCATGGTCTAACCTTTTTTTCACGATCAATTGCGGCAATAAAAACTGGTCAAAACCCATTTTTGGATGTTTGTTCCTATTAGCATCATGGAATAGAAAGAATAGTACTAATTAGACCCACTCGGTGGCAGTGTTGTGTAAAAAAAAAATCATTGTCTGAAAGCAGAGCAAGAACCAGAAGTGAATTGAGAAGATGGCGCCCTTCACAAATTGACTGCAGACGACAGTGAAAGTTCAGGTTAGAAAAAAATCTAATCGGATTTCATGATATAGACTTCTTTAACATTATATTTTTGCTAAATGGCAAAAATGTTGCTGTCTGTCACTCATGAAAAAGTGTGACTGCTCAGTCGAGTTGCCCGATAATGGTAACTAAAACCCCTTTCTCACTGAGCTGCGTTGGCCCGCGGAAGTGTGCGGATGAAACAGTTCTTTTCTTTCGCAGAGAAGAATTAATTCGAAGAACCGTGAATTGATTCGGAGTGGTACGGGACCATTCGCCATCATCGCCGAAATTCATGAAAAAATTAAACAGGTTTAATTTTTTCGCAGATGTCCGAGCTGGAGCTTTTAAACGCCAATATCGTGTAGACAACGTATTGCTTTCACAAGAACTCGTGTTGGCTTGCTGTTGAATCCGCGGGCTGATGCTAGTTACTTTTCTCCTGTTGGAGCTGTATCTCCCGGCAACCTTCAGGGCCTTGGCACTCTAGTTTAAAATTAGTTAGTTTATTTATTTGAATACAGGAATATGTAAAGGTATTTACTCGCCATTCCGGTCCCAGTCTGATTCCTGGCTGCGTGCTCGTGTCGTGCGGTTTGTGTGTGGGAGGGGGGAGGGGGCTACTGTCTGCGCTTGCACGGCACGGCAGGCTGCGAAATCTTTTTCTGCAGGTTGTTTGGTACCATTACGTACGTCAGCCAACCGCAGATCGGCTGTGATAGCATTGTACGTGCCATCAGCCAATCACAGCTCGGCAGTACTCATGCATCGATGAGAATGGCATTCGACTTTGTCACTGTCAGCTGAGTTGTGCACGCGGCAAATTTGTAAATGCTCGTCTGACAATAACAATGTAAGTGCTCCACAATACGCGAAATTACGCTTTTACACTAGCTGGTCTGCTGCAGAAGTTCAATAGTGTATTTATTAGGCCTTGGCTTTGGTGACTAATACTGCAGATTGATGAGCAAATTTTGTGGTATCGCTGTGTTTCCATTGCCAGTTTTTTTTTTTTATTTCGCTTTTTACAACCCAATTCCGAAATAGTTGGGACAAAGTGTAAATTGTGGATGAAATCAAAACGCAATGACTTTCAAATCACACCAGCGAGTATTTTATTCATAATAGAACAGAGATAACATAGCAAATGTTGAAACTGAGAAATTTTACAATTTTATCCACAAAATGAGCTCATTTCCAATTTGATGGCTGCTACAGGTCTCAAAAAAGTTGGGGCAGGGGCCTGTTTACCACAGTGTAGCACCCCCTCTTCTTTTTTTTTTTTTTAACACAGAGTGGAGGCGTCTGGGCATTGAGGAGGCAAGTTTCTTGAGTTTAGCCATTGGAATTTGATCCCACTCTTGTTTAATACAGGCTTCCAGCTGCTGGAGAATTTTGGGTCTCCTTTGACGGACTTTTCGTTTAATTATGCGCCAAATGTTCTCAATCGGTGAAAGATCAGGACTGTAGGCAGGCCAGTTCACCACACGGACTCTTCTACAACGAAGCCATGCTGTTGTAATAGCTGCAGTATGTGGTTTTGCATTGTCCTGCTGAAATACACAAGGCCTTCCCTGGAATAGATGTCCTCTGGAGGGTAGCATATGTTGCTCTAAAACCTTTATATACCTTTCAGCATTCATGGTGCTTTTTAAAACATGCAAGTGTCCCACACCATATGTACTAATTGCATCCCCATACCATCAGAGATGCTGGCTTTTGAACTGAACGCTGATAACAGGAGGGGTGGTCTTTCTCCTCTTTAGCCCGGAGGACAGGATGCCCATGATTTCCAACAAGAATGTCAAATTTGGACTCGTCTGACCACAGGACACTTTGCCACTTTGCTACGGTCCATTTTAAATGAGCTTTGGCCCACAGAACATGGTGGCGCTTCTGGATCATGCTCAACAGTGGCTTCCTTTTTGCATGATAGAGTTTTAGGTGGCATCTGTGGATGGCACGGCGGACTGTGTTTACAGACAGTGGTTTCTTGAGGTATTCCTGGGCCTATTTAGTAATGTCAATGACAGAATCATGCCGGTGAGTGATGCAGTGGCGTCTGAGGGCTCGAAGATCACGGGCATCCAGTAAAGGTCTTCGGCCTTGTCCCTTATGCACAGAGATTTTTCCAGTTTCTCTGAATCTTTTGATGATGTTATGCACTGTCGATGATGAGACCTTCAAAGCCGTTGCAATTTGACGTGAGGAACATTGTTTTTAAAGTATTCCACAATTTATTTTACGCAAGCCTTCACAGGTTGGAAAGCCTCTGGCCATCTTTACTTCTGAGAGACTCAGCCTCTCTAAGACATCCCTTTTATAGCCAATCATGTTACACACCTGATGCCAGTTAACTTAACCCATTTAAACCGGGACAGCATGTGCGCATTTTAACCTTTAAAACCAGGGACGCTGTTACGCATTTCTACCCTTCAGGCCGGGAAAGCGGATACGCCATTTTGTAGTTTTCATTACTTTTTCCGACCATTTCCGGCTCATAGCTGTTCTTTTACTGGCACTTTATACTAGGGCAGATGCCATAGTAACACTTCAAGACACTTTATTTTTTATATTTTATGTTTATTTTTATTTTATTTGAATGGACACTTTATCATGCCTGCCACCCAGTAGCGGAGCTACAGGGGGAGCAAAGACACGTCCCTTTTAGTCCTGGCTAGATCTCAATCATTTTCCTTTCTTGACGTCTTTTCCAATTATCGTAATTGGCAACTATTCACTTGGTAACTAGTGGTTGTCACTTGAGTGCTGTGGTTATGCGAAAAGGGGAGATTGCCAGACCTAAGTGCTCTTAGAGCTTTAAAGTTCACAATTGACATATTGAATACATATTGACATATTTCAATGACTTGTATCACCAAAATTGCTTCAGAGCTTAGGACTGTATTACAGAAGGTCTTATAAATGTATATGAACTTTTATTTGGTGACCTTGACATTGATTTTCATTAATTCAAATGTCAAACTTCACATGAAATTTTCATAACTTGTATCATTGCTGAAAGACTGCTTGCCGGTAAGCTCCAGGACCCTTGGTCCTATTTTTTTTTTTTTTAATTTGCTCACTCGCTAAACCATTTCATATAGTTTTAAATTCATTCCAGATTCTTTTAATGTTACAATAGATTTGCTCAATCAGATTAAGGCATGGACTTTGAGCAGGCCATGTCATAACTTTATGTCACCCGATGTTTCTTCCTGCCTGAGACATTTTTTGCAGAACGTAGAAGTGTGTTTAAGGTCATTACCTTGTTGAAAATAAAATCCACAACCAATCAGTTTCTTTTCAGATGGCAATGCGTGCCTCACAAGGATGCTCTGATACTGATTTTGATCCATGATTCTGTCGATTTTTATGAGATCAACAGCTCCTTTTGAGCAGACTGACGCCCAAACCATAATATTGCCATCTCTATGTTTTACTGAAGGGGTTAAACAGTCATTTATAAAATGTTTTAACTCTACAGCGCACATAAGTTGTGCGTTTGGGTGAGAAAATTTTGAATTTTGATTCATCGGTCCAAAGGTCTTGTTCTTAGTCCATTGGTGTCTAATCCTTGAATTTCTCGGCAAACTCAAGTCTTTTTTATGCTGCCAGCTCTTGGCAGCAACGCAACCAATCAGATCATTTTCACACAAGTGTCTGGAAATAGTAGATCTGGATACCGTTATATCTTCACTTCTGGTGCTATTAATATCACCATGGAGTTGTCTTGCTGTTTACCTCATTTTTTTTTACTTGTCATTCACCGACAGGGAATATCAGTGGCACTTAACCTCCATTTTGCACCTCTATTGCCACTAGTTTTCAGCTGACCAGTCTCTTTGAAATGCTTGATGGTGTCTCTTACAGTGATATGGCAGCACTTAAAGTCTTCTGCATCATGTGAGGCCACAGTATGGTTATGAACAATCTCAGAGAGCTCCTTCTATTGTACCATCATGTTTAACACTGTGACACTGCTCAAACTTCATGTCACCTTATACACTGGAACAACTGACCAGAAGTCATGTGGACTTGTAAACACCAAACTAGTTAGCAGCAACTCTGTGCTCTGCCCGACTAGCAAGTTATATGTCGAGGGCTGACTGCAATAAACAGTTATGTCCAGATGTTTTACATTGGACATAACTGTTTATTGCAGTCAGCCCTCGATGCAACAGTAACAGTCCTCATCTGCAAGGGTATTGGTGCTTGAACAGCCACACCTTGGGGTCTCTTAACCTCTACCCTTATTTTGCATGATTTCTGGAATGACTTACGTCTCATCCAAAAATTTTCCTTCTACTCGCCATTGGAAAACTCAAATGACTCTCTGCCACTAATCTTCACTCCTAACCCGCATCCAACATGCACGGGAAGCCTGGGGGTGCGTTTCCTGAAAGCACAGATGCTATTTACATAGTTGGAACCACAGACTGTGAATGGACGAACCATGTTTGATGCTAACTTTGTTAGAAACCATGCTTTAGGGAAACACAGTCCGGGGTAGTAGAGAGGGCACTAAGTAGAGCATAGCGGCGTTGCTGCCTAGCTTCGGCCAATGCCATAACCACCAGGGATAGCATGCATCTCAACTGTCCGAAAAGCATAGCGTACAGCCTGTAAATGTACAGAGCCGTAAAGTTGTCTGTGTTCTCAGCACTCGACATGGTTCCAATTTGCCATCAGCTAACTTGCTTGTCGATTGTTTGGTCTGTGATGTAATCGGTCAACCAGAAAAAGGTCCAAAACAAACAAGCTGAAAGGGGCCATATTGCCACCTTTCATAGCGGAGACGGACATGCTTCGGTCAATAAATTGGTTTTTCTCACGTGCATGTATACTGGGACTGTGACAGTGGTCCGATTAAATGGCCTAATTGAGCTATTACCGTAGCTCGACTTAACAATCCATGTAAACGTACTGAGTGATGACATAGATACAAATCTATTTGTAACGCAGAGGAATTAATTCAGCCATTGGCAGGGAAAGGTAATCTGTATAGAACAATATTTGTATATGGAACATTGTTAACCTAGTTGTCTTCATTGAATTTGATGGAACTTTTGATGGAACTGGTGGCTAGCTACCATGTGTGACTTCCTTAAGCTTGATGTAACGCAATGCCTGGTGCATACCAGAGGATTTTCAAATCTTTAAAAAACATGGACCAGTGACATAACAAGAGATTTAACCAGTATTTAATATTTTAATCGCATGCATCAGACAAGTCAGTCAAGCAGGCGAGGCGTAGGTACTCCATTACAGATGGGCCTACAAATGAAAAGTCCAAGAAAAAAATAAGTAAATGTGTCTTAGAGAATTGTAAATAAATTAGTCACCCATCCCAGCTGGCATTGAACGTTTATTTACATGGCAGTATTGAATGAGCCTGGTAAAACCAGACTCTGCTACTTCGCTTCACTTTGTACACAGAGTCTGGACACTCGTCATTGACAAATGTTTACTTCCTGGTGGGTGGGCGCTTGTGAGAAGTTTAAAATCATTGGTGTACCCGTAAACTAATCACTAACGTTTGGCGATGACGTATGTTATGCGCCAGCTCAGCCGCCTAGTACTTCTGCTGGAAACACAGTCCTTCATACCAGGAATGCAGCGAAAACAAACTGATCAGTACATTAAATTTAATACTGTACCCATACATATGCCCATCTACCAAATTTTAGCCTTCACTCATTCACTTAAAAGAACCAAAGGTGCTCTGTCTGTTCTCCTTACAAGAAACAAACTGTTGAGCTTTCGTTTTTCCTGCCGATACTGCTGCTATTTAAAAAAAAAAAAAAAACGCAAGAGACCCGAAACCAACGGCAGAATCGGGCGAAAATAACGCATTATTTGCATTAGGACTAAATCTGCGTGTTGACACTAAAAACTGAACCATTAACTATACTTGCGCTTAACATCATACCCAGCTCGCTATCTAACTTTATAGTGACATAGTTTTGGTTCTAAGCGTATTGTCTCAGACAGCCATTTCATTCATGGATAATGACAACATAACAGTGAGACAGCGAATAGGTCTTGTGACATGAACAAAAACACAGCTTTTAAAAAGTTTGCCGCTAATTTAAATAGTGTGAAATTCGCAAGCAATATAACACTAGAAGCTACAAGCTAGCTGAGGTGGTTCGGCTGTCTCACAGAGATGAACAGGGTGCCTATTTCATATGTTTCATGATGGATGTTAAGTATATATGACAACTTTTCTCTAAACCTGTAGGGAGTAGCGCTACAACATCATTTCCATTCAAAAAAACTAACCAAACATTCATCTTGATGTGGCTGTAAGTCGCTGATACCGGGGATTTTCTCCACGACAGGGCGAATGGCCTCCCGTGTATCTATTTCCGTGGCCATTGTTGATTTCGGAGACTACAATTTCAAACTCGGCGCAGGGGCGACGTCATGGCTCTCGGTCACGCCTTCTGTTCGTTGGTTGGTCCGGCGTACTTTCTGTCATGGTAAACGAGGCAGAGCTCCGAGTGACCAGACTGAGGGTGTGTTCGAGCGCGTCTGCAAGTAAGCCAGCTGCGCGAGATTCCCAAAAAACTAAGCGAGAATCTTGCCGAAGTTGCGTGATAAGCGATGGCTGCAGCTATCGCGGGGTTTGGAGGGCTTATCGCGCAACTTTGGCAAGATTCTCGCGTAATTTTTCGGGAATCTCGCGCAGCCGGCTTACTTGCAGACGCACTCTAACGCACCCTGAGTACTGAAGCTAAATTAAATTAAGCGGAAGTACAAAGGCTGGCGGAGTCAGGCTAGTATTGAATCACTGTTGAATTTTGATTCGATTTTGGAAAGTGAATCGATAGTGAACTTGCAACATCATTTCAATGTCTTATTTTTTCAACATAGGTGAATTTGCCAATGTTGAATCAATTATAATTATTGGGTTGATTTTGAAAATCAAATCAACGTTGAAATCACATTTCAATATGTGGACAGTCACAGTAGAGAGAGACGGGAAAGACGGGGGTTGACATGCAGCAAATGGCCTGAGGTCGGACTTTGACCCAGGCAGCTGCATTGAGGACTTAGCTTTAATATATATGGCATACGCTCGACTAGGTGAGCTACCCGGGCATGACATTTCAATATGTACAAACCCCAATTCCAAGGAAGTTGGGGCGTTGTGTGAAACGTGAATAAAAACAGAATACAATGATTTGCAAATCTCATAAACCCACATTTTATTCACAATAGAACGTAGATAACATATCAGATGTTAAGAGTGAGACATTTTACCATTTCAAGAAAAATATTTGGTCATTTTGAATTTGATGGCAGCAACACGTTTCAAAAAAGTTGGGACAGGGGCAACAAAAGGCTGGAAATGTAAGTGGTATGGATACAAAACAGCTGGAGGAGCATTTTGCAACTACTTTGGTTAATTGGCAACAGGTCAGTGACATGACAAGGTACAGAAAGAGCATTTTAGAGAGGCTGAGTCTCTCAGAAGTAAAGATGGGCAGAGGTTAACCAATCTGTGAAAAACTGCATCTAAAAATTGTGGACCAATTTCAGAAATTGTTCCTCAATGTAAAATTGTGAAGACTTTGAATATCCCACCATCAATAGTACATAATATCCACAAAAGATTCAGAGAATCTGGAGAAATCTCTGTGCGCAAGGTACAAGGCCGAAGGTCAATACTGGATGCTCGTGATCTTCGGGCCCTCAGGCAACAGTGCATTAAAAACAGGCATGATTCTGCACTGGAATTCACTGCATGGGCTCAGGAGCACTTCCAGAAATCATTGTCCGTGAACACAGTTCGCCGTGTAATCCACAAATGCAAGCTAAAGCTGAATCATGCGAAGAAGAAGCCATATGTGAACACGATCCAGAAATGCCGGCGTCTTCTCAGGGCCAAAGCTTGTTTAAAATGGATTGAGGCAAAATGGAAAACTGTCCTGTGGTCAGATGAATCAAAATTTGACCTTTTTTTGGAAACTGCGGGTACAGTGTTATGCGGACAAAAGAGGAGAGGGACCATCCAAATTGTTATTAGCGCACAGTTCAAAATCCTGCATCTCTGATGGTATGGGGTTGCATTAGTGCCTATGGCATGGGGATCTTACACATCTGGAAAGGCATTATCAATGCTGAAAAGTATTTAGAGGTTTTACAACAACATATGCTCCCATTCAGACAACGTTTCTTTCAGGAAAGGCCTTGCATATTTCAGCAAAACAATGCTAAACCACATACTGTATCCATCACATCGGCATGGCTTCGCAGTTGAAGAGTCTGAGTGCTGAACTGGCCTACCTGCAGTCCACTCCATTCACTAACAGAAAACATTTGGTGCGTCATAAAACGAAAAATCTGGCAAAGAAAACACAGGACTGTTGAGCAGCTAGAATCCTCCATCAGACAACAGTGGGTCAACATTTCTCTCCCAAAACTCAAGCAATTGGTCTCCTCACTCCCCAGATGTTTAAAGGCTGTTTTTAAAAGAATAGGGGATGCTACCCAATGGTAAACATGGCCCTGCCCCAACTCTTCTGAGATGTGTTGCTGCCATAAAATTCAAAATGAGCTAATATTTTTCATGAAATGGTAAAATGTCTCACTTTCAACATCTGATATGTTGTCTATGTTCTACTGTGAATAAAATGTGGGTTAATGAGATTTGCAAATCACTGTATTCTGTTTTTATTCACGTTTTACACCATGTCCCAACTTCATTGGAATTGGGGTTTGCACTAATTTGCAATTTATCAACGCTTGTTTACCCAGTTAACATTCAACTTTGTTTTGATGTTGAAATAACTTTTGCTTTTCAATGGACATATTTATAAAAGATAGAATTTATTGATGGTTCTAGGCATTATGTTGACTCAACATCCAAGTGATTCAAAGATGACATTTTAACATTGAATCAAACGCAATTTTTCAACACTTTTTAGACCAGTTAATGTTCAACGTTGTTTTGACGTTGAAATAACATATTTTTTATAACACATCCTTATTTAGCACGTGATGCCAGATGTGACAATGACAATGTCACTTAGCTGACAATGTCACGCTTTATAGCATTTTGCCACTAGCTAAGTGACATTGTCAGTTATATCACATCTGGCATCACATGCTGAATAAGGATGTGTTATTTCACCCTTTACAAAGCATGACATTTGCTTATTTATTATTTATGAAGACATTGTGTCTCATTTATGAAAACATTATACATGCTGTATAAAGCCTTTATGAGCAACACTTCATATAAAGTATGACCAAAAATCTGATGGTGAAGAAAGATCTACGACTGAAAAAAGTATGTAACTGAAAAAATTGAGATCTGAATCTGAAAACCGATAATTTGTTGGTGAAAATAAATGAGATCTCCAATATCAAAATATATTTGAAAGTGAAAAGTGAAAATAAAAAATGTATTCTAAAGAATTCCAGAATTGAATCAAAATTTTATTTACATCGCAAAATTTTATCTTACACTTACTTTGATCCTGAATTCAGTGTTGTATTTTTCGGTATTCAAGGTCAGAACTTGTATTTATGGTGTCAAATTTTACTTCATCAATTACATGTTTTTTTTCAGGTTTACAAAACTATTGGCCCTGGTTTGGCTCTACGGCATATGACTGGAAGAACAATGCATGGCTTGACTAATCTCAATTTCTACTGCAGTATGCAGATGGTTGGCTAAGAATTTGCCTTCGTGCCGTGTGTCAACGGTTCAGGCTAGTAGTAATGCGGTTATGGTATGGGAAATATTTTCTTGGCACTGTTTTGGCTCCTTAGTACCAACGGAGCATGCTATAAGTGCTTCAGCGGACACGGGTATTATTGCTGAACATGTGCGTATTTTTATGGCCCTAGTCATCTTGTAATAGCAGCTGAGAGCAAGTTAGCATGCTCTGTCACAAAGCTCTTGACATCTCAATCTGGTTCCACAAACATTACAATGAGTTGAGTATAGACCAATGGCCTTCTCAGTCACCAGGACTCAGCCCTACCCAGTATTAGAAAGGTGTTACCATTAAAGTGGCCGCCGTGAGTATTTTAATGAACACATTGAATTTGCAAAATATTTCATTTGCAGTGTATTCATTTGTCACTATTTGTGATTGACATGGAAACACTCATAGCTTACATTTGTTAGGAAGGCTTCTGAATAGACAGTGTGCAGAATGGGAATAAAGTTGTTTACTTCATGATGTTTTTGTTACCTCTTTAGGGTGGAATTCTCTCAGTTGGCTGCTGAATACAAGGCAGTAAACCTTGGTCAGGGCTTTCCTGATTTCTCTCCGCCCAGCTTTATTCAAGATGCCTTCAGTCAAGCTGTGAGCGGGGATTATTCACTTCATCAGTATACTCGTGCATTTGTGAGTCCAGCTGGCCTGTCCATTTTTATTTTTGCTGATGCATTTTAATGCAAGAAAGCAATAATAACTAAACATTTTTTAAAAAGTGACAGTATTATGAATGATGTTATGTGAGATAACAGTGCAATGAACTGTACCAACAGGGCCACCCACCTCTGGTGAAAATTCTTGCAAAGTTCTTTGGAAGGATTATGGCCCGGGAGATCAATCCATTTGAGGACATCTTGGTCACCGTAGGCGCTTATCAAGCTCTCTTTTGTACATTTCAGGCATTGGTTGATAAGGGAGATGAGGTAATTATTAGTACATTTTGTGTTGGTTTCTTTATTGTCTTTTTGCTGGTAATTTATCAAGGGTAACCTTTGGTCTTTATTTCTTTTTTTGAGGTGGTAATCATTGAACCATTTTTTGACTGTTATGAGCCCATGATTAAAATGGCTGGTGGAAAAGCAGTATATGTGCCCTTAAGACCGGTAAGTTTGTATGCTTATAAAATAATGTCCATATGCAGTATTAGGGGTATGGTATTGGGTCTATATGCATCTTTGCAGAGTAACTGTAAATAGGCTTAGTGTAAATTGGGGGTTGTGTGGACAATTCCCATGGCATTACATGTAATCATATAAAAAAGTAATATCAGAAGTGAAGGTTACAACCCCTAGCAAAAATTATAGAACCACAGCACTTATCGGATGTTATTCCAGCTTTTTTACTTCATAGCAAATAAACAAATTGCAAAGAGTTGTGTTCAAAAAAAATAGCGGTGTGTTAAAAGATGTGAATAAAGTGCAAATATTTTTTAATAGCCTTCAATTCCTTCAAATGTAGTGGAAACATTACACATTCATTTCGAAATCAATGCATTAACAAATTTGATCAAGTCTGCGTCATTCTTTAATAGGAAGCAAAGAAAAGGAATATTAATTTGTTCAAAAAATAGCAGTGTCAACAATTTTCTCTTCAAACTCAAATACTAAATTTAACTCAAGATTTAATTTCACTTTAAATTACTGAGCTAATATTTAGTTGCATGACCATTGTTTTTGATAACTGCTGCGCGTCTGCGTTTAATCGAGTCAACCAACTTATGGCACCTAGAAACAGATATTTCAGCCCAGGGTGAACAAATTACATTCCGCAGTTCCTGTTAATTTTTGGGTTTTGTTCAGAAAATGCATTTTTAATGTCACCCCACAAGTTTTCAATGGGGTTGAGGTCAGGGGATTGAGCTGGCCACTCCATTACCTCAGTCCTGTTTGTCTGGAACCAAGATGTTGCTCACTTACTCATGTGTTTGGGGTCTTAGTCTTGTTGAAACGTCCATTTCAGGGGCATTTCCTCTTCGGCACATGAACATAATCTCTTCAAGTATTTTGATGTATTTAGACTGATCCATGATCCCTGGTATGTGATAAATGGGCCCAACACCATAGTATAAAAAAACATCCCCATGCCATGATTTTTGCACCACCATGCTTCACTGTCTTCACAGTGTACTGTGGCTTGAATTCAGTACCTAGGGGTCGTCTGACATACTGTGGATGACCACTGGATCTGAAAAGAAAGATTTTACTCTCATCAGTTGACAGAATGTTACGCCATTTCTCTTTGGGCCAGTCAATGTGTTTTAACCGTTTCTGCTCGCCATTTTTTTTCAGAAATGTTGTGTCACGGGGGCTTCTTGCTGATAGCTTCGCTTCGATCAAATATCCTTCTGACTGTAACAGCACTTACAGGAAATTTTACATCATCTTTGATTTTTCTGGAGGTGATGATTGGCTGAGTCTTTGCCATGCTTACTATTCTTTGATCCGTTTTAACCATAGTTGCTCGTTTCCTTCCACGTGTTTCAGGTTTTTGTTGCCATTTTAAAGCATTTTTGATAATTTTAGCTCAGCATCCTATAACTTGCTGCACTTCTTTATATATTTTTCCCTCTCTAATCAACTTTCTAATCAAATTACGTTGTTCCTTGGAACAATGTTTTGAACAGCCCATTTTACTTTGCAATTCAAGAGGAAATATATTTTGTAGCAATTTGTGAAACATTTGCTTCCCTTCTTCCTAAATAAAGGACAATTAATGACATCTGTTTCTTCACAGATTGAATTAATTCTCTATTTAAACTCCACACTGCTATTAATTTGAGCACCCCCTTTAAATGAATGGGTTAATTTCTCAGAACAAGTTGCATGCATGTCATTACAGTTGGGTCTGTTGTTTTTCTAATACACTACTACATCTACAAGTAAATTATTTGCCATACAGAATTATCACTACTACTTATAACAGTGGTTCATCCGATTATTGATGTTGCACTGCTATTTTTGTAGCCCCCAGACAAAGTCGGGCGGCTACTGTGGATTCATGCTTGTCGTCTTTGCCGCCGCCGCATCCGTAGACACTTCCTTGTGGACGCTGTACAGGCTGTAATTTTTAAAAATAAATTTTTTTTTGTTAACATCTTTTTATTCAAGTTTTAACGTTTACATATAAAGATCAGCACATAAAAAGAAACCCAAGCACAATATCAATATAACAATCCATGCAAATAACATATAATCACGGTAAAATACTCCTGATATGACAAATGACGTCAGACCAAACAGATAATGTGTTCACATTAGCTTGGTGTAATATTGCAGTGGACTTTTCCATGATGCATATATCTGACAGGCTGTAATTTTTGACCGATTACTTTCATATTTGGTATGGACATATGTTATAATTAAGTTATGATACCTATCGATTTTGGTTGCCATGGCGACAGTTTTGACCAAATAATGCGCAAATTTGTGCTGAAACATAGAGATTTCCTTGTGGACTCAGTGCAGGCTGGAGAAGTGGGCTTTTGGGGGCTACACCCATGCGGTCGCGGGCGACCGGACTGCCTAGTTTTTAACACAACTGTATGTGACACGAAACAATTTTTGTTCATTAGCCTAAAGAATAAGAAAACCTATGGTGAATTTGCATTGTCAAATAAATTACATAATGTCTGCTGTCCAAAATGATAAGCCATTATTTTATTTACATTTCTCACACTATGTTATCTGCCTTCAAACATTGCATAATCCTACAAACTTCAGAATCTGCTATTGCCGCCATAAAAAATAATCGACCAATCAAACAATGGGAAATATTTCTCCCGCACCAGTGCATGAAGTCACGTGGGCTGGATGTGTCTTTCGAGTGTGCGGAGGCACAGTATAAGTATTGAAAGTTGGGTTGAAGATCAAGAGTGTCTTGAGAGATACTAGTTGTTTGAATTATGTCCGACTGTTTGCTGGAAATCTATCTTTAATCCTTGACAATGCCGCAGTGCGCGGTTGTTGGGTATTCTAACGAAATAGGCAATCCGAACCTGACAGATGCGACCTTTTACCATTTTACCTTTAACAAAAAAGAGCTACCAGCCCGGGTGACATACGCATCAGATGGTATAAGACGGCATGAAAAAGCCGCCATGTTCGTTCAGCTGGAAGAAGATGATCTTCTTCCAGCTGAACGAATATGACGGCTTTTTTATGGCGTCTTATACCCAACATTTACACGCAGTCTTATACCCAACATTTACACGCAGTTTGCACTGTACAAAAATGTTTTTTATTGTTTTGGATTGCTGAGATTATGTACTTTATTTGGCAGTGTAACTTGACTGTAGTTTTTCTTATCCTTTAACATTTGGGCTCCTTTTAATGAACCTCAAACAAATTAGATAAAATTGTTTTAATCAATGGCATGTTTTTACATTATCAAGCAGAGGAAAAATTATGGAATCATCAATAAAAAAAATCAGAAGCAGTGCTTTGTTCCTCCTCCTGGGGCTTTTATGATGGCCTGAATACTTTGAGACGTGGATTTCGCTATTGAAAAACAATATTCTCCATCAAACTGGTTCTAATTCTCAAATAGTGGTTGACAGATCAGCTTTGCAGGATTGGCCCTAGTCGTGGACCCTTTTTTTTTTCAAATATCCTCTGTAAATTTTCAGTTGGATTTGGATCAAGACTGTTTGCTGGCTATGTCATTGAGTTGATTGAAGAAAGGCTTTTACACTCCTTGCTCTGTGGCAAGATGCATAGTCATCCAGAAAAATGACTTCATCATCAATGAGCCTGTTTTCTATGGATGAAATCAGAAAATGGTCCAAAACTTCAATGTGCATGTGCACACTGACTGTTGAGGTAATGGTTGCTATCTCCCCGAGTCCTTTTCCTGGCATGCAACCTGGTATTCCTCTTAAGCCCTGAGCCTCTGGCTCGAAAATGAAGTGACTATATCTCTGCGACTACTCGGTCGGTTTTTATAATCTTGGTATCATAATAAAGGTAACACCTTGGGGATTTTTGTCATGGTGTAAATATCAGTGTATATGTCACTGAGTCAGAGTAAATGAACATGGAACACAACATAAATGAAAGTTTTTTTTTGCACCTAACAAAGTTTTACTTTTATCTCTCTTGAAATTATTCAGTTGCAGTCTGAAACCTCTAAAAAATTGCAGCACAGAATCTCACCATTATCTGTGCCAAAGTTCATTCTTATCAAGTAAGTCATAGCAAAATTAGGGAGGTTTTATTTTTGGAATGTCTAGATGGCCTCTCCAAATTATCATTGTATGGAATTTCAGATTTCTCAAGTACCAAACTGTAGAACTCTTTTAATTTCATTTATATGTCACTACAGGCATACATTCCATCTAATCACAATAATTTTATTTTATTTTTTTATTTTTTCTGCCAGTCCTGTATGCATTTTCCCATTCAAAGAAAATACATACAAAGGAAATGAAGTTTATTCAACTGCACTCTAGCAGATTTATTATGGTAAAAACTCAAAACAATGAGCACCCTAGCAATTATTTATACATGAACTATGACCACGCTGCTCAAAAAAAAAGCCTTAACTGAGCAGGGATTTGAACTGCCGAGCTTCCACATAATTGTATAATGTCTTAACCACTACTCTAGCACATTAGTCATTCTTTGTTCTCCCACATTGTAAATTTAAATAGTGAGTCAGCGGAACATGCAATGCAGCCCCATTTAGTGCTACACTTGCTGCATTTTAGCACTATACTTAGACGTAACAGCATGGATTCTTTCGAAAGACTACTTTGAAAACGACTGTTGAATATTTAGCGGATAATTATACCGAAAATACTACAAACAAACGAGTAAAGCGTTTATATTGTTGCACAACATGGCAATGGTGCATGTACTCTCTGCTCAAAGCACCAGGAATGCTAGGCTCTATCTCAGGCTAGGTTTGTGTGATTAAGGTGGTTTAGGGTTCGTTGGAAACGTCAGAGACCACAAAATCAAATGGCCACCCAAAAAGTCTTACTGACGGCATCAAAAGCCGATCAGAGAGATGAAAATACATTGAGTGCAAGCGGATTGCTCAGGACCTGACATCTTTTGAAGCAGTGCCATGGGAAAAACATGCATGGAGACTGGAAGATCTAGTTTCGATGCAACACGGACACGTTGGGCTAACAAAAGCAAGCGCAGATTTACCCTCGAGCAAAGTTTTTTATTTATTTTTTAAAAATTATTTTTAAAAATTTAATAAAAATTTTTGCTCATCTCTGTAGAATGCAAAGTGTATGCCTAATGCTCTTTGAGCATGGTTTTGGTTTTAAATGTCATGGCTTATATCGTTGGATTCTGCAAACTTTCCTCTTTCATTTGATATATCACTTGTATGCCTAGCACAAATTCAGTAGAAACGCTAGCGATTGAGCGCTGATATTATTTTATCCTATGTTTTGCTACATGCTTATTAACTTGCTTGGCGCTTGAATTTTGTTTGGTTGAGGTAAAAATGGTCAACATAAGCTTTTTGCCAAGTCTCTTTAAGTAAAGTGGATAAGCCACATGACGATGTTGCGATTAGGAAACACGCTGTATTTATTATGTGTAATGATCGCCCCCGGTACTGGGGGCATTCTGGTTTAAGAGGTTAATTGAATGGGGAAATTTGCTTGTTTTCTTCAAGCAGTCGTCTTTATTTGTTTCATTAGAAGGACACCAGGCAGAAGTTCCAGCATCATTGCCTTGGCCAATGCAGCTTCCAGATTCATCCCTGAATATCACTTTCATGCAATCCATACTCCTCGATTGCTTCTCTTTAGCCCACTGTGACCTTGGTTTCTTCTGTTTTGGTTTTCATACTGGTTTTTTTTTGGCTTTTCTGTTTGTAAATCCCATTTCATTTAGCTTATTTCTTACAGTTCTGTCGCAAACTTTGATTCTTGTATCTGCCCGTTTGTTTTTCATTTGTTTTATTGTGAATTTTCTGTTTTTATGGCATATCCCTTCCATGATTTATCTGAATGTTTTCATTTTATAACCTACCCATTTTGTTCATACTTGCACCAAATTTTAGACAGTTGACTGGGAACAACCAACATAGCCTATTTCCATTTTGAATTTCCTTCTTGTCGCAGTTTTATAATCCTTTCCATTGGCCGCATACAACTGGTGCTTTCACAAAGCAATTGTTTTCTGTCAATGTTTCTGAATGATTCGACTCTTATCAGAAGTGCAGGAATGTGATTACTCACCAACCAGAAACCACATGAAGTTTGTGAATGAGCAGAAAACGTGTGGAAGCAAGAAAATGGCAAATTGCTATTGGATGGTTTCGTGGGCAGTGTGGGGAAGGAAATATACTCAAGTACCTGTATCCTGATTAGGTGATTGTGCTGTTCAAAAATATCTTCCAAATTGATTGAAATTTTATCATGGGAGGTAATGTGTGTGATTTGCATTAAGAATTACTGCAAACCAGGAAAAATACAAAAACCATCCCCTTTTCTTTGCTTCTTGTTCTTTTGTTGCAGCACAATGACATGTTTTCCCTACTTTCTCTTTTTTGAGGAGATTCCTTGGTTGTAGGAGCACCACTCCCCAGATCTCAAAGACCCATTCAACTGGCACACTGGCTAACATTAACAATCTGTCACTGCGCTGGTGGGCGGAGAACATTTTTTACTTCTCGGCAACTACCAGTCAAATACGGCCAATATTTCAATTTCCAGGTCTCTAGTTGGTGTCATGCCTCCTCTCAGTTAGCCAAGTCAATTAGGTTAAATAAGGGTTAATAAATTTAAAAAAAAGTCCAACACCTTGTTAAAGGGATAGTTCACTTTTTTTTGAAGTGGGGTTGTATGAGCTACAAATTGCCACTACTTACATTAGATGCAGTAGAAAGCTCTCTGATCTCCTCCAGGTAGCTGCACCAGCGCATAGTGCTGGTTGGAAATTTAGGCGATACACTGTTGTGAACGGGACTAGGGAAACAGAGTATTTTTGCGGCCTGAAAGAGGTCCTACCTGAAATTCATACATCATTTCAATTGTACGCTATATTTAAAAAAATTACAGCGCTTTACCTGCTCGGAAAAAAACACAGTTGCTCTTGAACTAACCAACTGACGTATTCAATTGGAGTAAACTGGGCGCTGTAGCGATCAGCTGTTTGGGTCAGACTCTGAGCGGTTTGTGGCAGAGACAGCATTTCAATGACATAGAATTACGTCTCAAATTAAAAAAAAAAAAATCCCTATAATAACCAGCACAGCAGATACACAGCATATGGCTGCATAGACCCTATGCGATATCAATTTGTGCTGCAATGTTACATTAGACTTTTTCACAGGTGTTTCACTCTTTTACCTGATGCATGGGTACAGCAGTGCTCTTCAGCGTGCACCGTTGAGATTTCCCTGAATGTAGCCTCACAAACTCCTCTTTGGAAAAATGAATACTGCAAACACGGAGCTCTTTTAGGGATACGGATGGCGTATCAATATCCATGTTGAGCGCAGCTAGCCACAGCTGCCGGTCCATCCCGCAGAGGAATGCAGTGGAAGCTGTAAGTGCACCAGGATACAGCTTTGCTTTCACGTCCAGGAAAGCAACACACACGGACCATTTTCAAATATTTGCGCCAAGTTAAACGACCGTCCGACCCAAGAGTCAGTTAAGCCGCTTGCACACTGGGCCGAAAGCTAATTTTGAAGACGGATTACATTCAAAGTCAACGCGTGTATTCGAAGTTCGCATTGACTTTGAATGTAATCTGTCGTCGAAAAAATTCGTTTAAGGCCCAGTGTGCAAGCAGCTTTACTGTGACCCAAACAGCTGATCGCTACAGCGCGCAGTTAACTACGATGCGCCGCGAGGACTACGTCAGTTGGTTAGTTCAAGAGCAACTGTTTTTTTCCGAGCAGGTAAAGCGCTGTAATTTTTTTTAATATAGCGTACAATTGAGATGGTGTATTATTTACAGGAAGGACCTCTTTTAGGCCGCAAAAATACGCTGTTTCCCTGGTCCCGTTCACAACAGTGTATCACCTAAATTTCCACCCAGCACTATGCGCTGGTGCGGCTACCTGGAGGAGATCAGAGAGCTTTCTACTGTATCTGATGTAAGTAGTGGCAATTTGTAGCTCACAAAACCCCACTTCAAAAAAAGTGAACTATCCCTTTAAGGTCTGCGAGCACTTTCTTTTAACCGATGTGCATGTGCAGATTTGAGCTGTATTTCTTTTAGAAATGCAAATTACAGGGTTATTCAATAATTTTTTTCCTCAATATCGAGTGATTCCATATTTTTTTCCTCTACTTGATTATGAAAAAAAAAGCCATTAATTAAAATAATTTAATCCAATTTGTTTCAAGTGTGTTTCCTAAAGCCGAATGTTCAGCTAATAAACAAAAATTGTTTTGTGTCATATCTGCGATTAGTTTATTATTCCTTGTCATGAAGTGGGACCAGGGGATATTGGATTGGGGCCTGTCAGTTTGTCTGTCCATCTGTCCATCCGGGCCACAATGAGGACAATATTTCTCTGAAACTATTATACCTAGATGCATGAAATTTTATAGGCTTAATAAACTACTCATGATCGAAGTTGAGTTCGAAAATGGATGTCGAAGAATTTTTTTTTTATGGAGTTATGGCCCTTGATCATGGTGGGGGATAGTGATGGCACTGTTGTCTTGTTTGCTATGGTGTAAAAAAGCTGAATGAACATCCTATATGTGTAGTGTTTCCATAATTTTTGCCAGAGGTTGTAAATGGTGGTTGTATCCATGCATTTGTCTGTCCTAGAATAAAGAGACTGGAGCTTTGTCCAGTGCAGATTGGGTTTTATGTCCCAAGGAGCTGGCAAGTAAATTTACAGAACACACAAAAGCCATTGTCCTGAACACTCCCAACAACCCCTTGGGAAAGGTGAGCATTCTACCCTTAATGTATCCAAGCAGATGTCCTCTTCCATGTTAGCTTTTTTTTAATATGTCTGCCTCTTCTGCAGGTGTACAAGCTGGAGGAGCTAAAGATGATTGCAGACTTGTGTGTTAAACATGACGTGGTGTGCATCAGTGATGAGGTGTACGAGTGGCTCACTTATGGTGGTACAAAGCATGTGAAAATAGGTGAGAACCATCCAGCAAATGGGTTGATCAGTTGCCATCATGGCTGCTCTTATTCTGTTGGATGCAATCAGATAAACTATGTTGAATAATTATGATACACCTGAGCAGACAGAGCATTCTTTGATTTAACACCTTAGATTTACCCTTTTAACGCCTAGTGTCCCCTAATGTAAAAGTATGAAAGTGGATTGTCATAATTGTGTTCTTGCTTCTGCGAAGCAGCACACCTCACACTCTCATTTACTTCTTAATAATTATTCCATTTCTTCTGCCGAAACTTTGCGCTCAAACTCCATCCACAGCATTTAAGCTATTGACACTGTTCCAACTTCAAAATGTTTGGAATGTTCTCGGTTAAGTTGCATCCGTACAGATTTTTGAAAATATTTATTGTTTTTTATTCAGTTTTATAAGTCCTTTTTTAGTCTTATTAAATCCAGCAGATTGCAGTGATTGTCGCCTGATTTTGCAGATTTTTCGACATTTTCAACTCCTTCATACTAGCTTGTAGAAACATCATTCAATTTCTAAAATGTTAATCTTATTTTCTTCCACTTTTTGCACATTTTTACTTTTCATACCTTTCACACTTTGTAAAATGTTTAACTTTTAAAAACTTTTTTTTTACAATGGCAGTCAGTGAGGAAAATGCTGCAACCCATCCCTTTTCGAAGTCTTCCTACTCCTTCATTCATTCACCTTGAAACTTCATTCAACCTTCATAAATGGGTCAGCACAAGTGGTAGTTTATTGGTGTGGATTTTTTTTTGTCACTTTCCTAGTTTATGAGAAATCAGTTTAAGTTTTATGCAGATTTCAAAAGATATATTTGGACTGCATGAGTATGGAACGCTATTTGGGCGTGAGTATGGAATGCCATTTGGATCAAAAATAAATACATAAATAATTAAATATTCCCATGAAATAAATAAATAAATATGAAATAAATCTTGAAATAAGTAAATGGGGCAATAAATATATTAAAATGTAAATAAATTTAAACATGAATAGCCAATATACTGTAAATTAGTCGGTATAGTCCAGTAAATAACTAAATACAAATACATTCTTATTTAAAAAAGGATTTTTTTCAGAGGACTACTTTTATTTATTTATGGAGATTTTTACAACCCCATTTCCAAAATAGTTGGGACAAAGTGTAAATTGTGAATAAAATCAAAATGCAATGACTTTCAGATCACATGAGCCAATATGTTATTTACAATAGAACATAGATAACATTTCAAATGTTGAAACAGACATTTTATATTTTTATCCACGAAATGAGCTTATTTCAAATTTTCTAGCTGCAACAGGTCTCAAAAAAGTTGGGACACAGGGAAAAAAGGGCTGAAAAAGCAATTAATTAATTAAAGAACATTGAGCAAGTAATTAAGTTAACTGGCATCAGGTGTGTAACATGATTGGCTATAAAAAGGGATGCCTTAGAGAGGCTGAGTCTCTCAGAAGTAAAGATGGGCGGAGGCTATCCAACCTGTGAAGGCTTGCGTAAAAAAATTGTTGTATACTTTAAAAACAATGTTCCTCAACATCAAATTGCAAAGGCTTTGAAGGTCTCATCATCGACAGTGCATAACATCATCAAAAGATTCAGAGAAACTGGAAAAATCTCTGTGCGTAAGGGACAAGGCCGAAGACCTTTACTGGATGCCCGTGATCTTCGGGCCCTCAGACGCCTCTGCATCACTCACCGGCATGATTCTGTCATTGACATTACTAAATGGGCCCAGGAGTACTTCAAGAAACCACTGTCTGTAAACACAGTCTGCCGTGCCATCCACAGATGCCACCTAAAACTCTCTCATGCAAAAAGGAAGCCATTGTTGAGCATGATCCAGAAGCGCCGCCGTGTTCTGTGGGCCAAGGCTCATTTAAAATGGACTGTAGCAAAGTGGAAAAGTGTCCTGTAGTCAGGCAAGTCCAAATTTGACATTCTTGTTGGAAATCATGGGCATCCTATCCCCCAATCTAAAGAGGAGAAAGACCACCCCTCCTGTTATCAGCGTTCAGTTCACGAGCCAGCATCTCTGAGGGTATGGGGATGCATTAGTGCATATGGTGTTTCTCCTGTTTCTGACAGTAGAAATGGATAGTTTGAAACATTGCAAGAGTTTTTTGTTGCCCTCTCCTTGTTGGTGGAAGTGAATTATCTTGATTTTGACATCCTTGGACAACTGCTAAGAGGAACACATGACTTTTAACACCAGACACAACAGCCACCACAGTCGGATACTGTAGAAGGCATGGAGTTACTTCAGAATATATAGTTCAACCCTGGAATTATATTCACCTGACCAAGAACTCACTTATGTTTCGACTCACTCATGCCATCTTTTATTGCCAGCACTGTCTCTCCAGTTGTTTCATGGGAACAAATCCCTGCCAGTGGAGCCGTTTGCAAATAAACACATATCGTTCATATTGTTTTCTTTTCCTTCTCAATTTTCACTTTTGTTTTGTTGGCCTACCCTATAAATAATACCACCAAAATTGTGGTGGGATCTAATGGGAGGGTGAAGGCGAAAGGTTATTTTCATATCTGTGAATATTTATTGGTTTGGGAGGAAATAAAAGTGATTAACTTCAGCCTCGCCGTTGTGTTTAACGCCTGGTCCACACCAGGGTATTTTCTAAAACGGGGTCGTGTGGACAGAATTTTTTTTTCTAAAACGCATTGAAAAATATTCGTTGAAAAAAATACCCGTGTACGTGCGGGCTAGGCCTCAATCATGAGTGCTGTTTCGTGTACAGTTTAAATTGCCCACATATTTTCATACAAAACGCATTATTATTCTCACGGAACATTGATAATATTATAATGGTCTCCTTTGATAAAATGTTACTATCGTAAAGTGTGGCAAACAAAACTATCTTACAAGGAAGTACAAACACCAATTCCAATGAAGTTGGGACGTTATGTAAAACGTAAATAAAAACAGAATATAATGATTTGCAAATCCCTTTCGACCTATATTCAATTGAACACACTACAAAGACAAGATATTTAATTTTCAAACTGATAAACTTTATTGTTTTTTTGGAAATATTCACTTTTTGAATTTAATGTCTGCAACACATTCCAAAAAAGCTGGGACAGGGGCATGTTTACCACTGTGTTACATCACCTTTCCTTTTAACAACACTCAATAAGCGTTTGGGAATAGAGGACACTAATTGTAGAAGCTTTGTAGGTGGAATTCTTTCTTATTCTTGCATGATGCACGACTTCAGTTGCTCAACAGTTTGGGGTCTCCGTTGTCGTATTTTGTGCTTCATTATGCGCCACACATGGGAGACAGGTCTGGACTGCAGGCAGGCCAGTCTATTACCCACACTCTTTTACTATGAAGCCACAATGTTGTAAAATGTGCAGAATGTGGCTTGGCATTGTCTTGCTGAAATAAGCACGGACGTCCCTGAAAAAGACATCGCTTGGATGGCAGCGAGTGCTGCTCCAAAACCTGTATGTACCTTTCAGCATTAATGGTGCCTTCACAGATGTGCAAGTTACCCATGCCATGGGCACTAACACGTCCCCATACCATCAAAGATGCTGGCTTTTAAAGTTTGCGCTGATAACAATCTGGATGGTCCTTTTCCTCTTGAGGCCAGAGGACACAATGTCCATGATTTCCAAAAGCAATTTGAAATGTGGACTTGTCAGACCACAGCACACTTTTCCACTTTGCGTCAGCCCATCTCAGTTGAGCTCGGGCCCAGAGGAGCTGGTGGCGTTTCTGGGTGTCGTTGATATATGGCGTTCGCTTTGCATGGTTGAGTTTTAACTTGCGTTTGTTGATGTAGCGACCGACTGTGTTAACTGACAATGGTCTTCCGAAGTGTTCCTGAGCCCACATGGTAATATCCTTTGCAGAATGATGTCGGTTTTTAATGCAGTGCTGCCTGAGGGACCGACGGTCATAGGCATTCAATGTTGGTTTTCGGCCTTGCTACTTACGTGTCGAGATTTCTCCAGATTCTCTGAATCTTTCGATGATATTATGCAAGATTCTGCCCAGGATGCTCGGAGTGCTGGTCTGAGAATTGTTTGTATGCTCGCGCGCGCAGATTAATATGCTGAAGATTAATATGATGAGCTAAGACAAATAAACTGATTAAGAGCCGAAGTTTTGGTAAACGTTATTCGGTGTATAGTTGGGTGGGTTTAGAATTCGTTCTGAGGTGCGCTTCCCGGACATTATATAGGTCACCTTATTCCAAATAAGGCAGGCCACGCCCACTTTTTTGGATATACGTTCAAGTAACATAGGAAAAGAAATTACGCACGGGGTGTGTAGGAGGGACGGAGGCAGGGCTGCAGAACGCGATGCGCGTTCATGTGATGTTACTCAACTTGAATTTGAATTTAGTGAACTGAATTTGAATTTTATTAACTGAATTTGAATATGCGAACTGAATGAAATGCTTCAAGTTTGTATTCAATACAAATAAGTGGATTCAGTTTCAGATTACTTTTTCATTCAATTTCAAAACCGATAAAATTCAATTCAAAGCCAATTAAGTTCAATTCAAACCCAACATTCAGTTCAAAGCAGGTTAAATTCAATTCAAAACTAATGAAATTCAGTTCCAAACCAAAATTCAATTCAATTTCTGTTGGAACAAATTTCATTCCATAATTCCAAAAAAACAATAAAGTTTATCAGTTGAAAATTAAAATACCTTATCTTTGTAGTGTACTCAATTGAATATAGGTCGAAAAGCATTTGCAAATCATTGTATACTGTTTTTAGTCACGTTTTACACAACGTCCCAGCTTCATTGGAATTGGGGTTTGTATTACTCATTATATTATACTTATTTAGAACTGACTAGTGTTTATCATAGAGACAACAAACTTTGCTGTTTTTCCTCTCCTGTTTCATGTATTGAAACATTCTCTTTTGAAACTTTTCCTCACAGCCAGCCTTCCAGGAATGTGGGAAAGAACAGTTACCATTGGTAGTGCAGGGAAGAGCTTCAGTGCTACAGGGTGGAAGGTGAATATCTCACCACATCAGCAATATTTGAATTGTTCATCTGACCAGAGAATGTATTTAATATCTTCACTTTATTTCAGGTGGGCTGGGCAGTAGGGTCCAGCCACATTTTAAAGCATTTGAAAACTGTCCATCAAAATTCTGTCTACCATTGTGCCACGGCTGCTCAGGTAAAAAAAAAAAAAAAAAAGATTGATACCCTATTATTGTTATTTGAGAAATGAAAAACAAACCATGTTTTAAGTCATGCCTGCAGAAATAATCCTTTTCATTGCTCAACTGGAAATACTGCCTCACTGTCATGTGACATAATTAGGAAGCAGTTGCACGTGGTTTCCAGAGGGAATTTGAGTGTTTTGGGGAGCCAGAAAGCTACTTTCTCCAGCTGCCCATTATGCTTAATGAAAAGCGCCTGAAGCTGGCCCAGTGTCTGGCGAGTGTAGGCCTTCAGCCCATCATGCCTGAGGGAGCGTACTTCATGATGGCAGACATTTCATCCATCAGTGAGTGCCTTCAGTATGGTCATCCTACTGATTTAAATAGTCGTAAAAACAGTATTGTATCATATCTTTGTAGGGGTGTGCTAAATCTGAATCAGACACAGATGCAGGTATTGATAGCTTGGTTGATCCGACATACAATCAAATCCTAAAGTATTTGGACAGCACCACAATTTTTATCATTTTGGCTCTGTACCCCATCACAATGGATTTGAAATAAAACAGTCAAAATGTGCCTAAAGCATAGAATTTCAGCTTTAAATTGAGGGTTTTGTCAAAAAAAAAATAGCAACTGAACTTTGCATAAACAACAACTTATACACATAGTCCCCCAATTTCTGGGGCTCAAAAGTAGTTGGACCAAATTAAATTGCAGGTTTTGAAAATTGTTTGCAAATTCTTTGATGTCAATGACTGCATGAAGTCTGGAACCCATAGATATTTCTGTTTTTCTTCTCTGGTGTTTCTCTGTCAGGCCTTTTGTCTTTGTTTCTTGCTTGCAGCCATTGTAGGGCATTCAGTTTCTTTGCATTATAAAAGTCTTGGGTTGCTTTTATGTCATGCCTTGGGTCATTGTCCATTTGCATTTTGTTGTACCGTACAATAGTATTTTTATGCAAAATAGCCCCACACAATCGCTGATTTTTTTGAGAGGTCACATCAGTGATAAACAAAAGTGCTCCAGTTCTATTGGTAGCCTTATTACCCATGCCATAACAGTACTTACTGGAAGATGTGGTCTGGCGCACTGTTGTGAAGGGCTTTTTCTTTATCAGGCAATTTTTCTGTCATCTGCCACAGTTATTAATCATATTTGTTCTGGGCTTTCGATGTACCCATACTCAGCAGTGCTTTTATTATTTTTATGAATTTATCAAATAGTTGATTTGGCCAGTGGTATCCCTCTTATCTGTTTAATCGTAAAGTAAATAATGCTGGAATAGTGTACATCTGTCCATGGAACAGTTATGCAGCCATTTGCCCAATTACTATTGCTCTATTTAAAACTGGGGATATCGGAGCAAATGCTGCAATTCCTTCTCCGTTCACTCGATTTTGTTGTAAATGCCCTCAGTCTAAAGTTGAAGTTAAATTTGATTTTAACCCTGAATATGTTGTCTTGGACAACTAAAATAATAACTTTATCAGTGGTCAAATATTTATGGACGTGTGTGTGGTTTCATTTCTTCAGGTTTTAAATGGCCAAGAATACTTTCTGATTGGGACAAGGTGGTCCAGGAACCCAGTCTGTATTTGTTTTACCAAATGATGAATTGATGTATCTGAACTGACTGGTACAGCTGAATTTGATAGAAGTATTTTGGTCTACCCTTTCAGTACTGGTTACCCTCTGAATGGCATCTGATGAGCAGGCACTAATTAAAACTTGCATATTCTCATTGTTCCATCATTTTGTCAGTTTTGGTTTTCTGAACTTTCGAAGACTTTCTTGCTCTGAAGACAGTGGGAAACATTATTGAAAAAAGGTCCTTCCAGAAAAGAGTCAGAAGATGCTCCACACCCCTAGTTTCTGTAGTGTTTTTATGGGAATCTTTTAAAATTTTAATTTGATTTCTTTTTTTTAGATATAGACTTGAATGATTCAGGCCCTCAAGATGAACCTCGTGATTACATGTTTTCCAAGTGGCTCATTAAGAATAAGGTACGTTTAATTAATTATATAAAATCCAGTTTTCGGGCAAGTCCTACTGTACTGGGAAAAAGAGAAGGACAATGACCCACAGTTGTCCTATGAAACATGTTACTTGGCCATTGCCACAGTCGCATGATCACTAACCTCGTGTAGAGTGAACTTAAAGTGAAGACCACTCATAGTTGGAAGTGCTTTTCTTGCTAGCACACACGCTGGTTTGTGGAATCCAAATCTTCCATGTTCACATGCAGTTTTTCGCTATAACGAAATATATTGAGAATATGGTAGAAATTATGTCCAGAAGTTGGCAACTAGCTTTAAATTTAGCTGAAGTGAAAGATGAAGTTGGCTAGCCTGCTACTGATTGATGAATCTGCCAAACTTGCAGCTTCTGTGCTTGCCAGCTAGCACATTCAACTATCAGCCAAACAATGCACTTTCACTTGTGAATTTTTTTAACTCAATAATAAAACTAATTTCTGCTTGATTCCGGGAATTGCGACTTGACGTTTGCAGTGCCAAAAGCTATGTAAGCTATTCAAAATGAAGTATATGATGCAACGAAAGTGAGGCACGAAACCATCTGCGGTCCATATTTCACAATAGTCTAGATTTCCTATGACATTGGCACTGGATTCAATCCCAGGTCATTGGGGTCACTGATATAAAACAGAGTGGTGTCTCTACCAAATAATATCAGTTTATCAAAAAGGCAACCTCTTGAGATAAATCACCTTGTTTTTGCTGAGGTCCACCCAGTACCCCCAATAACTACACAATTGCCCAGTGAATCTGTATTTAGGTTGAAAATCATTATAGGTCCCCTATTATGACACCAGGTGCACAGCCAATTAGTTATTACTAGCCATTTCAAAATCTTTTCCCGCTTGACATCACATAGGTAAGTAACCAACCAGAGGCAAGAAGAACTGATCACCTTCAGCCAAGCAGTCAAGCAGGGTTCATTACTCTGGGTGGTCACTCCCCGTTGTGATGTCAGATAGGGGAGACTTTGAACTGGCTCATAATGGCTAATTAGCTGTGCACCTGGTGGCATAATAGGCGACCTTTATGCTCCAATCTGTGTAGGATGAATTTTGTATATCACCCTTATTAAAATTTTGAATGTTATTTTTCTAATGTTTAGAATGAGATTGTCCCTCTTCGGGAAAGTTCAATGACTGAAGCCATGGAGTTGCTATTGTGTACGTCCTTGTAAGCAAACTGACTCATTTTTGACAGGGTTTGGCCACAATACCAGTCTCTGCATTTTACAGTCAAGAGCACCGCAAAGACTTTGAAAATTACGTGCGGTTCTGCTTTGCCAAGGTAAACCCTAGTTGGGAGGATTTTTTTTTTTGTTTTTCTTGGTTTAACTTGGGGAAAGGTACTAGAATTTGTCCTTTGCTGAAGCCTGGCCAATGCCAACATACAGTGCTGTGAAAAAGTATTTGCCGCCTTCTTGATTTCTTTTTTTTTTTTGCATGTTTGTCAACTTAAATGTTTCAGATCATCAAACTAATTTTAATATGAGGCAAACATAACCCGAGTAAATACAAAATGCAGTTTTTAAATGATGATTTTATTTATTGAGGGAAAAAGCTATCCAAATCTACCTGGCCCTATGTGAAAAAGTAATTGCCCCCTAAACCTAATGACTGGTTGTGCCACACTCGGCGACAACAACTGCAATCAAGCGTTTGCAATAACTGGCAATGAGTCTTTCACATCGCTGTGGAGGAATTTCGGCCCACTCTTCTTTGCAGAATTGTTTTAATTTTGCCTCATTGGAGGGTTTTCAAGCATGAAGGGCCTGTTTAAGGTCATGCTGCAGCATCTCAATTGGATTTAAGTCCGGACTTTGACTGGGCCACTCCAAAACCTTCATTTTTTTTAAAGCCATTCAGAGGTGGGCTTACTGGTGTGTTTCGGATCATTGTCCTGCTGCATAACCCAAGTGTGCTTGAGCTTGAGGTCTTAAGCTGATGGTCGGACATTCTCCTTCAGGAATTTTTTTGGTAGAAAGCAGAATTCATGGTTCCATCAATTACGGCAAGCTGTCCTGGTCCTGAAGCAGCAAAGCAACCCCAGGCCATCACACTACCACCACCATGTTTGACTGTTGGTATGATGTTCTTGATATGAAATGCTGTGTTAGTTGTATGCCAGACGTAACAGGACGTACATCTACCAAAAAGTTCAACTTCTGTCTTGGCAGTCCACTGAATATTTTCCCAAAAGTCTTGGGGATCATCAAGATGTTTTTTGGTGAATGTGAGACAAGCCTTTGCGTTCGTTTTGGTCAGCAGTGGTTTTCGCCTCGGAACTCTCCCATGGATGCCATTTTTGCCAGTCTCTTTCTTATAGTAGAATCATGAACACTGACTTTAACTGTGGCAAGTGAGGCCTGCAGGTCTTTAGATGTTGTTCTGGGTTCTTTTGTCACCGCCTTGATGAGTCGTTGATGCGCTCTTGGAGTAATTTTGGTAGGCCGGCTACACCTGGGAAGGTTCACCACTGTTCCAAGTTTTCTCCATTTGTGGATAGTGGCTCTTGCCATGGTTCAGTGGAGTCCCAAAGCCTTAGAAATGGCTTTGTAACCCTTTCCAGACTGATAGATGTCAATGACTTTGTTTCTCATCTGTTCTTGAATTTCTTTATATCGCAGCATGATGTGTTGCTTTTTGAGATCTTTTAGCCTACTTCACTTTGTCAGACGGGTTCTGTTTAAGTGATTTCTTGATTCAACAGGTTTGGCAGTAATCAGGCCTGGGAGTGGCTTGTGAAATTGAACTAAAAAAATGTGGTTTATCACAGTTAATTCATGATGTAACAAGGGGGGGCAATTACTTTTTCACATATGGCCAGGTAGGTTTGGATAGCTTTTTTCCCCTTAATAAACGGAATCACCATTTGAAAACTGCATTGTCTATTTAGTCGGGTTATCTTTGTCTAATAGTAAAATTTGTTTGGTGACCTGAAACATTTAAGTGTGACAAATATGCAAAAGAAATCAGGAAGGTGGCAAATACTTTTTCACAGCTCTGTATTTATGTGAGCGACATCAGGTATAATGACCAATAATCATACATTCGGTGGTTCTTTTTGGTCCTGCGGTGTGTGGAGAGCATACTCTCTTAAAAGTGCTGTAAGTCAAGTCTGCATTTTGGCCAGCTTCCTGTCTGTTATTTCAGTTGGCAGTCCCTTCCCTCCTCCCCACTTCACCACACGAACAGGCAACAGTCTTCATCTGAGCACCTAACCGAGTAAGACGCAATGGTGGTGGAAAGCAGTGACTCATCTACCTCTAATGTTACCTTTCTCAGTCATCCACTTGACTATAAACTTAGCCAGCGTTACTGAGTTTGTTTTTTGCTATAATGAACCACAGCTGATATTTGCGACCAAGCAAACAACAAGCTGCGCTGCTGCTGTTACTCGCCAAACTAAGCTGAAGTCTGTCACAAATGACATATTTCCTGGCAGTTATAAACTAATATTTGCTACCAGGGTAAAAACCATCAACAATCTGAGCTAGCTAACAAGTCTCAATATTGCTACTATGGAGCAAAATATAGCTTGACTGTCCAGAAGCTGCAAGACTGACTGTGCATCACTTTGCAGCTCCTACAAAACTTTAGATTTTTTATTGAAGGATGGCCACACCGATATAAATGCGGGTCGTGCATAACTTGTGTCTCTTTTTTTTCTGACATTGTTCTTCTTTTTTTCTTCAGTGGTTTTTATTTGCTTGGGGCATTTAGCCATGCATTTGGCCATATAAAGGTAACCAATTTGTTCCTTATCATCAACATTTTTTTTGCATAATTTGCCAAGCTGTTGCAATAAAAAGATTTGTACGTAAGTTTTTATGTCGTCCTCGACCCCTAACAAGGATACATTCCGAAAGAGAGCAATCACGCGACCGTTACGATCAGCCATTGTGGCTGCTGGACCGCGGCCATTTCGACGTGCCTACTACTTAAAGGGGAACTCAGGGCTAAATCAAAATGCTGTTTTATACAAACATAATTAGTGAATAAATATTGTAAAATACAAAAATGTGGAATTTTTGTCTTCAAAGACGAGATAAACGCAGTTTTATTCCCCCTAATTAGTTGTCGTCTGCTTCAACGGTCGCTTGATAATGACGTAACGTTGCCCGAGAATGATGAACCGTCGCCCTTCGCCCAGAGGTATGCGCTGTTATTCTGTTGGATAGTGTGATTGTCCCAGTCCATTATTTTATGACAAAAGATCGTTCAATATGGCCCATTGGCTAGTTGCACGAGATGGCGTTAAGTACTTTCTGAAATACGAAGGGTTGCTTCAACATTAACCGTTTGCTTCTGTCACTTATCAGTCTATATCAGATACTGAGCAGATGACAGGTATATCATCCCAGATATGTGATTTTAGCTATCGCCGATATTCCCAGGATTTGGCATAATTGTTTCGGTTTATAGTGAATTTACTTCGACATTTTTTGATGCAACTACCTAGCTAGTTCTGCTACATCATTATGGTTTTCTTAGATGTAGTCAGCTAACCATAGCTACAGAAGTGATGGTCCTGAGAGTGCAACTGACGCCGAGTGGGAAGGTAAACGAAGTATCGACAATATTAAAATATTCATTGATCGAATGTTAGATTTATGAAACGGCATTTCGACGTTATGGAATATTTACACATTAATTACCAGATATTTTCACATTTGTTGTCTGTCGCTTAAAGCCAGTTCATCACTCATCAGTGAGAACGGCTGGAAATTTGATGCTAGTTAAAAACCCTCTCGTTTCTCGGTGGAGCAGCTGATGTCTCATTAAGAGTGCCAACGAACAAACATCAGTCATGGGTAATAGAGACAAATCTTGCAAACATCATTCATGGTTCATATAAGAATTAGAAAGGGGAGGGGCTGTAAGGACCAAACCTTTACAACACATCCCATGTCCGACATTTTCATGCTCAATATCGAAAGCCAGAAATCCTCCAACTAGCAGGTAAGTTTCTTGCTTTTTCATTTCTGAATAAAACTGATATTTTAAGTTTCGATATTAGTTTAGCAAATTAAAATAGTCTTCAAGATGGTTGATATACATTAATCTCACCTGTTACATAAGACTCACCTAATCCGGGAGGCTTCCTCGGTTGCCTTAGCTGTCAATTTAACCCTCTGTTAACCAAGTACCTTTCCAACTGTGTAAAAATCATTTCCCTAGGCAAATATGTTGATTATGGGCCAATATTTGGAAAATAGTTAAAAAAAAAAATTCGACCCTTTGGCCCACTTTTTTCCAAAAAATGTAGCAGATCTGCTACATTGGGTAATAATGCGAATGGAAAAATTAAAGTGACGGACCATTCAAGTTATTCTCAAATGTTTATTTGGCAATAAGAAACAAAACCAGCAGGGTGTGCAGGCTGTTAACCCTTTCACTTTATGTAGCAGATATGTTACGGTGGTTAATAGAGGGTTAATTACGTAAAGCGCATTAAGCGGTATCCCATACTGCATTTTGTGCTATTTAAGAAACATTATATATGTATACTGTTCTTGTAGAAAAATTTGTTCTTCTCATCAATATCATGTATTGCCTTCCTTTTGCCCAGTCTTGTTGATCAAAATTTTGGTTCAACAGGAGGTCAGCAACACAAACATCATTTATGATACCAATTTTCAATTGCTTTGTTGTTTTGAGTATAATAAATTAAGTAGATTATCAGAAAATGTAATTCCGTTGCCATTTTGTAATTCCGTTACCGCTCTCTCTTTCTCATTAATGGCATCCTACAAAATATCTGTGAACATACCAGTCAATATAAACTTACCATGGCCTGGTCAACATCCTAGGCCATCAACTTAAGCTTAAACCTACTGCCCATCATTGCCAGATTTCAGAGAAATGCCTGTAAAAGTTAAGGCAAAAATAATAGCATTTTTTCTGCCGTAATTCCGTTACCGACACTTTCACCTTCGTATAGCCTTCTACAAAATAGATTACCCCAAACTTTGTGTTATACAGCTCAGTAGGCATGCCAGTGGAACTGATAAAAGCACAGGCAAGTAGCTACTGCATTAGAGTTATAGATAGCAGGTAAAAATGACATGAAAATTACTCTTGATCGTAATTCCGTTACCATGGAATTGCCCTTGTATAAAACAGCAGTATGATTTAGCCCTGAGTTCCTCTTTAAAATGCATGAGCGATTTGCATGAAAAGTCACGTCAGATCAATCATCAGATTCGACTGCTAGTAAATAAATTACGTTTATGCATTAGACTTCTCTTCATTTCTGCGTCCACCGCGCACATTCGCTTTCGCGTGACATCATTTTTGTATACTCATGAATACAACATACTAATGAGGTATTTCAAATGGCGCATGGAGTTTTTGGGAGTCACAAAAACTATTTTCACATTCAATATTGCAAGGGGATTGCAAGCGTTCTCAGAGAAAACGTATTTATTCCTGTTTGTTTTGTTCATTATCTGTTCAATTTTATTAAAAAAAAAATAGATTGGTTACCATTAATGGCAGCAGGCCATGTGCATTTGAGGCATTGAAACAAACTGAGAGAAATCCTCCCTTAATCATTTTTGTTCATTTTGTATCTAACAAAAGAAATTCTGCATTTTTTCTCATTATTTCTGTTATATTATTGAGTAATTTTATACAACCCCAATTCCGAAATAGTTGGGACAAAGTGTAAATTGTGAATAAAATCAAAACGCAATGGCCCTCATTTATCAAACTTGCGTAGGATCTGGTGTAGATTCTGGTGTAAACATCAGCGTTCACCAAGTGTCACGTCTGATTTACTAAAAGTGTGTACGTCGCTGATTTCGGAGTAGAACTGGCGTGGCGTTGATAAATCTGGCGGCTGAAACCATCATAATTTACATGACACGCCCCTATAAATTCATGCTCCGGGAGGCATAATCCTGCCCACTTTACGACATGGACTCTCGAAAGACGGCAAAGAAGAAAGAACTTCACTGAGGAGGAAATATAAATTATCACGTCCGAGGTGGAGAAAAACAAAATAATTTTATTTGGAAGCCTTAAGAGTAGCATAAAGGGAGCCCAGAAGGCTGCAGTTTGGAAAACTATTGCTGCTGCGGTAAACCCCGTTGGGGTGGAAAACCGGAGTGCAGCAGACGTTTGATTTAATTCATTTATAAATCGAAACGACTATTCGCACTTTTTAAGTGCGTCCAAGCACAAAAATAGATCGAAATTCGCGTTAGACGCACTTGTAAGTGTGGCCAAGATGCACATTTCTACATTGCCCACACTTACTTTAAGTGTGTCCAAAGCTAACATTTTTTTCTTGGCTAAACTTATTTTAAGCGGTACTTTCTATAAGAGGCCCTGGAATGGTCATCAACTGGCGCACTTATAAGTGTGGCCAAGAAAAAAATTCAGCATTGGCACACGTATAAGTTCGAATAACATCGGCCTTAATAAATTCAATTAATAGATCCATGATATTTCATGTTCTATACCCTACATAATTGGCAATCCAAATGCTTTACATGCAGGTAAAAAAAAAAAAAAAGTGGTCCGATTTTAAGATCGCCACCAAAAAACGGGTTGCGGCGCTCAGGCTCAGCAGCGCACTGACCGGTAGAGGCCAACCAGACTCCAACCTCCAGCTGTCACAGTTCGAGGAGCGTTTGAGTCCCCACCGCCTCGATCGGAGCTGCATGAGGGTATTGTTAAAATACAGTCTGCAGAGATCACTCTTCATTGTTATTTTATTAGTGTTACTCCATGACATTTTATTGGGTTCCACACAAAACGAGCAGCCACTCGTCACTTTCCCGGAGGAGACCTTCTCTGTGCCGACAGTTCCTCTCACGTCGGACAGAAGCTTATTCCTCTAACAACAGAAGATCTGCCATTGTCAAAATGTGATCACGGTCAAAGTGTCCGTAGGCCTATATATCCTGAGCAACAAAAGAAACGCAAGTTAGCTAGTTAGTTAATGTACTCTTATGGTTACTCAGTCAAAGTGACCGCAAAATAAAGAAAAATTTGATGAAACGAGTGTAAATGTGCACGCGCAATAAATAATAAATTTGATTTTCTAAAATAATTACGCGCAAAATTATTTTCCAGTCTGCCTTTAATTAGGCTAACGTGCATTTTTTGTTGTTCAGTATATATCTGAATGAGCATTTGACATACTACACTGCATGTGCCAAGCCACGCATTACGCTTAATCAAATTGATTGTAATTGTCAGCCGTCTGGCCTGACAAGCAGGTTGTCTCAAAATATAAGTTTAAATAATTTCTCAACACAGGTGTCTTATTTATTTATTCATTCATTCATTCAATCATTCATTTATTAATTTAGCCTATTTATCTATTTAGCCTTTTTATTCATTTTACTAATAAGAGCAACAATACCATGACGTCCGCATCGCTGCATATCGTTTATTACTCATTTTGACAGCTGCACTTGTTCCTGCATGTTGTTCGCTGGTTTCAAATCTGCGTACACCTGGTCAGACCCGGCGTGAGATTTTTGCGGACCGTTCGCTCACGTTCAGATTGATAAATGCCAATCCTTGCGGGAGATTTGGCGTACACCCATTTTTTTGGTGTACGCACGTTTGATAAATGAGGGCCAATGACTTTCAAATCACACCAGCCAGTATTTTATTCGCAATAGAACAGAGCAAATGTTGAAACTGAGAAATTTTACAATTTTATCCACAAAATGAGCTAATTTCACATTTGATGGCTGCTACAGGTCTCAAAAAAGTTGGGATAGGGGCCTGTTTACCACGGTGTAGCATCCCCTCTTCTTTTGGACACAGAGTAGAGGCGTCTGCGCTTTGAGGAGACAAGTTTCTTGAGTTAAGCCACTGGAATTTGATCCCACTCTTGTTTAATACAGACTTCCAGATGCTGGAGAGTTTTGGGTCTCCTTTGACGGACTTTTCATTTAATTATGCGCCAAATGTTCTCAATCGGTGAAAGATCAGGACTGCAGGCAGGCCAGTTCAGCACACGATCTGTTCTACTACGAAGCCATGCTGTTGTAATAGCTGCAGTATGTGGTTTTGCATTGTCCTGCTGAAATACACAAGGTCTTCCCTGGAATAGATGTCGTCTGGAGGGGAGCATATGTTGCTCTAGAACCTTTATATACCTTTCAGCATTCATGGTGTTTTTAAAACATGCAAGTGTCCCACACCATATGTACTAATTGCATCCCCATACCATCAGAGATGCTGGCTTTTGAACTGAACGCTGATAACAGGAGGGGTGGTCTTTCTCCTCTTTAGCCCGGAGGACAGGATGCCCATGATTTCCAACAAGAATGTCAAATTTGGACTCGTCTGACCACAGGGCACTTTGCCACTTTGCTACGGTCCATTTTAAATGAGCTTTGGCCCACAGAACATGGCGGCGCTTCTGGATCATGCTCAACAGTGGCTTCCTTTTTGCATGATAGAGTTTTAGGTGGCATCTGTGGATGGCACGGCGGACTGTGTTTACAGATAGTGGTTTCTTGAAGTATTCCTGGGCCCATTTAATAATGTCAATGACAGAATCATGCCGGTGAGTGATCCAGTGGCGTCTGAGGGCCCGAAGATCACAGGCATCCAGTAAAGGTCTTCGGCCTTGTCCCTTACGCACAGAGACTTTTCCAGTTTCTCTGAATCCTTTGATGATTTTATGCACTGTCGATGATGATGATTTAGCCAGCAGCCATACCACTATTCCATCTGCTCTAGCTGGGTGGCTGAAGCTAAGCAGGTGTGGGCTTGGTTAGTACTTGGATGGGAGAGCACATAGGAGAAGCAAGTTGCTGCTGGAAGAGGTGTTGGTGGGCCAGTAGGTTGCAATCTTACCTCTGGTGGAATAATCCCCAATGCCCCAGTGCAGTGAAGGGGACACTGTACTGAAGGAGACGCCGTCTTTTGGATGAGACGTTAAACCGAGGTCCTGACTCACTGTGGTCATTAAAGATCCTATGACACTCTTTGATAAGAGTTGGGGGTTCCCCGGTGTCATGGCTAAAGTCTCAACCTGGCTCTTTCGACCTGCCACTTAATCATCCCCTGATCTAATTGGCTGTGCAAATTGCCCTCTCCCTCCCCACCTCAACCCCCAGGGCTCCCTTGGAAAAGAGATTTGGAGACCTTCAAAGCCTTTGCAATTTGATGTTGAGGAACATTGTTTTTAAAGTATTCCATAATTTTTTTACACAAGCCTTCACAGGTTGGAGAGTCTCTGGCCATCTTTATTTCTGAGAGACTCAGCCTCTGTAAGACATCCCTTTTATAGCCAATCGTGTTACACACCTGATGCCAGTTAACTTAATTACTTGCTAAATGTTCTTTCAGCTGATTCTCTTATATATTAATTGCTTTTTTGGCCCTTTTTTTGCCTGTGTCCCAACTTTTTTGAGACCTGTTGCAGCCATAAAATTTGAAATAAGCTCATTTTGTGGATAAAAATGTAATATGTCTCAGTTTAAACATTTGGAATGTTATCTATGTTCTATTGTAAATAACATTGGCTCATGTGATCTGAAAGTCATTGCATTTTCATTTTATTCACAATTTGCACTTCCTTCCACCTATTTCGGAATTGGGGTTGTATTTATTTCTTGCTGGATATTGAAAACTTGCGGACAAATATTTAAATTTGTGAAGGCAACATGCTTGTTTGTTCACTAATGCGTTCCGCATCTTTTTAGCTTACCGGCCCTATGGGCCGATAAGCTATTGTCGTGGTGTGTCGTCCGTTGTCCGGAACATTTTTTATCTTTTTTTTGGCCGGATGGATTTTCGTGTAAATTTGCAATAACATACTACTAGACCATATCTCCAGTTTTTCTCGGATTTTTGATTGAATCATTTTTGTCCGTTTTATGGGCCCTTGAAATTTTGGCACCAATGTTAAAGATAGGACTGAGAAATTTTAAAAAATTATTTCTCAAAAACTGCGTGATAAATTTTTTTCTAAATCAGGCAATCAACTCACCTTGGTACCGTCAATGTACAGTGCGAGCGCCATTTTGATTGAATTGACAGAAGTTGGTCTATTGGGGGCGCTGTACTTAATGAATATGCAAGATGGCCTATGGAGGCCAAATGGTTGCAGATAGAGATTAAGTTTGTATTATCGACATATAGGAAGTCATATATGACCTATATTTGGGCAATATTAAATTTGACCACAGATGACTTTGAAAGGTCAAATTCGAGGTCAGGGAATATATTAACAATGTTAAAAGATATGACTTGAAATTTCAAAAAATTATTTCTCAAAAACTGATAACTTTTTTTCTAAATCTGGTAATCAACTCACCTTGATACACTTTATGTACAGTGCGAGTGCCATTTTGATTGAATCGACTGAAGTGGGTCTTGTGGGGGCGCTGTACTTTAACATTGGGTCTTATGGAGAATGGGCCAAATCGCCTGTGGTAGGTAAATGGTTGCAGGTAGAGATTAAGTTTGTATTTCTGACGTATTGGAAGTAATATATGACCTTTATTTTGGCTGTGTTTAAGTTGACCTCAGATGACCTTGAAAGGTCAAACTTGAGGTCAAGCAAAATGTTACAATTTTCAAAGGTTAGTAGGCTTGAAAATATTGAAGATTGGGCACATATGTGCATTGAACACTTTTAGGAAGTCACGTATGAACTTTCATTTGGTGGCCTTGGTGGTCTTGAACTTGACCTTCGGCGACCTTCGAAGGTCAAACTTCACACAGTGAAATTTCAATGACTTTTATCACCAAAACTATTACAGATAGAGCTTAGGTTTGTATTGCAGGCATATTGGAACTCATGTATGAAGTTTCATTTGGTGACATTGAACTTGACCTTCAGTGACCTTGAATGCCCAAACTTCACAGTGAAATTTCAATGACTTACATCAGCAAAATAGTTACAGATAGTTTCGGTTTGTATTGGAGATGTATAGGAAGTCATACATGAACTTTCATTTGGTGGCCTTGAACTTGACCTTCGGTGACCTTTGAATGTCAAACTTCGCATAGTGAAATTTCAATGACTCCTATCACCAAAACTATTACAGATAGAGCTTAGGTTTGTATTGTGGCCATATAGGAAGTCATGTATGAAGTTTCATTGGGTGACCTTGAACTTGACCTTCAACGGCCAAACTATACAGTGAAATTTCAATGACTTATATCAGCAAAATCGTTACAGATTGAGTGTAGGTTTGTATTGGAGACGTATAGGAAGTCATGTGTGAACTTTCATTTGGTGACCTTCATATTGACCTTCGAAGGAATAGAGAAAATTCAATAACCTCTGTCACTGAAAAGGTCACAGATGGAGCCTAGGTTTGTGTTACTGACATAGGAAGTCACATATGTACTTTCATTTGGTGACATTCAGCTTGACTGTTGATGACATTTGAAGGTCAAACTTGACATAATACAATTACAATGACTTGTATTGCCAAAACGGTCACAGATGGAGTCTAGGTTTGTGTCAGAGACCTATAGGAAGTCATATATGAACTTTCATTTGGTGACCTTCGTATTGACCTTCAAAGGTCAAATGTGACCTAGTGAAAATTCAGTGACTTGTATCGCTAAAACGGTCACAGATAGAGCCTAGGTTTGTGTAACTGACATCTAGGAAGTCACATATGAACTTTCATTTGGTGACATTCAACTTGACTGTCAGTGACCTTTGAGGGTCAAACTCGGCAGTGAAATTACCCTGACTTTTATCACCAAAATGGTCACAGATGGAGCCTAGGTTTGAATAGAGATATTTAGAAAGTCGTGGATGAAATCCATTTGCTGACCACAACTTGACATTCTGTGACCTTTAAAGTTCACAATTGACATATTGAATACATATTGACATATTATAATGACTTGTATCACCAAAACTGCTTCAGAGCTTAGGATTGTATTACAGAAGGTCTTATAAATGTATGTGAACTTTTATTTAGTGACCTTGACATTGATTTTCATTGATTTAAATGTCAAACTTCACATGAAAAACACCCAACATCAGTGATAACTATCGGGATGTTGAGCCACTTAATGCTTATTTTAACAACAAATATTGCTTACGGCACTTTTAACAATTTGGTCCCCACACCACCAGATATTGGATCGTAAATATTAAATGTTTAATATTTCAGATTTGAAAACTAAGCGGCCCTGATGGGCTTCTGAGCAAATCTGAAGACATCAAATACACTTATAACACGGGACGCACAACAGCGGAATTGGGAAAAATAATCTTAAGAGCCATTAAAAATATTGGTTGTCGGAAGGAGGGAATCGGGGCCCAAAATTGGCTGATTTTTTTTTTTTGTTGTTGATATGAGCAAGGTCTCAGATATATTCAGTGCTTCACTGCTGATTATCTTTCAACAGAGAGACTCTACACTAAATGCTGCCGAGGAAATCCTGAAGGAGTGGAGCAAGCAACATTGCAAAGTGTAGAATTAAACATACTGTAACTTCTGATTTTCAACATAAGCCCTGGGGGCCTACTATGTATGCAGGTTTGTGTTCCAAGCACAATTGTAATTGCAGGATTTTAACAAGCTGTTAATTTGTCTTTCATAGGTGCAATTCATCTTCAGAGCTGTTAGTTACCCTCTTAACACATGTTTACGGGAATATTCATGGATGCCATGCAGAATAAAAATTCTATGTCCTCATTGTGATATATTTGAAACAACTCCATTAAAAGTAAGGAAAAATTTGATTGATCAAATAAAAGACTTCGGTTTCTGATTGTATTCCAAACGTAATTTTGAGGTTACTGATTTTCCCAGTGTCTAATTTGAACTGTTTTCAAGGTTTTTTTTTTTTTCATCTGATATCAGAAAGGTGAAAAAAAAGAGGTCGCGGGTTCGAATCTGTGTGGAGTTTGTGTGTTCTCCCGGTGCTTGTGTGGGTTTGGTTTCCTCCACAGTCCAAAGACATGTATATCAGGCTAATTGGAGATGCTAAATTTCCCATGGGTATGAGTGAGAGCGAATGGGGTGTGAATGGTGTGTGCACCCTGCGATGGATTGGCTAGCTGCCCATGGTGGGTCCCTGCCTTTCGCCCAGAGTCAGCTGGGTTAGGCTCCAGCTCCCCCTCGATCCCAGTGAGGAAGAAGTGGGATAGAGAATGGATGGATGGATGATATGCACCTACTTCAGACATGTTAAAATATTAAAATCCTAGAATTGCAATGCTGGTTGTAAGGAAAACCAGCAAATGCAGTTGGCCCTCAAGACCGACATTGAGAACCACAGCAGTAAGTGATACCCAAAACTCTGTGTGCAATAGACGTCGGGCTATTCTCAATCTTGAATTTCAGTTATGACCTTTTGGTGCAAAATATTGAGTTAACTTCAATTCAGTTATCAGCATTGAAGGTAATCAAATATTTCTGCTCTTCGAATGATTTTTGATTATTCTTGACATCATTGTTCTTACTGTAACTAAATAATCAATACAAAAAAAATGACAAAGAATAAAATGTATAAGTGTCTGAATACTTGTGCAAGGCCCTGCATCGGAAAGAATTCACAATAATCTTTGTAGACTGTTGATTATGTTGAAGATGAATGATAAGCAAGTTTTTTGATAAAAGACTTTTTTGCCTATTTTATTAGATGATATAAATGTACAATGCTGATGACTTTGATTTGTATTAAAAATATTTGATAAACGAAGGCTACATTTTTTAAAAAAATGCCACAAATCTATGTTTAATGGGCATTTGTCTTGTAGGAAATGCATGGAACTTGTTTGTCTTTGCAAAGGTACATTAGCGAAGTTTGATTGTAATCTTTGTCCACCACCAGCGAAGTGATTTTTTTTTTGTGTGTGTTTGCAAACAGCTACATAGTCTATGCACTATATAAGTCCATCCTTGAAGTCCTATGCAGTTTTTGTCTGATTAAAAACTTCTCATTAGAGTAAGAATTAAATATAATTACACTGTAATGCTGCTTTTGTTGTTGTTATTGTTGCTGTTGTGTTGAAGTGTGAAACAGAAATTGATGTATTTCACGCAATCAGTTGTTTGTTAGCACTTATTATTATCACTCCATATCAGTGGTGGCTGCTGAGCTGAAAATGGAGGAGAAAGAAAAAAATCCCTTTTCAAGCCTGTTTTCAGTTACTTTCATATGATTTGAATAATCCATTGGCAGGTAAGCACTCACCTTTCTGATTTTAACACAAGGGCCATTCAAAACTGCTTGCAATTCAGAAAAGTAGTAATTTTATTCACGCAGTACAATTTATGAAAAGAAATTAACAACTCTGATTATTTTCTCTGTTAACTCGTGGCATATCCTGCAATGCAGGCTACCTAATCTGTACTGGTGGAGTAACAGTGGCTGGTGGAGGAACGGTGGTTAGTGACTTCCTCAGCTCTTTCACTAGTTCTTTCATGAGATTCGTAGTACTAGCGGTAGCTGATTCTGTCATGCTGTTTCGGTCTGTCCTTCTGTTACGGCAAGCAGACTCAAACACAACAGATACGTTGTTTCTGTTTATTAGCCAGGAAGGCTATTTCAAAAATACACAGACCAGGAATGAATACAAAAGACTGGGTACAATACCAACGGTAGTTTTGTTCCACTCAGAAAAGCCAGATAGCAAAACTCAGATGAAAAAAACTCTGAGACTTGATAGAGTTACAGGAGGCAATACAATTCAAGGGAATTACAAAAGGGAAAAGCAGATAGCAAGGTTCCAAACTGGGGAGAATCGAAGCATGGAGTCTCCTGGTCTAATTTCAAATCCAGACAAAACTGTAAGGGGTGTAACGGGTATAAATGGGCTTGGAACAAGGGAGTGCAGGAGAGAGTAATTAATACTCAGGTGACTGTGATCGCTGAATTAGATGAGAGGGAGAGTGAGGAGTGGGTGTGGCTGAATGGGAGCCTGGAGCGGCCTTGACAGTTGCATTATTTACTAATGTTACTGCCAGTATAGTGTATTCGCTAGAAAGCAAGCCAGGAACTCTTTCTGCATTGTCAGATATTTTTTTATCATTTGAAATGCACTGACCTTCCAAAAAAAGTTACACACTATGATATTTTGTTGGGCCACCTTTAGCTTTGCTCATGGCGCTTATTCATGGTATGGTTTTGACAATCTTTTACAATGATACAGCATTCATTTCTGACCAGATGTGCATTCATTTTTTGGCCAAGATATTGTATTGACAGTGGGTGAGTCAAACCGCCCCATTAAGCCTTCTCCAGCTCATCCCAACGACTTTCTATTGGTTAAGATCCAAGTTCTGAGGCAGCCAATTCATGTGTGAAAATGATTCCTCATGCTTGTTGAACCACTCTTTCACAATTTGAGCCTAATGAATCTTAGCATCATGATCTTGGAGTATGCCTGTGCCATTAGGGATAGAAAGTCCATTGATGGGTTACTGATCGCTCATTGCTCTAAGGTTGTCTGCTGAATTCAGTTTATTGCTGCAGAACAGTGCTGAGCCTGGACCTGACTAACTGAAGCAACCCCCAGATCATAACACTGCCTCCAAAGGTTAGTACAGTGGGCACTATGCATGACAGGTGCATCACTTCATGAGGTTCCTTTCTTACCTTGACTTGCCCATCTCTCTGGAATTGGATAAATCTGGACTCAGTAGACCACATTACCTTTTTCCATTGCTCATCAGTCCAATCTTTATGCTGCCTTGTAAATTGAAGTCATTTTTCCCTTACTAACAACTAACAAGTGGCTTTCTCATGGCCATGCAGCTGTTAAGTCCCAATCCTGCAAGTTTTTGTTGCATTGTGCATATGGAAATGCTCTTAACTTCATAATTAAACATAGCCATGAGTTCTACTGCTGATATTTTAAGAATAGACTTCACCAAGCATTTTCGTGATCTCCGATCAGGATCAGCCATGATTTTTCTCCAACCCATTTCTTCCGCGAAATTCACAGTTCACCACTGTCCTTCCAGGTTATAATACATTTTTCTCTGTTCCTGACCCAATTCCAGTGATTCCAGCATCTCCTTAGCTGTTTTCTTTGCTTGATGCTGGCCAATAATTTGCTGCTTGAAACAGTAATTTATTTGTTAAATTTTGTAAATCTGGTGCCATAACAATTTGTAAATATCACTGTTTTCTTCCAGAGTGTCTGATGGGCTTTACTAATAGTTTGTAAATAGGGGGATTTTGCAGGCTGCAGCAGGCATGATCCATTTTTTGAGGGGTGTTTTATTAGTTATTGTAAATCTGGGGATTTTGTCTGCACAGATAATGATGGGATGTCTGGAAATGTTTTTGTATGTTTGTTTATTTTGTGTTGTGTTATTTGATTCATTATTTTGTGAAAATTGTGTTGATTAATTGATTATTGTTAGAAGTGGTGTTAGCCTAGGGGAGGGGCTACAGCTAGCCTTAGGCTGTATTAGGCCCAATGGGCTCAGTTGTAAAAAGGCTGAACATGAAGGTGCTGCTGGTATATAGTAGTCAATGTAAGCATGTACAGGGTCTATGTGACATAGCCTGGCAACTTTTTGCCCTTTTATTTTGTGTTTTGTACAGTTTTTGTTTTGCCATCTTTTCTGATTTTTTTTTTTTTTTTTTTTTTTGGCACAGTAAATCCTTGCACCTTTTAAAATAAATAAATAAATAAATAAATAAGATCACTTTTGCTGAAGAATTTTGTCCTGTCCGTCTACTCTGCCACCAGTCATCCTGTCACAACCGTAATCGCACAAACCTAGCCTGAGATGGAGCCTTGGGTTCCCGGGGCCTCTAACTGAGAGTCCATGCGCCATTACACGCATGTACTCAAAGAGCGTGACAATATAAACACGTAACTGGTTTGTTTTTGTTATTTTCGCCACAATTATCCACTAAATATTCAACAGTCATGTTCAAAGTAGTGTTTTGAAGGGTGCATGTGACCATTATGCACAAGTACTGAAGGAAAAAATGATAATAATAAATTCAGTGGTTGATGGCATAAATACTCTGTGATGATATTAATAGTGCCAGAAGTGAGGAGATGAAAGTATCAAGAGCTATTATTTCCAGACGCCTGTGTGAAAATGGTCTGATTGGTTGTGTTGCTGTCGAGAGCTGGCAACATCAGAAAAAGAAAAAAAAAATTGATTTGACATCAATGGACTGGAAACAAGTCCTTTGGACAGATAAATCAAAATTAGAAATTTTCTCACCCAAAGGCAGAACTTAAGTGTGCCGTAGAGTTGGAGAACGTTTCAAAAATGACTGTTTAACCCCTTCACTACGACATGGAGGTGGTAATATCAGGGTTTGTGGTTCAATCTGCTTGAAAGGAGCCAGTGATCTCATAAAAATTGACGGAATCATAGATCAAAAGAAATATCACAGCATCCTTGTGAAGTACGCATTGCCATCTACCGAGAGAGTGGTTGGTCAGGGATTTTATTGTCAACAAGGTAATGACCCTAAACACACTTCTAAGTTGTGCAAGAATAATCTCAGTCAGAAAAAAAACATCTGACATAATAATTATGACTTTGCCTGCCCAAAATCCAGACGTTAATCTGATTGACCAAATCTGTTGTACCATCGAAAGAATATCTTTGGAATAAACTTCAAACCATATGGAATAGCTAAGTGAGTGAGGAAATTAAAAAATATGTGAAAACTATGCCTGAAAGATTAAATGCTGTAATCAAAGCAAAGAGTGGCCACACTAGATATTGACTTTTTCCCTCAAAAAGACAGTATTATTTTGTTTTTACTGTATATTATCTGTTTACTTATTTTCATCTGTATGATCCAGTATTACACAGAGCAAATACTTGAATAGTACTTGGTTTCTGATTTATCTTCAGTTTGTTAAGCGTATTATCATCACTGCACACTACTGTATGTGTGTGAGTGAATGGTTTATGAGCCCGCCAATGGATTGGCATGCTGTCAAGGACGTGTCCCGACCCACAGAGCTAAAGAAAATATAAGAGTGGACAGGGTCATTGGCTGAACCATCCGCAAAACGTGAGACGCGTCCGCCATCTTGTGTGAGGAATCAGCGGGGGAATTGCGCAATCAAACAGTGTACATGTGTATATGCGACTAGATAAAATGAAATGAAAAACATTGGACTGGTGACACACATCAGCCTACAAGCACGACCATTATGTAATAAATAATTATTTTGTTTACGGGTGTTTGTTGTCAAGAAATTCTAAATCATTAGTTAAAATTCAGAAAATAACATTTAAATTAACTGGAAATATATATAAAAGAGTCGTATATTTATGTCTACGGAATGCTGTTTTCATATTTTGAACACATGTATTTGTACCTTGAATTCCTATAGTGCTGTTTATTCTACATTCTGGCAATTTTTATTTTAATATTTAAATGTTTGTCTTGGTTCATAATAATTACCAGTATTAATTTCTTTCACAATAAAAATATTATGTATGATAAAGATCATCAACGTAATCTCTGTATTCCACCTCTGAACTACCTTCATCTAAGGTTTCTCATAGTTCAATGCGAGATGCTATCCTTCGGTAAAATGGCGGATGCGAATCTCGCCAAAACCATAGTCTCGTTGCCACTCTAGTGTTTACTTTAGCTCTGCGGTCCCGACCTTTAAGACCACTGGGATAAGCTCCACGCACCCCATGACTCGGAAGAAGCTATGGAAAGAAGTCGTGTCGATTATGTATAGGAAATAGAATAGATTGTTTAAGAAGTAACAAAACCAGCGAGCAGATGTCTTGCAAAGAAGTTAAAGTAAATGTAAAAAACAATAAATAATGAAAATTTTAAATTAGTGGTTGAAATTCTTGTGAAAATCACTTCCTCTCTTCTGTTTCTTCTCTTGACACCCCGTGCTTTGACAGACCTTCGTATTCTATATTATGCACTGCCCATATATTGCTCCGTTCTTCTGCCGGATTCATGTGATTTTCTTCCGATTAACATTTTTACCTTCCTCTTTTCCAAACGGAACCTCAATTATTTCCCTCACATAAGTGCTTTTAGCCAGCCTGTCAGCATGTCTTTTTCTCAATTCCACTTTTATTTTGAAATTCAGATATGCACTTTCAACGGAAGAGCTTTGTTTTTGCAGTGACTTCACACGTGGTGGAAGTAAATATGCAGGCAAATGCTGTTCAGAAAAAGGAAAAGCTGCTCACAACCGAGGTATGAAGATTTAATTTCATAATTAATATAATAATACCGCTCTGTGATAGTAATTACTTCTTGAAGATGAATACAGATTTGGTGATAAAGGATGACTATTTTCGTTACGTATCGCGTTTTATGGCGCAGAATAACATCGGATCTCGGTAACGTTTGCTAGTTACCTCGCTGTAATCGCATTTTCTTTTTTCCAGACCGAAGGAAAAACTGATTGGAAAAGATGGAAAGCCGAACGTGAGTAATTTCATTTTTAAACCTACATGGCCCGGGGATGATTATTTCGTAATGCAATTAATGTCATCTTTCAGCCCCTGTGGAATGTTCAGCGTTGATTTGAAACGTAACATCTGCGATATTTCACGTTTCTCATCAAGCTAGGTTAGCAAATGAGCTAGTTTTGTCAAGTTGTTTGTTCAGCTGCGTTACAGCATCAGTATTTCCGCGAATGTTCAGTGATAATATCAAGAATATTGAATTGTTACTTACTCTTAGTGCGTATTCTACATACCCGGAAGGGCAATATCATTTCGCAGAGGCTCAGAGGCCAATTTTTTTCCAGAAATTGGGGAAAACAGTGCTTGAAATGAACAGGACAGATGTTCAACTTTGTAGAGCAAAAGTTGTTTTGGTTGGGATGATGTGGTGAAGGTAGCTAGTTATGGTGCATCGAAGAGGACATGCTTTTTCATGTTTTTCCACCATCAAAATTTGCATGAATTGCCCTCACTTTATATCTAGTGTGTAAACTTGTTTCTTATCCAATGCTTTAGTTTTATAATACCAGTGTCCACACTGACACGGTGAGAACAGCAGTAAATGGTTTCTTCAAATTCCTGTCAAATAAACTGGTTTCAGGGCTGTAATATCAGTCACAAAAAACAAATGTACATAGTGCTGTAAAAAAAATCTTTGAATATTCCAAACTATTATCCACACATTTGTTAGTCAGCATTAACCTTAAACACAATCTATTTGTTGCTTATCATGTATCAATCTTGCCTGAGAATGCAATGAAGTTGGTAACGTCAGTCACAAGTAAACCCGGGTCTGCAACATAAGTCACGATTCAACACAACAAGCCACAACAAAGTTGTGCCGCAAAATACTTGTCTCTGACAAGCTTTCTTTAAAACAAATGACTAGTGTCGCTTATTATCATAAGATGGCAGCAGCATCCACATGAATATTCATCATTTTCCAATGATGCATTTCCTCTTCCTGGCTTCTTTGAAAGAAACAAGAGACTGCAGAAAAAATCTCTTAAATCTACCTCCATTGATAAGCAGGTGGGCAATTCCACATGAGAGTTGCTAAAACAGCAATGTTTAAAAAGTGTATTATATTAGAAATGTATAGGTTTTCATGTAGATAACTCATTACCAAATCTGACACTGAAAACCGTTTTGAAATATCTTTGACGGTCTTCTCAGAATTTAGATTTGAATTTTGTAATTTTTTTTAGCTCCAGGACAAGGATCAAAGGTTATTTTTCCATAGCTGACAACTCTTAAAAGATATTTAGCTATTTCCTGGTATTTACTGTATTTCCATGCAATGGTAGCCAAAGTATTTGAGACTGTAAGTCATTGCAGGAAATTGAAACACACAATTCCAGTGGCTCATTGTGAAATTTGTCATTTTTCAACGTAATTCCGTTCCCGAAATTGCAGTGTAGTTCTCTTTATCATCTTATTTCTGCATTTATTTTATTGTTATTAAGAATTCTCTTCCTTCTTATGTCTATACTGAATTTCAGACATTAACCTCTCATTATCCTGGAAAATTTGTGGTAACGGAATTACATGGTAACGGAATTACACCAGTAATGCAATTACAGAATTATTCTGAAAGCCAGTGAAAAACAGAAGATAGCACAAGGTGGCATGAGGACTTTATGGAGCATAGTGGTTCATTGTTTTGGACATCTATAGTTGAGTGTTTCTTCCTGTGAGTTAAGTTTCCATAACCAGCGCATGAATTATACCACGGCCTAGCGGCAATTGCCGTGGTTGCCCCCCTGTGTGGCCGTCATGGCCAACTACCCAAAAGGCTTGCCCTTTTTTCAAGTGGCCGTGGTGCCCAAAAATTGCCCAAAGTGGCGATTTTCGGCATAATGACTGAGCTTTGCGGCTCCCCTCGTCACGCTGCGCTGGACTTCTGAGCACAAAGAGCCACAGATGGATAGAAGGGACAGGATTACATTTGTATAAACAGTGTTTGTCTTCTGCCAATAATGGATAATACTTATGGTTCATTTACTAGTGTTTAATGTTAACATGTTCATTTTGAGCTTTGCAAGTCTGAGGAGTTGAGTAATTGATATTTTATACATTTTCTTTTTTGTTAAGAGACTTCCATTCATGACTGAGAAAAGTTAGAAAGAATATAGATATTGTGTTTTATGACACATTTGAGATTTGCACAGTGCTTTTGACATTGGCTGTGTTGCCATAATTCCGTTACCGACTTCATTACTCACAATATTTACCCATTGAATGATGCTGGAACATTGTTACAAAGTAAAAACAAATGTTTCAGGATCCAGTCGGTGAAAGAACAACAATTTTCATGCATGTGGCCTCTGATATTCATGATAAGCTCACATTTTGGTTCAGAAATGAGATATTGTCGGGGCGCCCCGGTGGCTCAGCGGTCTAAGCACGCACACCATAAAGGCTGTGTCCTTCTCGCGGCGACCCGGGTTCGATTCCGGCTCGGGTCATTTGCCGCATGTCTTCCCCATTCTTCTCCCCAACCTTCCTGTCTATCTCCACTATGTAACTGTCTAATAAAGGGAAAAATCCCCAAAAAATAATCTTTAAAAAAAAAAAAAAGAAAGAAAGAAATGAGATATTGTCATCAATATCATGTATTGCCTTCCTTTTGCCCAGACTTGTTGATCAAAATTTTGGTTCAACAGGAGGTCATCAACACAAACATCATTTATGATACCAATTTTCAATTGCTTTGTTGTTTTGAGTATAATAAATTTAGTAGATTATCAGAAAATGTAATTCCGTTGCCATTTTGTAATTCCGTTACTGCTCTCTCTTTCTCATAAATGGCATCCTACAAAATATCTGTGAACATACCAGTCAATATAAACTTACCATGGCCTGGTCAACATCCTAGGCCATCAACTTAAGCTTAAACCTACTGCCCATCATTGCCAGATTTCAGAGAAATGCCTGTCAAAGTAAAGGCAAAAATAATGGCATTTTTTTCTGCCAGAATTCCGTTACTGACACTTTCACCTTCGTATAGCCTTCTACAAAATAGATTACCCCAAACTTTGTGTTATACAGCTCAGTAGGCATGCCAGTGGACCTGATAAAAGCACAGGCAAGTAACTACTGCATTAGAGTAATAGATGGCAGGTAAAAATGACATGAAAATTACTCTTGATTGTAATTCCGTGACCATGGAATTGCCCAGGTTTGTAAAATACTTTTTAATATATCTCAGATATCTGCAAAAGTATTTTTCATCATCTGCCTTTAGTTTGTCAGGTTACCAGTTGATGTAGGTTAACACACTCAAAGACGATGATCTCATCATATACTCAAAGTACATGTATACTGTTGACCATGCCACCTGGGAAAGTTCATCAGGCATACCAAAGCAACCTCTGTGCTGCTGAGCAGCCAAGAGAAGATCACTTTAGTTCAAAAAAAAAAAACAAAAAAAAAACCAGACCCTCTAAAATGTCCTGTGCTGAGTTGGGTTCACCTCATCCATATTGTTCATTAGGAGTGCAGCCAAATGACTTCATATTGGATATTGGAATACTGGGCTTTTCAAACTCGCCCAACTCTCTTTTTCAGCCTATTTTCCCTCACCCTTATTTTGTGGTTTTTTTATTATCCCCCGCCACAAAGTGGATCTAGGGATATTGGAATGGCGCTCGTCCGTCCGTCCGTCATTCCGTGCGTCCGTCCGGGTTCAATGGGGACAAGTTTTCTCGGAAACTATTGCACCTACGTGAATGAAATTTTGTATGTGGCCAGTACTGATGACCCTACTGAATGAGTTCGACAGTTGATTCCAAGAAATTTATTTTTGCAGAGTTATGGCCCTTGACTCTGTTCGCGGTCTTAAGTGTATGGGTGTTGCAATGGGGACAAGTTCTCTCGGCAACTATTGCACCTACGTGGATGAAATTTTGTGGGTGACCAGTACTAATGATCCTATTGAATGAGTTCGACAGTTGATCCCGAGAAAATTCCTTTTACAGAGTCATGGCCCTTGACTCTGAACTTGCTGTATGGATGTTACAATGGGGACAAGTTTTCTCTGCAACTATTGCATCTACGTGTATGAAATTTTGTGTGTGTGTGGCCAGTAGTGTAATGACCCTATTGAATGAGTTTGAAAACTGATTCAGAGAAGTTTATTTTCATGGAGTTATGGCCCTTGACTCTGTTCGTTGACTTAGGTGTACGGGATTTGCAATGGGGACAAGTTTTCTCGGCATGAGTGTATAGAAGGTTCCATTTACTTTTGGATTTAGTATACTGCATTTCTTTAATTTTCTAATTATGAACCTAAAAGTATTTCCTGTGAAATGGATTTTATTGCAAAATTCACATCAATTGTTTCACTGCAAATTATGTTCTTCACCTTTTACGTGGAAGTGTTTTTGGAGCTCGTCCTTCCGTCCGTCATTCCATCCGTCCGTCCGTCCGGGTTCAGTGGGGACAAGTTTTCTCAGAAACTATTGCTTTCTTCATGGGTGAAATTTTGTGTGTGGCCAGTACTAATGACCCTGTTGAATGAGTTCAACAATTGATTTCCGAGAAATTTATTTTTACGGAGTTATGGCCCTTGACTCTGAACTTGGTGTATGGGTGTTGCAATGGGAATATGGACTCTCCCGTGACCATTCTTACTGTGGCGGGGGATATTGGTAACAATGTTGCCTTGTTGACCCTGCCATCCAATGGTGGTTGGTTGCAGTAACAGTTGAGAAGCTTCTTTACTGTTTAAAGCTTCATATCAGGCCTGTCAGGCTAGTGAATGCCACTCATTAAATCTGTGTCAATAAAGTGGCACAATATTTACATCTCTCTTAAAGCAAGAAGATATTGTCAGCGCTGCACCTGGCATGATCTAGAAAACATTCAAGTACCATTATTACCATTTAGTAAGCTGTTAAACTAAATGAATATGTAGAATATGACAGTTGCTTGTCAGATTATCTTGTTTTATCAACAGAAATCCATTCTCTGCAACTTGTAGCTCTATGTGACAAACTGCAACATCAGTCATGTAACGTCAGTCACGCATAATTATGTAATTATTCTGATAATGCTTTTGATTTGGAACATGGCAATAATTTCAGTTGCATATCACCATATGTCTCGGAATGAAAAAAGCTGTCGACCTTGTACAGTTTGAAGACAGGTTTGAGAGAAAGTTGATGAATTTTCTTAATGGCCGTTTTTTGTAACGTCAGTCACGCTAACAATTTCACATCCTACAAACTTATACATTACACCAGCAAAGTTTCCTTCTTGCTCCAGGTAGACCTAGTTCCTAGTATGCTTGTCACAAAATATGAACATCCTAGGAGTGCAAGTTTTACTACCAGGCCATACCAAAGGGCCTGTTCCCTCTCTAAATGTAACATCAGTCACCGTGAAATTGCCTGGAAGAATCTTCTTTTGAGATTTAATGGTGGCTGGCATATCTATAGTGCCTGCTGCTGGATTAGTAATTTTACAGAATTCATCCTCAGGACTAAAAAAAAAAAAAACCTTGAACGTAACGTCTTACCCACCGTTTTAGATTATGTCAACTACGTACGCTTACCACTTAGCATTTGGCTCCCACCAAACACTTTCTCTAAAATTTCCTGAATCCCCTCTCCCTTGACATCAGTTATCCCAAGAAACTCCTTAGCTTCATGAACCACCATCCTAGTCTTTTCAGTCTTTGATTCAATTCCATTTGCACACTTTATAACCATTGCTACAAATGCCAAAACCTCCTTTTGTCCATATAAAAACATTATTTGTCTGGCCTTGATTCTTTGTCACTGTCTGCGAAGTACATGGTTCTTCGCTCACAGTACCCTTTTCTACCCTGACTTTCTTTGTGGTCTTTGCGTATGACAATTTATTGTGTTTGTGCTCGTTCTACCTCACTTTACAATTTCCTTCGCTCACATTGCTTTGCACCAGCTTCATGGTAGCCTGCAAACAGGCTCTAGTAATCGCTGAAGGCAATTTTTGCCGAGTTTACGAGGCTGCGAACGGATTTTGAGCTGAGCTTCTCCTTGTTCACCCACGCCAATCCCCTAACTTTTGACCGTGCGCCACAGGAACTCCAAATTCAAGAATAAACACTGCTAAAAGACCAGCCGAGAAAACCTTAAGGATTTGTTGGGAACATCGGGAAAGGGGGTGAAGGACACACAGAGAGCTCTGGTAGAGTATCTAAAGGAGATCAAGTTATACCATAGGATTTAATGAGAATTTTTTTTTTTTTTTTTTTAATTCATATATGAAATAAAGTGCCTCAGTAGAACATGATACATACTTCGGTACAGTTGGTGGCGTTATGCACCTATAAAATCAGTGATTGCAACCCGCCATTAAACCAAAGGAAGAAGAAGAAGACCAGCCGAGAGCGTGTTCGTAGGATAGCTTCATGGTTTCCTCCACAATGACAACAGATAACTAGTTCTTTCAATAGCCCACATTCGCTTTCTGCGCGCCCATATTTACCACACCCTCTGCATCTAGAAGCCTTTTCCCGACAGTGCGACAACATGTCATATTCTTGGCACCAATAGCACCAAAGTGGTTGCCTTTCAAAAGGCCTTACCCTATAACTTGCATAATTTAGTCGCGCCCGGTCCGGTAACTCTTTTTCAAATTAAAGCGTTATCAACATGCCGTCTTGTTCTTTCCGGTCCCGATAGCTTTTCAGGCACCCAGCTCCACAGACTCCCTCCACCTCTAAAGAAGAATCTGCTTTTACAGAATGAGGGACACCTGTAAAAACACCCTTCTTAGTAGCCCAGTGATTCATTTTAAAACGGATCACAGGAGTAAGGTCAAATTCTTTTTTTTAAGGGCTTTTTCCTCTTTGTTTCTTTGTTGTTCGTTCAATTATCTCTATACCACTTCTGCATACCCTTACTGCTTTAACATCACCAATTTCATTTTTAATGAATTTCCAAATGAAATTAGTATCACTAAACACATGGTTGATTGCTCACTGGGCTCCAACTACTTTCATTCCAGCAACAAATGACTCTTCATTGGTTCCATTTTCACTTCCCTTTTTCCTTTTCCCCCCTTCCACCTCATCACCCACCGTCTTAATCAAAAAGTACTGTTATCCTACATTCGGACGCCAAACAATATGCCAAATTTCCCTGCTGAAGTATCTCCGCCAGTTATGCGTTTTGAACATTGAATCTGCGAAATGCGGCAATAATCATTAATTCTGATTGGCAGGAAAAGAACAGAAGAAGAAACAGAAAGAGGCAAAACTTATAAAGCAGCTCGAGAAGCAAGTGCGGGCTGAAGAACAGCAAAACCAGCTGATGGTGCAACAGCAACAACAGAAGAGCAAAGGTTGGTTAACTCTTTGTGTAGCCATGCTTTTAATCTTAGTTAGGTTAAACAATTTCTTATTCTTGGTTCCAATTCAGTTTGCTTATTAAATACAATAAAACTACCTTCAAACCATGGTATTTGTACAGAAAATACTTCCCCACTCAGTAGTCATATAGGTTATGAGTTGTAAACTTAAATTATTAAGGATTAATAAATACCAATATTTACTTCCAAATTCTCTCTTTCTTCACTTTTTATGTGACGGGACAGGTTTATGGATATAGAAATACCATCTGATCAGGGGTAAAAGAATTATTTTTCCACAAGGCTCTCTTGTTGGGTTATGATTAATGATAATTTCCTGTCTAGTCAACACTTAATGTAGCTGGAAGGAGCTCCATGTTTTTGTTATTTTCATCTGCTTTTGCTGTTCAGTATCAGCATTTGAATTTTATTGGAATAAATTGTGGCAAACAAGATGTGGTATGTTGTTTGTATCAATAATCTTTTCTGAAATCTTAAATATGTAGGATATTTTTATACAGCCCTTAATCAGCGAGTTGCATAGTGATAGAATTTGCTGCCAGATGGAGTGATCCAATACCACTAAATTTAATCTTCTATGGTTTTAACGGTTGCTTGACAGAAAACTATTTTTCCATGCAAATACGAAAAACTGCTCACTATGCGTTTAGTATTACCGCAAAGAGGAAGGAAAAAACCTTTAAGGAATACTAATTTTGTCATTCAGTTATAAATGGTATCTATGCAATTAGCATCCGATTGGAAAGTGATCCGCTATTCCTAAAGGTACTGGATTTTGTTCTGATGTATGTTTCTGGTATGCCCCATGTAGGTCACCAGTACACAGTGAGCATTGCCTTACCGGGCTCTGTGATGGACAATGCTCAATCTCCTGAATTGCGCACATACCTCGCAGGTCAAATTGCTAGAGCCTGTGCTGTATTTTGCGTGAATGAGGTGGTCATATTTGATGAACAAGGGGAGGATACTAAGTATGTATATCACGTATATCACTTTCTTGGTGAAGAGTTATTGGCACTATAAGCCTTAACACATATCCATGAAAACTCTTTTTAAAGTTTAGTTGGCTTTACTAATGACATGGTGCCTGATATAGGTGTTTATCATTTTTGTTGTGTTTTGCAGGAGTGTGGAAGGAGAATTCAAGGGTGTTGGAAAAAAGGGCCAAGCTTGTGTGCAGATGGCTCGGATTTTACAGTATTTGGAATGTCCCCAGTTAGTTCCATTGATTATAACTTACATTCTAACATGTTATTGGTGAAGTAATTTGGGTCTTCAAATTTTGTTTATGGCTATTTTTGTCCTCAGGTATCTTCGAAAATCATTTTTTTCCAAAGCACCAGGACTTGCAGTTTGCTGGTGAGATGCAGTGCACTTGCCTTTCCTTGACTAAATCCATATGCATATAAAAATGGGAAATTACTGTCAACAAATCTCTTACAGGACTTATCTTGTATCTTTTATTAGGGCTCTTGAATCCTTTAGACAGCCCTCATCACATGAGGATGGATGAGGACGCCGAGTTCAGGGAAGGTGTAATACTAGACAGACCAAGTAAAGCTGGAAAAGGTTCCTTTGTTAACTGTGGGCTGAGGAAGGTGAGGATCTGCATATAGGTTTTTTTTTTTTTGCACTGCACAGGCGAATGATCCATATCTATTATGTGCATATGTCTGTTTATTTTATATGGTATAAAGTGGTTTAATGTTAAGCTTTGGATAATGGCATACCAGGTACAAGGGTGGCCAAAGGTGTTTGACTGGGGCCTGGACTGTTTGGTTCAAAGATATATGTTAATAATGATAATGTAATGTATGGAAAGGGACAGAAAAGGCAGTGTGCTGGTTTATTCACCTTGAGAGGAGAGGAGAGGCACGATAAATTCAGAATCTCTGTCCAAGTTGTTGGTATCCAAGAACATTGTTGAGTCGGAAAATTGCCACTTCATATGATAGGAAAATTAAGTTGTAGCTAGAACATGGTGCCATTATTACTTGGAACATTCATGAAGTAGTTGGGATTGTCCTTACTCGAAATGAGGCAAACATCTAAAAACAGTCTTGATAATTTAATTCAGGTTTTATCGCTTAATGGGTTTTATTGCTTATTTATGTGCCCCTTATGAACAAGCAAGAAAAATCCCATTTTGATTTTTTAATTGTTGCTGAATTTTACATTGCATTACATTGTAATTATTGCGAAACATTTTAGTAGAATTACAGAAATGAAATGCGATATTTCATACAGTGTTTGTTGTGGAAAATTGACTAAAAAGAACTTTTCAAGGGCAACATTTTGGCAAATAAGATGCATGTGTTTTTATTTGTTTTAGGAAGTACAGATCGACAAGCAGTTGCAGGCCGGTTTGAGAGTTACTGTTCGTTTAAATAAGACCCAGATTGCAGGTGATGAACTTAAGTTCTACAGAAATTCTTGTTACTGATTGAAGTTCATTGGCCATTCAGCCCTCAGTAAACCTATTCATTCCCTGGTTTGCGCAGAGAGCAAAGTCCTCAAAGGAACTGTGGTAGCGCCTCACACACCGCGGACTGAGGGTGGACTGTACTGGGGCTACATTGTGCGTCTTGCTTCTGGTCTAAGTGAGTCTTCCCCATTCATTACATGCATTCTGCTGAATAGAATTTTCTGTGCATGCTACTGCTAAAGTGTGCCATTTTTTGTTTTTACTTTTCTAACTATGCCCTTCTTATACAAAAACTATGTTGTAAAGGTAATTTAATTGCTGTACTTATGTAGTGGACGAAATGCAATAAGTGAGTACTTTTGTATGGTGAGATTGCTTCTGTCACTCATTTGAAAGCTCTAGGAACGTGTGCTTAACCAGGTAGCGATAAGCGAGGTCTCCCATCGCTAAAGAGAGCTTTGTTCTTGGGTTACGTCGCCAGTATTTTCATTCTAACCTGCTATAAGTCCTTATTAATAAACCTCACTGCACTCTGCGAGTAAAATTCTGCTGCTGCCCCTGGGTACCAATGTCTTGGCCCCTGAAACTAATGTTTTGTGGTTTACAGTAGCTTAAATTCTTTGCTTTGTTTATGCACAGGCAGTGTATTCACTGAGTGTCCATATAAAGATGGTTATGATCTGACCATTGGTACATCAGAAAGGGGGAGCAACATTGACTGTCTGACACTGTCCCCCTTTAAGTAAGTTACTCATGTCATTACTTGTTATGTGAATGTAATTGTACTGTACACTTCATGCAGGGCATTCATTTGCAAAATAAATGAGTTGTAATGGATTGCATTTATTGTAAGACTTAATCACCCCATGACGTCAAACCTTCGTGAAGTGGGAAAGACTGTTAGTTTTTCTTCGCTCCAAAGTGCATGCTGAATCATCTGAGGCAGAGAGGAAGCAGATTATCTGATCTGTAAAATGGTTGGGTGATGAATGAGAAAAAAAGGTTGAGAATTTACGAGGACACCAAGAATTGCTACTCTCCACGAGATGTAGCATGGAATCTGATGCCATTACAGTGAATCATTGGCTCACTTTAGGCACCTTGTGAGAAATAAAAGCAGTGGCAGTTCATACATTTTCTTTATTGTGATGTATTTTCCCCTCCTAATACTCTCTTACAGGCATATGTTGGTAGTGTTTGGGGGGCTGCAAGGCCTTGAGGCCAGTGTGGACAGCGATCAGAACTTGGATGTTACGGACCCCAGCGTTCTGTTTGACCTTTACCTCAACACTTGCCCTTGTCAAGGCAGCAGGACCATACGTACTGAGGTAAACATGGATTGATATTGTTACAGCTTGACTAATAATCTCCCTTTTGATGCTTCTTTTAGTAAAACTAGAATGAATGCATGAAGTTCTCATATTACTGCTTTTCAGGAGGCAGTCCTAATCTCTGGTAAAGATGGATTGATATTCTTATGTCTTGAATTTTAATCCCCCTTTTGGTGTCTCTTTTAGTAGAACTAGAATGAATGCATGAAATTTTGCCTTCTCGTGTTGTTTTTCAGGAGGCAGTCCTGATCTCTTTGTCTGGGTTGAGATCGAAAATTGTAAGGGCGTTCATGGATCACAAAACTTAACTGTAGATAGGCCTTTTGTCAATGATGCCAATTAAGACTTTCTACTGAATTTTTTGATGTAGAGTGGTTTATGAATGTAACACCAGTGAGTAATAATTGAGTGCTCAGTGAAGTTTGTAATACATTCATCATTATGTGGATGGACCACAATCCATTTTTGCACCAGCCGTCATGTAAAAACCTTCCTTGCGAACTTTTGTCTTATTCTGTTTCAAGGACTTCCTCCATGTTTCAAGGACTTCCTCCTTTCATTGGATTTTGCAAATGTAGAATTTTGAATTATAAAACATTTTTGTAAATTGAACTGTATTTGTCAGAGTTGAAATTGGTTTTGTGGCTGAAATGCTGTTGCTGTTGTTGAATGTTTTGTGCTCCCTGATATTCTCCAATGAAGTTCCTCATTTCACTAGAGACAAGTTTTCCTCTTGTACCTGAAGTAAATCTCTCACAAAAGGTATATCTGAGCCACATTCATGAATTCAGGCAGGACACTTATATCAGATTTATCCATTTATTATGGAATGACATGCATTTGAGTTTGGCAGCGATTCTGCGCGAGTGATGCTCTGGAACAACCTGAGCAAGCCTGACTCCCTGAGGTCACAAACCCCCAGCAGAGCCTGAGATTCGGGACACAATATGAACGGACGCGCTTAAGATAAACAATGTTATGTATGAATCAGGAGATCGGGGAGACGAGATGCAGATTTTTTAGTTGACTAAAATATAAGTTGTGTTGAGGGCAAGGAGCCCGAAAATTAATGATAGTTGCCTTAGAAAAGCTCAGCAATTGGGAGGGAGATGCTGAAGTCAAAAATGAGTGGACAGAAAGGGCTTGTGACTAGACCTGACTTCCGTGCTTGCCCGAACTAACGCTAAAACTCCATTTACTGGGAAGGTCCGAGATGAGCTAATCTGGCCAGTAATCTAGGGTTCTTAATGGAGTAGAACATTCTATGTCAGTGATCACTGGTCATTTCATTCAGTAGTGTTCAGTGTTCACCATGTATGCTCTTAAATTATTTTCTGGCCTTAAGATGAAATTGTAGAGCTGTTCTAACACAAGGTAACAGAAGTTAAAGATAGAATTTTTAAAAAGGGGTTTCTCATTTAATTGCAGTATTCTTTTTCATCCAGTTCAGCCGCATCTTCAATCTTGTGTGTTCTCTGCATTGCTAACATGGCAACAGAGCACAAATTTTCCTCATTCTGGGGCATGCCGATCTGAATATCAAAGAGATTGAAATCATCATTACCCAAAGCATACACACAATTTTTATCTTTCAATCTCGAATCCATGCAAAAATTGTAGTAGTATTACTATATTAAAGTATTAAGGGTCATAGTGCAAAGGTCTAATACAAGCAAACAACAAAAAGGTCCATCCAATGTACTTTATATGTGGTCAGTTTCACAGTGCTGTCATCATTAATTGTTGAGAAACAGCCTACCCAAAATTTCCAAGGTCAAGGTCACTGCACCTAGGTTAAAGGTCAGTTCCCGATAAAGCTAGGTTGCTGCACAAATACGGACCTGGCTCCTTGCATACAATAAGTAGGACGTGAAATATTAATAGCTATTGAGTATTGGCCTGCACAAAATGTGGGACAGCCAGACTGAACGCTGTCATGATGACAATACCCAATCGGCCATAGTGGCCGAGGGGTAAGAACTGCACTTCAGGTTTATTCAGGTTACGTAGGTCGAATATTGAAATTAGTTCGATGATCTTAAACATTCAAGTATGACAAAAATCGGAAAAAACAGGAAATCCGGAAGGGTACAAAAACTCTCGGCACTTTAATTGTTCTCATTTAGCAGATCTGTGTCATTCCATTCAATCGATATTGGTTAAGACAACTTATTTTGGGATGGGAATGGCAGACCTTATTGAAGTATTTTCTCTTTCTTTGGCATGACTCGTATTAATTTGATTTACATTGGGGAGCGGTCAGCATGCAGGCACAAGCCTCCTGACCCCTATAAAGCCTCACATTGGTGCACATGATGGAGGTGCCCTTTTTTCATATTTTGCTCCTGCTTGTTTTAAGTAGACGTGCATTGATTTGAAGCTTAATTTTAAAAAAATGTTGAATCTGGTATCATCCGAAAGGGCATACAATACTCTCTCTATCAAAATTTTCCACCCGGAGATGATAATGGAGTAGAGTAATCATGGGTGTAAAAAAGGCTTTTAGCAACCCCCAATATCGCCCTTGAACAGCACTGTCATTCAGGCCCAGAGCTGTGACGTCACTCGTATGAGCAATTGTGACACACAGGCTATTGCAGGCGCGTAGGAAGCAGTTTGACATTGAGGGGGACCGAATCTGCACGGGGTGGGCGGGTCCCAAAATTCGCTGACTGCCTCATCAAGTCTATAGGCCATTCATAAATAGGTGTAATAACTCATTATTGAATTCTGAAACAATTGTAAAAATGTTTAAAATCTGCTACAGTCTCCATCACTGTAGGCCATCCATCATTGTATCACTGTCACAGATGTCATCTACTGACATTCATTATGCACTGACGGGCTACTTTCAGCACCAACAGCGCACAAAGAAATAACGAGTTGGATACAGTTTTTGCTGACAATTCAAAGAGCAAATGTAAATACAGAACAGCCAAGCCCCCAGATGTTCATGACTGTAATTATCTGATATCAGAAACGTCCCCCCCTTAAGAAGGGAGACATTCGTTCATTCTTTATAGCCAAGATTGTAAGTGCAGGATTCCCGTCAAGCTTTTAAAAAGCTACAAGTAGCTTTTGAGCATGGACAACCTTCATAAAAGTATTTGCTGCTGGTTCCTAAAGCTTAAACATAGCATTAACTAACGCGACAGTATGCAGGCAACAAGTGCAATGCTAATGCTAACTGCATAGCCGGAGAGAAAAGCGCTTTTATGCTGGAACAATGCACTGATAAAACAACGCGCACAATGAATGACAATGTTAAAGTTATAGGCCTATTGGTTTTACAGAATGTTGGGGACTGCATCACTGAATGTGCTAACTGCATTTCAGAATCAGCAGCGTGGTCAGCAGCCCCCCAGAAACGAGGAGCTTGTAAGCCTAACGGTAGATGATACGAACAGGTAGGAGCAGGCTGTAGTGCAGATGCAACGAGTGAGCAACAAGTCTCTCGTAAACAGTAGTTCCACATATTAACTGATTACCAGTATAAGCATCATGGCCATTGGCCGGCATAACAGTGTTGTAAACCGTGCAGGGCACAAGCGGCCCCTAATGAGATCATGACTGCTGAGGAAGACGTGCCATGCTGCACAGATGGAGAGCGCCCAGACACTGAGGTTGCTAGCTGTGTGATGAACGACTGGACCAGAGCATCACTCCAACATGTTGTACCCTACGTAGCGGTCATCATGCATGCCCCTTTTCAGTGGAAAACAGAACTGAAAAATTGACCAAACACTAACAGCACCATAGGCTGCACCTTTACAAATTCAAATCTCCATTTCCGAAACCACATACTGGTAAATTATGTTGACTGTTCAGTCACAGCAGCTGCCAAGCCCAATCTCATTCCAGCACCAGAATTGGGCAAAGATCAGAAAATATTTGGATCAGTAGCCTACCTTGTTGGATCTTGCCATTGTCCACAGAGATACATTGTAATCCAAAACAGGATATCCAAAAAGATCAAGTAGACTGTCAATGTCCATCGCAGGGCCGTGCATCCTTCAAGATGGGGTTAATGTCATGTAGCGTTCAGAGCCTCTCTACACGGCTCTTGGTTAGCCGCACCGCGTTAATACAACACGGTGTTAAATGTTTGAGATAATATGCAACGCTGCGTTAAACCTCAATGTGAAAGTCTGATTATCACAGTTTAAAAGTTAATCTTGCATTTTCTTAATAAATCGATATCTATACAACATTATCTATATCTGTCTAACTTTTAACCTGATGGCAGAGTGTAATGACTGCCAGTACGTTACAAACTTATGCTTCCGCTAAGGGACCGTCCATGATCAAGCCGGCTCGTGTGAGTCGTCGGGCAAGAAGCAGACGTTGCTTGACACATGCGTGTAAGGGGGGGGGGGGGGTGCGGGAGCGTTAATCTCTTGGTAGGGATGTGTAGTTTGCGAGAATAGTTGAGATTAGAAGTTTGTACTTTACGGGTGTTTTTTTTTTTTTTTGGTGGGGGTGTCACGGTCCTCGCGACCCCCCTGCTTCCTACGTGCATGGGCTATTGTATGTGTATTTTACATTGCAAGCAACACTGAAAATGTCCTTTTTTTTTTTTTTCAACGCCTGCAAGAATCCATTATTTCAACTTGCACATTAATCAAATGGATGGCTAATTACTTGGATTTTTCGAAACCCGCCCATCCGCAATGCACTCATTCACTTCTTGGCGCCCAGAACTGTCTTTATAAACATTCTGAAACCTGAAAACCTAATTGTCAGGTGGCTGATTTGGTTGTCCTGATTACATTTGTTAGGATTCAGTAACACTGTGGGCACCATAACTAATGACCCTTCAGTATAGAAGGGCGAGAGACACTCCTGAAAACTTACTACAATTTCACGAGAAATCATGACTCCATCCCGGTCACGTAACTGGCAATTGGGTCCATAAATGGAATTTACATACCGTCAATACCATCTTCAATCATTGGCAAAATTGAGCACTAACTTCTAAAAAACAACCCCAAAGCCCCTTAAAAGCATTCTACAACATCTTTTAAAATATGTTATGACAATTGTGAGAATATACAATGTATTACATTGCGATATCTTTAGCAATTAGCAAACCCAAGTCTAGACAATTTTGATGCAAAATAGCCGCCCACGAGTTCCACCGTCTGAGTTTGGGATTCGAATAAAGTACTCTGGGAATTGTCCAATGTACATAAAACTTCAGATATATGTTGAAAATTATATAAACTAATGCTTTATTATAGGCTTCAAGGATGTTTTAGTTTCCATGAAGTAAAGGCAGACTTTTATGACCCAGAACTACTTCAGAACTACAAGGAAAAAACTCAAAAACAAGATATTACAGGGACGTGTGCTCTGCGTCATCAACAATAACATACTTTTTGTCCAGTGGAAATACAAAATGGCACGAGACCAAGAAATGAACAAATTATGACAGTCAGACGAAGGTCGATGCACTCGACTTGCTTACCGTGTGTCCCTGTCTCCCACAAATTACGTCGTCAGAAAGGGGCTCTTTCCATTCGGTCTTTTTGAGGATGTGCACGAGTTGAGAGCGTTGAGAGGGTGTTGAAAATGCCTCTTTTCCTATTTGATTTAGTATCCAGAAAGTGTTTTATTCATCATTTCCACAACATTAGCGTTCTATAGAGGTATAATTTGCCTGTTTTCTGATTTCTCAATGTCTACTTTAAGTCTGTGTATGCCACTGCTGTGTTCACAATAGTGGTAAATTACTTTGCAACTGATAAAATCTCAGAGGGTATGACACACATTCTCTGACAACAATATTGCAGGCACAGGATTGTGTTTATAGGTGTACCGATCCCAGGTATATATTGTACGCAAGTAAGACAAAGTGATTAAAGATTTAATGTGCTCAAATTTATGTAATGTGAAGACTCCACAATTAAACGGTCTCACGTTACAGTACATTCAATTGATGAGTGACAGTGGTGTCACAAATGCTACAGTTATGAGAATACATTCTTTGCATCATTCAAACATCAAATGGCTGCATGCCCCAAGAGCCACTGTCTTACATAATGCAGATAATCTGACTTTTTTTTTTTTTTTTTTTTTCAGTTGAGAGCCAAAACAACAGTTAAATAAAAAAATTCATTATCACCAACACAGCATGGTGTGTAGATGCACTCACAAAATGGAAGAATCTGGGCTGTTGATTAAACCAGCAGCATGATTTTGTAGGAGCAGTACTAGTAAGCATTGATCTTCACCATACAATTTTTAAAATAAACTTGTATGTATGAGTTTATGGATATGATTGCTGAATGTACAGTGCATTCTGAAAGTATTCAGACCCGTTCAAGGCAAAGAAAACACATGGTACTGTGCATCTCCAATACTAGTACGCTGCTCTTACTATTAAAATATATTTTTGGCTGCAAAAATACACTAAACAAAAATATAAATGCCCCATGTCAAATTTTTGAGTTTTTACTAACAAAAAACTGGAACCGGGATTCGTCTGTGAATAGCTCTCTTCTCCAGCGTGCCAAGGGCCATCGAACGTGTGCGTTTGCCTATGCGAGTCGGGTCCGACGCCGGACAGCGGTGAGATCCAGACCACGGTGAGGACGCCGAGCGTGCAAATTGGCTTCTCACAGGCGGTTACGGGCTGTCTGTGGTGTGATGCGTCTGTTGTGCAGACCAACGGTCTCATCCGCTGTGCGTGTCGCTGATCTGAGCCAATCCCGCAGGTGGACGAGCCGGATGTAGTGATCTTGTGCTGGTGTGGTCACACGTGGCCGACGTGGATGAGGTCGATTTGCAGTACTGCCCGTCTGTCGGAAATTAACTCTCAAACGGCCTATTGTCCGATGGTTAACATTCAGCTGCACAGCGACCGCTCTGGTGGACATCCCCTGCATCCAGCATGCCAATGGCATGTTCCCGCATGACCTGAGACATCTGAGGCATGATGACTTTTGACAAAATTTGACATTTTGGGGTGGCCTTTTATTGTCCCCAGTATAAGGAGTGTCTGGGTACTGCTCATTCTGTCTGATCACCGTCTGGAAATGCCACACCCATGTACTGAGTGAAAAATCACTGCATCACTGAGCACATGCTTACTGACAGAGAGATGGATTAAAAAATGGTACACAAATCAAGAGAAATATCCCTATTGTACAAGTAAAAGTCTGCATATGCTCAGTTAGAGTCGTTAACTCCATGTGGCATCAATATTTGACATGGGGCGTTCATATTTTTGTTCAGTGTATATTTGCGACCAACAGCAGCATAAAGCACCATTATGGCAGGTATTGTCGCTAAGGTTCTAATAATGATTGGTAATATCGAACCTTGATCTTGCTGCATAAAATTAGGCAGCAGCACAAGTGAAAATCAAAGCTAATTTGCATGCACTTTGTATAGATCAGCTGATTTCCTGGTGTCCATTCACATTATAACATCCAGGACTTGACACAAGTAGTTTTTGATTGGCAAAAATATATGGAATGGCAACATTTATGAACTTGTGCTAATGAGTTCTATTTCAGAGGTTTGCCCTTTGATTACACGGTGCATAAAAATAGCAAAAATTCCAAAAAAAAAAATTTATGGAATGGGAAGAACTATATTTTTATTGGGTTAGAGCTGAAACAGATGTTCTTTGCCTTCCACATTTGTTATGTTGCAGCCTTATGCTTACAATAGTTTAAATTCTTTTTTCCCCTCAGACTACATTCAATACCCCATAGAAAAAGAAAACAAAATTTTAGAATTTTTTGCAAAATTATTACAAGTGAAAAACTTAATCAAATTAACATAAGTATTCAGACCCGTTACTCAGTACTTATTGTATCTCCCTGATGACGATAGTCGGGAGATACTATGGTTTAGTTCCAGGGCCGCCGCTGTGCCCACAGAGATTTTCTGTTCCGGGCTCTGGAAGCGACAATTATTACAGGAATTTTATCTAATTTTGCACAGGTGAAGATATGCATTTGACAATGCTCAAGACCGATTTTCGGCAATTTTGGACGTCCAATATGGCTGCCGGTGGCCATTTTGTCCGAAATTTGGGGATCGGGGAGATGCACAACTCTGTCCCAGTGGCGATCGAGTTATCTAGTTTGAAACCGCTTTGGCAGTGTTTACAGCCTCACTTTTTCTTAGGTATGACGCAACAAGCACACCTGGATTTTGGGGATTTTCTGACATTCTTCTCTGCAGATCTTTTCAAGCTCTGTCAAGTTGGATGGGGACTGTTGTGGACAGACATTTTCAGGTCTCTCCAGAGATGTTAAGTGAGTTTCAGTCAGGGCTGTGGCTGGACCACTCACTGACATTCACAGAATTGTCCCTAAGCCACTCCTGCGTTGCCTTGGGCGTGTGCTCAGGGTCATTGTGCTGTTGGAAGGTGAACCTTCAACCCAGTCGGAGGTCCTGAGCGCCCTGGAACAGGTTTTCATTAAGGGTAGCTCTGCACTTTGCTCCGCTAAGCTTTCCCTCAACCCTGACCAATTCCACCGGCACTGCTGCTGATAAACACCCCCAGAACATGATGCTGCCACCACCATGCTTCATCGTTGGGGTGGTATTGGGTAGGTGATAGGTGGTGCCTGGTTTCCTCCAAACAATGTTTAGAATTGAACCATCATACCAGAGCATCATCGTTCTCACAGTCTGAGAGTCCTTCAAGTGCTTTTTTGCTTTTTTTTCCCCCGGGTCTTTCACTGAGAAGAGACTTCAGTTCGGTCTCTCTGCCATAAAGCCCACATCGGTGGAGTGCTACAATGATGATTGCCCTTCTAAAAGTTTCTCCCATCTCCACACTGGATCTCTGGAGCTCAGCCAGAGTGACCATCGGGATCTGAGTCACCTCTCTTACCAAAGGCCCTTCTCCCCAGAATGCTCAGATTGGCCAGGTGACTGGCTCTTGGAGGAGTCCTGGTTGTTCCAAACTTCTTCCATTTAAGAATCATGGAGGCAATTGTGCTTTGGGAACCTTTAATTGCAGCAAAAAAATTTTGTAGCCTTCCCCAGATCTGTGCCTCAACACAATCCTGTCTCTGAGCTCTGCAGGCAGTTCCTTCGACCTCATGGCTTGGTTTTTACTCTGATATGCCTTGACAGCTGTGAAATATTCTATAAACAGGTGTGTATCTTTCCATATCATGTTGAATCAGTTGGATTAACCACAGGTGGACTCTAGTCCAGGTGTAGAAACATCTCAAAGATGATCGAGAGAAACTGAAGGGCCCTGAGCTAAATTTCGAGTGCCATTGCAAGGGGTCTGAATACTTAAGCTAATGTAATACTTCAGCTTTTCCTTTTTAATACATTTGCAAAAAAATGTTAAATTCAGTTCTTGCTTTTTCATGATGGGGTATTGAGTGCAGTTTGACAGGGGAAAAAATGTAAACAATTTTAAGCATAATGGTGCAACATAAATGTATAAAGTGAAGGGGTCTAAATACTTTTCTAAATGCAGTCTACAGCTCTATATGATGGTACTCGAAAGTTGAAACTGAGAACTGAATGCAGGATTTTTTTCAGTTTCCTGGAACACATTACTGTGCCTTAACTTGTGCAGCGAAAGCCGTCCAGCATTTCATGTAATATCTGCTTTTTTAGCTTATGTTCACTAGTGCATTTCTGGGTCTTACTTTGTTCTGTGGACCTTTGTTAAAAAAGTTCTATAAACATGTAAAAATACATCTTTAGGAAACCAACTTGTACAAAACTCCTCCACTGACCCCTAACCTACCCTATGAGGGTCCTATTAAGACCTAGCAAAAATAAGTCTGCTTTGTTTGGTTCTGCTTTGAGTGTTGGGACACTCCAAATGAATGTATGATCATGAGGCCAGTGCATCATGTGTTTTTGGGGGCAATTAATTGTTTCTCCAAATCTGCACATTCAGCTTAGGTCTATTTCTACTCAAGTTAATCCTTGACCCTACCTCCACAAAGATGATCTGACAAAGGCTTATGAACAGAAATCTGTTGAGTCCAGGCAACCGCTCCAGATGCCTTTACCCTTTTTTTCCCATCTGCATTCTGCTCCACACCTTCCAAAAGTCACCACTTGGGATGTGAGAAAGTTATGTTATAATGCTTGGCCCAGCGAGCAAATACTTGTTTCTCTGTGATGAAGCGGTGATGGTTGCCTCTTCGTCCCTTCTCGTTTTGAACGTAGGTCAGGCATTCGTCTTGGCCTCTTGGCTTATAATAATGATAGGGCATCTTTTTCGGTGGCGGTCTTTTACTGTAAAAGATTGCATTGTGTCAAACAGCGCTTGTAGCATGCTTTAGTCTACCAGATTAGTCGACTATTCAAAAAGGAATCTACTGTATATGGCATAAGTGTTTCATAGCATGTCAGAAGCCAATCAGAATGAATAATGCAGTTCACAGAAAATCCACTCACGAGCTTCATTCGGTTTTTTTTTTCCCTATTAAGAATAGTGTGTGTCATAGCTTGCAGAAACTCACTCAATACAAGTGTACTTACCTACAGTGATTAGGAGGAACCATCCCATATACATGAATTTTGTCACAAATCTCAATAGCAATCACCATGGTAAACCAGCCAGTGCTGAGCCATGATCGAGACTTTTCTCTAAAAAAAAAAAAAAAAAAAAAAAAAAACACTGTTACGCTGAAGAAACCTGACAAATGAGATAACTCTTTGTCAAACATAGATAATCGGTGCAAAATATCTCCCTGTTTTCTGTATGCCCATTTCTTCCTCCCCACATCGACCTCACCTGTCTCGCCCAGTCTCCCTTTGGAAGAGGTTATCAAACTTCCTCATTTTGCTGGGTGTAATAGTGAAACTGGAGAGATTGCGGTACGTCATGCTGACTCTTTGGATCAGCCGGAACAGGGTTCCTTTTGCATCTTTGCCAATCTTCGTTGGGGGCCCCCAAAACACTACCACCATGTCAGGAGTTTTGTTGAGGAACTCACTGGGACGCCGGACCACCCGGAACACGCTGGAATGGGCTACCACCCGCACTGTACTACGGCTCCCCACATCCTGCTCAAAGCCCGACGTTGGTGCGTCATTCATTCGAATCACACACTGCGTGTGGTCAATCTCATCCCCCACACCGCTGCCAAGGATGTGGCTGGAGCTAGTAACCAGGGCACAATTATGGCAGTGGAGGGTCATGCTCTGTAAAAGTACACAACATCAGAACAGGTTCTGTTTAATTTTGAAGGAGCAGAATAAAGATAAGCAAGTGTTCAAAAAGTCAGAGTTGAATCAAATCTGTTTAATCAAAATACCAAGGTACTGGTTATTCCTATAACACAGTGTATTCTCACCCTATTGATGATTACACTTCATACAGTTGTGTTCAAAAAATGGCAGTGCATTAAAAATGTGAATAAAGTGCAATTTTTTTAACAGCCTTCAGTTCCATATTTCAAATTTAGTGGAAACATTACACATTCAATTCCAAATCAAAGCATTAACAAATTTAATCAAGTCTAAATTCTTTTATCGGAAGCACAGAAAAGGAATATTAACCTGTTCAAAAAAAGTGTACAATTTTGTCTTCAAACTCAAACACTAAATTTAACTCAAAATTTAACTTCACTTTAAATTACTGAACCAATATTTAGTTGCATAACCATTGTTTTTGATAACTGCTGCGCATCTGCTTTGCATCGAATCAACCAACTTCTGGCACCTTATTTCAGCCCAGGATGAACAAACTACATTCCACAGTTCCAGTGAATTTTTGAAGGTTTGCTTCAGAAACTATATTTTTAACCCTCTATTAACCAAACCCATTTCCAATTGTGTAAAAATCATTTCCCTAGGCAAATATGTTGATTATGGGCCAATATTTGGAAAAATGGTAAAAAAAAAAATTATAAATTTTTTTTTTTAATTTAAATTTAAATTTTTATTTTTTTTTTTTACATTTTAAAATTTTAACTTGACGGACCATTCAAGTTATTCTCAAATGTTTATTTGGCAATAAGAAACAAAACCAGCAGGGTGTCCAGGCTGTTAACCCTTTCACTTTATGTAGCAGATATGCTACGGTGGTTAATAGAGGGTTAATGTCACCCCACAAATTTTCAATGGGGTTGAGGTCAGGGAATTGAGCTGGCAACTCCATTACCTCAATCCTGTTTGTTTGAAACCAAGATGTTGCTTGCTTACTCATGTGTTTGGGGTTGTTATCTTGTTGAAACACCCATTTCAGGGGCATTTCCTCTTTGGCATATGGAAACATAATTTCTCAAGTATTTTTGATGTATTCCAACTGATCCATAATCCCTGGTACACAATTAATAGGCCCGACACCATAGTATGAATAACATCCCCATACCATGATTTTTGCACCACCATGCTTCACAGTCTTCACAGTATACTGTGGCTGAAATTCAGTACCGGGGGGTCATCTGATATACTGTCGATGACCACTAGATCCGATAAGAACAATTTTACTCTCATCAGTTTGCAGAATGTTACACCATTTGACTTTGGGCTAAAATTAATGTGTCCCTTGACAAATCTTAACCAACTCTGGACATGCTGTTTTTTCAACGATAGTGCTTCATGGGGGCTTCCTGTAGATAGCTTCGATCAAACGTCTTCTGACTGTAACAGCACTTACAGGTATCATCTTTGATTTTTCCGATGGTGATGATTGCCTGAATCTTTGACATTCTGACTACTCGATCTGCTTTAACAGTAGCTGCTCCTTTCCCTCTGCATGTTTCAGGTTTTTATTGCCATGTTGAGATCATTTTAGGTGAGCATCCTATAATTTGCTGCACTCCTTTATATGTTACCCCCTCTCCAATCAACATTTTGATCAAATTATGTTGATCCTCTGAACAATATTTGGAAGGGCCCATTTTATTTTGTAATTCTGAATGAAATCTATTTATATATTTTAACAATATGTGAAACACCTGTAATGACACCTGTTTCTTCACAGAATTAATTCTCAACGTAAACTCCACACTGCTATTATTTTGAACATGCCTCTTTCAATGAATGCGTCACATACTCAGAACAAGCAGCGAGCATGTCATTAGTTGCGTCTGTTGTTTTTCTATTGCACTACCACATCTACAAGTAAATTATTTGCCATACAGAAATATCACTACTAATAACAGTGGTTCATCAGGTTATTGATGATGTAATGCTATTTTTTTAACTCAACTGTAACAAAAATTTTGTTCCTGGTTAGTGTGCTTTATTTCTTCATTGCATATGTTGTATAAGAATAGAAAATTCCTATTATTCCCTTAGAACTTTGCTTTTGTGACATGTATAATGAAATTTTGGAATTCACCTATTGTCTGTGTCAAAAAGGACAAATTTGCACATTTTCATTTACACAAGGTCTGAATAAAACAAAATACGAATCAAATTTTATGAAATTTGTATAATATCAAATCTTCCTATTCAAATAAGCAAAAATTGTCTTACCTTCCAGAGTTTTTTTTTTTTTAACCATACTCATAGGTAAAATGAGGTGCCCAGAGTTTGTGTTGATCCTTGACAGACATGCCAAAATATACCAATCATTTTAGCAGATGCTGTCACAGAGTACTCCTTTACTCGTTCTGATAAATTGGCCTCATACATTACAGAATGCATCTGGAGAATGCTTGCAAGCCTCTTGATGCAATCTCTGAAAAATTCACGTGTCTGTTCACTCAGGCAGCTAGAACTAAACGGAGGTGGTGAGTGGTGAGCTGCAGTATGTGTGTATGTATATATATATAAAACATTACTATGGAAAGATCTGGAAATTTTTAAAAATGTTCTTGAAATTCTTGTAAGTTCTTCAATATCCTGGAAAATTCGTGAAACTTCGAAGAAGTTGTACAAAATTCTATAAAGTTCTTGAAAATTCTTGAGCCCCAGATAATTCTCTACTTGCAAGTCAGCACTGAATCTACCTTTAATGTTCTGGAAAATGGATAAATTTGAAAATTTCATTACCTAGGTCACAATAGCAAAGTTTGAAGAGAAAAACAGGAATAGGTATTTTTTTCATTTTCTTTAGGTATAAGCGATTGGGAAATAACACTTTCTGCCTAGGAACAAGAAAAAGTCAAATTTTTGTTACAAAGTATTATTTTCCCCTTCAAAACTTACAGTAGGATTGAATATCTTGGCTAAATCTCTCACATTTTTGATTCCACTTCAGGTGCGTTCTTCATTCTATTGTTACAAATATGTTTACTGCATAGGCATGAGCAGGTGAAAGTAAGATAGTTTATACTGGATAGTACCTTATTTCCGTAGACAGCCACATAGCCCTCCTTGCCAGCCCATTTCTTAAGGTCAGTGGTCTTGATAATATGGTGGTAACTGTTACGGAATGGACTGTAGATATCATTGCCATTGTTAGAGCTGTACAGTATCAGTAGTGTCATCAGCAGGAAGATGGCTCCAAAAATCACCATCCTCTGACTTTGTTGTCCTTGCTGTAGGAAGACATTAATTAGTGGAGATTTATAAAATTGTTGACTTTTCCCCTTCTGTTTTCAAAAATGTCTTCATCAAAATGACAGAGAGCAATAGAATACTACTTGTGTGTGATAGTATATACTAAAGAATGAGGACACCAACTCATCCAACATCTCATTCCAAAATCATGGGCATTGGTACACCACTATGGGAATGCTTTCCACTGCATGTTAGGACATTGCTGAAGGGATTTGCTTCCGTTTACACATATGCACAGAGAATGATGTGTGATTATGGTTGGCTCAATCAGGTTTCCAGTTACAGATGGGTGATAAGTTCAAGGTAACAACCTAAATAAATGCGTGCACAAGCATGACTAATGCAGCTTATGCTCATTTGCCAGGCATGTTATGGGTCTAGTCATTCCCTTAAAGCAGTGGGGTCACAGCAAATCAATGCAGAGTTATTCTGGGTGATCTCAAAGTTGTATGATGAAGCAGTCGAACCACGATGGGAATTGGATTTTCCAGCATGGCACTGGGCACAAGGGGTCACAGAACAGTTTTATATCGTTTAATGAGTATGAAAATGATCCTGAGCATACGCTACTGCTTTCACAGTCACAAGATCTCAATCCAAATAAACTCGCATTAGAGATTTTGGAACAACATGTTAGTGCTCTGCATCACCACCATCAAAACACCAAATGAGGGAATGTCCTTTGAAAGAAAGGTACTCCAACCCTCGAGTAAAGTTTACACTTGTAGACACTATTCCAAGGCATGTTGAAGCTGATCTGACAGCTTGTGGTGGACCAATACCTTGCTAAGACTGTTTGTTGATTTTTTTCCATTAATTTGTCACCAGTCTTTAATCCTAGCAGTGTGGATAGGTTTTCGATCAGGGCCCTGTGAAGGCAATTCAAGTTCTATGATGTCAGTCTGTGAAAACCATAAATGAACCACGTTCTTGAATAGGGGCACCGTCATGGTGAAACAGGAAAGGGCTTTATTAAAACTGCCGGAAGCACAAAAATGTATGGAGATACACACTCAGCAGAATAACAGCCTTAGCCTAAACCATGAAAACCAGCCCAGACCAGGTGGTGTTTACAAACTTCAGCCCTTGTGGTCAAGCTTAACATTGAACATAAAACAAAAGCTTATACAGTGGTTTAGGGAACAATCGTCAGCATTTATAATGCTGGGAATATAGAACCTGCGTATCAAAACACAGCAGCTTTCAGCAACAGATCAGGCTTGCTCAGAATTTACCAGCCATACCTTATCTACTAGACTCTGCCCCATGCTTCCACGTCAGTGACCGCAAAATTTGCGATTTGGTAATCGTTCCTATAAAGAAAAATATTTTGCAAGATATTCATAAATCATTCAACAGTATCCCTGTGTACTATATGTTAATATTGCTGCCTACTCAACGTACCTTAACAATAAGAAAAACAAAAATTTGCAGAAGCATAGCCTAAACTTCCCAAATCTCACAAGTCGCATTTGATAAATGGAACACTGGAATGTGAATGTTCCCTTTGCAAAGTTAAGACTTTTTTGAAAATGAAATCAAATGACAGAGTTTGTGGATTTAACTCATTCCCTACGGCATACTTTTATATAAAATTGTCGCGTTTGTACGGAATACTTTTCCCGAAAATTACACAATATAAAGTATTGAAGTACAGGTGGCCCATGACCGCGATCGTCAACTGATTTCGTGTTTTCATCGGAATGCGAATGGTCATCCACGCCGCTGGCACCGGCTTACCGTGGGGAATGGTAGAATTCGCCGCGCCGTTGGCAGCGGCTTGCCGTAGGGAATGAGTTAAAGACAAATGAGAGACTATGCAAGAAGTAAAATTGTAATAAATAAATAAATAATTTACTTCTCATTGATCTTCAGAGAATTGACCCTGCCCCGCAGTCGAAGCACTAGAAAAGGGTGAAGGCGACAACTGCGGTTGATGCATTAATTCCTTTTCAATTAACACCTGACTCACCCTCTTACAGAGAAAATGGACATATAACAATCAGCATGTTCTATCCGCTCAGCTCGCTGGTGCCGGACGGTCTGAATGGATTTATTGCTATTCAGTTCTATTTTAGAACTGTTAAAATGTATTCGATTGTAGGCCTATCGTAGTGCAATAACGTTGCTTCAAGCACGCTAGGCTTATTTAACTGCAGTATTTTATAAAGAGGGACGAGCAAATTTTGGGAACAAACGTTCTCCGCCCAACTGCTGCTTACCCCTAATGATCATGTTCCAATTGAAATCATTATTTAAAATGTATGTTTGGCACATCGTTTTTGTTTTTCTTTTTTTGTTACATGAACACTATACCCGCCGTGAATTTAGAATGCTCATGAGCCTTGTGGTTAGCACCATTTAAATAGATACCTACACTCGAAACATACGAAATCATATCATTCCAGTGCATCAACAAAAGCTGCAACTCAATCGTGGATGCAAGATTTTCTCTGGCTGGTTCGCTCTCAAAGATGGGAACTGATAGGGACTTGTCAGACATAACGGGTTTTCTGGTGCAGAATGAGAGCTCTGATGGCCGTCGTTTTTTGTACATTATGCGCGAAATACCTAGCCTATAAAACGAAAGGCCTATTTTAATCTATCCGTAGAAACAAAGACAACCCGTTCAGGCAGCGTGCGTGACTATAATCGGACGATCTATGGGTTTCGTATCCCAACTCACCAGTCTAGCTTCGAGTATGGAATAACTACGCGGTGGTTCAGCGAATCCGTTCCCCATCTTCCTGCATCACCGAAGGAGACTCGTGTAGCCTACGTCATAGCTCCCCCACTCATAATTCCCAAAACACAAAGGGATACCCGAAAAGGCTTTACATTAATGCGTGGATGACACAGAAACCATCCCATCGACACATATTTGATTTTAAAAAGCAAAATAAGACATGAAACGATCAAATTAAAACGCAATCCACAATACACACCAGTACATAATTAAGATAAGAAAGTGCAGACGGTTTTCATTTAACTTTTTCGTGAACACACCGTGATTGCGTAACACGGTAGAAAAAATTAAGACAAAAGTTTAGAGGCAGTTTACCATTCGGGTCAATAAAGCATTACCATTCAGTTACCCTTTGCTTATACATCATATCTAAATATTTAGCACAGAACAAGGAACAGTTCACACACAGGAAAACATGATCAGTCTCTACACAGCTGGTAACAATAATAAATAAAATAAACGCTTCATTAAAAAAAAAAAAAAAAAAGAAGCAATGAGTAAAATGTCAGGCTGCAGGCGTGCAGAGAAAAACCATGTTAAGAATGCACCAAGGAGCAAACACCAGCACAATTAAAACAGTATCCCTCGTACAAGGACAAAATTCCTTCTTTTTTATGAGATAATCATAAACAAAATCGTTTGGTGGCGTGACTTGACCACCGCAATAATCGCACAAGATGAGAACAATCCGATGAAATGTGTAGCCTACAAAGCAATTACGAGAATCATGAACGGATGCGGACGCGGAACAGAGTGAGATACAGTGACTCTCAGCACTTTCATACGGGGGTTGTTCTCATGAGTGTTAGCCGAGATAGATTTCCCCAGGAATTGCCTGAGCTGTAGGCCTTGTTGTTTTTGTGCCACAAGACTAACTGGGTTAGAATTAGCTGCGCAAAGAACTACGCCTCCTGTTTGATGCAACAAAAATCTACTATAAACATTAAAAAAAAATCTTTTTCTAACAAACCATGCGGCAACTTGCAGCGCTGAATGTGAAAGTGAGAGTCAACACAAGCGCCAAAAACTGCTGTTCCTTGAACGGCCACTTGAGGCTGGCTGCAAAAGCGAGTTAATCTCCATTGACCCCCATCTTTAAAAAGTCCAACTTTACAGCAGAAATAAACACATTTACGGCCTGGTTCAAAAAGCGGGTTTAGTTTCTGCAGCTAACTTTACCTTCACTGAAAACTGTGAGGGGAGTGAATTTTTATGTTTCTTTTCACAATACTGGAGAGATTTCAGGAATAGTAGTTTTTCCAGTGTTTCAATGATTATTAATCAGACAATGATTGATGCTTTCAATTCATGTTCATTTTGTTTAGCACTGTCAGATCTGGCTCTTCAGGATGAAGAAGGAGGCATGGACACAGGATCTTCACCTGGTGTTTTTTATTCTTTTTTCCAGAAAAGTGCATGTGCAGTTGTGTTGAAAATGATATTTACAAAAAAAAGGTGAAAAACACAAAAGAAAAAAATACAACTTTTCGACTCAAACAAACAAACAAACGTATATCAAACTAACAAAAGGGGGGGGGGAATCCAAACTAGGCCCGCTGGCTCATGGGGCTCTAGCAAGGATGTTGGCCTTCAACAGCTGTTGCCGCCCAAGCTTCTCCGTCTTCTTCTTCTTCTTCTTTTGATTTTACGGCAGGTTTAAAACTTATTTTGTAAGGTGCATACCGCCACCAGCTGTGCCAGTGTATGTGTTATACAGTGCTGTGAAGAAGTATTTTCCCCCTTCCTGATTTCTTACTTTTTTGCATATTTTTCACGTTTCATGTTTCAGATCATCAAACAAATTTTAATATAAGAAAAAGATAACCCGAGTAAATACAAAACGTATTTATTCAGGGATAAAAGCTATCCAAACCTACCTGGCCATATGTGAAAAAGTAATTCCCCCCCCTCTTAAATCATGAATTAACTGTGATTAACCACATTTTTTAAGTTCAATTTTACTAGCCACACCCAGGCTTGATTACTGCCAAACCTGTTGAATCAAGAAATCACTTCAATTGAACCGGTTTGACAAAGTGAAGTAAGCTAAAAGATTTCAAAAAGCAACACGTCATGTTGCGAACTAAAGAAATTCAAGAACAGATGAGAAACAAAGAAATTGACATCTATCAGTCTGGAAAGGGTTGCAAAGCCATTTTTAAGGCTTTGGGACTCCAGCGAACCACGGTGAGAGCCATTATCCACAAATGGAGAAAACTTGGAACAGTGGTGAACCTTCCCAGGAGTGGCCGGCCTACCAAAATTACTCCAAGAGCGCATCGATGACTCATCCAGGAGGTCACAAAAGAACCCAGAACAACATCTGAAGAACTGCAGGCCTCGCTTGCCTCAGTTAAAGTCAGTGTTCATAATTCAACAATAAGAAAGAGACTGGGCAAAAATGGCATCCATGGGAGAGTTCCAAGGTGAAAACCACTGCTGGCCAAAAAGAACACAAAGGCTCGTCTCACATTTGCCAAAATACATGTTGATGATCCCCAAGACTTTTGGGAAAATATTATGTGGACTGAAAAGACAAAAGTTGAACTTTTTGGAAGGTGTGCGTCCCGTTACATCAGGCATAAAACTAAACAGCATTTCATAAGAAGAACATCATACCAAAAGTGAAACATGATGGTGGTAGTGTGATGGTTTGGGGCTACTTTGCTGCTTCTGGACCTGGACGACTTGTTGTAATTGATGGAACTATGAATTCTGCTCTCTACCGGAAAGTCCTGAAGGAGAATGTTCAACCATCAGTTTGTGACCTCAAGCTCAAGCGCACTTGGGTTATGCAGCAGGACAATGATCTGAAACACACTAGCAAGTCCACCTCTGAATGGCTTAAAAAAAAAAAAACAAAATGAAGATTTTGGAGTGGCCTAGTCAAAGTCCGGACTTAAATCTGCTTGAGATGCAGTGGCATGACCTTAAATAGGCTGTTCATGCTCAAAAACCCTCCAATGTGGCTGAATTAAAACAATTCTACAAAGAAGAGTGGGCTAAAATTTTCCCTGGCGATGTGAAAGACTCATTGCCAGTTATCGCAAACGTTTTATTGCAGTTGTTGTCGCTGAGGGTGGCACAACCAGTTATTAGGATTTAGGGGGCAATTACTTTTTCGCATAGGGCCATGTAGGTTTGGATAGCTTTTTCCCCTTAATAAATGAAATCATCATTTAAAAATTGCATTTTGTATTTACTCGGGTTGTCTTTGTCTAATATTAAAATTTGTTTGATGATCTGAAACATTTAAGTGTGACAGATATGCAAAAAAAAAAAAAAAAAAAAAAAAGAAATCGGGAAGGGGGCAAATACTTTCTCACGGAACTGTAATCTCTTGAAGCTGCTATACCTTATGTTAAATTTTTAAAAAAGACTACTCCAACTAATTAACAAACCCCTCCGTATTCCTAACTACACATTTCTCAAATCTTATTTTCCTGTTGGCTGACTCCCACCAAATCCATGTTCCAAAATTTCCTGAATCTCTTCTCCTTTTAAGTCCAATACCCCAAAAAACTCTCTAGCTGCCTCTACTATTATTTTGATTCTTCCATCTTTACTTTCTATATTCCTCATGCAAATAACCACCAATAAATATTATAAATGCCAAATAACTTCTCTTGTTCATCGTAATGACATTTTTATCATATTGCCTCTCAACAGTTTGCACCCTAACCAGTTTTTCCCAGTATTTTCTTCAGCTACTTTTACTCTCCTTGATGCCTCTGCATACAATATTTTCCCCTGAATTCTGGTTTTCTCTAATTCCCTCTCCATTTTCCATCTTTCACACTCTAATGAACCAGCTTCATGTTCTCCCCCACAGTGCCTGCTCTTTTAACAAACGACATTTCTCTTCCTCGCATCCATTTTTCCCCACATCTTCGACACCTGAAAGTTTCCCTTTTACATACTGCTGCCGTGTATCCATATTCCTGGCAGCAGAAACGTCTGAGTGGAGCTCTTTCATATTCCCTCACCCTGTAGCTCACATAATCAAGAAAAAACTCTCTGGTATCTCGCTGTTGAATTCTAGCAAAACAGATTCGCTATCCTGTTCCTTTCCTTCTCTGTGTCTTTTAAGACGCCTGGCTCCACAAACTCCTTACACCAAATGATTCCACTTTAACTGAAGTTGGAATGCCACTGACAACACCTTGAAACAGTTTCTTCCCCTTCATTATGAAACATTCTACTTTAACATAATCATATTGATAAATTTTTAAAGGCTTTTCACGTTGCTTTGTGGCCCGGCATTCTACAATCACTATTCCACCTCACCCCCAAGCTGAGTCTCAACCCCTGGTTTTTTGCCGGAAGCCCCTCCTACAAGACAGTACCACGTCTATTGAAATCAATCAAGCTTAAAAGCGATAACATGCATACATAAATATACCTGTGTACATCATCCAATTTCTATGATTACACTGACACAAAAATATTACATCAATCAATCTTTATTTATAAAGCACTTTTCACACAATAAAATGTAGCACAAAGTGCTGAACATATTAAAAGCAGAATCCACCCCCCATCCACCCCCAACCCCCCCTACCCTATTCCCTGTACACAAAAGTGCTTATGTGTTTGCATGTAAATTGGAATATAAAAAGAATAAGACAAATGCTCAAACTGAGTGCAGGGGAACCAGAGAGGTAACACTATCACAGGGAGCCGTGATTAAAAAAAAAAAAAAATCTATGCACATTCTACATCTGCACACATTATGTAGCATACAAAAAAAAAAACAAAAACATATCAATAGCGATGATCACGATGATGTCAATGTTTTGAAACGTTGTTGGCAAAAAGGCTCATCTTACATTAAGTTTACTAGCAGATTTCCGTCTTTATATGTACTTAATAAAAGATCTAAAATAGCAGTGCCAGTCAGTTGTTGTGCTATAGGTTGCAACAGGTTCGCTAAGGGTTCAGGAATCATGTTTTTGAGGATTTTCAGCGAAGAAACAAAGAGGCTACTTGCCATGTTATTTAGGTCCTGATCATGCTTTCTGCCAACCACCAAACTGCGCTTGTACAACTTTGACGTCATTGTTTGGAAACCGTGAACATTGCTATAAGACTTACAAATAGACCCCCACCCCGAATTGACATACATATGGTGCCTCCCAAGTCCCCCCATCCTATTAACCCTTTAATTGCCTCAACCCTTTGGAAGAGTGCATTTTTAGTCACTGAACCTGGTTGAAAGATGTATAGAACTTAACCTGATTAAACCATCTCTAACACTCGGTTGAGGTGTGTTATGCTGAAAAAAACCTAACCACTTAAGTTCAACACAGCTTTCAATTAGATACAGAGACTCAAAATGTGCTCTACCAAAAGGTTGAGCAGGCAGTTAAAGGGTTAAACAGTGTAGCCTCCCCCATTTCTGGTTTGCCAGTCTGACCAGGAACTGCATGGAAACAAGGGTGAAGAAATCAACCAACAAACATTTGGTAACTCAACATCTCAATAAACCGCTTTTAAGACATTGTGTGTTTTTAATGATTGACTATCTTCCATGTTTGTGAAAAGTTAACCATGACTAGCACAGCAATCATAAATGTTTGACGAAGTTACTTCTTAATTACCCGGAGGCCGTTCAGTGGTCGGGGCGACCGGTTGTTAGAATGGACGGAAAAGTCGCTTCAATTTTCTTACTAGATATAAACACCCTCTTCTGCTTTGAATGACAAATATAGTGGGTATGGTGCCTTTATACATGTCTCAAGTCACTCAAACACAGTGTTTTATTCGATAAATCCACTAGATATGGCCAATGATTGCAGATTTATGAGCCCTTTGCACATGCCGTTTTTGGTATTGCTTGCCGTCAATCAGGTCATGTACTGGTGGTATAGAACAGTTTAATTTTTCAGGCGCCAGGTATACCAATTATGCTTACCGATTATCAAAGATGGCAATTTTGACATTGAAGTAAGAACGGTTTAAAAACGTTTTACCACTTCCGGTTCCGACACATTGTTCGAGAGATGTTTTGAAACATCATGCGATCACTATCAGATCACAGCGAGAGGTTTTAAAAAGCCACTGGAAAATACAGGTGTTTGAGGTGTTTTGCTGCATCGAGTTGTGTTGAGAGATTTTGTGAGGATTTTGCTACAGTTGTTCAATTTATAATACAGATAGATAGATGGATGGGTGGATAGATGGATAGATTTTCTAAGGCTTGCCAGGTACTCTCTCCAATGTGTAAGTAAGTTAAAGCTTGTTTGTTTATTTGTTTGTTGTTTGTTTAAATAAACTTGTAATTTGATTGCAGATGGTAGAGAAGCAGAGAAGCCAGCTGAATCCAAAAAATGTGCAGTAAATATTATTTCTAAGTAAAAATTTTTGAGCAAAATGTTTATACCACATTTTAATGATGTGTATAATCACAATGAGATGCAATACCAACTAGGCAGAATCAGAAAAATTGTAATTGTCAAGTCCATTTATATACAACCCCAATTCCGAAATAGTTGGGACAAAGTGTAAATTGTGAATAACATCAAAATGCAATGACTTTCAGATCACGAGCCAATATGTTATTTACAATAGAACATAGATAACATTTCAAATGTTGAAAATGAGACGTTTTACATTTTTATCCACAAAATGAGCTCATTTCAAATTTTCTGGCTGCAACAGGTCTCAAAAAAGTTGGGACACAGGCAAAAAAGGGCTGAAAAAGCAATTAATGTATAAGAAAATCAGCTGGAAGAACATTTAGCAAGTAATTAAGTTAACTGGCATCAGGTGTGTAACATGATTGGCTATAAAAGGGATGTCTTAGAGAGGCTGAGTCTCTCAGAAGTAAAGATGGCCAGAGGCTCTCCAACCTGTGAAGGCTTGGGTAAAAAAAATTGTGGAATACTTTAAAAACAATTTTCCTCAACGTCAAACTGCAAAGGCTTTGAAGGTCTCATCATCGACAGTGCATAACATCATCAAAAGATTCAGAGAAACAGGAAAAATCTCTGTGCGTAAGGGACAAGGCCGAAGACCTTTACTGGATGCCCGTGATCTTCGGGTCCTCAGATGCCACTGCATCACTCACCGGCATGATTCTGTCATTGACATTACTAAATGGGCCCAGGAATACTTCAAGAAACCACTGTCTGTAAACACAGTCTGCCGTGCCATCCACAGATGCCACCTAAAACTCTATCATGCAAAAAGGAAGCCATTGTTGAGCATGATCCAGAAGCGCCGCCGTGTTCTGTGGGCTAAGGCTCATTTAAAATGGACTGAAGCAAAGTGGCAAAGTGTCCTGTGGTCAGACGAGTCCAAATTTGATATTCTTGTTGGAAATCATGGGCGTTGTGTCCTCTGGGCTAAAGAGGAGAAAGACCACCCCCCCTGTTATCAGCGTTCAGTTCGAAAGCCAGCATCTCTGATGGTATGGGGATGCATTACTGCATATGGTGTGGGACATTTGCATGTTTTAAAAAACACCATGAATGCTGAAAGGTATATAAAGGTTTTAGAGCAACATATGCTCCCCTCCAGACGACATCTATTCCAGGGAAGGCCTTGTGTATTTCAGCAGGACAATTCAAAACCACACACTGCAGCTATTACAACAGCATGGGTTCATAATAGAAGAGTCCGTGTGCTGAACTGGCCTGCCTGCAGTCCTGAACTTTCACTGACTGAGAACATTTGGCACATAATTAAACAAAATGTCCGTCAAAGGAGAACCACAACTCTCCGGCAGCTGGAAGCCTGTATTAAACAAGAGTGGTATCAAATTCCAATGGCTAAACTCAAGAAACTTGTCTCCTCAATGCCCAGACGCCTCCACTCTGTTAAAAAGAAGAGGGGATGCTACACCATGGTAAACAAGCCCCCGTCCCAACTTTTTTGAGACCTGTAGCAGCCATCAAATTTGAAATGAGCTCATTTTGTGGATAAAATTGTAAAATTTCTCAGTTTCAACATTTGCTTTGCTATCTCTGTTCTACTGTGTATAAAATACTGGCTGGTGTGATTTGAAAGTCATTGCGTTTTGATTTTATTCACAATATACACTTTATCTCAACTATTTCAGAATTGGGGTTGTATAAAAGGCTGACCTGACACAATCATTCCAAATGAATGAGAACATTTAATGGAAGAATAAACAAGCAGTGCCGTACAATAAGAAATAGTCATTGTACAAAAACTAAATAATTGACTGATAGTGCCTGTGTCAAAATTATTAATATTTTTGGATTTGTGAAAGCGTTTCAGCACATCAACACCAACAATAATGAATGGCTGCAATGACAACTTCTGCCAGTGGATGCCAATGTTGAGCAAGCAAGTTTTGAAATGTTTCAAAACATTTCAAAACAATGGTTTAAATGTTTTGAAACGTTTCAAAGCTTCAAATTTGTCGTCCCTACATAATACCTTTGAAAGATTCGGAGAATCCGGGTGAAATCTGTGTAAGCAAAGGACAACACCAAAACCCAATACTGAATGGCCGTGATCTCCAGGCCCTCAAGCGGTACTGCATTAAAAACAAACAGGATTCTGTCGTGGAAATTACTGCTAGGGCTCAGGAACACTTCTGTAAACCACTGTCATTGAACATAGTTTGTAGCTGAATGCACAAATGCAAGTTAAAGCTCTCGTATGTAAAGATTAAACCATGTATAAACACGTATGCAAATAAAACTCTTGCATAAACTTCTTTTTCGTTGGGGCGGTTTCCAATGATGTCGTCAACCGTTCTGACCTTTTAAATGGTCAATTCATGGAAAAACAATAATCAACGTTATGAAGCCTATATTTATTAAGGATTGTACAATGATGGAAGGATCTTGGTTTTTTATCCAGGATTTTGAGAGCTTGTTTGTATGAGGATATGACTGGATTTAAAGTAGTGGAGTTTGCAGTGGCCCAAGTGGGTAGACAGTAATTAATATGAGATATTATGAGAGAAAACACGTACATTTTTGCAGCTTCTGTAGACATATGATTTCTGAGATGCCTGAAATTTACGAGTGTAGATTTGAGAATTTTGCTCCCTTTTTTAACATGAAATTTAAAAGTGAGGTTACTGTCTAACATAATACCTAGATATTTATATTCATTTACAGTTTGGATTCTCTGTCCAGATATAAAAACATCAGGTTCTGTGTATGATTTGTTTGTTTTGGTAAAAAACATAGCAACAGTTTTAGAGGAATTGAGTTGTAAATGACAGTAATTCAGCCAGTTTGAAATGTTTACCATGACCTTTGTAAGCTGTACAGCAGCCTCAGAGTGATCTTTGCCCTTTACAAAAATCACAGTATCATCTACATACATAATGACCTCACAGCCTTGACACACAGATGGTAGATCATTTATATATAGACTAAAAAGGATTGGACCCAAGACTGAACCTTGGGGGACACCTGTGACAAGATCTTTAAACGTAGATTTAGTATGTTGTATTTTAACACACTGAGATCAGGTAGTGAGATATGATTTGAACCAGTTGGAAGTAAACTGAGAGAAATTAAATTGACCAAATTTAGACTGAAGAATGTTATGGTTAACAGTATCGAAGGCTTTTCGAAAATCTAAAAAAACTGCACCAACCACACCCCCTCTGTCCACTAGAGACTTAATCCTTTCAATAAAGTAGACAATTGCCGTTTCTGTTGAGCGGTGGGCCCTAAAGCCGTGTTGCATGGGATGTAGGAGCTGACTAGAATTGAGATGAGAAATTAGTTGGTCTGCCACTAATTTTTCAATGACCTTAGACATGACTGGAAGGATGCTTATTGGCCTATAATTTGATACTGAGTGAGGGTCATTACTCTTAAAAACGGGGACAACAACTGCAGGCTCCCAGTATTCAGGGAAACTCCCCTGGCCCGGAGTAAATGAAATATTCACAATGTGAGTAATAGGTTTAGTCAAGCAACAGGCAAGATCCCTTATCATAGCAGAGTCCATTTCATACACATCCTTTGACCATTTAGGTTTGAGTGAGTCAATCACCTTTGCTACTTGAGTTTCAGACACTCTTTCTGGATTAAAGATGGGTTCAGCAGGACTTGGTTCCTTGACACTGTATACTGCTGGTGTAAGGGAAAACTGTTGGCAATAGTAGCTACAGATTCCACAAAATAATGATTTAAGGCTTCAACTACGTCTGTCGTCTCATTTGTTAGAGTATCATTGATCCTCAGTTCAATCTGCTTTCTAGTGTTATTTTGTCCGGTTAATTTCTTTATTTGCTGCCATATCATTTTTGAGTTTCCCTTATTATTTACTATTATTTCAAGAAAGTAGTTTGCCTTGGCTTTCCTAAGTTCTCTTGTCTCTTTGTTTCTTAATGATGTAAATTTATGCCTATCAGTTGTCAGTTTGGACTTCAATTATATTTTTAGGGTCTGGTCTCGATCTTTCATCATTTTAACTATAGTTTCATTTATCCATGGAAGGGAGGCCCTTTTATTTTTATTTCTAGACTTTTTTTGAAAAATCCTTAATAAGCTTGCATAATTTATCTGTAAAGTACTGGCTGGAATAGTCCAAATTATCAGATTTCATCAGGTCATCCCACTTCATACTCTGCACAGCAGTATTAAAATCTTCCTTTTCATCCTTTGGTATCTTCATGGAGTCTGTGCTCTGAACAGAGTATGAACATTTCTTTCCATTCACTTTCCTGGCCATTAAAATTAAATTATGATCGGACAGCCCAGTTATAAGGTTATAGGTTTTGATTATTCTGTCCGACATGTTGCTGAAAATTAAATCAATCTGTGTGCTAGAGGAATTGGTAATTCTGGTTGGTCCATCAATTATTTGCGTTAGATTAAAACTGTCAGTTACTTGTTTAAGGTGCTTTCTTGAAGACTTATCTTCCCAATTCACATTCATATCTCCGATGACTATCACCTCTCTATTGAAATCACACTGTTGTAATAGTTCTCTAAATTTTTCATTAAAACTAACATTTGATGAGGGCGGACGATAGATCACAATTAGAGTAAAGGACATTTCTGGCAAGAGTACAATATTTAGACCCAGATATTCCAGTTCACAGTTTGTGAATTTGATTACATTGCATCTAATTGTGTCCTTTACACAACACATGACACCCCCACCTTTTCCATGTTTATGATCATTCCTAAAAATGTTAAAACCGGGCACATTTATAGTCGCGTGTGGCGAGTTTTCATTCAGCCATGTTTCAGATATAGCTAAGAAATCCAAATTTGACTCTTGTAAGAGATGCTGTACTTGTTCACATTTAGAGATAATACTCCTAATATTTATGTGACCACATAACAGTCCTTTGGGTTGTCTACAGGAGTCCCAGATTAACCTGGAGTTGTTTACAGTTTTGAAAACTTTCCATTTCCGGTGTTTGATTATGGCTTTATTGATGCGCCGATTAAACCCATCCGCCCATACGACTCCAGTTACCACGCTCTCGTGCTTAACCTCACCTTCCGAGCCTTGAGTTACATTAGTCACCATCTGTCCAAGATCGCTCCCCGAACCACCAGTCTCCAGGTTCGCCACCTCCCTGCCGAGACCGCTCCCCAAGCCGAGGCTTACAGGCGTACCAGCTGCCACCTCCATGGGACCTCTCCCCGAGCACCCAGCCTCCATGCCCGGTAAGCATCCTCCAGCAGCACGCCCACTCCCGTCTCCTCTCCTGGTACCGATCACAGACAGTATCGTCGCGTCCCCCATAGTCATTAAATCAGCGGAAATATCCGCGATAGTTGAAATGCCAGCAAACTCAATGGAAGTACCCAGATCCACCGTGCTTACCTGAGGAATCACAGCGGTGCTCCTGTTGATATTTTCGGATACATGTCCGTGTTGCAGACTGCCATACTCATCACTCGTTTCACATGTGGGAAGCGGGCCGGGACACTGATGTACATCCCCGGACATCAGAAGGCAGATGGCAATAATGAATGCCTCGAAACTTTGGCTTTTAGATGCAGTTTTCACCTTTCTCTTGCCATGGCGTTTCAAGGTTACATGCCAGCTTAGGCAGAGGAAGGTGGACAGCAGCGCAAAACTGCCATACCCGAAATGTTTGAGTCTGATTTTGCTCCGTTCAGAGAAACACTTATTAAAATAAGGCCCTGAGTCGACAAGTTTAGGCCCTGTATCTAAAAACTTTATAAGAGGGCAGTATGTTAAAATTGTCAGGAGTATACCTGAGCCTCCTGCTACAGCCATCTTTCAACGTCAACGTACTTTAGGATCAATTGGGGATAGAGGCCTCTTTCAGGAGCAGCATTCTTTTCTTGCCAAGATGAACTGAGTCGGGGCGAACCTAGAAAACGATCCGGAAGTATTTACGTAGCAGCCATGATAAGTGTGTTCGGATTCTTTAAATGTAAAGGAAAGGTGCTACAATGCTTCCTAATTTATCACCTTTAGCATAGGGTACACTGAACCATCCTTTTCGAAAAGAAAGGAGGAAATGCTATCCCGCAATTCCAAGATGACTGTCCATCCGGCCAATCACGAAAACAGACAAACATGATGGGCAGGAGGCGGGTGATCACTGTGCCTAGTGTAAGTGCATTCGGATTCTCTTATTAGCACGGTTCTCTTCCTAAGCTGTAAAAGAGTCCCCTTTACACCTTTCCTTCCCCTTCAGGGACAATAAAGATATTTGAATTGAATTGTATGAGTGTATGCGAGTGCTGCCAGTGGTTTGTGTGTGTAGAAGCGCTACCGGAGGTTAACGACCGAACCCGCGGTCGGAAGCTTTCAACAACGTCTTGATATAAAAACTGAGATTGTATGTCTTTGGTTACATAAAATGAAGACAATATTTTGGGGCAGCTATGCCTTTCAGTTTTGGGACAGCTGTGCCATTCAATTCAATGAAACATTACAGTCCAGTTGCCCCTTTGATATGCAAGGATATAAAAATATTTCTCACAATACAAGACTATATTAATAGTTCACACGCAATCAATATTTAAGACTCAATAGAATTGATGATAATTCTAAAATAAATGCTTAATAAAAAAGAAAATGAGTGAAATGAATGCCTGTAAATGTGCAGAAAATACTGTGCCAAGAATACTTCAAAAGACAGACACCAGAGCAAAAAAAACTCCAAAATTTGGTCACCCACGGCCGCAGGTGAATCCCCGTACTACAAAACCCAAAACCAGTGAAGTTGGCATGTTATGTAAATCGTAGATAAAAACAGAATACAATGATTTGCAAATCCTTTTCAACTTATATTCAATTGAATACACTGCAAAGACAAGATGTTTAATGTTCAAACTGAGAAACTTTATTTTTTTTTTGCAAATAATCATTAACTTAGAATTTAAAGGCAGCAACACAAAAAAGTTGGCACAGGGGCCTTTTTTACCACTGTGTTACATCACCTTTCCTTTTTAACGACACTCAGTAAACGTTTGGGAACTGAGGAGACCAATTTTTGAAGCTTTTCAGGTGGAACTCTTTCCCATTCTTGCTTGATGTACAGCTTAAGTTGTTCAACAGTCCGGGGTCTCCGTTGTCGTATTTTACGCTTCATAATGCGCCACACATTTTCAATGGGAGACAGGTCTGGACTACAGGCAGGCCAGTCTAGTACCCGCACTCTTTTACTACGGAGCCATGCTGTTGTAACACGTGCAGAATGTGGCTTGGCATTGTCTTGCTGAAATAAGCAGGGGCGTCCATGAAAAAGACGTTGCTTGGATGGCAACATATGTTGCTCCAAAACCTGTATGTACCTTTCAGCATTAATGGTGCCTTCACATATGTGTAAGTTGCCCATGCCTTGGGCACTAATACACCCCCATACCATCACAGATGCTGGCTTTTTGAACTTTGCGCCTATAACAGTCTGGATGGTTCTTTTTTCCTCTTTGGTCCGGAGGACACGGCGTCCACAGTTTCCAAAAAACAATTTGAAATGTGGACTCGTCAGACCACAGAACACTTTTCCACTTTGCATCAGTCCATCTTAGATGAGCTTGGGCCCAGCGAAGCCGGCGGCGTTTCTGGGTGCTGTTGATAAATGGCTTTGGCTTTGCATTGTAGAGTTTTAACTTGCACTTGCAGATGTAGTGACGAACTGTAGTTACTGACAGTGGTTTTCTGAAGTGTTCCTGAGCCCATGTGGTGATGTCCTTTACACACTGATGTCGGTTTTTGATGCAGTACCGCCTGAGGGATCGAAGGTCACGGGCATTCAGTGTTGGTTTTCGGCCTTGTAAACTACGTGCAGTGATTTCTCCAGATTCTCTGAACCTTTTGACGATATTACGGACCGTAGATGATGAAATCCCTAAATTTCTTGCAATAGCTCGTTGAGGAATGTTGTTTTTAAACTGTTCGACAATCAGCTCACGCATTTGTTCACTAAGTGGTGACCCTCGCCCCATCCTTGTTTGTGAATGACTGAGCATTTCAGGGAAGCTGCTTTTATACCCAATCATGGCACCCACCTGTTCCCAATTAGCCCGTTCACCTGTGGGATGTTCCAAATAAGTGTTTGATGAGCATTCCTCAACTCTCTCAGTCTTTTTTGCCACTTGTGCCAGCTTTTTTGAAACATGTTGCAGGCATCAAATTCCAAATGAGCTAATATTTGCAAAAAATTACAAAGTTTACCTGTTCGAACATTAAGTAACTTGTCTTTGCAGTGTATTCAATTGAATATAGGTTGAAAAGGATTTGCAAATCATTGTATTCTGTTTTTATTTACGATTTACACAACGTGCCAACTTCACTGGTTTTGGGTTTTGTAGAACAAAATTCCTCATTTGCATTTGCATAAACAATCTGATGGGAGGTGTGACCTAATCACCATGAATAATCACACCAAATATGAGAAAAATCCAATCTAATTTGTAGCCAGTACAGCAAGTATGAGAATTATATACAGAGACGGATGTGGACGCAGAATTAAGTGTGATCCATAGTGACCCGATACTTTCGTGCAGAGAACACAATATGAGGTAGTTTGTGTAAGAGCATGCCATCATTGAATTTCCTGGGACAACTTGAACTGTAGTTCTTTTTGTGCCACAAGACCAACTGGGATAGGATTAGCTGTGCAAACAATTACGACTCCTGTGGGATGCAACCATCCTAACAAACATTATCAAACACAAAGTACTTGAATATTTCTATACATAGCACGCCATGATTAAAAAAAATTAATCCACGGTATTTACAAATATTTAGAAATTGTTAAAAAAAAAAAAAAACAGCAAGGGCTGCTTAGTGGCTGCAAAAAGTTTATGCAATTTCCTACACTCAAATTTGAAAAGCTACACTACAGGCTAAAATATTACAAATACCCTGCATTTTCAGAATTTAGCTGGTTTTTGTCATCTTGAAGCAAATTTTGAGCAACAAAGGCACACAAAATGCAAAGGGACACTTGTATTGACTAAAAATGTTGCTTGCCAACAACTGTACATCTTAACTTTTGACATGTATTCCTCCTTAGCCTGGATTAGAGCCCCAGACAGGGAGTGTTTCGCTGGAGAAAATGTTGGAGATCTCATAGAAGGGCCCCATGAAGATGGTGGCGTACCATTCCATCCTCCAGAGCAATGCTATTTCCTCTGGGCAAAGACTGGTTGATCAGATCCTTGGGCCTCAACAGGAAAATGACCCCAAGCACTCCTCCAAGCTATGCCAAAGATATCTTGACAAAAACGAAGAAGGAGGAGTGCTTCTGAAGATGATGCGGCCCTCACAGTCACCAGATTTGTCACCCATCGAGTTTCCGTGGGATGGACTTGACTGGACAGTCAGAGAATTACGACCATCAAGTTCAAACGAACTCATAAAGGAACTCTTGAAAGCCTGGAATAAGTTACCAGGAAGTTCTCTCTTTAAACTGCTATAAAGAATGCCGAGGCTATGTCACGCGGTGACCAAGGCTAAGGAAGGGTACTTTGTTGAAAGTCGAATTTGAATACTTATATCTCTTAGCAAATAATTTAGCACATTTCTATGAAAGACGTGTTTCTATGTAGTTATGTTTTTTGTTGTTCCTGAATATATACTTGAAGTTAAGAAAAACTAGCCAAATTCTGGAAAATGCAGGGTGTTCGTAATACACTGGCCTGGTGTTCGTAATATTTTGGCCTGTAATGTAAATTGAAACCTTTAATTGAGATGAACATGTGAAACACCAAGTATGATGACATAAAACATTTGAAAACACACTCTTTTGTGTCATACTGCGGTAAAATTTTAATGGCCGGTAGAGGTAGGAGGCCAGGTGCAGTGACAAGAGGGAAACAAGCAGCACGGACACAAAACAAACACAGAATAATACAGACCACTGGAAAGTGCTTGCGCTTCCAAAGGACGTATAATAGTCCGAAAACACGGAAGCAAAGCAAGATAGGAAAAAGGGAGAAGAAACTCCAATAATGATGAGAAGATAGAAAGTCAAACAAATCCTGACAACAGATATCTTTGGCTATAGTGCGTAGCTACAAACAGACACTCTAGCAAAGAGGTGTGGCAAACATCCGGCTAATATAGAGTCCGGGGAGGCGCCGCCCCAGTTCAATCAGCCAGCTGGGTAGAGAATCCGATTGAAACGGAATACGATATCGTCCCGGGACAAGAGCCACAAAGAAAAGTCCGAAACACACGCACAAACATCCAGAACCATGACAAAAATACCATGCGATCTACAGGGATGTAAGCTTGCATTTCCTAAGTTATCTTCCAAGGGTCCCAACAGACACTCCCAAAAGCACATCCATGCAGTCGAGTCAGGCACAGACCATTTATAAAAACAATTAAGCCTATATGGGGAAAAACAGGAAGAAGAGAGAGAACATAGTTGAAATACAACATAAAGCAGGACTTTGAGTCAGAAGTCCTCACTCCAAGCCATGAAGAGCCACAGAAGCTACTGGCTTTTGTTTAACTCATAATTTGAGTGGCACAGTAAACCATCAGATAAAGCAGTTGATTACACAGCTAATCCAGGTCACCGGGTCAGAATCTGCTGCTGAACACAGGCGGGGGATAAGGAGACTCTTGGGCTCACCAGTATTGGATATCAGTGCAGCAAAAAGGAAAACAAATCCACATAAAGGAGGGGTGTCCAGTCCCATGGTACAAGGGCCAACAAAGTCTTGATTTAATATCCGGATGAGTTCATAAACTGACTTCTTTGTGCAAGTTAAATGTTAGCTGCATAATTTCTTTTAATTTTACGTGTACATTTTCCACTGTTTCAAGTAAACCAACTACATACCTGCACAACATTTTAAAAATGAAGCAGCATGCCCATAGTCACAAGTGAAATTAATTTAACACACGTTACTTGTAAACATTATTGTCCATCATCAGCTGTGCATAATTTACAAAAAATACATAATTTAGTATAGAGGAGCAGCAAATGGAATCATTAACAAAGACGGTATCGCAACTTCTACACTGCTGTGAGACAGTATTGGCCCCTTACCGATTTCTTCTATTTTTGCATATTTGTCACTAAAAAGTTTCACATCATCAAGGTAATTTTAATAGTAAAAAAATATCCCAAGTAGTCACAACATTCAGTTTTAAATGATGATTTCATTTGATGAAGGAAAAAAGCTAGCCAACCCTACCTGGGCAGCTCCCTTAGTTACCTTATCAACCACTTAAAACCACTTGATTGATAATTGGGTTCAATTTTACAACACACACCCAGGCATGATGAGGCATGATTACTGCCTGCCCGATTCAATCTAAAAATCTCTTAAATAGAACCTGTCTGGTAATGGGAGGTGGGAAAAAAAGCAGCACAGGATGCCATGATTATAAGAAATTTAAGAGCAGATTAAAAACACCTATCTGTCTGGAAAGGGTAACAAAGCCATTTCCAAGGCTCTGGGACTCCAGCAGGCCATGATGAGAGCCATGATCTACTAACTGCGAAAACATGGAGCAGTAGTGATCCTTCCCGGGAGCGGCCAGCCTATCCAAAGTCCTCCAATAGTGCATTGACAAATGATCCAAGAGATCAAAAAGAACCCAGACTGGCATCTACAGAACTGCAGACCTCACTTGCCTCAGTGAAGATCAGTGTTCACAACTCTACAATCAGAAAGAGAGGGCAAAAATGGCATCCATGGGTGAGCTGCATGGCAAAAGCCACTGTTGACCAAAAAGAACACAAATGCTCGTCTCTCATTTGCCAAAATAAATCTTCATGACCCCTATTATTCCAAAAGACTTTTGGGATAATATTGTGGACTAATGAGTCAAAAGTGCAACACTATGGAAAACACAGGTCTCCTTACATCCAGCATAAAACTAACGCTTTGCGCAAATCAAACACAGTTGTGGTAGTGAGATGGTCTGAATGGCTCAAAAAAACAAAATGAAGGTTCTGGACTGACTGGAATTTGATTGAGATGCAGTGACATGACCTAAAGCAGGCAGTGCATTTTCAAAAACCTCCATTGTGGCTGAATTAAAACATCACTGCAAAGCAGAGTGGGCAAAACTTCCTCAACAGCAATGTAAAAGACTCACTGCCAGTTATCACAAATGCTTGATTGCAGTTATTGCCACCAGGGTTGACATGACCAGTTATTAGGTTTAGGGGACTCTCACTTGTACACACCAGTGAAATAGTTTTTGAATAAGTCTTCACTTTCCATTAAGGCTGTCAAAGAAAACTCGTTAAAGCATGCAATTTATTTTAAAAGTTTAAAGTGTTATTATTTTCTAAATAAAATTAACAAGGAAGCTTGCGGTGAACTTTTTTTTTTTTTTTTTTTTACATGATACCATTCTTTAAATCATGTTCTTAAATCTCCTTCATTATCTAATAGCCTGCCTGCTGGGGACATGAGCCATCTCAGCACTAGTCATCCTTTTTGGGTTTTTGTTGATACTGTAGGAAACTTAATCTTATGCAAACCAAATGAAGAAGAAAGGTGACAATTTAAATTCTTATTTTCAACATAGAAGGCTGCCAGACAGGTCAACTGATATGACTGTTGTAATCTGTAATCTTTGTGCTGCCAAATTCAAAGCGAACCTATAACGCTGTTTTTTTCAAGTTATAATATTCTTGGATGTCCAAAAGGGAAATTTATTTTTATTTTTTACAAAAAAAAAAAAAAAAAAAAAATAGAAATTCCATGATTTCCGGGCAATTTGATTCCTATCATAATCCTCTGAAAGACATGTTGTTCTGAGTGACCATCCCTTATACAGAATGAGCTCTGTTCTAATAGGCTAACGAACACAGCCATTGTGTCAATGGCGACCAATGATGTCAATAATCCCCCTGATACTGGCAAGTCTCCAGCAATACACTTAATAGCTAAATCCAAGTTAGTATACTAAACTCACTCAGGTTAGTATAAATAAATCAGACAAAAAGTGGATAAGACAAATACACAGTTTTTATGCCAAGTGAAGTTGGGATGTTGCCATGAAAAATACGGCATTGGTAGAGAAATTCAGATGAGGGGCGGAAAAATTCTTGCGAGCCTGCATGTGACGTAGGAAGGGGATCCTAACCTGAAAGGCATGCCAATTGCCATGTTTTATGAAAAAAGGAAGCCCACAAAAAAAATCGAATGGGCTGTCTAATTTCACAGTTTGTGGGTTGGTAGGCACTCCAAATCCCAAAATGTATGTGCATAAGCACTCAAAAGGTTAGTTTTTCTTAATAGGTCCCCTTTAAGTATCATCTGAGCACAATGTCTATATTTCTATCTTTCGAAAAGTGTAAGTAGGAGTTAGGGCGTTTCTCAGTACCATTGATGAATGTGATAACATTACTCATTATCTAAAAATGTGAACAGGCTACACTGTCTGAGTAACTGGGTTAGTGAGAAGGAATGTCTGTTTACCCCAGCACAAGCTATGCTTTGACTTTTCTGAGCCTTTTATTGTTGTTTAAACATTATGGAACAGCTTTATTTGAGATGTATGCCATATGCCATATATTTGAAGAATTTATATTATTGAATAACAGAGGAAAATAATTCTAGTTATTTGCTCTAATTTACATTTATGGTCTCTCTGCATTTACTTATATTATTACATATTCAATTAAATTGCTTTCCTGAATTTTGGCAGTTTCACTTTACTTCTTCGTGAACTGTCATCGTGACTGAATATGTAATTAGTTGCAAGATTAATCATAGACCATTTGTGATAAATCACAATATAATCAATTGACAGCCCTACTTTCAACAATGAAATGATCGTTTAGAAACTGCATTTTACGATTACTCATTTTGTCTTTGTCTCATATTACAATTTGTTGGATGATCTGAAACATTTAAATATGAAAAATAAGCAAAAATAGAAGAAATCGGGAAGGGGCAAGTACTTTTTCACAGCAGAGTACTGATATACCATGTTAGCAAACAAGGTAAGACAAACCAGTGGCTCATTGTTCAAACTTTCCAGAATCTCCTGTTCTTTTTTGTCGAATTCCCTTTCTTTAAAATTTGCCAAGGGACACTTCCATTGGCCCAAAGAGAAATGGTGTAGCATTCAGTGGACTGATGAGAGCAAAATTGTTCTTTTCGGGTCTAGTGGTCATCGACAGTATGTCAGACGATCACTGGGCCCTGAATTCAAGCCATAGTACACAGTGACACCAGTGGAGAAGACAGTGAAGCATGGTGGAGCAAAATTCACGGTATGGAATGTTTTTCATACAATGGTGTTGGCCCGATTTATTGTATACCAGGGATTATGGATCAGTTTGAGCACATTAAAATACTTGAAGAGATTATGTTGCCATATGCCAATGAGGAAATGCCCCTGAAATGGGTGTTTCAACAAGACAACAAGCCCAAACACACGAGTAAGCCAGCAACATCTTGGTTCAACACAAACAGGATTGAGGTCATGGAGTTGCCAGCTGAATCCCCCGACCTCAACCTCATTGAAAACTTGTGGGGTGACATTAAAAATGCAGTTTCTGAAGCAAAACCCAAATTTCCGCAGGAATTGTGGAATGTAGTTTGTTAATCCTGGGGTAAAATACCTGTTTCTAGTAGTCAGAAGTTGGTCGACTCAATTCATTGCAGATGTGCAGCGGTTACCAAAAACAATGGTTATGCAACTAAATATCAGTTCTGTAATTTAATGTGCCATTAAATCTTGAGTTAAATTTAGTGTTTGAGTGTGAAGATAAAATGGTCGACGCTGCTATTTTTTGAACAGATTAATATTCTTCTTGCTTCCTGTAAAAGAATAACACAGACTTGATCAATTTTGTTAATGCTTTGATTTGGAACTGAATGTATAATGTTTCCACTACATTTGAAATATGGAACTGAAGGCTGTTAAAAAAAATTTTGCACTTTATTCACATTTTTTAAACATACAGTTGTGTTAAAAATAGCAGTAAGTCCATTGGAATTATAAAACAATACAATAAAAAAAATTCAGCGACACCTGGTAAATGCAATTAATTCACCCATTAACAGCTTTCCACACACTTTTCACCATGACATGGTTTAAAATGTCAGCAAAACGTCAGCATTGTGTTGCCCATTTTCACAAAACCAAAAATAAAACCGGGTTCGGAACAGTATTCATTTGTTCCATTCCATGAACATTTTAACTCTCAATTAGTATCAATGTTAAAAATGTGAACCTGGCACATGACTTCACTAAAGACAAGCATGTTTGTTGAATGAGTGATTGTCTGCCTATAAATGTTTAAATTCACCCACCATGCTAGAAGCTATACAGCAATAGTACCCAACCATGCTATGGAGATCTATCGTCCTGCAGGATTTCACTCCAACCCTGTGCAAGGAATCAGTATTGAGAAAGTCAAGAAATATTAATACCTTGGTATTTAGATACATGATAAACTCAACTTCAAATATGATGTAGATACTCTGGTCAAGAAATCATGTCACAAAATGTTTCTTGTAACTATACAAAACTAACTTTCCTATGTTTTGTAGGAAAAGGATTGTTGAAGCTTTTTTCTCACTTTTGGACTACGGTGATGTGATGTTCATGCATGCATCTGCACCTACTCTTAAACGTTTGGATGCTGTCTGTCATTCTGCTCTCTGGTTTGTTACCGGTAATGATTACAGCACCCACCACTGCATTCCAAATAAAAATTCTGGATGATCTTCTCTGGCCGAGCAATGTAGTAGGAATTTGTTTGCGTTTATACACAAGGCCCTAACTGCGAATTTCCCATCTTATATCTCTTCTCCATTAGTTTGGTCCTTTGGACCAAAAATGACTCACTCCGATGACTGGCTTTCACCACAGGTTCCTCGCATTTATACTGCATTTGGTAGATCAGCTTTTAGTTTCTGAGCCCCAGCTACTTGAAACTGATAACAAAGCACTTGAAAACTTAATACTTTGCTACCCCTTAGTGTATTCAAATCCTTGATCAATAATCATATTACTTGTCTGTACCTCTTTTAACTAATTGTTTTGTATTTTGTGTCTTGGTTTATATGCAGTATTTGCGGACCAGTTTTGCTTACTTTTTCCTCTTAATTCAACACGACATCATTCTAAATGAGGGCTAGCGCCCAAAGATTTTTCAGTTTAAATAAATACATTTAAATTAAAAAAAAAACAAAGCACACATTATTCAAAAGGTGAAGTTCCTGAGCTGCTAATTACAACCCCAATTCCAAAATAGTTGGGTTAAAGTGTAAATTGTGAATAAAATCAAAACGCACTGACTTTCAAATCACACCAGCCAGTATTTTATTCACAATTGAACAGAGATAACGTAGCAAATGTTGAAACTGAGAAATATTACAATTTTATCCACAAAATGAGCTCATTCAAATTTGATGGCTGCTACAGGTCTCAAAAAAGTTGGGACAGGGGCCTGTGTACCATGGTGTAGCATCCCCTCTTCTTTTTAACACAGAGTGGAGGCGTCTGGGCATTGAGGAGACAAGTTTCTTGAGTTTAGCCATTGGAATTTGATCCCACTCTTGTTTAATATAGGCTTCCAGCTGCTGGAGAGTTTTGGGTCTCCTTGATGGACTTTTCGTTTAATTATGCACCAAATGTTCTCAATCGGTGAAAGATCAGGACTGCAGGCAGGCCAGTTCAGCACACTGACTCTTCTATTACGAAACCATGTTGCTATAATAGCTGCAGTATGTGGTTTTGCATTGTCCTGCTGAAATACACAAGGCCTTCCCTGGATTAGATTTTGTTTGGAGGGGAGCATATGTTGCTCTAAGACCTTTATATACCTTTCAGCATTCATGGTGCTTTTTAAAACATGCAAGCGTCCCACACCATATGCACTAATGCATCCCCATACCATCTGAGATGCTGGCTTTTGAACAGGAGGGGTGGTCTTTCTCCTCTTTAGCCTGGAGGACATGACGCCCATGATTTCCAACAAGAATGTCAAATTTGGACTCGTCTGACCACAGGACACTTTGCCACTTTGCTACAGTCCATTTTAAATGAGCCTTGGCCCACAGAACACGGCAGCGCTTCTGGATCATGCTCAACAATGGCTTCCTTTTTGCATGAGAGAGTTTTAGGTGGCATCTGTGGATGGCACGGCAGACTGTGTTTACAGTCAGTGGTTTCTTGAAGTATTGCTGTGCCCATTTAGTAACGTCAATGACAGAATCATGCCGGTGAGTGATGCAGTGGCGTCTGAGGGCCCGAAGATCACGGGCATCCAGTAAAGGTCTTCGGCCTTGTCCCTTACGCACAGAGATTTTTCCAGTTTCTCTGAATCTTTTGATTATGTTATGCACTGTCGATGATGAGACCTTCAAAGTCTTTGCAATTTGACGTTGAGGAACATTGTTTTTAAAGTATTCCACAATTTTTTTATGCAAGCCTTCAAAGGTTGGAGAGCCGCTGGCCATCTTCTGAGAGACTCAGCTTCTCAAAGACATCCCTTTTATAGCCAATCATGTTACACACCTGATGCCAGTTAACTTAATTACTTGCAAAATGTTCTTTCAGCTGACCCTGTTTTATATTAATTGCTTTTTCAGCCCTTTTATCCCTGTGTCCCAACTTTTTTGAGACCTGTTGCAGCCAGAAAATCTGAAATAAGCTCATTTTGTGGATAAAAATGTAAAATGTCTCAGTTTCAACATTTGAAATGTTATCTATGTTCTGTTGTAAATAACATATTGGCTTGTGATCTGAAAGTCAGTGCATTTTGATTTCATTCACTATTTACACTTCGTCCCAACTATTTCGGAATTGGGGTTTTAGTACCTTGGGCTAAATAAGGCGCATTTTTTATATAAGCAGCATGGTGCAATTTCCATAAACAACAAATAAAATGAAATAAATTATTAGAATCTGATGTACAAAATTAGTGTTGGAGTGAAAAAGTACAGGATGTAGAGATACAAGAGCAGGGCTGAGTATAGCTTTAAACTTACTTAATACCCATAATTTTAGCTCAATGACCCCAGCAGAATAAACAAGTGCTGAAACAGATCATGTTCAAAATGCTGTCCTCGGTGACTTTCAAAGCTTAGATTTCAAGGTGTGCAGTTATAAACATTTGGTCAGAAAAAAAAAGAAGATAGACCAGAACAGTAAACACCCAATTCATCTCAGGAATTTGCCCGGTCTGCCCTTGACAGATGATGGAACCGAATTTTTTTGCGGGAAGCCCACCTGCGAAACATTGCCTTTTCTGCGATAAAGCGGTGGCCACCATGCCGAGACTTCTCATGCGCATGATACATGAAACACTCCTTTAAGTTGTTCAGCTCATAATAGTGGTATGGAACAGCAGGGTGATTGGCCTCGCTGCAGAGACATAGAATGTCGTTCACCACAAACTCATAGACACCAAAAGGTCTTTTATCCAATTACCTAAAAAATGTGCCCTTTATACCAACTTGAAAGTCATTTTTGACTGTTCCAATTTTGCACCCAATGAATTCTTCAGTGTACTTGGTTCTGGGAGACAAATTATTTTAAGAAATCCCACTAACTATGAGCAAAATTTTTGGACTAGATGCTTTCAAAAACATTCTCTCAGTTGCGAAAGTTATGCCAAACTGCTATAAAAATGCTGACATAAGCCCTATTCGCACAGGACCAGTATTACCTTGGGACCTCCAGTCATTTGTAATAATTGAGGAGGTCGTCTGTGACCTTAATCCTGTGCAAACTGGCGATGCCCATAATTAGTAACGTAAAAATTCCAGCATGAATTATTTACCATATTTTGGCAAAAACAGGTCAGCTGACAAAATTAGTACAGTGCGAATCAGCATCTCAATAATTTGGGGTCAAATTTTTTAAAAATCTTTTTTGTAACGTGTTTGTTAACTCTGTGCCTTTTTCCTGTCTCTTTTCCAGTTGAGAATTATGGAGGCGGCGGTGGAAACTGTAAGCAAAAGTTTTCACAGCATTTTGAGCACAAATTCAGGAGGCTCATCTCACTACACAGCATAGGGCCCCATTCACAGAAAGTTTAAACTCAAACCCATCACAAGCAAAAGCTAAGACGACGACGAGATGGATGATGTGCATTACAACATGTGGTAAGGAATGTTTTTCTATCTTTCAACAGGCTCAATACAAACGTGTAGAGGATGCAGATGTTAAATGAAGCCATGACATTTTCAATCATATCTGGGAGTATAATGTCTGTAAATTCTGCTAAAATACAGACTTTGCTTATCCTGTGTAAATGTGCCACACGAAACAGACATGAGGGGGTAATTTCCAAATCACGAGGTCCCCAGGTAATAGTCCTATGTGAATAGGGCTCTCGATTTTGATACACTTTCTTCACAAGCAAACAGGAGTTGTGCAAATCATAGTCCAAATAGCCAAGATCTTGCCAAAAGCGAGCCACATTTTTCACCCTGGAAAATGACACTCCTTATAAGCTGTACTTCATGGCATAATTCTGCTTTCAGAGACATCACTGAAATATTCACATTTCTACTATAGTTACAATGGGGTAGGAATTTTAAAGCCACTGTGAACAGCAGGTACACAGTTTACAACAAAGTATTTATGATTTCCTCATTGCAACAGAAAATAAGATCCATTTCTGTTTCCTTTTTGGCAGTTGCTTACCTGCAGTGGTCCTGACTGATCATCCCAAAAATGTCAATACTATCACATATCTCCATTGCTAACACCATGGCGAAAACTCCAGTGGTCAGGTGTGCTTCAGTCTTTACACTGAGAAAGAGATAGGTGATGAAAACAATTTAGGCCAAAAGCGCCATTTGCTAAACGCATTTGAGCTCATTTGAAACCACTGGCACTAATTTTCTAATAAGAGCACATTTGCTCTGCATTGATGGGTGGGCGATATCAGTTTAACTTTAGAATTTGTTAAGCCTCTGCAGTTCACAGACATCTTGATTTAGGAAGAAAAAGTGACACCATTTTAGATTTGATGCCATTCACTACAATCTTTTAAAAGAATTTCCTCATTAGCTGCACCAGAAGTACAATTACTCCCACAATGCATTTGCAAATCATTTTAGCACCATACGCATACTGGACAACTATGACTATTTTTGTGATATGTAATAATTAACACTAGGTTAAACCAAATACATGGCTGGACCGTCAATATTATGACAATCAAAATGCTAATTTCCATTAGCGCCTTACTGGTAGGCCTAATTCCCATTTTGTGTTAGCACTGAGCAACTCAAATTCTCATCATTTACTGGGGAGCTGGCTATAACCTGACACCGCAGTTGCCAATGGGGGAAGTCCAACTTGGCCGGCCACTACTTACACTAGTAGCACCTAAAAACCGAGAAAGTGTGCACCTTTTTCCAAGAAATTCCTGCAAAAACTTAGAACACTCCGAGGTTTACTGAAGATTTGAGGCCAACTCGGTAAACCTCTGAAAAATTTTACCAAAGTATCCCGAAGTCTGTCCGGTTACTTAAGTTTGGACAACACCTTAGTAAACCTTGTTTAAATTTTCCCGAAACACACCGAGGATTGTCTGGCCCCCTGAAGTTCAGAGACCACATCGGTATTCCTCGGGAAAATTTCACCGGGGTAGACCTGGCCTGGCTTAATTACACTGCACCTGGTTGAACAGGCAGTACTGGTAATTTGCATAATTAATTGGTGTTTGGACTGCAGTACTGGAGGGAGGTCTTTGAGGCATGTGTATTGACTGTCTTCACACCTCCCCTTTGTTCTGGTGTGAGCATAGGCCTAGCAGACAAACTTCGGTCTACCTCGGTGAAATTTTCCCGAGGAATACCGATGTGGTCTCTGAGCATCAGCGGGCCAGACAATCCTCAGTGTGTTTCGGGAAAATTTAACTGAGGTTTACTGAGGTGTTGTCCAAACTTAAGTAAACTGGACAGACTTCTGAATATCTCGGCAAAATTTTTCCGAGGTTAGCCCAGTTGGAATTTCTCGAAAAAAGGTGCACTTTCTCGGTTTTTGGGTGCTACTGTACTAGTGTCAGTAAGTCACCGATGTTCGCGTTTGATGAGCTGGTCCCGCTGTTGTAGTCCAGCCAAAAAGTTCTCAATAATATTGCAGCTTCACAATGGAATTTTTTAAAATAAAAAAATCATAGTATTAAATTCATTACAACTGTTTGAGAAAGAAATACGCAAATATTAGCTACCCACAGAAACAGACTTTTTTCAGCAGAAACTCAAATTATACAGCTTATGTCTCAATTCTAACATTACTAGTTTTGCAAAAAGCCAACAGCAGGGGTGGCCAACTCTGCTTCTAGGGAGCCGCAGTGTCTGCCAGTTTTTAGCGCAGTTGATTACACACTTAACCTATCTCACCTGGTGTCTTAGGTTTAAACTGCGCGGAGAAAGCCAAAGTCAGCACACCCAGTGGCTCTTCAGGACCAGAGTTGGCCACTCCTGGCCTACAGCAACCATCATCAAATGAGCCATATTCCTACCTGTTTTCTCCAGTTTCATTCACAAAAAGTCTATAACAGTATTCAATCTTCTCCCTGGTCAGCATATAGATCTTAGCATGGGGATACTTCTTTGCAGTGTCTAGGAGTGCGTTAAAAGTTGTGCCCTTGCCATCCTGACGCATCTTTTTCTCAGGTCCCCACACAACATATACGGTCCCCACTGACTGCTCAAAGTAATAGGTTTTATTCTTGAGTATCAGTGGCACGCTGGTGAAGGACACAACACGCAGACTGGTCTTAGTCCCGACATCATCCACGTATCCCACCGTAGGCGCATTGTTCATGCGGATTACGCATTCCAGGTTGTCTATTTCTTTCCCTTTGCCAGCTTTCAGCATCTGACCTGAACTGGACACGAAGGCACACTCTTTACAGCGAACATCCAGGAACTAGAAAGACAGCGCAAATGCAGCAGTTGTATTCACACATGCTCATTTTTTGTTTTCACCTCCAATATGGTGAAGTCAGGTCATTTGGGACACTTTTTGTTGAACTGCCAAGAAAACCACCTAAAATACTGAAGACTACCTTAAATGTTACTTCTCTGCAATATTTCTATAAAGAAAGTATGTGGGTCAGTAAAATACTTATTAAAAAACTTTGGACGTTCAAACACATTAAGAACCCATACCTCACTCCGCTGACATATTCATGTAAAATGGGACAGCTAGTGAGGTAAAATGGGACATTTTAGGAGCCAATTTTTGAGACGTTCAGACAGTCAGAATTGTTGACCCCCGTGGGTCTGGCTAATATTTTATTTCTGAGATAGGTATGGTACCCAAACTTCAAATCCAGAACCGTTCCTCTATTGACCCCTTCTGGCCGGAGCTACAGCGACCCCTTTTCTGGGCCCTTATTGGCCAATTTAACAAAATTGCAAGTTCCCACCTCTCTAAATCTGAACTTCAATGGTGTCCCAGCTCAAAGTCCATTGAAAGTGGGTCTATGGGGGGGGCAGATTACCAGAATGTAGTTATCCACCTGGGGCACCCTTGAAGTGTGTCAATAGGGGGTGCTCAAAATGCTCAAAACCATTTTTTTCCCTAAGTTTGTCACGGATTTTCTCTAAACTTCAAAGGTATCCCAGTTGCCTTTTTGCAGGAATCTTTTAGTTGGAAGGACCTTAACTCAAATCTACTGTTACTTTTGTGGGCCAACCTTGAATTTTGGTGAGAAAAAAGGGCGAAAGAAGGGTCTCGGACCAAAAAAGGGGTCATTTTAGGACTCTTTTTCTCAAAACTTCAAAGAGGTAGCCAAATGCTGATAATTACACATGAAAGTCAAAGACCTATTTATTACAAATAAACAACAAAACAGCTGGGATCTTATCTTATTTGCTTAAAATTAACAAAACCAAAATTCCAAACATAGCATCTAGGTGGCAGCACTAATCCCTAAAAAACATGAACATTGTACTTTGTTGTGACAAGATGCATGTATGCATGCATGCAGTCAGGAATGTGTTCTTGATACAGTTGTACTTGCTGCCTTTTCATGGCCAGGCTCATAAAGCACAGATATGAGAGATGAGAGCAGAATAACAGTAAGCTTAAATCACGACAGTGACAAATGAGTGAAAAGAAAATGTTCTGCTACATTTCAGAAGTCCTCTTGTCCATCACTGCATGAGAGCGAGCAGGAATGTATGCTCCTCCTGGCTAACTTCATACACCTCCTTGTGCTTCCCTTTGGTTTTGTTTGAGAGCTTCAAATCTGAAGCAGTCCCAACAACAGAGGCAGTGGCAAATGAGACAAGATCCCAGCTGATTTCTTCTTTTATGGTAATATATAGGTCTATGGCTTTCATGTGTAATAAGCAGCATTTGGCTACCTCTTTGAAGCCTTGACAAATAGGGTCCCAAAATGACCCTTTTTTAGGTCCGAGACCCTTTTTTGGCCCTTTTTTCTCCAAACCCCAAGGATGTCCCACAAAAGTAATATTAGATTTGAATTAAGGTCCTTCCAACAAACAGATTCCTGCAAAAAGGCAACTAAGGGATACCTTTGAAGTTTGGAGAAAATCCATCACAAACTTAAGAAAAAAAATGGTTTGGAGCATTTTGAGCCTCCCCTATTGACAAACTTCAAGAGTGCCCCAGGTGGATAACTACATTCTGGTAATCTGCCCTCCCTATAGACCCACTTTCAATAAACTTTGAGCTGAGACACCATTGAAGTTCAGAATTAGACAGGTGGGAACTTGCGATTTTGTTAAATTGGCCAAAAAGGGCCACAAAAAGGGGTTGCTGTAGCTCAGGACAGGAGGGGTTGACAGAGAAACGATTTGGGTTTTGAGTTTTGGGTACTTTACCCATCTCAAAAATAAAAAATCAGCCAAATCCAAGGGGGTCAACAATCCAATGTGTCTGATTTTGTCTGAATATCTCAAAAATTGGCTCATAATATTTGCTTCCAAACTACACCCGCCTAACCCACCTGGGTATGTGTGCATGTGCGTGTTTGTGTGTGTTTGTGAGAGAGAGAGGGCGAGAGACATGCAAGTGCGCATACATGCCCACATATGTGTGATGTATAGACACGTGCGTATGCTACCATGTTTGTGGCAATGGAGGCTAATTCTGGGCTATTGTGGCTGACATGGACTCATTGCGTCATTTTTCATATTTTTACTTAACAAAAATACTAAAAGTGTCTGTAATATGACAGGTGGCACACAATAGCATAGTACCTAGTGATTTTATGGCACTTGGTAGCTCATAAAAATGCAAGTTTTTTAAGAAAAGCGTCCCATTTTACAATAAATTTTTGTTTCATTTTCCTTAATGCATTCAGGGAAAATGGAAGTCACTTAAAGCCCTTTCCCATAAAAAGCTAAGTGCACTGTGGAAAATATTTGATAATTTGTCAAACAGTTAAGCCTCTCATGCATGAATTATGATAAACTCAGAATTTTTTTTACTAAGTGGTTTTATACATCCTTAGGGATGTAAAACAATCTTTATTCTATAAATGACTACTTTTTCCCATTGCAATGACCTGCCAATGGGATTTTTTGTATTAATGATGCAATAGCTTCCACTAGAGTGGACTATATGCAGCAGTGCCCAAAATTGCAGGCATATATAGAGAAAAAACACTTTTAAACAGCTGTACACTGTAGTGACCTCCATGCATGAAAGGGTTAATAAAATGCAACATGTCGCAACCATTTCTGGTGTTATCCCCGCATTGTTTTAGCGGGTCATGTCAATTTGAAGGCGCACTCCGAGTACGTACGATAAATGTCCATTCCCGTATACCAGAAAAGCCTATCCCATTTCCTATAGCTGTTGAATTCACCGGATAGACTTTTTATACGTGGAGAGCGACTTCAAATTGACATGATCCAAGGACATTCGTAGCGACAGCAATAACATATTTGGTGATAGGCTGCTAATATTTAAAAGGTTCATGACAGAAAACCTCCTTTGTCCCATTTTAGCGGATTTCCCAAATTACCTAACTTCACCCTACAGAAGCCAAATCATAAGAAAACAAGGGAAGCAAAAACTGAACATAGGGTAGAGTGGGGTAAGATGCCTTAGAGGTAAGATGCCCTTGGCTTATAATTCAATTTCAGCTGTGCCCAGTAGGTGGCTCTTGACTTAGACAAACGCACTTCCACCTGGAGGGAAATCCTGAGCAACAGATGAGTCAACAGAGCAAGTGACATGTGGGTACTCAAAGTATTTGTGTTTTTACTGTCTTTCTTATAAAAAAATGACCTAATTAATCATTTTGCCGCAAGTATTTGAATGCTCCAGGAGTCTGTTGGACATGTCAGTGTAACTCTGCCTTCTCTATATATAATAGGGGGTCCCGTGTGGTGATAATAGGAGAAATTGCAGTTAATGAGCCAAAACCAATATGGTAGTGCTGGGGGTAAGATGCCCTTTATGGTTTGGCACAGGAAGACATCTTACCCCATTTTGAGTCGTATTCATTCTGTTTTATGAGTTTTTTTTTCCAAAAATAATGTTCTATTTATCGGAAGTATATATCAGACATGATGATTTTTATAAAGAACTTGGGAATGGAAAGTTAAGTGTGTCCATACATGTTAAAAGTAGGGCCATATGGAGTTACACAATAATTAATCATTTATACATCAATGCCCATAAGGGCCTAAGAAGAAATATATTGGGTGAAATGCATTATGGTCACTCTTCATTTTTTAAATATCAAAAGTATTTCTGAAAGTAAAAAAAAAAAAAAAAACTTTTAAATTTACTTCTTCATCAACTATCCTTTAATTTTTACTTTGACACAAGGGCCTTGTATGACCAGAGTGTTTCAATTCATGTAAGATATCACATTTGAATATTATTATCAAGATAATGTGATTTTTCTGAATTGTCACTAAGTCATAGAGGTTCAACCTTAAATATGGATGCAGTTATGTCATATTAGGCCACCTCTAATGGGTATGAATGTATGGTAGTTACATATTTTTCCCTAATATTCCCTCTTGAACTCTCTCTTCATGGATAATCATATACGTTCCATACCGCTACATGTTTATCTAATGAGGTGCCTCATATTTTTTTTAGTAGTCCACAAGATATAACCATCTATTCCTTGATGCATTTAATGCCAACAGTACCTTGCCATCACTTGCGCCTTTGTGTTTAGTCAGTTAATAAAAACTTAAGTTGAGGAGAATGTACCTCTTTCTTTCCCCATTTTTTTAGAAAGAAAATTTCTAAAAATATGTTGATCTTTTGAATGATGTGTATCTGCCAATTAAGACAGCTATAATCTGATAATTACTCGTGATATGCAGTAAAAAAAAAAGTATGTATTAGGCTTTACAAGTTATTCCAGATAACATAAAACAGATGCCCAGGGGTGGGGCAAGATGACCTTTAAAAAAAAGAGAAAAAACAAGTAATTAAACATTTAAAAATATTTCTATAGTGACTGTGTCATAAATCTTTCTACACGTGGTAGCCAACTTTACATACAATCCATTCAAAAAAATAAATAAATTAATAAAATAAAAATAAATAAATATATAAATTCATGTTGTTTACCTTCAGTTATGAAAATTTGTGCTTGAGGGGGGCATCTTACCCCGCTCTACCCGATCAATGAATAACTGAACATAGCAATAACTGACGAGTAATACCAACAATCGACACAACTTGTGACTAAATGGACGAAGTAAACAGTACTGTGGTACAACAAACATAAAAGCAAGACGCATTCGGGTTGTATGCAAAGTAAATGTAACAGAGTAACATTTTAAAACCCCAGAAAATCGACAAGCTCAATGTATAAGACAATACAATTCTGTAACCACGTCAGTGACAGCGCGGTAATATCTCTTAATTCATGTTCTGCATTTGCCTCTATTCGAGCTTTGAAACATGTAGGCTATACCAACTTGAAAGTCACGTTATATACGAAAACAGCAAATGCTGATGTCCTTTATAAGGCTGAAACACAAATGTGTCAACTGGACACGCAACTGAAATAAAATGTATGAGCACTTTTTTTCAACGCATTTTCCAACTAAATGCATATCTAATAATTAGAATTGTGCGGTGATTTCACTCCAAGCGGCAAAGATTATTCGTATGAGAACAATAGTGAGCATGGCTCCAGTCCTGAAACAATATGCTTATACTTATAGCCATCCTTTAAAATGACATGTGGCAGGAAGCCTAAATGACAAAATTATTGTCGTTTAACTCCCGTCATGACTGAAAAATGCATCCAACAGTTAGTTTGAAGCTCAAATGCAATGTTCTACAGCCCGGGACCATGCAGTACAGCACCACTTTACCTGATCCATCAGTCCAGGAGTAATCCGAACATACCCGCGAAGACTCAAATCTGCCTTAATGGAAGTACCCAGTCCGATGGCATAATAGAGCCATAAAACCACTGAAAGAGCCGAGACCAAGACAAGGCAGACCCAGCTCACCTTCAACCTGTATAAGTTCAGCCACGATGCCTGGAGAGTGAAAATACCGAGCACCACGTCAACCAATGTGATAGAGAGAAATCGACCTCAGTCACAACGAATTAAGCTGGTGCATTTATGGTTTTAGGAGCTCCAAGAAGGAGACATTTAAAACATGACAGTATGTTATTGCCTTCACTTAAACTTTAGCTACAAAAATCAAATGGCACCATACCAAACTCGTCATTTCGTCGTATAGAGTCCCTATTTCCGACAGGCCTTAAAGCGCATTAAAAAAAAGAAGTAAGAAATTGAGCATTTACGTGAATTAGTCTGCCAAGCTACAGCAACTGAAATGCGATTAGCTAACGTTATATTGCCAATATTCATGTCTAAGGTAACAAACCATAATGTTAAAATTCTTCCGAGAATCCCTGGTTTTACAGTGCTATCTATCTTAACTAAATGTTATTCTGGTACGCAAGAGAGTGGATATGCATGGTAGAGCGCTTCTCCCACAGCTGATCTTCTGACAGGTGGTAAATCAAATGGAAGAACTACAATGTCCCACCCCAGCAAGCTAGCGCTCACATGTCGACGTCGTATGTGGGTCCCTAGTGCTGTTGACTCGCATGCATAAAGAACTTTGGCAGCGAGCCAACTAATATATTAATATACATGATATAGGTTCGGGACAATTAAATCATAGGTGTGCATCACGGTGAAGCCCCGACACGTGTCCACCGCCCTACGGAGCTGCTCGTTTATGGGCGTTTCTGACTTGCAGGCTTGTGGGCGTGTCGGACATTGTGCCATCAAATAGAATCCATCCCCGCTAAACTTTGATTTTCATGCTGTTATAAATACAAATCAATTTTCGTGCCATCATCTCTCTGCCATGGATCGTCGAAAGAAGATTCTGGCTGTGATTTTGCTGTTCTATAGCAGATACAACCGCCGTCGCCACCGCCGTTTTCCCATCCTGCAGCGCCGTAAAAATTTTGGTGCATACCATCGGCTCATGTCAGAGAGCTCCGTTTGGATACAGCTCTCTTCCAGCAGTACTTCCGACTGGACAGGTCCCAGTTCTTCGATGAGTTGCTCACCCGAGTGGGCCCCTCGATATCCATAAGGAATGCCAGCTTTCGGAAGGCAATTAGTGCATCACAATGTCTAGCCATTTGCCTTCGGTAAGATTTGTATTTACTTATTTATCTATGCAAACGGGGACCAGTAAAGAGAATGTAGACTAATAGAAACGACGACTATAACCTGGGGTATCCAACCGCACCATAAAATTAGTCTTTCTGTTCAATAAAAAAAGAAAATAAATTACAAACTTACATTATGTTTGCCCAGCATTGTAGCTTATTTGGGTGAGTTCCAGATTAAATACAGAAAGTAACAGACTTTTCTTGTGAAGCTCACAACATTTGCAATTACTGGATGCTTTTATCATACATTGACATGCAGTCTAGATATGTTACTGGTTATTTTATTAAAATTGTATATAAGGTTATTAAGACCACAGAAAAAGTAGTAATTGTCAAAATGGCATTGTAAAATATTTTAACGCAGAAAAATGCATGAAACTTCCCAAACGACTGAATTAAGTAGTTTTAAATCAATTTGATTAATTAAATAAATGAAAAATCAAATAATTTATTTAATTTATTAAGTTAATAAAAATAGTTGTAGGTAACTTCCATTTTTTAAAGTGTAGTAAATAAAATTTTAAATTGCACTTCTCACCTGATTTTCAAATTGGTCTATGAAGACTGACCAGTGAATCTATGTGTTCCTGCCACCAAACGGAATACTCAATGTCCTCAAGTCGCTGTCACTAACAGATACCTTGTAACTGGCGATTCCCTTTGGACTATCTCCCTTAGCTACAGAGTTGGGAGATCAACTGTTGGGTGGATTGTGCCTGAGGTAGTGAAGGTGATATACCAAACCCTTGTGAGGGATGTCATGTGTCCGCCCACCAAAGCCGACTGGAGAGCAATCGCAGAGGGCTTTCAGAGAAGGTGGAACTTTCCAAACTGCTTTGGTTCTATTGATGGGAAACATTTGGTCATCAAAGCCCCCCCAAACTCTAGATCCTGTTTCTTCAACTACAAGGGGACATTCTCCATCGTCCTTCTTGCAGTTGTTGATTCAAACTACCTCTTTCGGGTGATAGATGTTGGTGGATATGGTCGGAGCAGTGATGGTGGCATCTTTTCCAACTCCATACTTGGTAAAGCCCTCATGCAAGGCACTCTGGACCTCCCTGAGGACGCTGAGATCCCTGGAGCTGAGCATCGTGGGAAGCTGCCACGCGTCCTTGTTGGAGATGAGGCTTTCCCGCTGCGCCGTTATCTGATGCGCCCCTTCCCTGGGTCTAGCCTTGTGCAGGAGAAGAGGATATTCAACTACCGCCTCAGCCGTGCTTGCTTGACAGTCGAATGCAGCTTTGGCATCCTCACCAGCCAATGGCGTATGTACCGGCTTGCCATCGAACTTAACCAAAAGAGAGTAGAGCAGTTGGTGAAGGCTGCTTGTGTCCTCCACAATTTCATGAGGCTCACCCCTACAGAGCATGACAGAGAGACACCACAGCTACCAAGTCAAGCTGCAGCTCTTAGGAGCATTGGAAGGATGGGAAGCAACAATGCCACCTGGGAAGCCCTTAGAGTCAGGGAAGCCTTCAAATCATATTTCACTGAGGAGGGTTCTGTTCCATGGCAACATCAAGTTGTGTAAAGCTGCCTGTAGAAACCAAAGGCTCTTTTAAGAGCCACGCACCTCTCTGAAAGATAAATATCCCAAAGCAATGCTTTTCATGGGCGACTTAGTTTCATTTTTAAAAGCATAGCAAACACAAAAGTTATTTATTTTTTCCAAAACTGATATCAAATACATTAAATAAATGCATTGCTTAAAATTGATTTGAATTCATGTTTTCATAATGGTAAAATTTTAACCTTCAATGTTACATGTGCTACAGCCAATAGTTGGACTTTGCTCTTTTTCCTCTAAAGGTGACCTGGCACATTTTTTATTGTCACCCTTCCTGCACTGGAAATCCACTGTTTCCACTCGCCCTGTGGGATGAAAGTAATTTCCTCATTGTTTTGGTTGATTACCATCTTTCTTAATAAAGAGATCAAATTACTCGGCCACAAAGTAAGCCGACATCACTAGTATGTCATCTCACCTTCCAACGTTACGTTAGTATACAATTATGACATATGTTAAATGAAAATTTTTATCTAGCTAGTTCACAACAGCTAAACATGCGCACAAAACAAATATGTTTATACTTTTTAAAACGGATATAAGATGGCCTACTGGCTAGTCACTTACAATTCAGCTTCTTCTTCGTCGTTGTTAAAACAGGAAGATCTACTTGCTCAAGTTTTTCGGACGAAAGAGATCGGTTCCCAGGTTGCGGGCACCGTCCTCATTTAAATATGGTTTGAAATTTTCATCTTCGTCCCTCCCACTCTCCCGCACCGGAGCCGGGCTCGCATCGGATGGTATCCGAGGTGTCTGTGACAACGGCCCGCGCTCGTGGAACTCCTACCCAGGGTGCGTGTTCACGATCACTTTCCGCCAGAAATGGAATTCTTACCACTGCAGAACCTTGCGTAAGAAACCCCTTTTGCAACTATGACCGGATCGGAAAAAATGGAGCCGCCGGTAAAGGTTTAATTATAGTTTGAAATACAATTTTAAAACCCAAATGCAATATCAAATTTTTCAAACGATTGTTATTTAACAGGGAAGTAATACGATTGATTTCAACGCAAAAATGTCGGCAAAATAGTTGACTTGCTGTTGTGTAACATGACATTGCTCAGGCTCGTGTCCTCTTTAGTTCAACGATGACTAACTACATTTATAGAGTCAGACGCTTCTTACTTGTCTGCATGCAAACTCCATTATCTTCTCCAGATTCAAGATGATAAACCGAACACACAACGCACTGCACGTGCACGTGCCTTATAAACTGATATGTTTTAAAGTCAAGAGCCTTAAACTTTTGCCAATTCTGGCAAGCTAATTTACTCCTTGCTAACGTAACTTAGCTTCGCGCTAGACTCATAACCATTCGGTGGAGTATAGTAAAATGTGGGTTTACCCTGAAATGTTATGCACATTGTACTGTTATTTTTACCTTTGTGGTAACGCTCCTTTTTTCTGTCCTTCCCCTGTTATATCATAATCACCATCTCTGTTCTAAAATGTACATCGAATCCAGGCATGGGGCGATTTATTAACTTAATCGCTAACTTAATCAAGTTAAGTTAAAATCCCATTAACTAAACTAGTTAACTTTTGAGAAGGGATATTAACTTAATTGATTTTCGTAAATTAATTGATTTTTTCAATTAATTTTCAATTAAGTTTTGATTAACTTCATAATTTTTGCTACAATGTTGACCTGATAATGCAGACTACTTATGTATTTTTTTCTAAACATCTAACTGCCGCAATGATGAGATTTTGTCCTCATAATAATTATTATGGTTTTACAATGATAAAGAATCTCCACTTATATGATGTTGTTCTACACACTTATATATATATATATATATATATATATATATATATATATATATACACACACACTTTATATCAGCTGTGTTATGTTCTTGAATTTTAACAAGGCTAGTAGACATTGAAAGTCTGACATTCACTGGAGATTGCCAATAACCTTTTGTATTAACATTAATAGAATGAAATACACAAGTGTTTGCAAATGTATGCTATGAGTTTTTGTATGCTATGTATGAAGTACATACAGATCTTGATTACAATATGATACATTGCTGATAATATGACGACTTGTTTTCAAATGTATATATATTTGTGTATTGACAAAACTAGATGCAGTTGAAATAAGACTTTATCTTAACCGTGTAGTTGTTAAGTCAATCAGCGTATTTGAAAATATTGTCGATGGCATGGAAACAACAAAGTTAACTTTTAACTTAACTAGTTAACTTGTCAAAATTAACTTAACATAACTAGTTAATTTCCAAATAGACATTAACTTAACTTAATTGATTAAATTTTGTATTAACTTAACTAGTTAATGCAACACGTTAATCGCCCCATGCCTGATCTAATCGATCTTCGCCTCATGCTCAACTGTTGCATTCTCTGTTAGGACTCGTATTATCCTCGTTCAGATGAAAATCAGCCACGCCGTCAAATCTACAAAACCCAAAACCAGTGAAGTTGGCACGTTTTGTAAATCGTAAATAAAAACAGAATACAATGATTTGCAAATCCTTTTCAACCTATATTCAATTGGATACACTGCAAAGACAAGTTACTTAATGTTCGAACAGGTAAACTTTGTAATTTTTTGCAAATATTAGCTCATTTGGAATTTGATGCCTGCAACATGTTTCAAAAAAGCTGGCACAAGTGGCAAAAAAGACTGAGAGAGTTGAGGAATGCTCATCAAACACTTATTTGGAACATCCCACAGGTGAACGGGCTAATTGGGAACAGGTGGGTGCCATGATTGGGTATAAAAGCAGCTTCCCTGAAATGCTCAGTCATTCACAAACAAGGATGGGGCGAGGGTCACCACTTAGTGAACAAATCGTGAGCTGATTGTCGAACAGTTTAAAAACAACATTCCTCAACGAGCTATTGCAAGAAATTTAGGGATTTCATCATCTACGGTCCGTAATATCGTCAAAAGGTTCAGAGAATCTGGAGAAATCACTGCACGTAGGCGACAAGGCGAAAACCAACATTGAATGCCCGTGACCTTCGATCCCTCAGGCGGTACTGCATCAAAAACCGACATCAGTGTGTAAAGGACATCACCACATGGGCTCAGGAACACTTCAGAAAACCACTGTCAGTAACTACAGTTCGTCGCTACATCTGCAAGTGCAAGTTAAAACTCTACAATGCAAAGCGAAAAGCCATTTATCAACAGCACCCAGAACGCCGCCCGGCCGCTGGGCCCAAGCTCATCTAAGATGGACTGATGCAAAGTGGAAAAGTGTTCTGTGGTCTGACGAGTCCACATTTCAAATTGTTTTTGGAAACTGTGGACGTCGTGTCCTCCGGACCAAAGAGGAAAAAGAACCATCCGGACTGTTATAGGCGCAAAGTTCAAAAGCCAGCATCTGTGATGGTATGGGGGTGTATTAGTGCCCAAGGCATGGGCAACTTACACATATGTGAAGGCACCATTAATGCTGAAAGGTACATACAGGTTTTGGAGCAACATATGTTGCCATCCAAGCAACGTCTTTTTCATGGACGCCCTGCTTATTTCAGCAAGACAATGCCAAGCCACATTCTGCACATGTTACAACAGCATGGCTCCATAGTAAAAGAGTGCGGGTACTAGACTGGCCTGCCTGTAGTCCAGACCTGTCTCCCATTGAAAATGTGTGGCGCATTATGAAGCGTAAAAATCGACAACGGAGACCCTGGACTGTTGAACAACTTAAGCTGTACATCAAGCAAGAATGGGAAAGAGTTCCACCTGAAAAGCTTCAAAATTGGTCTCCTCAGTTCCCAAACATTTACTGAGTGTCGTTAAAAAGGAAAGGTGATGTAACACAGTGGTAAAAAGGCCCCTGTGCCAACTTTTTTTGCAATGTGTTGCTGCCTTTAAATTCTAAGTTAATGATTATTTGCAAAAAAAAAAAAATAAAGTTTCTCAGTTTGAACATTAAACATCTTGTCTTTGCAGTGTATTCAATTGAATATAAGTTGAAAAGGATTTGCAAATCATTGTATTCTGTTTTTATCTACGATTTACATAACGTGCCAACTTCACTGGTTTTGGGTTTTGTACCTGCATCACTCCCGTTGATCTCAGATGCTGCTCACAAACAGATGTTCGGATTTCATATACTCTGACGTTTCCACCTACCCAAAACTTCGATGATAAAGGCTGTACCACAAATAATGTGTATGTGTGTTCAGTGCTTTTCATGGAAGTTCGGATCAAGCACAAAAAAATGGTTATCGTTTTGGAGCTCATCTGTCAAGTTGCTGAAAAGTTTCGTCATCAAGTATGAAGGTCTGTAACTAATTTAAGAATGAAGAATGGTTAATAAATGGTTCGCTAAGCAGTTTTTCGAACTGAATTTATGTAGTGCTACAAATGCACTCATATGGACATTAGGTTAGATGCTACTCAGCAGACACATTATGCATAACGCATCAAAATACAGTAATGTGAATTGGTGCTATTCAAAGTAATGGAAATGTACAACTCAGTTTATGGATATATCTATCATTTTAATATGAAAAAAGTAAGGTGAGTGTTGGCTGCGTATATGGTTCTAGGATGTCACAACAGCGGCCTTAGCTTACTATACATTTTGCCGCGCTACATAATTAAGTGTGGCAATCGAGTTGCTACATATTACAGCCATTCATCAATTAAAATGAAATGTCATCAAATAGAATCCATTCCTGCTGGATTTTGATTATTATGCTATTGTTATAAATACAGAGTTGATGGGTTTAACAGTATAATGTAAACTGTGACGGCCTGATATAGTTAGATTCATTATGTCAGATACCCTGAAAAGATAAGTTCATATAGGCCTAGTTGTAAATCCTTGTTTACAATAGTGAGCCACAAAGCTAACGTCACTCACCATGTTAAATTCTAACGTAACATTACAGTACAGTTAGGACATAAGTGAAATAGCGATTTGTATCTACTTCACAACGGTTTAACTTTTGCAAACACAGAACGATTCGTTTTATACCGGTTAAAACTGATATAGCCATCTGGTCAGTCACTAACAGTTTCTGCTTGTTGTCGGTCCCGAATAATCAGTTCCCCCGCTCGTTTTCAGGTGAAAGAGACTGGTTCCCGCATTACGGGCACCGTATTCATTTCAATATGGTTTGAAAATTTCATCTTTGTCCCCTCCTACTTTCCTGCACCGGAGCCTGGCTCACATCGGATGGCATCCCAGAATGCCTAGCACACCAAAATGCACGCATGCCATAGAAAATGAATGGGATGCAGACGAGTGCGGAGATTTCCTGTGGTAGTGGGGCTTCACCGTTAAGGCACGACGCGGAGGCGAATCGCGTCGGGTGGTTGCCTCCACCAAGTGCCTTAAAACCGTGTGATGCACACCTGCGAGTTGATTATTCCGCTTATACCATGGTCATTTGCCTGCAATATCAAATCAAAGCATTCAGAAATTTTTGGTGAAAGTTTTGCACTTAAAATCTAAAGTTTATGAAGCAAGAGCTTACCTTCGTCATGACAAGGAATAATTCTAGTCCCTTTTACAACCACGTCAGTTAGCAACAGTTGGACAGGGTGAGGAGAGTGATGGTCATTTTTTTTTATTTCAAATAAAGAATAGCAGATGACAAAACGTTCATTCGTTAATTCATCAATTTAATTGGTTCATTTTTTTTATTTCAAATAAAGAATAGCAGACAAAACGCAACAGTCTAGGTCTAACCAACCGGCATTAAATAAATAAATAAATAAATAAAAATTCTTGTACTCTCCAAATAAAGAAATGTTAAAATCATACGTATGTGTTTTGTTGTGCTCTGCTCTGGACAGTCGACAGTTTGACAGCGATGCTCTCTAACGTTGCTATGGTTACAGGTTGGCTAGTGGATGAATTTCGAACGGTGAAACGCTGAACTACCTGTGCATTCCACGGTTTTAACGCATACCTAGTATTACTGAGCACAGAAACACAAGCATTATTAGGGGCTGGGCAGCCTAAGCTGCCAGGACCCTATTGTTATCCTGCATGTTCTTCTTTCTTCTTCTTCTTCTGAGGAAATCCTACTTCCCATGCACGAGAAATCACCAAACTCTGCACAAACGTGCAGTCCCATGCCAGACTGCCTCAGCTGCAAAAACAGGCCAATAGTCCTGATGGTGGCGCTACAGCAAGCTCTAAAGTTCAAAATTTTGAAAATTCACAACAAATCAACCATATGTGCTATAGATTTACAACTTTCAAGAAAATGTAGCCCCAATCCTGAAGAAACTTTTATATATTTTAATCTATTGCAAATTATGAAGTCCATCACACTGTTTTTTTTCAAAAACTGTAAAACTTATTAAACCTATCTCCTCCCACAATTTTTGCTCAAGTGACACCAAACTTGCTACAGAGCATCTTCAGACTGTCCTACACAAAAGATCCACATAGATTTTTGATTTATCGAAAATTTAGCCTACAGTGCATCAAAATGTTTGACTGTGAAAGGAACTGTATACATATACTTGCAAATTCTTGCTGAATATATTTTCAATGTTCATTTAAAAAATCACAAAATTTTGGAGTCATGGTAGATGACATTTGGAAAATCTCAGAATTTTATCTCAAAAACTGAATTTTTTACAGCATTTTGAATTTCGCTCTCATGCGAATAATTGGAGTCAATGCAAAAATGGCATTTTTAAACATCAGTTTTTCACTTATGGAACCAATAAATCATTGTTAAAAAACAAATTACCAACATCTGCTTGCTGTCTGATGCAATTTGTGTATTTTTGGATTTTTGTTTTATTAACTGAATTTTTGACAGCCGTTTGAAATCTGCCTTTACACGCTAACAGCTGCTGTCTTGCACACAGGTGACTGGCTTAGTCAATTTGTGAAGCTACATGTGACATTTCCATTTGCCAATTAGCTCAGTGAGGTAGAGGATGTTTCTTGGTGTTGAAGATTGTGAGTTCAAGTCTCAGCTCGTGCAACATTTCCATATGAGAAATCTACCCAAACTTTTCACAAAGGTCCAGTCCCATGCCAGATGTCCTCAACTGGAAACACAAGACAATAGTCCTGATGGTGGCGCTACAGCAAGCCTCTAAATTTCAAAACTTTGAAAATTCATAACAAATCAACCATATGTGCTACAGCTTTCAAACTTTCACTTTGAAATTTGTTTTTCCATGGCATGGATGGCTACTGTCTGGCACCCTGATGCTTGGCTTAGTCAATTTGTGAAGCCACACATGAACTGTCACTTGCCAATTAGCTCAGTGAGATAGAGCATAGTCTCTTGTGCCAGAAATTGTGAGTTTAAGCATTAACTGATGTAAAATGCACATTAGAATGCCACCTTTTTTTTCATCTTCCTACACTCTGCTTGTTGCCCAGAATTGCCTAATTTTGCCTAAAATTGCCCGGCCCCGACCATTGCTGTGCAGCAACTATAATTTCAGTTTTAAAATTTTATGGTGGTTTCCCGCAGTCCATACTGTATTTCTGTATTGCCAGATGTTATGTGAGCACTGCTGAGAGAGACACAAGTCTCAAACAAAGTTAATTTTCTCCTGATCCGTTGGTCTTAAAAATGCCATTGGAGCGCCAGAATGTTCGGAAGATATGTGGCCTGTGAAAAATCAGTCCTTTTAATTCTGTGACAATGGGGCAAAATAATTGGTGATAATCTGTGCTCATGTTCACTTTCCCCCATTGGAATCAATACATTCTGGACTGCCACAAGTCTGTCTAAAGGAGCTGGGCATCCACATGACTGATACCACAAATTACTCCTCAGTGAGGAATCTTGCTCCTCAAGAGTCTTTGGTTGTTCATTTTCCTTTATTTAACCAGGTGAAGCCTCATTGAGATTAAAATCTCTTTTTCAAGAGTGACCTGGCAAGAAAGCAGCAAAGACAAAATTACAAACAATACCAGCAAATAAAGATAAAACTGACATACATTGCAGACAAATAAACATAAAATTCAGTTGATTACAAACAGGTGAAGGGCAAAAGTCCAGTTGTGACACATAAATATTGACTGATTTCTAAAAGATTTCAGTAAAATTTAATTTAAAAGCAATCATATTTACTAAGAGAACTTTTTTCATGATTTTTTAAAATTGACTTAAATTACCCAAAGTTAACCAGCTCTGACAATTTCAGGTTTTTCTGTAGATTGTTCCAGGAAAATGGAGCAGCATACTTAAAAGCTTTCTTGCCCAATTCTGTTCTAACCCTTAGGCTACCCATCGAATTCCCACAGTTCTCTGCTTCCAGTAACTTCCCCACAATTCTCGCTCTTTCCATCTTTTGTATCTTGCTAGCTATTGGTCATATTCAGACCATCAAATTTTCTCCTCAGATCATTCCAGTTTTCCATTGTTTTTTTAATTCACATTGGAAAGATCTGGTTATTTAGCCCGCCCCCCTCTAGAGAGGCACCTGTGGATTTCTAAACCCGAGCACGTCTTTTTATACAACCCCAATTCTGAAAAAGTTGGGACAAAGTATAAATTGTGAATAAAATCAAAATGCAATGACTTTCAAATCACACCAGCCAGTATTTTATTCACAATAGAACAGAGATAACGGCAAATTTTGAAACTGAGAAATTTTACAATTTTATCCGCTAAATGAGCTCATTTCAAATTTGATGGCTGCTACAGGTCTCAAAAAAGTTGGCACAGGGGCCTGTTTACCATGGTGTAGCATCCCCTCTTCTTTTTAACACAGAGTAGAGGCGTCTGGGCATTGAGGAGACAAGTTTCTTGAGTTTAGCCATTGGAATTTGATCCCACTCTTGTTTAATTCAGGCTTCCAGCTGCTGGAGAGTTTTTGGTCTCCTTTGACGGACTTTTCGTTTAATTATACGTCAAATGTTCTCAATCGGTGAAAGATCAGGACTGCAGGCAGGCCAGTTCAGTGCATAGACTCTTCTACTACGAAGCCATGTTGTTGTAATAGCTGCAGTATGTGGTTTTGCATTGTCCTGCTGAAATACACAAGGCCTTCCCTGGAATAGATGTCATCTGGAGGGGAGCATATGTTGCTCTAAATCCTTTATTACCTTTCAGCATTCATGGTGCTTTTTAAAACATGCAAGTGTCCCACACCATATGCACAAATGCATCCCCATACCATCAGAGATGCTGGCTTTTGAACTGAACGCTGATAACAGGAGGGTTGGTCTTTCTCCTCTTTAGCCCGGAGGACATGACACCCATGATTTCCAACAAGAATGACAAATTTGGACTCGTCTGACCACAGGACACTTTGCTACAGTCCATTTTCAATGAGCCATGGCCCACAGAACACGGCGGCGCTTCTGGATCATGCTCAACAATGGCTTCCTTTTTTGCATGATAGAGTTTTAGGTGGCATCTGTGGATGGCACGGCGGACTGTGTTTACAGACAGTGGTTTCTTGAAGTATTCCTGGGCCCATAGTAATGTCAATGACAGAATCATGCCGCTGAGTGATGCACTGGCATTTGAGGGCCTGAAGATCACGGGCATCCAGTAAAGGTCTTTGGCCTTGTCCCTTACGTACAGAGATTTTTCCAGTTTCTCTAAATGTTTTGATGATGTTATGCACTGTCGATGATGAGACCTTCAAAGCCTTTGCAGTTTGACGTTGAGGAACATTGTTTTTAAAGTATTCCACAATTTTTTATGCAAGCCTTCACATGTTGGAGAGCCTCTGGCCACCTTTACGTCTGAGAGACTCAGCCTCTCTAAGACATCCCTTTTGCAGTCAATCATGTTACACACCTGATGCCAGTTAACTTAATTACTTGCTAAATGTTCTTTCAACTGATTCTCTTATATATTAATTGCTTTTTCAGCCCTTTTTTGCCTGTGTCCCAACTTTTTTGAGACCTGTTGCAGCCAGAAAATTCGAAATAAGCTCATTTTGTGGATAAAAATGTAAAATGTCTCAGTTTCAACATTTGAAATGTTATCTATGTTCTATTGTAAATAACATATTGGCTCGTGATTTGAAAGTCGTTGCATTTTGATTTTATTCACAATTTACACTTCGTCCCAACTATTTCAGAATTGGGGTTGTACCTGCCATGTGTAGTTTTTCCTTTGTATTGGTTTTAGTATTTTTTTTTATATATATATAATTTGTAAAATTGTTTGTATAGTTGTGTATGTTTGAATCAATTAAATTCGTAATTCAAGAATTTTTTTTTTTTGGTTCATTTGCACTGTGGCGATTATTGTTTTTACAATTGGTTTTTAAATTAAATGCGATTTGGTTCTTTATGATGTATGGTTTTCCATAACTCATTTTATTATGCCTCACCCTTTTGTAAACTTGATTGTGTCGATTGTTGAATTAATGTTTTTTAGATATTCTGTTTCTAGCTATCATTTTTTTGTCGTGGCTGGTCAATACGAGTGTGGATTTTGGTGCTTTTATTGGTGACAGTATTTTTACTGGTTGTATGTTCTATTGAAAATTTTAAAACAAATAAAGCCAGTTTGTTTTTTAAATGAACCGTATTTTTTCTTCTTTTTAGGAGCTATCTTTTATCTCTGGCAGCCAGTGGCTGAAATCTCACAGCTCTGCCCTGATACTTGTGACAGTGAAGAAAAGGAGTCCTTCTGGCCAAGCTTTACAGCAGCTATCGGACGCTTCTTTAGCTACACACTGGAGCGAATCCACTCTTATGTGTAGGATGCGAGTATAATAACGTCAACATTATGCGAGTTAAAATCTATTTTGTGCCTTTGATTAAAATAATAAGTATGATTTACAACATGAACAATTATTGAATTATCACCATATTTTAGCTTTTGTTGATTGTCAAGTAATATGACAAGAAATCATATGCACAAAACCAAATGGTGGCAGAACAATAAAATTAGCGGGGTGTCATCAAAATCAGTAATTACCAATGAATTGACAGTAATTAACCAGTATAAATAATAATGCACGTAAAACATTGTCACGTCTGTATTATGTAATTAAACATTTTATTATGAACAGCTTGTAACCGAACTTGGCTTTGTGTTTGGACCACGGGAGCCGACCAGACCAGGCGAAATATTTTTCTTTGCGGAACCAGAGGCTGCTGTGGAAGATATTGTGAGAAAGTGCTTTTATTTTGAATTCCTTTTTTGTGTGAAATTGCTAGTTTTAAAGGTCCCCTATCATGTCACCAGGTGCAGAGCCAATTAGCCATTACAAGCCATTTCAAAATTTGTTTGTTTGTGACATCATATGGTGAATTAACTGCCCAGAAGCAAGAAGGACTGAACAACTTCAGCCAAGCAGTTAATCAGTGCCTTCATTATTCTGATGATCCCTCCCCCTTGTGATGTCATAAAGGAAACCTGCTGACATGATAGACGCCATATTTTAGGAGACTTTTAATAAATGCCCACAATTTCCCCTGCCTCCCGGAAAATACCTACAATTTTACCTGCTTCCAATCAAATATGGGAGGTTTTCTTGACATCCAATCTAAAACCAATAATTCCCTCTGCTCTCCAAGCACATGAAAATGTTGCCAAGTTATCTTCTGTTAATCATTTTCAAATCCTCTGGTTGTATGCTCACATCATTTTGGGATTTAATCTATTATTTTTATTATTCATCTACAAACTAAAACCCTCTCTTTTTAGGAAGCATCATTTGATGCTGGCAGCCAGGACCTGAATTCTCTCTGCACCGCCCAGGTGCTGGTGACAGACAGCCCAGAAAATGAGTCGCCTTGGCCCAGCTTTGCGACTTTCGGACGCGTCTTCAGTCTCATGCTGGAGCAAATCTACAGTTGTGTGAAAAAAGTAAGCAATGTCTTATCACTCAACAGAGTCATACAACGGTTATTTAACTTTAAAGGGGTAACGGGGTCAACTCCAAGGTGGAAGTGTTTTTTTTTTGCTTCAATAAAATACCTATTTCATCAGATTGAATTATACACATGAAATTTCCGTGGTTTAAATTATTCTGAATGAGGACATGTGTCTGCTCAGTTAATTAATGTAGTATAATATCAATGACGCTCGTGTAATGGCTGTTCATGGACGAATAGACAAAGCCTGTTCTTTGCTATGATTGGCTGCTCATGGGCTCAGAGAGCAAATCTGTATCGAGCTCCGGGTGGATGATATTGGTATCAGAAAGCAGATCTGTCCTGAGCTCTGATTAGTTGTTAGTAGTCTCAGAGAGCAGATCTGTACAGAGCTCTGATTGCTTGTTTTTAGCATCAGATAGCAAGGTTTGTAAGCACTTCTCTTTTTTATCCTAAAGCTGATTGGCAGCTCGCCTGAAGATCGGCTGGCAGATCGCGTCCAACGTGAGCAGAACTACACAATGCTGACCATCATTCCCTCTGTTGGATCGTTCCTGATTACGGCCACAGTTTGTGTCGCATGGCATATTATAAGTTTTCACTGTGTTCTTCACGGATATATTTGCTCTGTTAATGAAAGCAGACCTAAGCCTTTAAGATGTGAGATTACAAGTACGTCTGTGATTGAATTGTTCTGAACTGAGCATTCTACTGCTGATGACGGCCCGAAAATGGGTTACCCCCCAAGACAGGGGGTCATAATTGCCCCCACCACAGAACAACTGCAAAATATATACAAAATATCAATGTTCCAATTGTCACGTCCACCCTGAACAGAGATATCGCAAGCCTATCCGTATTAAACAAACTATTGTAATACGTGCAGCAATAGCTAACGTTGTCTAGGGGAGTTACGCACAAACTTATCTCTGAAACCTCTCAGGGCGGCATGCAGCTAATACACTTTCAGCTTGCTTAAAACACAACAGGGAAACAGAAGAAAGATTGATGCTACCTTCAACTTCTTCGGTCAAACGCCGACGCTTTCCGCAGTCCGTGGCCAGCTCGCACCTGTCGCCCAACGACGAACAGCTCGGCCCTGGGAATCGCGCAGGAAGCGGCGTCTGTTGGCTCTCTTGCGATCCGTTTGTTCAGTTTGCGCATTCTAAAAGGTCCCTAAAACTTTCCGCGAATCTTTGCTTGTCTGTAGGATACAGTTGATGTCCTTTTAGAGATTTGACAAAAGGAAAAAGAAACGGCATAAAACTCCGTGTCTGTGAACAGTGGTAAGTTGCAAGCCGACAAACTTGAATTTTCCTCCAAGACCAGCCTTCACACTCTCAAGGGTCCAGTGGCAGCCACGAGTGTGCGCACCAACCCCAACGGAAATAGCCTCGTTCCCCATACAGCACCGGGTCACGGGGTCAAACCACTCTCATTAATTAAACAAACATCAATCCTCATTCCACATTGTATTTCAGCAAGCCAAAGTATCTTAGGGACCCACTAATTCTACCAGTAAAATTTATTAATCATGTAAATCAAACTAAATGTATACATAGGCTCATTTGGGGACTAATAAGATCTCCTGACACTCACGTGATTACATCAGATCTTGCAAAAATGGCCTGTCCGTAACAGCACCCCCCCCCCCCATAAGCCAAAAATTACAACAACAAAAAAAAGAACTACACACATTTTTTTTTCCTTTTCCATTTTTTGGTAAAACATAGGACAGACATTTACATCTATCCTCCCACTTAACAATCCTTAAAAATCCTTTTTTATTGGTCTTAAGTAATATTCTAATTTTCTGAGATGCTGAATTTTGGGTTTTCATTAGCTGTCAGTCATAATCATCAAAATTAAAGGAAATAAACACTTGAAATATATCAGTCTGTGTCTAATGAATCTATATATGAGTTTCACTTTTTGAATCGAATTACTGAAATGAATCAACTTTTTGATGATATTTTAATTTATTGAGATGCACCATATGTATGTGTGTGTGTGTGTGTGTGTATGTATGTGTGCGCTTCCATGTATATATGTGTGTATGTGTGTATGTATGTGTGTGCTTCCATGTATATGTGTGTGTGTGTTTCCATGTATATATGTGTGTGTCTGTGCTTCCATGTATATGTGTGTGTGTATGGGTGCATGTGTGAGCGTGTGTATGGGTGTGTGCGAGTGTGTGTGTGTATGGGTGTGTGCGTGAGCATGTGTGTGGGAAAACTATATTACACTATGATGTGTTCAGTCACTCACTGTCACTATTTCTCACTCTGTCTTTCTCTTTCACTCTGTCGTTCTCTCTCTTTTTCTCACTCTATCTCTCACGCTTTCTCTCTTCCACCGTTTCAGTTTTTCAAACTCAAGTTCAGAATTGGCTTTATTCGGTATGACAAATTTGTACATTTCATGTTGCCAAAGCAGAAGCATTTTTAGCAAAACACTAAAGAACATCTATTAAAACAGAAAACAATAATATAATACAAATACAGGTGTCTTTCTCTTTCACTCCATCTCTGTCCTTTGTTCTCTTTTTCTCACTCTCTCCGTTCAACTGTTTCACTCTCTTTCAGTCTTTCATGCTCTTATTCTCTCACTCCCTCTCTTTAACTATTTCTTGCTCTCTCCTTTCTTTTTCACTTTTATGCTGTCTTCCTCTTTCACTCTGTCATTCTCTTTGTCTTTTTCTCACTCTTTCTGTTCCACTCTTTCACTGTCTGTCGTTCTTTTTTCTCTTTTTCTTTCTTTCTTTTTGTGTCTCTCTTCCACTGTTTCACTCTTTCATGCTCTCTCTCCCTCTCTCTTTCTCTCACGCTCTATTTTTCACTCTTCCAATCTTTCACTGTTTTATGCTCTTTCTCTTTCACTCTGTCGTTCTTTCTGTCTTTTTCTCGCTTTCTATTTCTCACTGTTTCTCTTTCACTCTTACTCTTTCGCTCTTTTTCTTTCTGTTTCTTGCTGTCTGTCTCTCTCTTCCAATGGTTTACTCTCTTTCACTCTTTCATGCTGTCTTTCTCTTTACCTCTGTCATTCTTTCTTTTTCTCACTTTCAGTTTTAATGCTTTTTCTTTTTCACTCTGTTGTTCTCTTTTCTTTTCTCACAATATTTCTCTCTTCCACTGTTTCATTCTTTCACTTTCATGCTCTTACTCTTCCCTCTCACTCTTTCTCTTTCATCCTTTCACTCTCTTATGCTTTCTCTTTCACTCTCTCTCTGTTATTCTCTCTCTATTTTTCTTCCTCTCCCAGACACCTGATCCAGAAAAAATGAAAAAAATTGTTTTCTGATTAGCGATGGATAATTCCCTGCTTAAAGAAAAATGCATTTGTAATTTTGCGATATAAGTGAAGCCTCAAAAAAATCTACACTGAAATACAATGAAGTTCACAATGTAAAAGCAGTTTGTAAATGCTGGTGTGACTGTCTTAATATAAATAATACATCACCCCAATGTGTTATTGATGAAAACTGCAATTATTTTTAAATGCATATAATGGTGGATTTTTATTGCATGTACTTAAAACAAAAACATATCTGTGAGTGTATGGAAATATATTTTTGAAACCTTTTTTTTATGTGTTGATTTTTTAAAGATTATTTTTTTGGGAACTTTTTCCTTTATTTGACAGTTGTACAGCGTAGAGAGACAGGAAAGTTGGGGAGAAGAATGGGGGTAGACATGCAGCAAATTACCTGAGCTGGAATCAAACCCAGGTCGCTGCGGGAAGGACACAGCCTTTATGGTACGCGTGCTTAGACCGATGAGCCATCGGGGTGCCCCATGTGTTGATTTTTTAAACATTTGTATAGAACGATAAATATTTGTGTGTACATAGGAAAATAGGACATTTTTGTAGAGATTCATTGATTCATAAATCTCAAAATACATTTGTGAATCCTTCTATGTGCATTCATTCATTATGAGACTGATCTGACCCTATGCAGGTCGACATACAGTGCCGTGAAAAAGTCTTTGCCCCTTCCCAATTTCTTATTTTTCAGCATATTTGTCACACTTAAATGTTTCAGACCAAACATATTTTCATATGACACAAAGATAACCCAAATAAATACAAAATGTAGTTTTTAATTGATGATGTCATTTATTGAGGGGAAAAAAAAGCTATCCAAACCTACCTGGTCCTATGTGGAAAAAGTAATTAAGTAATTGCCCCCCCCCTTGTTAAATCATGAATTAACTGTGATTAACCACATTTTTTTAGTTCAATTTCTCACTATCCTGTGATAGTTTGCACTGTGGAAGTGTTGGAATCCAGTCGGTGGCGGCAATTTCCCAGCCAACAAAATTTTGATTTTGGAAGAATACTGGATACTCTGTTTCACACACCATGCCAGCTGATGGAGGCCGTGTGCCTTTGTTGTTTTCCAGCCGCCAATAAATTTCAAAATAAGCACTCTCCAGAAACAGGGTTTGAGACCACTGACTTAAAGTCTTGATTTAAGATCCTAAAGAATACATAAACTGACTTTTTTTTCCCTGAAATTTAAATGTTCCATAGTTGCTCTTAATTTTAAGCACACATTTCCCAATACTCAAGAAAATGTCAAACACCGGCAGAATATTTAAAAATTCAGCAGCATGTCCACAGTCACAAGGAAAAATAAACAAATTTAACAGATGTTACATGGAAACATTGCTGCCTATCATCAGCAGTCCATAACTAATAATGCAGCAATTCATACTGAGGAGGAGCAAATGGGATGATAAACGGAGATGGTAGCACAGCTTCAACAGTGCTGTGAAAAAATATTTGACCCTGTCCAGTTTCTTCTATTTTGCATATTTGTGAGACAAACATATTTCAGATCATCAAACTAATTTTAATATTAGACCAAGATAGAAGCATGATTACTGCCAGCCCCGTTGAATCTAAAAATCACTTAAATAGAACTTGTCTGGCAATGTGAAGTAGGCAAAAAGCAGCACATGATGCCACCATCCAGTGAAAATCAAGAACAGATGAGAAACAAAGTTTTTGATATCAGTCAGTCGGGAAAGGGTTACAAAGCCATTTCTAAGGCCCTGGGACTCCTGCAAACCATGGTGAGAGCCATTATCCACAAATGGAGAAAACTTGGAACAGTGGTGAACTGTCCCAGGAGTGGCTGGCCGACTACAATTCCTCCAAATGCATGTCAACGACTCATCCAAAAGGTCACAAAAGAATCTAGATTACCATCTGAAAAACTGCAGGCCAAACTTGCCTCAGTAAAGGTCAGTGTTCATGATTCCTCAATAAGAAAGAGACTGGGCAAAAATGGCATCCATGGGAGAGCTGAAAAAAGAAAACCACTGCTGACCAAAAAGAACACAAAAACCACGTTTCCACCACTTTCAGTATAGTAATAATAATAATAAGTTTTATTTATACAGTATAGCGCCTTTCTGAGACCCAAGATCACTTTACAATGGAAACAAACAGAAAATAAAATACAAAGAACAAAGCATAAAAAGCATATAATACACATAAACATATATATAATACACAAGTAATTAGACAGGTGTAAAAATCAATACTCAGGCAGCAACCAGTAATGCTGCACCAATCAGAAGACGGTAAGATCATGTTAGGAGTGAGTGATAGTGTTGGGTGAAAAGATGTGTCTTCATTTGAGTCTTAAACAATGTTAGGCTTGTTTGTTCACGGAGGTGTTGGGGTAAGGTGTTCCATAGTTTTGGACCAATGGCACTAAATGACCTCTTAGAGTACTCAGAGCCAGAGTGCAACAAGCATGGGCCAATACCTACACCCCAGGTCTGGTTTGTGATTCCACCACGAACAGTACTCTCGAATGCAGGCAGGGTTGTTACCAGATCTTAAAGACCTTGTCACCCACACAAGTGGCAGGTCTTTGTTTTGTCCTTGTCACGCAAGAGTCGAAATCCTCTCTCAATCAATTAAATTGGGAGACCCTGAGAGGGACCCTGAGAACACACCAGAAGAAACGGCAAAAAATGAAGCACTACCCATGTAACAGTATAGTCATGCTGCATATTAAACAGAAGAACCTCAGCTACAAGAATGTATAAGCCATTTTTACATGCAATTCCGACACCAACTAAATGAATTACCAAACACCAAAATCCTTACAGTGCCACCTAGTTAACCCACTTGCCACAATTTTGATGCTATCGCTCTGCTGCTTTATGCCACATGCACAACCAATAGCTCAAATGAAACCAGAGATTCCTCAGATTCCAATGATAAGCCCCCTTTACTCTGCTCCAAAGCATCTGCAAGATATCAGCAAAGGAAGAGCAAGAACAGAAACAGAAACAGAAAAAAACAAGTGTATTTACACATCTGAACAAATCTCAAAAGTGTCCCCTTCATTTTGAGACTAAAATTATTCAAATAGACCTTATGGTTGCAGAGATATGCCCTTTTCAATTTGGGTATGCAATTTTTGGTCTAAAAACCAGGCTAGGGTTTAAAGGGTTAATGGACTGCAGTGTTTCTAGCTCTGCCTTTTTTGTGTTGCACTTGGGTGCTCAGTACCTCAACAGAGGGGTAACATAAAAAAGGAATGGACTGGAACAGTTGTTTTGGTACCATCCACAACTTTAAGAACAGCAATGGAAATTTAAAAAAAAACTTGTAATGTGTAACAAACTGAACTGACCTGAACCAAACTGCTGGGTGGAAACAAGGCCAAATCCTTGTCTCATATTTGCCAAAATACATTGATGACCCCCAAGGCTTTTATGATAATATTCTGTGGTCTGATGAGTCAAATGTTGGAATTTTTGGAAGACATGGGCACTGTTAGATCTGGCGTTAAACTAACACTTTGTGCAAGTCAAACACGGTGGTGGTTGTGTGATGGTTCAGCCTTGCTTTCCTTCTTCAGAACTTGGGTGACTTGTCATAATTGATGGCACCATGAATTCTGCTTTCTATTGAAAAGCATGACGTAGAATGTCCAGCCCTCAGTTTGTAATCTAAACCTCAACCACAGTTGGGGTCTGCAAAAGGGTAATGATCCAAACCACTCAAGTAAGTTCACCTCTGAGTGGCTCAATAGGAGCAATGTGATGGTTTAGACTGGCCCAGTCAAAGTCTTGAATTTAATTGAGATGCTGTGGCATGACCTTAAACAGGCAGTTCATGTAAAAAAAAAAAAAAAAAAACCTGCCAATATAGCTGAATTAAAACAATTATGCGAAGAAGAGTAGCCAAAATTCCTTCACGTTAACATAAAAGCCTCATTGCCAGTTATCACCAGGGCTAAAAGTAGGCAGATATAGTCCGGTTCTGTGTAGCACTAAAAGATTCAGTGGTGGTATGCAGTATCCGAAAAAGGGGAGGGCATTTGCCTGCCAAAAACCGGTTTCAAAACCAGTCACAAGCCATGTTTCCATCCACACGTTCTTATGCGAATGAAGTCATATCGAATTAAAAATGCCTCATGGAAACGGTGACATTCGACTTGATTTCAAGAATATCGACACAAAGTTTATATGGTTGATCTGATCGGATTTTCTCTTGATCGGTAAAAGGCTTATGCGATAAATGCTGAAGGAAACGTTATTTGCTGAATAAATCTGCAACTGCATCATGACGTTGTTTTGATGCCGTCGTTGCCTTCTGATAATGGTTTGCTATGTTGCTAATAGCTGGCACATAAGCACGTACAACTTGTGCAAATTATCATCATTTGTTGGTAGACGTGATCCATTTTGGCTAACTAGCTAAATTAGTCGGCTAACACACTACTTTTGTTCACTTGAAGGTTCTGCGATTCAGTGAGAAAATGAATGGAAACAGCTTAAAATGTCAGAAATCTATTCGATACACCAATTTGACCGCATCACAGCATGTGACGTCATTACGCACAACTTTTTATTCGCTTTAATGCTGTTAGATGGAAACGCATTTTCACCTGCTTACTTCGCATGAATATTTTTGGCGAACTTCAGATAGTTCGATTGACAAGTGGATGGAAACATAGCTACAGTTGCACTTTCATCAAGAACACACATCTGCTAACGTTTCCGCTAACATTCTGCGGGCAGCTGACTGATGTCCATTGATTGCGGTTGGAGATAGGGCGTTGTCCTTGCAAACTAGTGCGTAAAGATTTTCTTAGATGTGTTCATTGTGCAGATTAATGTTAGCTAACTATATTCGTTAGCCACAGCTAACATTTTCTCTCATCAGTATTTGCGCCTCAGTTCTTTTTCAGTTTTGGATTGGGGATCGTTGGGTGTAAGGCCTGCATCATTGTCATTATTAGCTCCCGCCGCTCGCAGTGCGGGAGCTATGGTATTGGGCTCTGTCCGTGCATGCGTGCGTCCGTCAACACGTTTTGCTTTATCTCATCAACTATTTCAGTTACAGGCTCCTAATGTTTACTGGAAATGCATCTCATAAAGGCCTACAAATGACGTGCCTAAAGATGACCTTAGCCTATTTTTTCAAGGTCACTGGCCTCAAAATATCTCCAAAAACTTTGACATTTTTCTGTATCTCATCAACCATTTCAGTTACAGGCTCCTTATCTTTACTGGACATGCATCTCATAAAGGCCTACAAATGACGTGCCTAAAGGTGACTTTGGCCTATTTTTTCAAGGTCATTGGCCTCAAAATATCACCAAAAACTTCGACATTTTGCTTTTTCTCATCAAAAATTTCAATTACAGGCTCCTAATTTTCACTGGACATGCATCTCATAAAGGCCTTCAAATGACGTGCCTAAAGGTGACCTTGTCCTATTTTTTCAAAGTCACTGGCCTCAAAATATCTCCAAAAACTTTGACATTTTGCTTTATCTCATTAACTATTTCATTTACAGGCTCTTAATTTTTACTGGACATGCATCTCATAAAGGCCTACAAATGATGTGCCTAAAGGTGACCTTAGCCTATTTTTTCAAGGTCACTGGCCTCAAAATATCTCCAAAAACTTTGACATTTTTCTGTATCTCATCAACTATTTCAGTTACAGGCTCCTTCTCTTTACTGGACATGCATCTCATAAAGGCCTACAAATGACGTGCCTAAAGGTCACCTTGGCCTATTTTTTCAAGGTCATTGGCCTAAAAATATCACCAAAAATTTCAACATTTTGCAGGAAAGTCATAATTTTTTATTTATTTTATTAGCTCCCGCCACTCGGGAGCTATGGTATCGGGCTCCGTCCGTGCGTGCGTGCGTGCGTCCGTCAACACATTTTGCTTTATCTCATCAACTATTTCAGTTTCAGACTCCTAATTTTACTGGACATGCATTTGACAAAGGCCTACAAATGACGTGCCTAAAAGTGACCTTGGCCTATTTTTTCAAGGTCACTGGCCCAAACATATCACCAAAAATCTTGACATTTTGCTTGATCTCATCAACAGTTTCAGTTACAGGCTCCTAATTAGCTCCAGCCACCCGAGTGGCACGGGAACTATGGTATCAGGCTCCATCCATGCGTGGGTCCGTCCATGCATGCGTCCGTCAACAAAAACTTCGACATTTTGTTTATCTTAACGGCGGGAGCTTCTGGAGCTGCCGGTGCCCTATATTTTAACTAATGTTAGATGGCTAGCAGGTGGCACTCAACTAACTATTCTAGTCGGCCGTCAGTGATGTAGCTAGCTAGCTTGCTGGATGGCTTGCTGTCGGCCACAGTGCCGAGTGACAGTGGTCTAGCAAGCTGGCCACCACATTTTCTCTTGCTATTGAAGTCTAAATTCTTGCAAATATAAACATCAATGCTAATTTCTGAGAGAATCGAGGGGATTAGAAGAATGAGATGGCCAGATGAAAAAAATTTCACGTGCCTTGAGTGAGTAAATCAGTTTAACGTTAGCTAGTTTTACTTGCGGCTAGTGACGAGGATGATGCTCTGTCTCTAGCCATATATTGTCCAGTGCAGTGGGGTTTTGGCAGGCAGACGTTGGTTGCAAAATCTCCCAAATAAAATGCATCATAGAATAAGTTGTGATGTTTCATGATATTCTGGGTTTTTTTTTTTTTCAACACAGACAGCAGCTCTCACAAGCTGCATGTCGAGTAACGATGTAACTCATTTCAACAGTATCCAACTGTGCATGTGCGTCTTTCTTTACTTCCTAAACATGGTGCCAACATTAAGTGTCAAAAATTCTGGAAATACAAAAATAGAAACTTGTAAACTGTTCAGCTGTTGTGCATAAATTTAGTTTTAATTATTAAAAGTTACAAGTTAAGATTTTGACTCTTCTAATTTTAGGATTCATAATAATTTGTTCTCTCATTTATTAATGTGACACTTAAATATATGAAAATCCAAAGACAGACTTGTCCACTGTTCAAGTGTTAAAAAAGGTGTTAAAAATTAAGACAAAAGTTGGGGTGATTTTAAAAGTTTTGTCAATTCTCACATAAGCTTGTTAAAAGTTGCACCTTAACAGCTAAACAAATCGTTTGGGATACACTTTTTCAAGTGCTTCTAATTTCTTTCCACTCCATACAGGTATTAAGATATGGAAATGTTTTTTTAAGCATGCATGAGGCTGAGGAGAGCTGAACTTTATGAAGTGATTAAGGTTATGGCAGTAGTACTGGCAAGAATTTAAAACTACTTTCACCCCAGGTTATCACAAATGTTTGACTGCAGTTGGTGCTGCCAAGCACCAGTAGTTAGGTTTAGGGGGCAATTATTTTTTTCACTGGGGTGCAAGTGGTTTTGAAGAACACTTTACTTTCATTAAATTAAATAATCATTTAAAAACTGCATTTTGTGTTTACCCATGTTGTAATTGTCTTTTATTTAAATTAGTTGGATGATCAGAAACATGGTATACCACGTAAGCAAACAAGGAGAAAAACCCATGGCTCACTGCTTAAACTTTCCGAAAGCTCCTGATCTTTTGTATTGAATTGCATTGCTCTGAGTGAAGAGACAGACCCTGCCATTCCATTCAAATTAAGAAAACATATCTATACACACACAATCATTAGTTGTTTTCTGAAGTGAGAAATGATATGAACTTTTGAGTAATAGCAATAGCGGAGGCACAGTTGTGTTCTCCCTGTGTTCCTGTGGGTTTCCTCCAGGTACTCCGGTTTCCTCCCACAGTCCAATGACATGCACATCAGGCTAATTAGAGACCCTAAACTGCCTGTAGGTATGAGTGTGTGAGTGAATGGTGTGTGAAAGGTGTATACGCCCTGCGATGGAATGGCGGGCTGTCCAGGGTGGTTCCCTGCCTTTTCCCAAAAGTCAGCTTGGATAAGCTCCAGCTCCCCCAGGACCCTACTGAAGAAGAAGCTGCATCGATAATAGCAATAAAATGAACACAAATTCTTTCCCACTCTTACATGCACATATACTGTACATGGCTTTCGACAAAAGGACCATAAGAATAAAAACAGTGGCATAAACTTCCGGTGTTATACCTGCATTCGATTTAAAATAATTCACTAAATGTAGGGCACTGGCGGCCCCAAAAGCTCCCGCCGGTAAGATAAACAAAATTTTGAAGTTTTTGTTGATGGACGCATGCATGGACAGACGCACGCATGGATGGAGCCTGATACCATAGCTCCCGTGCCACTCGGGCAGCAGGAGCTAATTCGGAGCCTGTAACTGAAACTGTTGATGAGATCAAGCAAAATGTCGAAATTTTTGGTGAAATGTTTGGGCCAGTGACCTTGAAAAAATAGGCCAAGGTCACCTTTAGGCACGTCATTTTTAAGCCTTTATGAGATGCACGTCCAATAAAAATTAGGAGCCTGAAACTGAAATAGTTGATGAGATAAAGCAAAATGTTTACATTTTTAGTGATATTTTTAGGCCAGTGACCTTGAAAAATAGGCCAAGGTCACCTTCAGGCACGTCATTTGCAGGCCTTTATGAGATGCATGTCCAGTAAAAATTAGGAGCCTGTAACTGAAATAGTTGATGAGATATAGCAAAATGTCGAAGTTCTTGGAGATATTTTTAGGCCAGTGACCTTGAAAAAATAGGCCAAGGTCACCTTTAGGCACGTCATTTATGAGATGCATGTCCAGTAAAAATTAGGAGCCTGTAACTGAAATCGTTGATGAGATAAAACAAAATGTGTTGACGGATGCACGCACGCACGCACACACGGAGCACGATATCATAGCTCCCGAGCGGCGGGAGCTAATAAAATAAATAAAAAATTATGACTTTCCTTGATGTCACTTAAATGAAATAACTAAAGCCTCATGGTGCAGATAAATGCAAAAATAAAACCGCGTTCAGAACAGTTTTAATTTGTTTCCATTCCAAGAACATTTCAACTCTCAGTGAGGATGAATGTTAAAAATGTGGACCTGGGCGTGACGAGCGCCAGCTGAAGCTCGTCAGCCCTGCCTGTCAGCATAGTTTCCCGCCGCACTCACTCATCATTCAGTTATGAGTTAGTTTCTCCCATTGGTTTAGTTCTCACCTCACTTAAGTATTTAGTTCCTGTTTTGTTCACTTTTCGTTTGTCGGTCATACCATCTACTTCCCCTACTCTATGCTGGTTTGGCTTTTTTCCTTTCGGAAGACTAAATTCTCTCTTTTATGAGAGCTTGCGTATTTTCGCGTATCTAAATTCCTCTTTCTAAATTTTACACTATTTTCAGAGCTCGCGTATCCGCGTCTCAGTATATTCATTACCAAATTGGAATTGGCTTTTTTCTCCCCTTTGGAATTTGTAAGCTTTTCCACTTTGTATTTTCTGTTGCCATTGTTTCTTGTGCTTGTGTGCTTATTGTTAATTTTGTACCATGACAAATAAACCAGTCATTTTGCCTGCTACTTTGCGCTTGGGGTCTCCCTCTATTCCTACATGTAACACTGACACATTCATTTACTACAGATCAGCATGTTTTTTTATAGAGCGATTTCCTGCCTATGAGCGTTCATATTCAGCCAACATGCTCAAGGCTCAACAGCAGTAGTACCCAACAGTGGGCTACCGTCCTGTAAGTATTCACTCCAACCCTAACAAAGCACACCTTACTCAACAGACAGAGTTCTTGAGCTGCTAGTCAGTAACTTGTTCTAAATCTGGAGCATTTTTTTTTTTTTTTTTTTTTTGCATAAATTTTGCATGGTCCCATTTCAATCAACAATAAATGAAATTAAATTAAATATTAGAATCTGATGTACGAAATTAGCGTTGAAGTGAAAACCTGCAGAATGTAGAGCTCCGGGAACAGGGCTGGTTACCATTGTATTATTCATTTTTAAACCTAATTAATGTCCATAATTCCAGCTCAGTAACCCCAGCAGAATAAACAAGTGATGAATGAATCACTTTCAAACAACTGTCTTAAATAATTTTTGAACATTAAAATTTGGTACAAAACAAACAAATAAAAAGAACCAAAAAGATAAAATAGACTTAAGTTTTTAACAACAAATGCATTCCAGGAATTCTTTAATCAAAATTGCGCAGAGAGCTACAGAGAACTTCATGGCAATGGCCCCAGCCCCATCAGGCACAAGGGGTCACGGAGTGATTTTATGTGTTTGAAAATTATCCGAAACAATTGCCACTGTTTTCAGTCTCCAGATCTCAAACCAACTGAACTTACACAGGAGATTTTGAAACAACAAGTTAGACAGGGCTCTTTGTCACCATCATTAAAACACCGAATGAGGGCATATCTATTAGAAGAATCTACTACATTCCTCCGGTGAAGTTTTGCACTTGCAGACTCTTATCTAAGAGGTGTTGAAGCTGATCTGACTGTTTTTGGTGACCTAACACCTTACTAAGATTTTTTATTTGATTTTTCAGGTCATTTGTCACCCATCTGTATTCTCAACAGTGTGGATAGGTTTTAGGTCGTGACTCAGTGAAATTCACTCAACTTCTTCAAATCCAGTCACTAAAAACTATGAATAAACCATGATCTTGCCAAGGTACCATAATGGTGAAACAGGTTCGAAACACAGTTCGTCGCTACATCTACAAGCGCAAGTTAAAACTCTATCATGCAAAGCGAACACCATAAATCAACAACACCCAGAAATGCCGCAGGCTTCTCTGGGCCCGAGCTCATTTGAGATGGACTGACGCAAACTGGAAAAGTGTGCTATGGTGTGATGAGTCCACACTTCAAATTGTTTTTGGAAATTATGGACGTTGTGTCCTCCGGGCGAAAGAGGAAAAGGACCATCCAGATTGTGATCAGCGCTAAGTTCAAAAGCCAGCATCTGTAATGGTATGGGGATGTGTTAGTGCCCATGGCATGGGTAACTTGCACATCTGTGAAGGCACCATTAATGCTGAAAGTTGCATACAGGTTTTGGAGCAACATACTCTGCCAACCGAGAGATGTCTTTTTCAGGGACATCCCTGCTTATTTCAGCAAGACAATGCCAAGCAGAGGTCGCGTTAACCAAATATTTCCCATCATTGACGGATTTTTTTTTTAACAATGACGGAACATTTTGAAGGCCGTCCGTCATTTTGACAGAATGTAATTCACAACCCCGTCCAATTGGTGGTGGGTGTCATACTGTCTCGAGCATTGTCTTTGATCTGTATGATCCTGTATTCCTCATATTTTTGTAATATGATCATTTGCTCTTCATTGCTAAAATAAGCTGCTCTGCTGCTGGTAGACGATTAGTCATATGCTACAAATGCTGTCTCTGTTTCGTGAATACGCAGATATTTAGGTCGGGAAAGCCCCGGTTGACATAACGAGTTGATAAGCAGCTTCGTAGGACCGCTTAGCAAGACTGCAGTTGTTAGGCTTAGTGAAGCCCAGCAATAACTGAAAGCATTGTTCATTTGCACACTGTTACTGTGGGGGGAGAAATCATTTGTGATGTTTTAGAAAGTTCATACAGCAGTAAGTTCGAAAATCAACACAGTGCTGTATTTAACACAGTGCGCAATATGTGTCTACATGAATCACTGTCGGATTCTGCTAATGCGTAATCTATAAATTATTCTGTTTATTTATTTAAAAAAATAAACCATAATCATTTTAGAAAATAAAATTACAATGACGGATAATAATTGATTATGATGGAATTTTTATGCCCCTGTCCGTCATAATGACGGACAATCAGAAAGTGTAAAGCGACCTCTGATGCCAAGCCACATTCTGCACGTGTTCGTAGAAAGAGAGTGCGGGTAATAGATTGGCCTGCCTGCAGTCCAATCCTGTCTCCCATTGAAAATATATACTACTCAAAATTTGACGGGGATCATAGGAATTTTTTTGTGAAATGACATGCAAATTTGGTAACTGCCACTGATGAACAATATATTGGATAAATGACATGCAGTCAGACACAAAACACATTTGCAGGTGCATTTCATGACATTAAATGAGCGTGCAGCCTCACATTTTGGCTTTGACTAACACTTCACCATTTCAACTCAGACGTGTGTGTTGCTTGTTGGTGAAAATTTGGAAGTTCCCAAATTTTTTGCATTACATTTAGCAATAACAATGTCTCCTCAACGTCTTAGACGTCGATTGACTTCAGAGCAATTGGGAAGATGCATCGAATGCTTGACTCTGGCTTCTCACAACGTCCGTTGCTAATGCACTTTAACGTCAGCCAAAGCGTTGTGAACAGAGCGTGGAACCGGCATCAAGCGTTTGGTACAGCAGCACACCGTCATGGGGATGGTCGTCAGAGATCGACTACACAAGGACAAGACCACTTTCTCACACTTCAGGCACGACGTCTTCCTTTCTGGACAGCCACCACCCTACGAAATGACCTTCATAACGCCTCGGGGGTCAGGGTATCCACTCAGACGATACGGAATCGTCTTCATACTGCCGGCCTCAACTCAAGAAGGCCATGTGTTGAATCCCACTGACCGTGCGTCATAGGCGTGACCGTTTGGATTGGGCTCACGATCATGTCACATGGACACACAACGATTGGGCTCCAGTTCTCTTTACTGATGAGTCTCGATATTGCTTGGACTTTACTGACAGGAGGCAACGGGTGTGGCGAAGACAACATGAGCGATTTAATGATGCCTACATCAACGAACACGACCGTTATGGTGGCAGATCAATTATGGTCTGGGGAGGAATAAGCAGGAACGGCAGAACGGACCTGCATGTCATGGGGGGAGGGACGATGACAGGGGTGCGGTACAGGGATGAGATCCTCAATGTGTACGTAAGACCATACGCTGGTGCTGTTGGCCCTGATTTCATCTTGATGGATGATAACGCCCGTCCCCATCGTGCTAGGGTGGTGAATCAATTCCTAGAGCAGGAGACAATTGTCCGCATGGACTGGCCTGCGCGTTCGCCGGACCTAAACCCTATTGAGCATGTGTGGAACATGCTGCAGGTCGCCATTTCCGGTCATAGGGCACAACCCACAACTCTAGAAGAGCTCGGAAATGCCCTTGTTGAAGAATGGAACAACATTCCAATTGCAAGCATCCGGGTTCTGATTGACAGTATGACCTGGACGTTGTCAAGCCGTCATTCAAGCTAGGGGGAGGCCATACCCGTTATTGACATTAACTGTGGTAATGAAACATCAAAGCGAACACTGTCTGTTTTCACTTTACATGTCAGAGGTGAAACCATGAAGTGTTCGTGAAAATAAAAGTGTGAGGCTGCACGCTCATTTAATGTCATTAAATGCATTTGCAAATGTGTTTTGTGTCTGACTGCATGTCATTTATCCAATATATTGTTCATCAGTGGCAGTTACCAAATTTGCATGTCATTTCACAAAAAAATTCCTACGATCCCTATCAAATTTTGAGTAGTATATGTGGCGCATTATGAAGCGCAACATGCGACAACAAAGACCCTAGACTATTGAGCAACTGAAGTTGTACATCAAGCAAGAATGGGAAACAATTCCACCCACAAAGCTTCTACAGCTAGTGTCCTCAGTTCCCACACGCTTATTGAGTATTGTTAAAAGGAAATGTGATCTAACACAGTGGTAAACATGCCCCTGTCCCAGCTTTTTTGGAACGTGCTGAAGGCATCAAATTCAAAATGAGTGAATATTTCCAAAAAATAAAAAAGTTTCAGTTTGAACATTAAATATCTTGTCCTTGTAATGTACTCAATTGAATATAGGTCGAAAAGGATTTGCAAATCATTGTTTTCTGTTTTCATTCATGTTATACATTACGTCCAGACTTCATTGGAATTGGGGTTAGTATAACCTAGGAAGTGTTCCTTCATTTTTCTGGTGCCATGCCCTCTACACCGCTCATTTAGGTTACGAAGAAATCTATTTCTCAACTCCCTCCACCTCCCCAGCCTCCTCTTTCACGATGATCATTTTTCATTGTAAGCAGCACTTGCTCATATCATGTTCAATAATTTAAACGTTTATGAGATTCAGAAGAATCTCAAGGCTCTGCCGGGGGGTTGCCATCTTAGGGACGGTCTGTGTCATGCTTACTCAGATTGTTCCAAAGCATCACTCGAGTAGAGTCACCGCAAAACTCAAATGCACGTCGTCCTGCAATAAATGGTTAAATTTGATGTGTGTCGCAACTCCTGCCTGAACATACTTTAATGAATGAAAAACAAGCCTTTGCAGATTTCATGACAGCAAATCTCATGAGCAGTACTTCATCAATTCCGATGAATACAGGAATGTGTTTTTGGTTTGAGGTTAGTTTGATGCCTGCAATGTAAAACTACATAAGATGTTTGTAACTGAAAGTGTTACCCAATCTTCTCTCAGCTCATTTGTGCCTTTCTACCTATCATTTTAATAGCCAAGTAAATAAAACACGACTCCCCCATCCTCCCCTTAAACATCAAGCATTGATTTTTACATGATTATAGCAAAATGAATGAGATCAAATGTGAAAGGAATGAGAAAGTAATTTGATGATACCATCAGTATTAGGCAACACTACGAAAACAAGATCAAAATGATGGTTTTATATAAGAATATAAGAATGGATCCTGGGGTCAAAATGACCCACACCAACACTGAAGCTTACAACATGTGTACAGAACACACGTTTTTTTAAAAGTGAATTTCATGTTTTACCCATAAGGTTAGGAAAAAAAACTAGCAGAAAAAATATGTTGATCATGTTTTAGAGACAGTGAACATTAAATCAGGACAAATTGACCCCAAACATAATCTGCAAGTTAAGACATTTTTGAAAATTAATTCATGTGATGGAGTTTGAGGATTCAAAGACAAATGAGATAGGCTAAGCCAAAAGTATTATTGTGTTATGATCCACACAGGAAACCAGACGCAGACTCATGGTACAATCCAAAGAGGAGTATTTATTTACAGGAATACGATAATAAAGTTTGAGTTGGCTGCAGCCCGTAACTGAGAAGGGGGCAGGCCAGCTTAGTTGGTAATGACTCGACAGGGTTGGGGGCATATCTGCACCCAGGCCAGAAGCCAGGTGGTAAATTCCCCTTGCCGAAGCAAGACTGCTTGACAGTGGGACTGAAGGCTTCAGCAGGAATGCAGTACCAATCCTGGAGACCAGGGATACTCACTCTTTTCCAGAATGAGCCGGTGTGGGGGCAAGCTTTCATTCTAACCATGCAGTTTCACTCCCGATTCTATTAATGGCAAAAGCTTTAGGGGTTGATAAGTAGAATCAGGAGAGTGACTGGTTGGTTAGAATGAAAGCCTGCACCCACATCGGCTCATTCTGGAAAAGGGCTTGGGGGGTGTTCCTAATAAACTGGAAAAGAGAAGCAGACTGGAACAGATGGTTGACAGGAGCACTGTCCCAATCCTGGAGACCAATACTAAGGCTTATGAGTTTGTTCCTATTCATAAGGCTCCAAAGAGTAATTACATCTTTCTCAATCATAAAGTACTGATAACCACACGCAAGAAGAGCTTACCTCAAAAACAGAAGATACAAACTGACTGGTAGGCTGAGTAGGACAAAGCGTGACAATTTAGCAACTATACTAGACGGAAGGTAAGCTTATATACACCAAACCACACACAAAAGGAGCGGGGAAATAACGAATCACACCTGGGAGTAAGGGAGAAAACAAGACAATAAACCAATTACAGGAGACAAAATGACAAAACATGCATAGGTTGCTGGAGTGAGGGAGGAACCAATTCAGGACACGAAGGTAGTGAAAATTTGTAGATATTTTTTATATCTCATTGATTTTCACAGCATTGTCCCTGCCCTGGAATGGATGACTAATATACAGCATGAAGTGGAAGCATTATAAAAGAAAGACGGTGACAACTGAAGTTTAAACCACAAGGGAAAATGTATTATCTGTCAGCTCAGCTCTTAGGTGCCATGCAGTATTCATACGAAATAGTCTTTGTGCTATTTTGTTACTGGAGCAGTATTGCCACAAACTCGAAGACCAGGCTGACTGGATTGATACCTACATTCAAGACTCCAAAGTAATTTGTTGTAATTATTTTATGTGAAATTTGAACTAAATACTTAACAATCATTAACAAATAAAAAAACAGCTGAAATGGATTGATATCTATTCAGTTCTATTTTTAGAACTGAGATAACATGTAGTTTGATTCGAGGGCTTATCATGTAGTGCAGTAACATTGCTTCAAGCACGCTAGGCTTATTTAGCTGCAGTATTTTATAGACAGGGATGTGTAAATTTCGGGAACAAACATCCCAACCCACTGTTGCTTACCCCTAATGATTTTGTACCATTTTAAATGTTAATTTAAAATGCATGCTCTGCATTAGGGATGCACCGATACCACATTTTTAAAAACCGATACGAGTACGAGTATATTATCTTGTGTACTTGCCGATACAGAGTACCGATGCTGATATTTCTGAAATGTTTCCCAGGAAAATACAATGACAATTCTTGGACTGCAGGTTTTATTTCCTTTTTATTAACAAGCCTAAAGGAGGCGAATATCAAACAATTCACACATGGCTATTTCAAAAAAAAAAAAAAAAAAAAAAAAAAAGAGTAGGCCTAACTGCTAAACATCTTTCTGTATTTATGCCATCAAATGAGGCAAAACATTACTGAAGCTTCACAAATGAAATTAAACTCGCTGCATAGGCAAGGTAACACACCCCACTTCATAAAAAGTAGAACTATTAATTGGCACAGATAGTTTCCACACATTCATTAGCACCCAATCCAACTTAAGTCAATTGCTTGTGAATATTCAATAACTGATCTGGGTGTGCTATCTAGTGATAGAATGTTGTAACTGCGTGCATAAATTTGCAGCTCCATGTCCGCTGGGACTGTCGTGTGTCACATCTGCACAAATACCCTTCTTCTCGAACACGCCAAATCCAGATAATCCTTAAATGATGAATTACATTCATATTTTAATTTGTAACGGGTAACGAAGTGGCCAGTGTCTAAGTTATGAAGTAAAGTATAGGCCTACTTTTTATCTCTTAAATGTAGTTGAGTAAAAGCCCCGGTTTAAAAAAAAAAAAAAAAAAAAAAAAACTCAAGTACAAATCCTCAAAAAACTACTTAAGTACTGTAACGAAGTACAAGTACTTCGTTACTATGCACCTCTGGTGTGTATGCATGCATGCCTGCATGTGATGTGATGACTATAAAGCTCTCTTTCTCTTATTATTTCAAACTCGCTGTCTCCCCGTAGACATAGAAGTCAGATAGTACAACATACTGTAGCCTTTGCGACCGTGAGCAGGCAGTTACCTTGCGTCTTACATTAAGTGGTATCGGTGCGAGGAATCAGCAGATGTGTCAACGAGTATGAGTACAAGTATACCAACGAGGTATCGGGCAGATACCCGATACTGGTATCGGTATCAGCTCAACATTACTCTGCATATCCTTTTTTTTTGGTTAAATGAACACTATGCACCATAAGACGTATTTAGAAAGCCGATGAGCCTTATAGTAAGCAGGCTAATGCAACATTGAAATTGACATTCACACTCAAAACAAATGCATTACATCATTCCTACATGTCAACTAAAGCTGAAATTCAATCACAACCCCAATTCCCGTCGGGATGCTGTGTAAATTGTCGATAAAAACAGAATGCAATGATTTTCAAATCTCTTAAATTGACATGTTATTCACGACAATAGAATATCCACAACATATCAGATGTGGAAAGTGAGACATTTTGCCATTTCATGAAAAATATACTCAGTCAAAAAAGAAACTTCACACTCATAAATTTCTAAATATTTTCTTGAAACTTAATACAAGAGATATTATTATTATTATTAGGGGTAAATGCGTTGTGAAAGACATCATGACACACAGCAACTCCGACGTGCACAAGCATGCAGCACGTGCGAGCATACATCAAGGTAAAAGCATGTTTCCTCGTGTTCCTAGTCACGTGACCTTATGAGACACGTGCAGTTGAGCCCACGTTAGCACGGTGGAGTGACATCTCGGAAAAACAAGTTCTTACAGTCAATTCTCCGTTGATTCGCAATGCCACGACTGTCAAACATTCAGCGTGAAGCGTGCCATTGGCATGCTGAATACGGGGCGTCGGTCACTGGCGTTGCCAGGGTTATGGGATGCAGTCGACGGACTATCCATGATCTTCGGACACGTCTCCAACAAACTGGCACCACAGCAGACCGACCTCGTTCGGGTAGACCCCGATGTGACGACACAAGCAGCAGACCAACAAATCGTCTTCGTCATTTGCGTAATTGATTTCTCACTGCAACGTCCACTAGGAATGAATTGTTTAGAGGTCGTGTGACTGCCCAAACCATACGTAATGGCCTGCGCACTGCTCGTCTCCATGCACGTCGGCCATATCGTGGACCAATTTTAACCCAGTTACACCGGCGTCAACGGCTTCTCTGGGCACAACGACATCTGAGATGGACTCAGCGTGATTGGAATAGGGTCGTTTTTAGTGGCGAATCCAGATTCACTTTGCGCCGCTGATGGGAGAGTTAGAGTTTGGAGGAGACGCGGTGAATGCAACGCCCAGTGTTGTGTGCAGGAAGTGGACCGTTTTGGGGGCGGTAGTGTTATGGTTTGGGGTGCCTTTAATGGTCCTGCCCGTTCCCGACTGATGGTCGTTCAAGGAAACCTAACTGCTGCAGGATACAAAGCTTTTGCCATTCATGGCAGCTCATGGCCCAGGTCTGACATTCCAACACGATAATGCCAGACCTCATACGGCCAATTTAACGCGGAATTTTCTTAGTAATGCTGGCATCAATGTCATGGAGTGGCCCTCAAGGTCTCCCGACCTTAATCCCATAGAACATGTATGGGATGTGTTGGGCAGAAGACTCTGTCAAGCAAGGAACCCTCCACAGAATTTGCAGGAACTTGGTGCCATGTTGGTTCAATTATGGCGACGCATCCCCCAAGCTGTGTTCAGACGCATCATTCAATCCATGAGGAGACGTTGCGTTGCAGTTGTGAACACTAATGGAGGGCATACGCGCTATTGACATGCTTTCATCAAGTTGTAACTTACCATTTTCACTCTCTTACATTTCCGTAGTATTTCCGGTGGAACTGGTTACATTATGAGCATGATTTTTATGGTACACCGTCCTAAATGGGTACAGAATGGAATTAAATCATTATTTAAAACCAATTTTCTTGTATGGTCAACTTATCGGCCTCCAAACGAGTGTGAAGTTTCTTTTTTGACTGAGTATATTAGCTCATGTTGAAATTGATGGCAGCAACACATCTCAAAAACATTGGGATAGGGCCATGTTTACCATTGTTTAGTATCCCCGCTTCTTTTTTAACAACAGTCTGTAAACGTCTGGGAAGTGAGGCGACTGATTGCTGAAGTTTTGGAAGAGGAATGCTGTCTCACTCTTGTCAGATGTAGGATTCAAGCAGCTCAATAGTCCTGGGTCTTCTTTGCCGGATTTGTCGTTTTATTATGCACCAAATGTTTCTATTAGTTAATGGTCTGGACTGCAGGTAGGCCACTTCAGAACTCAGACTCTTCTACTGTGAAGCCGTGCTGTTGTGATGGATGCAGTATGTGGTTTGGCATTGTTTTGCTGAAATATGCAAGGCCTTCCCTAAGAGGGACGTTGTCTGGATGGGAGCATATGTTGTTGTAAAACCTCTATATACTTTTCAGTATTGATAATGCCTTTCCAGATGTGTAAGCTCCCCACACCATAAGCACTAATGCAACCCGCTAACATCAGAGATGTAGGCTTTTGAACTGCACGCTGATAACAAGCTGGATGGTTGCTCTCCTCTTTAGACCGCACGACACGGTGTTCATGGCTTCCAAAAAGAATTTCAAATTTTGATTCATCTGACCACAGAACAGTTTTCCATTCTGCCTCAGACCATTTTAAATGAACTTTGGCCATGAGATATGGCTTCTTCTTTGCATGATACAGCTTCAACTTGCATTTGCAGATTGCACTGCAAACTGCATTCACAAATAACGATTTCTGGAAGTATTCCTGAACCCATGCAGTGTATTCCAGAGCAGAATCATGCCTGTTTTTGATGCAGTGCTGCCTGAGGGCCCGAAGATCACGAGCATCCAATATTGACCTCGGACTTGTCCCTTGCGCACAGAGATTTCTCCAGATTCTCTGAATCTTTTGATATTAAATACTGTAGATTCAAAGTCTTTGCAATTTTACATAGAGGATAATTTTTCTGAAATTGTTCCACCATTTTTAGACACCGTCTTTTGCAGATTGGTGAATCTCAGTCCATCTTTACTTCCGATAGACTCTGCCTCTCGAAAATGCTCTTTTTATACCCAGTCATATTACTGACCTGTTGCCAATTAACCTATTTATCCACAAAATGCTCTTCCAGCTGTTTTTTTATTAGTACCTCTTACTTTTCCAGCCTTTTTTTTTGCCCCTCTCCCAACTTTTTTGAGATGTGTTGCTGCCATCAAATTTCAGTTTTGGGACAGCTGTGCCATTCAATTCAATGAAACATTACAGTCCAGTTGCCGCTTTGATACGCAATGATATCAAAATATTTCTCACAAGACAAGACTATATTAATAGTTTACACGCAACAAAGGATCAATATTTAAGACTCAACAGAATTGATGATAATTCTAAAATAAATGCTTCATTAAAAAAAAATGAGTGAAATGACTGCAGAAAACTCTGTGCCAAGAATACTTCAGTCAGACACCAGCACAAGTAATACTATAAAATTTGGTTGCCCACGGTCGCAAATGCAAATAAGGAATTTTGCTTGCACACAGGGATATACCCTGTACAAGAACAAAATTCCTCATTTGCATTTGGTGATCATAAACAAATTGATGGGAGGTGTGACCTAATCACCATGAATAATCACACCAAATATGAGAAAAATCTAATTTGTAGCCAGTACAGCAATTATGAGAATCATATACGGACACGGATGTGGACGCAGAACGAAGTGTGATCCATAGCGACCCAATATTTTTGTGCAGAGGACACAATATGAGGTAGTTTGTGTAAGAGTATGCCATCATTGATTTCCCTGGGACTGCTTGAACTGTAGTTCTTTTTGTGCCACAAGACCAACTGGGACAGGACTAGCTGTGCAAACAATTACGACTCCTGCGGGATGCAACCATCCAACAAACATTATCAAACACAAAATACTTGAATATTTCCATAAATAGCATGTTGATTAAAAAATTAATCCACAGTATTTACAAATATTTAGAAATTGTTACAAAGTAAAATAAAAAAAAAAAAAAAACAGCAAGGGTTGCCTATTGGCTGCAAAAAGTTTATGCAATTTCCTACACTCAAATTTGAAAAGCTACCCTACAGGCCAAAATATTACAAATACCCTGCATTTTCAAAATTTAGCTGGTTTTTGTCATCTTGAAGCAAATTTTGAGCAACAAAGGCACTCAAAATGCAAAGGGACACTTGTATTGACTAAAATGTTGCTTGCCACCAACTGTACATCTTGAAATTCAACTTTCAACATGTATTCCTCCTTAGCCTGGATTAGAGCCCCAGACAGGGAGTGTTTCGCTGGAGAAAATGTTGGAGATCTCATAGAAGGGCCCCATGAAGAAGGTGGCGTATCATTCCATCCTCCAGAGCTATGCTATTTCCTCTGGGCAAAGACTGGTTGATCAGATCCTTGGGCTTCAGCTGGCCAATGACCCCAAGCACTCCTCCTAGCTCTGCCAAAGATATCTTGACAAAAACGAAGAAGCAGGAGTGCTTCCGAAGATGATGAGGCCCTTACAGTCACCAGATTTGTCACCCATCAAGTTTCTGTGGGATGAACTTGACTGGGCAGTCAGAGAATTACGACCATCAAGTTCAAAAGAACTCATAAAGGAACTCTTGAAAGTCTGGAATGAGTTACCAGGAAGTTCTCTCCTTAAACTGCTATAAAGAATGCCGAGGATATGTCACACTGTGATCAAGGCAAAGGGAGGGTACTTTGTTGGAAGTCAAATTTGAATACGAACAGTATATCTCTTCGCAAATAATTCTGCACATTCCTACAAAAGACGTGTTTCCATGTTATTATGTTTTTTGTTGTTCCTTAAAATATACTTGAAGTTAAGAAAAACTAGCCAAATTCTAGAAAATGCAGGGTGTTCGTAATATTTTTTGCCTGCAGTGTATATTGAAACCTTCAATTGAGATGAACATGTGAAACACCAGGTATGATGACAGAAAACATTTGAAAATGAACTTCTTTTTTGAGTCATATTGCAGTAAAATACCATGTGATCTACAGGGGACGTAAACTTGCCTTTCTCAAGTCATCTTCCAGGCGTCCCAACAGACACTCCCAAAAGCACATCCATGCAGTCGAGTCAGGCACAGACCATTTATAAAAAACAATTGAGCCAATATAGGGAAAGACAGGAAGGAGAGAGAGAACATAGTTGAAATACAACATAAAGCAGGACTTTGAGTCAGAAGTCCTCACTCCAAGCCATGAAGAGCCACAGAGGCTACTGGCTTTTGTTTAACTCATAACTTGAGTGGCACAGCAAACCATCAGATAAAGCAGCTGATTACACAGTTAATCCAGGTCACCGGGTCAGAATCTGCTGCTGAACACAGGCGGGGGATGAGGAGACTCTTGGGCTCACCAGTATTGGATATCAGTGCAGCAAAAAGGAAAACAAATCCACATAAAGGAGGGGTGTCCAGTCCCATGGTACAAGGGCCAACTGGTTGCAGGGTTTTGCTTTAGCCCAGCACAAACATTACTGACTCTTCCCAAAGTCTTAATTTAATATCCTGACGAGTTCATAAACTGACTTTTTTGTGCAAGTTAAATGTTAGCTGCATAATTTCTTTTAATTTTACGTGCACATTTTCCAATGTTTCAAGTAAACCAACTACATACCTGCACAACATTTTAAAAATGAAGCAGCATGCCCATGGTCAAAAGTGAAATTAATTTAACACGTTACTTGTAAACATTATTGACTTTCATCAGCTGTGCATAATTTACAAAAATACATCATTTAGTACAGAGGAGCAGCTAATGGAGTCATTAACAAAGATAGTATTGCAACTTCCACACTGCTGTGAGACAGTATTGGCCCCTTACCGATTTCTTCTATTTTTGCATATTTGTCACGGAAAAGTTTCACATCATCAAGCTAATTTTAATAGTAAAAAAATATCCCATGTAGTCACAACATTCAGTTTTTAAATGATGATTTCATTTGTTGAAGGGGAAAAAGCTAGCCAATCCTACCTGGGCAGCTCCCTTAGTTACCTTATCAACCACTTAAAACCACTTGATTGATAATTGGGTTCAATTTCACAACACACACCCAGGTATAATGAGGCATGATTACTGCCTGCCCGATTCAATCAAAAAATCTCTTAAATAGAACCTGTCTGGTAATGGGAGGTGGGAAAAAAGCAGCACGATGCCATGATCTTAAGAAATTGAAGAGCAGATTAAAAACACCTATCTGTCTGGAAAGGGTAACGAAGCCATTTCCAAGGCTCTGGGACTCCAGCAGGCCATGATGAGAGCCATGATCTACTAACTGCGAAAACATGGAGCAGTAGTGATCCTTCCCGGGAGCGGCCAGCCAGGGACGTGCGGTCAGGGTAGGCAGTGACTTCTCCTTTTTTATCGCTCGATTTTGTCAGCCCGTTTCCACGAACTATGCCTGATTGTCAATCAATCAGTTGGACCTTTTTTCTGGTCAATTAAACCTGTAATTAAGAGGTGATAGTGACAAAAATATTAATTTACCTTTATGCTTTGATTCAAGACTGCAAGGAAGTAAATCTTAATAATTAATTAGGAAAAAATCTCAACTTTCTCAGTAATACCGTATATTGTTCTGATCTTTTGTTTATCGGATTAGGAAAGAAGACTGAAAAAAAAAAACTCCTTATTTTTTTTTTAAATGGCATTATAAAGAACGTGTGTAAGGGGGGGAAATATTATCGTAAACATATTGACCACACATTGAACGCCGCATAAGAAAGGTGTTAATATTTGTTAATGGCATTGCGTTAGCTTCCTCTAAGCAAATATGAACAAACTTGCTGTCTCATGAGCATTTTAAGTTTGATGCACTGAGCAATAATGTCGTGGATGGAACTGGCGCGCCATTCTGCTGTTTAGTCTTGTAAATTAGTTAATCAATCCTCAGATTGCTAATTAAGCAAAGCAATCGTTTGTTTAACGGTGAGGATTCTGCTTAACCTAACTGACCTCCGACGGCACATCACTGTGGCCAGCTTATCCAAATTCCTCCAAGAGTGCATTGACAAATGATCCAAGAGGTCAAAAAGAACCCAGACTGGCATCTACAGAACTGCAGGCCTCACTTGCCTCAGTGAAGATCAGTGTTCACAACTCTACAATCAGAAAGAGAGGGCAAAAATGGCATCCATGGGTGAGCAGCATGGCAAAAGCCACCGTTGACCAAAAAGAATGCAAAGGCTCGTCTCTCATCTGCCAAAATACATCTTTGTGACCCCTAATATCCCAAAAGACTTTTGGGAAAATATTGTGGACTAATGAGTCAAAAGTGCAACACTATGGAAAACACAGGTCTTCTTACATCCAGCATAAAACTAACGCTTTGCACAAATCAAACACAGTTGTGGTAGTGAGATGGTCTGAATGGAGGAAAATAATTCTAGTTATTTGCTCTAATTTAAATTTATAGTCTCTCTGCATTTAGTTGCATATATAATTACATATTTAATTAAATTGCTTTCCTGAATTTTGGCAGTTTCTTTTTGTGAACTGTCAACGTGACGGAGTATGTAATTAGTTGCAAGATTAATCATAGACCATTTGTGATAAATCACAATTAATGAAATTAATCAATTGACAGCCCTACTTTCAATAATGAAATTATCATTTATAAACTGCATTTCACGATTACTCATTTTGTCTTTGTCTCATATTACAATTTGTTGGATGATCTGAAACATTTAAATATGGAAAAATAAGCAAAAATAGAAGAAATCTGGAAGGGGCAAGTACTTTTTCACAGCAGAGTACTGATACACCATGTTCGCAAACAAGGTAAGACAAACCAGTGGCTCATTGTTCAAACTTTCCAGAAGCTCCTGTTCTTTTTTGTCGAGTTCCCTTTCTTTAAAATTTGCAAGGGACACATCCATTGGCCCAAAGAGAACTGGTGAAGCATTCAGTGGACTGATGAGAGCAAAATTGTTCTTTTCGGGTCTAGTGGTCATCGACAGTATGTCAGACGATCACTGGGCCCTGATTCCAAGCCATAGTACACAGTGACGCCAGTGGAGAAGACAGTGAAGCATGGTGGAGCAAAAATCATGGTATGGAATGTTTTTCATACAATGGTGTTGGCCCGATTTATTGTATACCAGGGATTATGGATCAGTTTGAGCACATTAAAATACTTGAAGAGATTATGTTGCCATATGCCTATGAGGAAATGCCCCTGAAATGGGTGTTTCAACAAGACAACAAGCCCAAACACACAAGTAAGCCAGCAACATCTTGGTTCAACACAAACAGGATTGAGGTCATGGAGTTGCCAGCTCAATCCCCCGACCTCAACCTCATTGAAAACTTGTGGGGTGACATTAAAAATGCAGTTTCTGAAGCAAAACCCAAATTTCCACAGGAATTGTGGAATGTAGTTTGTTAATCCTGGGGTAAAATACCTGTTTCTAGTAGTCAGAAGTTGGTCGACTCAAGTCATTGCAGATGTGCAGCAGTCTTCAGAAACAATGATTATGCAACTAAATATCAGTTCGGTAATTGAATGTGGCATTAAATCTTGAGCTACATTTAGTGTTTGAGTTTGAAGATAAAATGGTCAACGCTGCTATTTTTGAACAGATTAATATTCCTTTTTTTGCATCCTGTAAAAGAATAACACAGACTTGTTCAAATTTGTTAATGCTTTGATTTGGAACTGAATGTATAATGTTTCCACTACATTTGAAATATGGAACTGAAGGCTGTTAAAAAAATATTTGCACTTTATTCACATTTTTTAACATACAGTTGTATTAGAAAAATAGCAGTAAGTCCATTGGAATTATAAACCAATACAATAAAAAAAATATCAGTGACACCTAGTAAATGTAATTACTTCACCCATTAACAGCTTTCCACACACTTTTCACCATGAAATGGTTTAAAATGTCAGCAAAACATCAGCATTGTGTTGCCCATTTTCACAAAACCAAAAATAAAACCGGGTTCGGAGCAGTATTCATTTGTTCCATTCCATGAACATTTTGACTCTCAATTAGGATGAATGTTAAAAATGTGAACCTGGCACATGACTTTAAGATAAGCATGTTTGTTGAATGAGTGATTGTCTGCCTCTCAATGTTTAAATTCATCCACCATGCTAGAAGCTATACAGCAATAGTACCCAACCGTGTTATGGAGATCTATCGTCCTGTAGGTTTTCACTCCAACCCTGCGCAAGGATTCAGTATTGAGAAAGTCAAGAAATATTAATACTTTTGTACCTTGGTATGAAGATACATGATAAACTCAACTTCAAATATGATGTAGATGCTCTGGTCAAGAAATTATGTCAAAGAAGGTTTCTTTATCTATACAAAACTAACTTTCCTATGTTTTGTAGGAAAAGGATTGTTGAAGCTTTTTTCTCACTTTTGGACTATGGTGATGTGATGTTCATGCATGCATCTACTCTTAAACGTTTGGATGCTGTCTGTCATTCTGTTCTCTGGTTTGTTACCGGTAATGATTACAGCACTCACCACTGCATTCCAAATAAAATTTTGGGATGATCTTCTCTGGCCGAGCAATGTCATAGGAATTTGTTTGCCTTGATAAACAAGGCCCTAACTGGGAATTTCCCATCTTATATCTCTTCTCCATTAGTTTGGTCCTTTGGACCAAAAATGACTCACTCCGATGACTGGCTTTCACCAAAGGTTCCTCGCATTTCTACTGCATTTGGTAGATCAGCTTTTGGTTTCTGAGCCCCAGCTACTTGAAACTGATAACAAAGCACTTGAAAGCTTAATACTTTGCTACCCCTTAGTGTATTCAAATCCTTGATCAATAATCATATTATTTGTCTGTACCTCTTTTAACCAATTGTTTTGTATTTTGCGTCTTGGTTTATATGCAGTATTTGCGGACCAGTTTTGCTTACTTTTTTCTCTTAATTCAACATGACATCATTCTAAATGAGGGCTAGCGCCCAATGATTTTTCAGTTTAAATAAATACATTAAAAAAAAAAACAAAGCACACATTATTCAAAAGTTAAAGTTCCTGAGCTGCTAATTAGTACCTTGGGCTAAATAAGGCGCTTTTTTATATAAGCAGCATGGTGCCATTTCCATAAACAACAAATGAAATTAAGTAAAATATTGGAATATGATGTACAAAATTAGTGTTGGAGTGAAAAAGTACAGGATGTAGAGATACAAGAGCAGGGCTGAGTATAGCTTTAAACTTACTTAAGACCCATAATTCTAGCTCAATTACCCCAGTAGAATGAACAAGTGCTGAAACAGATCACTTTCAAAATGCTGTCCTCGGTGACTTTCAAAGCTTAGATTTCAATGTGTGTGATTATAAACATTTGGTCGAAAAAAAAAAGAAGAGAGACCAGAACAGTAAACAACAAATGCATCTCAGGAATTTGCCCGGTCTGCCCTTGACAGATGATGGAACCGAATTTTTTTGCGGGAAGCCCACCTGCGAAATATTGCCTTTTCGGCGAAAAAGGGGTGGCCACCACGCCGAGCCTTCTCATGCACACGATACATGAGACACTCCTCTATGAGCTGCTCCTCATAATAGTGGTATGGAACATCAGTGTGATTGGCCTGGCTGCAGAGACATAGAATGTCGTTCACCACAAACTCATAGACACCAAAACATCTTTTATCCCATTACCTAAAAAATGTGCACTTTATACCAACTTGAAAGTCATGTTTGACTGTTCCAATTTTGCACCCAATGAATTCTTCAGCGTACTTGGTTCTGGGAGACAGATTATTTAAAGAAATCCCACTTAGTATGTGCAAAATTTTTGGACTAGATGCTTTCAAAAACATTCTCTCAGTTGTGAAAGTTATGCCAAACTGCTATGGAAATGCTGACATAAGCCCTGTTCGCACAGGACCAGTATTACCTCTGGACCTCCAGTCTTTTGTAATAATTGAGGAGGTCGTCTGTGACCTTAATCCTGAGCAAATTGGCGATGTTCATAATTAGTAATGTAAAAATTCCAGCATGAATTATTTACCATATTTTGGCAAAAACAGAGGTCAGCTGACAAAATTAGTACAGTGCGAATTAGCACCTCAATAATTTGGGGTCAATTTTTTTAAAAATCTTTTTTGCAATGTGTTTGTTAACTCTGTGCCTTTTTCCTGTCTCTTTTACAGTTGAGAATTATGGAGGCGGCGGTGGAAACTATGAGCAAAAGTTTTCACAGCATTTTGAGCACAAATTCAGGAGGCTCATCTCACTACACAGCATAGGGCCCCATTCACAGAAAGTTTAAACTCAGACCCATCACAAACAAAAGCTAAGACGACGACGAGATGGATGATGTGCATTACAACATGTGGTAAGGAATGTTTTTCTATCTTTCAACAGGCTCAATACAAACGTGTAGAGGATGCAGATGTTACATGAAGCCATGACATTTTCAATCATATCTGGGAGTATAATGTCTGTAAATTCTACTAAAATACAGACTTTGCTTATCCCGTGTAAACGTGCCACACGCAACAGACATGAGGGGGTAATTTCCAAATCACAAGGTCCCCAGGTAATAGTCCTATGTGAATAGGGCTCTCGATTTTGATACTTTTTTTTTTTGCAAGCACACAGGAGTTGTGCAAATCATAGCCCAAATAGCCAAGATTTTGCCAAAAGCGGTCCACATTTGTCACCCTGGCAATGACACTCCTTATAAGCCGTACTTCATGGCATAATTCTGCTTTCAGAGACAGTACTGAAATAATCACATTTCTACTGTAGTTACTATGGGGTAGGAATTTCCAAGCCACTGTGAACAGCAGATACACAGTTTACAACAAAGTATTTATGATTTTCTCATTGTTACAGAAAATAAAATCCATTTCTGTTTCCTTTTTGGCAGTTGCTTACCTGCAGTGGTCCTGACTGATCATCCCAAAAACTTCAATACTATCACATATCTCCATTGCTAACACCATGGTGAAAAATCCAGTGGTCAGGCGTGCTTCAGTCTTTACGCTGAGAAAGAGATAGGTGATGAAAACAATTTAGGCCAAAAGCGCCATTTGCTCAATGCATTTGAGCTCATTTAAAACCACTGGCACTAATTTTCTAAAAAGAGCACATTTGCTCTGCTTTGATAGGTGGGCAATATTAGCTTAATTTAAGAATTTGTTCAGCCTCTGCAGTTCACAGACATCTTGATTTAGGAAGAAAAAGTGACACCATTTTAGATTTGATGCCATTCACTACAATCTTTTAAAAGAATTTCCTCATTAGCTGCACCAGAAGTATAATTACTCCAACAATGCATTTGCAAATCATTTTAGCACCATATGCATACTGGACAACTATGACTATTTTTGTGATATGTAATATGATAATTAACACCAGGTTAAACCAAATACATGGCTGGACCGTCAATATTATGACAATCAAAATGTTCATTTCCATTAGCGCCTTACTGGTAGGCCTAATTCCCATTTTGTGTTAGCACTGAGCAGCTCAAATTCTCATCATTTACTGGGGAGCTGGCAATAACCTGAAACCACAGTTGCCAATGGGGGAAGTCCAACTTGGCCAGCCACTACTTACACTAGTAGCACCTAAAAACCGAGAGAGTGCACCTTTTTCCAAGAAATTCCTGCAAAAACTTAGAATACACCAAGGTTTACTGAAGATTTGAGGCCAACTCGGCAAACCTCTGAAAAATTTTACCGAAGTATCCCGAAGTCTGTCCGGTTTACTTAAATTTGGACAACACCTCAGTAAACGTTGGTTAAATTTTCCCGAGACACACCGAGGATTGTCTGGCCCACTGAAGTTCAGAGACCACATCAGTATTCCTCGGGAAAATTCGGTCTACCTCAGTGAAATTTTCCCGAGGATTACCGATGCGGTCTCAGAGCTTCAGTGGGCCAGACAATCCTCGGTGTGTTTCAGAAAAATTTAACCAAGGTTTACTGAGGTGTTGTCCAAACTTAAGTAAACTGGATAGACTTCAGGATACCTCTGCAAAATTTTTTCGAGGTTCACCCAGTTGGCCTCAAATCTTCAGGAAACCTCGGTGTATTCTAAGTTTTTATCGGAATTTCTCGAAAAAAGGTGCACTTTCTTGGTTTTTGGGTGCTACTGTACTAGTGTCAGTAAGTCACCGACATTCGCGTTTGACAAGCTGGTCCCGCTGTTGTGGTCCAGCCAAAAAGTTCTCAATAATACTGCAGCTTCACAATTGGATTTTTTAAAATAAAAAATCATAGTATTAAATTTATTACAACTGTTTGTGTAAAAAATATGCAAATATTAGCTACCCACAGAAACAGACTTTTTTCAGCAGAAACTCAAATTATACAGCTTATGTCTCAATTCTAACATTGCTAGTTTTGCAAAAAGCCTACAGCAGGGGTGGCCAACTCTGCTTATAGGGAGCCACAGTGTCTGCCGGTTTTTAGTGCAGTTGATTACACACTTAACCTATCTCACCTGGTGTCTTAGGTTTAAACTGTGCGGAGAAAACCAAAGTCAGCACACCCAGTGGCTCTTCAGGACCAGAGTTGGCCACTCCTGGCCTACAGCAACCATCATCAAATGAGCCATGTTCCTACCTGTTTTCTCCAGTTTCATTCACAAAAAGTCTATAACAGTATTCAATCTTCTCCCTGGTCAGCATATAGATCTTAGCATGGGGATACTTCTTTGCAGTGTCTAGGAGTGCGTTAAAAGTTGTGCCCTTGCCATCCTGATGCATCTTTTTCTCAGGTCCCCACACAACATACACTGTCCCCACTGACTGTTCAAAGTAATAGGTTTTATTCTTGAGTATCAGTGGCACACTGGTGAAGGACACAACACGCAGACTGGTCTTAGTCCCGACATCATCCTCGTATCCCACCGTAGGCGCATTGTTCATGCGGATTACGCATTCCAGTTTGTCTATTTCTTTCCCTTTGCCAGCTTTCAGCATCTGACCTGAACTGGACACGAAGGCACACTCTTTACAGCGAACATCCAGGAACTAGAAAGACAGCGCAAATGCAGCAGTTGTATTCACACATGCTGAATGAAGAGAAAATCACAATTTTTGTCAAAAATTCTATCCATTGTTAGAATTTTGGCATCCCTAATTTGCAACACACCCATTAAGGGTGTAAACTGCATGTAATTAAGAGGCCTGAAACACATAGGTACAATATATAATGTAGAAGTCATCATGCAGAGTGGCATACAAGTATGTCCCCGACCTGTATGTTGTCAATGGCCATACTGATAATTTCTGTGTTACTTGCTCCAATTTGGGCAATAACATGGTCCTTAGCCACAAAAAATAACCTTTTATGACTTCTTATTTTGATATTTTCAACTCCGTTACCAAATGACTCAACTCCACTATCAAAGCGACAAAACCTGAAGTGAAGACGAGACCTGTTTTATAATTTTTGTGTTATTTGCTCCCATTTTAACAACAATATAGAACTAAACAAAAAAAAAAAAAACCTTTCCCAGGTTTTTGTGACTTTTTATACCCAAATTTCAACTCCGTTACCATCTTACTCACCTCCATAACCAATACTGGTAATGGAGTTGAGGTTATGGAGTTGACTGTTTTTCAGAAAAGTGGAATTTTCCATGCACCAGTGCAGTAACTTTTGATGCTTCCTACCATACCATGGAGGGTTTTGCACAAGTATTATCAAAAGCATGATTAAAAATTTGTCCTACCGTTACCATGGATTTTAATGAAGGTAACGGAGTGGAGTTTAAAAAGTATACTCACCATAGGATGCCAAAATTTTGAGAAAAATTGAAATAATCATAGAGCCATTTTGAAAAAAGTCCACAAGGCTGCTACGGCGGTCACATAAAGGTTCTGTTTGCATGGGCCATATACTGTGATTTCAGCTTCTGTCTCCAGGGGGGAGTCTGTGCAGTGATGGTTATGGAGCTGAGTGTGTTTTTTGGACATCCCTATTTTCAGTGATTTTTCAAGGAAAAGCACCACCTTTGATTTTTTTTTTTTTTTTTTTTGCTTAGGATATTTATCTCAGTGTCTTTTAATGTATGCATACAGTTTCCAGCCAAAGGAAATTGAAATCATTGGAGTATTGCGAGTTTCAAAAATATCATCCAGATTTGGGACACTCCCAAAATGCCCTAAAATCCACTTTTTTGAGCCCAAAATAAAATAAGGGACCCGGACTCTGCATTTTACTAATAGTGCCCATTTTGAGAAAAATACCCACATCTTAACAGTAGGGCCATATGGAGTTACACAATAATTAATCATATATACATCAATAACCATAAGGGCCTAAAAAGAAATATATTGGGTGAAATGCATTATGGTCACTCCTCATTTTTTTTTATATCAAAAGTATTTCTGAAAGTAAAAGAAAAAAAAACCTTTAAATTTACTTCTTCATCAACTGTCCTTTAATTTTTACTTTGACACAAGGGCCTAGTATGACGAGTTTTTCAATTCATGTAAGATATCACATTTAAATTTATTTTTTTAATAATTTTTTATTACAACCCCAATTCCGAAATAGTTGGGACAAAGTGTAAATTGAGAATGAAATCAAAACGCACTGACTTTCAAATCACACCAGCCAGTATTTTATTCACAATAGAACAGAGATAACATAGCAAATGTTGAAATTGGGAAATTTTACAATTTTATCCACAAAATGAGCTCATTTAAATTGGATGGATGCTACAGGTCTCAAAAAAGTTGGGACAGGGGCCTGTTTACCATGGTGTAGCATCCCCTCTTCTTTTTAACACAGAGTGGAGGCATCTGGGCATTGAGGAGACAAGTTTCTTGAGTTTAGCCATTGGAATTTGATCCCACTCTTGTTTAATACAGGCTTCTAGCTGCTGGAGAGTGTTGGGTCTCCTTTGAAGGACTTTTCGTTTAATTATGCCACTGCGCCAAATGTTCTCAATCGGTGAAAGATCAGGACTGCAAGCAGGCCAGTCCAGCACATGGACTCTTCTACTACGAAGCCATGCTGTTGTAATAGCTGCAGTAGTGGTTTTGGATTGTCCTGCTGAAATACACAAGGCCTTCCCTGGAAAAGATGTCATCTGGAGGGGAGCACATGTTGCTCTAAAACCTTTATATACCTTTCAGCATTCATAGTTCTATTTAAAACATGCAAGTGTCCCACACCATATGCACTAATGCATCCCCATACCATCAGAGATGCTGGCTTTTGAACTGAACGCTGATAACAGGAGGGGTGGTCTTTCTCCTCTTTAGCCCCGAGGACATGACGCCCATGATTTCCAACAAGAATGTCAAATTTAGACTCGTCTGACCACAGGACACTTTGCCACTTTGTTACAGTCCATTTTAAATGAGCCTTGGCCCACAGAACACGGCGGCGCTTCTGGATCATGCTCAACAATGGCTTCCTTTTTGCATGATAGAGTTTCAGGTGGCATCTGCAGATGGCACAGCGGTCTGTGTTTACAGACAGTGGTTACTTGAAGTATTCCTGGGCCCATTTAGTAATGTCAATGACAGAATCATGCCAATGAGTGATGCAGTGGCGGCTGAGGGCCCAAAGATCACGGGCATCCAGTAAAGGTCTTCTGCCTTGTCCCTTAAGCACAGAGATTTTTCCAGTTTCTCTGAATCTTTTGATGATGTTATGCACAGTCGATGATGAGACCTTCAAAGCCTTTGCAATTTGATGTTGAGGAACATTTTTTTAAAGTATTCCACAATTTTTTTACGCGAACCTTCACAGGTTGGAGAGCCTCTGTCCATCTTTACTTCTGAGAGACTCAGCCTCTCTAAGACATCTCTTTTATAGCCAATCATGTTACACACCTGATGCCAGTTAACTTACTTACTAGCTAAATGTTCTTTCAGCTGATTCTCTTATATATTAATTGCTTTTTCAGCCCTTTTTTACCTGTGTCCCAACTATTTTGAGACCTGTTGCAACCAAAAAAATTAAAATAAGCTCATTTTGTGGATAAAAATGTAAAATGTCCAAGTTTCAACACTTGAAATGATATCTATGTTCTATTGTAAATAACATACTGGCTCATGTGATCTGAAAGTCATTGCATTTTGATTTTATTCACAATTTACACTTCGCCCCAACTATTTCGGAATTGGGGTTGTATTAAAAAATACTTTACAATTTAAATTTATCACGATAATGTGATTTTCCTGAATTGTCACTCAGTCATATAAGTTCAACCACAAATATGGATGCAGTTATGTCATATTAGGCCACCTCTAATGGGTATGAATGTATGGTAGTTACATATTTTTTCCTAATATTCCCTCTTGAACTCTCTCTTCATGGATACTCATATACGTTCCATACCACTTCATGTTTATCTAATGTGGTGCCTCAAATTTTTTAGTAGTCCACAAGATATAACCATCTATTCCTTGATGCATTTAATGCCAACAGTACCTTGCCATCACTTGTGCTTTACTGTTTAGTCAGTTAATAAAAACTTAAGTTGAGGAGAATGTACCTCCTTTCTTTCCCAATTTCTTTAGCAAGGAAATTTCTGAAAAGATGTTGATCTATTGTATGATGTGTACCTGCCAATTAAGACAGCTATAATATGATAATTACTCATGTGATATGCAGTAAAAAAAAGTACGCATTAGGCTTTACAAGTAATTCTAGATAACACAAGTGTTTGACACTAACGTGTCTAATGTCCCCCGCCGTACGGACGGACGTACGGACGGACGCCGCTGAATACATAGTCCCCCGTTCCGCGTTGCGATCTGTGATATGAGACAAAATTCAATAGGCCCATGAAATCGGGCATGAAAAGCGGTCGAAGTCATGTGATGACCTTGAAAATAGGGTCAAGGTCACCAAAATCGACTGGGGTCTGCGCGTTCCCCCCATGTCTGCTGTGGTCAAGTTCGAAGGCAATCGGATCGACGGTTCATGAGATATCGCGTTAACAAGAAATCAGACATGAAAAGCAGTCAAAGTCATGTGATGACCTTGAAAATAAGGTCAAGGTCACCAAAATCGACTGGGGTCTGCGCGTTCCCCCCATGTCTGCTGTGGTCAAGTTCGAAGGCAATCGGATCGACGGTTCATGAGATATCGCGTTAACAAGAAATGGGACGTACGGACGGACGTACAGACGGACGGACGGACGGACGGACGGACGCCGCTGAATACATAGTCCCCGTTCCGCGTTGCGGCGGGGGACAATAAAACAGATGGGGTAAGATGCCCCCCAAGGACATCTTATCCCATCCAGAGGGTCATCTTACCCCAGGGGTGGGGCAAAATGACCTTTCAAAAAAAAAAAAGCAATTAAAGATTTAAAAATATTTCTATAGTGACTGTGTCATCGATCTTTCTACATGTGGTAGCCAACTTTACATACTATCCATTCAAGCAAAAAAAAAATATATATATATATTTTAATTCATGTTGTTTACCTTCAGTTATTAAAATTTGTGCTTGAGGGGGGCATCTTAATCCGCTCTAACCTATCAATGAATAACAACATAGCAATAACTGGCGAGTAATACCAACAATCGACACAACTTGTATCAACAACAAAGGATGAAGTAAACAGTACTGTGATACAACAAACATAAAAAAGACGCATTCGGGTTGTACGCAAAGTAAATGTACCAGAGTAACATTTTAAAACGACAATACAATTCTGTAACCACGTCAGTGGCTGCGCGGTAATATCTCTTAATTCATGTTCTGCATTTGCTTATTCGAGCTTTGAAACATGTAGGCTATACCAACTTGGAAGTCACGTTATACACGAAAACACCAAACGCCGATGTCCTTTTTAAGGCTGAAACACAAGTGTGTCAACTGGACACGCCACTGAAATAAACAAAATGTATGAGAACTTATTTCAACGCATTTTCCAACTAAATGCATATCTAATGATTAGAATTGTGCGGTGATTTCACTCCAAGCGGCAAAGATTATTCGTATGAGAACAATAGTGAGCATGGCTCCGGTCCTTAAACAATATGCTTATACTTATAGCCATCCTTTAAAATTACGTGGCAGGTAGCCTAAATGCCAAAATTATTGTTGTTCAACTCCCGTCATAATTGAAAAATACATCCAACGGTTAGTTTGAAGCTCAAATGCAATGTTCTACAGCCCGGGACCATGCAGTACAGCACCACTTTACCTGATCCATCAGTCCAGGAGTAATCCGAACATACCCGCGAAGACTCAAATCTGCCTTAATGGAAGTACCCAGTCCGATGACATAATAGTGCCAGAAAACCACTGAAAGAGCCGAGACCATGACAAGACAGCCCCAGCTCACCTTCAGCCTGTATAAGTTCAGCCATGATGCCTGGAGAGTGAAAATACCGAGCACCACGTCAACCAATATGACAGAGAGAAATCGACCTCAGACACTACGAATTAAGCTGGTATATTTATGGTTTTAGGAGCTCCAAGAAGGAGACATTTAAAACATGACAGTGTGTTATTGCTTTCACTTAAACTTTAGCTACAAAAATCAAATGGCACTATACCAAACTCGTCATTTCGTCGTATAGAGTCCTTAGTTCCGACGAGCCTTAAAGCGTATTAAAAAAAGTAAAAAATTAAGCATTAACGTGAATTTGTCTGTCAGGCTACAGTAACTCAAATTTGATTAGCTAAAGTTACACAGCCAATATTCATGTCTAAGGTAACAAACCATAATGTTCAAATTCTTCCGAGAATCCCTGGTTTTATAGTACTATTTATCTTATTTAGCTATATGTTATTCTGGTACGCAAGAGAGTGTATATGCATGGCAGAGCGCCTCTCCCTGAGCTGATCTTCTTATACGTGGTAAATAAAATGCATAAAAACGTCAATGTTCCACACCAGCAAGCTAGCTCTCACATTTCGACGTCGTATGTGGGTCCCTAGTGCTGTTGACTCACATTCATAAGGAACTTTGGCAGCAAGCCAACTAATATATGAATATCAATCAACTCGTAGGTGTGCATCACGGTGAAGCCCCACCACACACGGTAAATCCGAACGTCGTTCCGCACCGCCCTGCGGAGCTGCTGTTTATGGGCGTTTCTGACTTGCAGGCTTGTGGGCGTGTCGGACATTGTGTTATCAAATAGAATCCATCCCCGCTAAATTTTGATATTCATGTTGTTATAATAAATACAAATCAATTTTAGTGCCATAATCTCTCTGCAATGGATCGTCGAAAGAAGATTCTGGCTGTGATGTTGCTGTTCTATCGCAGATACAACCGCCGTCGCCACCCCCGTTTTTGGGTTCATCCTATCCTGCAGCGCCGTAAAAATTTTGGTGAATACCATCGACTCGTATCAGAGAGCTCCGTTTGGATACAGCACTCTTCCAGCAGTACTTCCGACTGGACAGGTCCCAGTTCGATGAGTTGCTCACCCGATTAAGCCCCTAGATATCCAGAAGGAATACCAGCTTTCGGAAGGTTGTGCATCACAACGTCTAGCCATGTGCCTTCGGTAAGATTTGTATTTACTTATTTATCAATGCAAACGGGGACCAGTAAAGAGAATGTAGACTAATAGAAACGACTACTATAACCTGGGATTTCCAACCACACCATAAAAGCAGTCTGTTAAATAAAAAAAAAATAAATAAATAACAAAGTTGCATTATGTTTGCCCAGCATTGTAGCGTATTTGGGTGAGTTCTAGATTGAATACAGAAAGTAACTGCCTTTCATTGTGAAGCACACAACATTTGCAATTACTGGATGCTTTTATCATACATTGACATGCAGTCTAGATATGTTACTGGTTATTTTATTAAAATTGCATATAAGGTTATTAAGACCACAGGCAGGGTTTCCCCTGGGTTCTGAAAAATATTCTTCACTATCTCCCTCGAGAAATAAAGTCAAACATAGAACACAATGCTAAAGTACCCTCGGCTGTATGGGCGTAAGACAAAGAATTACAACCTATAAAGGGTTTTTTAATGTATGCCTATGTAACACAATGTGTTTAATACTTTCAGGCTTGAGAGAAGTTTCAAGAGTCAAAAGGAAGACAGAGGCAATTGTTCAATTTCATCTAGGACCTGGCAGGTTATATGGAAAGTGTGGACCAGGACAGCTGGGACTTTACATCGTTTGGCATTCAGAATATGAAGTCTGACATGATGCGCAGTCATCAAAATTCGATGTTGAAGATGACTGAACAGTTTGGTTGATAATGTTGCTACATCAAATTGTTATTTGAAGGTATTTAAAGTAGGCAAAGGCCATGTAGCTTCCATGTCCTCCAACTTGATTATACAGTGAGTACACCTTATGAATTTGACATAGCTACACCAAAAAATATCATGGTAGTGCAAAGGCGTAATGAAAGTAACACTGTTCAGAAACAATGAGACCTTTTGACCCCATGAACCAGGTGAAGGTCATCCACCTTTAATGTTCTGCAAGCTGATTATCCAGAACATACATGCTGTAAATTTTACGCGGCTACAACAAAAATAGTGGATGTAATCAAAAAAACAGTGTTTACAAAAAATGTGACCTTTTGACCCCTTAAAGTAGGTCAAGGTTATCCATCTTCGAACTTGTCAAAGCTATATGCCCCAAGAACAGTCCCTGTGAATTTCATGACCTTGACATTAATAGGAAAGGAGTTATTGTCTACACAGATGGACAGACGGACGCAAGGTCTTCGCAATACCCGATGGCCATATTTTGGCCTCAGGTAAAAAATATTCTTCACTTTATCATAGTCGTCATTTTTTATTAGTCACTCATGGACTTTATAAAGGCCTTCAAAGCGGACAAGGTGCATGCAGCACAAACAAGGTCAAACCTCAAATATTTGCGTTATAACCGGTCTCTCCATTATACTTTCGATTGTATATATACTCAGCGTCATTAAAAACGCACCGGTGAGGTATGTACTGTATTTGCGACAAATTGAAGAATCGATTGATTTTTATTGCTTTTCCATTGAGGCACGAGAGGAAATAAAGAAAAGCGCGTGGTATTGTAATCCTGACGTGCACCACGTCAATCACTTCAGTAATACCAAACATTGAGCTGTTCGTGATGTGCACAGTGACACTTGACTTGTTCTTTTTGGTGTGGTCAATAGCCTACATAAAGCCAACAAAAAAAAAAAAAAAAAAATGCTACTGCATCAAGAAAATGGAACGGCTTGTGACACAGGAGAGAGAAAAAGAGCCTTTTGCATGTTACGGGCAGATCTCAGCCGCCGAGAGGTGGTGCGTCATTTGCACTGTCACCGTTCAACAATCAGTCGGCTGTCTATCGGAGAATGGAACAGGCACTGTCACTGACCGACCCAGCTTAGGGCAGCCACATGTTGCCAATTACATCTGGCTTTTTTACATTACATAACAGAATCTGTTGCCGGAGGTTGTGTGGGTGTGATCGTATTGAAAGTGACCAATCATAAGAGGGCAAGCGGCCTCCCTTGGTCTCCGCCCCTAAATGTCAAAAGTCTTTGTTCCGCGAGAGCAGAAATGAGTTGAGAGCGTGCATGCCTTCTCGCGCGAGCAGAAATGAACTTCGCGAGGGAAATATGAATTTGCGAGAGAATGTATTCCCTCCAGCGCGCGAAGCAGAAGTTTCCTCGGGCGTGCTGGCTGTTTTGTGCGCTCGCTGCCATTTTTTTTTTTTTTTGTGCGGAGATGCCATTCTATGCGCACGGAGTAGTATAATTTGCGCTCGCGACTTTTGACACAAATCTGATTCCATAGATGTAACTGAAGATTTTTGTGAAAAATCATGGCTTACTCGTCTCGCTTGCCTGAAAAGTGCATTTATATCCACAATAGTGGAAGGGTCTTTCCGTCAGCGTTGTCGCAAGGAAACGTGTACTTGATCTTTTCTGAACTGAACTGAACACAACCCTGTGAGAGCAAATCATTGGTGATATTGAAACGTAGCCATGGTAGGTCCGTGTAGTAGACGTTCTTGCTGGATCCGGTAACCTAGCTGGCAACCTCTCGTGTGGGGGAGAGGGGGAGGGGATACTGTGCTCTGCAGTATTTTGAATGTGATTGCACTACCAGTTTTGGCCACAAACTTACATATTGCTCCTTTAACAATGCAGAGGCGTTACCAGAATGCCAAGCTTGGGTGGGCATTTGTTCTCTTTGGGGGGGCAAAAAAAGAACTGTTGTGGTTTTCATTCAAACATATTTTCATATCATGAGGTTCCCCCATCCCCAAGCAATTGGAGAGAGACAGATTCTTCAGACGATTAGGCTTTATTGAGGCATATTGATAAATGTAAAGCCGAGTTCTTTTTTTTATAAGAAGAACTGATTTCTTTCTTTTCACACCCAGCTTTTATACCTTTATCACAGGAAATATCTTCCAAATATGGTCTTTCCGCATTCTCATTCTCAAGGCTACAATTGGCCAGCCAAACCAAAAACGCCACTACCTAATCCTTCAGGAATTCAAAGCAAAGATGAGCTGCACATCACTAAAAAGGAGTGGAAAATTCCACTCAAGAGATGAAAAGTACAGACAAAGGAATAGGATACAAGTCGATACATAAATGATTCAATTGTTTTTTTCAGTAACAACTAATGATTTTACTGAACAAATATTGATCAAAGCTATAGAAATCAAATGCATCACCTGATTATGTTTTTGAATCAACTAAACAGAAGCCTGCTTACTAACCAAAGCTACAGAAGCCCGCTGCTTATGTGTGTGAGCTGCTCATGCATGTGTGAATTGAATTGCTTGTATGTGTGTGTCTGTGTGTGAACTGCTTGTATGTGTGTGTGTGTGTGTGTGTGTGTATGTACATGTGTACATGTGTGCTTGCACTGCTCATGTGTGTGCAAACTGCTTGTGTGTGTGTGTGTGTGTGTGTGTGTGTTTTATGTGTATGTGTGTCTGTGTGTTTGCACTGCTCATCCCCTCCCTATGCGTATGTGAACTACTTTTTGTGTGTGTGTGTGTGTGTGTGTGTGTGTGTGTTATGTTATGTGTGTGTGTGTTACTGCTGCTTACGTAATATGGTTATTGATTATGATTATTGATTATGGTTATTAAACATGGCAATTAATCTACTGATGAATATGATGAGAAATATTGAAATATAATCTTCAACAGAACCTCTAAATCGCCGTAAAATATATATATATATATATATATATATATATATATATCAGTGGCGGCTGGTGAACTGGCGATAGGGGAGGGACATTAATAGGTGTGGTCAGTTTTCATTAATTATACACAGTAGGGTTGTGCCGATCGTGAACGGCGATTTTTTTAAGGCGTAGTACCACCACCTGCTGCCATGGGGCGAACATCCGAGCTTCCCCTTTTCCTTCATTAAATTCAACGCAGGTTGAACGAAAGTGCGAAACATCAAAGGGCATGTGAAATGCTTCCGGAAAAAAAACTTCACTGACATCAGTATTTTTTGGCAACATGCTGCACGGAGCCTTGTAAAGGACTACAGAATCGCCTCCTATTAACCAATAGGCTTTATGCACAGCTCCACTACTTCCTGAACTTAAGCCAGCTCCTTTATTTCCTGTCTTTCATTATTGGACAAACTGATTAATCCAGGTGTGCCTGACCATTGTTGTTGTGGGGTCAGGCACACCTGAATTAATCAGTTTGTCCAATAATAAGAGGCGAATACACGCGAAACGGGTCCGGTGCGAAAGCAGCTTTACTGTTGGACCTCGTGATGGTTCTCTGGAATGTGCTTTACACGTAGCTATAATAGATGCTCTGGCTCTACCCGCAAGCTGTATAACTTAGTTAGCTAGCTACCTAACAAGCTTGGTAACATATCAAGGACAATAATTAGCTGGTTAGCTAATTATTAGTCCTTGGGTGATTCTCTGAATTCAGTGCACTTTGTGTCCCACAGGTTTACGTCAAAGATTTTCATATGAAGTAAACCACAAAATGCATTTTAATACAAGAAATGGAAAGATCCATGTGTCTTTGCATTATAACACTCAAACATATTTTAAAAAATTATGTTTTGAAAAATTAAATGTGTTGCTGAGGAGTAGAGGTCAGCCAAATGAGCATGTCCCCACTGACCAAAGTTACTTTTTCACTGAATATAAAACAAATAAAAATAGCCAGTAGCCGCAAGTATTTTCTGCTAATATAATCATTTGACTGTCTATTTTAACCCAAATAAAAGAAATGAGAAAAATACATAAATTATTTATAAAATAGCACTATTTAATCATGTCCCCCATTTTTCTTCAACCCCGTAACAGCATACCAATCCCCCCCTTTTTAAAAATAATGGTTCAGTCCAACTTCCTCAGCACCGAGGAAGTGACATCACTCAAGTCTTTTCCTGCTAACACTGTAAAGAGAGGTAAGTGTTAGCATACTTTCTTACCTATATTTCATTGTTTTTATCATCAGATTGACATCATCAAGCTCAACCTTTCAACACTGTTACATGCATAAATGATATTTACTATTGTTTGGGAAAAAGCAAACAATTGTCATGGAAAAATATATTTCTTGTTTTCCTCATGCCGTATGCTGCTCCATACCCAAGCTAGTGTGGACTTATGGCTACTTTTAGCTAAAATCTTCAACCCCGTAACATTCAACCCCGTAACAAAAAACACTGTTACGGGGTTGAATCATTGTTACGGGGTTGAAGGTTGGACTGTTCTTAAGCCAGCCAGCCCCTTCTCTCTAAATGTTATTTCATGTTCATTATTTTCAGAAAGAGATCTGGGACAGACTGTCTGACTAAAGGATGAAAGAACCATAAATAGCTAAATCAGATAAGAAAAGAGACCATCCACATTCACATTCGTTCATCAAACGTATTATATTGGGTGCATACTACAGGAGTTTCCAAATCTTTTAAGATCTTAAAATCGCGGAGGGCTGCACACATAGCGATAATCCTTACAGATTTTAATCAACGAGCTGTGTACAAATTCGGTCAAGAAGAGGGACTCTGCACACTACAGCTCCCGATATCCTTATCTTCCAAGATTTCACAAAAATTTGCATGATCAAACGAGACTTTGACGTAATTTCCCTTTCCTGGGCACGAGATTTTTGTGAGTCCAGTGCAAGCTCTCTAGTGTTAACGCAAAACAAAGCTGGCTCCAGCTGTACGTCAGGGCTCTTTTAACGTTAGCAGTTTTGTTTCGCCAAAATGCCAGATAGTTGTTGTGCTATAGTCTGAGCTGTGTGGGGGCTCGAACATAACTAATGTTAGGGGTGAAGATAAATAAATAATAGCTACAACTCAAAAGTGTCGGAGATGGCTGCGGTATTGCAACAAAGTTTTAATATTTCAGCAGCTCGTTTATGAGCAACGCTGCCACTTGTAGCAGTAATTTAGCTCGAAAACAAAACTAGCCATACTTGACGTAACGCCCTGTAGAATCATCCCCGAACACCCGATAATATCAAACATGTTGGATATTATCGGGGAGGTCCCGATCAGTTCGCGAGGGGCCAAATTCAGATCTGTAACCTCCTCACACTAACAGATAACTGGGCCGAACATCACGGTCGAATTCGGATTGTTCCTCGATTCTCGGGAAGGCCAGTTTAGAGTTTAGTGAACGCTCAATTCCCAGATTTTAGAGCAGACAGCAGTGTACATTTTTTTTTACTACTGATACTGCAGATGACAGATTCATTCTATTAAAGTCTGTGAAGAACATATGAAATGATTTTAATGTTAACGTTTATTGTTAAGAGTGTAACTGTGTTGTGATGTCAATTGTTACATTGTTAAACTGATTCCAGTGAGATAGATTTTGTATACAGCATTTGTATACAGTATGCTGTCGTTCTTCATTTTTTCTTCTTATTGGACAGATCCGTTCAATCTAAATGTGATGTTATTTTTTAACAATGTTAAATATTACATACCTAATGAGATGTTTCTTTCCTCTTGTTTGTTTTAATGAATTAATTATATATTAATAATAATTAATTTACTTGAATTAATATACTTGTAATATACAACCCCAATTCTGAAATAGTTGGGACAAAGTGTAAATTGTGAATAAAATCAAAACACAATGACTTTCAAATCACACCAGCCAGTATTTTATTCACCATAGAACAGAGATAACATAGCAAATATTGAAACTAAGAAATTTTACAATTTTATTCTAAAAACGAGCTCATTTCAAATTTGATGGCTGCTACAGGTCTCAAAAAAGTTGGGACAGGGGCCTGTTTACCATGGTGTAGCATCCCCTCTTCTTTTTAACACAGAGTGGAGGCGTCTGGGCATTGAGGAGACAAGTTTCTTGAGTTTAGCCATTAGATATAGTGCACTGTATCTGTGATGGGGGCGATTTCGAACACAGCTATAGAATCTGGGGTTACAGTACGTAACCAACGTTCTATTTCGTATGAGCTTCGCCCTTTAAGGCTGTCGCTATTGGGATAAAGGGCGAAGCCGGATGTAGTCTTTTCCCCACTGAGACACCAGCGTAAAAGCATACATCCGGCTTACACCACACGCACAGACATCAAAACTGTTTCTAACTTGACCGTGCTGGTCCCTTGTAGCGAAAAAAGAATGACACATAGGATTCAGCCTGGACGCGACCGAAGTTCTCGCATTCGAGAGACGGTCGACTAGTCAATTCGGTTGACCTACTGCGTTGTAATAAATACTTCCACACTACATCCCTGCTGCTGTGATAAAGCAGGATGAAAGTTCCGCATTGTAACTAGTCCCAAAGGAACAGAGCCGGGATGTGAGGATTCCTGTCCGACCTTCTAGCTTATATTGGGGAACGAGCGGGGACGAACGTCACGTATTGTGACAGTCCCTCGAGCTCAACAATTAAGTGTGATGGGAGAACCTGAACATCTGCTAGTTACAAAGCGCAGCCAACGAAAAACATCACTGCGCGTCAAGAAATCAAATCGTTGTATAAATAGACATAAAAGAAGGAACATGCAGATGTCAGCCACTGCTGCTTTCCTGAGTGGAGAAGTGGGGGTGGACAAACCCTCGTAAATGTGGGCAAAAACTCTGTTAGAGATATCGCTTAAGAGGAGCTTCTTTTGGCGCACGCACTAGCAATGGGGCCATTCCATCTCAAATGGACCAGTAGCCTGGGCATTTGTGACCACCATCTCTCAGATTGTCCTGATTTTTCCAACAGCAGTTGCCATATGTTCCTGGACAAAAATCCCAAAATTTTGGCTGCCAACTCCAACTTTATAAATTTATAAAATGGCCTTTTACGCACGTTGCGACGTACCCTCCCACTTTTTTCAAACACTTTTTTCGCAATGAATCAAAAACTATAGCACCTATTGGCACCAAAATTGGCACTCTTATGTAATCTGCAATTACAACTGCATTTGGAACAAAAACCAGCATACAAAGTGCATCCACAGGAACGACGTTGAAGACCGCTGGCTTAATGAATGAGAGAGCCCACTTCAACTGATGCTATGTTTTTGTTTCAAGGCAGTAAACAAGTGCTATTTATGTGACCTCTTACAGAGTCAGCAAGGTACCTGGGTACAGATTGTGCAGATCAAATCCATGCTAGATTACTAGGCTACAAACTGCTGACCTTTTGCCACAGTTTTGCAATATCCCTATAGATATTACTAGATACTCTACATGTGTGCATACATGGCGATTTTTAAAATGGCTGCCATGTTGTAACCAATTGGAGTTGGCAGCCAAAGTTTTGGGATTTTTGTCTATGTACATATATGGCGCTTTTCCACTACACGGCACCGGCTCTACTCTACTCTACTCGCCTTTTCTGCTTTTCCATTAGGAAAAATGTACCTGGTACCAGGTACTAGTAGGTACTTTTTCTGGTACCTGCTCTCCTGGGGTTCCAAAAAACGGCCGACCAGGTACTAGTGGGTACTAAAATGTGACGTGCAACATTGCAGCCCACTGATTGGTCAGAGAGAATCGTCACTGCAAAAGACAACTCGCTTCTGCATTATCGCTGGGGAAACTGGCTTCACTCGCCATCATTGAAACAGGTCCTCAAATTGTGTTTTTGAAGCGTGTGTTGTTTTAGGCAGCTTGATAAATATACTGTGCATTGCCTTACCTTTCAAACAAGGTTGCGTTTGTTCACCGAAGCTGCTGCATTTATGAAATGCGTTTCTTTGTGACCCTGTTCGTAGCGAAATTGTGTCCAATTCTGTTCCCCCAATTCCCCTTGAGAAAGTTAATGGTCTGCCCCTATTTTACGAAAGTTGTGCGGAAAATAACTTAACGGGTGCTGATGAAGCATTTTGTACTAAGGAAAGGTATCAGAGGAGATGACGCATCGTAAAGCGATAAATTCTAATACTCAGCCATCTCCTACGATTTGCGCATTTGCTACGTGTTTTGCCTTTAATTTCAAAGTGAAATGTTTCATGAAGCCTGAATATGAATACTCTATGCCTTTTACGTATATCATTGCTTTGCATTTTTAGGTGGTACGTTATTTAATGTGCAACCGAGTCGGACACAACACCAGGTGCTATCCTATGCATCAGGAGAATGTCAAACAGAAATTACAATTAAACACTCGCGGACTTTCGTGCCATAACGTGGTGACGGCAGTGCGCGTCCCCTGATTTCAAGCCGGATGGGCTACACCTGAACCGGAGGGGTACCTTTGCACTGGGTCAGCGTATGTTGAGGGTAGCAGAGAGTTATTTAAACTAGGGACTTGGGGGGCAGGGAGGTTAGAGAGTGTTACACAGAGGGAAATGCAGACTGCCCTGATGGAAGCTGACAGCGTTACATGCACTATTGATGATATATTTTAAAGCAAAAAAAAGCGTGGTGAGGGCTTTGAGCAGCGGGCGATGGGAAATCGAAAGGGAAGAGCGTTCGTGATAACCTGAAATGTTTTTATCTAAATGCAAGAAGCATTAAAAATAAATTTCGAGAACTTGAGGTTGTTATGATTAGTGAAGGCTATGACATAGTTGGGATTACAGAGACATGGCTGAGTGAAGAGGATGGAGATGAATATAATGTAGGTTATAAGCTCTTTAGGAAGGATAGATGCAATAGGCGAAGAGGGGGTGTAGCACTCTATGTGAACGAACACATAAATGTGCAGGAAATTCCTGAAATTGAACATTCCTTGCCCTGCGAAGATATCTGGGTCAGGCTCACTGGCAAACACGAGACTGGTTTAAACATAGGTGTATGCTATCGACCACCAGCTTTGGACAGTACAGTCAATGAAATGCTCTTTAAGAGGATTACGCAAGCTTGTAGAGGAGGAGGGACTATTATTATGGGAGACTTAAATTATCCAGGTATTGATTGGGAAAAGGTGAAAGGACAGGGGAGGGGGGAGGAAGAATTTCTAGATGTCATAAATTATAATTTTTTGGTGCAGTATGCTAATAAACCTACAAGAGAGAAGGCAATTTTAGACTTAGTGCTCTGTAATGACCCAGATAGAATTAGCAATGTTGAGGTACGGGAGCCACTTGGGACAAGTGATCAGTCTACTATTAATTTTGAGGTTTCATGGGAAGTTAAAAAGGTGTATTGAAAAACAAAAATTTTCAATTTTAGGCGAGCAAACTTTGACAGGATGCGCTCATATCTAAGTGAAATAAAATGGGAGACACTCCTGGACTGTGAGTCTGTAACTGAGATGTGGGAAAGATTTAAGGGGGTTTTACTTGATTCACAATGCAAATTCATTCCAAAGGTGTCCAAAAGTAAGCTGAAAAAGCAGAATCCTCAGTGGATGACCGCAGCTATTCGTAGGAGTTTGAGAGAAAAGAGGAATCTTTATAAGATGTACATAGAGGATAACAATGAGATTACTAAGGCCGAATACTGTAAAATGCGGGCTGTGGTCAAAAAAGAGCTGAGGAATGCTAGAAGACTGTATGAAAGACAAATTGCAGAGGGGGCAAAAACTAACCCTAAGCGCTTCTTTCAGTACTGTAGTAGAAAAAGGAAAGTCAAAGAGCAGGTTAAGTGCGTAAAGAATAAAAATGGATCGCTGCTATATAATAACAAGGATATTGCGGACACCTTAAACGGTTACTTTGTTGAGAATTTTACCTTAGAGCGGGTCTTTATTCGGCCAGAGGGCATGTCCAATGCTCAAGATTATTTAGCAGAAATTGAGGTTAGGGATAACGTAGTATTAGACAAGTTGCATAAACTAAAGGCAGATAAGGCGGCGGGTCCTGATGGCTTATATCCTAGAGTGCTCGGGGAAGTTAGTGAGATCATCTTTAAGCCGCTATCCGCCATCTTTAGACGGTCTTTAGAAACTGGAGAAATACCAAATGATTGGAAACAGGGTAATCTAATACCAATATATAAGAAAGGGGACCGTACTGAGCCAGGAAATTACAGGCCAGTCAGTTTAACTTGCATTGCGTGCAAAATATTGGAATCTATCATAAAAGATGAGCTGGACTTATTTCTTGAACGTAACAATATGTTGAGGGATAGCCAACATGGTTTCCGTAAAGAAGGAAGGTCATGCCTGACAAACCTTCTGGAATTTTTTTTGAAGAGGCCATTTTTTTCCAAGACTTATGACCAGAGCAGGGCTTATGACATCATATATTTGGATTTTCAGAAAGCATTTGACACAGTACCGCATAAGAGACTAATTTTTAAAATGAGCTCCATTGGAGTTACAGGAGGTATTCTGAAGTGGATTCAAAACTGGTTGCAGGACAGAACACAAAGAGTGGTGGTCAGTGGTATCTCATCTGAGCTAGGTATGGTGGGGAGTGGCGTCCCCCAGGGATCGGTGTTGGGACCCCTGCTGTTCCTCATCTACATTAATGACCTTGATAGGAATATTGAGAGCAGATTAGTGAAATTTGCAGATGATACTAAATTGGGAGGTTTGGCAAATAGTTTAGAGTCCACCAAAGTGATTCAGGATGATTTGGATAGAACCCAGAATTGTGCAGAAATGTGGCAAATGAAATTTAATGTAGCGAAATGTAAAGTAGTACATGTAGGTAATAAAAACATTAGACGGGATTACTTCATGGGAGGTTTTAAACTGGAATGTCTTCCACAAGAGAAAGATCTGGGAGTGATTGTTGACCAAACCCTCACAGGCTCTAGCCATTGTGCCGTAGCAGTTAAAAAGGCCAATCGGATGCTGGGATTCATTGCCAAAAGTATTGAGTTCAAATCCAAGGAGGTGATGCTTCTTTTGTACAACACATTCGTCAGACCACATCTAGAGTATTGTACAGTTCTGGGGACCATACTTTAAGAAAGACATAGAGGCTTTAGAGAAAGTTCAGAGAAGAGCCACGAAGCTAATTCCGGGTATTAAAGATGAAAGCTATGAGAAAAGGCTGAAGATCCTTAATCTCTTTAGTCTTAGGAAAAGGAGGCAAAGGGGTGATCTGATTGAGGTCTTTAAATATGTTAAAGGGATTAACAAAGTGAATTATGTAGGATTCCTTCAACCAAGTGTTGTTAGTAGAACTCGGGGTCACAAATGGAAGCTGACCAAAGGTAAATTTAGCACTGATATTCGGAAATATTTCTTCACCCAAAGAGTAATTTCGGTGTGGAACAGCTTGCCTGACCATATTGTTGAGGCAGAGACCTTGGGAGTTTTCAAGAGCAGGCTTGACTTAAAGTTAGCTACCACTGAGTCATTGAGTATCTGAAGTGATATATTCACGATAGTACAAAGAAACTGGCGAGCCTAGTTGGGCTGAACGGCCCGTTCTCGCCATTCATGTTATGTTATGTTATGTTATGTTATTTAAACACATAAATATTTAACAAAATCGACGGAATAAAAGTAAACGTGATATAACCGAGGATGCCGTCGCGGCAGTAACATGCTGCGTCGCAACGACGAGCAGGTACCACGGAGGCGGCACTATCCTCTAATGGAAAAGCAACCCCAAAAAAGTACCCGGTGCCGAGTAGAGTAGAGTAGAGTTGAGCCGGTACCATGTAGTGGAAAAGCGCCAATAGTAACTATTGGAGCAAAAATCAACTAAATCTGTGACCGGGTGGTGTCACCCCCTGGTTCATTTGAGCTGGAATGGCTCAATGGTAAAAACCATTACGCTGTTGGGAGGCACGTGCTTGGTCACTGCCTCCTAAAGCGCCGTGATACGCTGAAAAAACTGCAGCCCTTCCCAGTGGCCAAGCCCACAATCTTTGACCTATCACAGGGAAATGACTGATTGCACCATTCAGCTGCGTAAGGGCATCCGCGTACCACGGAATCGGCCACGGTGCACCATTGAGCAGCTGTATCAGTATGGGGAACCATGAAGCTCGTGCGCTCTGGGGCCACAAGTATAACTGACAAGTCTTCCTCTTGAATCCGTGTCAAAAGTCGAGGAATCAGAGAAATTAGGGGGAAGGCGTAAAAGTAAAGCTTTGGGCCATGGTCTGTGGGAGAAGGCATCTACTCCTAGCGGGGGATCGTCCTTAGTGCTTATGGAAAACCATAACGCACACTGAGCATCCTCCCTTGAAGCAAACAAGTCCACTTTTGCTTCTCCGAACCGGTGCCATAATCTCTGAGTGGGGTTCAGCCTCCACTCGTTCTGAGAAGGCGCTCCGCGTGACCTCAGATCCGTGACCCGATTCTGTTTTCCGGGAACATAATGTGCCCTTACTAAGCGCAGATTGGCGTGAGACCATAATAAAAAGCTTCTCGCAATTTTCAGAAGCCGGGCTGAGCGAACGCCGCCTTGGCGGTTTATGTAGGCTGCAGCCATCATATTGTCTGTCCCACTAAAGAGCGCAGCTATTGTTGACGGCTACCGCTCACAATCACTTTAGTGGTGCTATACCTGATAGATATCCACTAACAAGAGCAGCTTTGTTGATGGCTACCACTCACATTCGCTTAGTGGTGCTATACCTGATAGCTACCCACTAACAAGAGCAGCTATTGTTGACGGCTACTGCTCACAATCACTTTAGTGGCACTATACTTGATAGCTACCCCCTAACTGAATCTGAACCACCTCACCATGGAGTCTCTGGTGTGTTCAGTGTCACGCTGCTATGGATGTGCTGGATGAACATAATTGTTGCCCGTCATGTCTGGGTGTCATCCACTTGTGTGAGGCACTGACCAACCCATGCCCAGCCTGTAGTGTGATGCCCTTGAAAATGCGCCACCGGCATCTAGCCGAGCTGGATCCAGACTCTGATACAACTCTTCCCCCCTCAGGGGTGAGTGTTGATGACAAGAAAAGAAAAACTGCAGAGCCACTTAGTGGTAAAGTGAAGAAGAAGAAATCCTCGTCAGACATGGCTCGCAAATTAGCTGAGCTGTCATCTATTGTCAAGCACAGCCTTGCTGTCTGCCCATCCAGCTCTTCCTGACAGGCTACTGAGTGGCGAAGGGCAGCATGTTCCACCCTCAGCTCTGTCACAACTCGGCACAGCCTTCACTGTCGACTCAGGCAGTGATTACAGTGAGAAGGGGGCGCCTGCTGATTGTAAGGAGGGGCGTCCTCCTCCTCCTCGCTCACTCAGAAGTCCAGAGCTCTGCATCAGCATCAAGCTCTTTGGCAGTCACCGTTCAGAACACACTTAAGGTAGCTTTAGCTCGTCTTAAGCTGGACATTCCTCAGGCTACATCGGAACTTCTAATCTCTTGCGCCGCCCTGCAGGGGCCTCTGATGAGCTACGTATGCCACATTGTCTGGACTTTACTGGTGTCCTCACTGAAGCATTCGGAATGGCTAGGGCATCCAGACCTGACCGCACTATTCGTGTACTGGCAGCAATGGTAGAACCTGACAATGTCGGGCTTGGGAGAATGCCCACAGTGGAGCCCTGCCTAGCCTCTCTTATCATTTCGCCAGATGAAGCCCCGCAGCAGGTGATTCGCTGCCCAAATGCAGAGTGCCGCCGCACAGATGACCTCTTGGGCAGAGCTTACAGTGCTACAGCATCTCTTGGTAGAGTTGGTAATTCTTTAGCTCACTTGCAGCTAGCCATGCACACTTCTCTTTCATCCACTGCAGACGCTACAGTGAATGAATTGATGGACACCTCTCTTCAGGCCCTTGGTGCCATCACCAACGAATGTGAGTGGGCTCTTGGTACAGGCATGGAAGCAGGTGTGGTTGGCGCAGTCCCCACTACCGGAGCCCTGTCGAAATAGCTTGAGGGCCTTACCCTTACTCCCAGGGCAGATCTTTGGGCCTGCAGCTCAAGAAGCTCTTGAATGTCGCGTGCATTTCGGAGACTCGTAATCGTTTTATTGGACCTCAGCCTGTCTCTAGGCGCCCCACTCAGACTCCTCAATCACGGTGTCGGGGGCACACCTTTCACCATCAGGCTGCTCCCTATCGGGCCCCTTTCCTGCGCCCTGCTCAGCCGCGTCTCCCTGCTCCCCGGGGACATGCACCGGATCACGGGCAGACTTCCAGTCGCCAGGAGCCACAAACCTTCAGGCCATCAGGGGCTCAATTTCGTCCGCCCCCCCACAAACATACCAAAACCGCTGCCCCTCGTCGCTGACTCCCTCGAGTCGACAGCGGGCCGGTTTACAAGGGCCCATCTCAACCGCTGGGGAGAGACTACCTCAAATCGCTGGCTCCTGCACATGCTTTCAGAGGGATATCGTCTCCAGTTCCGCCGTCGACCCCCACTACATTCCACCGTGCAACCCACTGTGGTCCGCAACCCCAGACAGAAACATGCTCTTCAATTAGAAATTCTCGAGCTCTTACAGAAAGGCGCAATAGAACATATAGATCCGCAGGCTCATTCGGACGGGTTCTACTCCACTTACTTCCTTGTCAGGAAGAAGGATGGTGGGTTCAGGCTCATTCTGGATTTGAGGGGACTGAACTGTTAACTCAAACACTTGCCCTTTCGCATGTTGCGCATCAAGGATGTCACACAAGCAGTGACATTTCATGCATGGTTCACATCAGTGGACCTGAAGGACGCATACTTTCACGTGCCCATTGCCCGAAAACATCGCCGTTTCCTCAGGTTTGCCTTTCAGGGGAGACTGTACCAATATTGCGTCCTCCCGTTTGGCCTCTCTCTCACTCCTCATGTCTTCACGCGATGTGTGCAGATTGCCCTGGATTCCTTGCAACGACAGGGGCTGCTAGTGCTGCCTTATCTCGACGACTGGCTGCTGATTGCACACTCTGCTACTCAAGTAGCGAAGGATATTCTTCAGCTGCTAAATCACGTGACCGCCTTGGGCTTTACCGTAAATTGGGCAAAGAGTTCCATCATTCCCTCCCAGTCGATAGTTTATAGGGATGAACCTGGACTCCAGGCATATGTTAGCCTCCCTCACTCCAACCAGACAGCATGCAATCAAAGGCACTGAAACGAAGGAATAACTGACTGCGGCTACTCCAAATTCTACTTGTATGCCGGGTCCAAAAAAGGCTAGCCCACCACAGGTGATCTGTCAGAATCACAAGTCCTGATTGGTGAATTCAGTCCTTTTATTAATTATTGCCACCACCACACACGGCTCAGAATGTGGATATTTTGTACTCCAATGTACAAGGTTGCCTAGAGGTGTGCTTTCTTTACATATACGCACACCAAATTTAGGAACAGGCTATGGCACAGGATGACGTAACAAACTCGCGACCTTATCACTCTGAATAACTGTTGGAACACTAAGTTACTTAACAGAAAGATTCTGCGTTATGAAACAGGACCGTACCAAGCGGGAAACAGGCTATACCATTTACAGAGGGGGTTAAAGGGATGGCCTTTTAAACAGCCGCCCCCAGATTTCTGCTGGAAATCTGAACAACTCTAAAAGGCTAATATCACATAAACTGTCTCGTCAAGTCCAACACAATCTAGTCAGGCAGGGCAGGAAGACGGACGAGACGGGCCACAGGGCGGGTGTAGCAGCGGTCCCCCACTTTAACCTGGACAGTCCTTACTTTCCCATCAGTTCCTGGAAAAGTCTGGCTAACACGCCCCACAGGCCACAATGCACGCGGTAGTTGGGGATCAACTACCATCGCTGTGGTGCCGACTTGGATGTTGGGTGAGTCTGAGTGCCACTTCTGTCGTGCTTGCAGGCTAGGAAGATAGAATCTGAGAAAGTGCTTCCAAAACTGGTCTGCAAGCAACTGACTGTGCCTCCATCTCCTTCTGCTGAGAAGCTCAGACTGTGGGAACACTACTTGCGGCAGGGAAGCATCATGCCGCCCCATAAGCAAGGTGTTTGGGGTGACAGGGTCAGGATCTGCAACTTCAGAGGACACATATCCTAAGGGCTTTGAGTTGAGGATCTCCTCAACTTCAAGAAGGACAGTCCTCAGGACCTCTTCGGTGACGGTCTGAGCTCCGAGTGCGACTTGGAGAGCTTGCTTGATAGACCTGACCTCTCTTTCCCAGCAGCCCCCAAAGTGGGGGGCATTTGGTGGATTTAAGGAGAACCTTATCTGTTGCGGAGCCAGCTGAGCTTGCAGTTCTGGCTGGAGGGAGGCAAAGGCTTCTTTTAGTTCACGTTCTCCTCCTCTGAAATTTGTGCCTTGGTCTGAAAGGAGCTCAAAAGGCTTGCCTCTGCGAGCCACAAATCTCCGCAGTGCCAAGAGAAAGGAGTCAGTATCTATATTAGATAGAAGGTCAAGGTGTACAGCTCTTGTCGTCATACATTTGAATATTATCCCCCATCTCTTCTCATTTCTCCTGCCTACTTTGATATGAAATGGACCAAAACAATCTACTCCAGTTGAGTAGAAAACAGGTTTGTGTAAGCGTAATCTGGCAGGAGGCAAGTTGGCCATTTCTGGGACCTCTGGCTTGCCACGCCATTTCTTACAGTTAAGACACTGTCGTTGGTGGTATCTTACTGCTTCTCGGCCCCGCAGAATCCAATATTTTCGCCGTATCTCTGCAAACACACGCTCTGCACCCGGATGGTGTAGCTGCTCGTCTAAAGATTGAATAATGAGCCGAGTGATTTTATGCTTGGGGTCAAGTACAATGGGGTGGATAGTTTCTACATCAAGAGAGGAGCTAGAAGCGCAATCGGCCGCCCACCTTGAATCAGCTGTGTCGTGCTGTCTAGCATTGGGGACAGGGTGAGGAGACGACTGCTGCTTGGCAGTGGCTTGCCTTCCCTTAATTGTTGAAGGTCAGCTGGAAAACACTCCTGCTGTACTCGCTGTAAGAGGAGGATCTCTGCATCTCTGTACTCATCTGCTGTGAGTGGGGTGTTTGCCACCCCATGTAGAGACTTAGCAGTGGCTTCAATTAGGTCACCAAAAGCTTTGAATTGACTTACATCAGGTACTGGTGGACCTGTAGGCACTGATGTGAGACCGCAAAAGGCTGCTTTCCTTAATTCCTCACTATCAGTAGGCATAGGTTGAGTGAGGGGTGGCTCTGGCCAATGATCTGCACTCCTTTGCAGAAAGGGCGGACCTTGATACCAGCGGCTTTGTGTGGTCAACTCTGAGAGGGGCTTCCCACGAGTGATATCATCAGCGGGATTATGTGCTGAGTCCACATAACGCCATGACTCTCTGTCAGTGAGGTCCTGTATCTCAGCAACTCGCGTGCCCACAAACACCTTGAATCTGCAAGAGTCTGATTGTAACCAACTAAGCACAGTAGTGGAGTCCATCCAGAATGTAAAGTGGCGAATGGGAAGGGTTAACTCCTTCTGCAAGACTCTGGCCAACTGTGCTCCCGTCAGCGCAGCACACAGCTCCAAGCGAGGAATGGATTGTTGTTTCTTAGGGGCTACACGAGAACGGGCTGCGATGAAGGAAACCTCCACAATACCCCTGGTGCTCTCTGTCCGGAGGTATGCCACTGAGCCATATGCACGCTCTGAGGCATCACAAAATACATGTATCTCCCTCCTGCTGCTCGGGGAATCCAAATCAGGGCTAGTGTAACACCTGGGTAGACTTATACTCTTCAAAGCTGGGAGCTCACTCTCCCACTGCTGCCATGATTGTAGCAGATGTTCCGGCAGGGATGGGTCATCCCAGTCTCTCCTTTTGTCCCACAGAAGTTGCACTATGACCTTGGCTCTAGTGGTGTAGGGTATCAGAAGCCCGAGTGGGTCATACTGACTAGCAAGGACTCTGTATATTGTGCGCATGGTGGCCTCTGAATGGTCAAGAGGACGGTGTTTATATGATAGAGCGTCTGATTGGCAATGCCAATACAGTCCAAGGGCAGATTCTAGGGTGTTGGGCTGGCCCTGTGCAATCCACAGCTCTGCACTGTCCGACCTTGCCTCTGATGGGAGGTGAGAGATGACTGCTGGCCGGTTACTCGCCCACTGCCTCAGCTCAAAGCCCCCCTCGGCTAGGACATTTCTTAGTTGGTCAACAAGGGCTCTGGCATCCTCTTCTGAAGTCAAGCTGAGTAGACAGTTGTCTACATAAAAGCCCTTCAGCACCGCTTCCCTGATGGCTTCACCATGCTGACTGTGATCCAGAATGTGCCTTTGGAGGGCATACGTGGCACAGCAAGGGCTGCAGGTCGTTCCAAAGGGGAGGACTCTCCATTCGTATACACTAGGCAACTCTTCTCTATTCATCTCCCTCCACAGAAAACGGAGGAGTGACCTGTCATCGGGGAGCAGTCTCACCTGATGAAACATGCCTCGAATGTCACTGCTGATGGCTATGGCATGTTCTCTAAATCGCAGCAGCACTGCAAGGAGGGAAGGTCCCAGTGTTGCACCAGGGAGCAGACGATGGTTTAGGTTCTCACCTCTGAACTGGAAAGAACAGTTGAAGACCACACAATTTTTCCCATTATGCTGGACCATGTGATGTGGAATGTACCAGCTTGTGGGAGTGTCTTCAGTGCCCGGCTCCAACTTGACCACATAACCTGCTTTGATCAGCTTTTGCATCTCCACTATATATGCTGCTGCCAGCCCAGGGTCTTTGGCCAGCCTCTTCTCCATATTTCGTAATTGAGGGATCACAGCTTCCTTTGGGGCCTGTAGCTGGGGCATATTTGGTGCCCGTAAGAGAGGCGTGGCATAGCGATGAATTCCTTCCACCACTACTCTTTCAGTCTGGGCGTCAAGAAGCTGTATCGCCTCTTTGTCTTGCCGTGAACGAGTACTGGCCTTTTCACAGTGCCAAGGTAGTACGTCCATTTGCCAAAGTCTCTCTACCTGGCTGTAGAGGTCGACTGGTGGGGTAAGGGTGGCTATGAAATGGCACGACTGCTCTGAAAGATACTGCCGTAACCCATATGCTGGGCCCTGCAGTGTCCAGCCAAGGCGAGTCCGAATGGCTACTGGGCCCCCTGGTGGCCCTAGATGCACTGGTTCCACTGGTGTGATTAAGTGGGGATGGTCTGATCCGATGAGTAGGACAGGGCGGGCCTCATTAATGGGCAGTAGGGGCAGATCTCGAAGGTGCCTGTATTTCTGTTGGAGAACCTCCACTGGGTGTGAGTGCTCAGCTAACCCCAGCTGTTTGGCTGTGAAAGCTCTCTTCCTTCTCTGTGTTGTTTGGGGCCCTCTCATTTATGTCATGTAAAACAAGCAGGTGTCGGCTATTACAAGTTTTACAGCCCATTTTCAGATCGCATTCCGCTGATCGGTGACCCCTCGCACAGCGCCAGCAACGGTTGTTGGTTTTGATCCAAGTATGTTTCTGAATTGGACTGAGCAGTTTGAAGTTAGAGCAGTTATTCAATGAATGTTTGTTGTTGTCACAATAGGGACAATATTTCTTGCCTGGCTGCGTGGAGCCTAAAGCAGGAACCTTCTCACTGTGAGCTGTAGTTTCAGTGCTTAATAGGATGGAGGAGGGCTTAACTGAGGGTTTGCCCTTACGTTGCTCCTTCACTTTAGACTCCCTCCGTGCCCTACTTTCAAACCGAGAGTTGTCTTCTTGGACCTGGATCTCGTACTCCAACCAGTCAGCCAAGTCAAGAAGAGTCGGAATGGGCACTCTATGGGGGTGAATGAATCTGCGAAAGCTGGAGCGCAAATCATGTGGTAGTTTACTGAGTAATCTGGATACATGGGAGCCACACTCTAATTCAACTTGGCCCTTCCGCCCCAGTTGCTCCAACATGCTCACCAGGGAACGGACGCGCAAGGCAAACATTTTGAAGGCTTTGCCGTCACCACTCAAAGCACTGGGACCATCCATCAGCTCTGCTATACGCTGTAAAGCCAACTGGTGTGGCTGTCCATACTGCTGATTGAGTGCAGCCATTGTATCGGTGAAGGGGTACCTGGAGTGGCTGTAGGAATCCGCAATCAGCAGGGCTTCTTCTGATTTGAGGTGATCAACGAGAATTTGAGATTTAAATCTCTCTGATGCATCTTGAGGAAGAAGATTCTCCAATGCAATGCGAAGGCGAGAAAACTCTCTTGGGTTCGGGTGAACCATATCTGGAATCGTGGGCGCGGGTCCCCTGTATGTCCGCTCCTGCCCACCTACTGGGCTCGGCGTTCGGTGCTGGGAGTGGACGCGCGACGGGGAGACATCACGTCTTTCTGATGAATAACCTCGCCATGTGGAGCGACAACTCTCTGGCGAATAGTCACACTCTGGTGAGGGACGCCTCTCTGAAGTGCGGTCATCTCTTGCTTCCCGAGCGCGGCTATGTTGGAATAGCTGTGATGACACAGAGTAGCGTTCACCTGAATAGTCTCTTGCAGGTATGTCATCATGCCCTGGGGGGTGACGAGCAAGCATGGCGTTCCCGCCCCTAGGGAAGTCGCGTTCAAATGGAGCAGCCTGTCGCTCTTCCCCTGCCCTCAATTCACTCTGCTGTTGACGCTGGGCCAAGTGAGATGATTTAATAGGGGGAAGAGAACTGGATTTCTGGAGTTTCTCTACGATAGCTCCCAGATGCTCCACCTGCCTCCGCAACTGGTCCGTCTCAAAACCACTTTGGCGGTTGAGCTGCTCAAGTTTGAACTCTTGCCGCCTGCTCTGCAGCCTAAGAGACTCATTCTCTAACCGTAACTCCTCCCTAGAGGTGAGCAAGGCCTCCTGTTCGGCTTTCAATCTCCTATTCTCTCTCTTTGTATAGTACCCTGTGAGCAGCCATGGATCTTTTTCTACCCACTGTGAAGAGTGGTCAGCCTCCTGGCTGATTGGCGATGCTGAGCGCTTAGTGTTCGTCCCCTCTTCTTCTTCCTCCTCGCTCCATAAGTGAGGTGGATCATGTTGCGCGGTGGGTAGTGGCAAACTATCCGTTTTGGTATAACCAGTAAGGTCATACTCTCTTAAGTGCGAGGGGAGGTGTGACTGCCTCCTGACACGCACACTGGATTCCTCTTCTGCTGACTTGGACATACTAATCTGTAGTGAGCTCGAATCCGGCTCGAAGGACCATGAAACGAAGGAATAACTGACTGCGGCTACTCCAAATTCTACTTGTATGCCGGGTCCGAAAAAGGCTAGCCCACCACAGGTGATCTGTCAGAATCACAAGTCATGATTGGTGAATTCAGTCCTTTTATTAATTATTGCCACCACCACACACGGCTCAGAATGTGGATATTTTGTACTCCAATGAACAAGGTTGCCTAGAGGTGTGCTTTCTTTACATATCCGCACACCAAATTTAGGAACAGGCTATGGCACAGGATGACGTAACAAACTCGCGACCTTATCACTCTGAATAACTGTTGGAACACTAAGTTACTTAACAGAAAGATTCTGCGTTATGAAACAGGACCGTACCAAGCGGGAAACAGGCTATACTATTTACATAGGGGGTTAAAGGGATGGCCTTTTAAACAGGCACCCTGGCACTGCTTCGCAGGGGCCAGCACTTGTCGTATGTGACACTGCTTTGCCTTGCAGGACTTCTAGCTGCAGCAACATCAGTTGTGAAACTTGGCCTCCTTCATCTGCGCCCCTTTCAGCGCTGGCTGAAGTCCAAACGGCTCTCCCCAGTGCAGCACAGGTACAGACTCGTACACATTTCACAGAGTTGTGTGAGGGCACTGCTACCATAGCAACACAGTCGTCTGTGTTGTGGAGTGCCATTAGGTCCCCCGCCAGCACGGTCTTCCACTCCTTCATAGAACCACGGTTACATATGTAACCAGCGATATTACTCCCTTCCTTAATAGTTCTCTTAGCTCTGACGTCAGAGCCACCGTCTCTGATCGAGATGGCATGACAGATTCAATCACTCCGCTAAACGGCGGAGGCAGAGATGTGAACTGAAGAGTATAGCCCTTTTCTATTGTTCTCCTCAGCCATCCTTTCAAGGAGAACAAGCTTTGCCACGCTGAGAAACACTCAGAGAGCGGGCGAGCAAACGTCTGAGGGGATTTTGCGGAAATTTCCGACAGCCAAAAAAGGGCCTTCTCTGCCGCTGTGCTTGAGGCACAGCATACAAGAGAGACGGGCAGAGCCGCCTTGCTATCACAACTGCGATTAGAAGCAATATTGTGCCCTCTAGAGGAGCCCACAATAGCCTGCACTTCTAAGTGGGCAGTGGGGATGGACGTAGAGTGTGCGGCTAAAGTTGCGAGTGAGTTAAGCTTGCTTTCTTTAGCTCGTGAAAATAAACCATTGTCACTGAAGACCGAACTTGTGGTCTTGAGTGAATGAGGCACTGCGCTTTCCACTGAGCCAAGACCGCCATTTATAGGTAAACTGGCAGATTCTGCATTGTATGAATGTGCGGCAGAGAATATTTGCATTTTGGGATTATGTGTCCAATCAGTTGCAAAAAGCCCAGAAGAGACAAAGGCAAACTGGTTAAAATGAAATTACTTCTCATGAACAGGGAGGTGGCCCTGAAAAGGGCCGTTGTAAAGTGTCGGACACATAACCCTGGCTGACAGTCACTGTCTTCTCTGCTTCCGCGGTGGCTCAGGTGGAGGATTCGTTCATGTACAAGCTACGCGGCGGAAGGGGCGACGAGTTGTAGCGGTGGAGGGGGGAGGGCGTGCAGTGGTGGGTTGGAGGGGAGTGGCCTGAGGCGCAGGAGCAGCTGTGGCTGCTGGGCGCCTGTGCCGACTTCGGGTGTCCCTCCGATCTCAACAAGAGCCATAGTTGCGCTGTGGGCGAGACTCAGCACGCCCCCACTGAGTGTGCTTCTTGACTCTCTCGGCTTCCTCCGTCGCCTCCTGCAGATGGGTGGTAGCCTCCTGAAGCAGAGGCCCAAACAGCCCATCAGAGCTGATAGGGCCGTCCAGCAACCCCTTTCTAATCTGTTCCGGCAGATTAGAGATATTCAGCCACATTTTGCGCTGCAAAATCGTCTGCCAGGCCATAATCCTCCCCTGCGCTACAGCGGTGGTGGTGCACAGGGTCAGAATAGCAGCTGTCGTCTTCCCTATGTCAGCTGCTAACTCCGGTGGCAAGAAGTTAGGTTGTGTTGCCAAGGTAGATAAATAGGAAGCTAACAACACAACATTATTCATGGCTGCAGCAGATTGGGCAGCGCACTGGTGGGATCGGTCAGTTAGACGCGCAGTCACCTGATCACTCGGCAACGGAGGCGTAGGCTTACGTCGTCCAAAAAACGAAGCCTTTGGTAGCAGGATGATGGCTAGGCTCTGCTCTAAAGGAGGCAAAGAATGGAATCTGTGCTGAGGCGCTCCCTCGAGGACTGTGAAGGGCACGTATCGCGTTACCGGCGCCCTTAGCTTCCCAGGATCAGCAAAGATCACTGTGTTAAGGGGCGCATCTAAGGAACACGCGGCCAGACAGGATTCTTCTTCTTAACCTCCTCCCCTTGAGCATTCTAATCAGCAAAGAGCGTGTTGCTGGGTGTAGCTGGACGCTCCACGGGTACCGGAATATTCTTCATCCTTGCCGCCTTCTGAATGATCTCCGGCAAATCCTATTATAATGTGGCGCACGTCGGCTGGTCGTGCGGGGTAGAGGAAGAAGGCCGCCATAGCAATACTTCCTCAACACCACACTCGACATCCATATCCCCCAGCGAGGAGAAGGGAGAAACTGAGAGCGGAACGGAAAAGGGAGGAGAGTCAGAAGACTCTAGCCCATAATCCTCTGCCCTAGGCGACGACAAGTCTGCAATCCACGTAGCCTCTTCAGTGGCGAAAGACGCCCGACCAGCCCAGGAGTCTTCGCAATCCTCTTCCTGCGTCACGGCAAAAGCGTCGGCCCATCACTGCAGCTCCTGCATTGGCAGGAGGGCACAGTACGGGCAGGCAGCTTGAGGAGTCAGGGCGAGGCCGATGTGGGTCGCTCCAAGGCACGCCTCGCAGCGGGGATGCAGATCACTCGGCAGTATGTTGCCAGTGCGGCACGCGGGGCAGAGATGAACAGCTCTCACAAACTTTGTTGTCTTCATCTTCAGAACTACGCAGTACAGTGTTCGCGCTGAAGAAAAAGTGGGAGCTGAACTCAGGTCACGCGAATATAATATACAGTGGATGCGGACCTGATTGGGTCCATCGTGCAGGACAATGGCAGGAAAGAAAATCTTCAGAGCTGCGCATGCGCAGAGGGATAAACCCAATAGCGACAGCCTTAAAGGGCGAAGCTCATACAAAATAGAACTTATTCTCCTGCTAACTTGGTATTTCTGCTGAGGATTGTGCTGAATATTTCCGGCAACGGTGAAACGTGATGAGTGTGCATGCGGGGAGGAGGGAGGGACAGAGGGGGGCGTGGGCAGGACGAGACATGAAGGCATCTGATTAGTTCTTTCCACTCGGACCGAAAGGCAGGGATTGGTCAGAGTTTTTACAGTCCTGCAGCTGCCACAGAGGTCTGATTCTTTTCGTTCCTTTTTCTGAATACATAATGTATTGATTACTCTTAGGATGGAAGGATCATTTCACTCAGTATAACAAAAAGTGTTTCTGAACCGGATTACCAACTATAGCTTTAAATGAAATATAAACGCATCATGCAGATATAAGACAGATGCTTGTATACTCCAACATTTACTGCGAACAGACCACTCAAAATACTTCTGCGATCGCACCCACTTAAGAGACAGGAAGTGTGACCCACTTCTTATAATGGGGGTCTATTGGCGATGAGGAGTCTTCCTTCCTCTAGTGTCTTTGGCACAACTTTTTTGAGTATTTGTTAGTAGAGAAATGTAGGCATTTAATTGGAACAGAGGCTGATTGAGTGTAACTGATTGGCAACAGGCAATTGTTGGTTTCTGCCAAAGCCAGATGGAATTGAGGGTATCTGAATGGGAGCAGACGGAGAAATGAAAACAGTGGGAGGTGAGTTAAAAAAATATTTAATAATAAAAGCCTTTTCCACAGTACCTACCACCACAGCAGCCTCTGGTTTTTCAGAGAAATGTATTTCCATGGGTCTGGTGGGCTCTCGTGGTCCAAACACAAGGCCAAGTCGGCTTACAAGCTGTTAAAATGACAATAAAGGAAGTGATGAATTATTACTTCGGCCGGGTCTGTGCGGTCAATCATATCTTGATGACTTACTGCTCAGAAATTTAAATGGTGTGTTTGAGTGTCATTTAGTCAAAGGTATCACACTGCTATGCGAGATAACAATTATTTCACAAATGGGCAATTCCATCGTTACTCATGTTAAATTTACTGCATTAGGCATTAGTATAAAATTGTTTCACTACTTATTCAATGGACAGAACTTCAAAACTTCTACATTGTGGCAAAATCTGACCATAATCAACTTTACTAGAGAAAAACCGGAATGAACCCCTCAATGGTTATGCTGGCAGACTGGATTTTTCAAGCGTTACTCACGTTACTCAAAAGTAACATGGTTCCACGGGTAATATGGAAACCGATTATGACTCTGGACTTCTCACGCTTTTCTTTATTCAGGGGTTGGAAGCAATAGAATTGCATAACGGCATTTCAAATGATCTTATTTCATTTAAACAATTTAAACGATCATGAAACACATACATTGCTTCCCCTGAGTAAAGAAAAGCCTGAGAAGTCCGGAGTCATAATCAGTTTCCATATTACTAATCGTGAAATCCTCCGCAACGCACGTGGAACTGATAAACCTCCATGCACAAGGACTTCAATTCCACGCAAGAATCTCTTACATACACAATGATTGAATAATTGCTGACTACAGCAGGGGAACGTAAATATGCCACTGAAACTCATGCCGAATGCGCAAGAGTTGACAGGTATGCGTTATTAATAATGGCCACACCTGATAATGTTGAGAGTTTTTGGGTTTCTGTAAATGAATGATTGAAAACAGGTCAAGAATTAGGCTATTCGTGCCCACTTTAACTTAGCAAAGAGAACAGGCGACACCTGATGATGCTTAGGATTTTTGTAGTCAAGTAAAGTCAATTTTATTAAGATTGAAAACGGGTCATGACCAATCATAATTTTTAACGGATGGTTTGTGCTTGCCCTATTGCCAGTTCACCAGCCGCCACTGCCTACAACTTGGTGAACTTATGAGCCAGCTAGAGATGGGCCTAAATAAACTAGTCAGTTTACGATACTGCATGAGTTATTTTGTGCTGCACCGAACATGGACGCATTTAACAGAAATCACAGGTTTCCATTCACTACAAGGGCAGGCTCTCCAACCAGTTACGTAACAGACATGGACTTCCGCCCGAGGAAGCCAATGGCAGATCACAGCTTGCAGTGGCGGGTATTTTGAAAAGCTCATTCTTCTTTTACCAATCAAGAAGGATGATAGGAACACCAAAACTTAATTGTTTTACTGCCTAGTTACTGCTACAGGCATAAATCTCATAATGTTTCTCTTCCCCTTTAAAAGCAGCTCCTTGGCCCCCACATGCAATTGCGTGACCTTGAACTTTGACTCAATGACCTCGACAAACTAATCAGTGGAATGACCCGCTGTGAGGAGTTAACATGAGTGCTTTTCGTTATCCTAACTTGCGCTTCCTCATGTCCTCTCTCCTACCATGACCAGGAAATCGTTACATCCCTGGCATCATTATGAAAAGCACCCAATATCTCTCACCATCCACTGCATGTGGTGGAGGCATAATCACCAATTTTACTGCGGCAGTTGCTTTCATTATCTCATCATTATGATCCACAAACTACATTTTTAAATGTACCAACCAAACTGATAGTTGATACTCACGTTTTCTAAAACCATTTCAAAGGAAACACGAGAGGAATTAAAGTTCCAGTTTTCCTCTTGACAGATCGGCCCTGGTGAGAGGGAGAGAATTCCGTCAGAATAACGCCACAAATGTGACGCGGTCATTGTGAAAACGTTCAAAAGATGTTCTGCTTACATCAGAATATTGTCAAAATAGTGACTGTTGATGGGCAAGACACCTCCCAAGTTCCACGGGGTTATGGAATTTTTCTATATTGCGTCATATTTGGTGTAAGACAAAAGTAATGGTGAGTTGAATATCATTCCCTAGTCCCCTGTGAACTATCTGTTTGCATGTTCATTTAAGTGTAAAAATCACAATGATACAATACTGATGTTTAACAAAACAGCACCACATTAGAGTTCTCTATCAATGGACTCTTGGCCAGCGCTTGAGTGTTGCGGAAAAGTAACACAAAGCAGATTTTGAGAAAAAGGCAGAAAACTGTATCCCTCCAGGATTATGATCTTGTCTGACAATAAAACTGACTTGGCAGTTATTTGTTCATTACATAATAAGGAAGATTTAGGAAGAACTCTGTTTCTTTTTTATCTTCCCGGCATAAAATGTAGAGGGATATAGGCATCGCCTCGTCCATCTGTCCGTCCGTCTGTCCGTCCGTAATCATTTTGTTTCCGGCACAGAACTCGGAAACTCTGCAAGATATCAGTACCAAACTTGGTACGTGTATTCTATGTATAGTCTAGATGCGCCTTTTGCTACTTTGGAAACTTCAGGATTACTATTTTTGCCATTTCCATGGAAACGAATTTGGACTTAGTGCACATAAGCCTAGTTCCTTTCCGGGGCACAACTCAAAAACCGTTCATTACATCTTTCTGAAACTTTGCATGTGTATTACCCACATACTGAAGTGGTGCCTTTTGATATTTTCAGATTTCTGAAAATTTCATTTTTTTCGTTTCCGTGGAAACCAGTTGCATTTGGACTCTGTACAGAGATAGGTTCTTTTCCGGGGCATAGCTCAAAAACCGTTCATTATATCTTTCTGAAACTTCGCATGTGTATTACCCACATACTGAAGTGGTGCCTTTTGATCTTTTCAGATTTCTGAAAATCTTCTTTTTATCCCCCCGGCAGCATTAATGCAGGGGGGATATTGTCATCAGTGTGTCCGTCTGTCCGTCCCTGCAGCCGGGCATCCGTCTGTAATCATACCTTGTCCGGGCCATATCTGGGAAACTATACATCCGATCTTCACGAACCTTCAGATATGTTGTGCATGATGTCTAGATGTGCCTTTGGGGGCCGGGTGGATATGCCATTGCCAGATGGCTCTTGTTTGTCACTATCCATGACAATATGACTTGCGAGACTTTTCCATCCAAAAATGCAATAATATCAATAATCAAAATGATGGACAAAAACCTAGCAATTATGAAGTTGCAGTGGTATTCGACAGGTTTTCAGGGCTCCACCATCTGCTTCTCTCTTGAAGAAATTTTTCAGTTGTTATTTGCATGTGAATTACATGAATTATGAATTCTGACCTTGAATATTCTGCAAGTCCAATGCTCTGCATTGGCACTGACCAGACAGATCATGTAATAGGTATGCTGCTTCATAATTGTCGAATTCAACTTTCTAGGTTTTGCCATAACAAAGAGCAGAAACTTAAATGTGAAAAACCCCAGGAGGATCAACTTGCTAGGTTTTTGCCTCGAAACTATTAAATACCAACGAGTTGCTAAGGTTGGCCAAAGCAAAACCTAGGGAATCAGGGATTATTTTGTATGCATATTACTGTAAGTGATCAGGCGAAGCCTAGCAAGAACAGAAACAGTCCTAACTCAGTTTTGACCAAAATTAAACAAACTAGGTTTTTCCATAACACTCAAGAATGTTTATCAAATTTTGAGTCAGTGCTTATGTCCAAGTAAATAAATAAATAAATAGAGAGGGGGGCTCTATATTCTGGCTTCCCAATAGCCTACCAAAATTAATCGATCACAATTGATAATCAGGCCAACAATACTTATTATTTAGTTGAATTGATCACATTTTAATATTCACGGATGGGGCCAGGGAAACAGAAATAGGAGACAGGCCAACAGAACAAAAGGAATTGTCGATATGGCATTACTCGCACGAACAATCTTCGCAGATGTTGCGTTCTCTGGCAACGACTCACAGATAAGAAAACTGGAAATCTCTGACGTGCACAGAATGCAAATAAGTGAGCAGCATTGCTGCGTTGGATACATCAGTGGTCTGGTCTAACTGCAGGACAAAATACTTTGATTTACGGACACTTTTCAACTCCTCATACTCAATGCTTATTAGCTGCCACATCTTGAATTTGAAACGAGACTGTATCAATCGACAGAAGTTGACTGGCCTTAAACACCATTACAAAAAAGAAGTATACTTCAAGTTCATTTTTTTAAAGTAAATTTAAGTAAACGTCAAGTATATTTTCCAAGTATACTTCATGCAGCAAATATTATAGTGCCAATATACTAGTAGTATACTAGTACGTGTACTAATTAAATACTTCTTGGGACTAAACTGGCCCACTTTAAGTTTATAAAAATATCATTTCAAGTATACTGAAAAGTTTAAGCAAAGTAAACTTAAATTACACATATAGCTTACATCTAAGTTTTATTTTGTATTGCAAGTACACAACAAATGAACTTTTAAGTATACTGTGAGTTAACTAGTTGTACACTTCTAGCATACTATTCAGTTTATGAAAGTATACATTTACGTATACTGCAAGTAAACTTACAGATATTCTGCTTGTTTATTAGTTGTATACTTCTACAAAACTTTTCAGTTCATGAAAGTATACTGCTTGTAAACTTAAAGAGTGTCAGGATCTTTAAAGACCACAGTGAGTCAGGACTTCAGTTTAACGTCTCATCCGAAAGACGGCGTCCCCATCACTGCACTGGGATACTGCAGATTATTCTGCCAGAGGGAAGACTGAAATCTACTGGCCCACCAACACCTCTTCCAGCAGCAACTTATTTTTCCCAGATTGTCTCCCATTCTAGCACTAACTGAGCCCGTGCCTGCTTAGCTTCAGTCACACGGCTGGTGCAGATCAAGAAGTGGTATGGCTGCCAGTTACAAAACTAGCATACACATTTCATTGTCATCATATCAGGCCAGACAGCACTGAAGTTTCCAGTCTTCTTAACCCTCATGTATTAACCCTCGTCCAACCAAGGGGGTCCTGTGGCACAAAAACGTTAACAGATATGATCTAATGCTTCTAGGTCATTGTTTATTCATCTTTGTACTCATTTTAACTCTATTCAACGATCTCTAATTGATTTGAAGCTTGTCTTAAATGAGGACAAAACCAAGTTCATGGTATTCACCAAAGCTAGAAAAAAAGACCTCCTTGATTTTCAAATTTGTACCCCGCAGGGTAGCCAAATTGAGCATGTCCACCATTATAAATGCTTGGGCATTTGGCTGGATGACAAGCTGACTTTTGATATGCATATTGAAAATTTAATAAAAGAAGATAAGGAGTAAAATAGGCTTCTTATACAGAAATAGGGCTTGTTTCAATTTCGAAAATAAAAAGGAGATTGTGAAATCTGTAATACTCCCCATGCTTGATTATGGTGATGTGATTTATAGAAATGCATCTACTTCTGTTTTAAAACCTTTAGATTGTATTTATCATTCTGATTTCTGCACACACCATTGTGTTTTATACAAGTCAGTAGGGTGGGGGTCATTGAAAACTAGACGAGACTACCACTGGTTTTTATTTGTTTATAAATGTGTTTTAATGAAAATCCCTCTTTATCTAGCTAGTCTACTTACGTGGCGAGTTGGTTGCCATGGGACACGGTCACAGGACTCATTGTGTCTCAGTATTCCTCGTGTAAGAACAGAGCTTGGTAAGACCGCTTTTTATTATAATGTCCCACACACCTGGAACCAGTTGCAAGCTGAACTGAAATTGAAAGAACTGGTTCCTTTTGGACATTTTAAAACTCTGATCAAATCATTTTATCAAGAGAATTGTTGTTGTTTTATTTAATGTTTTCCCTTTAATAATGGCAGTTTTTTTTTTTCTACAAATGTTCTTGTAAACTGTTATTTTAATTGTTTGTAATGCAGGGCCCTGCTGAAAAGGAGACATGGTCTCAGTCAGGCCCCCTGCAATCTAAATAAATAAATAAAATTTTCATGAAAAAACGATGAGGGTACCTCACCCCCGGGGGTAGGGTAGGCCATCAAAGTCGAAGGGTGGGGGGGATTGCCACCAGCGTCAATTTTTGCCCGTTTTTGATATAAAATATGCTTACAAATTAGTTGCAAATAGTATGCTATTATTATGTTTCATGCTCAATGAACTTTGTAGACTACACTGATTGTCATCCTTATTGATTTATTGATGCAGCTTGTCCTTGTATTAGTAAATCTTGGAATTACAATGACCAGCAGTGACCAGTAACCTTGAAGTGATCTTCAGCTAATAATATTGGAAGTGCATGACCGACATACTTTTACCTGTGTGTTTGACTGGTTACTGTACTGTATACTATTTTTATACTGTGCTATAGGCCTACTATTATACAAGTTCATAGAATTGTTCATAAAGTTGTTCTCATAATTCATAGATAAACCTTTCATGCAAGTGTGTTTTTGTATTTTTTTCAGATATGACATCTATAATGACGTCTTTGTGACGTCACAGTGCTGAAGTTTGTGATGTTTTATTCTTGTTTTGAAAGAGAACATATGTACCAGACATATTACTGATATTATAAGCCTTGTTCTATCATAGGGAAGAACAAAGTAAAGAAAATGTAAAAATGTTCAAAAAACTATTCGTTTTCCTTTTGTGTGTGTGTTTCCCAAAATGAGTTATTTATGACATCATAGTAATGTCAAATTTATGTTACTCATGAGTTTATAACATTTATAATAATACTAAAATATTAATTGTAGTATCAGTAGTTCTAGAGGTTACAGAAAGTTACTTATACTGGACAAAGAAAGTTAGGGATCACTCTGATTTTTAATATTGAAATATGATATGGAACATAATTTGAACTATCAAATATTTCAAATTCGAAAATTGGGGTGATCCCTAATTTTCTTTGTCCAGTATATTTTCAGCTAAAACTAATAAAAAAAAAAAAAAAAAAAAAAAAAAAGGATTTTTGTCATTTTCATGTTTTTTCCTAATATGGTGTTAGTTATGATGTCACTATGGCGTCATAATGTTGAAATGTGTTTTATTTGTACTTGATTTGAAGAAAGGACATCCGTAGCTGTACACTGATACCAAACAAGATGATGTTTATCGCTTAATTTCGAAATAATCCTTGGTCGGGGTTGTTGTAGAAAAACCCTTGGTTGGACGAGGGTTAAAGTACTGTGTACTTACTACTTTATCTGTGAATCTGCACATAATGGCTGGCTAAATTTAACAAGGATCTCAATTAAAACACAGCAATGCTTGGCACAGGTACAATATGCAGGGCTTTGATGTCCATACTCTTGTTTTAAAACGATTAAAACATTTATTACCTCCGCCAAACGAAGTTGGCGGGAGGTTATGTGATCAGTGCCATCTGTTTGTCTGTTTGTTTGTGAACAATATAACTCAACAAGACTATGTGCAACCTAGTATATGGCTGGGCCGCCAAGTGCTGTCTGAGAATGTGCGCCCAAGAAAAGGGCGATATTAAATATTAATCTGAAATTATAAACCCCTTCTCCCTCCTAAAAAGGCGCCCCCTTTTAAAATCGTTCTGGCGAGTAAAAAAACAAAAAAAGTGGAGGTTTGATACGTGATTCTTTCCCTTTCTCTGAATCCCATCTCCCATTTCAGCATTTTTTACATTTAAAACAGAAACCTCTTCCTGTCGCACCCTATGAAACATCGGCGCAGATTGACGTGACTTCGTAAGCCTAGCCAACATGTGCCGTTTTATGAGCTACTCGAGGTCTGCAGTCCCAAAAATAAACAAATAATCCTCGGACAAAATCCTAAATTTTAATAAAGTGATTCATTGCATTATTGAGGACTTGTTTAATTCAATCAACTATCTTTAAGGAATGTAACTTGTCACTTCCGCCAACAGAAATACATCCAGGCAGCAGGCTAATCCCATAAAAGGCATAAAATAATGATAGCCTGATAATCGTTCCCTTTGGGCTCATCACCAGCATTCTTAAAATGCTCCGAAACCAGCGATTTTATTTTAGGCCGATGATATTCGCACTTATAGCCTACGTGTGGCCAATGCTGAATTTTTTTCTTGGCCTCACTTCGCACTTATACCTGCGGCCAATGCAGAAATTTTCCCTTGGCCAGAGCTTAAAAAAACAAGTTTGGCCAAGAAAAAATTTTTGGCTTTGAACACACTTAAAATAAGTGTGGGCAATGGAGCAGTGCATCTTCGCCACACTTGTAAATGTGTCTAATGCGAATTTCAATCAATTTTTGTGCTTGGACGCACTTAAATAAGTCTGAATAGTCACTTCCTTTATTTTATTTTCATCTTTTTACTTCGGATACGTGAAAGCCATTCTCAAGCTTTCGGTAATGAGTGCATTCTCTCAAACATAAGCTGAAGCAGTACTTGTGGCGATGCCTGCGCCCTCTGAGTGGTATTCCTTCATGGCCCAGGAATTTAGCTGATCTGAGTAAATTTTACAACTGTCCTAACAGTATGTTGATTCCTAGCTGCAAACTCCAACAGCATTGCGCTGATTAGAGTTACTTAAAATCGTTCTGGCGAGTAAAAAGCCGAAAAAAGTGGAGCTTTGATACGCAATTCTTTCCCTTTCTCTGAATCCCATCTTCCATTTCAGCATTTTTTACATCTAAAATGGAATCATTTTCCTGTTGCACCCTATGAAACAGAAGGACGCGACTTCGTAAGCTTAGCCATGTGCCGTTTTATGAGCTACTCGAGGTCTGCAGTCCCAAAAATAAACAAATAATCCTCGGACAAAATCCGAAATTTGAATAAAGTGATTCATCGCATTATATATGACTTTGTCTTTTTTAATTCAATTATCTTTAATGAATGCAACTTGTCACTTTCGCTAGCATAATCATCCAGGCAGCAGGCTAATCCCATAAAAGGCATAAAATAATGATAGCCTGATAATCGTTCCCTTTGGACTTATCATCTGCTTTCTTAAAATACTCCGAAACCGGCGATTTTATTTTATTTCCATCTTTTTACTGCGGGTACGTGAAAGCCATTCTCAATCTTTCGGTAACGAGTGCATTCTCTCAAACATAAGCTGACGCAGTAGCCTACTTGTCGCGATGACTGTGCCCTCCAGAAGGTATTCCTTCATAGCCCAGGAACTCAGACGATCTGAATAAATTTACACTGTCCTAGCAGTATGTTGATTCCTCGCTGCAAACTCCGACAGCATAGCGCTGATTAGTTACTTAAATCATAGCGAACACATGTAATGAATTAGAGTGCAGGCCTGACAACTTAAGCTGATCAAGTTTTTCTTTTGCTTTTTCCCAGTTGCTCAATCCCCCCCTTAACAAACAGTCACCGTAGTTGTGCAGATAAATCAAAGAATATCGTCGGTTTCCTTAACACAATGCAACTTCTGCCATTTTTCAATCAAACCTCATTGAAAGGATCTGTCAAATCACACACCGTGCCGAATTTTCTTCCAGGAAATGCAATGCTTGGCTGGAAGGATCCCAAGTACATGGCAGCGGTAAAGTTAATGATCCACTGCTGATGCTCTTCACCGGATCAACAAGCTTACTGGTGCTAGGTGCAAGCTATTGCGGTGACAGTATTGTTGCTTAATTCTATCATCTGAAATGTTATTTTCATCACTGTCCTTGCGTCCACGAGTAACGTAAGTGTTTGTATCAGTTACTTTAGTCTTCTATAAAATATTGTCTGGAGGGGAAAAACATCCCTCTCTGCTTGCTGTCGTTCGCCGTTTTCGCATCCCACTGCGTTTGTGTCAGAGCCTTCCGCTTCCTTGAGAAAGCGTTCTCTCAATTCATAATTAAAAAAGTAAAAAAAAAAAAAATTTAACCCAGATTTTTTTAAACAAAGGTTTTAGACATACAACCCCAATTCCGAAATAGTTGGGACAAAGTGTAAATTGTGAATAAAATTAAAACGCAATGACTTTCAAATCACACCTGCAAGTATTTTATTCACAATAGAACAGAGATAACATGGCAAATGTTGAAACTGAGAAATTTTACAATTTTATCCACAAAATGAGCTCATTTCAAATTTGATGGCTGCTACAGGTCTCAAAAAAGTTGGGCCAGGGGCCTGTTTACCATGGTGTAGCATCCCCTCTTCTTTTTAACACAGAGTGGAGGCATCTGGGCATTGAGGAGACAAGTTTCTTGAGTTTAGCCATTGGAATTTGAACCCACTCTTGTTTAATACAGGCTCATGCTCAACAATGGCTTCCTTTTTGCGTGATAGAGTTTTAGGTGGCATCTGTGGATGGCATGGCGGACTATGTTTACAGACAGTGGTTTCTTGAAGTATTCCTGGGCCTATTTAGTAATGTCAATGACAGAATCATGCCAGTGAGTGATGCAGTGGCGTTTGAGGGCCTGAAGATCACGGGCATCCAGTAAAGGTCTTCGGCCTTGTCCCTAACACACAGATTTTTCCAGTTTCTCTGAATCTTTTGATGATGTTATGCACTGTCGATGATGAGACCTTCAGAGCCTTTGCAATTTGACGTTGAGGAACATTGTTTGTAAAGTATTCCGCAAGTTTTTTCACAAGCCTTCACAGGTTGGAGAGCCTCTGGCCATCTTTACCTCTGAGAGACTCAGCCTCTCTGAGACATCCCTTTTATAGCCAATCATGTTACACACCTGATGCCAGGTAACTTAATTACTTGCTTAATGTTCTTTAAGCTGATTCTCTTATATATTAATTGCTTTTTCAGCCCTTTTTTGCTCGTGTCCCAACTTTTTTGAGAGCTGTTGCAGCCAGAAAATTTGAAATAAGCTCATTTTGTGGATAAAAATGTTAAATGTCTCAGTTTCAACATTTGAAATGTTATCTATGTTCTATTGTAAATAACATATTGGCTCATGTGATCTGAAAGTCATTGCATTTTGATTTTATTCACAACTTACACTTCGTCCCAACTATTTCGGAATTGGGGTTGTAGATTGTACAAAACAGTTTTAACCCAATTCATGTTTTTATTTTTCTGTCTTAATTTTTCTATTTAAAGTTACTGTTACATTGAGAATTCTGTAAGTCTGCAGCCGCCACCGGGAAGTGCTGCAAAGGGAGGGGCGCCCTTGTACACGTAAACATATTAAATACGGATGACGTCAATGCCAGGCCAGCCAGCCAATCAGCCAGCCAATCGTTGGCCAACCAATCGTTGAAGTTCTTCCCCAACGGCTGACCAATCGCTGAACAGCCAGCCAGCCAATCGTCGGCCAACCAATCATTTAAGTTCTTCTCCGCTGGCTGCCCAATCGCTGAACTTCTTCCCCGCTGGCCAGCCAATCGTTAAACTTGATCACTCAGGCAGTCAGTCATTCACTCACTCACTCACTCAGCGACATTCGCGTTTACAGGGTAAAAAAGTAATGAACGAATATCTCTGAAATTTTGTGGGTGGGTCGCTATTACATCAGGGATGGACCCTATTGATTTTGACCGCAATCAGTCAAACAATATGGCCGCCACAGCGGCCATCTTGAAATCTTGTGACACGCCATAACTGAACTTTGCTCCCATTCACCAAGATTTGGACTGCGCTGCCTTGGCGGAGGTTTGCACTCTAGAAGTGCCTCTAGTTAAAAATAATGTACGATCTTTCAAGTATACAGCACTGCTCCATCTTTTCTTTAGTCGGTCATATTTTTGACTGTGATACAGAACTGCCTGAACCAAAAAACAGCTCATCAGTGTACTCATTTGGAATATTTCATCAGCCTTTGCTAGAGTTCTCCAGCATACTGGTTAGGCTGAAGGCATTGCTAATTCATATTTGATGCGTATTTCTGGTTCCATATGAGAGAAAGAGGTAGTTTTTTGTTTTGAAATGGGATTTCGATAAGAGTTGCCATTGCTGTGTTATACTTTGGCATCCAATGCAATATTGAGTTTGAAAATTTAATTTATAAAGGACTCGATTTTGGTCTCAATCCTGAATAAGTGTATCATTGCGAATTCTTATCACTACCTTTATCAGTAAATTAAAGCAGAATGCACTTAAGCATTGTCTACTAATAGAGAACATGAGTTAACCTCTAGTCTACTTACGTTAAAAATTATCTGAATAGCAACAGTAATATATTTTAGAGTGCAATAATCATAAGCTGTGAGTATGATGTTAAGTTAACTTAAAGAAGACTGAAGTATACTTGCAGTTTAAAAACTAAAAACTTTTTGCTCCCTGAAAGTTTGAAACTAAATTTAAACCATGAAGGGCTTGAAGTTTAGAACTAGTGGACTAGTAGCATACCTAAAAGTATACTTTCATAAACTAAGAAGTTGGCTTGAAGTATATACAGTTGCAATCAAAATTATTCAACCCCTGTTGCAAATTAGGTTTACTGGCAAAATTTATAAACTTTCAGCTGTTTGCAATGAACAAATCAAACAAGAACAAATTAAACGGCTCAACACAACACATATTACAAGTGGCTTCTCCAAATTCAACACAAAATGCCACTTTTAATGACTATTGCAGGCTCAAAATTATTCAACCCCTTCATGACAAGCATCTTTAATACTTAGTAGAAAACCCTTTTGCCGCTATGACCTGCTGGAAATGTGATGCATAGGCAGATGTCAGCTTTTGGCAGCATTCCCAAGGAATCTTAGCCCAGTCCTCATGGACAATGGCCTCCAGTTCACTAATATTCGAGGGTTTGCATGCTGCAAATGTGTTCTTCAAATCCTACCAGAGATTTTTTATGGGGTTCAAGTGAGGCGACTGTGGTGGGCACTCAAGAATCTTCCCAGACTTCTTCTGAAACCAAGCCTTGGTGGATGTTGAGGTATGCTTAGGATCATTGTCCTTTTGCAAGGTCCAGTGATGCCCAAGCGTCAGCTTCCCTACAGACGGCATGACATTTTCTCCTTAGATATCCTGGTACTTGACTGAATCCATCTTGCCCTCCACACTTTGCAGATTTCCAGTGCCAGAGGAAGCAAGGCAGTCGCAGAGCATCAAAAAGCCCCTACAATTCTTCACTGTAGGCAGGGTGTACTTTTCAGCATATGCTCCTTTATTCCTCCTGCAGACATACCACTGATTCATAAGCCCGAAATATTCCAGTTTTGTTTAATCACTCCACAGAACAATATCCCTAAACGTCTGTGGCTTATTTATATGGTTTTGAGCATATTGGAACTTGTGCTTTTGTATCAGTTGTGGTGCGTATCTTGGAGACCTTCAACGTTTAGTATGCGCCAGAGGTCGCGTTAAACGAATATTTTCCGTCATTGACGGATTTTTTGAAGGCCGTCCGTCATTTTGATAGAATGTAATTCACACCCCCGTCCAATTGGTGGTGGGTGTCATATTGTCTCGAGCATTGTCTTTGATCTGTATGACAGAGATGCCAAGTCTCACACATTCGGTGTAGGTCTCACGCATTTTTAGGCTTATTCACCGTAGTCCGCAATTATTCAATGACCGCTTATTAATGAGATTCTCACGCGGAATTAAAATCCTTGTGCATTGAAGTTTCAGTTTCACTTGCGTAAAGGTGGACCTCACTATGGAAAGCGATTATGACTCCGGACTTCTCGTGCTTCTCTTTACTCAGGGATTGGAAACAATGCATGTGTTTCATGATCGTTTAAATTGTTTAAATGAATTAAGACCATTTGAAACGTCTTTATGCAATTCCATTGCTTTCAATCCTTTAGTAAAGACAAGCGAGAGAATTCCCGAGTCATAATCAACTGCCGTGTCACTAGTGGGGAAATCCACCGTAATGCTCGTGAAACTGATTAACTTAATGCGCAATGACTTGAATTCCGCGAGTGAATTTCTTCAGTAAGCGTTGATTGAATAATTGCTGACTATAATTGCACAGCAGCGTGAATGCCACTAAGAGGCGAGAGACTCAAGTCGAATGCGTCAGACGTGGCATCTCTGGTATGATCCTGTATTCCTCATATTTTGTAATATGATCATTTGCTCTTCATTTGTAAAATATGCTGCTCTGCTGCCGGTAGACGATTGGTCATATGCTACGAAAGGCGTCACTGTAATGTGAACACATAGATATCTAGGTGGGGAAAGCGCCGGTTGACATAACGAGTTGACCGCTTAGCGAGACTGCGGTTGTTAGGCTTAGTGAAGCCCAGCAATAACTGAAAGCATTGTTCATTTGCGCACTGTCACTGTGCGGGGGGAGCAATCATTTATGATGTTTTATAAAGTTCATACAGCAGTAAAATCCACGCAGTGCTGTATTTAACACAGTGCGCAATTTTTGTCTACGTGAATCACTGTCGGCATCAGCTAATGCGTAATCTATAAATTATTCTGTTCATTTTATTAAAAAAATAAACGATTATCATTTTAAAAAATAAAATTACAATGACGGATAATAATTGATTATGACGGAATTTTTATGCCCCTGTCCATCACAATGACGGACAATCAGAAAGTGTAACGCGACCACTGGTATGCGCCCTACTGTGCAAACTGAAACCTCAGTGCCTCCTGCCTCCAAGTCTTGCTGCGGGTCTCCTGCAGTCACTCGAAGATTTTTGACCACCCATCTCCTCAGTAATCTAGTGACAGCCATTTATAGCTTCCTCTTTCTGCCACATCCTGGTACTGTGGCCACTATTCCTTTAACTCTGAAACTTACGAACTATGCTTCCAGCTGTATCTCTACGAACATTCAGTGCCTGTGCTACTTTTTTGCATCCTTTTCCTTGTTCGTGCCAGGCAATGATCTCCTCTATTAGCTTTTTGGACAATTCTTTTGATAGCCGTATTTCTAATATGCGATCAAATGTCACTGTCAACAAACCCCTAGCTTGTGCAAGTATTTGATGTATTCTATCTTAAGCAAACCTGATGCAACTAATTAAGCTCTTAATTAGCTGCATTAGGTGTGCTTGAGACAACACCTGATTTGCAAATATGCTCTTATGAGGGATTCTATTCAGGGGGGTTGAATAATTTTGAGACTGCAGCCGTCATTAAAAATGGCATTATTTGGAGAAACCACTTGTAATATTAGTTGTGTTGAGCTATTTAAAATGTTCTTGTTTCAATCTGTTTATCACAAACGGCAGAAAATTTGTTAATCTTGCTATTAAACCCAATTTGCAATGGGGGTTGAATAATTTTGATTGCAACTGTAACTAGTAAAGTTGTAGTATATCAGAATTTACTTGCAGTATACTTCAAAGCATACTTTTATAAACTAGAAACTGTGCTAGTAATACATAAAGATGAACTATTAGTTCATATTTAAGTTTACTAGCAGTGTACTTCACAGTATACTTTCATGAACAGAAAAGTTTAATAGAAGTATACAACTATTTAAGTCACGGTATACTTAAAAGTTCACTTTTAGTGTACAAGCAGTACAAACTAAAACTTAGACATCGAAAGGTGCAGCCAAACTACCATTAACTTTGAGTACACTCGCAATGTCACAGTACAGCACCTGGCTTCAGTAAAACCTGGGCTGAACCCAAAAGCTGTCAACGTCTGCCACAGATACTGGTGCTCAACCTGGTCAAATGCCTTTTCCTGATCTATGGAAATAAGACCAGCATTTAGACCCAATGAGCTGTAGACATCCAAAACGTGCCGAATTAAAGTGATATTATCACTTATTAACAGTGGCTGTCCGTCGGCAGAAACACAGGGCCAGCAATAACCTCACCTTTCACTGCTTTAATGACCTAAACCTCTCGCAGTTTACCTCTACCGATTAGCAACAGTTGCTCAGACTAATTGGTAGAACCAACGAGAGTCTAATTTATTTTTGAACTCCTTGTTATAGGAAACTTCAATATCTAATTTCCCCTGCCACTAAAACTGTGAGGGGTGAATTTTTAGAGGACTCACCCGTTTACATTATCCACTGGCTTAAAGTTTAGCAAAATTAAGGAAATGGCTGCTTAAGCCATATATAATTTTAGATAATTTGCTCAGTAGGTGGTGATAGTACAACAAAATGGTTGTCAGTGGCTTTTAAACTCATGGAAGAGTGGATTTATTTTACAGCTAATCCATTATAGTAGTAATAAATCTGCATGCTCTGTAGTTTTATTTCTTCACGTTTTGACTACGTGAAAGGTACACTTTCATCATGCCGAATAAAGTCCATTTTGAATTTGACTGGAGTGAGCCAAGCCACTAGCTATCTGCTAGGCACCACCTAAACCAATTTCAGTCACTGAAATTGACCTATAGACCTATAGGCTATAGGGCTTGTGGGGTGGGGGGTAATCTGGAAGAAAAGCTTATTTTCAATTTTAACATCCCAATTCATTTTCATATTTTAACATGACCATGGAGGAAGACAATGAAAAAACATTATTACAATACTTACATTTTTGAATGTCTTCTGTGTCGGTTCTGGTCGCAATTAAATGGCAACCTGGGTAGTGTCATTTTTCCAGTGGTGACAGGGCTGAGAAGGCATGGAGCTTGGGGACGAGTAAAGACACTGGGCCAGTGGGGACTAACTGAATCTTCACCACTCCTGGCAGGGACACAATGCGAACTGTAGTCAGCTGTGTTATAGCCACTGGCAAGCTGAGATGTCAGTAAGATGGGTGGAAGGTGTATCCATTGTCCAGTCCTTGGCCATGACCATGGCTAAGATTCCTGTGTTTCTATTCTCCACCTTAGTGAAGATTAAAACTGGAAGTTCCTTGTCTTATCTGACTAATAATGTCTTGAATGATTCCACCGTATTTTTACTCTCACTGGCTCCGTCACTTGTTGATCAAAGATGAGTTTCCTGGGTGTTCTGTTCTCGAAGAAATCTTAACTAACATCGTTCTTGCCATATGAGTACCATTCATAATACAATGGCAAATCTCATACAATGCTTAAAAAATAAACCTGCCCCAACCCACTATCACAGGTCTGAAATTAACTATCGGATATTTGTTTGAAGCAGTTAAATTTCATTCAAGACAGTGTGAGTTTCTTAAAAGTATTTAAACTAGCTATGCACGCATTCTGCATTTTTTGATGAATTCAGGTAGTCTGGTGTGTACGTGACAGCACAGTAGTATGACTGCCCTTTTATTGTGCGTCAGCCTCCCCAGTCCAATTTCTCCAAGCTATGTCTCTCACCCAGCCTGCAGTAGGTGCTTTTTGCAACTGTGCTGAGAAGTGTTGCCTTGGCACTCACTGGCCATCAGCTAAAGAGGTGTGGTCACAAGAGAAAGCAGGTGACTGCATCAAAGGATACCCAGAAATCACCAGCTGTGCCACAGACCTTACTTACTCAAGAGAGGTAAAGCTCTAACCCCTGGCATGAATTATGGAATCCTCACCTCTTATCATCCAGTTTTTTAACTTCATAGCAAATAAAAAAAATTGCAAATATGGCACAAAACAATTTTGATTTAATAGCCTGAACATTCTGGCGTCACAAAACACAACTAAAACAAATTAAATTATTTGAATGAATGGCATTTTTTTTCCCAGATCAAGTAGAGGGGAAAATGGAATGACAAATGTTCAGGAAAAAATTATGAAACCAACTCAAGATCAAAATTAATACTCTGTTGCTCCTCCTCAGGCTTTTATGATGGCCAGAATTCGTTGAGGCATGGACTTCATGACTGAAAAACAATATTCTCCAACAAGCTGGTTCTAACTTTCTTGAATAGGGGTTGACAGGTCATCTTTGCAGGATGTGGACCTGTCATGGACCCTTTTTTTTTTCATTTCGACCAAAAATTTTCAATTAGATCGAGATCTGGACTGTTTGCTGGTCATGTCATTGACTTGATACGCCTTTCCTAAAGAAAAGCTTTTACACTCTTTGCTCTGTGGCAAGAGGCACTGTTATCCTGAAAAATTACTTCATCACCAAACCTATTTTCTACTGATGGAATGAAAATATGGTCAAAATGTGGAAGTACACCTGTGCATTGACTGCTGAGGTAATGATTGCCATCTCCCCTGGTCCTTTACCTGACATGCAACCCCATATCATAAATCAAAGGGGAAATTTACTCATTTTCTTTTGGCAGTAATCATTGTGTTTCATTGGGAACACAATAGACTTAAGTTCCAGCATCAAAGCCTTGGCCAATGCATATTCATGATTGATCACTGAACAACCCTCTCATCCAATCATCTACACTTCACATGTGCTTCTCTTTAGCCCACTGTAACCTTGACTTCTTCTGTTTAGGTGTTAGTGCTGGTTTTCGTTTGGCTATTCTGACATAAATCCAATTTCATTCAGCTAATTTCTTACAATGCTGTCACTAACTTTGACTCCAATTTCTGTCCATTTATTTTTCGTTTTTGTTGTGCATTTTCTATTTTCAAGGCATCTTGCTTTGAGTTGACTGTCCCGACACTTTGACATCTTCAGCGGTCTACCCAGAAGTTATCTTGTTATAGCTTTCCCATTTTGTTTATACTTTCACCAAATTTTAGCTGACTGGGAACAACCAACATAATTTTCCACTCTCCATTACTGTCTTGGAGCAGTTTTATGATCCTTTCATTTGTTTCAATCGCCAACTCTCCTGTTGGTGCCATGTTCCAACACCTTGTTAAGGTCTGCAAGCACTCTTTGAACTACAGTCTGATATGGATATTTAGATTTGTGTTAGTATTTCTTTAAGAAATGCTGATTAAAAGTTGATTTAATAATTTTTTCCTCAATATTGAGTGATTCAATATTTTTTCCCCTCCTCATGATCTGGAAAAAAATGCCATTACTGAAACAATTTAATTTAATTTGAGGTGTGTTTCACAAGCCAGACAGTTCAGCTATTGAACAAAATTTGTTTTGCGTCATATCTGCAATTTGTTTATTTGCCATGAAATAAAAACTTGGATGACCATCCTCTAGCTGTGGTGATTCTATGATTTTTGCCAGAGGTTGTAAAGAAAAAAGAAAAAAAACAGTGTGATCTGATTTCCATCACCAGGCTTGTATGATTTCGCGATGTTCAGAATATGCATAGCTTCTTCAAGATATGAATATGTGCTTGTTGCACATGCATTATGCTGCATTTCGAAACCTTGTATGTAGTGATGTTCTACCAACCTGCCAGGTTACATTTCAACCACAATTTGGCATGACTGATGCCCCTAATCATGAGCTGCATATGTTTAAAGGTGCACTATGCAAGCCCGTTTACTTTCACTTCTGTTGACATTCGAATTCAAACAAAACAGAGGTAGCCCACCCCTCTCTCCCATAGTCCCCTCCTTCCCATGCTTCCATAACAGTCAACTCTTGTCGGTGATTGGCCGGGACGGTTTGATGTGTTATGGGGCACAGCCTGTGCCCCTTGTATTTATTTGCAGTTTGTGACGCCTGTGCGGTCTCCAGAGCCCGGTTTTTTTTTTTTTTTTTTTTTTTTTTTCCCACAGTGAATTTAGGAGCAGGCAGCTAACGGATCGTGGAGAGATGTCGGCAAATTGAGACAAAAATATAATCGTGCAGAAAGTAAACAAACTTGCACAGTGCACCTTTAATGAAGTGTACTAGTTCAGAGTTGGAGTGAAAGCTGACCAAATGGAAGATCTCCAGGAACAGGGTTGAGAGCCAGTGGGGCGTATTAATATAAGATTTTTTTTGTACAGATGGCACAGGCTTTCATCATGCAAACATTCGTATTATTTTCCATTCTCATGTTCAGGCCCCTTTCCAAGCTGAGAGGTGATGACCCCCAGCATGAGGACTAATGACCAAAGCCAGGCCTCAGTGACTTAGCCTTTTGCCCTTACTGTCTTTTAGGCCTTTGCTTCAAATTGACTTGACTTCAGGTCATGAGATGTAGACACAGTGACATCTACAGTTTTTTTTTTTTTTTTGAGAAACCATTGAATACCCAAATTGGCTTCAGATCAAGGTTCAATTGACACAGAAACCCTCCTGTTGACACATAATTGACATAAAATGCAAAATAAATTAATTCATCAACTCACAATGTAATCCACAATACAAGAGACAGACAAATAGTTTAATGAGGAAAGTGCAAATTGGTTGACAACTTCTTCATGTACATAGAGAGGCTGCATAACTGAGTCAGCTGTGCCATTCAGTTCAATAAAATGTAACAGTTCAGTAAACCCCTTGGTTACAAAATATCAAAGTATCTCGCACAGGACAAGAATATATTAATAGCTCACATACAACAAAACAACATGTGATCAATGTCTGAGACTCAAAACAATTTTATTATAAACGCTTAATTTAAGAAAATCAATGAGTAAAATAATTGATGACAAATTTAAATTAAATTCTTCATTTAATAAAAGCAATGAGTAAAATGACTGGTTGCAGAAAAAAATCGTGCCAAGAATACTTCAAACTACAAACAACAGCACAAGTAAAATAAAACTAGAAAATTTGGTTGCCCACAACCGCAGATGTATTCCCCATAGAAGGACAAATTTCCTCCTTTGCATTATTTGCTCATTAACAAAATCAATGTGGTGCTTGACCTTACCACCACTTATAATCATACCAAATATGAGAAAAATCTGATTTAATTTGTAGCCAGTAGAGCAATTGCGAGAAATATTGTATGGACACAGACGCAGGATGGAGTGTGATCAATACCACAATACTTTCGTACGGGGGATACAATGAGTAGTAATTTGTATGAGTGCTTACTATAAGTGATTTCCCTAGGGATTGCCTGAACTTTAATGGTTTTCGTGCCACAAGACTGAATGGAACTGGACTAGCTGTGCAAAGAATAATGACGCCTGCTGGATGCAACAGAAATTTACTTTAAATATAACTTACACCAACAAACAACTTTGAACACAAAGTTATAGAATATTTCCATAAATAGCATGTCATAATTAAGAAATTCATCGATGATGACCTATCAATAGATAGTGACAATATAAACCGCAAAGGGACGCTTACTGGCCACAAAAATGCTCATGCAATTTCCACCATCACTCAAATGCCATCTGTGAGTTTCTTCAGCACTATAAGGCATATAAGGGTCATTTGAAAAGCCATATTGGAGCCATTAATAAAGATTAACATCTAAAATACAAAATATGCCAACATGAAACACCCGTCCAAACACTTTTTCCTTCACTTGCCATACTGCAGTAAAATACCACATAATCCGAAGGATGCAAACTTGCATTTCAAAAGTTCTCTTCCAGGGGTCCTCACAAACACTCCCAAAAGCACATCCGAGCAGTCAAGTCACTATCGTGTTTGAGACACAGAACTGTTCATGAAAACAATGAATCCAATATAGGGAAAGCCAGGAAGAAGAGAGCGACCACAGTTGAAATAAAACATACAGCTGATCAAAGGCCCTCAAATTAAGCCATGAAGAGCCACAGTGTCTGCTGACTTTTGTTAAAACTTACGACATAACTTTCAGATAAAGCAGTTGATGGCACAGTTAAAGTCACCTGGTCACAATCTGCTGCTGAACATTTGGCAGGGGATCAGGAGACTCTTGGGCTTGCAAGTATTGGACATCAGTGCAGCAAAAAGGAATCACATCCAAATAAACCAGGGTTGTCCAATTTCACTGTACAAGAGCCAACTGGTGGCAGGGCTTTGGTGTATCCCAGCAGGAAAAAAAACAGACTTAAGTCTTCATTTAAGATCCTATAAAGTTCATTAACTGACTTTTTTGTTCATGATAAATGTTAGCTACATAATTGCTCTTCATTTTATGTGCACATTTTCCTCTGCTTTAAGCAGCCATATTATTCATCTTCAGAACATTTAAAAAATGCAGCAGCACATCCACAGTCACAAGAAAAAAAAAATTATGTGTTGCTTGTAAACATTGCTGTCTAATCAGCTGTTCATAATGAATAAAAATACATCAATTTTATATAAAGCAGGAGCAAATTAGATGATTAACAGAGGGGGTATCACAACTTCACTACAATGTTATGAAAAAAGTATTTGCCCCCTTCCCAAACTCTACTTTTTGCACTTTTGCCACAGGTGAATGTTTAAAATAAAACTAATTTTCATATTAGACAAAGATAAAGTAAACACAAAATGCAGTTTTTAAATGATGATTTTGTTAATCAAAGAAAAAGGCTATCCAACCCTACCTGGCTCCACAAGGAAATAGTTACTGCCCCTTATTTACTAAATCAAACCAATTAAACAAACTTAATTATACACTTAAAAAAAATATAAACGCCCCATGTAAATTATTTATGTAACATGAAATGTGTTACCCTAAATGAGCTGGTAATGTCTTAATTGTGCAAAATGGTTATTTGTCTTGATTTGTATACAACATTTGTGTTCATCTCTGCCAGTGAGCACTTGCTCAGTGATGCATTGATTCCACCCACAACACAGGTGTGGCATCAAACAGCGTGAACTGAAGTCAGACACTCCCTAAAACTGTGGACAATAAAAGGCCACCCCAAAATGTCAAATTTCATCAAAAGTCACCAAGCCACAAAGGTCGCAAATCATGCGGGAACGCGCCATAGGAATGCTGGATGCAGGAATGTCCACCAGAGCGGTTGCTGCACAGCTGACTGTTCACTACCGGACAATTAGCGGTTTATGAGTTCGTTTTAGGCAGACTGGCAGTAAAGCAAATCAACCTCACCCTCGTCATCCACGTGTGACGACACAAGCACAAGATCATCACATCCGGCTTCTCCACTTGCGTGATTGCCTCAGACCAGCGACACGCACAGCAGATGACACAGTTGGTCCGCACAACAGACGTATCACACCTCAAACTGTCCGGAACTGCCTGAGAGAAGCGAACCTACATGCTCGTCGTCCTCATCGTGATCCCAACCGTGTCCACGAGTATCCCTGATTGCCATACACCACTATCTTGCTTTAATGAACAGTAATCTGTTGCATATTGAACAATAAAATGAATTGTGGATGACTTCATATATCGTAAAACCCTTAATGCTAATTAAAGTTTAAAAGTGTCAAATGGGGCGTTTATATTTTTGTTAAGTGTAATTGCAATACTACGTTTGTCATATATCGCCTGTCTTGCCCGTGTGTGGAGGGTTACTTTTATATCGGCCGCACTAAAAGACGCCTGGGGGATCGCCTTGCTGAGCATAAATACGCGATTCGCATTAAGAACTGTGATTGCCCTATGGCGAGACATTTTAGCCAGGATCATAATGCCAATGACTCTATTGCGTATTGAGGGCATTGAACACATCAGATCTTTGGTCAGGGGTGGTGACAGATCCAGAAACTTAATCAAAGGGAAGTTTTCTGGATTCATCGCTTAGGTGCGCTGCACTATCCTGGCCTAAATGAGGACACTGATCTTACTTGTTTTTTGTGATGCCTGTTATAATTACTTGTATACACAGATGGACCGTTCTCTGTGTAGTTTTTTCATCTCCTGCAGACATGTATTGTTATTGTTATCATATGTATGAATATGTCTGTGTATTGAATATATATGGATGTGATTTTTATATATATGTATGTGCATATTGTGTATGCATGTCTATGTATGTGGATATGTGTATATATTTGTTGTTGTATGCATACGTTTCTGCTTACCTACCTGTCAGGTGTCGGGTCAGATGACTTCCTCTCATTGGCTGTGTATGGTATATAGGTGAGACCACACCCATTGTCTCTGTTTGAAGCCCTGATGAAGACCCATTGTGGTTGAAACATGTTGGCTTTTTTAATGTTCTAGCCACTATAATAAAGGCTTGTTAATTATCTTTCCTTCCGTTTTTCACATGCGAGTGCCTGGATTGCCTTGTCGTCTTTGAATTATTATTTTCCCCCGTTTTCCAAGAGCACCCGATGCACTTTTTATATTTACTCCTATTATTAAGAGCTACCGGTCTTCTCCGCTTTTAAACTTAATTTATACTTGCATTTAATTTCACTAGAAACACCCAAGCATGATCCCTGGAAGTCCTTCTAAATCGTAACATCACGTAAATAGGACCTGTTTAGCAATGTCAGTAGGCAAAACGCAGCAAATGATACTGCAATCTAAACAAATTCAAGAGCAGATGAGAAACAAGGTCTTTGACATCCATCAGTCCATAAAGAACCACAAAGCCTTTTCTAAGGCTCTGGGACTCCAGCAAACCATGGTGAGAGCCATCCTCTACAAATACAGAAAATTTAGAACAGTGCTGAACCTTTCTTGGAGTGGCTGATGTCCCATAATTCCTCAAAGAACGCAGTGATGACTCATCCAAGAGGTCATGAAAGAACTCAGACTAACATCTAAAGAACTGCAGGCCTCACTTTTAAGGTCAGTGTTCACGATTCCAAAAAAAGAAAGAGACTGGGCAAAAACAGCATCCATGGGAGAGCCATGGGAAAATCGAAACCACATTACATCTGCCGTAAAACTTTACACTTGCATAAGGCAAACACGGTGGTGGTAGTATGATGGTCCAGAAGTTGTTTACTGCCTCAGGACTGGGACGACTTGCCATATGGCTGGATGTTAAAGATAGCATGATAATTTTAAGCACAAAAATAAAAACTTCTGCCATGGTGTGATCAGACAGGCTTGCTCCTTTTATTTTCCACAAATCATGCCTGAGGCAATCTTGAACAAACGGCCATATGAAAAGCTTCGGACTTCACTTAACTTAAGTACTTATCAGTGATGTGCTGAACAGGCAATGTTAAGGACTGCAGAATCATATAATAAGCAACAATCATATATATTTATATATATATATATAAATAAAAGCAACAATTCCTCTCACCCCATTCACTTTGCTCAATTAGCAATCGAACAGTTGATTCGCTCAATTACCAATTTGTATTGGTAGAGAGTTCAATTTACTCTGATAGCATTTTTGTTCGTTGCATTTTGAAGTTTAAATGTCCAATCCCAAATGAATCTGGAATACCAAATTTAGCTAACTATGTACATAAGCCTGCTCATATGCGACCCATGTTGCTATCTCGGGAGAGCAAGACAGTTCGTGGCTCCCCTCCGGAGCATGCGCCTGTCAGCCGCTGCCTCTATTACACTCATAGCTCTAAACTGCACAAGCTCAGCACAAGGGTGGAGGATACCCGAACATGAGCAAAATTAGAATTTTACTGACGAGCTCCAGCTGGCCAACAGGAGGTACTTGAGCAATGAACAATGCTGTAATTCAATAATCCCAAACCAGCAGTCCCTCCCAATTTACGTTGTATTTCCCTGTAGCGCAAAGCCAATTGTGCACTGCTCTGAAAAGGATACCGATACCGACCACTGCTGGCACTGGGAAGACCAGGATTTGAACCTGGGCCGTAGTGGTCACTACTGCGCTGCAAAGCGGCGCCTTAACAGAGTGAGCCAACCTGGTAGCCAAAACAGCACAAATCTGCCTAAATGTGTCGGCTTGATTATTTCTAGGCTTACATTTGGCCATTTCGTGCAAATGCGAAAATAATTTATCGGTCACATTTGATAGGCTTGATTTTTCCTCCTTCACCGTGGGCCATTTAGACATTCAAAAGAAACCAAAATCAAGAGCTCTGAATTTCTTTATTTTTCATTAATCTTTTCCACAAGCAAATAAAATATGCCACAAATTCGCAGCTCAGGTTTGCCTGAATATGATTGCTAGGTTTTTTGTACATTTGACCATTTCATGCAAGGCAAAAATAATTTAAACCTCACATTCATGTTTGATACTCTAAGAAAACGGAAATGTTTTCCACAATTTTTTAGACACTTAAAAACCAGGGCTTTCTTCAAATGAAGTACATAGTACATAGGGATAGATTTAAAGTAGGACAATTATGCCACGGTGAAGGAGGCTGTCCAACCTTGCTGGTAATTATTGGACTTCAAAACACAATTTTCTTCCCAGAAACATTTCAAATAGCCTCTGATGTCTGATAACCGTTTGATCGAGACTGCATCAGGTATGAGCCATGCAAAGAAAAAGAAGCAAGTTCATCCATTTGCCCCATGGTGGCAGATATTTTTATTGCGCATAAAATTGTGATAAATTTACTGTCCAGCCCTAACTTTCCATAAGTGACAGAGCCATGAATTCTGCTCACTACCAGAAAATCCAGAAAAAGAATGTTACGCCATCAGTTCGTGACCAAAACCTCAAGCATAGTTGGATTCCGCAGAAGGACAATGATCATCAGCAAGTCCACCTCTGAATGGCTCAAAACAAATAAAATTGAGGTTGTAGGCCTAGATAAAGTCAAGACATGAATCAGATTTAAATGCTCTTATGCTGTTAAACTGCTGTTATGTGAGCTTTGACAGGCAGCTCATGCTCAAAAACCCACCTATGCAGCTGAATTAAAACAATTCTGCAAGAAAGAGTTGGCCAAAATTCCACCAGAGTAATGTAAAAAAAAAAAAAAAAAAAAAAAAAAAAAAAAACAACTCACTGACAGTGAACGCAAAGGTTTGATTGCAGTTGTTGCCGCCAAGGGTGGCAGAAACCGTTATTAGGTTTAGTGGGGCAATTATTTTTTCAAATGGGTTATACAGGTTTTGTACAACTCTTTACTTTCAATAAATTAAATAATTAAAAAACTGCATTTAGCATTTTCTCACATTGCCTTTGTGTTATAATAAAATCTGTTGGATGGTCTGAAACTTGTGGGGCAGGGGATGCTTTTTCCATTGCACTGAAGCTGGCAGAATAATTAAGTGCAAAGTGAACAACTGACTGATTGTTTAAACTTTCCAGAAGCTCCTGTTCTTTTTTTGTTGAATTCCATTGCTTTGAATAAAGGGATAGACCCTACCATTCCAGTCAAATTAAGAAAACACATCCATACAACACAATCATTAGCTTCTCAGTCAAGTATAGAAATGATACATGCTTTGAATTAACATTCCCTCCCATTCTTACACTCACAGATATTTGGCTTTTGACAAAGAGATCAAAGTGATAAAAAAGTTGCATAGACTGCCTGTATCATAAGTGCCTCAAAATAATAAACCAAAACAATAAAAAATAAATTATTTTCAGTGATACAAATGAAATGCAAATACTGTACCCATTAATAGCTTTTGTAACACTTTTTCATCATAAAAAAACACGTCAGCAATAAATCAGCCTCATGGTGCATATTTGTACAAGAGCAAAATTAAAACCAGGTCTAGAACAATAGTCCTTTTCTTCATTCCATGAACATTTTTACTTTTGGTCAGGATGAATGTCAAAAACCTGCCAAATTAATTCAATGGACAGTTCTTATTTAGCTGCCAATTACTTATTACAAATATAGAGACACTCTAAATAACAACATGTGAGGAATACTGTAGGATAATACTTTCTAATGGAACCAATCAAAGTCATTTTCTAATTCAATTAAAAATCAATTTCCTACAAATCAAGGTTGCACAATTAATGGCACCCTTACACCCTACAGTAAATAACATCCACCAAAATTAAACCAGGTGTTAAATTCCACTTTAAGTTTCATCCAAGTGTTAAGGAACTATATTGAGCCATTACATCACTTCCTGTTTCACCAAGGTATAAAAATGGGGTAACACTATAGACTGTATAAAAAGATGGACGAAGCACCCATGATGTCACACATTGGTTTCAGCATACCATTTAGGAAGCCTCAAGTTTGGGAATTTGCAACCGGATGCGATTCCTATTGGACGTGAGTGTGAATTTAAGATCCAGGGAGGAGCATGGGGTGGATCTGACCATATCTGCCGAGGACCAGAGGATTTCCACGCCCCCAAAGAATATCTGGCTTTATCCTTTATTCTAGTCTATATGGGGCCATAATTTACAAAAATGAACATCATGATACATCAAAGGAGACTAAGGTAAGAGAGTGAAACACCTGCGAAAAAGTCAAATGTAACATTGCAGCACAAACTGATATCACACAGGGCCTACGCAGCCACATACTGTGTATCTGCTGTGCTGGTTATAATAGATTTTTTTTTTTTTTTGAGATGTAATTCTATGCCATTGAAATGCATAACGAATTTGGCTGATTCATGAATTATATGTGCAATATTACGTTCACAGGCATGTTCACGAAGCACATAGAATTACATCTCAAATTTATAAAAAATTCCCTATCATAACCTGCGCAGCAGATACACAGTATGTGGCTGCGTAGGCCCTGTGTGATATCAATTTGCGCTGCAATGTTACATTAGACTTTTTCACGGGTGTTTCACTCTTACCTGATGCATGGGTACAGCAGTGCTCTCCAGCGTACACTCGTTGAAATTTCCCTGAATGTGGCCTCATGAAATCCTCTTTGGAAAAATTAATACTGCAAACACGGAGCTCTTTCAGGGATACGGGTGGCATATCAATATCCATGTTGAGTGCAACAAGCAACAACTGCCGAAGTCCAATATCCCGCAAAGGAATGCGGTGAAAGCTGTAAGTGCACCAGGATACAGCTTTGCTTTCACATCCAGGAAGCAACACACACGGACCATTTTCGAATGTTTGCACAAGTTTAACGACCGTCGGACCTCGCAACCGCAGTTACTGTGACCCAAACAGCTGATTGCTACAGCACGCAGTTTACTCCGATACGACTGCGTGGAGGAATACGTCAGTCGGTTAGTTCAAGAGCAACTGTGTTTTTCGCGAGCAGCTGAAGCACTGTAAATTTTTGTAATGTAGCGTACAATTAAAGTGGTGTATTATTTTCAGGTAGGACCTCTTTTAGGGCGCGAAAATACACTGTTACTTTGGGACCGTTCACAACAGTGTATCGCCTAAATCTCCGCCCAACACTATGCGCTGGTGCGGCTAACTGAGGGAGACGAGGGAGCTTTCCAGTGCATCTAATGTACATAGTGGCAATTTGTAGCTCATACAACGCCACTTCAAAAATAGTGAACTATCCCTTTAGGTTAATGGCAGAGTGAATATCACCAAGTATGAGGATATTTTGGCCAACAATCTGGTTGCGTGAGCTGGGTTTTGGCCGTAGGTGGACTTTCCAACAAGACAATGACCAAAAGCTGACTTCAAGAGCCACACAGAAACAGATCCATGACAAAATATCAACAATCTGCAATGGCTCTCTCAGTTGCCGGACCTCAATCCAATCGAAAACCTGTGGGCTGAGTTGAGGAGGCCAGTTGATAAATGTAAACCCAAGAATGTGAAGGATCTCGAAAGGATCTACTTAGATGAATGATCCAATCTCCCCAAATGTATGCCATAACCTTGTCGAAAATTACAGGAAAAGAATCCATGCTGTTATCCTTGCCAGAGGTGGTTGCAGTAAGTACTAAATGAAGGGTGCAAATGAATGAAACCTTGACTTTGTGGAAATTTGTTTTGTATTAAATGATTGTTATGATTTTGGTTGTTTCCATCGAAACACTGAAAAAGTATTTCACACATGCTGGTATATTCCTTTTCTCCATAATTATATTTTCTATGTATTTTTTTGTGTTGTTTGTGCATTGCCAGTCAGGGGTGCCAGCAATTTAGCAGCCCACTGTAAATGCCCCATTTTAAAGATTATTGTTTTTGGGATTTTTTCCTTTTTTCGATAGCCATACAGTGGAGATAGACAGGAAAGTTGGGGAGAAGAATGGGGAAGACATGCGGCAAATGACCCGAGCCGGAATCGAACTCGGGTCGCCGCGGGAAGGACACAGCCTTAATGGTGCGCGCACTTAGATCAATGCACCACCGGGGCGCCCCAAGCGTAAATACCCCATTTTAATGAACAAAAATTACATTAAATAAAATATCAGAATCAGATGTACCAAATTAGTGTTGGAGTAAAAACTGACAGCTTGTAGAATTCCAGGAACAGGGCTGGTTACCGCTGTATTACACAGTTTTAAACCTGATAAATTACCATAATTCCAGCACAATCACCCCAACAGAGTAAACAAGTGAATAAATGTATCACTTTTGGACAGTCTTCAATAATTATTATAGCCTAGATTTCAAGACGAGCATTTATAAAAATTTGGTTAAAAAAGGTTAAATAGATCACAAAATAACAAATGCATTTCAGGAATTGTCATGGTTTGCCCACGACTGATGATGGAAATGCATTTTTTTGCGGGAAGCCCACCTGCCATAGATTGCCTTCTCTGTGATAAAGCGGTGGCCACCACGCCGAGCCTTCTCATGCACACGATACATGCGACACTCATCCATCTGTTTCTCATAATAGTGGTATGGAACAGCAGTGTGATTGGCCTGGCTGCAGAGACATTGGATGGGAAAAGTCATAGACACCAAAAGGTCTTTTATTCCATTTCCCAAAAGAATTTTGCACTTCAAATCATCCTGAAAGTCATTCTGTACCATCTCAATTTTGTACACAGTGTACCCGGGTTCTCTGACCTACTGGTTACAGGGAGACAGACCATTTAGAGAAATCCCACATGCCAATTACGTGTGCGAACTCAATCCCTTAAAAAAAACATATGTGGCTAATGTTATTCTCTGAGTCATAAGACGTATGCCAGAATTCAACAAAAATGCTGACCTGAATATAGCCGTATTTTTTTTGCGAGCGGACATGTACTGTGCTCATCATAGTCCAAATAGCCAAGATTGTGCCAAAAGCAGGCCATATTTGTCACCCAAGAAAATGGCACTCCTTACCAGCTATACTTCATGACATGTTTTTGCTTTGAGAGATATTACCCTAATATTTCCGTTTATACTGTAGTTACTAGGGGTGGGAATTTTCAAGCCACTGTGTACACCAGATATACAGTTTACAAGGAAGTATACACCAGTTATAACATTATGACCACCTTCCTAATATTGCACAGATTCCTCTTTTGTCACCAAAAGAGCCCTGACCCGTTGAGGCATGGACACCACAAAACCTCTGAAGGTGTGCTGTGGTATCTGGCACCAAGATGTTAGCAGCAGATCCTTTAAGTCCCGTAAGTTGTGAGGAGGGGCCTCCATGGATCGGATTTGTTTGTTTAGCACATCCTGCAGATGCTCGATTGTATTAAACGAGCTGTGTCATGACTACTCCGCATGCTCACAACTTTGAACAAACTAAGTCTGTTCAACTGCAAGTCAAAATCCAGAAGGTATTTTTCTTCTTCTATGATTACTGGCAATGGCAACCAGCGGACATTCTTTGTATCCCTTGGCTGAAGCTTAAAATAGGGCTTGGAATCCTCAAATTTCCATAGAAAGCTCCTTAATGTGAAAAGCATAATGCCAGAGTAACTAAAATGTACACAATGCAGAACGAATACGGACTGGCAAGGATGGAACCAGATTATGACTTGCAGTCAAGCAGATTCACTTTCTTGGGATGCAAGTTTTGAGTATGCGCGGTAATGGTGACACCGCTCCTTTAAGAACTATGGAATTCTGAGGCCAAGTCAACACCGTGAACTTGTTGTTATGTTCCTCAAACTATTCCTGTACCATTTCTGCAGTGTGGCATGGGACATTATCCTGCTAAAAGAGGCCACTGCCATTTGGGAATACAGTTCCCATGAAGGGGTGTACTTGGTCTGCAACAATGTTTAGGTACGTGGCATGTGTGAAGGTAACATCCACGTGAATGGCAAGACCCAAGGTTTCCCAGCGGAACATTGCCCAAAGCATCACACTGCCTCCACTGTCTTGCCTTCTTTCCATAGTGCATCCTGGTGCCATGTCTTCCCCAGGTAAGTGACGCACACGCATTCGGCCATCCACGATATAGAAGAAAACATGATTCAGTAGTCCAGGCCACCCTCTTTAGGCGGTGGGCTGAGGCTGCATGTCTGCTTCAGTTTTTGAATATAATGATCCCAATCGAGGAAGGACCTGGATTTCTAAAGTTATAAAGATCATTTTATTCTTAATCACATTCTGTTTGTTGGCACTCAACTGTCATACAATTTTCCAAACTCTTAGTTTGAAGTTAGTTGAATTCGAAGGCAAACGTTGCAGCATACTGTATCAGTCAAACCAATAACATGCAAGGATACTGACAGAGGGCTGTTATTAACCCATCGCATTTAGCCACATTTAGCAAAGCCGTTTGGTGAGGACGCCGCTGATGATGGGAAAACATAACATGGATGAAGAATAACTCGTTGAGTGAGGCTAAGTATTAATTTCATTGGAAAATGCTACCTGAGCAACTTGTTTGTATTGCATGACATTTTGTTCAAATGTATTGCGACCTAAATTAAGAGTAAAGGGACCGTTAGCTCACAGGCTAGCATGCATATTGCAACTGCCTTAATGCAGACTTGGAACTGAAGCCCGCCAGTGCCTACGGAAGAGAGCAGTAACAGACGCTCGTCACTGAAGTCAGTCTGACTAACCAAATCCATTAGAGAAATTTTGAGCCAACTAACAAAATAAAACTTGTATCTTTTGCATGTAGGCTATCATTTATTTGTATAATGTGATAACAACATGTAATACTTCACATCGCAGAACATTCATCAGGCATCTATGGCATTTTTAGCATAATTTAATTGTTTATTAATATGACGGCGCTTTAAAACAATAGGTGGCCGGGTAGGGTACGTTCTTATGATAGAGCCATTAATGTTCACTCAAGATTGAGATTAAGTTGCGATCTGAGGCATTAAGGGCTCCATCTTTCATACTGCCCTGCCCGTTGCCACTACCCGCTACCCGTGAATTACGCATTTAGCAGCTTCCACTATCCCTAAACGGTATCTTGCGGCCACACTACCTGCTATACATTATGCTGACTCCCTTATTTGCGCCTGGAGGTGTGCCCGTGGGCGTGTTTATGCGCTTTACCTACAATTGCAATCTTGACCACACACGTTAGTGAAAGTGTATAGCGGGTCCTCAAACCACCCGCTACCCATTTGGGCTTTTACAAGAGCGAGCCCATGCGGCTTCAATGCGCGTCCACTTGGGACACGTGTGGACACGCACATGCGGCTCCACTTCCCGAATTAACTCGCCTATAAAAAGCCACCTTGCTTTAGCCTCAGTTGAACCCCTGAGAAAATGGCAGAGATGGTACTAAATCGCCTTGATCGCCAGTTAAATAATAGAAGACGCCCAGAACGCGTGTACCGCCAGCGCACCAGCTACCTGGGCCTTTCAGGTAAGTCTATATTGTTTGTATTTTGTATCAATCATTTTTCCCCCTTTTATTATAATTATTATATATAATATATATTAATGATACATATTGTATATAATATTCTAAAATTATAATACAAGTATTATTTCCCACAGAACGAGAATGCGTGACAAAACTGCGCCTCTCCCGTCAGGCAGTGACGGAATTATATCACCTGGATGTAGATGATGTAGACACCGCTGCCAGCTGTCCGTATGCCTTGCCTGTTGCTGTTAGGGTTACTGTGGCACTATTTTTCTATGCAAGTGGGTCATTCCAACACCCACTCAGCTCAATTGGAGGCATGACCCAATCTGCCGTAAGCTCGGCTATAACTGCAGTCACTGCGAGCATAGTCCGACATGCCAGTAGGTACATCACTGGCATCCCTGTGACACTCGAGAGACAACGCAGGGATAAAGCAGGATTTTTTGGCAAGATATGGGTTCCAGTGGCGGGCGGTGGACGGAAAACTGGGGGAGAGAACATCCCTTGAAACAGATGAGATTAGTGACTCAATTTCAATCATTGTTCTTGGTCAACATGTTAGTTTCCATTATAATGAAATGTTTAGGTGAGTGAATAATAAATTCTATAAAATGTTTAATTCACATGCCTTAATAAGCAGCTCTTCACGAAGAAACCACTGGATTTTCCGCGTTAAATTTTGTCACATCCTAAGCAAGTCGTCAAACCTGTGCGTAATGATTGTTTAACTGAAAAAGATTGAAATGCACTCTTTTTTGCGTTCAACTGGTGCGTTTGATTTCTCGTCTTAACGAAGACAATTAGCTACACCTGAGAGGGGAGAGTTCAAGTGTCTTTTACCAGGGAAATTGACTGAAAACAGATCAAGACTAATAAGCAGTTTAAAGACATGTTTATCACCCTCCTTGTTCTCTGTCCACCGCCCGCCACCGATGGGTTCCCTAGGGTTGTGGGTGCCGTCGACTGCACTCACGTTCTGATTCGGGCTCCAGCTCTGAACAGTGGCGCCTATGTGAATCGTAAGGGAACCCATTCCATCAACGTCAAGTGCAGGTGCCGACTCCAAATGCTGATATAGTGCTAGCAGTAGCAGGGGCAATGAGGGACCAGCTGGAAGCGGAGCTGCGACACCGCTAGTCATGTCATCTGCAGCCTGCCTGGTAAGTAATTTGTGCAATCAGGCTACTAATAATGTAATAATACATGTAATTCATGTAGCGTTTTATTAAATACTCAAAGTCGCTTTATAAAGAAAAAAGTGTAAATGGTTGCAGTCAATGTAGGCATTTATTTGGCTGTGGGTATTTTCTGAAAGGGGATTTTGTTCTATGCTTCATTTAAGATGGGAGAGGGAGTTGGAAGTGCATGGCGAAGCGCATTTTTTTTTTTTTTTTTTTTTTTTGAAGTTTCCATCACAAAAGGGGTAGGCTTGATGTTTTTTTTTTTTTTTTTTATTACACACCAAACATTAAACAATATGTCAATGTCAAATAATAAAACAATTCATACTTAACAAAAACAGATCCTCCCCTGTCTGGATTTGACCTCATGCACGAGCAATTTAACTTCGTCTTCGGAGAAACGTAGCGACCTTCCTCTCTCCATCACGGGATTCGGTTTGAGGACTTGGGACAGCGCAGCCTGCTCATAAGTACAAGTACAATAACTTCAGTATATTTTATGAATCCTTGCAAAATTTTACTTTGATCTTGGGAATTTTTTTTTGAGATACAGGCTCTAAAAGTATGCAGGGGTAGGTCGAAATTTTCTACTCTCCAACTCCCGCGATTTTTTCTAGCATTTTTGAGCCCTTATAACTTCAAGTGTATTAGAGATATCTAAATGAAATTTTCAGAGCTATAAATAAATTTTCAAAGATATATTGGAGCACTATTACAAACTGCAATTAAATTAACTGTGCACCCATTCTAGGTGTCATAAATTCAAAATCTGGATTTTCTTCAACAAGATTTGTTCTGTAACCTTAATGCTTGATTATCATGGGAAATATAGAAGTTTCAAGAACAACTCAACACCAATTTAATAACCATGATATAATGTAGTAGAAACAAGTATTGGAATCATGGATGTGTCATGTGTTGTGTCATGTGTCTTGTAATTCACCAGAAAAAACTTGAAACAGTGCATGTTAGGAAAACTTCAAGGGGTCATATCACCATGTGGGACAGGCGACGATCAAATCAGGTCATGGCATATGAAAGATCTCATTTTAATCTACATTTTAATACCAGGCTCATTTTCTAGCCATGATTCCCTCTGTATCAAATACTTTCCTTACTCATCAATGTAGAGCAACAGCCAGTGCAGCTACAAGATGGTAGTGAAAAAGAGTGAAGTCAAAACCATCAACTTACAGCTCCTTACCAGCATATCATTAGACTAATGCCACAGCCAGTGGTTTCACTAAACAATTGAAACCGAAACGGCCGATTTCCCTCTTGTGTACTTGAGTACATAATCTTGTCTTTCGTATTCAGTAACAATTATTCTTGTTTTAAGCAATATTGTAATGCTAAACATTCAAAGCAAAATGTATGCGTCAGTATATTTTTAGCATTAAACATTCAAAACAAAATGTATGGATATGCAACATACATTTTGAATAAACGCCTCTTATGGTTAAAATTATTGGTGCATTGAATTTTGGTGATGGCCCATACATTTTGAAAATGGCCCATTGATTTTCCATGACATGGGCCACTGGCCCATGAGCCTTGCTGTCCTTCCCAACCCCTATATACCCCACCCATAGGCAGATGCCATAAGAAAGAGATAACCAATGTTATACACTTCATCCGTCAGTGGTCATAATGTTACGACTGATCAGTATATACAAATTTCTCCTTTTATCAGAAAATAAAAATCAATTTCTATTTCCTTGTTGAGAGTTGCTTACCTGCAATAGTCATAATTGATCATCCCATAGACATGAATTCTATCACACATCTCCATTGCCAACACCATGGTGAAGAATCCAGTGCTAAGGTAGGCCCCAGATAGCATCCTGAGAAAGAGACTGATGATGAAAACAATGCAGGACAGCAGCACAACCCGCCAAATTCATTTGTGCTCATTTGAAAGCATTGACATTAATGTTCTAAAAACAGCTAATTTGTTCTGCATAGATAGGTGAGCAATATTAGAATAACTTTTGAATTTGTTAAGACTGAAGTTCACAGGAATCATACGGTAAACGTGACACCACATTACACTTGATGCCATTCAGTACAACCTTTCAATTGAAAAAATATTTCCTCATTAGCTGCAAATGATAATTCTATTAGAATTATAATTATATAATGATATTATATATAATTCTGCTCTCTCAAACAGCATTCAAATCATTTTTGCTCAATATACATTGGGGTGCAAAAATTTGGGCACCCCTGGTTTAAATGTCTGTGACAATGAATCTACAAGTGATTGAAAGCAAACCTGAACACTAAATGCTACACATGGCACCTTTCTGCAAATTTAAATGCAAGGTTTCTTTTCATTTGAATTTTTCTGAGTTTTTAAATGATAAGAAAGGAAAAAGGACCCCGTGCAAAAGTTTGGGAACCCTTTTTGAATTATTTTTTGTTACCTTTAAAGAGGATGACTAAGGCCCAGACGCAGGTGATTTACTCCTTAGGGCTTCAATGAGTCAGATGAATATAATTTCAGGGTTGACTATATATTCTGAAGCAACTCCATGCCTTTTAAAGTATCCGACTGTGGTGGCTGTTGTGTCTGGTGTTAAAAACCATGTGTTCCTCTAAACAGTTGTCCAAGGATGTCAAAATCAAGATAATTCACTTTCACCAACAAGGAGAGGGCTACAAAAAACTCACAACGTTTCAAACTACCCATTTATACTGTCAGAAACATCATAAGAAAATGGAAAATAAATGGAGCAATTGAAGTCAAGGCAAGATCTGGAAGACCAAGAAATATTTCAGATAGAATGGCCTGAGATCTGGTGAGAAATGCTCAGAAGAACCCACACATCACTGCAAAAGAGCAGCAGACACAGGTCTAGTTGTTCACAGGACAACAATACAACGTACCTTAATGTGGTAATCCGTAAGATTTCCGTCTCGTTACTGTCTGTTAAGTCAGTGACTACGTTTACATGCAGTCAATATTCGGGTTAAGGTCAATATTCCAGTTTCTAAAACATTTGGAATTACCTGTTCACATGTGTGAGCAAACATCTTATTCCTCTATACATGGTAATTGTAATCAATTGGGACATCCCGATCAAAACAGCGACGCAACAGCGGACAACGTCTCGACGCACGGAGAACGTCATGACGTAATGCTCGTCATTTCTGCTTCTTCTTCCTGTATCCAAAAACACAAAAGACCAAGATTCCTTGCGAATAGAACATGCGCAGAACACAAATTAATGTTCCTTTCGATAGGGATATCCCGACAGGCGTATACATGACCAAATATTCGGGTTAGAAAAGGAGTAACCCAGGGGTCATTTTCGGGTTTTTAAAAACCGGAATATGAGCATATTCCGGTTTTTCAAAAGGGTTATTGGTGTTTACATGGCCGTGCGCAACCGGGTTATTGCTAAAATTCCAGTTATGAAAGGGTTATTGACTGCATGTAAACGTAGTCATTGTCTATCAGAGAGGGGGCATAAAACAACGGTGATTGGGTCTATGACCCACTGATGAAAGCACTTGTATTAAATTCTTTGCCAGGTAAAGCGATCATTGTGTCTGTGGCGACATTCCCGCACTATATTCAAATACAGGCGCACATCTAGTGACGCTTTTTACGTCAGTAAGCAGTGTTTGGTCTGTCCAGAAGGTAGGAGGAGCCTCAAGCTAGCTTGAAGGAAGTAAAGAACCCCGGGAGAAGCAATGGCAAGGTAGACGTCAGAAGGGATCCAGTAGCGGTACTTTCCCTAACCTGAACCTTGGCTCTATCCCCCAACCATAAATCTAACTTGTCCCTTACACTATATGTCAGTTTTACGGATGGAATTAAGGGAGGACCATTAAAAATGCAGCCTTCCAAGAAGCGGAAAGTACCGCTACTGGATCCCTTCTGACGTCTACCCAATGGCAATGGCAAATACCATATTGTGTAGCTATACTGTGCACAGTTGAAACTAACGTTAGCTGAGTCTCTGTTGAGGCTACTACTGAAACTAAAATTATAACGTAATTTCCGGAAGCAAACGGGGAAAAAGCTATGTTAACCGCCTCAACAAATTATTTTTATTAAAAAAAAAAAAAGTTATAACGTTACCTGTTTACCAAATACCGTTTTCATTATTTACACAGGGCTCTCAACTTTCACATATTCGGCTTGAGTTTAAATGACATATTCACGTTCCCGTGCTGTAGTCAGAAATTATTCTATCAGACCATTTGTAGAGATTCTCAGGTGGAATTGAAGTCCTTGTGCATTGAAGTTTATCAGTTTCACATGTGTTATGGTGGATTTCGCCACTAGTAATATGAGAACAATTATGATTCTGGAATTCTCACGCTTTTCTTCACACAGGGGTTGGAAGCAGTGGAATTGCATAAAAATGTTTCAAATGGTCTTATTTCATTTAAACAATTTGAACGATCGTGAAACACACGCATTTCGTTGATTGAATAATTACTGACTACAGCACGGGAACATGAGTGAAGCACAAATTCTCACGGCGAATGCGTGAGAGTTGGCAGCCCTTTAAGTTAATCTATTTATCATAATAGCCTAACATGTTACTGGAATGAGATGATGCTAATGGATGACTAACGTCACATAATTTTTACGTTTATTGAGTTCAATTGCCGTGTCAAAGAGCATCTTTCCCATCTGCATGAGAGTTGAGGAGGCGTAGAACTGGTAAGAGCCGTCAATTTACCAACGTCATACAGGCGACACTGTTGGGTCTCGACAAGAGTTATGGGAAATGAGGTCCAGAAGCGCACCTGCAATTACAGCTTACTGCCAAAGATGTCAATATAAACAAAGCAATTCAAATCTTACGGATTACCACTTTAAACAACAAAGACCTACATGGCAGGGTTGCAAGAAAGAAGCCTTTCCTACGACCTCAACACAAAATTAAGCACCTGAAGTGTGCAAAAGAAAACCTTGAGAAACCTCAAGCCTATTGGAACAATGTGCTTTGGACTGACGAAACCAAAATTGAACTTTTTGGCCACAACCAAAGAAAATATGTTTGGACAAAAAAGGGTGAAGCATTTGTAGAGAAGAACGTTGCCAAATGTTAAGCATGGAGGTGGATCCATTATGCTTTGAAATTGAATTTTGAAAATGCTTTGGGGTTGTGTAGCAGTTGGGGGCACAGGCAATATTGTGCGGGTGGAAGGAAGAATGGATTCCACCAAATATCAAGACATTCTAGAGGCTAATGTTCAAAGCTCAGTCCAGAAATTGAAGTTGAAGAGACGTTGGGTCTTCCAGCAAGACAATGACCTGAAGCATACCTCAAAATCCACCATGAAGTACCTCCAGGAAAGACGGATAAAGGTTTTGGAATGGCCATCACAGTCCCCAGACTCGAATATTATTGAAAATCTGTGGAGAGACCTCAAACATGCTGTGCATGCGAGAAGGCCGAAGAATATTTCTAAGCTAGAGGCGTTCCGTCAGGAAGAATGGGGAAAAATTCCAAAGACAAGAATTGAAAGACTCTTAGCTGGCTACAGGAAGCGCTTGCAAGATGTTACAGCTGCCCGAGGAGGAGTTACAAAGTACTAGCTGACAGGGTTCCCAAACTTTTGCACAAGGCCTTTTTCCTTGTTTTATTATTTTGAAACTGTAAAAAGTTAAAAATAAAAATTATGATGAAATGTGTCATGTTTAACTTTGTAGCATTTAGTGTTCAGGTTTGCTGTCAATCACTTGGAGATTAATTGTAACAGACATTTAAACCAGGGGTGCCCAAATTTTTGCACCCCACTGTACATACTGGACTACCACGACTGTTACCATAATATGTTACAGCTGAGAAGTAACGCTGTGGCTGCACATATACAAAATTATAGCCAATATAAAATTTCAACCGTATGAGGGAATAATTATGCAATTATTGGCAACCCGCAAAAACAGACATTTTTTTCATGAGGCACTCGCAGATCATGTCAATTTGAACTATACAATTCTAGGAGACGAAGAAATGACAGTTTTGTATTGCCACCCACTGGTACACGAGAAATGGACTTTTTTGCTATTTACAAGCAGGGTGTCTTCAAACTGACTTGATCCGAACTCGCATTAAGCAGCTTGTCTCAATTCTAACATTACCAGTTTTGCAGAAAGCCTACAACAACAACCATCATCAAATGAGCCATGTTCATACCTGTTTTTCCCAGTTTCATTCTGAAAAAGTCCATCACAATACTGAACCTTCTCCCTGGTCAGCATATAGATTTTGGCACGGGGAAACTTCTTAGCAGCTTTTCGAAGTGCGTTAAAAGTTGTGCCCTTGCCATCCTGACGCATCTTTTTCTCAGGTCCCCACACAACATACACTGTCCCCACTGACTGCTCAAAGTAATAAGTTTTATTTTTGAGTATCAGTGGCACACTGGTGTGGGACACAACACGCAGACTGGTCTTAGTCCCGACATCATCCTCGTATCCCACCGTAGGCGCATTGTTCATGCGGATTACGCATTCCAGTTTGTCTATTTCTTTCCCTTTGCCAGCTTTCAGCATCTGACCTGAACTGGACACGAAGGCACACTCTTTACAGCGAACATCCAGGAACTAGAAAGACAGCACAAATACAACAATGGTATTCACATAAGTGCTTATTTTTTTGTTTTCACCTTAAATTCCAAAACCAACTCACGTCCACGAAAACAGGAGGCAAAAAATGAACATAACAATACATACCTGAACATAACTTATCAATAAATAGCAAGTAACATCAACAATCGACAAACCCTGAAACTGAATGGACAAAGGTCGAGAGTACTGTGATACTATTAGTATGAAAAGACAAGATGCATTGGGATTTTATACACAGCAAATCCAGCAGCATAACATTTTAAACTTTCATAACATGATAAACACAATAATGAACAACAATGCAATTGTGTTACAACATCAATAACTACGCAGTAATACCTCTCAATTCATTTCTTAGGCCTGCCACTGTTCTCGGCTTTTCCAATGTACCAACTCGTAAGTCGCCCCAGATTAAAACACCTCTGCCAAAGTTATTATAAAGGCTGAAACACAAACGAGGGCAACTCCATCTCAAATCACCAGATTTCGAAATAAGTTCCCAAATGGAATCATAACCTGCATACCTGCGAAGCAGTAGGTTTCCCAAAATGACACATTAAAGTTTGGATTTGTGCATGGGGCCATATTTGGCCCTCAATACATCTGAAGTGAAACACACTAGATCTTTCAAGTCAGAGAATTTATTAGTCATATTATATTCTTGGCACCATTAAAAATGCACTGTTGAAGTAGGTACAGCATTTGTTGCAAATTGAAGAATTGCTTTCCCAGTGAGATACAAGTGGAAATAAAGAAAAGTGTGTGGCACTGTAATCCCGACGCGGCATGCACATCCATTTTTTTCCACGATCGTTAACGGGCAACAAATACATTTTCAGTAAGGGACGTGTGCTCAAGTAGACTGCATCAAACAGTACTTGCGCTTACCCTCAGATGTGTCAGACTCCTCGTCTCATGACCAGTATCGGTTGCTGTCTGGAATCTGTCACGTACAGGCTGTAACCGGACACGCTGCTTGTGAGCTACCATAGTCACTCTTGGCTGCCATAAGAGGGTGGCTCTGTGACAGAGCCCGTTTTCCATTCTTGGACAGTCGACTGATTGTTGAACGGTGACAGCGCAGATGATGCACCACCTCTCGGCGGCTGAGACCTGCCCATAACATGCCAATGGCTCTTTTTCTCTCTCCTGTGTCGTAATCTGTTCTATTTTCTTGACGCTACAGCATTTTTCATTTTTTTGGTTGGCTTTATGTAGGTTATTGATAACACCCAAAAGAACAGTCAAGTGTCACTGTACACATCAGAGAAACAACTCGATGTTTGTTATTACAGAAGTGCATGCTGCGTCCATGTGGCATGCGTCGGGATTACAATACTTCACGCTTTTCTTTATTTCCACTCGTATCTCACTGGAACGGTAATAAAAACAGACTAATTCTTCAATTTCTGAAAAATACAGTACATACTTAACCGGTTCGTTTTAAATGGCGCAAAGTATAGTACTTTCATATCAACTTGGTATTTATGCCAAGGAATTTGAACTCTCTGACTTGTAGGCCCTTGAACAATTGGGGGAGGGGGAACATGTCAGAACCATATTTCAATTGCACATTGCCAAGGTGTGACAGGGTGTACCATAAATCAAATTACATCAGTGGAAGGAGCATATTTTAACTGATCTATACAGTAGGCTCCAAAATTACTGGCACATATATATATATATATATATGTCTATGAATTAGCTAGCATTACGGCGCTAATGGAAATTGAGTTTGTTTTCCATTAAATAATGTGATAAATAGAATCTTATACTCTCGGTCGTGTAATGCTCGCAACACACGCAAAATTTACTTAACTTGTTTCATAAATTTCATATGACACGCCCACTTCTGTAAGATCCTCCATTAGTGGTATACCTTGTCATTCCTTGATAGATGAAGATGAAGGAAGTATGGTTTAGGAGTTTTTTTTAGTTTTTAAAAGCCAATAAACCAGAAAGTCCAAATTCCTTGCCACAAATACCAAGGTATTATAAAAGCACAAAACGAAACAAATAATTTCTGAGACTAGAAAGGTCTAGAGCCCTGGTCCCCAAATCACAGTCCTCGAGGTCCAAGAACTGCTGGTTTTTTTACCCTCCCTTTACCTGAGAGTCAGGTGTGAAGACAATCTGGCCAATCAGAGGCACAAGGTGTTCATATCCTTACCTGGGATAAAAGAAAACCTGGGCTGGATTTGGATTCAAGGTCCAGATTTGAGGATCCCTGGTCAAGAGTGTTTCATTCGAGAGATATAGTGGGCCAAACCTGGTCCCATGCACAAAACCAAACGTTTGTGAATCATTTTTGGGAGGCTACTAATTAACAAATATTTCAATTATGGTATTCATTTTTTGGTATTCTGAGACACACCAAAGAACCAATCCTGCAAAAATCATGTATCTATCATTGATCAAAAGTTATGACTTATTGAATGTGGCATATTGTATAGGAACACTCGTTTTCACACAAAATTGGGGGCCACATCCCCTTTTTGAAGCTTCAATATCTCAATAACTAATGGAGATATGGGTCTAAAATTTTGGGCATTATATACTTGATACAAGAACATTACGTTCTGCAAATCTGAAGCAAATCTGAGGTTGTCAGTCAGGAGGCCTCCAGTGAATCCAGGCAGAATCACCCATGTATCAATTAGCCATGCCACGGATATAAATTAAACATGAGTACAATTTGCAACATACTTATCAACTAAATACATGAGTAAAGAAATAAAACTATGAGGTGATTTAATTCAAAATTTCTAAATTAGCTATCTGAATACAGTATTTAGCATGTTTGAGCCCCTGGATGTCTTACACAACATGCATATACATTTTGCCAAACTTTAAAAGGACTTGCTGCAGGTAAACGACAACACCTGTTTAACTCCTTTCATAACTGAAAAGTAAAATCAATGGTTACAGTTTTAAGCTCAAATGCTATGCTGTACACCACCTTACCTGATCAATCAGTCCAGAAGTTATCCGGACATATCCATGAAGACCCACATTGGCTGTAATTGTAATATCTAGTCTGGTGACATGATTATACAACAAGGCCACTGAAAGAGTCGTGGCAATGATCAGACAGACCCAAACAATTTTCCGCTGTGATAAGACTTGCCTCGAGACCTGGAGAGAGAAGATACCAACACCACGTCAACCAAACAAGACAGAGGCCTGATACACCATGAATTATGTATTTAGCTACATTTTGAAAACCTCTATGTAGATATTTAAATAAGGACAGAGGGTTACAGTTTTTGCATAAAAGTTTATAAAAGTCAAAGGGCACTATACCAAATTTGTCATTTCCTCATGGGGTTCCTGGCTCCAACGTGCCTCACTGAAGTCACAAATGTACAGCGCATAATTTCTGGGAAAAAAAATGAACTATAATAATTTAGTATTCAAGAGAAAATTTGTCTGGCTGGATATGGCAACTCAAGTATAATGTTATACAGCTTATATTAGTTATATAGCTTATGCACAGATGTCAGATTATCTTAGGAAATAATGTAACTTGAGTTAATGAGCAGGCACTGTCTATTTAAGACTTCTAGTTGCAGAACAAAGGGGGTAATAATGAGCATTTTTACCCCAAAACGCCTATATTTGATAACATGATTAAATAGTGAAGGAGAACACAAAACAAGTTTTAATTTTAACAAATAAAGCCAAGATATATACATTTATGTAGAACAAGTTTCATGACTATGGGTAACTGCCCACATGGTGAATTTGCCAATCCAAAAGTGATTTTTTTAAGCCGGGACCCTTTTTAGAGTCTCCCAACTCCACTATCATGCCTTGGATGCAGTCAATCTTCCTTGTACAGACAGACCTGGGGCCGGTTGCACCAACCGTCCTAAGTGCTGTCCTAAAGTTACGCAAGAAAATGGGTTGCACCAACGATGACTTAGGACAAGCCTTGCCCTAAGTGCTGTGTCGTAAGACAAATTGGTGCAATGGCTATCAACGGCGAAAAGAGCCGTTGCACCAACACAAGTTAGGACACGGAATTACGACAGAAACCTACGTGTGGTGGGAGGTGACTTAAGTGTGCTGCGATCTTAAAATAAATCTTTCTTTTTAATTTATATGTAATCTCCTAAAATTGCTACAGTGAGACCACTTCAAGTATGTACAGTTCAAGAAATTGCACGCAACTGTCTACATACCCCACGGCGGCAAGTGGTCACGCTTTGAAAAAAAATCGTGGTTTAACATTGCCACATCCCAACTCTGAATTTCATCTCTCATTGTAGCATTTTTAGGAGATTATTACAGATTAATTAAACAAAGAGATTCATTTTAAGATCGCCGTGGATTTTAGGCATATAAAAAATACACAAGGTGGAAAACATTCTGTATAACAAAAGAAACCTGACATTGAGATATAAATTATCGCAATCGCGCGAAATGGCCAAATGTAAGCCCACAAAAAAATCATGCAATCACATTCTTGCAAAACTGTGCCGTTCTATGGTCATTTAATTTTCAAAATGCGATAATCAAACATGCTATCTTGATAAATTGGAGTATCTACTCATTCAACTTATTAAATAAGCAAATCTACTGTTTGATTACTGATTGAGCAAAGTAAATGGGGACAGGCTTAGAGTAGCCTAATTGGTTAAAGAGACGATTTTGTAGCCCTTTGCTTAGCGCCATTCAGTACGTCGCTGAAAAATATTGATGTCAGTCAAGTTTTTTCCAGAAGAATTTCACACGCCCTCTGATTTTTGGCACTTTCTGGGTCGTTCATTCAAGATTGCACGGGATGCTGTTTTTTTTTTTTTTTTTGCTATACTTCAGGAGAAAAACCACCTCTTTGCTTTTTCTGTGTGCTATACCTAGCTGTCTCAGTTCTGTTCATTCTATGATACTAATGTTTATATATTATTGTATATATCATATAAACTGCTCATGCATGCATACATACATACATTCGTCCATCCAAAATTCACTATTTGCCACTCATTGATTTGACCTTCCTAAAATGTTGGAGAAAACACCAGTCATAAAAAATGGGCTTCATGAATCTATAAATGGGCCTAGTAGGGATGTTTAAAGTAACTTCATTTTCAAAGGACATGTCCTAAAGACATATCTTAAGATGACTGATTGCAGTCTTGCATTTGATCACATGAAACATACTGCCACCTTTTGATTGTCGACATGTCTCTTTGAAATTTCATGGAATGCTGTCCTCAGTTTTTGGTGTCTTAAAAAATGACAAGCTTGTTAAAACTCTGGGATACAATCGTTTGGAGCAAAACCGACCCTGTCCTCAAATAGAAGGAATCCAGCACAATTAATCCTCTCTAAGGGATCCTGGGGCCAGGGATGTTTGCACCAAATGTCCTAAGACATATCTTAAGTGGATTTTTACGACAGTTACGACATTTGTCTTGTCAGAAGATTTTGGGGGGCCGATCGTAAGTGCTTGTCGTAAGATTTTTGGGGGGGCCATATCTCAAAAACCCCTTGGAGTAGGAGTCTAAAATTTTGCATGTGTTCATCATCAATGATGAGGTACTCCCAAAATAAATTTGAGCCAAATCTGAGTCGGTAACCGTGGAAGATTCTTGTACTTTGAGTTCACATGGAATGACCCGCGTGGTCTCACTCAATGAATAAACAGTCCACGTGTTAACATCCTTATTTATTCCAGAACGAAGTGATGTGCCAATAACAGGACACCAAGCTTCTTCCCCAGCCTGATCTCAGCCCCAATTCTCCTCTCAAATAAATAAATAAATAAATAATGAACCCTGCGTGTATTTCAGCCCCTTTTCACTCCATCGTCCTTTCAGTCAAAAATTATATGTGAACGGAGAATAATAATAATAATAAAAAAAAATCGACCAATAATGGATCATGTCAATCAATTTAAAGGCGCACTACACCAGAAAAGCCTATCCCATGACTACAACGGCTGAAGGAAAGCCTATCCCATGACTACAGCGGCTGAAGGAAAGCCTATCCCATGACGACAACGGCTGAAGGAAAGGGATAGGCTTTTCTGGTAGCTATACGAGAAATGGCTATATATACTGGGAGCGCGCCTTCAAATTGATATGATCCAATGAAATGTCCCACACTAGCTAGCCATCTGGAGCTCCAACTGTGTTGACGTTGTAGCGACGTTCCTAGCGCTGAAGACTCACCGGTGTCCAGTGGCGGGCGGTGGACGGAAAACCGAGGGGGCGGAAAACATCCCTTGAAACGGATTAGATCAGTGACCCGATTTCAATCATTGTTCTTGGACATCATGTTAGTTTCCCTTATACCGTATTGATCCGAATATAAGACGACATTTTTTCCCTTGAAAAGTGCCTGAAAATGACGCCTCGTCTTATATTCGGGGTCTAAGGAGTTACCCATGTAAAACAATAGGTCGCGCCATATGAGCGCTTTTCTCTCTGTAAGTGTTTAGAGCAGTGTTACCCTGGCGTGATCCTGTAAACAAGTCGGCCGGAGTGGGTGTGTTAGCCCACATTTGCATAAGCTACTGAATGATAGAAAGATGCAGCCAGGACACAGAAATCCACTTGAAAAAAGTGCTTCCAAAGTCGGTCAGGTGAATAAAAATCAGAGAAGTGATGATGCGAATTTTAAACTTATGGTTGTAAACGAAGCTGAGAGAACGAACAACGTGAGAGCAAGAAAAAGGTATGATGTGACAGAGTGCATCGTAATTGGCAACCGAAGGCACGGTTTCTCTCCATATGCGATCTAACAGCGATTAAATCATGGGCTAAATTCAGTACAGTTGCGGAACAAGAACAGAGTTGGGTTGCACAAAACTTCTGTTTAAAACCATTATTAGTCCTGATCTGTTCTCAGTCATTTTCATCATTAACAAAAGGTTCACTCCGAGAGCACACCACACTTAACAGGTGTTGCTTGTTCTCCCCGATTAGGTAAGACGACAATCATTCATCTCGATGCGTATTTGCTGTATTTAAATCAACGTCATTCAAAATCAATGTGGAAAAAACTGTTCGTGGTGTTCTTTGGATGTTAATGCCCTTACATTTTGCAGACTGTTCTGACACTGTTTGTCAAGCAAATGTTTATTGCACAAGTTAGGCCAGTAGGCCTATGCCCATTTTATTGCACTGTTTTTATGGCATAGAACCGTGAAGTGCGTTCTGCGCTTTGCCTATTTGCGGGGCTATAGACGATTTTATGATTTTTCCCCCATGATAAACACCAAAGATGTTGAAATGTACAAGGAAAACAATGAAATGTTTTTTTTTTTTTAATGCAAATGAGATTTTGTTCAAATAAAAAGTATTTTTCCAAATAAGGTTCTTGAAAAAGAGGGGTCGTCTTATATTCAGGGTCGGCTTATATTCGGGTCAATGCGGTAATTAAATGTTTAGGCGAGTGAATTCTATACTGGACAAAGAAAGTTAGGGATCACCCAACTTTTCAATATTAAAATATGATATGGAAAAAAATACAAACTATCACATATTTCAAATTCAAAATTTGGGGTGATCCCTAACTTTATTTGTCCAGTATATAAAATGTTTCATTCACATGCCTTAACAGGCAACTCTTCACGTAAAAACCACTGTGGATTTTCCGCGTTGAATTTTGTCACATCCTAAGCAGGTCATCAAACCTGTGCGAAATTATTGTTTAATTGAAAGAGATTGAAATGCTCTTTTTTGCATTCAACTGATGCCTTTGATTTCTAGTCTTAACGAAGACAATTAGCTACACCTGAGAGGGGAGAGTTACAGTGTCTTTTACCAGAGAAATTTACTGAAAACAGATCAAGGCTAATAAGCAGTTTAAAGACATGTTCATCGCCCTCCTGGTTCTCTGTCCACCTCCCACCACTGCTGGTATCCCAAGTAACTTACACAGCCAGCTAGCTAGCTAATACATCAATAACAGTTACATGATATATAAATTTGAAAAACCTCCCAAATGTACATTAATAATATATGATCATATAAGCTGCTGACTTGCCTAAGTTAACCTAATGCTCGAGCTAGCAAGCTACTTAACGTTACCTGAGCCAAATATCATTATCAATGGAAAACTTAGGGTTTGCCATAACATCCACCTCCGTCAACATTAAATCATTAATGCACTTCACGAAACAGAGCGGTCAGGATGGTCAAGAGACCATTATTGCCAAATCGACTTACCGTGCATTGTACTCCAAAGGAATAAAAGATTTAATTCTTCTTCTAGTGCTGTTACCGTCGATACCAGGGCTTCGGAGCGTGTATCAAAAATGTGAAGCACTTCCTGCCGGAGCTCCATGTCGAGGCCATATAGAATAACTGGGTTGCTGACGTGATAGAGAGCTGCGTTGGGAGGTCGAAGCAAGCGCAAGTGGTCGAGCGGCCATTTTACTATGCCCGGAAGTAAGCAACCGTTAAATAGTATTCTATGGCAGAGAAGAGTTGATGTGCAGCTTTCCAATGCAGAGCGACATTTTTTGGGGGATGTGGCGAGACAATGCACTGGCTGTAGTAAAGACAGATACATTTAAATGAATTTCAATAAATATATTGCTTATTATTAGCCACTGGCGATCTACCTAAAGCTGGGGACACACTACAAGATCTTCACAGTCTTTGCAGATTTAGAAAAGACTTGGAGCACGCACTAAACGACTGGCTTCAGCAGATTCTTGTAAAGACTGGGGATCACACATTTAAGGACTGCAGCAGATGAGGGATCACACACTACACAACTGCGTCCGGAGTCGGCTCAAAAATTCAAACATGTTTGAATTTCGGCGACTGAAGTCGGGCGGAGTCTGTTCACCTCACACACTTGCTGCTTCCAGTCTGTACCACATCACACACTAACAGATTCTGCGCTGACTTGTCATGACGACTGTCCCTAACTAGAGCTGACTGGCGCAGACTAGCCCCAACTGCAAGTCGTGGGTAAAATCTGGCCAAAAATCTTGTAGTGTGTCCCCAGTGTCCCAATTCAGAGGCTGCGTCCTTCGAAGGATGCAGCCGCTGAATTGGGACACAGCCAATGTGTCAGTGTTAGCCCAGCTAACGGTTATTATTGGAATAGGCTAATTCAAATTAATGTTAGCTAACGTGATCCATCAGGTTAGCCTAAAGCTACCTAGATTACCCAACTGAAGTTAACCAGATCAATCAATGTCACACGGCATAAATGAGATTATCCAGTAAAACTGCTGTGTAACGCTGTCCATAATATTAGACCACACTAACTAGACAACAAAACCAGGTGTTCACTGGTCAAATCATTAAGGCTACTTTACGCCAGCACTAAAAAAGGCTAACGTTTTGTTGACACTAAATTACCGTCGACGGAAAAATTTAATTTTGCCAGGTTATCAATGAGGATGTAACGTTAGAGCTACTTAAATAGATAATGTGATTAACACTCGACAATGAATGGCAGGCAGTTTTACATACATCTCCATAACGCAAAACTCACTTCACTTCTCATGTGAACGCTGATTTAGCGACCTTGATAAGTTTACATTGCGTTCTCTTCAGCGAACCCACTTTCGCTTCGAGGAAAATTAGTCTAGCTACATGGTAGCTACTGAGTGAAGACATCGCAAGAGAAAACTCAATACAAGACATCCCTTGGAACTTACATAACTTATGCGTTATGCGCGATTGAATCTCACACCCAGTGTTTCTAAAATAAAGACAGCGGTTGACAAGATGCGAGCTTACGGGTAATTTATTTTTTCATGAAATTTTCAAATCCTCCCATACAGAATAATAATAATACGTGCAGGATTGACATCTTGTCTTCTTCAGTCTCAATGACTTAGGACTTCAATTTTGTTGTACCTGCCCCACTCAGGCGAGATGTAGAAAAATCCGTATAGATTTCCTATGGAACGCACTCATTGGTCGTACATATTGTCAAATGCTGATGTTGTCCATTGAAAATGTTAAAGGTACGTACAACTGCTGTCTACTGAAGTTAAATCAGCGGTCCTTGAGGCATTTTTCGTACAGTCAGGTCAATCTGAGGAGGAAACATAAAATACCTCCTCTTCCGTGTCTGTGAGAAGATATCTTCTCAATTAATAATATCTTTGGCTGCAACGTGTTCAATGTGGGTAATGTTCTGAGAGACTATAGTTGGGCATACCAATATGGCGGCGCGGTTACTTCAGAATTATGACGTCATCAGCTATCCAGTTATTCAGTGGTCGAGGCCTGTATCGTCTCGGCGAAATGACGTCAGTCAGTCAGTCGACTATAAAATGTCCCAATTCTCTTCTGCAGCTCGTGGGTTGTTGTCTGTAGTTGAAGTTCGTCAGTGCGGTTTGCGAGTTTGTCATTGCGTGCGATGGAGCCAGCAAGAAAGAGAAAGTTGTCTCCCGTTTGGGAATACTTTGATTTGATTTCACCGAACAAGGTCGCTTAGTGAGGCTATTAGGCCAAATTGTTGGACTATTATGTGATGTCGTATTTTCAAACATTTTCAAATAATTTCCAATACATAATAAATTCCCTTAATTTGATAGTTTTTCATTTTATTATTAGGGGAAACGTTTATTATTTTTGAACAAAAATACAAAGCTCTTTGTTTCACAAGCGCATTCACTGCCTTCTGTCCTGTCCCCGAAAGTATCTTTTAGTTTCATTATGACATAACATGTGGTCAAAATACTTCATTTTATTTTGCATTTATTGATTCTGCTACTTTCACGATGAAGGCTTATGCTTGCCTACCATTTCCTACAAAGCACAATTCGTATGTGTTTTTATTGACCAATAGGGATCTCTAGAGTGCATTCGAAACCTCAAGAAATGAACCACACTTCAACACATCAGGGGCCTCATTTATCAAAAAGGGTGTAAAAGTGCTACTAAATTTTCACGTACGGCGAAAAGCCAAAAATGGCGTACACCCAAAATATTTACACCCTTTTCAGATCTATCAAACTGTGCGTACGCACAGCTCTCCGCAATTTCCATTGATAAATCACACAGGGCCCAAGAAAAGTGCAGACGTGAACACGCCTCATATCCCGCCCTCTACACGCCCAGACACAACCATATATGGTCAATGCAAATAAGTACCTGCATATAAAGTAGCCATGTGCGCTCTGGGGATTTGTGGAGTGACGTCAGTGGAAGACGGTGAAACATGGATGGGAAACGCGGAAAGAAGCGAAACTTCTCAGAGAGTGAGATACACTTGCTTGTTAGTGAGGTGCAGGCGAGGAAAAAAGTCCTTTTCGGCAGGTATTTGCACTAATTCTGTATGATCACTTCGTCTTGTGGTTTATTTAGGAACAAGAACATATAACTAAGAACACGTAGAGAATCACAACAGAAATGAACACATAATGTTGGACCAAACAATTTCTCCCCAGAAATTAAAACAATCTCATCTAATCGGCCACAGCCCCAGCCTCACCAACAAGCGTAAAACCGCCGAGTGCTGCGGTCACAAGTCCTACAGAGGCAATAAAAAAAAGAACTTTTCTTGTCGAATCTTTTGTCAAATGGTGTGTGTTTTGTTTCAGTTGCATAGAGGGACAAACATTACAATGTCATGTTTGATATATATGAATTTATTTCTGTCTCAACTTGTGGACATCAAATGTACGAGGAATGAAATATGAGGTTCTTGCAATACTGAAAACTAAACACAACTTTGCAAGACTGAAACTGAGAAACTTGTAGGCTATATACACACGTTCTTTAGCTCAACATGAGGGGTGAGAGGTGGGAGGGCGGCTTCACAACCGCTGCATCACCGCAGCTCATGTCCTTAGTCCCCGTTGAAACCCTCATGACGGGGAGGGGGGGGCTGTAGGTCCGGGTCCACATACTGGGGTGGACAGAGGCTCGGCGGCAGCGCAACCCCATGCCTCACTGCCACATTGTGCAGGATGGCACAGGCCCAGATGATCCTGCAGACCTTTTTCGGGTGGTAGAGGAGCCTACCACCCGACGCATCCAGCCAGCGCCAACGGCCTTTCAGGAGCCCGATGGCGCGCTCCACTACGCAGTGCGCACAGGCATGGACCTCATTATACTGGGTTTCCTGGCCACCCTGTGGGTCCGGGATGGGAACTAACAGCCACTCCCTCAGGAAGTAGTCACTATCACCTGTAAGTCACAACGATGGGGTGAGTATCAGCCTTGAATTGATGATTATAAGCAGCAGCTTTCAATTAATGAGAATACTGTGTAGCCTACATGCACTCACCAAGAAGCCAGTCGTCACGCGCAGCGCCTACCCCCAGTCTCGCCCCCACACTGCTGTTCGTCAGGATGAATGAATCGTGTAGAGCCAGGCCACCGTGCCACTACATTCGTTATGAGCATGTCAGCATCGCATATGATTTGGGTATTGATCGTATGCACATTTTTGCCATTCACATATACGAAGTCATTCACCGATGGTGCCCTAATCATGATGTGAGTGCAGTTAATGGCTCCAATTACATTAGGAAAACTGGACATTGCCGCGGCTTTGATTGTTCTTTTAAATAGGCTATAATCCGCGCTCCTCTCTCCCTCGCACACTGCAATTCTCTGACTCGGCAGCTGTGTCGCCAATTCCTCCTGTTCTTCAGAAAGGGTGTAAATCACGGTATGCCATGGTCAAAATGGGTGTAAATGTCTGCACTTTTTCCCGTCAGGTTTGGGTTTGAAAGATCCCAAATTTGTCGGAGAAAAATGCATACGCACAAAACGGGGGAAAAAGGGTGTAAAAAAAGGTGTATCCACAATGAGAAATGAGGCCCCAGGCTGGAAAGCTTCAACGCTTCATGAGGCTTCATCTCACCTGCACAATCATCATCATCATCATCATCATCATCATCATCATCATCATCATCATCATCTTCTTCTTCTTCTTATTTAGCGTGTACAAACAACGCTCGGTGCATTACCGCCACCTTCTGAAATGGAGTGTGGGTCTGGATATTCCTACCTCACAACCTCTTGTTTAACCCAGTTCTTCCAAAAAAATAAAAATTTAAAACATAATTCACCGGAATTTTTCTGCAGTATGTCTCTAGTCCTCAAAGGTACTCCCTCTCCTTCAAGTTGCTGAACTAGTTGTTGCCTTGCCTGATTATATTGAATACATGATTCTAACACATGCTCTATGGTCTCTAATGTCTGAGGTCTACACTCATTACAGTAGCCATTACCATTTTTTTTTTTTTTTTTTTTAAAGATATTTTTATTGCAGCAATACAGCCATTTTTCTTTGGAACAGAAAACGGGACAGGTAACAAATGCAGTAAAATTAAAAAACAGAACAAAAACAAAAACAAACAACAACCCTACCACTCCACTCCCCCCCACCCACAACCCTGGCATGGTACAAATTTCTCCCTCGTTCACAGAAAAAAATTACAAAATGGATGGAGAAAATAAACAAATAAAGTAAAGTAAGCAAGAGTGAGGAACAACAGTTCAGTCAAGCATGAGGACCACATGAGTAGCACATTTAAAGACCTTAGGTAGACAATAGGAACACTAAAGGATAGGTTTCTGTACTAATTTGTTAGCCGAGAGGGTGCAATGATGGTAATAAAGTCAAGAAAGAGCCCCATATCTTTTCATACGTCGCTGGCTTCCTCCTCCTTGTATAGGATCTTTTCAGGTGTACTGTAGGATGCTAACTCATTTAACCACTGCCTCTGTGACGGAGGGAGTTCGGATTTCCAATTTAGGAGAATACACTTTTTCCCAGCTGCACCCGCAAGTAATATGAAGTATTTTTCATTAAAGTTTACGTCAAGTCCTTGGATGTCCCCCAAAATCCAGATTTTAGGGTCAAATGAGACTTTGGATTGTATAATGTCTGAGGTTGTCCTAACAATGAATTTCCCGTATTCTTTCAAAAAGGAGCAGTTCCAAAGCATGTGAAGTAAATCTCCTTCACAGGTTTTGCATCTCTGGCAATTAGGAGAGGAATTATGGTATGTTTTGTGAAGTCTATGTGGAGTGTAGTAAGTTCTATTGAAGATGTTAAACTGTATTTGTCTGTGTTTGGTTGAAATTAATACAGCCTGGGATGTTATAAGTATACTGCACCAATAAGCATCATCATAATTGCATTCAAAATCTGTTTCCCATTTATTTTTTTTATCATTCTTGTCATAGATTGGGAGGTTATTGATTAGGATTGTATATATATTAGATATCAATCCCTTTGTGGTGTACAGGGCTTCGGTGAGCAAATGTTTTCCAAATGGGGATTCTGGTGGGATCTGTGGAAAGTTCGAGTAGCTGTTACGGATCCAATGTCTAACCTGAAAATATTTAAATAAATTATGGTTTGGTAGATTGAATTTTCTGGCCAAATGCTGAAAAGTGGCGAAGTTACCTTGACTATACAAATCTACGACTGATTTTATGCCATTGTTAAACCAGTTTTTAAGTGTTTTGTCTGCCATCGGATGTGGGATATCGGGGTTATCCCAAAGGGGAGTGTTCTGAAGTAATGAGGTATTTAAACCGATAGTAGCGTGGGCTTCTTGCCATGCAGCAAAGGAATTTAAAATTATAGGATTTTTGGTAATGCTCAAGAATGCTCTCCTAGAGGCTAAAAAAGGGAGAGCCTTCAAGGGAACATCCTTTAATTGATGCTGCTCAAATGGGAGCCATCTAGCCTCGTTGTCCTCAGAGTGCAGCCAACACCAGATTGAACGAAACTGGGCTGCAATGTAATAGAATCTAAAGTTAGGAAGACCCAGACCTCTTTTGGCATATGGGGCCTGAAGGGTTGAGAGTTTGACTCTAGGGGGCTTGCCTTTCCATAGGTAAGTGGATATAGATTTATTTAATTCTTTGAACAGACTTTTGGGGATTTTAATTGGGACACATTGAAAAAGATATAGAAATTTCGGAAGAATAGTCATTTTAATTGAGTTCACTCTTCCGATTAGAGATAATGGGAGATCTCTCCATTTCTGTCACTACCATGTTTTTTAATTAAAAACAATGTATTATTTAAACCAGTGTGACCAAATCTCATTCTGGAGATTATATCCTCCTCCTGCGTCATCCTATAAGTACTTATAGCATTGCTCACATACCTTTGGATGTTATAATAGCCTCTCCCCATGTTTGCTCTACCCCACTTTGATTGCCAGTTCTCCTTTAGCTTGGACTTAACTATGCTTTTTATTTCTGATTTACTATAAGCAATATTTAGACTAACCTCAGGCAAAAGGGCAGCTTATTTAGCATTATTGTCTGCCAGTTCATTTCCTGTTACTCCTATGTGAGCTGGCACCCACACAAAGGCAACATTAACCCCAGAGCATTGCAACCTATGCACCAACTGCAAAATTTCCACTATAATGTCTTGTCTGGACTTTGATGACCAAAAGATTTAATGTTAGTTACCTGGCTATTTAATAAGGATATTAATGCTAAAGCTAGCTAGCTTGATAGCAAGGCCAAGCGAATTAAGCTAACGTTCTTCTTTTGGTTTAATGGCTGGTTTAAATCTCGTATTTTATAGGTGCATACCACCACCAACTGTACCGAAGTATGTATCTTGTTCTACTGAGCCACTTCATTTCATGTATTTATTTATTTTTTTAAATTCTACTCATTAAATCCTATGATATAACTTTATCTCCTTTAGATACTCCACCAGAGCTTTCCGTGTGTCCTTCAACCCCTTTCCCGTTGTTCCCAACAAATCCATCAGGTTTAATTTTCTTCCTACCTCTTCCATCTTTTGAGCGAGCCTTACTCTCTCCTTCCTGTAGCTATTTCCGACAATGTGTCAGAATATGTTCTACATTCTCAGTGAATTTTACATTCAGTACTGAGTCAATTTTACCAATCAAAAATAATGTTTTATTTAACCCTGTGTGATCAAATCTTAACCTAGTTAGCACTGCCTCCTCTTTACCGTTTTCTCCATACACACCATGTGCATACACACTTTTCTGTACGCTGTGATATTTTCCTTCCTCTAATGTCTTTGTCCCATCTATCTTGCCATTTCTTCATAATTTTGTGCTTAAGTATTGCCTTAATTTCTCCTTTGCCAAAAGGTATACCTATTATATTCCTCATCCTAGTTGCTTTTTTAGCCATTTTATCTGCTCCTTCATTCCCTTTACTTCCCACGTGAGCAGGAATCCAACAAAATCGCACTTGTATTCTAATACTGCATAGTCTGTACAGACTTTGTTGAATTTCTAGCAATAAATCCCTATTAGCCATTAAATTTTGAATGCTGAGAAGAGCTGCTACAGAGTCAACACAACATACTACTGTATCTGGTCTTACTTCCCCCAACCACTGCAATCCTATAATAATAGCCATAATTTCTGCAGAGTAAACTGACACTTGATCAGGTAATCTTTTCCTAAGGCTAACATTTTTTATGGTATGTATACTCCTACACCTACAGTTCCTTTATCATCTTTTGACCCACCTGTGTACATATCCAGATAATTACAGTTTGTGCTCTGAATACAATTACTTGCCATGGGTCTCAATTCGCTCAATAGTTAGGCTATGTCCTCTATCCTCTTCTGAACCGGATGCTGTTCCGTGTCTCCCTCCTCGCTGGCCGCTCAAAGCGCTTATTTGTGCTGAGCAAGAGAGGATAGAGGAGGGAGGATGGAGCTCTGACGAGCCGATGAGCGTAGCGAGGATACATGAGGGCAGCCTACCCGGAACACTTTCAGCGGAAAGTGAACGGCATCGACATCAGCTGGAAGTAAAAAAAAAAAAGTAATGCGGATCAGAAAACTCACGGATCGGATCGTATCACATTTAAGTAAGGAAAAAACATTTTCTGATTTAATATAATACATTTATAAGGGGTAGACAATCATATCTTTTCTCTCCATTTAATGAGTGAAAACATTTGGTAAGGAACTTTTGCACATAGTATTTACTGGCAAAAGGAAGAGTTAAGGCCCGTTTTATGCTCAACGTTAAATACAAATCCGGATACGGACGGAGCCTTCTGTCCGTGCTCCGCGTTCATTTCGTCCGTATTTCTGCACATTTTCATAAAGCTTACGGATACGGGCCAAACGGAGCAGTACCACCGTCAACCGTGGGGGCAGTGTAGCTGATGGTAAAGACAAATAAATATGACCGAAACACGAAGAAGAAAACTCCTCGAAGATGTTTTTGTCATGGGTTTTGTCCAAAACTTTTCACTGCGAGCTGCCCCCTAGTGCATTTATAGCTGAACATCCATGCCAACGCAAAAGACGCATGGAAGTATGTGGGCAGAGACGTTTGCAACGTTTCGAACGGACGTATCTATTTTCGTTTGTAAACGGTGCATAAATGAGCCTTTATTTCTAAGCGCCCAGAACGCTCATAGTTCAGGAATACTTGAATTTGAGGAGAGCAATAAACAAGTGCCAATGAGGGCAACATGTCCTGCTGAGAACGGTCAGTCTTTCAGGCGAGTCCAGGCTTATTATTTGTGCCCTTACTGTATTTAATTCCTAACTGTGGATTTTGAACTTGAATTCTGTATAAAATGAATTAAAATGAGCTAAACTGTTATTTATACAGTTGGAATCCACTTATAAGTAATTCATATTTGATGATAAGGATAAATTAATAAATAACAATAATAACAATAATATGCAACTTTTATTCAAACAATTTTTGGCATCCCTCTTTATCTGCCACAATATTTAGATATGAAAAATAAATTAAACGCAAGTCAGGGCCTGGGTCCACAGGGAACATTTTTTGCACTGGAAGCGCCCATGAGCTCATTTTCAGAGCGCTTTTCTCCAGCTCTCATTGTTGCAAATTTACGGAAATCGAGCAGAGAGGAGAGCAATCTCAAGACTCAAGGTTCTTGAATTGAGACAAATATGCAAAGATTTGGATGTAGGGGAGACTGGGGTCCGATGAGCCATGGGGACCAATGAGCCATATCACTATTTTGCGATCAATCGATGACAGAGCTGCCTAAAATAGGCAAAATATTTGACCATTGACTGATGAGTCATGGGGATAAATGAGCCATATCACTATTTTGCCTATTTTAAATACCTTTGGCATCAATTGATTGCAAAATAGTGATATGGCTCATTGGTCCCCATGGCTCATCGGACCCCAGTCTCCCCTACCTCACTCAAAGCACAAAAAGGGAGAATTAGTCGAGCCAATAATTGAAAAACGTCTGTGTCAAAACAAAAACTTGCAAACGACCGGCTAATCCCCATTTAAAGCCCGCTCTTTCTTAACAACCACGATAAGTAGGTCACTTAAAACGTCCGAAAATTAGGTTGACATGGTTTTCATTTCGGCTGTTTTAGCACAGATTTCTAAATCATTTGGTTTCTTTGTGATTTTGATTATATAATTACTTGTTATATATAGCCAACAAAGTTGAATTTGCTTGCCAGTTAGTTTTGCAGACGTGAATTAATGCCATTAACACCACGATAATTGGGTCCCACGCCATAAGTCCAGCTAATAGCTACGGTGTTCCTGCGACAAATTTGCACTGTTCAAAACAACCGGTAAGCACACATGATCCTAACCATTTATCAACATGGAGTGCGCAGGTACACACGTAAATTACAAGGCCTAGACATACCAAAACAGGAACATCATTACTACTCGGCTGAACACAACAAATTTGTTTTCGGATTCTGATTTACGCTGAAAACAACAGCATCAAGGAAAAGAAAGTCCGTATCCAACCTCCACGTTTTTTGCCGTTTTATCTGCCAGAAGAATTTTAAGAGCCATTCCGTGAGAAAATGGCACTTTTTGAAGAAGTTGAGGAGTTGACCCCCCCGGAATTGAATGAAACTTGGCACATAGGTAGATATGGTAGTCTCATGGAAAAAGCCAAATTTTTAGGTCCATATCTCGCTTAATCTGCCTGTGGCGCCACCTGGAAGCCACTAAAGTGGCTCAGTTTTGCTTTTGACACCACGTTTTACATCTATTATTATGACTTAAGGGTACACAGTACCAGATGTGTTATACTTTTATCATGACCTATGACACTTCAAGTCTGGATAGACATCAGCACCACATCAGCGCCAAGCTGGATAACTGTGTTATTGAGCCTGAATTATTTGAGAAATCACAGTAAAAATTGAAAATGGGAATGGTAATAAAATAATATCCCAGATATATACCAATCAAGAATGCTTTAATCATTACACTCATGGTCACTGAAGGAGCAACAACTCCGAACAGCGACTGCACGCAATACAGGCAATACAGGAAAACAACAGAGTCAGGAGAAAAGTTGAGTGATAAACTTTGTCACAAACTCTGTAATAGAGCCCTTTTTTCTGAACTAAGAAAATGGGTAAACCGGGAAGAAGCGACAAACCAAGCCCGCAGGATCTTACATCAATTATGGAGACCCTCGAAGAAATGAGAAATGAAATGAGGGAGAGGTGGGACAGTATGAAGGAGCAGCTGGACCAGCTTTTGAAGGAAAACGGTGATCTCAAAAAAGAGATTAAATCTTTATCAAACAAACTGGAGGAGCTGGAGCAACAAGAGAAACGTAATGATGTAATCCTGACAGGGCTCAAAATCAAACCCAGGAGTTATGCCAGGGCAGCAGCGAATGACGACGATGGAGACGAGGAGGACAATAAATCTGTGGAAATGCAGGTGATGGAATTCCTTCGGTCCAAAAGTATTTCGCTGGACCCCAGCAATGTGGATTCATGTTATCTGCTACAGAAAAGGAATGTAAGCGGAGACCGGAGTACAGCACGGGCCGTGTTGTTACGACTTACAAGCAACAAGCACAAAATCTCTCTGTTGAAGCAAGGGAAAAATCTCAAAGGATCCAATGTTTTCATAAATGAAAACCTCACCAAGCACAATGCAACCATCGCATGGAAAGCTCGTCAACTAAAGAAAGCGGGTAAGATACACAGCACTTGGTCGGCTAACTGCAGAATTTTCATCAAACCAAATGGGTCTTCACCGGAAACTACCAGACCGGTGCTGATCAAGATGATGCGGGATCTGGAGAATTTTGACCACTGAGGCAGGTTAAAATCCCTGACGAATCTCTATGAGCAGTTATCTGATGAACCAAACTGTAGATCAGGAAACTGGCCTTTTAACAACAAGTCACCATAATTCAGGAATAGACCCTAATGAAGAAATTGATCCGGATAACCATTTTTTCTACAACGAAACAAACGCATGCGGATACTTTACTGTAGACAAATTTAACAAGAACATTAAAATGGAAGGGAGTTTGTCCATTATCCACTTCAATAGTAGGAGTCTATATGCAAACTTTGACCAAATAAAGGAATACCTTCTGTCATTTGCTAATCCGTTCAACATCATCGCATTATCGGAAACTTGGATTAAAGAAGAAAAGGACAAGGACTTCTACATGGAGGGTTACAACTTCGTGTGTAAGAGCAGACTGAATAAAGCTGGTGGGGGTGTTGGACTATTTATTGATGAGGACATAAACTTCCAGGTACTAGAATGCAAATCAAGTGTTGTGGAAAATGTAATGGAAAGCCTTACAATTGAGATTCCTAGGTTGAAAGGTAAAAATACGGTTATTTGTTGTGTGTACAGAGCACCGGATTCGCAAATTGATGTTTTTAGTAAATGTATGGGTGAATTACTTGCCAATATGAACCAGAAAAATGTTTTTATGTGTGGGGACTTTAATATTGACTTGATAAATCCAAATAATAGCTCTATAATAGAGGATTATATTAACACCATGTATGCCATGGGTATGCAACCATTAATCACAAAACCAAGCAGGATTACTAGACACAGTGCCACCTTGATAGATAATGTGTATACTAATGTATTAGATTCTGAAATATTTAGTGGCATCATGATAAATGACATTACTGATCATCTACCAGTTTTTGCTATTTGTAACTGCAAATTAGATATAAGGGACCAGGCTAGATTGAAAACCCTGGAACACACAGAAATCAGAATTAAAAGTGAAAAAAGGCTAAAGAAACTAGAATTAGATATGTTGAACCAAAAATGGGATCATGTATTAGCAGAAAACGATCCAGATAGAGCCTATGAGGCTTTTCTATGGACAGTAAACTCCCTGTATGATAAACACTGTCTAGTCAAAACAACAAACAAACTGAAGCAAAACAAAGAGAGAAGACCTTGGGTTTCAAAAGTACTGGCAAATGCCTGTAAGAAGAAAAATACACTGTATAAACAGTTTCTGAGAGAAAGAACTGAGAAAGCAGAAATTAGGTACAAAAATTACAGAAACAAAATGACACATTTACTAAGGAAACATAAAAAAAGAGTATTATGAAAAGCTTTTATTAGAAAATAAACATTATACCAGAAATCTCTGGAATATAATAAAGAACGTCTCTGGGAGGACACAGAGGAGGGAGTACCCTGCATTCTTTAATATAAATGGCAAAAAGGTTGAGAACATGGAATTGGTCGTGGAGAATTTTAACAGTTATTTTGTGAATGTTGGGCCAGAACTAGCAAAGGGTATTAAATCCTCACACCTAAGATGGGACTACCTTGACAAGGATGAGGAAATCCAAGACACAATGACATTAACTCCTGTTACCGAATCTGAAATCAGATCAATTCTGAAAAATTGTACAGCTAAGACATCTGTTGATGTAAACCAATTCGATATGAAATTACTGAAAACACTAACTAACGCAATTGTAACTCCACTTACGCATATATGCAATCTATCCTTCTCCTACGGAGTGTTTCCAGATAAAATGAAGATAGCGAAAGTTATCCCTCTCTACAAAAGTGGGGATAAATATGATTTCTCAAACTATCGTCCTGTCTCGATTTTACCTCAATGCTCAAAGGTCCTAGAAAAGCTCTTCAATGACAGATTGGACAAGTACATTGATAAACACAAACTACTGTGTGACAGTCAGTATGGGTTCAGGAAAAAGCATGCGACAGCAATAGCCCTAACAGAATTTATTGAAATGATTAAAGATTCACTAGATTCAAACTTATATTCTATAGGCATATTTATTGATCTGAAGAAAGCATTCGACACTATAAATCACGATATATTGATTGAAAAACTTTACAAATATGGATTAAGAGGGACCGCATTAAAATGGATCAAAAATTACTTAACAGGTAGGACGCAATTTGTGCAGATGGGCAATAGCAAATCAAATTGCTTGGACATTACCTGTGGAATTCCTCAGGGCTCGGTCATAGGTCCCAAGTTGTTCATAATTTACATAAATGACATTGTTAAGGTATCCGATATCCTAAAATTAATTTTATTCGAGACTATTACCGACTACTTTTTTTGCTCAGGTGTCGATCTCAAACAATTGGTAAAATTGGTTAATAAAGAAATGTCTAAACTTCACACGTGGTTTAATGTAGATAAATTATCACTAAATCTTACAAAGACCAAATTTATGATATTTGGGAAAAAAGGCTTAAAGGACGACATAGACTTAAAGGTAAATGGTACCAGCATTGAAAGGGTAAACGAATATAAAGTCATGGGAGTTATGTTAGATAATCTCTTAAGCTGGAAACCACATGTAAACTTGGTTCAAAGAAAGTTAGCTAAAAGCGTGTCTATTCTTTGGAAAATGCAGAAATGATTAAAACACAAGTCTCTTAAAATAATCTATTCAGCACTCATAGCACCCCACTTACACTACTGCGCTGAAGTATGGGGACACACTTATAATAATACAATAGAATCATTGTTTAAACTCCAAAAAAAGGCCCTTAGAATTATTCATAACGTTCCTTATGGAACTCATACAAACGATTTGTTTATTAAGGCAAAGTTTCTTAAATTGCAGGATATAATAAAATTCAACTCCTTGCAAATTGTATATTTAGGATACCATTAAAGAATTGCCTAGAAATATACAATGTCTATTTCTTCAGCGTGAATGTATTCATGACCTAAGAGGCAGAATGTTGTTGCAAACGAGAAGGGTCAAATCGACTCGGAGTGAGCACTCCTTATCTGTGGCTGGAGTCAGTGCATGGAACATACTTGAAGACAATATTAGAATGGCAGACAATCTGAAGGACTTTAAGTATCTTTTGAAATGTGCATGTTTGAATAACTATAAACTTATCCAACAAAATGGCATTGGATAAATTAAACGGAACCATAACGGGCATAAACAATAGGGGTTGTTTATAGACACTCAGCTATATTGTGATTAAAATTCTTCATGATGTTCATAAATCTCTATGATCTTATGTTGTGACGCTTAAATCGTAGTGTAAATGGACACTCAGCTCTGTTGTGATTTATAAATCTTTATGATATCTTAACCATAATCAAACTGTTTTTCTGGGAGTTGGGGGCGGTACTTTGACAAGCGATCTTGCTTCTCCCGCAACCCTTTCGGTCATGATACATGTTGTGTTGAAATTGTCATGAAACGACGGTACAATCATGCCGAAATGAAAAACAAACAAATAAATAAATAAATAAATTATATGTTTACTCTCTAAAAACTATCATTTTCAGTTAATAGTACCTTGGTATCTTGCTGTGTTCATGTTTGTGGTATATTTCCTCTGTAATCCAGATATGTGCTGTGAGGCTAAATGCTGTTTGTTGTGCATTTGGAGCTCTATTTTTGGGAATACCAAGCATTTCTTTGGTAGTATCTGCACTTTCAAGCTAGACGGAGCCAAAGTTGGAGGAAAACTCGGAATTTACCATTTCATAGCAGATTGTGCCTATGTTTAGATGGCATTATTGTGTTTACCCAGCAAGATAGAGATCTGAAATTCTGTGGATACATAGTCCCTTTGGGGTACATTACAGCATTAGTAAAATCTCAATGGTAGTATTTTCAGTGTAGGTGATATTAAACATCCAAAGTCAGAAAAATTCACCTCTAGGGGGCACTGTAGGCTGGATGCAAGTACTGGCCATCCCAGCAATGTACCAAATAAATTGTTTTTGAATTATAATGCACACAGCTAGTTTTCTCTGAAAATGAAGGGTTTAGCTTGGTACTATTCTGGATGGACAGCTATCTGACCAGAGATGGTGCTCTAAAGGGCTCATGTTCTACTGACCTACTATTCCATATTCCTAGACACCGAAGTTCTGTCTTTTCAAATACATGAAGTACATGCACAGTTATACATAAAATTTGTAATCCCTTTGGTATAAAGTTTGTTTGGTTGTAAACTGGTGGTGACTGTGAGCATTACAAATGCACAATACATGGGCTATTACCAACTACGGGTACAGCGCAGTCAGAATTGTACAGCACGTTATAAAACATGACCAGTCCAAAATTTTTAAATGCCAAAAAAGAACTAATGTAAAAGGCATACCGCCATAAGCATGAATGCAGACATGCATCAACAGTATACGAACACTTGCATAAAATAACAGTTCATAATTTGAACTCTAAAAAAGAATCTTCGTCACACAACCATGTACACGAAGACAGAATGTATAGTACAAAAGTTAAAACTGTTTCATACTTTTCATGTTATCCAAAGTGAAATGATGTCAACACAGCATGTGACTAGCTCTCTCCTTCAGTCTGTTTTTGGAAGTCAGTTGTGGGTTGGCGGCAGCTGGTGGTGCGCATTAGAGGTGCTCCTTGGCCTTGGCCCTGAGCAGCCATCCACGGCCTTCTTCGTTTGATCCGGGTCTATGTTACCAGCGGAGCCAGTCGAGCCCGAGGCAAGCCCTACTACTCTGCATCCTGGGTCTCCACAGGGCTGCTTACAGGCTGTTGATAGTGAGCTTGTCTGTCTCTGAATTAAATAATAGGCTGCAGCCTGTTTGGCGCAATAGTTGCGCCAACACCCATGGCTTGGTACGCACGGAAATGGGAAGTCTGTAAAAGAAACCCCGCCCTTCCAACCACCGGGTATCCCATAGGCTTGACGTCATGGGCAGTTGTTAGGAATGAAGGCAAGCAAGTCACCACTACAAATGAACTGCCCTTTTCTTGGCAGGGTGCTGCTTGCTTGCTAGGACCTCTGTGCCCTTTATCAGGACAACCACTCGCTAGCCGCGACTGCTGTGCCCTTTTTCATACTCAAGCACTATACCCTTGGGAAATCCTAGAATTAATGCTGAATCCTGCTCTCCAGTTCTAATAGCAAAGTGAAAATGCTGAGATTTTGTTATTTTCTGAAAACGCACCAACACCACAAAACTGTACACTGTACTGACTACTGGTAAATGTCTTGCATGTCGACACAAGGCTACAATCACTGCCAACATTCTTTTCCAATTTACAACTAACCCAGCTTTATACCAAAGAGGTTACAAATTTTATGTATAACTGTGCATGTACTTCATATATGTCAAAAGACAGAACTTTGGTATATGTCTGGAAATATGGAATATTAGGTTTGTGGAACATTAGCTCTTAAGAGCACCACCTTTGGTCAGATAGCTGTCCATCCAGAATAGTACCAAGCTAAACTCTTCATTTTCAGAGAAAACTAGATGTTCGCATCACAATTCAAAAACAATTTATTTGGTACATTGCTGGGGATGGCCAGTATTTTCATCCAGCCTACAGCGCCCCTGGGGACAAAATTTTCCGATGTTTGATGATGAATATCGTCTACATTGAAAATACTACCATTGAGATTTTACTAATGCTGTAATGTACCCCAAAGGGACTATGTATCCACGGAATTTCAGATCTTTATCTTGCTGGGTAAACAAAATAATGCCACCTAAACATAGGCACAATCTGCTATGAAATGGTCCATTTCGAGTTTTCCTCCAACTTTGGCTCCTTCTAGCTTGAAAGTGCAGATACTACCAAAGAAATGCTTGGTATTCATGAAAATAGAGCTCCAAATGCACAACAAACAGCATTTGCCCTCACAGTACAAATCTGGGTTACAGAGAAAATATACCGCAAACATGCACCAAAAATGAATTTTGACCATCTTTCTGGCTATCCATTGCACAAACACAGCAAGATACCAAGGAACTTTTCACTGAAAATGATAGTCTTGTTGTAAGTAAAGACATAATAAAGCACTTTTGTTTAGTACATGTCTGGGATATTATTTTATTCCCATACCCATTTTCAATTTTTATTGTTATTTCTCAAATGATTCTGGCTCGATAACATAGTTACCCAGCTTGGCGCTGATGTGGTGCTGAAGTCTAACCGGACTTGAAGTGTCACAGGTCATGATAAAAGTACAACATATTTGGTACTGTGTACCCTTAAGTCATGGTAGTGGATGTAAAATGAGGTGTCAACAGCAAAACTGAGCCACTTAAGTGGCTTCCAGGTGGTGCTATTGGCAGGCAAAGTGAGATTCGGACCTAAAAATTCAGCTTTTTCTGTGAGACACCCATATCTACCTATGTGCCAAGTTTCTTTCAATTACAGGGGGGTCAACTGCGCACCGAGTGTCAATTTCTCATGGAATGGCTCTTAAAAGGGAGCGCCAATATAAATTTGGGGGTTTTATTTGTGAGAAGGGGGTTTACAATTTAAAATTAATATCGCCAATTTGCGCATGTTGCACATGCCCTAGCAACCCATCAGTAACATAGCTGCTGCTGTTACATGGTATTAGCATGCATAGCAACTGCGGTCAAGCTATCACCAGTTATACTGCAGTGTATAGCACAATAGAAATTATACTCTAAATTTTCTTGACTGGATGTACGCTTGACGTTTTTACACCCCCAAGCATTTCTCTGGGTACCCAAACATCAAGGTAAGTCGAAAAAGTGCTGGTTGCATTCGATATTGATGGAGGTTGAATACCGAATTCTTTCCTCGTCAGGGTCTACAAAATCGGGCCATCCGGACACGAAATGTATGTAAATGTAAAATGTATGTAAACCCTGGAATGTTCCTTCGGAACAAAATTCTTCCTGTTTTTAGCCAGAATCCATGCTGTTCGCTGCCTTTTACCACGGGAAAAGTGAAATAACTTAATATTCCCCCCTTTTTAAATGCGACTTGTGCATCCTCTGCCATACATGGACTGCAAAGAGCTTGCACGCCCCCAAATCTCGCTTAAGCCGAACTGGTTTTTTACCCACACGTGCACTATTTTCCCTTAATTATGAGCAATCGTAACAAAAAGCTGTCACTCCGACAAACTCTCTGGCGACTTTATACCCCAACAGGAGGCCCCCATTTGAAAAAAATTTGAAACAACGAGAAAAGGCTAAATTTTCTGAAGAAAATTTGTTTGCTTGCTTCACCGAGAAAAGTTGAAGAGGTTGGCTTATAAAATGAAGGTGCTTGGAGACTGGGAGGCAAAGGAAATTGCTGGAGAAATGTTGAAAAACTGCTGAAATGTAAATACAAGACTATAAAGCTGAAAGTAATTGTTTAAGGAATTCTGAATTTTCAGCTGCATCATGACCGAGTACTCCGCTTCAACCCAGCTGTAAAAAAAAAAGGTCAATTGTAGTCAATGCGGTTGACGCATCTCTCTCTGTGGCTCTGTGCATTTCTTGATCAACGCAGTGCATGCTGAGAAATTAGCTTTATGGCGGAGCAAACATGGCAGGCCACACTGGCAGACTGCTGCAGCTGTTGTTGCTTACAGTTCATTGTCAGTGTCTCCCCCAGTCCTGAACTGTACAGCGCTGAACTGGCCAAGTAGTGAAATGATACTACTCGCGGCTCTCTGTTCATTTCTGTGCACTGTGTGTTCACTTGCTAAATAGCTAATAATAACAAGCTGCAAGATATCGTTAACACATGTTGTGATATTATTCACGGCTCCCTTTTTATTTCTGTGCAATTATTAGCGAGTTAGCTTGCGAACACACTGTGCACAGAACGTGTTCGAAACGGGATGAACTTGAGCGTTGAAATTGCCATCACTGCAGATGACATAATCAATAGCTAGCTAACGTTAACTATTGAACTACTCAATGAGCATTGAGAAGTTACGTCTGCTGGCTTAGCAAGGATGGCAGTTACGGTCATTTTGATACCAATATTTCGCCTGTTTTCGATACGACCGTAAATATATCTAGCCAGTGCGAACAGTTGCTTGTGTTTACTGGAATAGGAGCTCGAGCAATTCTTTTCTGCTTTGCAATTTTTTACTGTAACATGTGTTCTCATGGACCCGCCCTGCAAAAAAGACTCGTCTTTGCTGCCCTAAATGTGCTCTCTTGGAGCTGGTTTGAGTGACTGTACAAACAACGGTACCGAAAATTCTTTCATTGAGTTTGACGCAGAAGAATGAGATTTTTCTAACAGTTTTCTTAACCTGAACAATGATAATGCTGAGGCCAGGAAAAAGTCCAGCAGAGGGCAGAATTGAACCGTAATACCGCTATGCCACAATTTCGCTGAGTCACTCTCAGCCATTTGAGTTAATGGTTAAAGCATTTGGCCCAACGGAGATTTTAGCTAAGGCGTCTCTTACATACCACTGCCTCTTGCTCAAAGACAGTAATTCCAATCTACGAAATGATACCAAATACTGAAGAGGAGAGTCTGCTGAGCAAAATATGTCAAAATTGTGTGTGTAGTGCCAAAAATGTGGGAACAGGAGCAAGTTATAAAACTGTGTTTTTAGCTCCGCTGTGACGACAGTCACAGTCAGCGGAGCTTTTCTAATACCGAGTCGTCCGGCGTCCGTCTGTCTGTCCATCCACCCATCTGTCTGTCTGTCCAGCATCAACTTTTCACTTCAAATATGAATATCTCAAAAAATGTCTGATAACTTTTTTCCTAATTTGGTGTGAGCTAAATTTTCTGTGTGAAAATTAGAAAATTCTACGTCCCGGTTTTTGAGAAATTCAGAATTTTGGACTTAGAAAATCAATGTTTGTGCTCATTTTTTCAGTCTTTCGCTCATATCTCAAAAACTGTCTGATAACATTTTGTCTAATTTTTTGTGAGCCTTTCTTATTATGTTCTGAATATCCCTTGCGAAAATTAGGAAATTCTACGTCCCGGTTTTTGAGAAATTCAGCATTTTGGACTTAGAAAATCAATGTTTGTGCTCATTTTTTCAGTCTTTCGTTCATATCTCAAAAACTGTCTGATACATTTTTTGCTCCGCTGTGACCACAGGCAGCAGTCAGAGGAGCTTTTCTGATGCCGAGTCATCCGGTGTCCGTCTGTCTGTCCATCCAGCGTCAACTTTTCACTTCAAATTTGAATATCTCAAAAACTGATAACTTTTCTTGTAATTTGGTGTGAGTCTTCTTTATGATGTTCTCAATATTCACTCTGAAAAGTAGAAAATTCTACATCCCGGTTTTTGAGAAATTCAGCATTTTGGCCTTAGAAAATCAGTGTTTGTGCTCATTTTTTTCAGTCTTTCATTAATATCTCTAAAAATGTCTGAAAACTTTTTCTCTAATTTGTTGAGAGCCTTCCTTATGATGTTCTGATTATCCTCTGTGAAAATTAGAAACTCCACGTCCCCGTTTTTGAGAAATTCAGCACTTTGGACTTAGAAAATCAGTGTCTGTATTCATCTTTTCAGTCTTTCATTAATATCTCAATTACTGTCCGATAACTTTTTGTCTAATTTGTTGTGAGCCTTTCTTATGATGTTCTGAGTATCCCTTGCGAAAATGAGAAAATTCTACTTCCCAGTTTTTGAGAAATCCAGCATTTTGGACTTAGAAAATCAGTGTTTATGCTAATTTTTTCAGTCTTTCATTAATGTGTCATATGTGCTAATATTGCAATAGCTTTCAAGGATTTCTAAAATTAAGTTCTGACATGGACATTTCAGTCATCCTCAGCGGAGCTCTCTAGGCCGACAGGCCTCTTGTTCAGCTTCCCAACTGGAATTTTCTTGTCTCATTTAATATTGGAGTTAATGGAGTTTCGGTTAGTGCTCCCGTCGCTTTTCGGCTCATACTGCCAAAACCGTCTGTCCGATTGCTTGCATAGTTACATTTTTGTGACCAGCACAACTTTTGCTACAACTTCAATATAAAAATATTAATGTGGAGAGAAAACTGTGGGAGTTAGAGTAAGTTTAAGAGAAAACTTCTTGACGATTTTACAGCTGTTTGCCACTCTAACAGTAACATCACCACACTGTAAGTTTTCAGAATTTATTGTCACAAAAATTATTTTAAAAAATTATAATTAAAAAAATCATAGAAGTTACAAAAAATTTGAACAGTGAAGAAATTATACAAGCTTAACTTAGCATTTTGCAGTTTGAATGACATTTCTAGCTAGAAGTATGACAGAGTAAAAAAATAGTAGAAAATGCTGAGTCTACCAAATCAGTAAAAAATGGCTTCATTTAATAGGACCCCAAAAAATGACATTTAAAATTAAATATCTCAAAACCTGAAAAGAAAATAAAAAATCTGTACAGATGCAACGTAATTCAGACAAAGCTGAATTTTTTAAAGTTTGAACGGAATCAATAGTTTAAATGGTGTAGGAGGAGTTTGTCGGCCAAATTTAGGTGGAGGAAGAAAAAGAATGAGAAGAAGAAGAATTAAAAGAATAGAGTGTGCGCTTAGCTGAAGCAAGCACTCAACAATTACCATTTAATCAATGGTTCCAACTATGTAACTTAGCACCTGTGACTTTGGGAAATGCACCCCAGTTGTGCAAACTGGGCCTCATTTGACCTGCATGGGCCGTGTTGTTAGTCAAGCAAGCACTGGGGAATCAGAGTTTAGACTCTCAAGGTCTCATGTTGTCAGCATGTACGTAGGCTACCTATTTTCGGACACCTTCCTCGTCATGGCCTAACGAAACTCTCTGTAAGTACCGGTAGTTTCGGTGCACCGTGCCTACAGGCTGATTGTCACGATGTTTCTTTTCCCCTCTGAAGTGAAAAATGTTTATTTTCATCAATTTATGGAAATAATATTCTTTGATAGCATTTTGTTTTCCTATTGCTTTCAGCTTTACTTCTGAGTTTGGAACATCTCCCGTAACATCACATCCGCTAATTGGCAAATTTGGGTCAGTCTTCATTTTGTTTTCAGACATCTCCGCTCGGACCTCAATAAAATGCTCATTTTCAAGAAAAAGTGGCAAATTTGGGCCATTTACTTTGCTGGATACTGTTCATGAACTGTTTGGTCAAATGCATACCAGATTAGTTTTTATTTGACAAAATTTGATGAATTTGCAATTTAAGATAGAACCGTTAACATTCGTAAGAAATAATCATACTGAAGGTGCAAAAAAAAAAAAAAAAAAGGGTCTTTTTGAAAGCGCATTTTGTTAGGCCCAGACTCTGTCCCGATAATGTAGCGCTGTGGTGGCTTGATGAACGTTTCATTTTTTGGTCAGGGTGCTGTCTTGTTGGTGAATGATGGCAAATGCCATCTCTTGCCTTAGAGTTAAATGCATGACTGTAAATCACAGATGTAAACTGCGGGGCAGAGTAGTAGAACAAGTCATGTCCTAGTTTGGTTTAAGGATATTAACTTAACTCTGACAAGCCATATCATAGAGTACAGCCAGTTATGATCAGAGCCAAGAATAAATTGATCTAATAATAATTGCAGTCCAGCCAGGGATAATAGTTCAGACCTGCCCTGGATAGTCATGCATCATGACGTAACGTTAGTTAACTTGCACCAAACAGGGGTTTGAGTTGAGCAATATGTAGCTATTGGACAGAGCCATGATCGGTTTAAAGGTCCCTTATAATGTCACCAGTTGCACAGCCAATTAGTTATTACAAGCCATTTCAAAATCTTTCCCCTCTTGACATCACATGGGGAACTAACCGACCAGAGGCAAGAAGAGCTGATCAACTTCAGCCAAGCAGTCAATCAGATTTTATTATCCTGGGTGGTCAATCCCCCCTTATGATGTCAGGAAGGCAAGATTTTGAACTGGCTCATTATGGCTAATTAGCTGTGCACCTGGTGGCATAATAGGGGACATTTAAAGACCGTAACATGGAAAACGCACAAATAAATTTAGATTTAAAAAAAAAGTCTACTTCGTATAACCTGTTTTTTTTTATTGCTGGAGGTATTTTTCAAAGGCGAAACAGCACAGATATGATGGGTTTTAGTGGGACCTGCCTGCCCCATTAACCTCAATAAAAGTGGCGCGAAAAGTCTGGCACTGATGCAAAATTTGAATGTTGTCACTGTGACGTGATGACCCCTCCTTTTTGTAGTTTCTTTGTTTTTCGGTGAAGTTCTTTTTGAAACAGGTAATTGGGGTGTGGTTTATAGTCGAACATAATCCATTCCCATGGCAGTTTGCTGTTCTAGCATGTCACTAGCTTGTGAAGGCGCACTGTCTCATGCCTCTTTGCGTCTCAAAGGCATGCTGATAAACATTGTGTGAGCCAGCTAATCATCTTATCTTGCATTTCACAACAATTGTAGCATTATACCCTCTATTATATCTCTCTGTGTGGGTGTGTCTGTTTTTTCTATCAGTCTGTCGGTCTTCCGTATCAAGATAAACATCATTTGCACTGATGTCCAAGTAAACACTGAAATAAATTGGCTAAAACCGAAGGGATTTGGCAAAAATACCTATGCTATTGGCATACAAAAAATGCTTAAATGTTTGTTTGAGACAGAGCTGACGCTGTTTCAGTGGGTACACGTCTGGACTGCAAGCAGTTTAGTACCCAGACACTTTTACTACAAAGCCATGTTAATGTAATACGTGCAAAATGTGGTGTTCAGCATTGTCTTGCTGATGTAAGCAAGTTCATCTCTGAAAAAGATCTCTGGACGGCAGAATATGTTGCTCCTAAACCTGTATACAGAGCCATGAAAAAGTATTTGCACACTTCCTGATGTCTCTTTTTTTTGTTGCATATTTCTCACACTTAAATGTTTCAGATCATCAAACAAATTTTAATATTAGACAAAGATAACCCGAGTAAATACAAAAAGCAGTTTTTAAATGATGATTTCATTTGTTAAGGGAAAAAAGATATCCAAACCTACCTGGCCCTTTGTGAAAAAGTAATTGCACCCTAAACCTAAACCCACCCTCAGCGACAACAACTGCAATCGAGCGTTTGCGGTAACTGGCAATGAGTCTTTCACATCGCCGTGGAGGTTATTTTGGCCCACTCTTCTTTGCAGATTTGTTTTAATTTAGCCACATTTGAGGTTTTTCCAAGCTAGAATGGCCTGTTTAAGGTCATGCCACAGCATCTCAATTGGATTTAAGTCCGGGCTTTGATTAGGCCACTCCAAAACCTTCATTTTGTATTTTTTTTTACGCCATTCAGAGACGGACTTGCTGGTGATCATTGTCCTACTGCATAACCCAAGTGCGCTTGAGCTTGAGGTCACAAACTTATGGTCGGACATTCTCCTTCAGGGTTTTCGGGTAGAGAGCAGAATTCATGATTCCATCAATTATGGCAAGTCGTCCAGGTCCTGAAGCACCAAAGCAGCCCCAGACCATCACACTACCACTAACATGTTTGACTGTTGTTATGATGTTCTTTTTATGAAATGCTGTGTTAGTTTAAGGCGCGATGTATCGGGACACATACCTTCCAAAAAGTTCAGCTTTTGTCTCCTCAGTCCACAGAATATTTTCCCTAAAGTCTTGGGGATTATCAAGATGTTTTTTGGCAAATGTGACACGAGCCTTTGTGTTCTTTTTAGTCAGAAGTGGTTTTCGCCTTGGAACTCTACCATGGATGCCATTTTTGCCCAGTCTTTTTCTTATTATTGAATCATGAACACTGACTTTAACTGAGGGAAGTAAGGTCTGCATGTTGTTCTGGGTTCTTTTCTGGCCTCCTGGATGAGTCGTCGATGCGCTCTTTATAAGTAATTTTGGTAGGCCAATCACTCCTGAGAAGGTTCACCACTGTTCTAAATTTTCTTCATTTGTGAATAATGGCTCTCACCGTGGTTCGCTGGAGTCCCAAAGCCTTAGAAATGGCTTTGTAACCCTTTCCGGACTGAGATATGTCAATGACTTAGTTTCTCTTCTGTTCTTGAATTTCTTTAGATTGCAGCATTATGTGTTGCTTTTTGAGATCCATTTGCCTACTTAAAGGAGCAGTATGTAAGAAATGTATGTTGATTAATCATGAAATGGCCCTGATATATCACCTGACATTAAGGAATGATGTTAATTTCAAATACTTAGATCACTGACAACAGTGGTCCAGCCAGAATATTCTCATTACAAAAGCGAAGTTGCAGCCCAAAACTAATGTTGATGTTGTCATTTTGTGTTTTGGCCTGTTGCGCCGCCCTCCACCTATCTCCCAATCATGAAGTCAGTAGCATTTCGGCATCCAGATTGCCAGTTACCACTGAGCTGCAGCTACCAGCGTTTTGGAGCACAAATGTCTGACGTTACTAAACCTAAAAGGCCTCGTTATGATTCCGAAATACGTTGTGACAGTCAGAAACAAAACAAGGTCACACAATGTGGCGACGTGGAGTTCATGATTTCCAAAAAAATAATTCACATTTTGATTTGTCTGACCACTAACCACAGGACAGTTTTCCATTTTGTCTCAACCCATCTTAAATGAGATTGGACCCAGAAAAGGCAGCAGCATTTCTGGATCTTGTTTGTGTATGGTTTAATCTTTGCATAGCAGAGTTTTAACTTGCATTCAACAGTTTTTACTGGCAACGGTTTACAGAATTGTTCCTGAGCCCAAGCAATCATTTCAACTACTGAATCCTGTCCGTTTTTAATGCAGACCCGTCTGAGGGCCTGAAGATCACGGCCATTCGGTGTTGGTTTTCGGCCTTGTCCCTTGCGCAGAGATTTCTCTGGATTCTCTCAATCTTTTAATGATCTTATGTACCGTTGAGGATAAAATCATTGAAGGCTTTTAATTGTATGTTGAGAAACGTTATTCTAAAATTGTTCAGCTATTTGCCAATATAGTCTTTCACAGAGTGGTGAAGCTCTTGCCATCTTTACTTCGGAAAGACTTTTTATACCTAATCATGTTACTGACCAAATGCTAGTTAACCTAAACAGCTTTGAGTTGTTCCATCATGTGTATTTTATTAGCATCATACAACTTCCGCAGCATTTTGTTGCCCCTGTCCCAGATTTTTTTTTAACCTTGCTGGCATCAAATTCAAAATGAACTGATATTTTTCAAAAATAAATTTCAGTTTCAACATTTGTCATGTTGTCTTTGTAAGATTTTCAATAAAATATAGGGTTTAAGTGATTAGCACATCACTTCATTTTGTTTTTATTAGCTCATCTGGGCCAAAGGTCCGAAGGGTTATATCATGGCCTGCTTGTCAATCGTTCATCGGTCGTCTATGAACGTCATCATCTCCAAAACAGTCTGGTGGATCAACTTGAAATTTAAGGTACATGTTCCTATCCATGAGCACACCAAAGTTTGTTCGAGGCATTCCAAACCAATTTCAGGCAGCCATCTTGAAAATGCATATTTTTGCTATATCTAAGGTATTTTTGCACTGATCAGGCTGAAATTTGGTATATGGGTGCCAAGTAGCAAGACTAATAACATGCATAACGGGTTTTGTCATCCAACGCATTTTGACCTTGATTTGACCTTTCATTATACCATGCCTATATGTACTTCTATCGTTTGTAAACAAAAACTCTCTGCCCTGTGAAACTGATACTTGGCATACATATATCCCAACCTACAAGCACACCGAAGTTTGTTCAGGGAATTCTGAACTGATTTTGAACATGGCTGCCAGGCAGCCGTCTTGAAAATGCCGATAACTCATGCCTTATATCTCAGAATTTTCAGCATTGAGCTGAAATTTAGTATTCAAGCACAAAGCAGTATGACTCATGACATATCACAGGTTTTATCAATTAAGGCATTTTCACTTTGATTTCACCTTTAACATAATGCCATGCCAGCAAAATTTTCCAAGTTTATTCAGAAACCGTTGCACTAAGTAAGCTGAAACTCGGCATGCATCTTCCTCCTGGCCATGAGTACACAAAAATTGTTTGAATTGTTTCCATTTTATTTCAACCATCTTGAAATTTCACAGCAATACAGCTGATCAAATTTTGGTATATACAGTGCCGTGAAAAAGTATTTGCCCCTTCCTAATTTATTATTTTCTTGCATATTTCTCACACTTAAATGTTTCAGATCATCAAAAAAATTTTATTTTTGACAAATATAACCTGAGTAAATACAAAATGCAGTTTTTAAATGATGATTTCATTACTTAAGGGAAAAAAGATATCCAAACCTACCTGGTCCTATGTGAAAAGTAATTGCCCCCTGAACCTAAACCTACCCTTGGCAACAACAACTGCAATCAAGCGTTTGCAATAACTGGCAGTGAGTCTTTCACCTTGCTGTAGAGGAATTTTGGCCCACTCGTCTTTGCAGAATTGTTTTAATTTAGCCACATTGGACATTTTTTGAGCATGAACGGTCTGTTTAAGGTCATGCTACAACATCTCAATTGGATTTAAGTCCGGACTTTGACTAGGCCACTCCAAAACCTTCATTTTGTTTTTTTTAAGCCATTCAGAGGTGGACTTGCTGGTGCATTTCGAATCATTGTCCTGGTGCATCACCCAAGTGCGCTTGAGCTTGAGGTCACAAACTGATGGTCGGATATTCTCCTTCGGGATTTTCTGCTAGAGAGCAGAATTCATGGTTCCATCAATTACGGCAAGTTGTCCAGGCCCTGAAGCAGCAAAGCAGGCCAAAAAGTAATTGCCTGCTAAATCCTAATAACTAGTTGTGCCACTCTCGGCGACAACAATTGCAATCAAATGTTTTCAATAACTGGCAATGAGTCTTTCACATCACTGTGGAAGAATTTTAGCCCACTCTTCTTGTCAGAATTATTTTAATTCAGCCACATTGGAGGGGTTTTGAGCATGAACGGCCTGTTTAAGGTCATGCCACTGCATTTAAGCCCGGACTTTGACAAGGCTTCTCCAAAATCTTCATTTTGTTTTTTTTAAGCCATTCAGAGGTGGACTTGCTGGTGTGTTTCAGATCATTGTCCTGCTCCATAACCCAAGTGCGCTTGAGCTCGAGATCACAATCTGAGGGTTGGACATTCTCCTTCAGGATTTTCTGGTAGAGAGCAGAATTCATAGTTCCATCAATTATGACAAGTCGTCCAGGTCCTGAAGCAGCAAAGCAGCCCCAAATCATCACACTACCACCACCATTTTGACTTTTGGTATGTTGTTCTTTTTATGAAATGCTGTGTTAGTTTTACGCCAGATGTATCGGGACACATACCTTCCAAAAAGTTCAACTTTTGTCTCCTCGGTCCACAGAATATTTTCCCTAAAGTCTTGGGGATCATCAAGATGTATTTTGGCAAATGTGAGACGAGCCTTCATGTTCTTTTTGGTCAGCAGTGGTTTTCGTCTTGGAACTCTCCCATGGATGCCATTTTTTGTCCAGTCTCTGTCTTATTGTTGAATCATGAACACTGACTTTAACTGAGGCAAATGAGGCCTGCAGTTCTTCAGATGTTGTTTTGGGTTTTTTTGTGACCTCCTGGATGAGTAGTTGATGCGCTCTTGGAGTAATTTTGGTAGGCCGGCTAAAGCTAGGAAGTTTCACCACTGTTCCAAGTTTTCTCCATTTGTGGATAATGGCTCTCACCGTGATTCGCCGGAGTCCCAAAGCCTTAGAAATTGCTTTGCAACCCTTTCCAGAGTGATAGATGTCAATTTCTTTGTTTCTCATCTGTTCTTGAATTTCAATAGTTCGCGGCATGACATGTTGCTCTTTGAGATCTTTTAGCCTACTTCACTTTGTCAGACAGGTTCTATTTAAGTGATTTTGTGATTCAACAGGTCTGGCAGTAATCAGGCCTGAGTGTGGCTAGTGAAACTGGACTCAAAAAATGTGGTAAATCACAGTTAATTCATGATTTAACGAGGGGGGGGGCATTACTTTTACATTACTTTTTCACATGGGGCCAGGTAGGTTTGGATATCTTTATCCCCTTAATAAATGAAATCATCATTTAAAAACTGCATTTTGTATTTACTCAGGTTATCTTTTTCTTAAATTAAAATTTTTTTGATGATCTGAAACATTTAAGTGTGAAAAATATGCAAAAAAGAAAAATCAGGAAGGGGGCAAATACTTTTTCATGGCACTGTAGGTTTACAGGTTTTATGGTGTTAAAAGCAGCAAAGGGGAAAAAAAAAAAAAAAACTGACAGCATGACACACAGGGTGTGACTTGTTCCCCACAGCATATTTATTTCACCATAGGCTAGCCTACCAAAGAACAACACTGTTGTACAGTAGGCCAAGGCCAATGCAAAATATGAGCCTATATGCTGAGGAACACAAACAGAACTACAACAAATCCAAAAACTCACCCATATCAGTGGCTATACAGACTAATGTTTACTCAGCACTGTACCAACATTTATTCACCAGCTGGTACATTCTCGTGCAATCAGCTCCTACTGCTCTGTTAGGATGTGCACATTTTGCTTGGTTTTGTCTCATTGTATACGGGAGTCTTGACGTCATTATCGTCCGCTTGGCCAAAATTACCAAGCACAGGACATCTCGGAAGCTGCATCACTGTAGCGTCTCGTGCGCATTGGCGACCAGCCAAATTCAGACTGTGCATCATCCCCCTGGTACAACCGCCCCAACGGAGCTGGACGCCAGGAGCCTTGCTTCCCGCCCCACGTGCGGGGCTTTGGATTCATCTGTAAAGAAAGAAAATCGCCGATAGGCTTAGCAAAAAAAAAGCAAAATGTGATTGTTACAGGACTGTTTGTCCATACATCCTTCTACCTGCACAAAAACCGATGTGTTCATTTGAAGAGTCTCCACACGTTCATTCATTCGACCCAGCCAATCCAGATGGTCAGCAATAGACTGTTTCAGGTCAGCACCGTTCTGTAATTATCAAGCGAAGAAACATTTACCAATGCAGGAATATCAATTATCATAAATTACAAAAATTTAAAATGATACATTTATTTACAGGTACAACGTGTATTCACAATTTTTTCATAGTCTATTAAAAATTACAACAGTTGTGACATCATTATGGTGCCGGCCTTCAACTGTAATATTTGCTCTTTTCAAACCTGGGACCACGATTTTGCTAAAAATGGTTTACAACCCCAATTCCGAAATAGTTGGGACGAAGTGTAAATTGTGAATAAAATCAAAATGCAATGACTTTCAGATCACACGAGCTAATATGTTATTTAAAATATAGATAACATTTCCATTGTTGAAACTGAGACATTTTACGTTTTCATCCACAAAATGAGCTTATTTCAAATTTTCTGGCTGCAACAGGTCTCAAAAAAGTTGGGACACAGGCAAAAAAGGGCTGAAAAAGCAATTAATATATAAGAGAATCAGCTGAAAGAACATTTAGCTAGTAATTAAGTTAACTGGCATCAGGTGTGTAACATGATTGGCTATAAAAGGGATGTCTTAGAGAGGCTGAGTCTCTCAGAAGTAAAGATGGCCAGAGGCTCTCCAACCTGTGAAGGTTTGCGTAAAAAAATTGTGGAATGCTTTAAAAACAATGTTCCTCAACGTCAAACTGCAAAGGCTTTGAAGGTCTCATCATCGACAGTGCATAACATAATCAAGATTCAGAGAAACTGGAAAAATCTCTGTGCGTAAGGGACAAGGCCGAAGACCTTTCCTGGATGCCCGTGATCTTCGGGCTCTCAGACGCCACTGCATCACTCACCGGCATTATTCTGTCATTGACATTACTACAACCCCTAGCAAAAATTATGGAATCACCAGTCTCGGAGGATGTTCATTCAGTTGTTTAATTTTGTAGAAAAAAAGCAGATCACAGTCATGACACAAAACTAAAGTCATTTCAAAAGGCAACTTTCTGGCTTTAAGAAACACTAAAAGAAATCAAGAAAAAAAAATGTGGTAGTCAGTAACAGTTACTTTTTTAGACCAAGCAGAGGGAAAAAATTATGGAATCACGAAAATAAAAACAACAAAAGAACACTTCAACGCACCACTAGTACTTTGTTGCACCACCTCTGGCTTTTATAATAGCTCGCAGTCTCAGAGGCATGGACTTAATGAGTGACAAACAGTACTCTTCATCAATCTGGCTCCAACTTCCTGATTGCTTTTGCCAGATCAGCTTTGCAGGTTGGAGCCTTGTCATGGACCATTTTCTTCAACTTCCACCACAGATTTTCAATTGGATTGAGATTCGGACTATTTGCAGGCCATGACATTGACCTTATGTGTCTTTCTTCAAGGAATGTTTTCACAGTTTTTGCTCTATGGCAAGATGCATTATCATCTTGAAAAATGATTTCATCATCCCCAAACGTCCTTTCAATTGATGGGATAAGAAAAGTGTCCAAAATGTCAACGTAAACTTGTGCATTTATTGAAGATGTAATGACAGCCATCTCCCCAGTGCCTTTACCTGACATGCAGCCCCACATCATCAATGACTGGGGAAATTTGCATGTTTTCTTCAGGCAGTCGTCTTCATAAATCTCATTGGAACGGCACCAAACAAAAGTTCCAGCATCATCACCTTGCCCAATGCAGATTCGCGATTCATCACTGAATATGACTTTCATCCAGTCATCCACAGTCCACGATTGCTTTTCCTTAGCCCATTGTAACCTTGTTTTTTTCTGTTTAGGTGTTAATGATGGCTTTCGTTTAGCTTTTCTTTATGTAAATCCCATTTCCTTTAGGCGGTTTCTTACAGTTCGGTCACAGACGTTGACTCCAGTTTCCTCCCATTTGTTCCTCATTTGTTTTGCTGTGCACTTTCTGTTTTCAAGACATATTGCTTTAAGTTTTCTGTCTTGACGCTTTGATGTCTTCCTTGGTCTACCAGTATGCTTGCCTTTAACAACCTTCCCATGTTGTTTGTACTTGGTCCAGATTTTAGACACAGCTGACTGTGAACAACCAACATCTTTTGCAACACTGCGTGATGATTTACCTTCTTTAAGAAGTTTGATAATCCTCTCCTTTGTTTCAATTGACATCTCTCGTGTTGGAGCCATGATTCATGTCAGTCCACTTGGTGCAACAGCTCTCCAAGGTGTGATCACTCCTGTTTAACTGCAGACTAACGAGCATATCTAATCTGATGCAGGTGTTAGTATTGGGAATGGAAATTCACAGGGTGATTCCATAATTTTTTCCTCAGAATTGAGGAATTTTTTTCCCTCTGCTTGGTCTAAAAAAGTAACTGTTACTGACTACCACATTTTTTTAAATTTCTTTTAGTGTTTCTTAAAGCCAGAAAGTTGCCATTTGAAATGACTTTAGTTTTGTGTCATGTCTGTGATCTGCTTTTTTTCTACAAAATTAAACAACTGAATGAACATCCTCCGAGGACCGGCGATTCCATAATTTTTGCCAGGGGTTGTAAATGGGGCCAGGAATACTTCAAGAAACCACTGTCTGTAAACACAGTCCGCCGTGCCATCCACAGATGCCACCTAAAACTCTATCATGCAAGAAGGAAGCCACTGTTGAGCATGATCCAGAAGCGCCGCCATGTTCTGTGGGCCAAGGCTCATTTAAAATGGACTGTAGCAAAGTGGCAAAGTGTCCTGTGGTCAGACGAGTCCAAATTTGACATTCTTTTTGGAGATCATGGGCGTCGTGTCCTCCGGGCTAAAGAGGAGAAAGACCACCCCTCCTGTTATCAGCGTTCAGTTCAAAAGCCAGCATCTCTGATAGCATGGGTATACATTAGTGCATATGGTGTGGGACACCTGCATATTTTAAAAAGCACCATGTATGCTGAAAGGTATATAAAGGTTTTAGAGCAACGTATGCTCCCCTCCAGATGGCATCTATTCCAGGAAAGGCCTTGTGTATTTCAGCAGGACAATGCAAAACCACATACTGCAGCTATTAAAACAGCATGGCTTCGTAGTAGAAAAGTCTGTATGCTGAACTGGCCTGTCTGCAGTCCTGATCTTACTCTGATTGAGAACAACTGGGGCATAATTAAACGAAAAACCCTCCAGCAGCTGGAAGCCTGTATTTAACAAGAGTGGGATCAAATTCCAATGGCTAAACTCAAGAAACTTGTCTCCTCAATGCCCAGATGCCTCCACTCTGTGTTAAAAAGAAGAGGGGATGCTACACCATAGTAAACAGGCCCCTGTTCCAACTTTTTTGAGACCTGTAGCAGCCATCAAATTTGAAATGAGCTAATTTTGTGGATAAAATTGTAAAATTTCTCAGTTTCAACATTTGCTATGTTATCTCTGTTCTATTGTGAATAAAATACTGGCTGGTGTGATTTGAAAGTCATCGGGTTTTGATTTTATTCACAATTTACACTTTGTCCCAACTATTTCGGAACTGGGGTTGTAATTATAAAATGTTTTAACTACTCTGGCTCTGAATAACATAGCCCATAGGATAAAAAAATTTAAATATACTGAGAGGCATTAAAAATGCAACGACGTAAACTTTCGACTTTTAAATAGAACAAAGGAATTTAAAAAAAATAGTGGCAAAGCCACTGCGCCCGTTTGGCCAAACATGGCCAAAATCGAACTTGGCCAAGATTTCCATTCCGTATACACGCACATAAAATATGAAAAGGATCAGTGAAAAAGTGCAGGCGCTAGAGCGCTGACAAGGCAAAAAGTTTACAGACATACGGACGCACAACAGACCACAACGAAGGCATCTAACCACAGCATAAAAAATGAAATGCGCAAGCAACAAATTTTAACAGCTTGATTGACTTTTTTTTAAACATAGACTTTACAATTTTACTAAATCAGACATCCTCCTGGATCATATGGCAAATACCACTAATGACGCATCCCCACCATTTGCAGCAAGCAATGCCTGAATCCTACATGGCACAAAGGTCACCTAATTATCAATTTGTCTCTGTGGGATCTGATCTCGCTCTGCCAGCAACGCAGCAGGATATTCATTGCGAGTCGTAAGAGGGTGACCCCGATGGAGAACTCGCTGATCCAGAATGTCCCAAAGACGTTTAATGGGGGGGGATCATGTATGGCGAATTAGGAGGCCAATCTAACACCCTTGCGTTGTTAGTGTCCAGGCAGTGCCGGATAATCCTTGCTGTGGAAGGACGAGAGTTGTCATGCATGCATAAAGACGATGTGACGGTTTTGGCAGATGTGGGGCACAATATGGGGTTCCAAGATTTCATCCACATAGTGTTGTGCTGTCATTGTTCCATCAACAAATACCAGTGGAGACCTCCAGCCATACCCTATAGCTGCCCACTCCATAACACTACTGCCATGAATCGATCTATTTGCTTGACACATGGATCAGTGCATCATTGACCTTGTCTCTGGTACACACATCGCCTCCCATCACTACGATAGAGCAAGTCACGTGACTCATCACTAAAAATAATGTGACACCATTAACAATTTGGCCAATTTCTGTTGGAATGTGCCTGTCCCCACTGACGAGTAGCACATCTGCGATCCGTCAGGACCATCCCAGCACATGCTCAAAATGAAGCCACGCTTCATTTAGCGGAGTGGATATTGCTGCGCGTCTTGCAAGAAGAATGGACTGCTTTATCTGATTTTATTCTATTTATTAGTCTATTATGATGCCTACATTTTTATTATGATGTTACTATTTATTGTTTTTTTTCTCTTTTTATTGCACTGCAGTCACTGGTCGAGAAACGAAATTTCGTTCTCTTGTGTATGTAAATGCACAGTGGAAATGACAATAAAAATCCTTGATCCTTGAAGAACCTAAGCAGCAGTCAACATTGCTGGACGAAAACGGTCTCGCAGATGCATCACACAAATGTGCATGCATGGCCACATGTGGCTGCCCAGGCTGTGGTCGATCTCGGATGTTACCTGCCTGCCTATATCGCGTCTGTAGACATAAAGCACTCCAAAGTGTGCCGCAATTCCGGCTACACTCATTCCGGCCATCAGCATTCCAATCACCTGATCCCTGTTTTGTTTGTCAATCTTAGCATTGTGACTTTTCACAAATGTAAAGTTTTTGAGCCTGGCTTTTAATAACCAGGGTTAATGTTGAGCAATGCACACAACATTTCTTCGCACACTCTCCTTTTTGTGGATCATTTGGAGAGTGGGTCGTATAACGGACCATTGTTGTTGGCATGTGGCCAGCTGACTTACCAATTCGTTAGAGTATTAATGCACAAATGGTGAATACTAATTTAAATATCTTTGTATTTATTTTTTTCCTTATAATTTGTACAAAATTTTGTTCATTATTTCTTGTTGCATTTTAATGCCTCTTAGTATCATATTAATAGCCTAGTAATTTAGTAATTAGCATAAAAAATAATTATTAAAGAAGCTTAATTTTAGAAATTGTGAGTATGTTAGATAATTTTTTCTTGTGTGCACGACAGAGCAATGGCACCCACAGAAAATTGCGAACAGGGTGGCAAGACAGGGCCAGAGAAAATCTAGGGTGGCGCATTAAATAAGTACGTTTTCAACACTCAATTTCACATTGCATTATTACTTATATGCTTGCACAGATAGGCCCACTTGTTCTTGATCAGTATTTCAGACACCCCTGAAGAATAATATTCCAAGCACAAAATTAGGTAAATGACCAACAGTTCCATTGGATGGAAAATAACATTTAGTAATGTGCTCAATCTAGAAAACGTTGTCACACTAAACCTTGCAAATGACCATCACAGAATGTGAAGAATGATAAAATTTGATTACAGTCAAAAATCCACTTCCTGGATTTCAAAAAGCACCTCACACTTCAGTGTGTTGCTCACGAACAGGTTAAGGCCCTGAAAATCTCATGGAAGCTCATAGCAGGTCACATTTGCGCAAGGCAGAGGCATGGTATAAAGTAGGTCTGGTCGCACACCCCGGCTATGCTGTCCTTGAGCTCAGTTGCAGACAATCGGATGTGCTCCAGCTTGTCAATTTGCTCCTTCAGTCTATCCTCGAGCTCCTGCATCATCATTAGGCCTTCATCGGGCCGCTTGCTCTCTCTCAGCGACATCCAGAGTTTATTGCCTACTTGGTAAAAAAAAACAAAAAAAACAAAAAGAATAATCTTACACGCTGGAGAGAAGAAAGAAATTATCTTCAGTTGCTGGAAAAATGCAAATCAGGTCATTCCTTAAGATACCAGAAAACTCAAAAGCTTATTGGGATGGTCCCAGAATCAGCTATAGTTCAATGGGTCCTTAATCCAGTGAGCAACCGATTAATGGCTGGATACAACCTGCAGGCGTTACACAAAATTTGGTGATCCATTAGATCCTCCAACCTGCAGTGTTGGTGGAGGTATTCAGATCGTTTATCGGGCTGTATTACTTGTCTATTACATTAACGACAAAATACTACTTATGCATTCACTCATCAGTATTTAGAATGTAGCTACTTTGTTAAATTTACTTACTACATCAGCCAGAGCCTCATGTCCTTCAAAATTAGTACATTTAGGGTAAACCAGGGTAAGATACTCCCAAGGCGAGATCTTGCCTCACAAGTCATTATCATCCACAAAAACTTGGCATTCAGGCATAAGATAAATCTTATTTACAAATTATGGCACTGCTCTTATTTTAACTGCAAAATAAATGTTACATAACATAAAAAATAAGTTTTTTTTCAAAACATTTTGATTATTGTCAATTTCTTTCGAATTCAAGCTGGCTAACTAGCTTGAGTGACAGCAGAATAATATTCCTAGCTATTGTCTCTCCCAACACCCTACAGACAAATACACCAACCACATGTGTACACAGGTTACCATTTGTCTTATCACTATGGACGCTAATATGGCAAGCTACACCCCCCCCCCCCCCCCCCCCCACCCCCACCCCCCCACCATCCCCTCAACCACATGTGTAAACAGGCTACAATATGTTGCACAGCCACAGAGGCTTTGCTTACACTAGTGAGGAATTTAAGATAGCTGGCCAGCTAAAAGTAAGGCAAGCAAATATTGCCAGCTATTGTGTTATTACGTTGGCATAAAGTCAGCTAGCCAGCCTTAAGACTGATATGAATACATTTCTTACTGCAGGTTTGGTATTATGGAATATATAATGGTATTCACACTTTCCCAAAAATCTAACATTAGCAAGGCTTAGCGATTCAAAATCATTTATGCCCGTGGGGGGCTTCTTACCCCATATCTGGGGGCATCACTTCCGTCAAAAATCCTTCTCCTACGCTTTGACATATGACAAAAAAGTATTTATTTTTTTGTTAAAACCAATGGATCATCCTCCATAGGATTCTCTTCTTCACAGTGAAAAAAACAAGGAGACATTTTTTTCACTGTGACAATTTTACATCATCTTACCTCAAAACCACTTCTTTTGATTTCCTCCCACCAGAGAAATGATTCTGATGCTCAACCATCCAAGAGAAGAGCCGACGTGAAAATTGGCTACATCCAGGAAATTATGGGGGAGGGGACGTCTTACACCAGTTTATCCTCCATTTGTGCTTTAAATAAATTTATCCGGTAATACTTCTGTACTAAGTAAAGTATTTTTGCATGATATTGATAGTTGGTATCGGGGTATTCATAGTTTTATTTTGGTTAACGATCACAGTACTTCCTTCCAACACTGCAGGGTAGCAATGGGTCACAAAATTCGGTTACCGCAACACTTAGCGCGTCTTGATTAGGCGACTTTACACAATCAAATGATGCTTCGGGGTCATAATGGTCTTCATCATGGGCGCTGTTTCAAAATGGTTTTAACGCATGATTAAGCGTAGGACAGAGCAATCTACACATTTTCAATAAGCTCTCAGGCAAAAAGATCCACAAGTTAAACATAAGTATATAATTTCGCGAAACCGATCTTATTTTTGGAACCGGATACTTTAGAATTGAGCACTTGCCAGTTTCATTGCGCATGAAACCCTGGTATTCTCTGTACACCGAAACCGTAGGACATTTTTGCTCAGTTGGGCCACCAAACTTCCAGTGAAACGGGCTGCTTACTGTCATTACTTTAATAAAAGAAGCAACCATAAAAAAAGATAACACCGCTTCGGTTAAGTACTGCTAGTAGTCCATAAAACGTGACTTACATCGAGGTTGCTGATCGTAACTAAAATTTTCCGCTTAATAGCCTACTTGTCCAGAGAAAAAAAGCCTTTTAGGCTGGAACTAGTTTCAGAGAATCCGATTCATCACTAGTTCACAAGTCTTCTCGCTCGAGTTCCGCCATAAAACCGTAAAACCACGTCCATTCACAAATAGAATGCGCTTGAGGGAAAACAAATCTGCCGATGTCATTACGTACTTGAGGAGTTAATTACTTACCTTATATTTTACGTTCAGGCGATAAGTCTCAGTCGAAGAAGAGTGGGCCAACAGGAGGCCCTTTTGTCCTTCAAGAATGCTCGGAATCCCACTTTAGCGTGCGTCCACAGGATCATACTCGCTTTCCACCCACAGGAAGCAAGTATCAGAGCGCAGAATTTAGGTCCCAGACAGTCCTTCGACGCGCGTCTCGTTTGTTCCCCTTTCTTAAAGCAAGATTCAGACATTTCTTTTTAATGTCCGAGGTCAAAGCCAAGTCCCTTTTCCAATCAATCCCGCCCCCCCAAAAAAAAAACACTTCTGTCGCGCAATTCTCCTTCGGCCATAAAAGAGAACACACGGCCTCAATGCCGATAATTCACCAACTCCTTTGGAACTCTAAGATGATGCACCACAGTCGCAATTTCATGGATTACTACACGCAGCCCACTGTACCGCTGGCCCCGTTAATAAGGTAAATAACAGTCACTCAGTTTTTTAGTGGTCGTAAAATGCGCCAATTACTGTCCAATAAAACAGCTATTCGTTGTTTTAAGTCTTTCGTGATTTCGAGGTGAGGAACATCTGCAGAACACAAGCGGATCACCCAGCATAACGGCATCTAAAACCGGAGATTGCATGCAACAATGCAATATACATGCATTTACCGACAGTACTCATGAAATCGTTTTAGACTCTGCGCCTTACACCGATCAACCATTACATTATGACCACCTGCCCAAAATTGACCATGTCTTCCTTTTGCCGCCAAAACAGCCCTGACCTGTCGAGGCATGGACCCCATTAGACCTCTGGAGGTGTGTTATTCTACTTGCCACCAGAACGTCCGCTGCAAATCCTTGAAGTCCTGTAATTACAAGGTGGGGCCTCTACGGGTCGTACTTGTTAACCCCAAAGATGCTCAATTGCATTGAAATCTGGAAAATTTGGGAGCCAAGTCAACACCTTCAATGTGTTGTTGTGTTCCTCAGAACATTCCTGAACCATTTTTGCGGTGTGGAAGGGTGCATTATCCTGTTGAAAGAGGCCACTGCCATTACGGAATACCATTTCCATCAAGGGGTGTACTTTGTCTGCAGTAATGTTTAAGTAGATGGTATGTGTCAAAGTAACATCTGCATGAATGGCAGGGCCCATGGGTTACCAGCAGAACACTGCCGAAAGCATCACTTGCCTTCTTCCCATAATGCATCCTGGTCCCATGTTTTCCATAGGTAAGCGACACACACATCCAGCCATCCATATGATGTAAAAGGTGAAGGGATTGTTCAAACCAAGCTTCCTTCTTCTATTGCACTGTGGTCCAGTTCTGATGCTCACATGCCCATTGTAGGTGCTTTCAGCAGTGGACAGGGGTCAGCGTGGGCACCCTGACCAGTCTGCAGCTACGCAGCCCCATATGCATTAAACTGCAGTGCACCATGTGTTCTTACACCTGTCAGAACCTGCATCAACTTTCTCAGTAATTTGAGCAAGGGTTGCTTTTTCTGTTCAAATGGACCACATGGGCCGGCCTTTGATCCTTATACTCCTCAATGAGCCTTGGCTGCCCGTGAACCCGTTGCCGGTTCATCGGTTTTCCTTCCTTGGACTACTTTTGGTAGGTTCTGACCACCAGAGACTGGGAACATCCTGCATCTCTGGAGATGCTCTGACCTAATCTTCTAACGATCACAATTTTGTTGATGTCAAAGTCCTTTCACTTGCCTATTTTTCCTGCTTCCAACACCTCAGCTTTCTGAACGAAATATTAACTTGCTGCTTAATGTACTCCACTCACTGACAGGTACCATTGTAATGAGGTAATTAATGTTATTCACTTTACATGTCAATGGACATCATGTTATGGCTGACCAATGCATGAATCCACCTCCTCTGATAGTAATTCAAGTAGGTCGACCTACATCTGCTGTCAAGGACAGTATACAATGTTGCAGAGGCAGTTAGCGGATGGATGGTGCAAACAGTGCATCTTCAGGGATACTTATGCAATATGAAAAAAGAGCTAGAGACAGTGTGATAGAAGGCCATAATATGAAAATGGAGGGCGGTGGATTTTGCAGATATGATGGCCATCGTAGTCATAGACCCCAATCACTTATGATCATCTCTTTGCCCTTTTGGGCATCAGACGAGAAGGCCAGGGTTGACAGATGAAATTAATGTACACGCAGAAAGATCACTCAAAGGCATGGTTCCTCAGTGCTGAGACTGTGATTCCTACGTACACTGATCATCCAACAACATTAAAACCAGAGACGGCAGAAGTGATTATCTCGTTTCAATGGCACCTGACAAGGGAGGGTATATATTAGATAGCTTAGTGAACATTCAGTTTTTGATGTTGATACATTAGAGGCAGGAAATGGACAAGTGTAATGTTATGATCAACTTCAACTGGGGCCAAATTGTGATGGATAGACTATGGGGGTGGAGCGTCTCAAAAATTGCAGGTCTAGTAGGGTGCTCCCGGTATGCAGTAGTTTGTACCAAGTCTACCAACCAAAAGTGGTCGAGGGAAGGTCAACAGGTGAAACGGCGACAGGGACATACATGCACCAAAGGCTCATTGATGCATGCCAGGATCAAAGGCTTGCCCATCTAGTCCAATCCCACAGGATAGCTACTGTGGCACAAATGGCTAAAAAAGTTAATGTTGGTTATGGAAGGTCCAAGAACACACTGTAGATTAGAACTTACTATGTATTGGGTTCCGTAGTTGCAATTTGGTCACAGTGTCCATGCTGACCTGTCCACTACCAAAAGCACCTACAATGGGCACATGAGCATCTGAACTGGACCAGAGAGCAATGAAAGAGGTGGCCTGGTCTGAAGAACCATGTTTTAACATCATGTGGATGACCGAGTGCATGTGCGTCGTTTACCAGGGGAAGAGATAGCAGCAGGATAGACTATGATAAGAAGGCAAGCCAGCAGAGGCAATGTGATGCTCTAGACAATGTTCTGTAGGGAAACCTTAAATCCTAACATTCATTTGAAAAAAAAAATTTACACGTGCCACCAACCTAGACATCGTTGTAGACCCCGCACACCCCTTCATGCAGTTATTCCCTGGTAGCAATAGTCTTTCAGCAGAATAATGTGCCCTGCCACACTGCACAAATTGTTCAGGAATGGTTCGAGGAACGTGACGGAGTTAAAGGTATTGATTTGGCCTCTAAATTCCTGAGATCTCAATCAGATTAAGCATTTTCGGACTGCGCTTGAAAAACAAGTCCAATCCATGCAGCAACTTGCCACTTTCAGGAATTGAAGGATCTGCCGCTTACTTCTTGGTGCCAGATACCACAGGGCACCTTCAAAGGTCTTTTGGAGTCCATGCCATGATGGGTCAGAGCAGTTTTGGCAGCTCGAAAGGAGACCTTCACAATTTTCGGCAGGTGGGTTTAGGGTTGTGGCTGATCAGTGTATGTTAGTCTCCATCTTTAAAACGAGAGAAAACTAAACTGGCCACAGCAGTGCGCAGCAGAGTCATAGACAAGCAAACTCTTCATCCATAGAAGTCATTGAAATGAACTTTTCAGACTTGTTTTATCCTTTTTATTTCTCATCTCTGTATCAAGTGATACTTAAATACAATAGAAATCAAGTGAATGGTTTTTTTGGCCTTCCACCACACAGGATATATAACATATAGGCAAGAAAAGTAAAACAGACAGTGAAAGATAATGTAAATCTCAATGGATAGCATTCTGAAACATGACCATAAAGGCCAATTTAAAACCATAAGGACTTAGAGGGGGATCTTTCAGAAGTTAAGGGTGAGGGGGAAAAACAGAAAAAGCCACTGGCAAAATGGTGATCAATAACGCCCGCCCCCTCCATGATACCTTTAAAATGCTGTATTATGCAGTTTTGTCTTTTTGATCTCACTTCCACCAAATCCACCCATATAAAGCAAATTTAAGAATGCCTCACCTCCCATTCTTTGAAGCCATTTTACTGCCTTCAGACCTTAAAATCAAAATGCAAAAGGGGGAAAAAAAAAAAAAAAAAAAAAAAAAAAAAAACCCGCGCGCGCACACTCACACAATTGGACCCTATGTAAGATGGACAGGTTAGCTGCATTTATTCCAAGGGAGGGGACCTTTTGAGTGCTGTCAAATCTTGCATCTAGTTCTGCGTAATACATCTGAATTCTATAAACTTCAGGAAATGCAAACAGAAAAAGAAAGGATTAAAAAAAAGATTCTTCAGCATTACGGCAGCAAAAAAAACTTCAGGTGGAGGGTGAAGATATAGAAAATACTCAACATATCCACAATATAGTGGAATTCAGATTTAAGTTACAGGTTACTAACAAAAAAGGAGAATAAGAACATTTAAGCAGCCATGATGCACATGTCTGGACCCCCCACTTTGACCCGAAACCCCTGAATTAACCAGAAACAAATCCCCTCCCAACACCCCCAAATCGAATTTGCAGCTCAAGCAAAACCCAAGAAAAACCCTATCTGCGTGCTTGAACAGACCTCCAATACAACACTCAGGGTTCTCGGCCTTGCCCTGGGCCGGCATCAACACGCGGGGTACACTACATCACATGCATAACATACTGCATCATACTTCATCAACCCCAGATAGACTTCAGAATGAAACTACAACATGATTTCTAACATCCAAAGGTTTTGCTTTTTTGCTCAGTACAGCATCACAGAGAGAGAACGAGAGAGGGAGAGAGAGAGAGAGAGGGGAAATTAGCAAAACGTGAACTACACTTCGCGTATCCAAACACAATTCGGTACAGCCTGCCCAAGCAATACAGAATGAAGCATCAGTTTGTAAATGTAGAAACTCTACCCCCCTCCCCCCACCCCGTTTCTCATTTTGCAGGTTTACACAGAATGGATGTCCTCAAATAAATGGTTTGAAGGGTTTTTTTATTGAATAAAAGGAGTCTTTTAATAAAGAAAGCGAATCAGCGCTCAGATTATAAAAAAAGTTTAAAACTTCACAGGTACCAGCAAAAAACGGCAAAGAAAAACAAGAGGAAAGACCTTATGGTGCAGAAATGTTTAATACGTTTACTGAGGGGTAAAATTCCACAGCCAGATTTGCACGTCTGCCCAGTCAGCATGTTAAGTCTTGAGGTGGGGGCCGATGGCAAGACTGCGGCTGTCACGCATATTTCTGATCATAGCATTTCTTTTCATTGATGGGGTGAGGGCACAACATAACACTTTAACCATCATTCCTCTCTTGCAACAGAAAACAAGTGTTAATAAATAAGGTGAAAATGAAGAAATTCTGCTTTGAAGTGTGTCCCAGAACTATTGTGTCTATACATTTATATATTTATATATTTATATGCTGTGTTAACGAAGTGTCCAGTTTATTCATTTTATGTTTTGTTCCAGATTTCGGGATTTGGTGCACCCCCTCCCACCCCTGCACGCTTCAGAGGCTCAGAGTCAAAACGCTGCAGATGGAGGCCCTGTATTTGTGGATGGGGCAAGAGGAAGGGAGTGTGAATGACACTGAGGATTTGGGGCTAGACTTTGCCCTCCTCCATCTTGATGGACTGAGGCTTGATGGTGCCGGTGCGGGCCGGTTTGATCTGCCCTGGGGGTAAGGGCTCCTGTAGCTTGCTTGGTATCCCCCCCAATTGTCCTTTCCCTTCGCACATGCCCTGGCAAATGTCTCGCGGGGTCTTCATCTTAAAGACAAACAATGGCGAGAAAAGAAATTTCAAATCAACAAGATAGGCAACACCAGTTGCTCAAACACATGATGCAATCACATACAACACAGAATCATCTGCACACATGTCACAAAACCACTGCAATGAGAACAACAAAATCAAATACTAGATCAAATTACCACTAGATTAAGAGAACACTTCAGCTCACAACCATGAAGAGGACCGTTTAATGTATTAATTGGAGAAAAATGCACCTCGGAGAAAACATTTGCGTACCAAACTTGGTTTTAAAGCCAAAGCATTAGGTTTGAATAACTAGCTTAAAACCCTCAGCAGCAATTCAAACAAAAATACAAGAAACAGTAAAATCGGACACCGATTCCTCACTATGATGCAACCTCCTAGCCATGTCCCCTAGTGTCTGCTTGTGAGGGAGCAAGTCAATGGATGACTGCACTAGCACAAAAATCACATAAACATGCTGCCTTTCTCTGGGTACAATTTGATGCAAACTGTTGGAGCAGTTTGGGGACGAGCAAACCCACAAAACGTGATTTGTCTATACACACACACACACACACAAACACACACTCACCAGCCACTTCATTAGGTATACCTGTTCAACTGTTCAACACAAATATCTGATCAGCCAATCACGTAGTAGCAACTCAATGCTTTTAGGCATGTAAACTTGGTCAAGACGATCTGCTGAAGTTCAAACAGAGCATTAGAGTGGGGAAGACAGCTGATTATGTGGCATGGTTGTTGTTGCTGCCAGACGGGCTAGTCTGAGTATTTCAGCAACTGCTGATCTACTGGGATTTTCACGCACAACCATCTCTAGGGTTTACAGAAAATGGTGCGAAAAAGAGAAAATATCCAGTGAGCGGCATTTCTCTGGGCTAAAAATGCCGCTGTGATGCCAGAGGGCAGAGAAGAATGGCCAGACTGGTTTGAGCTGGTAGAAAGGCAATAGTAACTCAAAAAAAAAAAAAAAAAAAAAAAAGGCGCCATGGGCACTATAGCTGACTTGGTTTATTTCAGGGTTCAGTATGATGTAAGCTCACAATGGCTAGTATTTTTGATGCTTGGGTCCTACATTGGGACAGTGAAAACACCTTTTGCAATTTGTGAAGAAAAAAAAAAAAAAAAAAAAAAAAACCTCGAGCAGCTATTATGGGGTCCGAGCAACATGAGGTAATCATCAGTTTTGAAGCAGCGAGGACACAAACTGTATAAGTTTTTCACACTATTTCCAGTCCGTGGCACATAACTGTGCATGGTACACTCTGCCCTGCAAATTTCAGGTTGATTAGTCATTGCCATGTCTTTGAAACAGCAGCAGCCGTTACCTGATTGACTAACAGCAGCCAGATAATAAAGATTGATTTTGCTCATTGGAAAGACTGTTTGATCCTCATACATAGATGCAATATGCAAAATTAGAACCACTGAGCCAAATAGTTGAAAACAAATATGCAATTGTACGTCATTTTTCTTACTACAGCGCCACATATTGGCCAATTGGAATCAAATTTGTCATACCTCTCCAAAGTCCCACAATCTGGCCAAACAGAGTAATTTGCATTGAGACTGCCCTTTTTCACATCTCTAACGATAGAATAAAATTTAATGATTATGACAGTTAGGGAGTATAGGGGCTAATAAAATTTAGTGGCTGATGTTGGCCATCTTGTTTGAACCATCTTTGTTCTATTAGATTTTCATTGCAACCTTCACCATATAGACACGCGCGCGAACACACACACACCTAAATATAAAGCAAAAGTGGAATGCGAAACAGCATTAATTCCAGTTGCTGTGTGGAAGAGAAAGGTCTTCACAGTTTTGTTACTATACAACAGCTGTGGTTACAAATTCCACAGCATCACAGATCCACACAAACAGTCAGTGTGTCAAAAAGGCAAACATGTTTGGAACTAGATCATAGGTGTGCAGTAACTGGAAAATGATGCTCACCCTTAGAGTGTCCTTCAACCAATCACAACTGAGTATTCAACAGACCGTAGGTAGGTGGGTATACATGTATGTGCCCTAGGGGCACAGAAATTCAGCATTTTCTCAGACCGGATACTCGTCCCGTTGCGCAAGAGTACTCGTATAACTGCTTTGCAGTTTTCTTTTTTTATCCTCCATGCGATTTTTAAATAGTTTTTTTTTGGGGTGGATCATGTCCTGTAGCTCATAAAACGGCACATAATAGCTAGGCTTATAAGTGACGCTATTCTCTGCCAATGTTTCATAGGGTTCAACATGAAGAGGTTTCGAGATCAAAATCAAAAGGCAGGTCAGGGTGTAACCCATTTAGTGCAAAAGTTTGAGCTCTAACCTTACCTGGCTCAGGCGGCCACAGAAGTAAGCATTATTATAAACAGAGGTGGGGGTGGGGGGTTGGGAGGGAGAGATTTAAATGGATTTACCTATATTTACAGTGGGTGGCTCACCTTCACGCCATCCTCAGGACCCGGGGGGGAGGAATCGGGGGTGGCAGGGGAGGAGGAGGGGGCAGGCTCGCGGCCCGGACTAGGGTAAGGGGGGGAGCGGATGATTACGGTTTTGTTGACCTGCATGACTGGTCTCTGGATGGGGTTGGGGAAGGGGCCTGTGGTGGGGGGGCGCATGTGCATCACCATGCTGCCACCCTGGGGAGGGGGGCACCTGGAGTGAGGGGGTGAGGGTGGGACGAGAGAGATCACAGATTACTAACAGGTTACCAGGTTTATCCTTTAACACATATACAACTGATGAGCCAAAACATTATGCCGAATATACGATTGGTCCTCTACTTGCCATCAACATAGCTCTGATCTACCAAGCCATGGCCTCTATGAGACTTTTGAAGGTGACCTGTAATATTTGGCGCCAAGACGTCAGCAGCAGATCCTTTAAGCTTGCGGTGAGTAACTTTTATAAAAATTACTTTTCATATGCGCTGAAACTGTCACTATACTAACAGAAGTACACAAGACCTGCATTAAAAATCAGGCACATTTGTTTCCTCCCCGTGCTTCTGATAAAGCTAACAAGAATCCACCGTACCTGAGCAAAATGAACTAATTAGAGCCAGGGGGAGTCTCTAATGCCGTATCAATCAACAATTATCAATCTCCATTATCTCTCGATTACCAAGCACAACTAAAATGATGGTGAGATGGCCTGGTACATGTCTGCGACTAACAAGAAAATGCTACTTGTTTACCTTTTGTTATTACTGGTGTTTCGCTTCGCAGTAAGACACACTGAAGCTCCTCCTGTGTTTCTGCATAGCTACTGCTTGTGAGGGAGCTGGGGGGGAGGGGCCATGGGATAGAAGGAGCAGTAGTGGGCAGTGGAGTTCATGATCAAAATCTCACTCTTGTCCTTTTCTCCAAAGTTACCAAGTACAGCTTTAAGCCCCGCAAATTGCGAGGCGGGGCCTCTGTGGATCAGAATATTTCAAGCACGTACCTGAGGTGCCGAGTCAGATTTATATCTCGGTAATATGAAAATCAAGGCAACACCTTCAACTCTTCGTCATGTTCCTCAAACCAGTCGCGAATAATCTGTGCAGTGTGGCAAGGCGAATTCTCCTGCTAATAGAGGCTACCACTGTCAGGGAATGCTGCGGTAGTGAATTCGTATACCTGGACGATAACGATGTTCATGTCGGAGGTATGCCTCAAATTGATGTCTTCATGAATGCACAGACCCAATGTTACCAAGCAGAACACTGCCTAGACCATCTCCGTGACATAAGACAGTGGGATTCATTGGACCAGGCAACCTTGTTCCAAGGTTCGGCTACGATGCTTGCTTGCCCATTATAGGCGCTTTCGATGATGGACAGGGGTCAGCATGAGCACTCTGACAGGTCTGCAGCAAGGCAGCACCATTCATGTCAGGATGTGTTGCTCTGTCAGTACATTCGTCCACTAAATTTGTGCAGAAACACATCTGTCGATTGAGTTGCCCTCGCAATCATTGAATCCTAGGCACTCAAATCCTTGTCACTGGTTTGTCCCTCCTCAGTAAGACCAATGGCAGTAGGTACTTGCCATCACTGACAAAGGGCATCCCTAAAAAGTCTTGCTGTTCCAGAGTTGCTCTAACCCAGTGGTCCGGCCATAACCATGACACGTCCGTGTCGTTCCGGTCTTTGCACCAGCCAATTTCTCCTGAATCCTCACAAGAATTTCTCGCATCCACGAAGATAACACACTGTTAGCTTACTTTCTATTATGTCCCACACACTTTCATTAACTGCCGTGAGATTCGCGTCATCTGTGACCGGTCATAATGTTTTGGCTCGATAGTGCATCTAATATATTAATATACTAATGAATATATTATTGCATTTTTTTCTATGCCAAAAACAATGCATTGCCGATATATTGTTGATATATTGCCAACCGATATGTGGCGTGTACACTACAGGCCAAAATATTTCGAACACCCTGCATTTTTCAGAATTTGGCTGATTTTTGTTATGTCAAAGTTTATTTTGAGTAACAAATACACACTAAATGCCAAAGGGACACTTGTATTAACGAAAAATGTTGCTTGCTAACAACTTTACATCTTGAAATTCAACTTGAGTTGCTGTGCAATGAACTTGACCGGGCAGTCAGAGAAGCGCGCCCATCAAGTTCAAAAGAGCTCAGGAAGGAACTCATAAAAGCCCGGAATGAGTTTCCAGGAAGTTCTCTCCTTAAACAGCTGCAAGAATGCCAAGGATATGTCAGGCCGTAATCAAGGCCAAAGGGAGGGTACTTTGTAGAAATTCGAATTTGAATATGTATATCTCTTTGTAAATAATTTTGCACATTTCTAGTTAAGAAATGAGTTTCTGTGTTATTCTGTTTTTTGTAGTTGCTGAAAATATACTTAAAGAAAAACCAGCCAAATTCTGAAAAATGCAGGGTGTTCATAATATTTTGGCCGGTAGTGTAGATGCTTAATTATTGTTATAAAATTTTTTTTGAAATTTAACGATGGCCCCTGTGAAAGCATCCCGACCCATACCTGCTGAGTGTAGTGTCCAGGGAGAGGGGCCACAGTGGTCGGACCCCCAGGGCCAGAGGGCTTGCCACTGGGGCTAGCTGAACCAGGCCTGCGGGCAGATAAGATGGACCACAGCCTTAACACAACAAGCACAAGCACTTCCTACATGATGACACTTAATACAACTAATGAAATTACATAAAGCTGCGCAGGGGTCCACTTGGAAAAGGCTGAGCCCAGTTACTTCAGTTCAAATGGTGAACTACAAGACCAAGCTTTATTACAGCAGACGTCTTTAACATGCAGAAAACGGTTTTTGTGTGGCCACCAATCTTGGGTAAGAAAGGTAAGCAGCCGCGGGAAACAAAGACCTGAAAATACAATTTACTGTGCTGTAGGTGGCAACAATAGTTCAGGAAAAATTGACTGCATACTGCTAATGGTAGATGTAGTTGTGAGCGGGGCTAAAAAGCAGTCCATGAATCTACCATTAAACTACAGTTCCCATAAGTTCACGTTAGTCCCCCTGGTTTCTAACCTGTAGGAGCCTCCTGACAGGCCAGGTGAATGGTTGGGCTTGTCTGCAAATTGGAAGCCCTTCATCTCCATCTGAGAGGTCTAAGGGGGAAGCACATGGAGAGGTCACCATTACTACCAAACAAAAATCAGCAAGCTGACACCATTGTAAAATGCAAGTAATACTGATTGGGTGAGGCTTGCATGATTAAAAATGACTGGCTGAAGACTGTATAAGTAATGCTATTTGGCCAATGAGTAAAAGAGTAATACTGATTGGATGAGATTCATCATTCTTGCCTCTCTGTTGCCGGGCAGGACAGGGGGCTGTGATCCGGGTGGCATCATGCGGCGGGGCCCGCCCACAGAGAGGTTCTGACCCTGCTGGAGCTGGATGGACTGGGGGAGGATCAGGTGCTGCTGGGCAGAGCCATAGCGCAGCTGGGACCCAGGCAGAGGCATGGTAACCTGGGACAGAAGGGAGGGAGGAACAGTTTATAGCTTTACAGTTCAGTAATGAATTACACGCGGGGCAAAGACGGGGAGTAATGCCTTTCCAATTCAGGGAGAAAAAAGAACGACACAGTCTGCTTCAATCAATGCCCTAAATTCAGACGAATCAGATGGCTTTTTTCTGCCGGCATTTTTAGCCACGCCAAGTCAAACCGGATGGACCAACTCCGGACTGGAGCCAAAAGTGTCAGATCGGACCTCAATCAGGCTACAGCAACATCATACGGCATTGTCACCAACCACTGCATAGTAAATAGCTTTTCATGGGCGAAATATAACTCACATCATAGTCAATTTAACCAGTTTGGAGATTCAATTTTGCAAAATTTTTTGAATTTTGTTAGCTGGACTGTCATACATTCAAGATGTTGTCATACAGTCAGCTTTTGATTGCCACATTGCTAGGAGTTATGTCCAGTGATAACAATATTCCAATTGTATGGCATGGAATTATTCAGGGTTAAATATAAAACTGACTTCAGATCTTTCTTGCTATTTACTGTTTATATGGTTCTCTGATTTAATTTTCTTCTGATTCAAGTACTTTCATTTTTTCTTTCAGAGATCACATCAGGAAACTTGCCTTAAATCCCGTGGATGTTTGCCATGTAATCAATTATTCAATTAATTTATTTAAGTTTTGTACAGGTAAGAACTGTAGCTTTAGTATGCTTAAACTGGTGTGTCGTAAAAAGAAATGGTTTGGACAAATGAAATGGAGGCTAAGCCTAATTCAAGAGACTTATGCTTGAAATTCTGGCATTTCTTTCAGATGTCCAATGCAAACATTAACTGCTCCCGACATCAGCTGACTCCTTACCTGCATCTTCGTAATCTTACGCAACACACTCCCGCCACATGATTGGCTGATGGGAATAAGCAGATAAGGAGCTGTTCCTGAGTGAGTGTTTCAGTGAGGTGATTGATGTTTGGACTATATTCTGCTAAATCCTAACATTAATTCTAGTCTTAACTGCAGGGCGAACAAATCACCTGGATGAGTTGGGAGTCCATGAGTTGGGATGTGCCCATGCTGGGACCTTGGTTCATCTGCCCATCGTAAACCAGGGGCTGCCCGCCGTTCAGGGGCTGGTAGTGGGAGCCTGACTGCGGCTTCACCATGTCCGAGGGCTGCATACCTGGGAAAGCCGAGTAGGGCCCCTTCAGGGGAGCTCCGCCCGACAGCACCATGGCGCTGGGCTGAGAGAGGTTGGGGTGCATGTACACCTGGGACCTGAAGAACAGGGGAGTTTGGGGGGAATTCAAAACCAAAAAGAAGAGGACTGAAGAATTTGTGTCCCTCTACAATTTGCAACCCAAATAAGGTGGTTCAGGCAACATTTATCCCCATTCAGCTGAAAGGAGATGATCAAATCTTTGGAAATATTATGAACATAATTTCCATAAATACCAGCTTTGTCAAGTTCACTCCGTACTGTTTATGTTCCGACAAATTCAGAAAAGGATGAATTCAAATGTCAAGGAAAGAGTCCTAAAGCACACAATTATAACTGGCGATTTATTAAGGTGCAGGTCACACCTGCTCCAGGACATTTAATCATATATCCCCTTTTTCTGAGAGGCACTGGTTTTTTGGCTGTGCTTTATCAGCTGGAGCGTGTTCCTCCTCGGTTTCAAGACACCTCTCGGCTATGGATTAATTCAACTCTGTTTATCAGTGGCCAACACTGAAGTTATATCTCTGTGGTTATCAGAACCAACCTGACCGAGGGTCCGTATGACTCTGGCGGAGAGCTCTGACTACACTACATTTTCTAAACCATATAGGAATACTGAAGTTCTATGTAAGGTTGAGAAAATGTAATGTTAGGGTCCACGGAAAGGGCTGTCTTGACAAGGAAATGCACAGAAAAACATCAACTATATAGCAGACACTTGAACTGTTGATTTATTTTTTGTGGACCTTTTTAAGGTGGTGAACATATATTTTGCTGCTGTCCCCTCCCACAGCCGTGTACTGTTCAGCTTTTGTGCCAGCACTACGCTCCGCTTCTGCAAACTGGAAGCTTGCTGACATCTGTCTACTGTGGGTAATACACAGACTGGGCATAAGTACTTCTTACAACCCCACTCAAGAAACCAGAACTGTCTCTTTCAGTTGTCTACTTGACAAGTAAAACTCACTCCAACACCAAATCTTTAAATAAGCCCACCACACCTCATTTGCAATATTTTTGTCTTATTTTGTCAAATGGCAACAGAGATGAAGTCTGAAGTCAACATGATTTCTGAAACACTAATTTTTTACTTTTGACAGTGAAAGAGGCAGGGTCCAATGAACAATTCCTCCTGGTGAGAAACACGCTTTACCCTCCTCTGAGCAAACAGTGAGCTTACAGTCAAGGACGCATCACATAGCAGAGGAATAAAGCATTGCTCCAGTTCTGAATAACACAATGTGCATGAAAAGAACAGGCCGTTCTGCCCATCTTGAGATGTCGTTTTGCCTACTGCTGAGATACTGAAGCACGTCGAGCCCGGAACATAACAAGTGCAATTTCTGAATTACCTAGAATGCTGTCTGAAGCATGAAAAACTGTATTAAAAATATGGTATGATTTCACCCATCTGTAACCAATTTCTACCAATGTACTGCCAATTAAACTTGAAATGACTTCAATAACTCATTTTGCCTCAAAACAGGGAAGCCCAAATCAATTTGTCTCCATTGTCAGTTCCCGAGGAGAATCATTCCAAACTATACTAAAATGCCAAAAATCCTATCTAGCATGTAATTGCAGGGTTCTTCCGATGCTGGTCAGCGGTGGTCGGCGCTGACCAGCACTCGGAATGCACCGACCACCACTCAGTTCAGGTAGCTAGTGCTTTTCTCGACCGGCACCATTTTTTCAAAGATCATTGAAAATGAATGCATCCAGTGTCCAATAAAATTGCTAGAAACAAAATATAAATGACCCTAAATATGCTCCCCCCCCCTTCTTGTTATTGTCAGAATAGCGAACTTTCGTTTTCGGCCCACGCTCCGTCTGCGCTGGTCTTAATTGATAATGAAAAACCTGCCCAACAGTGATGGAAACACCGAGTGCCATCCGAGCCCGCGTGTGCTGGGTATTCATGGCGAATTGAATCGGAGGCTGTGGGGAAATGATCGGTGCGGTTGTCTCAATCTAATGAAAGACAGGCAATTATAATCGGGCAGGGAGATTGATTTCTGTAGTGCTGTACTTTGCATGTTGAGAGAAAGTTTTCTTGTGATATAGACGACAGCAAAACTAAATAAATCTGTCGAGGACAGTAACATTCTTCAAATGTTAATCTATCAGTGTTTAATAACTGGCGGTCGGTGGACGGAAAACTGAGGGGGTGGAAAACATACCTTGAAACGGATGAGATTATTGACTCGAGTTTAATCATTGTTCTTGTTAACACGTGAACGGATATGAAAAATCCATTTGCAGTTAAGTACACAGTTTCCCTTCTAATGAAATGTCAAGGCGAGTGAATAAAAAATTCAATAAAAATGTTTAATTCACGTGCCTTAATAGGTAACCCTTCACGAAAAAAGAACCTACTGTGGATTTTCCGCGTTAACTTTCGCCACAACTTACAAAGCAAGAAATGCGCACTTTTTTGCCTTCAGTTGACGCATTTTATCTCTCGTCATAACGAAGACAATTAGCTGAGAAGGGAGAGTTAAAGTGTCTTTTATCAAGGAAAATGACTGAAACAGATCAAGACTATTAAGGAGTTTAAAGACGTTTATTGCCCTCCTTGTTCTCTGTCCAACGGGCGCCACTGAAGAAATGTTTGAAACATAAACAACAGTCGTTAAGTCATATTCAGAAATTTAATCAAAAATATTTGGATACAAAATAGAAAAAGAAGTTTATGAATATGGCATTATTTTATGAAAATTAGCATGAAAATTAGCAATTAGCATTGCTACGCACCGAGGAGCACATCAAAGAAACGCAGTAATCTGGTGAGTCAGAGGCAATATCTGCTTTCGAACTGATGCAAAAATTTTCCAGCTCGCACTCTGCGTGCGCCCCCCCATACAAACAACTCTCTGACCAGCACTCTGAGCATCTTGGGCAGAACCCTGTAAGTGGTAAACCGCCGCGAGTGCAGAATAGTGCAAGATCGTTTGGACGCAGACCATGTCTGTACCTGAATGGAGGGATGGAGTTGAACATCTCCTGGGACTGGGAGACCGGCAGTGCTCCCCTCAGACCGAGCTGGGCCTGGGCCTGCAGAGAGGTGTGCAGGGAAATGGGGATCTGCTGAGCAGCAGCTGCCTGCACAGACTGGGACGGGCAAACAGATGGTAAACGGTTAAATCGGTCTGCCTGTCAACAGGGGCAAGAGCGAGTAACCAAGGCAACCCACACATTTTGCACTTGCCGTTTCCATGGTACCCAAAGACTGAATGTAGCTCTCAAGAGCAACTCACATTGTATTACATTTTCATTCATTTCCCCCTCACACGGCTAAAAGACATTGCGTAGATTATTCAATAAATGTGGTCTTCATTGGCAATAGCATTCCTTACATTGTTAACATTCTTGGGAGACTAATCATACGAAACAAAAAACATCACAAAACTTCAGTAAATTCCATAGATCCACTATTCAATAAAACTAAGTAAATGCCCTCTGATAAGCCTTAAATTCAGGGCAACAACCTCTTGCTCTGGTACCTGCTGATAGCTCTGCTGCTGTGTTATAGTCGGGGGCACCAGGCGGGGCTGACTGGGGAACACATGCCCGTCCAGATACAGGGGAGGGATATGGTTACCTGGAGACGGGGAAGACCCAGGAGGGCAACAGCATGAAAAACCACAACATTTCCTTTTTTTTCTTCTTTTTATTTCATGACAGTGAAATTTTATTTTAACTCCATTTAATTGAGCTGTTATATATTTGGTTGCATCTGTTTTGGTTATATGGAATATGTTACTGCGATCTCATATTTTGGCTTTTTGAAAATAAAAAGAACGATGAAAAAAAAAAAAAAAAAAAAAATCACATTTACTCAGTCACTCCTACATTTTTCCACGGCTAGTCGCCGGACTTGTAGCACGCAAGTCCTGGCCGAGACTTGCCCAAGGGTGGACGACTGCCAACTTGCATTGATAATTTCAAGTTTTAATCTTTAAATACACAAGTAGGTGGGTGAGGACAAATTATCTGCATCATTTTTTTTTTTTACACCATTGTTGACTATCGCTGATTACACAGCAGACAGCACTGAAGACTTGAAAATGGTCAAAGGCATGTTTGACTGCCAAAAAATAAACAGCACAATTAAAAAACTGTGTTACACCTGGCAGGAACAGATGGATGATCTGATTGGGAGGAGAGGTGACTGCTTGCCTTGCATGGAGACAGAGGGAGCGACAGACGCCACTGGCATGGGGGGCATGGATACCCCCCCGAAGGAGCTGTAGCTGACCCCGCTCGAGGAGCCGACACTGCAGGGGGGCTGGCCATTTGATCCAGGGGCCCCCGGAGACCCCTGCTCTGGCAGTGACTGGGAGTTCTCCCAAGCCTTCCGAGCAGACTCCATCTTGAGTGACGACACAAGTCAGTCACACGTACAACAGGGCACCGGAAACCAACAAACATGACAGGCACACAGAGAGCGAGAGAGGTGGTGAGTCCACATTCGAGAGAAAGAGAGGTCAAATAAAGATAGTTATGCATGGTCCTCCCTCTGCTTCCTCTACATGCGTCAAAGTGCCTGTCCTTTGTCCAACTATACAGTGCCCTCCTGCGTCACCTAAAAGGCTCAGGAAAAAGACGGACAAGAGTGCGTTTCCCAAAATCACAGATGCTAAATTACGTAGTTGAACCCACTGACTGTGAATGGACAAACTATGCAAGTTGCTAACTTGGTTAGCAACTGCGCTTTTGGGAAACGCATCCCAGACTGATAGATCATATTACCTTCAGCGTGAGGTCAGCACTGGGGAAAGACAGGTTGATGCCGGGCTGCAGGTGGTCTCGCCTAAGCATGGGAATCCCCTGAGTCAGGGCAGCCTGGAAAAACATGACAATAGCGACACGAATCCGCTCGGTTCAGTCACAATCACTGACGCGCTACTGATGAGATTCCCAACACCGTTTTCACTCAAACAAGTTTGCGATTCAATGGAGAAACACAAAATTCACAATCATCACGACATAGCCTGTCCAAAACCTTTCATCGAACTGAATCTAAACAGATAGAGTGCGAAGGTCAGGAGAAGCCCCAGATATGTTGAAAATTGAGGGCCTTGATAAGTTTCCCAAAGAAAGTTTGGATGGCAGGCTGATTTTATTTTTTTTGGGGTGGGGGGAAACTCACATTCCCAGCCAGAGCGTCCTGCAATTTGGTGACAGGGTTCGACACAGGTACGGGGGTGGAGCCAGGGGGCAGGTTGAAGTCAGAGTCCTTGGCGCTGACGCCAAACTCAATGGGGGGGACAGGAATGACGTTGTCCACATGGATGTCCACGCCATTGACGGGTGCAATTGGCCCCTCCAGCCGCTCCACGCCTTCGGAGCCCTTGCGATGCTTCAGCGAGCGCTCGTTCCCAATCGGACCCGGCTTGTGCTCCTTGCTCTGCTCTGGCCCAGCATCCGAATCCTGGAGTCAAGGGAGAGAACAGTGTGGCTCAGATACTAACCTCTCACAAACTAACAAACAAAAAGTAATCAATAACTCTTAGTGTAATAAATAAGAGCATATTAGCATGACCATTGGTATACCATAAATCATTTGCATAAAATAAAAAAAATAGCAAAACTCCATGATAATTCCATGAAGAGTACATGTCAACGTGCATTTATCTCCTGAAGATGTAAAACATTAACAAATATGAGCAAAGACAAGGCAAAGGTGATGACTTCTCTGCCCTTCTGAAAAATGTTTTTTCATAAAAGCCATAAGGAATGCTGGCAACAAGGTGCAACAAAATAAAAAAAAAATCTTCATTCCTCCATCTCTCTTCAGCATCTTTCGAACCAGCAGAAGAACTTAAAAAGTAGATAAAAGCCAAGTTGGCACAACTCAGAATTGGTAAAGGCACCATTAGAGTCCCCTACAAGAGTGGTCCAGCCCTTCATTATTAGCACAATAGTCTTCTGGGATCATGCCATGGAACTGGCTCAGCGGCGCCTGAGAGCTGCTTTTGGCCCCATTGAGTTTTCAGAGTGCAGGTTAATACAGTCAGCACATTGGAGGAGCGTGCTTCTCCAAAGCTGCGATGAAACAGTCATCCCCCTGCCCATCCCAACCAAAAGGAATGCACGTACCCGCGCCCAGCTAGCCAATGCTCATTCACAGGAAACCAGAAACTGATTGTGTGACAAGAATGACCAAATTGGCCAACACCCAGTCCGAATTCCAACCTGAAGTACTCAACAACAACAGTGAGAAAAGCAACGTTTTAAGGAGTACAAAACCCCAAGGTGATACTGAAAGGAGACCCTTCTCTGCAGGGATTCTAACAGCACCTTTTTCATCTGCTTGGGAGGTAGGTCTTTGGGGCCGTCGATATTTGGCTTGGCCTGGGCGGACCCGCCGATTTCCTCTGGCTTGAGGGTGCCATAAGGAGAACTTCTCTGCGAGGCGTTAGCGGACGAACCCTGAGACTCAGTGCTCAGGTCAATGCCACTGTCGACCTGACTCCCCTTAAACACCTGGGAATAGACACACAACACAAAGGCTCTTTTCACAACTCCAAATGAGATGACAGGAGTCAGGCTGCTGCTGTGTCCACTTGGGTTGTGGTGAAAATCTATTTTAGGCAGGGGACTTGACTTATCAGTCCCCCCCCCAAATTTTACTTAATAGTCCCTTTTTTCCACCGAAATACTACGCACTTGATGCGTTTAATTTGGAACAAATTGGGAATTTTCGCCTTTTTTTTCTACCTCTCCAGGTTGGGGCTTGGCAAGCATGCTGAGTCTCGGGTGTATCAGGATAGGGGGGGCACCCTCTTGCCAGGGCAACGGAGGTCCATAGAGAAGAGTTTGCTTTGAGCTGGTGTAAAAAACAAAGGCACTCTTGGGGCAAGTGTCAGCCAATGAAAAGTTGGGCGCCATTTACAGAAATCGCCAGAGGAAGAGCCCTCCGTTCCCAACTGTGCAGACAGGGCTGGCATTTGTATTTCCAACGGACATGTTGCTGGTGCTGGATAGATGTGTCGTACTGACCTGCCAACATCCACTACGGCCAATTCAAACAGCCATCTGTGCGTCCGCTGTCCATTTCTCGCTTGTGCCGCATCAAATTCAATAATAATCTCCCTCCTGAAATCTCCCACACACAAATAACATACATAGCCCTAATTATCAGGCTGGGTGTAAGAGCCAACCTACCTCAGAGTTTGGCTCTGCCCCAGTGTAGGACACTGGCTTCGTCCACGAATCTCCGCCCGATGACTGGACAACAAGAGCTGCAGGGAACAGCAAACCATATTAGAGACTTCTGGTTGAAGATAAATAGAGAATATTAAATGTGCATTTTCATATCACACGCTGTATCAACCCGAGACCCCAGTATCAGCCCTTCTTTAGCTCGAGGGCTGATACTGGTCGAGGGTTGATACACGGTGTGATATGAAAATGCACATATGATGTTCTATTTATCATATACTAATTTTGACCATAATTAACCATGCATTTTATCCGAAGCATTTATTTCAGGTTATTATTGTCATCATTACAGGCCAGTATCACTAGCGTTTGCTTTTAGTCAGCGGTGTTTTCAAGTCAATGTAAAGGCTAATTAGCTAGCTAGCACGCAAACGCAATTTTCTCCATTAAGGTAATAAATTTGCATTTCTACGATAAGTTATGCATGAAACAGGACTACTCTTCTTACCTGTGCTGTTGGTCTCCCAGATCTCAGTACCCAGATTACTGGCCGATATCACTTCCTCTGGCTGCTGCTCCAGGGAAATACTTCCTTGCTTCTTTGCAAAACGAGGAGGCATTTTTGAGGTGATTGTTCTGTTCTTGACAGGCATCTGCAGCATTTTTGTGAGAAACAAATGTTTCAGCAGAGTTCATTTTTGTCTATGAATGCTCCAATCTCATTCAGTACAAGTCTATGGACCAACAGACACAAAGAACTAGGAATAAAAAGAACAAAATAAGAGACTAAACAGAATATAAGACTACAGCAATAACATCCAGGGCTCTTGGCATTTTTGAATCCTTCTGAGTACAACCCTTTTCAGCAACCACCGTAAAATAGTAAATGCGACATCAGCTCCAATTAAAAAAAACAGTAAAACGCAGTAAATAGAATCCCACAACAGGAGACTCATGAAGCCAAAGTTGTAATAAAATCTGGACTGCCATAAGGTGAAGTGCCACTCTTGAACCAGATTAAAGCTACACTAAGCAATGTTATGCACATTTTTTCAGTAAAATGACCCGGTGTAATGTCAGAGACATTTGTAGGCCTCTTCCCACCGTTCAGTTTACTACCAACCTGCTGCTATTGTCAACAAAATTTCTTCGCCAGCCAGACAATAAGCACCTCCTTTGCCCCTCATGTCACCACTTTCCCCTTTGTTGCACGAGATTCACAAAAACCTTATTTCACCAAGATGGGCGTGGATTTTCAAGGCCTCAGGCTGTTCTCTGAGTGCCCAACATGCCAACTATGAATGGTTCTGCTCATGTCTGGAACTTCGCCGGCTAGCACATAATTAAGTGAAACTGCACACTAATAAGGCAGATTTAGCAATCAGTACACAAGTAGAACTTAGAGGTAATGTTAAAGGAAGATAACTGCTCACTTGAACAGTAAATTGCCTAACTACTGCTGGCTAAGGCAGCCTGCAAGCTACTGGCGTAGCTAGCTTCTGTTTCAAAGCACTAATTTTACTTGCTGGCTGAGAAATGGAATAACCAGAATTCTTATTTATTTTGTCAAGGTTAAAGGCAAAGAACTTGTGCTTCATGTGGACTTGTTAGACATGGACTCTTGCCTGGTGGAATCCGTATTCATGTCCTGTTTGATTCTTTAACTATCAATCTGACTGGATGAGGATGATGGCTAGCATGCTGTTGCTAGCCAGAAAACATTCTCATGACGGATAAGCCCATAACTTATGCAGTATGTTGGTCAATTTGAGAGTTTATCAACAGTCGGGTAAAAGCAATTTGAAAACCTCCAGGGAACCGCGGTCATGGTTGCTGCTGCGACCAGCTACAAGGACCAAAAATCTGGTTTCTTCGTCAATCGATGATCACAACAAATAAAAGAATCATCGCAGTTTGATGTTACGATTAGGCGTGAGGTCTCCTGCATGTTTAGTCCTCAGGTTAAGGCAAAGAATAGGTTCAGCCTTAGAGCACCACATAAATTTATGGAATTAAAAACATAATGATCCTGAGCTGTTGAAAATCTATCATATGGCAACTTGTTCAAAAGAGGTCCCCTGTGGGCGCTCTTTTAAACGTTGCCACATGATAGGTTTTCGACAGAAACTGATTTTGATATCTTGCATCATTGGGCAACTATAGTTGCCTACAGGGCTCTAAGGGTTAATAAAAAGGTTTTTAGATAACCGTTTCACCATCTTAGCCAAAATGCAACTTGGTGACTCAGACAAATGCAAGCCAATGAGCGTGCGTATCAAGCTCAGTCTGTGATGCAGGGCGTAAGGCACCGACCCCGGGAGTCCCAAAGGGGGGCGGAGGGAGGGAGGGAGGAGTGGCACTATTCATTTAAAAAAAAAAAAAAAAAAAAAGAGTTGGTGCTTGTGGAGCAATCGAGGGGTCAGAAATTGCTTAGTGTGGCTTTAAACTAATTGATTACTCGTTAACTGATCAATGTCTTGATAGCTAGAAACCGGAGTCAGAGTTGAGCTGTTTCAATGGCCCTTTAGAGAAGGTTGGACACTTCTAGTCTAGACTGAGACACTTCCCCTCCCTATGTCGCCACGCCCACACCCCATCCCAGCGGCGACTCACTGGTGCCCCTTGTTCCTTCTTCCTCCGGTCTTCCTCCTGTTGGCGCCGCTGCTTTTTAGACAGTACCTCAGGGAAGCCATCTGGACCGGGCACAGCAGGGCCCACATCACCCTCCACTGGTGGCAGACACGAAGTAAAAGAAAACACCATTATACAAGCATACAAAAGCAGGAGGTTGGTGGTCCGTGCCCTCCTTCTAAAGATAAGTTAAGGTCAGCAACTGCATCATGGCCACTGTGCTAGTTGCATTACAACATTGAAACTACACATATCTATGCAGCAGGATTCCTGCGGTTGCCCTTTAACACAACAATTGCCGTTAAGAAACTCCGGTAACAAGTCAAAAGCAAGTTACAAGTGAATATCAGTGCAGCCTTCAGTCGCTGGTGTGAAGTGAAGAAGGAATAAGGAATGAGAACTTAACCAAGCGATGTTTGCTTACTCGTTATGTTAGCTTTTATTAATACGAGTTACAATATGAGCTACATAGAGTTTAGACCTTAGTTCATTAAAATGAAAAAGCTCAGATTTTTTGTTTTTACATCATTGCATTGAAGCATGACAAGCTGGCCAACTTACAGGTACATTTAGCAGCTTGCCAACATCATCAACAAATGCTAGCAAAGCAAGTCTACTGTTAGCTTCTACCTACACTGCAAGTACAAACATCAATAGCAGAATAAATTTCTGTGGAAACACGCAAGCATTGTAATCTTGGAACATCTTATCTAATTTTTCTAAATGAAATAAGGCACTGAAAAACCATTATGTTAGTGCGTAGCCAGTAACCTAATGAAAGCAGAAAATAACATGTCAGCAAGTCAAGGCTAACACTAGTCAGAAGCCAATGTCCAGATGTGATGCACTTCAGTAACGAAGGGCAATGATCTGCATATTTATTGCTCAACATAGCCCATAAAGGTTCATCAAGTGAAGCTCACAGGAAGTAACATGACCTCAACTGAGCCGAATTGCACGCAGAATGATATAACCCAGCAACCCGCTGAGTGGTTTGGGCCTCATGAAGTTCTTCACTGCAAGTCTACACAGATACACTACATAGAAGTAAAACATTCCACAACTGCCCTAATCCTGTATCCAGCACATTTAATAGGACTATAGGGACCCGCTTCCCTCGAGTGACATCAGAAGCTTTTTGTGCAAGTCGACTGGATTCATGAATTCACTTCAGTTTTTACACCAACATAGAACATTTCTGCTATTTTTAAAAATAAAACCACATAAGATTAAAAAACCCAAGAATATCTTTGATTTCAAATCATAATTTGTTATTATCACAGGATGTCATTATCTGTTGGCTTTCATTTATTAAAAAAAAAAAAAAAAAAAACAGGACCATGGGTCCCCCAGCTTACCGCGACACTATCTGTAATGTACATTATTGATCTGAAATCAAGGTAGAAGTAATTATATTTAATCGCTAAATCTTAGTTCAGATATGGTCATTTTTTTAAAAAACATACTCGCAGTTTGATTTTAAAAGGTTGTCATCCTAGGCAAAGTTATGGTCATGAAGCAATATACAATGTATGCAATAGTTATGGTGTTAAAATAGAGTTTTTGAACTACCAAATGAGTTCATATACAACTTCCTATACGTCTCTAATACAAATCTAGGTTCTATCTATGACCATTTTGATGATAGAAGTCAGTGAAATTTCACTTCATCAAGCTTGGCCTTCAAATGTTGGAGAAGGTCAAATTCAAGGTCACCAAATGAAAGTCCATAAATGACTACCTATAAGTGTTCAATACATATATATTCCCCATGTTCTACATTTTATAGCCTTGAAGCCTCAAAAAATTAACAATTTACTTGACCTCCAGTTCGACCTTTCAAGGTAATTTGAGGTCTACTTTAACACTGACAAAATATAAGACATATATGACTTCCTAAAAGATGATAATACAAACTTAAGATGCATCTGCAACCATGTGGCCTCCACAGGCCATTTTGGGTATTCTCCACACGACTCAACGTTGAAGTACAGTGCCCAAACTAGACCCACTTCCATCGATTCATTCAAAATGGCGCTCATGGTGTACATTAAGGGTACCAAGGTGAGTTGATTGCCCAATTTAGAAAAAAGTTATCAGACAGTTTTTGAGAAATGATTTATTTTTATTTTCTTATTTCTGCTTCTAAGTTCTATCTTTTTATATTGGGGACAAAATTTCAAAGGCCTATAAAGGGACAAAAACAATTCAATCAAAAACCCGAAATCATTTCTGGAGATATGGTCCACTAGTATGTTATGGCAAATTTACACGAAAATTAATTCAGCCAAAGAAAAAGATAAATGTACCAGATGGTGGATGAAAAACCAGGACAATGGCTTATAGGGCCGAAAAGATTAAGAAAAAGTCAGGTTTCACTCACGTGGGTAGCTGCTGTGGTCGTACTGGGACAAGGGATCGTCCTGGTCCCCCTTCAGCGCCCCAGTTCTCAGGTCCTTCTCAATCTTCTTCCCTGAGGGCTCGACTGGGATAGTCTGGGGGCTGTCCTCTGACTGCTCCGCACTGTAGACCGAACCAGAACTCAACCCCGATGCAGTGTCCTCTTGACTCCTGGTGCATTAAATAGGAGACACAAAATGAGAAAAGCCAGAATGCACACCGCTAGCTGGAATGACCAATGACAAACTTAAATACTAACATGTTTTGAAGCCTTGTCATACGCTGCAGCCTTATAGGATGCTTATCCTTTTCCATACACACTGGAATTCATGGCCATGTTTAATTATGAAGGTGAGAGCATTTCCACACATGCAATGCAACAAGAACTTGAAGGATTGGGACTTAACAGGTGCATATGGCCACAAGACAGCCACTTGTTATTGAGTCTTACTGGGAAAGAAATGACTTCAATTGGCACGGCAGCACAAAGATTGGACTGAGGAACAATGCAAAAAACGGTCATGCGGTCCAGTGAGTTTAGATATACCCGGTTCCCGAGTGATGGAAACGACGGGGCAAGAAAGGAAGCCAATGAAGCAATGCACACGTGATGCATAGTGCCCACTGTGCAAGACTCTGGAGGTAGCGTTATGATCTGGAGGTTGCTTCAATTGGTCAGATTTAGGCTCAGCACTGTTCTCAGCACTTTTTAATCCCAGATGGCACAGGTATATTCCAGGATGACAATGCCAAGATTCATTAGGCTCAAACTGTGAGAGTGGTTCATCGAGCTTGAGGAATCATTTTTCACTCATGAATTGGCCACCACGGAGTACACAGACCATTTGAAAATCTTTGGGATGTGCGGGAGAAGGCCAAAACATAGTGATTCGACTCACCCATTGTCAATACAAAATCTCTGCAAAAAATAAAAGCAAATCTGGTTGAAAATAAATGTTGTTACACTGTACAAGACTGTAAAACCAATCATACGATGAATGTGCGCCATGATCAAAGCTAAAGGTGGCCAAGCAAAATATAGTGTGCAATGTTTTTTGGACTGGCAGTTTATAACAAGCAAAACATCAATATTATCATGCAGAATCCTTTCGAAACATTCATTCTCGATAAAGTCGTTGTTCCAGTCAAAATGTCAAGTTACAGGCTTAATGAAAACATTTTAACCGTGGCGATCACTAATCTATATTTATTGCTATTCTCTTGCTTTCCCGAACACATGCCCTGGTAAGCACTACAGGATCATAATAATCCACAAAACTTAATTTCAAAAAATCTTTAAGCAATTGGGCTTCAAGAACAACTGTTCAAATTTCTTTGTCAAACATTTTCATATTAAACTCACTTGCCCTCATTTTAGTGGTTCACTGGTTTACACTAGGCCGCTTTAAAGGTCACTGAATGGAACTGCTGATTTCCACAAAGAGCCGCGACTTATTTGCTGTGCTAGCCTGTAAGCAGCCGTTCATTAAAAAAAAAAAAAAAAAAAAAGACTCAATTCCATAGTTGTAAAACCGCATTAAACCATATTCCTGGCCTTTACAGTGTTTGACATACTGTGTTTTCTACGATACGAGATACACAACAAGCAAAAATGGGCTCTTTTCTATGTTTTTGAAAATCTGCTCTAAAAATAGAGTTGAAGATTTCAACATATATTTTCTATAAAATATTTTGAGGACATGCATCTTCTCCAGATTGGAGTCATGTCCTTCATTCCCGCTGTTGCTAATCAACAAATAATCATTGAAATTTGAATTTCATTTTCCATTTTTAGACATTTTCAAGGCATACGTTGATGACAGTAATTATGAGACACTGGATTTGTGTACAAAATGACTGTTTGGTCATAAAGGTGCAGTTCTGAGGTTTAAAACAAGCTTTGAACCATATTTCTGGCATTTATAGTTTTTGAGATAAAAGGCTTTTAGTAGCAAAGGTCAATACAGGTAGAATTTCACACATTTTTTCCTCTGGTTTAAGAGGTTCATGTAAAGGAATGGGAAAATGTGCAGTTGTCACGGCAACAAGCCTTTGACCCAAACACCTAACAACCGTGTGCGTGTTGGTGGGCTGTGGGAGACCTCCTTGAGCAAGTGGCGCAACACAATTGCTTAAATGAGAAAAACAGTGCTGGAAACATGAAAATATTGTTTAATTTATTAAAGCAGTGGGAACTCACTATGCTTAACTGGCGTGCATAGTACATAACAGGTACATTTCCACCCTTGTTTTTTCCCCAGCCTGTTTCCAGTTGCTTGTGTCAACCACGCCTCCAGCGATTACTGGCAACCTGACTTTTAGTACACTATCGTCTTGCATTTCAGGAAATACAGAAGCTGGAGTAGACAATCTGAGGACAAAAATGAGGCTAGAGAGATACTTGAGCCTTGTGCATCAAAGAATAAATGACACCATCAGTTTCCATGTGGGCAATTCCACATGAAAGTTGCTTAAACAGCAATTTTTAAAAAGTGTAAATATATAGGTTTTCATGTAGATGACTCATTACCAAATCAGACACTGAAAACCGTTTTGAAATATCTTTGACTGTCTTCTCAAAATTTAGATTTGAATTTTGCAATTTTTTTTTAGTTCCAGGACAAGGATCAAAGGTTATTTTTCCAAAGCTGACAACTCCTAAAAAGATATTTAGCCATTTCCTGGTATTTACTGTATTTCCATACATTGGTAGCCAAAGTATTTGAGAAGTAATTGCAGATAATTAAAACAAAATTATAGTGGCTCATTGTGAAATTTGTCATTTTTCAACGAGGTCAGCAACACAAACATCATTTATGACACCAATTTTCAATTGCTTTGTTGTTTTGAGTATGATAAATTTAGATTATGAGAAAATGTAATTCCATTACCATTTTGTAATTCCGTTACTGCTGTCTCTCTCATAAATGGCATCCTACAAAATATCTGTGAACATATCCGTCAGTATAAACTTACCATGGCCTGGTCAACATCCTAGGCCACCAACTTAAGCTTAAACCTACTGCCTATCATTGCCAGATTTCAGAGAGATGTCTGTCAAAGTAAAGGCAAAAATAATGGCATTTTTTCTGCCGTAATTCCGTTACCGACACTTTCACCTTCGTATAGCCTTCTACAAAATAGATTACCCCAAACTTTGTGTTATACAGCTCAGTAGGCATGCCAGTGGAACTGATAAAAGCACAGGCAGGTAGCTAGTGCATTAGAGTAATAGATGGCAGGTAAAAATGACATGAAAATTACTCGATTCCGTTACCGTGGAATTGCCCATTTGTCGATTTGTCACGAAGTTAGAAAATTTCTTTGATCAAAATATTCATTTTGCAACGGTTTACATTTTGCAAACCATTACATGGCTTGAGCACATCTTAGGCAGTGCGTGGTATCATCATGTGCCATTTTTTACCCTGAAGCACCACACCCGCATGGCCCTCCCAATTCCAGGGGGTTGTGTCAGTGCCATTGGCACCATTAATGCTGAAAGTACACAGATTTTGAAGCAACACGTGCTGCCTTCAACTTGAAGGCTTCAAGACATCTTTTCCAGGGACGCCCATACATATTTCAACAAGACGATGCAAAACCACATTCTGCATCCCCTGCAAAGGCATGGCCTCATAAGCAGAGGGTGCAGGCGCAGGACTGACCTGTCAGCAGTCCAGACTTGTCCCCAATAAAGTAAGTGAGGTGCATTTATGCAAACGCAAAATGTGATAAAGACATACTGTACCACATCTTAAGACTGGTTTGCAGTAAGAATGGGATAAAACTATATCTGAAACACCAAATTTCATTGTATTCAGCCCTAAACATTTATTAACTATAGTCCAAAGAAATGATGTTACCAAGTGGTAAATACTTCACTGTCCCAACTTTCTTGAAATATTTTTCAAGAATCAAAATTAAAACTAGACAGTCAGGTCGCCTGCATGGGTGTAGCCCCCAAATTCCCGCTTCTCCAGCCTGTACTGCCTCCACAAGGAAATCTGTTCCAGCACACATTATTCAGCCAATACTGTCACCATGGCAACCAAAATCGATAGGTGTCATAACTGAAGTATAACCCATGTCCATACCGAACGTGAAAGTAATTGGTCAAAAATTACAGCCTGAACAGCGTCCACAAGGAAGTGTCTAAAGACGCGGAGGGGGAGACGACAATCATGAATCCATAGTAGCTGCCAGACTTCGTCCGGGGACTACAATAAGTTTTAATTTTTTAAAAAGTGATGAAAATGCATGAGGTGAAACATCAAATAATGCGCAGTTATATTTTTTCAATGTAACACAGGTCAAAAATAATTTACAAATCACTGCTTTCAATTTTAATTCTAGTTTAAAAAACCATCCCAACATTTTTTTTTTTTAAATTTGTGGCTATTATTCATTTATTAATGAATGAAGACATCTCTTCCGGTGGCACTGCTCTGCTTGCGACCCAGACTCGCGTGCTGCTGCTGTTCTCTGCCTGTTTTTAATTGTTTTTAGTAGTTTTTCCGCCCAGTTGGCCTGACTTTCAGTTGTTTGAGTGTGTCAATTGTATAGTCTGTTAGCACCATGGCATCATTTGCACAAGGACTCCTTTTAGCGCTAGTTATCGGGCCACTGTTGAGGGCACGCCAAACATTTCTACATGTGGAGAGCGACTTGCCACTCACTTACACCAGAGATGCACTACTTGCCCTCCGATCTACGGGGGTGTCACAGCCTGTGGATCTGCCCCCAGCCTGGAGAACTGAGTCGGCTTTCAAGGCACAACAAGGGAGACGGGGCAACTGGGAAGGGGGGGGAAGAGATACGGTAGTGTCAACAAACCACCGCTGCCAGGCATGATACTCTCCAACGCTCAGTCACTGAGGAGCAAAATGGATGAGCTCCGCACATGTGCCAAGGTACGTTTTGAGCACTGGAAGTCTGGCTTGTTGGTTTTCACGGAGACTTGGCTCCACGCTGATGTTCCTACCTCGCTTATTGAACTGAAAGGCTTCTCTGTTGTTCGCGCTGATCGTAATGAAACTTCAGGGAAAAGCCGAGGATGTGGCATCTGAGTGGATGTTGGCGATCGCTGGTGCAGAAATTACACCACAAGGGAGACTGTATGCAATGCTGACACAGAACTGCTCTGCCTCTCTCTGAAACCGTTTTATCTTCTGAGGGAGTTTGGCAATATTTTAATTTGTGCCGTCTATATTCCCCCCCCCAGTGGTAACAAGGCCCGAGCAGCAGCTCGAATCTCAGACTGTGTTTATCAGCAACTGCAACGCTCACAGGGTGCCCCTGTTTTCATACTGGGCAATTTTAACAACTGCAAACTAGATTAGTTTCTCCCCGGTTTTGAACAATATGTCAAGTGTGGAACTAGAGACAACAGAGTTTCAGATAAATGCTCTGGAAATATTAAAAATGCTTACAGTGCCAGACCAAAGCCTCCTCTGTCTAATTCAGGCCACAATTCTGTCCACCTGATCCCTGCATACAAGACTGTGTTCAAGAGCAGCAAACCACAGAAAAAAAAAAAATACAGTGACTGGATGGACACAGGACAGCTTAGAAGCACTTAAAGGTTCTTTCCTCTGCACATATTGCGGCATTTTTCATGATCTGGACATTAATGAAGCCACTTAAACAATTACAGACTACATTAAGTTTTGTGCCGATTGTGTGGTTACCAAAAAGGTTGCTACAATTTATCCCAATAATAAACCTTACATCAAGAAAGAGGTTAAGGACTGAATAAACCGGAAAAAAAAAAAAAAAAACATTTGCTTTTAAAAATCATGGCAGAGCTGGTTTGAAAACAGTGCAGAAAGAGCTCAACCATATGTTGCGGGAGGCGAGGAAGAGGCGTGAGGACATAATGCAGGGGTAGGGAACCTTCTCCAGAAAGAGCCACTGTGGGTGCAGGCTTTCATACCAACCAAGCTGCTACACACCTGATTCTACTAATCAACCTCAGGAATGTTTGTGAAGGGCCTTGATTAGTAGAATCACGTGTGTAGCAGCTTGGTTGGCATGAAAGCCTGCACCCACAGTGGCTCTTTCTGGAGAAGGTTCCCTACCCCTGACATAATTGAACAAAACTTTGTTTCAGCGGACTCTAAAAAGCTATGGGACTCAATGAAAGCTGCAACTAACATGACTATCAGCAGGAAATGTTTTGCAGCAAATGATGAACTGGGGAAAGCAAATGATTTCTTTTGCAGGTTTAAGACACAGGACTTCTCCGGGGAACGAAATAATGTTTTAATGTCCATTTCTGAAACTGACTCCAAGTTGGTAGTTGACCCCCACAGAATTAAGAAAATTTTTAGCAATGTATGTATGAGCAAAATCGGCCGGCCCAGATGGTATCTCGGCTTTTCTTCCAAAGACCTGTGCTGAAGAGCTCACTCAAGCCTGGCGTCCTGTTTTCCAGCGGTCTGTAGACACACACACACACACACACACACACACACACACATTTCCTGCTCTCTAGAAAAAGTCCACTATTATTCCTGTTCTGAAAAAGCCCTGTCCAACAGAGAATAATGATTACAGACCACTGGCCCTAACCTCTGTTGTAATGAAATGTTTAGAAAAATGTATGGTTTCTCTACTAAAAGCAGAGGTCAACTCAGAGTTGGATCCACTCCAGCTTGCTGACAGGCAGGGCCGAGGTAAAGAGGATGCAATTAATAGCAAAACCCATCTGACCCGAAAGCACCTCGAGGACCCCAAGGCCTATACATGCCTTTTATTTATTGATTTTAGCTCTGCTTTTAATGCGTTACGGTGTCACCTGCTGATGATGAAATTGTCTCAGATGGCTGTAAATCCTTTTATTGTAAAATTGTTTAAAAAAAAAAAAAAAAAAAAAAAAAAAAACCTAACAGGACTCAGAACGTTAGGGTGAACTACACTCAGACTCCAGATCCATAAGCACAGGAGCACCACAGGGCTGTGAGAGTTCCCCTGCTCTTTTCACTTTATATGGGTCAAAACACAGTGCTGGTACTACATTTATCTACCACAATTAAAAGTCGAATAAATAATTTATTAAATAATAATAAAAAAAAAAAGTTCTGTCTTTAGTATGAATTTGCACCTCCTAGAGAGATAACCTCCAGTGAAAAATACCCCCTTGCCGAAAACACGTTGAATTAGGAGCCATGTCCAACCCAAATTTGTACAGATTTTCATGACAAAAATCTAACACGGGGAATACAAGGAGAATACGTGCCAGCCCAGGTCGTTTATTTAGCCGTGTACAACATTTATTTTAGTATGAGTATGTCTCAGAACACTTCCATTTTACTGTCCAGAAGCATCAGTTTCATGCCAGTAGCTGTAAGCAGACAGCTACAAAAGTTCGAAGTCATGGACGTACATAATCATTCGTGTCCAACTTCGTTGCATACATCTTTATAAAACATGCAGAAAAATTGGAGGAGTGAGGGAAGTGCCGGTATGCCGTGAAACGATGTCCTAATGTGGCAACTTCATCATAGTAATTTGCGATTTAAAATTGTTCATGTAAAAAAACTAAATCAAGCAAATGTAAGGTTACTTCGTTCTTTGTCAAAACTTTCTAGGTTACGTACAGCTTTTTTATTTTTCGATTAAAAAAATTCATTGTATCCATTTTAGGACATCCAGCTCCGATGATGTAGAGATGACTGGATTACGGCGACATAGCAATCGCAGACCCATTATGGCAGAATAAGAGAATTTGGGCACGTATCGAAGTTTTGTGTCCATTATTTTGCAAATATTACGTACTTCCATGGCAATATCGTCTTGTTACCAACATCCCCCGATGGCTTAAAGATGCCGTCCTTTTTAATCTAGCAGTTGTTTAGGAATTACACCTTTGTAAAATATGGAAATTAACAGACATAACTCTGCCCGGAGTGCTTGTATTGTGCACCTGCCATAAACCGCTGGGTATACGTATTTGGACACGCAAGAATTTTTTTCCTCTCAAACTTTCTTATGATACGGGCCGATCGATCGAAAATTATTTGATCAGTATGTTTCTTAATGAGCTGCACTTCTTCAGTTAAGTTATCCAACACTTGTGAGGTAGTCCCAACGAGGTATTATTGACGCATTTTGACATTTTTGTCAAGTTGGCACACTGGTGTGGGAAGTACGAAACGTAGACCAAGTTCAAATTCAATGCAGAATCGCCGAACAAAATCTGTCTGCGTTACTAAATGCAATGAAATTATATTTCAGGCCCTCCATGTCGAAAAACTGATATTCACAGTCGCTTGTATTTTTATAAATTGTATTAGGGATGGTTCTATGATGGTGAGGCTGCCTTCATAAATGGCCAGTACCCAAATAAATTATCGAAGTGACTATTCGCACTTATTTAAGCGCGTCCAAGCACAAAAATTGATCGAAATTCGCGTTTGACACACTTATAAGTGTGGCCAAGATGCACATTTCTCCATTGCCCACACTTATTTTAAGTGTGTCCAAAGCTAAAATTTTTTTTTCTTGGCCAAACTCATTTTAAGTTGCACTTCCTAAGTGGCACTGGAATGGTCATCAACTGGCGCACTTATAAGTGTGGCCAAGAGAAAAAATTCAGCATTGGCCACACGTATAAGGGTGAATAACATCGGCCAATAATTATTGCATTTGTTAGAATAAACATTCAGGTTTATATAGAAGGTCATAGCTTTGTCCCTTTCTTCCATTATTCCCATTAAATTGGACAACTTCAAAGTTGGCTGGCTGTCCAAGTCCATGTTAGGTACATCCAGCTTAGAAGAAAATGTCATCTGGTGTGGTTTTTTTCTCTGCCGTTTTTAATCTAGATTTTCATTTGGTCTATTTTGCAGCCCATTTATTATTTATTTAGTAATTTTGGTCTGTACTAAAATGTAGCTTCTTTAGAAAAATTACTCCTGGAATGTCCATGTTACATATGGCTTTATGGAACACTGAAGCAAAAATGTCTCTTTCAGCAGAAATTCACCTCTCCAGAAAATTTGCCTTGGTATATTCCTCTCCAAGTGCAGTAAATATTATTTGATAACGACACACCTCTGGCATTCACTGGGCCTCAAATTAAAATTGCTGTACATTTGTGTCCTCCTTACATACTGCCCTTGAAGGCCATGCTAAATTCTGTTCTGCTGCTTCAGTGAACTTCAGACTTTCATGTTTTGGAACAGTTCTCCCATAGATATTAAAACACTAAACCAGTGGATCCTAATATTAAATGTAGCTTGTGATTGCCCTCTTGATTAGTACTTTCATTATGTCCTTGTTACGAACTGCCTTTTGCAGAATATGACCGGGCATATCCATACCTCGGGGAATACTATCCTGCCCTAAACAGCAGTTATGGGCAAGGTCCTCCTGCTACAGAAAATGCTTGCTTTGATTTGATTTGAATTTTTAGGTCTGGTATTTGATATTTTCACCAGTACTGTGTTTTGCCCATATACAAATGAATACAGCAGCAGCCACCCGGGTAATCTGATTTTTAAGTTTTCTGATGATACAGCAATTCTCAGCCTGTTGCACAAGGATAGAGATCCCACAGCATACTTCTAAGAAGTAAAGACTTTTGTTCAGTGGTGTGATGCCAACTACCTCATCATAAATGCGAACAAAATGGAGGAGATGGTGTTAGACCCACGGTCTGTAGGGCACCACACTCCAGTTGTTATTCACGACAAGGTAATTAGTCAAGTTAGCGCTTACAGATATCTTGGCATTCACTATGATAATCGGTTTAGCTGGGAAACCCATGTAGACCACCTGTGTTCTCATTTACAGCAAAGACTATTTTTTATGACGTCTCGGGGTGTTTGGCATGGACCAAATGTTTTTGTTTTATCAGGCTGTTTTAGAGAGTCCTACAAGGTATGGAATATCAGCATGGTATGGCAATCTCTTGGTTCAGTCCAAATCCAAGCTGGCTCGTGTGGTGCACAGTGCACTGCCATGAAGGTCATGGGGAAGACTGTAAAACCCTTCCCTGTAGTCAATGTATGAGCAGTCTGTTCTCAGGCAAGCTCGGAATATACCGTCTGACCCAGCTCACATTCTTCATTGTGAGTATGATCTCTTACAGTCTGGTAGACGATACAGAATGCCTAAATGCAGACTGAACAGTTTCGAAAACTTGTGCCTACCTCTATTAAACTTCTGAGTAATATTGTATTTTAAATTGGTTGGGCCTTGCAATTGTGCCATGGTGCTCTCTTCTGTTTTATGTTTTATTTGTTTGTTTTTTGTGATTATGAACTGTGGATAAATGTGTAATTTGTTGCTGTGTTTGCACAAGTATGTGCGGATCTAGTCCTGTTGCTGTGGCTGTTGTTCCTCTAACTCTGAAGGCAGAGATATGTTTGTAGCACTTGAGTCCAAGACAACTTTCCCCACGGGGATAATAAAGTGTACTGTATCGTATTGTATCATATCATAATTCATGAGCAACAAGAGGGTTAACATTCCACTCCCATCATTGGACCTGCAGCAGATTTCACCTAATTTTCAACGGTGTGAATTATCCCTTTCACAGTAAAACCAGAGTTACATACTGCACCAAGTGATCTGTCTAAACATTCACCTCTTGCTGTTGGGAGACATTCCGTTCTGCCATCCGTCACTCCTTCCAGATGAAAGTGGCTTGATCGATACATCTGCAGGACGGGTCAGCTTGCTCCCCTCTAGGATGGCAGGATCTCCCTTACGGTTCTGCCTCTCCACCAGAGGGCGCTGGCTGGAGAAGCTCCTCTTTGAGAGCTCCCTCTTCTCAATGCCGCCCAGCTCGCTGTGCCCCGAGTCTGAGGGGACGTCAGCCTGACAGACACCCCCGCGCCTGTCCTGACGATCATTGACATCACTGTTGTCCGAGCCAGTCTCCCAGTCCTCCACCTGGTCTGGATGACTCCGTCCCCTGGGGTGATGACCGTGCCCGCCATCTTCCCCACCCTTAGGTCGTGCCGGCCAGTGGCTGGCAAAGTCGCCATTGACATAATCCTCACCGTTCCATTGCCCGCTGGGCTCCCTTTCCTGTCGCAGACGACGAAAGCGTGGGGGCTTGTCCTGGCGGGGAGGGCGGCGCCGTCTCAGTGGCCGATTGTCGGGATTGTCGCTGTCAAGGTAGTAGTCACCAGCTTCCCCACCTCTATCTTCCAACCCGTTCTCTACAAAAGAGCCTTGGAACTTCTGGCTATACTTCATATGCTCGCGATCCAGGGGCTTCCGCTGGAAGGTGTCCGTTCCAATCCCATAACCATTCTCCTGTGAAGGGCCGCCACTAAACTGCCCACCCCGGCCCCTCCAGCTAGACATCTCACGTGAGCCAAACCCTCTAGAGTACCCACTGTTAGTTAGGCGTGGAGGCAATGAGCGTCCAAACCCTCGAGTGACTTTGGACTTGTCCCGAGACTCACCACCGCTGCCCTGGTCATCATTGTAAACTTTGTTGGACCTCCAGGAGTCCCGGTTGTCCACCTTCCTGAGGCCCCCGGATTCCTGATACCCGATGGCTTCCCCGTTCTCTGAGCCCTTCTGGCGCCGCCGTTTGGGCAGCTCCTCATACTCGGAAGTTTCGCTCAGCGTCTCGCTCATGTTGCGACGCCTTGGCTTTCCTCTCTGCACTGCATCCTCCGGTTTCCCAAACTCCCGCAGTCCACGACCTCTGCCTCCCCTCTGAGCTCCGATATTGTTTCCATATCCTCCTCTGGGGTTCTCGCCACCCCGTCCCCCCCGTCCACCACCACGTGAATTGAACTCTCGAAAGCCTCGACCCCGACCTCGCCCCGTCCCTCTGGCTCCGCCAAATGCCTGCTCCTCGTCAATGAAGATCCAGTTGTTTCGGCGTGGGACTGGGGGGTCCCTGCTTTCTGGCTGTTCCCTGCCCTCCAGCAGGTCCTCGGTCGGGGTGATTGTCTTCTCAACCTTTGTCAGGACTGGGGGATGCTTATCCTCTGGTAAAGCAACAACTGGGGCAACTGAGTGACGGCTGTTCAAAGGCTGACCTGCATCCTTCTTCAGATCATACACATTAGTGAGAACTTCCTTTTCAAGCCGGTAAGGAACAGGCTTCTCCTCTGGCTCCGTCTTGGGCTTCTCATTCTCTTTGTCCTCTACCTTCAGGGCTTTCAGCACCGGTTTCTTGATGGGCCCGGTCCTCCTGGTTAAGGTCCTCCCACTCGACTCTGGAGGTTGGCCGCTAAGACTGCTGCCAGAACCAGGGTCCGACCACTGCGACTGGACCCCTCCCTCCTTCTTGATAGGGGCTTCGGATCGCCAGCAGTCTGAATCAAAGCCCTTCTCCTTGACACTACTGTCAAATGGCTCATCCCGGGAGTCAACACTGTCCTTGTGGTATCGGCTGTGAACAAATTCCTTGGGGTCAGTCGGGGGATAGTCGCACTCGGCAGGCTGTGTCCAGCCTGCCCCAGAGGGTGACGAGGCTTCTTCTTGCGACCCATTCCTCCCAGGCTCCCCTAAGACCAGATCCGGCCTTAAGGACTGCCTGTAACCGTGGTGAGGGGGCTCATCAGCAGGGACATCTCCAAACTCCTTCCCTCTGTCCTCATAAGTGTCTTGCTGGGAGCATGCCCTCTCATTCCTACACAAAAATATAATGGATTAACACTTCGCAGATAACCTAAACCATAAACAAGAAGAGTTATGAGGACCATTTCCAGGAAAATTTTTGGAACCAGAATAAATATTTCAGACAATGATCTCTAGGACATCTTTAAATGGAGTGTACATGGCTTAGACTGACTTTCCTCTGTAGCCGAACTAAACTCAACAGCAAAACAATGCTGTTGAACCTTCAAGTTGAACTCCCCATCCTTTTGCAACTCACCTGTCCTCCGAGCGACTGATCTCCTTGCTCTCGTGCTGTCTCTGATAGGGCGGGGTGAAGCTGCGAGTGGGGCCAGGCGGGTAACTGTCCTGGCTCCAAACTGGGTACGGCTCGGTGGAAGGAGTCCGACGCTCATGGAGCATGCTGGAATGGCAGCCCTCATCAGAAGTGGACCCAGGGCTGTTCAGGTGGTCAGGCTGCATAGAGGGCTTCATCATTCCTAAACCAAGAGTTTAAAAAAAACAAAAACCTTACATCCATTTACTCCTCAGCTTATCACTGCCTCACGTTCAACAGGCAAAAGTAGAACAATAAATCTTGTCCTAAAGGTCCATTTTGATCAACTGAATTCTTGGTTGCTCATTTTGAGACAGGAAAACTTTGGTTGCAACATTTTGAGATGAAATCGTTTAATTTGTAAGACAACCAAGATCTGCCATGTTGACATCCCATGTCCAAGGAAGGGATAATATAGTCCAACAGACAAAAAAAAGTGAATCAGAACAGGACAGTTGTGCCCACCTGTAGAGTGAACAGGGTTGGGGTAGTAGTCCACGGGGGCGCCCTTGGGTCATGCGGGGGTCCATGTACGGGGGCATCATCATCCAGCGGGGGTCAAAGCCTAGCACGTGAGGGGGGTAGTAACCACGTTGGGAGTGGGCGGCACTGGACTGGGCGGAGCTACCAGCAGGCTGCTGCTGCCAATGTGGCACTTTGTACACCTGGTCCTAGAGGGCGGAGTACAAAGATCAGCCAATAAAGTCTACAGCTACAGGTCAGAATACAATGCAAAGGAATCAACAACAAAAAGTTGTTCACCAACTAACCACAGAAATTTTACCTTCTCTTGGGAAAAAAAAAAAAAAAAAAAAAAAAAGAGCAAAAGGCAAGAGAGAACTGATTAATTGCACGTAATATTTCCGTTGCCAAAGATCAGAATGTGATATGAGATTGTTCTTTTTAATTATGCAAAGCAAAAGTGAATACACACTTTACCAATCCAAACCAATCCAGAACATAAAAACAAAGCCAACATCGTCACAATGTCATGTTGAAAACAATTCATAAACTGCCAAAAGATTTAAAATATTTCATGGCAGCACGGGCCAACTTTCATTTCTTCTGTTTATTGCTCAAACATCGACTGCTTTTAACAAAGGACTTTCCATCCAGTGGTATCCTTTAATAAGAGGGGATTTATGAGATTAGGAAATTAGCACGGACCTCTGCGGCTTTAGTCCTCACCTGCTGGTGCTGCTTCTGGAAGCGAGGGGGGAGAGATTTTGGGGGGTACTTCCCATAGTCGGGAACAGGGGATGCATGGCCTGGACCATCGTCTTCACTGCGGTAGTTTCCAGAGTCATCCTCTCTGTAGTCATGACCAGAGTACGGCTCTGGGGGGACCTCTGCTGGCTCTGTTGTGGAAAATAAAAATACGGGTACACCCCCCAAGATCACCGCTCAATTATATCCAAATCTCCAGCCACCACCTAACTACAAAGCGTATTTAACAAAGAGTAATGATACATGCTGACCATTGACAGCTCCATTGGTACAATGATTGCCTCAGTATGATAGAATACTACACTGTCAAGGTGAATTCCCACTACAAGGGATGGTTTCACTGTCCAGGACGCTTGCCCATTTTGAAGTCATTCAGGATGGCCGTTGGAGGAAAAGTAAGTGACCTTTCCCAGAATTTCCTGGCTGCAATACAGTAATATCAATCGCATTTTTTACAAACCCCAATTCCAATAAAATTGGAACGTTGTGTAAAACATGAATAAAACAGAATACAATGATTAGTAAATCCTTTTCGACCTACATTCAATTGAGTACACTACAAAGACAAGATATTCAATGTTCAAACTGATGAACTTTGTTTATTTGGAAATATTCACTCATTTTGAATTTGATGCCTGCAACACCTTCCAAAAAAGCTGGGACAGGGGCAACAAAAGACTGGGAAAGTTGAGGAATGCTCAGTAAACACCTGTTTGGAACATTCCGCAGGTGAACAGGTTAATTGGAAACAGGCGAGTGTCATGATTAAGTATAAAAGAAGCATCCCCAAAAGGCTCAGTCATTCACAAGCAAGGATGGGGCGAGGCTCACCACTTTGAACAACTGCGTGAGCAAATAGTCGTTTCTCAACGTGCAATTGCAAGGAATTTAGGGATTTCATCATCTACAGTCCATAATATCATCAAAAGATTCAGACAATCAGGAGAAATCTCTACACGCAAGCGGCAAGGCCAAAAACCAACATTGAATGCCCGTGACAATCGGTCCCTCAGGCGGCACTGTATTAAAATAACTGACATCATTCCATAAAGGATATTACCATGTGGGCTCAGGAACACTTAGGAAAACCATCGTCAGTTAACACAGTTCGTTGCTACATCTACGAGAGCAAGTTAAAACTCGACCATGCAAAGCGAAGGCCATACTTCAACAACACCCAGAAACGCCGCTGGCTTCTCTGGGCCCAAACTCATCTGAGAGTGACTGATGCAAAGTGGATAAGTGCGCTGTGATCTAACGAGTCCACACTCCACATTTTTTGGAAATCATGGACGTCATGTCCTCCAGGCTAAAGAGGAAAAGGACCACCCAGATTGTTATCAGCGCAAAGTTCAAAAGCCAGCATCTGTGATGGTATGGGGATGTGTTAGTGCCCATGGCATGGGTAACTTGCACATCTGTGAAGGCACCATTAACGCTGAAAGGTGCATACAGGTTTTGGAGCAACATATCGATGGTCTCATGCAAGAAAGGCGCAAGTCGCATTTTACAAATTTTACTGGACAGCCAAAAAACTGCCATAGCACCACCTGTTAAAAAATTTGCCTGCAGATACATTTTTAAAGAGGCATTTTAATCCCTTTAGGATAGGAATGGAGATGGGCTAATCTCAGTTATTCCAAAACAACCAAAAAAGCTAATTTTGACTGAAGTGTCACTTTCGCTGTCCTTGCATGAGGCCATCGATATGCTGCCATTCAAGTGATGTCTTTTTCAGGGATGTCCCTGCTTATTTCAGCAAGACAATGCCAAGCCAAATTCTGCATGAGTTAAAACAACGTGGCTTCGTCGTAAAAGAGTGCGGGTAATAGAAAAGCCTGCCTGCAGTCCAGACTTGTCTCCCATTGAAAATGAGTGGCGCATTATGAAGCGCAAAATACGACAACGGAGACCCCGGACTGTTGCACAACTGAAGTCGTACATCAAGCAAGAATGGGAAAGAATTCCACCAACAAAGCTTCTACAATCAGTGTCCTCAGTTCCCAAACACTTATTGAGTGTTGTTAAAAGGAAATGTGATGTAACACAGTGGTAAACATGCCCCTGTCCCAGCTTTATTGGAACGTGTTGCAGGCATCAAATTCAAAATGAGTGAATATTACCGAAAAAAAAAAACAAAAAAAAAAAACAAAGTTTATCAGTTTGAACATTAAACAGGGTTCCCACACTTTTTTACCAGTGATTTTTCAAAACTTTTCCATAATATTTTACCTAATTTCCATGACTTAGTTTAAAATAGATAAGGCCTATAATAGCGAACACAGAGCGCCATAATGAGCTTCTACAGTGTGCTAAGCCCTAAGCAGTGCAGCAAAAATGTAGCATGGAGAATGGACGGGAAGTTGTGTCTACCTACCACCTATCCTAGGGCATCACACAATGGCATAAGGGCCTGTGGCACCATTCTTGTATTTTCTCAATTATATTTAACAAACAAACAGCAATAAATAACCAAGTGCTACATTTAAATGCTCAAGAAGGCAAAAACATTGAAGAGGTAACAAAGAGATGGCATTTAATATATTCTGAGACAGATGTTGAACAATTACAAATTATTATTCAGTGTATTATCCTTGCTTGCGTGCACTGTTCGCAGAATCTGGGGGACGTCGTCGAGTTAGCGAAGTTTAAATGACACTGACATGACATGTAACCATTAAAGACTGTAACCGAGGAAAAGTTTCATAGAAAAGCTAACTGAGGAAAAGTTTCATGGAATAGCTGTCTTTTGAGAGATTTTCTTTTCGTATGAGCGATATGCAAAATTGTCAGTGCATTTGTCTGTAGGAGGCCTAGTGCTTATCGCAGTACAGAGAAAAATATGTTTCTTACAAAGCTGCAAACTAATTGTTCTCATTAGCGTGCACACACTTTTTTGAGATTATTTTCATTTTATAATATCTGCACATCATACTTGTTCTGATGGAAAAATACTTGAACTGCCCTCAGAAAGTTTCTCTGAAGTGACAATAAAGGATCCAGGTTTTGGCCTACGGCATAACGTACTTTTCTGGTGAGTACTGTGATATGGAAGCTTTCAGTGTACATGTAAAGAGAAAGTTAAGGTCGACGTCCACCTTTTGACACCACAGTAGCCGCTAAATTTGATATTATTATCGGTGACTATTCGCTTATTTAAGTCGCCCAAGCACAAAAATTGATCGAAATTTGCGTTAGACGACTTATAAATAGATGCACATTGCTCCATTGCCCACACTTATTTTTTAAGTGTGTCCAAAGCTAAATTTTTTTTCTTGGCCAAACTTATTTTAAGCGGTACTTTTTCTAAAACTGGAATGGTCATCAACTGGGCGACTTATAAGTGTGGCCAAGAAAAAAAAATTCAGCACTAGCCACTGCGATGTACGTGCGAATAACATCGGCCTATTATTCAGTTGCGTGGGCCGAGTCCTATCAAATTAAGCTATCTGTCAATGACATATGTTGTATTGCTACATTATATGAAAAGGAAATTTGATCAAACGCAAATTGGTGGAGTTAATGAGGTTCTCCCCCCCCCCCCCCTCCAGGATCATCAAAATCACTTTGTGCAAGTTTTCTCAAACGTAATAAATGCCACAGTCATGAACCAAAGTGTATATTGTTCAAGATGTTGCACATGTTCGTATAGAATTACCATTTTGAAATTTTGTGTGATTAGTGAAAAAATTAATGATGTGTTTTAAGCCAGAATTGGGGTCCTTTACTTCACTTTTGGTCCCATTTTCTCAGAAAATCAAAATCCGGCATTTACACGAGCATGCATCACAATAATGTTGAAACAGACACGCTTTAAAAATACAGAAAATGTGTTATTTGGAATGAGAAAACTTGCAGGAGAATTTCAAAGCAAATAGTGAAAGTATTTTTTCGTATACTCCGTTCTGCCACAATCGGGGAATCGGGTTTCTTTGCGGTCTAATCAATTTACTTGCATGACGTGTTCATCGACCTGAGAAAATCATTGAGTTTCACAAGCGAACCTGGGTAATCAAACAAAAAAAAAAAAAATTCCAGGATGGAAATGAAATATTTTTGAACAGTGTATAATGCAAGAAAATGACTTGGAGAGAAACCAATTGGGCCATAGGTGGACGTCGACCATAAGTTTAAATAAAGTTGTGTGTTTATATTGAAATCTTATTATATTCACGTTATTTCATTCATTATTCTGATTGACATTGATGCTATTATTACACTAATTTGAAGCGAGGCAGTGGGAAAATTCAACTGGCGTTATTAGAAAAATGGTGCCCTTTAAATTCCGGCGAACAGCCTCCCAAGTTACCACGTGCATGGAGGGTACAAGCCCATGCGCGTCAAAAGGTAAACAAAAGCATGTGCTCGATTCTTATTGGCTGTAATCTAATGAGATAAAGTTGGTATTAAGAAGTCCGGTAGGAAAAAAATTTTGCTGCCCGTCAACTGGCTGCATAATGTAACCTACGTGTATCACGAAACGTCATGTTAGTTTCAACGGTGTCGCGTTCGATTTTAAATAATAACTTGTAGTTTTGCGGGAAACTCGACATCTTTTGGGGATTTAGTGAACATACTATAAGCATGAGGCAAAACAGTGTATTTTTCCAAACCTTTCCAAAACCATTAATTCCATAACTTTTCAAGACTGGAAAACAGGTTTTTCAAATTCCATAACTTTTCCAGGAATTTCATGACCGCGGGAACCCTGATTAAATATCTTGTCTTTGTAGTGAACTCAATTGAATATAGGCCGAAAAGGATTTGCAAATCATTGTATTCTGTTCTTATTCACGTTTTACACAACGTCCCGACTTCATTGGAATTGGGGTTTGTAAGAACCCACACTGCAGTGGGTTTAGCTTGACCTTTCCAGTATGCAAAATACAGGGGCTACTTTGAATTCATAACCATGCAGATGACCCAAAATATCCTCCAATTCTTAGCAGAAATGAAAAACCCTGCGAAAGCAAAACCAACAAGTACCCTTTTCAAAGGTACGGCTGGGTGGACTGACTTCCAGAGCAAAAGTGCCATTGATAGCAAAGTACTTTGATTCCACACAACTCAGACCACCTGCAATTGCTGAAAAGACTCTGCTCTCTCACCTTTCGTACTGTACTGCCAGCTCTCCTGGTGGAGTTTCGGAGAATCCTTTCCGGGGGAAGGCATGGGCTCTTTGCCATCGGAGTCCCTCAGGACACCCTCGGGCCGGGCTGGTGGTCTCTCACTCTTGCCAAACTTTTCATCCAGCTTCTTGAGCTTCTCGGCACAGGCGGCCAGCCGCTCTTCGCGGGCGCGTCGTTCCTCCTCCTCACGTCGCCTCCGCGCGCGCTCCACAGCCTCAGAGAGCTCCGGCGACGCAAACTTGCCCCGGGCGGTTGGCCGCTGCTGCTGCTGCTGCTCGTCTTTCTCCTCCACCGACTCACCGCGGTGGAGCCTGCCAGTGTTCACTTTCTGCAGGATACAGTGCACAAACCAACTGCTCTAATCCAAAGCGTGAATATCTCTCACACAAAGATCATTAAATCAGATGCATCACGTACAGCGCTTGTTAGAGAGAACTTCTCAAAAAACCCTCAACAGATAGGGGAAAGAAAAATTCTGCAAAAACCCAGTCTAATCCATAAAAATGCAAGGAAGTTTGGTTAAAAAAAAAAAAAAAAAGTAGAATAGTTTCTGAGGTAATTCAGATGAAGTGCTCAGGATCAACTTCAAGCATGCCACTCGCACATCAAATGCCTTCAGTACCTTGAAGCTGCCAACACAATTCCTTAACCCATTAGGCTAAGCTGCCACTAGGAAACGACTCTAAGCACAAGACTCACACCTAAGCGATTACAGAGGGGATTGGCTCGATACACTGTGCACTCCGGCCCTAAATGTGATTTGGTCTCAGTATTTATTCCCAAAGCCTGGACATTTCATATCAGAGTCAAACAGTTCCCAAAGGTCAACAAGATTCATTTTCTGGCTTTTGACAAAAACCTTGAGATGAAAAAAAAAACTCCTTCAACACACTTCAATTATTTGAATATTGAAACATGGGTAAGAAAAAGCTGAAAGCTAGGCACTCGGCTGCTGGCATCAAGTTAGCAGTGATTGAGTTTCTGGGTTTACTTTATAGAATGCGGATCTTACCGAGGTGGGCACGTGTTCAGCAGGGGTGAACCTGCCGCTGCTCTTCGTTGGGGGCTGCTGCTGTTGCTCTGGGTAACTGTGGTGTCCTTCGTCCTCAAGGCCATCCTGAATGTACGCCCCTTCTCCCGAGCTGAGGGAGGACTGGCGCTCAGCATCCTGCTCCCAATCCACCCTGCCCACGGAACACAAGAGTGGTCAGTCACCACTGACTCAACCCCAACTGACAGTCAGCTACCAGCTACAAAACATCTCGGACTGACTGTGTCCAGCACGTGCAAGACCTCATCAACAAGAGACAAAGTTCATGAACAGGTGAAGGCCTTACCATCATTGTCCAAAAGTTATGCCAGATCCCAAACGGGGTTAATTGCTGAGGGGTGCACAGGGGCTGTGCGTCACTCACCACTTTTTGTTCTTCTCATTGCAAGAGTGCTCCTCCTCGTCATCACTAAACTTCAACTTCTCACTGTAGTCCACTTCCTCGTGAAGACCTGTGAGGGAAGCCATATAGTTTTACACAGAGCAAGCCGTCATTTCAGGCTTCACTTGGCAGATTCATCCCAAGAACTCCACAACTCTCCTTCTAGAAACATTCTCCTGGATGGCTCTCTCTATAAGCAGAATTTTCCAACTTTGGCAGCAACATTCCACCATGAAAATAGCAATTACCAATATCATACCAATATCACGGAGCAAGGTACCACACTTTCAAATGTTTATTTTGCTAGAAAAGGAATCCATCTGATCATGTTTTTAGTGGTTGTACCCTTAAGTGACTGAGCAGAATCTCAAACAAAAAGAGCTGTACCAGCTCTAAACTGGCAATCAATTTTGCAAAAGTATATTTAAAATGGAAAATTCACTAAATCGCATAGTAAATAAGGAGACTGAAGAAAAAAAAAAAAAAAAAACAACACCATATTTTGCTTATTAAGCCATTTCACCCCTTTGTGCAGATGCTAGATCAAGCCCAGCTTTGACTATATGTGCATGATGCCTATTCAAGATAGGATGACCCAGGAGCTTTTAGAGACTGAAAAAATAGCTTGAATGAAGCAAGACTGGTACCATTAAAACTCCACTTTAATTCCCCCCGACAAAAAATGCCGCAAATACAAAAAATGGATGGAAAATTTAACACTGAAGTTGTTCTTCAGTTCACAATAAAATACTGACAAATACTAGCCCGAAAAAATGCATTATGTAAGGTCAGTAGGAAATCAGGTTTGATGGGCGTATTTGATTTGTCCAACTTCTTTACCACCTTTTAGGACTTTAGACTTCAATCTTTGGAATGGTTCTAGGGCACCGCCTTCTCATGAATATTCAATAGAGATTTGTATTACCAGTGCAATTACAATTATCGCATCATTAGACACCTGCAACTGAAGTTACTCCTCATCTGTCCCTTGTAAAGTAGGGCTACCCAAGCCTGCTACAGAAGAGCCTAAAGGCCTTAATTACAAAGCAAAATTTGTTTTCCTGACTCCACCAATCAGCAGCTTGTAAAGATCTCCAGCTTTTAGCAAGTAAACTGAGAAACCGAAACCTGAGTTGAGTTTCACACAGTAGCAGTTTAAAACAGTAAGGAGAACAGTTTTGCTGGTGGTTTTGAGCCAAAACCTTGCTTTGGTGGCTAACCTGCCCAGCCATCCTCGCAATCATTGTCCAGGTCATCCAGGTCCTTCAAATCATCAGGGTTTATGATGGCAGGACGAGGGGCACGGTCGCCCGGGCGACGGATGGGTCGAGACGAAGGACGAGGGGGGCCGCGGGTGAAGCGATTCTCCCGTCTCACCTCTCCACTAAAAAGAGCCGGGGGGAGACATTAAACTAAGAGGTCAGGAACCATTCTTTTTTAGTGCTCTGCCCACAAAACCATGACTAAAATTCAATAGGCATTTCAAGAACACCCAGATTTTTTATGGCTTTACCCCCCCTCATAGCATTCAGGACAAACTTCCTATTAGGGAAAGGAGAGGGGATATTGACTTACTTGACCGATTCAGGACCGGGGAAAGGCGGTCTGAAGGTGGGCCGCGCTTCAAATCGAACAGGGGCGACCACAGCAACTGGACCATGATCTTGAGACAGGGGTGATTCCCGGGTCTCTTTGGGACACATCTGAAAAAAAAAAAAAAAAAAGCTGGGTTACACCGATGGAACCAGAAACCCACTAGTTATGGAACCCTCATCAGCTATATGACCAACAAGCTATTCAGTGGGCAATTCAGAACATTTGACTTAAAGGGGACATACAAAAAACTCTCCCTGAAAAATGTTTTCAGTGCTTGTGCACATATGATTCAGTATCAGGAGTGCCAACAAACTGAAATAAACCAACCCAGCCTTTTTAAATTAGACATGGCATGTGGCATGCCATTCAGATTTGGCTCCCCTTCCTACGTCACATGCAGGCTTATGAGAACTGTTCTGCCCCTGATCTGAATCTCTCAACCCATGGCTTATTTTTCATGGCAACAGTTTCTCATCAATCACCAAAAACCTATACCCATGTGCCATCCACTTTTTGTCCAACTGCTTTTTTCTACTAACCTGGGTCAGAACAATGCATGACTGGCAACAAAATATGTTTTAAAGCGGAGCTATTGTGCTTTTCAGAAGATACAATGAGGTGGTAGCCTCGATTTATTTTCAAGGAGAATCTGTAGCTAGCTAGCAAGGGAAGGGTAAACAATTTCTGTTCATATTTTAACTGAATTCCAAGTGTTACTTGCTAACTACCACATTGACTCTGGATTTAGTAACCGTCCCAAGTTTAGTCAGGCAATTTGAAAGACATGACGGTTATAACCGATAGAACAGGTGAACGTTTTTAATGGAATTCAGTCTGTTGTTAATGGAATAACATTGCAATTCAAAATAAATAGAATGTTCACAAACGGTTGCTTCTATACAGATGCTCAAGGAAGATCATTCTCAACGGACTGTAATTCCAAGAGAAGTTCTGTGGAGACTGCAGGTTGCATTTCTTCACGAATGTAAGGACCATTCCTTGCTTAGCCAGCCTGGTGACATTACTTCTTTATATTCATTTTGTAGCTAGTTTCATAGCTAGCTAGGCAGCAGGCTATTAATTCAATCTGTGTTCAGCGAGTCATCAGTAGCTAAGGGATTTTGACATTGTCACTCTTTTGACATGAAGCTCTGTTAGCTGGCCAATCAGAACAGAGCTAATTTCATAAAGGGGACACCCACTCAGGTCAGTTTGTTCTTCAGAGGGTTCAGAATGACAGGAATAAAACTACTCAGAAATCATAGAATTTTTTTTTTTCCTCCGTAGAAACAAATTCAAGCTGGTCAAGAACTGTTCCATGGTATCAACGTGAAGCTGAAAGCGGCTGATGTACACAATTTCCTACTTGCTGCATTTAAATAGATCTTAATTTCATTATTTTTTATTTATTTCAAAAGTAATACAGCAATATTGACACTTTTTGTAATAATTTTTATTTAAGAATGTGCCTTGCATTCAGGAAACTATGACCAATTAGCCACTGTTAATTTTTATGCTCAATTATCTGCTGTTCAGTGGCCTCTGGTATGCAAAACACTGCTGTACACGTTGTGCTTAAACTTCATAATAAATAAAAACCAATTTTAAGTTTTTTCTTCTTCCCCTCTGTACCAAAAGCACACCAAACAGTGACTTAAAAACTGGGGTATGTTCCGAACCGTGACTTTTGCGTACCGTGACACCACTTCCACATAGTGATCTAGTACTTCCGAAGTAAGCCATATCAGAGCCAAATCTCTGGAGGTTAATTACTATTAAAATTAAGCATGGTGCTGTGACACTTGCAAAAAAGGTTGCTCTTATCACAATATAGTATTTTTTAACAGCCTAGTTAAAGGACAAAACAGTCTGAGACATTAAAGGTTACTTGATTCAATCAAATAAATAACACCCTTTGAAGATCTGAACCCTGAATCATGAAATTCAAGCAATTATTCATTCTAAAGAACCAAGGTCCAAACAGGTTGACAAATTCAAACTAACAATGAAAAATCACATTCAACATATGTAACATCAACTCGACTCCCAGTTCACCAGCAGAAACTTCAACTTCCATGCGACATACCCTCTAAAAACAGTGATTAAACGGTCTACTAATAAAGCTTGGTGGACGCATGCAAGTAATAGTGGCATACTGAAAAAGAAAGAATGAAATTTTCAGATGTACATTTTTCAGTGGCATGTACCTAAATATTTAACATCTCAGTGAAGCCATGGGAATTGATGGGTCGATGAAGCTCTGGGTAAGTGGAGCTGCATACATAGCATGTTTGGGGTGCCCTTCGAAACACAGCCCGCTTTGGGATTTCTTCACTAGCCCTGGAATGCCCATAAGCCTCTCAAGAGAACGTACAAAAGCACCCAACACCCCGCGGGGTACTTACAAAGGCAGGCAGCATGTCGTGATAGACGGTGGTGGGGTGATGCTGCTGGTACTGCAGAATAGAGGGAGCACTCCTGCGCAGGGAGAGGGCCGGGCGCAGGGCGGGATCCTTGGGCTCAGGGACAGGAGCCGGAGGGGGAGTGGGGGTGGTGGCGGAAGGTGGAGGGGGCGGGGCAGACGGCTCAGCTGCCCCACCGCTCTTGCCGTCGGGGTCGGAGGAGAGTGCAGGGGCCGCAGTCGTGGGATGCAGGTTCCTCCCCCCGCCCTCCCGCCAGCTCGTCACATCTGTGATGGGGGGAGACACATTTTCAGTATGGCCATCAGACAATCACTCAGCAAAAACCAGGGAAAACACTTCCGCTGTCCACGGAGCAGTCAGTGTTTGGATAGTAACTATTTTGGCTAATGTGTACCAACATAAGACTACCTGCCTTCTGTGTGAATTCACATGCACCATATTACAGGCCCACAGCATTACCTTCTTGCCTCAAAGTCACAGAAAAGCAATCAGAGATGGCACTGCACAGGCCAAAGCCCACACTGAGTCCACACAGGCTCCTGTATCTGCCAGAGCACTCTCTGTACCGCCATTTGCACTCTCTCACCTACCCTCTCTTCTCTCCTCTCTTTTAATCAAGTAAAAATCGACATATGAAGGGCACAACGTCAGTTCTCCATTTCAGTAAAAAGCCAAACTCTGTTCATTAAACCTAGAATTCGCAGCACAAAACACAAAGCTCTTCCAAACGCCCTCCTACGATCTCACTGTGATGCTGACATCTGCAAACACGGCTCAGTGGGGAGCGTCAAATCTCAGCAGGAACGAACACTCCTGCTCCACCAGAACAAAGGCCGCTTTCACTTCCTTACCAAAGGTGTGTTTTAGAATGAGACGAGCAAAGCCTTTAATAAGAAAAAATTCTTGTGTGCAGCCTGCACGCTCAACAGTAATATACTCAACATCCTACAAGTATTGCACAACATTTACTTGACAAATGCCCTTAGCCAAAACTGACCTACGTTAAAGTGCACCACTTAGGAACTACAACAAGTCAAATGAGGAATGGTTCATGAAAAGCATCTGCTATCCACATATCCACTGTAGCAAATTTCCAGAGCTCAAATGGAAAATATAGGCCGTAAGGCTATTACATTTCAGACAAGGAGTAAGACACTGTTCCTGAACAGCGTCAGAGGAATTGAATAGCTGAGCACGGACATCCACACGTCTCATCGCATTACAACCATGTAGCAAAAACAAGATTTAACACATTACCAAAAAAAAAAAAAAAAAAAAAAAAAAAAACAAACAAAAAACTTCATTTGACATCTGTGCACAAAGTGTGAGGTTAAAGCGAGTTTGAGGAAGGAGGTCCCGGGACGGAGCTCCACAGGAGGGGGACTTACTCTGGGGGCGGAGGCTTGGTCCGGGCCCATACGACAGATCGAAGGCGTTTCTTTCCTTGCCAACCTTGTCCTGTTCCCCAGCTGCCTTCAGCGTCGGAAATTCCTCGTGAGAGAAGGGCTGCAGTCGGTTTGAGGCCCTTGAACCTGCAAGCAATGGCGCAGCACAGCAGTTAGCAATTGGTGGCTACAGGTCCAACTCCCAACAGGGGCGCATTACCATTGTAATCTTAGGCAAAGCAATGAACTACAATCACTCTGGAATATATCAACTGCACAAATGGAAACTACAAAGCATTACCTTGGAAATAATTTTAAAAGACAAAAACAAACATCTAAAATGGTGCATGCAAGTTACTCTACTCCATGGCATAAGTGCCTTGCAGCCCAACACTATTAACCCTTTGTTGCATAGTGGCTACTAAAATAACCAAACCCACCCACCACCCTGAACAGGCAAAGAGGAGGAGTCATGCAACAAAGGGTTAACAGGGTTAAAATTTTAGATTTTTGGCTCAGATCTCCACTGCACTGAATTTGAAAACACTGAGGTTCAAGTGGAGACTGCCGCTTCAATTTTCAGGTATTAAAATCCATACTGTGCGAACCATGAAGGATCCTCAGATATATTCATACGATGAACAGTCCCAATACTTTATGACCAGCACTACACCGATGCACCACAGAGCAAACCGTAGTACGCCTTAGTAAGGGGCTTAACCTGAACTATTCCAATATAACAAATTATGCAACTCCATTAAAAACCCGCAAAATGTACAAGACCCGGAAGGGGGAGGGGAAAAAAACAAAACGAAGACTGTGGGGGTGTTGTCCGTTAGCATCGCCATGGCAACAGTGAAAAGGCAAGGCCTTCCTGAAAAAGTGGTTCCAGATTCAAAGGTTTACAGACCCCTGCTTTTCACCTTGTTGACATTTGCACTTATTAAAAATTTACATCATGAAAGTCACAGGCTTTAGAGACTTTTGCCTACTGACAGCACCAAAAACACTGTGACTGACTGGATACAGACCAACAGTTATGGAACCAAGTACTACTTTGATCCATTCTCTCCTGCACACAGACTACATTTTCCCTCCAACGAGAAATTACCAAACCAAAGTGCATGGAAAATTTTTTTTCGAAAAACAGGCCAAAATTATTTTCAGGCTGCTTAATTAATGGATTCACAATCATTTTAAGTGTAATACGAATAAATGGTGCCAGAGGGCGAACAGTCGAGCTTGCACCTTTTGGTTTTACGGGAATCATACCTGATGCGGCCTAAAACAAAAGGCAACCAAATTTCAGAGGCCATGTGAAATGCTTCTAGGAAAATTCTGGATTGAAAAGTCAGCTAATCACCCGCACACATCTTTTAAAGCAGTGTTTCCCCCACCATAATATTGCAGGGGCGCACACTCAACCCAGTGGGACCCCCCCCCCCAATAAAGAAATATTTGACTCATTATTTATCCAATTTTAGCACCCATTTTATTTCAGCCTACCATGACAATCATTACTGCATTGAATAAAAAAAGTTTCTCTCCTCCGCTTCTCCGAGGGAATGGATTCACCTGTTCACACAAACAAACCTCAAAGCAGCGAAGCACAGTAGCCTGTTGATCCAGCAATGAGCAAGTTTCAATGCAAGTCTGCGTTTTAAGTCGAATGTAAATCCCACAATGTAACTAGTTGGATTCCAACTTAAGCCTAGCATTCGTTCAGTTGGACCATTAATACCAAGGCTACATCTCAACCAGAAAATTGTCTCACTCAATGGCCCTCATTTATCAAACTTGCGTAGAATCTGGTGTAGATTCAGGTGTAAATATCAGCGATCGCCAGGTGTCACGTCTGATTTACTAAAAGTGTGTGCGTCGCTGATTTCGGTGTAGAACTGGCGTGGTGTTGATAAATCTGGAGGCTGAAACCATCGTAATTTACATGACACGCCCCTATAAATTCATGCTCCGGGAGGCATAGTCCTGCCCACTTTACGACATGGACTCTCGAAAGACGGCAAAGAAGAAAGAACTTCACTGAGGAGGAAATATAAATTATCACGTCTGAGGTGGAGAAAAACAAAATAATTTCATTTGGAAGCCTTAAGAGTGGCCTAAAGGGAGCCCAGAAGGCTGCAGTTTGGAAAACTATTGCTGCTGCGGTAAACCCTGTTGGGGTGGAAAACCGGAGTGCAGCAGACGTTTGATTTAATTCATTAATAAATCGAAGTGACTATTCGCACTTATTTAAGTGCATCCAAGCACAAAAAATTGATCGAAATTCGCGTTAGACGCACTTATAAGTGTGGCCAAGATGCACATTTCCCCATTGCCCACACTTATTTTAAGTGTGTCCAAAGCTAAAAAATTTTTTCTTGTCCAAACTTATTTTAAGCGGTAATTTCTAAGCGGCACTGGAATGGTCATCAACTGGCGCACTTATAAGTGTGGCCAAGAAAAAAATTCAGCATTGGCCACACGTGCGAATAACATCGGCCTTAATAAATTAAATTTATAGATCCATGATATGTCATGTTATATAGCCTATATGATGGACAATCCAAATGCTTTACATGTAGGTTAAAAAAAGTGGACCGATTTTAAGATCGCCACCAAAAACGGGTTGCGGCGCTCAGGTGCATCAGCGCACGGATCGGTGGAGGCCAACCAGACTCGAACCTCCAGCTGTCACCGTTCGAGGAGCGCGTGGCAGCAGGGCTCCCCCTCCATCGTGGGAATACGAGGCGGTGGGGACACGGATGAGTCCCCACCGCCTCGATCGGAGCTGCATGAGGGTAATTGTTAAAATATATATAGTCTGCAGAGATCACTCTTCATTGTACTTTTATTAGTATTACTCCATGACATTTTATTGGGTGCCAAACAAAACGAGCAGCCACTCGTCACTTTCCCGGAGGAGATCTTCTCTGTGCCGAAAGTTCCTCTCACGTCGGACAGAAGCTTACTCCTCTAACAATAGAAGAATCTGCCATTGTCAAAATGTCCGTAGGCCTGTATATACTGAGCAACAAAAGAAACGCAAGTTAGCTAGTTAGTTAATGTACTCTTATGGTTATTCAGTCAAAGTGACCGCAAAATAAAGAAAAGTTTGATGAAACGAGTGTAAATGTGCACGCGCTAGAAATAAATTTGATTTTCTAAAAAAATTACGTGCAAACTTATTTTCCAGTCCGCCTTTAATTAGGCTAACTTGCGTTTCGTTTTTTGTTCAGTATATATCTGCCTGGATGAGCATCTGACATACCACACTGCACATCTGTCAAGCCACGCATTGCGCTTAATCAAATTGATCAGTAGTCAGCCGTCTGGCCTGACAAGCAGGTTGTCTCAAAATATAAGTTTAATTAATTTCTCAACACAGGTGTCTTATTTATTTATTCATTCATTCATTTATTAATTTAGCCTACTTATTCATTTTACTAATGAGAGTAACAGCAGCATGACGTCCGCATCACTGCATATTACTCATTTTGATAGCTGCACTCGTTCCTGCATGTTGTTCACTGGTTTCAAATCTGCGTACACCTGGTCAGACCTGGCGTGAGATTCTTGAAGACTGTTCGTTCACGTTCAGATTGATAAATGCCGATCCTTGCGGCGATTTGGTGTACACCCATTGTTTTGGTGTACGCACGTTTGATAAATGAGGGCCAATGACTTTTGTGTGATGTGGTCTACATGTGAAATGGGAGATTTCAACAAGGAAAAAACTGTTAACCACCCGTATAGCCACGGGTGCGCCAGGAGGCGCTGGTGCCATCTGATTTGATGCTCATCTGTCATTTTTTTCTTAAGGTCACTGTTAAATGTAGTTTTTTTTCCACTTGAAATCTTGGCTAGGGTATGCAGAGGAGGGAGCTAACTTAATGTTCTTTGTGCCGCAGCACACGATAAAAAAAAAAAAAAAAAAAAAAAAAAAAAAATTCAGGCCTTTGTTTTGACAAGATAATTTCACGATATAACGTCTTGTTTCTCCATTTTAACAAGAATTGTTTCTCGATACAACATCAGTATACCTAGTTTAGCAGGTTGCACTTGAGCACAAGACGAGTTGATGCACACACCTGTGGTGTCGACTGTAGCTTTGATTAAAGCAACAGTTTCTTTTTCAAGAGACGCACGACTAAACACAGCTGATACAGTTGCAATCAAAATTATTCAACCCCTATTGCAAATTGGGTTTACTGGAAAAATGTACAAACTCTCAGCTGTTTGTGATAAACAGATTAAACAAGAACATTTTAAACAGCTCAGCACAACGATTATTACAAGTGGTTTCTCCAACTTTAACAAAAAATGCCACTTTTAATGACTACTGCAGTCTCAAAATTATTCAACCCCCTGAATAGAATCCTTCATAAGAGAACATTTGCAAATCAGGTGTTGTCTCAAGCGCACCTAATGCAGATAATCAAGAGCTTCATTACTTGAATCAGGTTTGCCTGAGATAGAACACATCAAATAGTTGCACTCGCTAGGGGTTTGTTGACAGTGACATTTGATTGCATATTAGAAATATGGCTGTCAATAGAGGAGAACATTGCCTGGTACAAACAAGGAAAAGGATACAAAAAGGTAGCACAGGCACTGAATGTTCATAGAGATACTGTTGGGTGCATAGTTCGCAAGTTCAGAGTTTAAGGAAGAGTGGCTACAGTACCAGGATGTGGCAGAAAGAGGAAGCTATCAATGGCTGTCACCAGATTCCTGAGGAGATGGGTGGTCAAAAACCCTCAAGTGACTGCAGGAGACCCGCAGCGAGACTTGGAGGCCGGAGGCACTGAGGTTTCAGTTTGCACAGCAGGGCGCATATTAAACTTTGAAGGTCTCCATGACGTACAAGATACACTCCACAACTGATCCAAAAGCACAAGCTCCAATATGCTCAATACCAGAAGTTTTGGGATACTGTTCTGTGGAGTGGTGAAACAAAACTGGAATATTTTGGGCTAATGAATGGTATGGTATGTGGTATGTCTGCAGGAGGAATAAAGAAGCACATGCTGAAAAGTACACCCTGCCTACAGTGAAGAATTGTGGGGGCTTTCTGTTGCTCTGCGGCTGCCTAGCTTCCTCTGGCACTGGAAACCTGCCAAGTCTGGAGGGCAAGATGGATTCCGTCAAGTACCAGGATATCTAAGAAGAATGTCATGCCATCTGTAGGGAAGCTGACGCTTGGGCATCAGTGTACCTTCCAACAAGACAATGATCCTAAGCATACCTCAACATCCACCAAGGCTTGGTTTCAGAAGAAGTCTGGGAAGATTCTAGAGTGCCCAACGCAGTCGCCTCACTTGAACCCCATTAAAAAAAATCTCTGGTAGGATTTGAAGAAGACAGTTGCAGCATGCAAACCCTAGAATATTATTAAACTGGAGGCCATTGTCCATGAGGATTGGGCTAAGATTCCTTGGGAATGCTGCCAAAAGCGGACATCTGCTTATGCATCACATTTCCAGCAGGTCAAAGCAGCAAAAGGGTGCTCTACTAAGTATTAAAGATGCTTGTCAGGAAGGGGTTTAATAATTTTGAGCCTGCAGTAGTCATTAAAAGCGGCATTTTGTGTGGAATTTAGAGAAGCTCAGGGTTTCCTCCAGGATTTTTTGAAACTGTGGCTTCAGCGTCGGGTCAAAACTCAGCATTATCGGGTGTGGCCAGTTTTCATTAATCAGCATGCAGGCGATGTAATAATTGAAGTCTATGTGCACAAAGGTTTATCAGTTTCACGTGCATGACGGTGGATTTCACATATAATATGAAAACAGATTATGACTCTGGACTCCGTAATTGGAATTAAATAATCATGAAGCTACAATTAGGTAGAGCAGGATGTGCTCACAGCAAACACAGCAGTTAACATCGTAGTTTATTATTTGGCAAAGTGAACAAAATATTTTTCCTTTAATCGTTGCACACATTGCATTAGGAAGAAAGCAGCGCGTTTTACTGCCGATGGCTAATTTTTATTCATTGGAGAACGTGTTCATCAAGCAAAATGATTGACAACAGGTCAAGAATTATTAGCGCTCATTTTAACTTAACAAGGAGAACTGGTGACACCTGATTGTCCTAAGGATTTTTGGAGTTTAAATGTAAAGTCATTTTACATAGGCGTGGCGGCTTTTATTTTGCTGTGGCGGTGCGCCACGATCAATTACATGTAGCGGAAACCCTGAAGCAACTTGTAATATTTTTGGGGTTGAGCTATTTAAATTTTTCTTGTTTGATTTGTTCATTGCGAACAGCTGATAGTTTGTAAATTTTGCCAGTAAACCCAATTTGCAACGGGGGTTGAATAATTTTGATTGCAACTGTACGTGCCCTGTGCGGATCAGTATATGCATCTAAAAATATACATAAGATGGAAAACGTTTTTTAAGTGTACTGAACGCAAGATGCACTATCTGGCAAAAAAAACAAAAAGTTAAAAGTTCCATGCTAATTTTGTTGGACCATGTTTAGCTTTGATAACATGCATTCATTGCTGCAGCGCATCAACAATCTTCTGAAATTTTACATTTATTTCCAACAGGACTCTGAAGTGGTCATTTCATGTGTGAAAATGATTACTCATTCTAGCTGGATCACAATTTGAGCACAATGAATCTTGGCACTGTCATCCTGGAATAAGCCTGTGCAGTCAGAAATTTTAAAAATCCATTACCATTCAGAACTTTCAGGTAATCTGCACTCCGCAGACTTAATTTTTTTTGCTGCATATCATCGCTGAGCCAAGACCTGACCAACTGAAGCAGCCCCAGATCATAATACTACCTCCAAAGGCTTGTACAATGGGCTCTACACATTAGGGGAGCATCGCTTCAAGGCCTCCTCTCTTGCCGTGATGCGCCCATAGCTCTAGTAGAGGATAACTCTGGACTGACCACATGACCTTTCTCCATTGCCCCACAGTTCAATCTTTATGCTCCCTAAATAACAGTTGTTTTTTTTCCCCCTCAATAAACCTCTCTAACAAGCAGCTGTCTTGAGGCCATGCAGCTTTTTGCCAATCTTGCTAGTTCTGGTTGCATTCTGTATGTGGAAATGCTCTTACTTTCACTATCAAACACAGCCATTTATTATACATTTTTTTTTAACAATGACACTTCAAAGCATTTTTGTGATCTCCAATCAAAATCATCCATGATTTTTTTCCGACCCATTTCTTCCGCAAAGTTGGCAGTTCACCATTATCCTTCCAAGTTTTACGGATGCACTGGACAGTGTTTAACCCAATTCCAGTGATTTTAACCAACGTCTCAGTTGTTTTGCCTCAGTTGTTTTGCCAGCATCAGTCAGGGCCAATAGTTGCCAGCTGAAACATTAATCGTTGCAATGATTATTTAATCGTAGGCACTTTGGACTTAAATAAGCTAATGCCTATCAGCGACTATATTTGGCCAAGCAGTGTACAAATTCCATAAGCATTTATCAGTGGCGGCACCAGAGATTTTTTTCTTGCTGGTGCTATAGTGGGGCTGAATCACTCAGTGAGGGGGCTCATGGATGTACAGTATGGTAGCCTTTAGTTGGGCTAAAGCCAGACGCACGGCATTCAAAAGTAAGTTTCAGATGTGTTTTTACCAATGCCTCTATTTATTCACAAAAGAGCAGCGATTTTTGTTCGTATTTAATACAGTGATGATTCTAGAAAATTTTAAAAGTGGGCCAACTCCCCCCCGTCTTAAAAAAAGTGGGCCAATGGGAAAAAAAGTGGGCCAACTGGGTATACCCGGTAAAATGCCATTTATATCAAGTTTTTAAACAGTACCTTGACTGGCTCACTTATTTATATGTACACACATTCAGTTTTTACACCTTGTCGACAAAACTAATACATGAATGACAGTTTGAGTTTAAAGTTTTAATAGAAAACCTTCACAGTCTGTGCCAATCATAACAATTATAAAGTCAATGACAAAATAGCACATAAAATAATAGTTCCTAATGCCTGCTTTGGTGCATAGCTTAAAGCCCTCCTCCAAACCGAGGTCCTACTGCTAAAGTTGTAAGTACGGATAGTTCACAAGGCAGTGAAGCCATTCTCTTCATAGGTGTACGTTGAGCAGCGCGCAGACTCTCACAATTTTACCTTCATTCCACTTTATTAATTGAAACGAGTTCGGAGCCACGTATCGTTTTTTAAAACCTATTAGCAAGCCTTGTGCTGCTTCAACCTCAAGCGATGCCGTAGCTTGCACACCAGAAGCTATGACTATGGCTCCGGCTCCAGTGCCCTCCACAAGCACTGCCCCAAACCAGTTCTCTCTCTGCTGCCTCAGCCCTACCTCACGCGGTTAGCGACTTGAATGGCGACGCTCCATCCCAGCCAATATTAGCTAGCTACCCTAAGCGTGCATTCAGTGCTTTATGGCGATCATTCAATCCAGCGTGGTATCTTACACGACCATGGCTGGACTACTCAGTTCAGCGGGATGCATGCTTTTGCTTTCCCTGCAGGAAATGTTACTGCCGATGAGAGGGATGCCGTTTTTACCTCGCGTGGTTTTACCAACTAGAAAGCAGCACTCGAGCGTGACCAGGGGTTACAGAAACATGCATCCAGCCACAGTCATATACAGGCATTTACAGAAGTCTCTTGCTGCCGACATTTTGACAATCTTTGCAGTAGGTTTATAAATTTGTTGAATAAATGCACGGAAGTTTGTTATAGACAATGTTTTCATTTCAATCTACGCACTAGAACAAAGGATTCGTGCCAAATCATATATGTAATGCGTAGTTGCTGGCGCACTGAAATCTTCGTTTAGCGCAAAGTCTGTCAAACTTGCGGGATCCCGCAAATTACGCGTCATAGAATCATCACTGTAATATACAAGTGAACTGCGTCAGCAACATGGGAGACAACCCGGGCTACACAAGAGGACAAACAACAAAATAACAGAGCTTGGGAGTCAGAGTGTGCATCATCAATCACACACCAATCCAGCAATCAGCAATAAATACATACTTTTCAACTGAAAAACAATGTATACAACTATTCGTATTACATTGACAGACAACACCAAAAGACAGCCAACATTAAAATCAAATAAGGAACACAGCAGATGCGAGGCTTTGTGAGAGTTTTAGGCATAGATCCATACATTTAGAACACTAGATTGCTGATGAATTCATATTTACATTACCTAAAGTGGAGCACCTGGCATCCATATAGCTGCACCCAACCTCTTCATTAAAATGAATGGTTTCCTTTCAGCCCAATTTCAAATAAGTTAATATAATCGTTAAAATGTCAAGATATGCGGCTGTGTTTTGCAGCAATAGTCATTCGAAGGGCTAATTAAACGTTTCATGCGTAAGTTATCGTGGAGCGCAAATTTAATTTAATGGAGAAAATCCGTTTGCGTGCTAGCTAGCCAATTAGCCATCCCATCGACTTGAAAAGAGCGCTGACTAAAAGCTAACACTAGCTATTGTTAACGGTCACCAGATAGCTACCTTGGTAACCTTACCGTTGCAGAAACTACGTTTACCTGGCAGTTAATTAAATTAACAAGGTGGCTAACAAGCTAGCTACTTGTAATTGACATTCAACGGCAATACTGCTTACCTGCAAAACATTTAAAACTGTGTATAAGTTGCTTTGTTTGTTTATATTGATTTCCAAAAGACGAGGAGAAAAAGGCTTGGCTGTCAAGTCAGGAGGAAAAACTTTTCGCGATCCCCTCGATCAGTGAGGTGATAATGCATCCATGGGTGAAACTTGTTAGAGGAGTAGCTAGGGTTGAATAGCGCTTCCATTAAATGTTGGCATTAGCTATACGATTCAATAGAAACAATTAGGTTGACGGCAAATATGCTGAACCAGGGCACAATGAAGTGAAGAAACCATAAACTAATTTGATAAGGTATACGAACATTGATCGATGTTCCTTAAAACGACGAAAACTTCCAAGCAATTATCTTGCTACAGGGTCATCGAAAGCCTCGGTCACGTTAACTTTTCTGGTCGCACGTTGTTGCCAAGTCAGATTTTCGGTCTTCCCTTTTGTTAGTGTGCCTCATCCATCTATCTATCTATCTATCTATCTATCCATCCATCCATCCATCCCTCCCTATCTATCTCTCTCCATCTCTCTCTAAATGTTGCTCTGCACAGCAATACCAAAATAACCACCGACTCAAACGCAAGTGTTAAGCAATATAGTGTCATATACATATATATCGATGAGCAACTCACACCGAACTGACAAGAAGTTCTGAGTGGATCTGACAAACAAACGGAGTTAATGACGTCAAATATATACAGAGAAAGTAACTTGAATTTAAAGGTGAAAATTCAGCTATTTTCTTGGTAGTGCTATTGTATAGCACCAGCAAGCACCACCCCAGCGCCGCCCATGGTATTTGCAATAATTAGCCAAATGTACAGCTATGCAAACACACTCAAGCACCAGTTATGTCACTTTTCATGAGAATTATACTTAGAATCAGTGAATTTTTTTCCAGAGGCATTTCACATGGCCCCTGAAATTCGCTTGCCGTTTGCTCAAGACCACATCAGGTGTGATCCATGAAAAATAAAAGGCACAAAGCTAAACCATTGGCCACATGTAGATAGTTATTCTTATGCTTAAAATAATTGGATATCCACCAATCCACCAGCCCTAAATGGTCCAATATGAGCAGAGCCCGCAGTGCCGTGTGGGAAAGTGGACGGTCCCGCCCACATCATTATGCTTGAGCAGAAACCCTATGTGGGAAGGAACCAGGAGTGATGGACAGGCTACTCACCATCTTGTTCTACTGCCTTTCCGTTTAGTTGTGCCCATTGCTTTGGTCCACCAGTATGAGTGTTCTGCAGAAGAGGAATTCACACCAGAAAAACCATATTGTTAACGAGTAGGTCAAACAAACAAAGGAAAATGTGCTACAAATGGAGGAGGGGAAGAAATAAAGCAAAAAGGAAAACAAACATAATGGCTACTACAGAATTTTCTTTTGCCTTCTGTTGCCAGTAGCAACAGCTCCACAGTGGGCTGCGTGGTTTTGCCATAGTGTTTCTTTGTCACCACCAGACTAGCTGTTTGGTAAGTGGAACCAAAACACACACTCTGGCAGTTATGGCTACTGCAGCACAACAACAGAAAGCTTTGTAAGCCATGGCAACAACGTGCCTGGAAGGGCATGAAGACAATTCCAAGACTATTTTAAAAAAATAAACAAAACAACCTTTTACGCAGGGCTAGTTAATGTAAATAATCCGATTTGGTCAACTGACCCTCAGGAGTTAATGACTTTGTAACACACAGTAAGAGAAGGTCTAGTACAGGCTTTGCAACTGGGGGGGGCCAACAGCAGGTCTGGTACAGGCTTCGTAACCCGTGGCAACAGCAAACCTGGTAAAGGCTTTTTAACACATTGCAACCACATGCCTGGCATGAGCTTCAAAACCCATCAGAACAGCAGGCCTGGCATGGGCCTCGTAACCCATGGCAACAGCAGACCTGATAAAGGATTCCTCATCGTTCATCGTTCACCAATGTACAGCTCAAGTCTAGTATTAAATGAGACACACCACGCCTCAGGAATAGAACCCTAGTTCACTTGCCCATTGCACCTCGAATACAGAAAAGGCTAGGACTGTTTGGAAAATGTACATAAAAAACAGAAAGCAGTGATCTCTCAATTTATTTTGACCCCCAATTCATCCCAGTCAGTATGACGATATTCAACATTGTCAGGTAATCATTTTATTTGTGAATATACATCCAATACTGCTATTCAGGACTGCAATGCATTCCAAAACCAGTCACTGTCTTTTTAAAAGACCTAAAAAAAAAGGTGAAACCTTTGGGAGGGGTGCTAAGACACGCACTTTTGAAAAAAAAAAATTGGTGAATTGGCAGTGGCGTAGCCAACAAATTGCTAAGACAGTACCTTTTTTGTTCTCCAGTTAGGTTTCTCAACAATGATCGGGGAGAACAAGCAGCACCTGTTAACTGTGGAGTGCTCTCGAGTGATGGTTTCTGTTAATAATGAAAATGACTGAGAACAGGTCAGACTGATAATTTTTTAAACGGAAGTTTTGTGCAAAACCCAATTTCTGTTCTTGTTCCACAACTGTGCTGAATTTAGCCCATGATTTAATCGCTGTTATATCGCATATGGAGAGAAACCGTGTCTTCGGTTGCCAATTACGATAATTGGAAAACGCGTTAATAAAGGAAAATGATTGAGAACTACTAATTGCAGTCAAAAAGGGACGTGTCTTAGCACCCCCGCTGGCTAAGCCACTGCCTCACCTCAATTTTTTTCAGGTGCGCGATGGTGTGTGCGCGCTTTCGCGCGCCTAAAAAGACAGTGACTGCAAAACAGAAGTAGTGACAAGATCAATTTAGGACCGGTAATAAGGTAAAACATTTGAAAAATGATGTGACTTAAAATACCTGATGTTAGTGGCTGCTATTAAACATGATTCGGCAAAAAAGTATCATCCTGGAAAGGCGAAGTCCTTCAGGAGCAATGACGAGCCAAAGATTGCATATTTGCCCACAAATGCTTGAGAAAATCATTGAAAGGTTTAAAAACAAAGTTCCTTTTAAACAAAGGAAGAAATTTGGGTATTTTGCCCTCTACAATGCATAACACTAAAGAAATTGAGGAATCATGAGGAATTTCTGTGTATGAAGGGCAAGGGCGCAAGCCTCAGACGGATAACATGATCTTTCATAACTCAGAAAGCACTGCATCTAGAAGTGATATTTACACAGGCCCAGGATTACTTCTACAAGCCTTTGTCAAGCACTACAATGCGTAGCTACATCCACAAATGCCAGTTAAAATTTTACGGCTCAAAAAGGAGGCATTAGATCAGTGATTCTAAAACTCAGTCCTGGCGCCCCACTGTGTATGCTGGTTTTTGTTCCAACCACAATTGCGATCTTAGGATTTTAACAAGCTGTTGATTTCTCTTCATTCCATGTTTAGAACAGTTATGTACCATCTTAAGCCACATTTTGATGAGCATATTCCATTGTGCCATGAGGAATAAAAACCCTTGAACATATTGTGCTTATTTTTCAACATTGTGAGGATTTTCAGGCAAAAACATTTTAAACAGATTAAATTAGACTCACCAAATAAGTAAGAAAATCAGAAAATCAGTAAGCTCCAAATTAGGTTGCCTGAACTTAAAAAATTAAACCTGAAACGAAACAGGTGTGACTTTATTTTTTGCCTAATAAATTGTTAGTTTTTGCAACCATGTGTCAACAGTCTCACTGATGAGAAACCTATTGATTGCTTTCATTGATTAAATGTTTGGTTAAATTGTTTCCCACTGTAGTTATTTATACAAGTTTCCACAATATCTCAATACGAATATGATATTTTTATTCTTCATGGCATGTATAGATTTGTCAAATGTGGCTTAAGAGGATAAATAACTGCTCTAAACATAAATGTAGCTAATTAAGACAAATCAAAAGCTTGTTAAAATCCTAAGATTATAATCATGGTTGCAACAAAAACCAGCATACACAGTGGGGCGCCAAGACAAAATTTTAGAACCACTGCATTAGGTTAACCGTGTCCAGAAGCAACGTAAACTTCCCTGGGCTTAGAGGAAGCAGTGACGGACCATCACTCAGTGTACAGATGTATTGCAATAAGCCAAATCAGTATTTCACGGCTTTTTTTATTTTATTTTTTTTTTTAAATAGTAAATGGACACCATGCGCTCTGGACCAAAGAACACAAGAGGCCTGTGGGGCTTGCATCGCTCACCTGGTTTGACATTATAACTCTTCTTCTTAGTTATGCAGAATTATAGACTAAAACATCAGCCTACTGTGCGACATGCCAACATATTCCTGTCATCATCTACATCAAGTTATGAAGTGATGTTGACCGTAAACAATTAGTTGTAGCAGTACATGCAGTATTAACTCTGTGCGACATCACTCTAGTGAAAGAAAATACAGGTTAGTGAGTCAATTTTGAGAGTACCATACTAAATGGATTTTTAATCCATCAGCATTTCAACTTCATGTGGATCCAGACTTTGAACTTTTTTTTGCAAGTTCCGTCCAAATCTGCCCACTGCAAATTGAGGCCCTCCGTGCAAGAACCAGTTATGTCACTTTTTTTTTATAAGCTTCCAATATTAGACAGAGATGATGTCTGTAGGTCCATCTGGTGGGAAATCTCAAAATCTCCAAGAAGTGACATAACTGGTTCTTGCATGGAGGGCTTCAATTGTGAAGTCAAAAATGTGTCAGCAAATCAGCTACCAGGACAATCATACTGGGTCATAAATCGTCCTAATATATAGCACTTGGTCAGGGCTTGGAGGTGAACATTTGCATTAAGTTTGATCCAAATTTGCCAAGTGGCAAGAAGTCTAAAATGGGTCAGCCAATCAGAGACCAGGACAGCCATACTGGATCCCACATTGACCCAAAAATAATACCGAGTCAGGGCCATAGGAGAGACATTTGCACCAAGCCTGATCAAAATCTAACCATTGGAACTGCAGAAGTTGTTGAACATGCATCACCCAATCATTGGATTTTGAATGGAGCAAAAATAAAAAATACTTGAGAAGGTGTTGAAATTGTGTCAGCCAATTGGAGGCCAGGGAAGCCATGTTGAATTCCAAATCGAACCAGCTTTGCATAGTAGTGATGTGGTTAGTATGTGCAAATGAACAATGTTCAACATTCGATAACTTGAACTTTTCGGTGTTACCTGCACGGAGAATTCTCTATTCATTTGCCAGAAATGATCACAGATTAAATCTATGAAATTATTACAGATTTAAAGGCCCAAGGCAAGGACCCACCTCCTGGTTCGCTGGCAGACTCGGCTTCTGAAGATTGGAGACAGATTTCTGAGAAGGCAGCTGAGGCAGCGACTCCAGCGGCTGTGTGGTTGATGCAGTAGAACTGTAGGGGCGAGAGCAAAGGAGAGCGAGAGAGTATACATTGAGCAAGAGGCACAAATACACTTGATCAATTGTCAATATCTCGCAAGGCACATTTTGCAAAGGACCCAGTGCTTCTGTTATGACTTGAGATGTGGGTTATTCCATATTGAATCACTCAGTTTCAGGAAAATGTCCTGGGTCACCCTTTAAGATTCTCTTGAATATAATTTATGTTAGCTCCTTGACCTTAATGATGGTAAAATATCAAGTATTAGGTCAAAATCTCTTAACATTATCAGCGCTCCAGACTGCGACCAAGATTTACGTTTTGCGACTTACATTCTCACATCGGTCGCGCAGTGCGCGACCAACACTTCATGCACTGTGCGCCTATTCTGGGCAGCGATTCACTCCCGAATTATCAGCCGCCGGCCGGGAATTTTTTCTGCGGAGGTCGGTTGGTACCATTACGTACATCAGCCAATCACAGCTCGGCTGTATTCATGCATCGATGAGAATGGCAAAGCATTCGACCTTGTCACTGTCAGCTGAGTTGTGCGCGCGGCAAAATTGTAAAACCTTGTCTGACAATAACGTTGTAAATGCTCCACAATACGCAAAATTACCAGTACGCTAGCTGGTGTGCTGCAGAAGTCCAATAGTCTACGTAGTAGGCGTTGGCTTCGGTGACTTATACTGCAGATCGGAGAGCAAATTTCATGATATCAGAAAGTGTTTTCATTACCGGTTTTTATTTCGCTATTTAGATTTTGGCGATTTCTAAGGGTAATGGAAACGCACCTGGAGAGTGAGAACGATGTCCGACGTTATTAGCCCGAAAACACAGTCTGCTTCGTGACCGTTGACTGTTCGTGACAGTTTTGAGTCTTGTTGATACCAGCTATGGGTGCTTCCGTCCAGTGGCGAATGGTTTTATTTAGCGTATCAACCTTCTATCCTGATGGATCAGGTTGGATGCGCAATTCCACTCTGATCTGAAGTTCTGCATGTACATGATTATTCATGCAGTATGTATGAAATCGGTGACTGGTTGGTCCGAGTCCAAGATTACTTATTTTCATTAGAGTAAGATAAAGATGAGAAAAGCTGTGGTTCTTATAGATTTATAGTCCGTTTTCTTTGGGGTTCCGATAATTGGCCAGCTGTCAGAGGAATAGTATTTGTCGATTGCAACAAATGTTCAAAACTGATTCAAAAACTAACTGGTGACGCCTGTCCAATGTACTCCAGCGACGACCACAGGCTTATCAGCGCAATGCCTCAAATATGAGTCTGTGTCACGAACAGTGTACGGTCACGAAGCAGACCGTTTTTTTGGGGCTAATAACGTCGGACATCGTCCTCACTCTCTGTGCGTTTCCGTTACCCTTCGAAATGTACAAAATCTACATAGCGAAATAAAAAAAAACTGGTAAATCATAATAATAATAATAATAATAATAATAATAATAATTATTATTATTATTATAATAAGCCGTCCTACTACATTGTTATCGGTGAAAGAATTTCTTGAAACTTTGTGCTAACGAACTTTGCATACTGCACCTACTTTTTACCAAACATTTAGGGTGGATCACTTTGGGAACTATATTAATTTTAATGTTAAACTTTCAATTTGTGACGAAAAAAATGTAGCCAAATTATGCTTTTTACGGCTTCAATTCCTCCTGGGTCTCATATTTTCAAAGCAATTAAGCCATGTTTGGTGTCAAATTGTTCCTTGGGATGGAAGCAACAATTATGGTTATAAGTTTTAGAACTAGCACTGTGATAATTGGGAATTATTCATTGGGGTTTTAGGGGGGTGCTCATCTAAATTTGGCCATAATTTTTCTATGAATGTTTCAGTTTATGTACTGGGGAGGGTTTGATGAAAAGTTGTCCCTTGGAGAAATGGAGACTTGTACATACATTTAGACTTGTATGATAACTCTCCAAAATGATAACTGCATTTATACATTTTTCAAACATTCTTGTGAACATCAATATCTACTTTTCAGTTCACAAAGTGCTTTCTGATAATGTTTCTTAAATATATGCAGCAACAACTGATAGTCTGTTCAGGTATCTTTATTTGGGCTTGTAAATATTCAGAAAAGTATCATGGTACTTTGTGTGACCATAGTTTTGGCCTGCACGCCTAAATTTTGGCCAGCGCGCCCAACTTTTTAAGTTTGGGAGCGCATGCGCTCCTAGGTCCAAAAGTTAGTCTGGAGGGTTGATTATGCAACGGTAGGTCTTTAAAATATAACTACATTTTACAGTTTTTTCTGAGCGAGCCACTTGAACCAACCTGAGACGGCCATTTCTCCTCTAACACGACAAGCACAAATTTGAAATTGTGTGTTTATGGCTAACTTTTTCTGAAGAGTTGTGGATGCTTTATGTAGTATATTTATTGAAATAAAAATACTTAAAGGAGGCACAGTTTTGCTGTGCGTTTTTGGCCATTTTCAGAGGCCTGCAGATGGAAAAGTATACAAGATAGGCTTGAATTGACAAGATATTTGAACTCTTTAGAAAAATTTTGCCTCAAACATATGATTTCACAGTTGTGCTTGCCACATTAGAGGAGAAATGGCTGTCTCAAGTTGGCCCGAGGGACTCGTTCAGGAAAATAACTGTAAAATCAATATTTTAAAGGCCTATAGTTTCAAAGAGTTCAAAGATTTTGAGCTAACACTTGATATTTCACCATCATTTAGGTCAAGGAGCTAGCATGAATTTTTTGCAGGGGGATCAAACAGGGTGACCTGGAACTCCCCCAGAGTGATTTGTCAGAGTGACCCATTTACATGTGCCAGATATCACTGCCCACAAAATCCTGGCACGATGATGCAAAATAATCAGAATACACCCAATGACCATAGAGTAATCCTCAACCTTGTTCTTGAGGATTCTGCAACCCTGCCAGTTTTCATTACAACCCAAATTTAGCGCATCAGGTTCTACAATAGCAGTTCAGTGAGATCTCTGGCTGTTCAATGAGGTGTGCTTTGTTAGGCCTGGAGTAAAAATCAGCAGGATGGACAATCTCAAGGAACAGCACAGGGGACCGATGCTGTAAAATGAACTGTAGTTCAGTCGAATCCATCCCACATTTGGTAGGACTCCAGGTTTTGCCCAGAGCAGTTATTCTGCGAACACCTTAATCCTGCTTTGCATTGGGTACTGCATGCAAAAACAAGATGTAGAGCTTTCACTGATGGAAACTACAGGTGTTCCATTTAAACAAGTACACGATAACAAGAGGCTTAAGGTTTAGGAAAATCACTTCGTTAAAACGAAATAAATAATTTTTTAAATAAGTTTCCATTAATTAAAATATAGTTAATTACTGTGACTGTTGCAAGGAATTAATAACTAACTACTTAAATGGGCTTAACTTCTATATTAAAAAAAAAACAACAAACAACAAACAACAACAAAATTGGGCAAGTAATGCAAGCTGTCTAACTGGTGTATGCCAGAACACCGTGTAACACCCAAAACACGGACTACTGCTGCAAACATACTTTCCACCCAGCTGCAGCTTCTACACCAACTAGGAGCCCCAACTCACGCCGGGTCGGCGAAATGCTGTGGACTGGCACACAAAAACATTAGCGTTGCGGTTCCAGCACAAGTAGCTGACTGCAATAATTAAAAGCCCTCTCAGTTTGCAGTTCATGGTAAATGAACAACTTGTACTTACACACTAAACATCATCCCTACAAAATATTCTATTCAGAGGAAAAAAAAAGGTAATTGGACATTAAAAAAAAGAAGAAGAAAAAAAATCATATGCATATCAGAACCACATCATGGACGCAATTCGAGTACGACAACGCACGGGGGAATGCCCATTTGGTGAATTCCTTGCCCAGAATCGTCCGCGGTTAAAATATTTATACACAAAAAGGCAAATTTACAAACAAGCCCATACCAAAGCACACAGGAACACAGGAAAAAAACATGTACAAATACTCACTAACAAGCACTGAGAAACACACAGACTTGATTTGAACCCCAATTTTACAGCCTCCACCACTCACAATCAACATTATACGCAATACATATTCAAAAGACACCTTCAAGTCTACCCAATTCCAGCACAGCCACGGGGTAATTTCAGCCATTTTTTACCCCAACCTGCCCCACTCTTCTCCTTACCTCTTTTGATCTGGTTGTTCCTGCTTGTTTGCCCATCCTGTTCCGTCTTTGGGCACGATAATCACATTTGGATCGTTTCCTTTGTTCTCGGACTTCAGGCTCGGTAGGTGAGCAGGGGGCGGCATGCGCCGGGCTGTGGCAACTTTGCCGAGACTCTGCAAGCCATGACGAGGAACAACTGCAAGAAGCAGAGGTATAGGGTGAAACCCCGTGTTGTGAAAAACTAGTTCCTCTTTAGAAATAATGTCTCATTGCCCTTATGAAATCACAGGGAATGTGTTTCTGTAGGGACAGCTGCTGTCTCTTCGAGTGATAAATTGAGAAAAAGCCACAATTTTGCATACTTGTACCAATGAATGTAGGCCCTACACAACAAATTGTGAAGTAATACACAATGGCAAGGCTTTACTATTTCAATATTCACGATAATACCAGAAATTACATTTGCTTTCCATGAAATTACGCAGTTATGCGATAAACAGGACGTTATACTGTTGGTCGTGTCATGAGAAAGTTAAGAAACTGGTTGAGTAAATTTTGGGTTCGCTGCTCGCTATAAAGCGCACAAGAAATGCAAAATTTACTAAACTGATTTCATAACTATCATATGACATGCCGAATCATGTAAGATCCCGTATGTATTACTATATGTTGTGCATTTCTTTAGTGGATGGTTGGTTGTGCTTTAAAATGTTGTCTGCTACAAAAAGAATTTATATGCAACATTTGGGATCTTTTTGGAAGAGCTATGCAGTATTTAGATAGCATTTACACTACGCTAAAAACTATGTCACTTACATAGCAAGCTAGCAAATTGTACATGAAACAAATAACTTTACACAACGCTGTGATTTGGTGTTCAAACATTCAAAGTGTTAACTGAAAAAAAATCTCCGTTTAGGTAGATCTGACGTTTTTCCCCCCCCCGCGGTTAAGTAGCTACGTAAAGGATGTCTTGTTCAATTTCAATTTTAACCGAATATAAGCTACCCAAGTAAAAGTTTGCTTCTCAAAAGCAGCAGTAGCTTACTGTGCATTCTGTGCTTAAGGCTATGAGTAGATATCAAGCTGTTACATAACAAAGCTATTCATAATATAAAAGACATTAAAACATTTATATCCTGATAACTGCTCATTGTAAAGACTAAGGTTAAGTTAGAGATGGCAGATGCCTGAAAATGACGCGATTGCACAGAAAATAAAAAGACTTCCAAAACCGGCCTGAGGTACTCACTTACATTTATCGGATTTAAATGCGATAAGGACTTGGTCAATGGTAATTATTCTGAATGAAATAGGACTGGAGGGTTCTTTCTACCGAATAGACCTATGTCTCTGGGGGAGGAATACAATGAAGAAAGGTCTTGGCTCATTTTATGAGTAACTACAATTTTATATGTATTTTTTTTAACTTATAGCTAGCTGGCTAGGTTTTTTTTATTCTCTGTTTACCATAGCCATTAAGGTCACAGAGCTTGTTTGCCACAGTGGTCAGTAAGAGTAACTGTTAGTCTCTGCTAATAATATCGCATGTGGTGGCATTTTGCTCAGTGTGGCTCTTTGTTTTAGAATTTATGCCTTATTCAAAAAAATCGAATGCCGAGGTTTTAGCTCGTCTAAAATGTGAACAGCTCAAGCATTCGATAGACCTCCTGGTAATGTTCGTTGCACCATTCTGTTCAATCTAGAGTAGCATATTGCCAGCTTTTTTCCTGACAGTGGAATGTCTGTTCTGTTATAATAAGGTATATTTCAGATATTACTGAGTTTGTGAATTATACATATTCCTTAAAAGGCGTGGAATGTGTTCATATAAAGTTGCAAGCTTGAATGCGGGAACTGCTTGCTTTTCATTGCAGGGTGAATGTTCTGACCGTTAAATAGCAGTTCCTTTAATGAATAAGTATGCTGGCTTGTGGAACTCTGAAGAGAAATGGACAAAATTCTAAACTTTATCATGGAGAAAAGGCATGTTTTGGGTTTGGCGAGATTACTGGTGACCATTGATGTCCAACTGCACCAATACTGATAAACTAATGCTTAATTCAACCAGTTAATCATTAAGCCATATTGAATTTCCTGCGTCAAAAGTTGATTTGTGCCAAATATATGATCATTTAATGATTTGACAGTGCGTCATTTTGAGGGATCTGAGAGTTTGGGGAGCCATTTGGAGACCTGTCTTATTTGGCTCCTAGAGAGTAGATAATTTAGAATGTCATGCTCAGATGAAGAATACTCGTGGTCAAGGAAATTACGATCCCAGAAATGACTAGTTTTAACCCACAGTCATTTTTTAAAATTCTCTGTATTATTTTTTCCAGAATTTTAATGCTGAATTTTCATGAAGATTTTTTGTTTGCAGCCCTTTTTCTCTACCAAAATCACGTAAATAAACAAATATGACGGCATTCTAAATGCTACAAGTGTCTGGACTCAGTTGAGCCATTCCCTTCTTCTCTGTAAAGCTGCAAGCATGAATTATAAAGCCTTTAAGGCAACACATAAATAGCCAAATTTGGCTTCTGCGCAAAGGGGTCAAGTACGATGTAGCAAGTGTGTGAGATAAAATAAAGATATCCTGAAGAAATGAAGTTGATATCTTACTTAGTTTTTGATACAAAGGCAGTTGAAAATGCTTACAAACAGGTCATAAAGGGTTAATGCGGACACGCCCCCTTTTTCAAACCCCTGTTGAAATTGAACAAGACATTGAGCTATTTACAACAGCAATTTTCTTCTGTTACAACAGCCACCAAAATATCAAAGAACAGAGTAATAATGAGACCATGGAGTCAGGAGGTCTGGGGATTTCATATGGAATGACACACGAAGAGAGTTTAGTAGCAGCAGCTGATGTGCTGCCAAAAAGCAAAAAACAATGATGCAATCACCAAAAAAATAGTACCATGGGCACAGTAGCTCACTTGGTTTATTTCGGGCTTTAGTGTTATGCAAGTTCACAAGTGGTAGTATTATTTATGCTTAGGTCCAACATTGGGACAATTTTATTTATTTATTTATCTTTTATTTAGCCAGGAAGGTCCCATTGAGATACAAGATCTCTTCTTCCAGGGAGTTCTGGTCAAGATAGCAGCATAATAGTTTTAAATATAAACATAAAAAAAAAGGGGGGAAAAAAAAAAAAATCACATTTCAGTATATAGAATGCATAAAATCAGCACAGAGGTAATAGATAGAGACATACAAGCCATAACAAAGGTATCTGTGAAAAATTCCATTTCAATATCGGGACACCTCCCCCCCAAATTTCACACTGATCCCTTCAGTGGTTTGGCAAAAGAAAATCAAAGTTAACGCAGACGCCGACAATGCCGTGTGACCGCATAAGCTAAAAACACTGTCCAGTATTTTTTTTTTCTTATCCTACTGAATGTCATTACAGCAAGTTACTCGGCAATATCATGATATTATTTTTAGGCTATATCACCAACCCCTACACAATGGATGACAATACTGTAGAATGGAGAAATGGGGGAGCATTTCTAAGGGAAAGTGTGTTATTTTGCCAAACACTAATAGAGAAATATTTTGCCTAACACTACCAGAGAAACAGTGGCATGGGCCTGAAACTACACCACAAATCCCCATTTTACATGAGGGATCAGTCAACATCTCAGAACTGAAAAACATGTGAACTATGTTTTTTAAAATAAACTCATCAATTTTTCACTGAAGCAGTGACAGTTGAGTGTACCACACAGCAGATAAATACAAGTCCACAATAATAGTTCTGTAAATAGTCCTTGGGAGGCACCTTACCTGTAGTTTTCTGAGTTTCTATTGACTTTCCCTTGTACTTATCAAACAGGCTGAGCGAGGAATACTTGCTTTTCCCATCCTTGGACTTGGAAATTTGCCCCAAACGATCGGACATTGCGATGAAATGTCATCGAGTATGGAAATTTTTCTTTGCTCCGCTACCTGTGTGTCTGTTTCTGGGGAAAGAAAGACAAAGAGTCAGAGACTAAGTGGGACCAAGTGTTTATTTACAAGCAAGAATGCAGAAAATGCTTTTGTTTGCAGGAATATTCAGTAGAACACCTGGCATTAATGGCCAATAACATTAACAAAATACTCAACATTTACCTCTGGGTAGAGCAAAAAATTTACTTTAACAATAAGCAATTCTAAATTTTAGCAAAACAGCAATAATTCTGTTCAAAACTTAAATGGCCGTGCCTGGTGCAACAAAGTTTTTGAAATTCTGTGACTAGTGTCACATAAAACTCACTGCCGCAGTAATAAGCGATCATCTTTAGGGAATGCACTTGGGTTAGTAATTCACATGAAAATACAGAATCAATAATCAATGTGCATGTCATTAAAAACAGTAACATCATCAGGATGTGGTTTTGTGTCTCCACCAACAAGCCTCTCAGCCACAGTGAAGGTCGTTTACCACCAGTTTAATTGTGTTTAGCCGACTGACAGTTGTGACTACATCAGAGAATGCTGGAGCAGCCAACAAACTGCAGTTGCACTGCTTTCCATTTCTATCCCCCTTTTCTGCCTCCATCTCCATTAATTTTGTGGTTATTTTGGAACTCAGTAAAGTTTACAGCCTGCCATGCACCAGTAACGCACCTTAAAAAAAAAAACAAAAGTCTATTGACTCGATGACAAAATGTGAGTTGTTGAGGGGCTAGCTTCTCTGGCTACAAACACTGGCAGGCAGATGCAAAGAGTCAGTCCTGTCGTCATTTTGTAAGCAATTTTGTTAGCATTTTTCCCCACTTACAGTCGAACGGCCCTGAGTCTTTCGAAAAAATTTGAGATTTTCTGAAAATCAGCAAAAATAAGGTCTATGAGTAAATTTGTCACCCAAGATGGTGTACGGCTTCTTGGGTGTAATTAATCCATTACCTTACAACCACGTGAAAGTGACATACTCGGTGTCCGTTAAAATGCACGTTACTAATGATATACTATAATGAACAATAATGGAACAGCAAGCATGGACAACATTTGAATGTGCTGAAGATCAGAGCCCAGTGGGTCATTTAGTTCCATATTATTTCAAACTTGGCATATCACTCACCATTTACCATCTCAAAGCCTTTAATTTTTTAAAAGATTGAGTATTCCATGTTATCAAAATAAACCAAGTGAAAAAGTGAGCACAGCTCACTAATACCTCCAAGGCCCCAACTCTTGTACACCGAAGAGATTATGGCATATTTTCATATAAATTGGCACAGCACCTCTGCATGGGGTGTAGAATGCATGACTGCAATTTGAAACAATGGGATGAGTGGTTTTTGACAAATCGGTCAGACAAACTGGTGCAGACTGACAGACGGAATTCTTTGGTATAGCCCAGCCCCTTATGGGTTGGGAGCATAAATAATGGTAACACGTCCAACATGTTAATGTAGTCACTGAACTTATTTTCACTGATTCTCAAAAACCCCATTCATTTTTTACCCAAAGACAATGGATCGTTGGAAGCGGAATAAAAATAAATAAATAAATTTAAAAAAAATAATAAATAATAATAATGGGACACACTTTAGATGAAGTGTTTCGCATAAAGGCTTTATACAGCATGTATAATGCCTTCATAAATGAGACATAGTGTCCTCATAAATCATGCATAAGCAAATGTCATGTTTTGTAAACGGTGAAATAACACATCCTTACACAGCATGTGATGCAAGATGTCATATAACTGGCAATGTCACTTAGCTAGTGGCGAAATACCATAAAGGGTGACATCGTCAGTTAAGTGACATTGTCACATTTGGCATCACATGCTGAATAAGGATGTGTAATTTCACCCCTTGCAAAGCATGACATTTGCTTATGTATGATTTATGAAGACATTAAGTCTCATTTATGAAGGCATTATACATTCTGTATAAGGGTAATTTTTTCAATATGGGCATAACTAGGACATCACAAATGACTGATTAAAAAGGTTGCAGAATCTAACTGAATAAACTCTGGTAGACAGGGTGGGCCCTGTAGTGTACAACCAGTACACCAGCAGAGCTGTATTTCTCCTGTTCTTTTAGCGATGGGCAATTTTTATTTAAATGGCCTTCCCACTACGTTACTTTTTCAGACAAAACTGAAAGTACAATGATATGCACATGTAACCATATCCAAACAGATCTTTTATGGTTCTGTCACTTCTGTTGAAGATACTCAGTCATTCATAATGTTGGAGACAGACAGTAATTGCGTCTAGCATGGCCTTCATAACAGAGTAGAGGAATTTAGTAACGGAGTGGAATATGCTGGTAACAGAGTGGAAATTGTTGCATTTGAAATGTTTGTAACACTACATTGGCTTTGCCTGCTCATTGAACTGTATCCAAGTGTACATGTAATAAGGTAATAAATCCAAATATAATGTAAACAGTATTTTATTTTACAAACAGCAGCAGATCATCACCTTTACAGAAAGTTTAGTCCTTAGAATTGCGATAAACCTGAGAAAATGTACTAATAAAAATCAACAGAACAAAACTTGGGAAATTGTATTCAGTCTGTTCGATGTGATCACCTCGGCAGACAGCTGACAAATGATGACGTCACTGGAAGGACGTGTCACTGAAATTCCAGCAAAGTGTAGTGTAGACCCAAACTTTTCCAAGTGTGATTCCTGAGTGTACTTCAGCTATGTCAGCTTAAAAAAAAGACAAACACAGTACACTATGTGGATGATGATCAAATTATGGCATATGAAAGGTCTCATTCTGATCTACATTATGATACCAGGCTCATACTCTAGCCATGATTCCTTCAGTGTCAAATCAATTTCACACTCATCAATGTAGAGCTGCAGCCAGTGCCGCGACAAGATGGTAGTGAACTGTGTGGGTAAAGTCAAAAACCATCAACTTGGAGCTGCTTACCAGTTTATCAGTAGACTAATGCTAAAGCCAGTAGTTTTACTGAATGATTGAAATTGCAACGGCCGATTTCCCTCTTGTGTATTTGAGTGTATAATCTTGTCTTTTGTATTGCGTATCGATCCTTGTGAAAAGTGTGAAATTGATTTGACACTGAAGGAATCATGGCTAGAGTATGAACCTGGTATCATAATGTAGATCAGAATGAGACCTTTCATATGCCATAATTTGATCATCATCCACATAGTGATACAACCCCGCAAAGTTTTCCAAACACGCGTTTTTTCAAGTTTTCTCTGGTGAATTACGAAAAAGCATATGACAAATCTACGGTTCCAATAGTTGTTTTTAATACACTATATCATAGTTATTAAATTGGTGCAGTGTTGCCATTGAAACTTTCACTGTTCTTATGATATAGAAGCTTGAAGTTGGTTACAGAACAAATCTCGTTGAAGAAAACAGATTTTGGCTTAAGACAGTGACACCTAGAATTGGCATACAATTGATTTCATTGCAGTTTTTAATAGTGCTCCGATATGTCTTTCAGTTCTGAAAATTGCATTTCTCCATCTTTAATATATACAAAGTTATGAGGGATCAAAAATGCTGGGAAAAATTGATGCGAGTTTGAAAGCTTAAAATTTCGACCTACTCTGGTGTACTCTTAGAGTCTGTAACTCAAAAAATATTCACAAGACCAGAGTTATATTTGGCAAGTATTCATACTGAAGTTATTGTACTGGAATAATTTGCTGATTCCAAGGAGGTCAGGTGGTAGGCACTCGTAGATTTTATATATTATGAATAACAAAGGAATTACTAAAGAAAGAAATAGAATAAAGCAAATTCACACACTATGCCTCAAATCGCAAGTTAAGTGCAATCCTGAGTGAACATAAATGGCTTTCCAACGTAAAAACGTACCCTACGCGGCCACCTACCATTTTAAAGCATCGTAACATTAATAAACTATTAAATTGTGCTAAAAATGCCATGCCTGGAGAATGTTCCGCGACGTGAAATTTTAATTGGTGTAATCGCATTATACAAATAAATGATGGCCTTCATGCAAAAGATGCAAGTTGTATTTGGTTAATTGGCTCTAAATCTCTCTAATGGATTTGGCTAGTCAGACTGGCTTCAGTGACGAGCATCTGTAACCGCTCTCTTTCGGAGGTAGATACCGGCAGGCTTCAACCCCAAGTTCGCGTTAAGGCAGTGGCTATTTTTACTACGGTGGTTAACTTTAAGTTGCATTTGGACTGCTTACGATGCAGTGGCGATGCACTAATAAATACAGTTCCAAATTAATTATAAATTATATGACTATAAATAACTCTTTTCGCATTACTTTAGATAACATATTGCAACTCAGTGCTAATGTTCACCGATCAAGCACATAAAATACATTAATACGCGGAAAGAATATTCAGTAGGTTCGCTGATTTATCGTCAAGTGTAGCCTGTGCCATGTTCGTTGTTGAACTGGGTACGCGAAACTTCGCTTGCAAATTCATTCCAGTTTTTTTTTTTTGACGGTCTGCTACGAAATGCTGCCAAGCTCCAGATTTTTTATTTAATATTTTTTCAAGGCTTTATCGAAATGAGCAAGTAGGCCTATGCCTATATCACAAATCTTAACTGTTGCAAACCATAAGCCACAATTGAAACGCGCATTTGCGTGCATATTTAAGAAGGGTATCATGCAGGTATGAGAGGAGGTGTTACACGTTAGTTTTACATATATGGGGGGGAACTATTAGGCCTACCTACCATAAAATGTAGCTTTTATTGGTTTAGATTAATTGTGCACAACATCAATATTACCTTAACTACCTAGTATAATTTATTCAGAGTAAACACAGGTCGGGTTGAGAGTGAAGGACGTCAATACCAGCCGCATCGCAAATGTATCATTCTCGAGTTATTTGCGGCTGCTCGGCAAAAACAAATCCTGGTCGCATCCAAACAACCGACCAAACCACCATGGTGGCATTTCTAAATAAAAGATTACTGCTCGTTTGTTCGATCGATAATCTGACCTGCTTTCTTGTGTCTGAAACCCGTACATGATGATTGAAAATGAACCCTGAACCATACCCGTCAACAACTTACAATTTGACAACAAAGTAAACAGTCTCTAAGAAAAACAATTAAGAAATAATTTTTAAATATATACCCAATCAGTATTGCAACACTCGGTTCCGAGACGGTGCTATTTGATACTGCATACTGATATAAATTCGACGTGATATCAAAGGACTTTGTCACAGACTCATTCCGCTAAGAAAATGCACTCCAAATCAGTCTTTTACCCAATGGGCATTTTCACAGCCTCGCAATGGTGATGGCCCGCGCGAGGGCCTGGAGTTAGAGTTGATCGATCGAGCATCAGAATGCACTCGGCCAACTGCGATCAGTGGACAGTTTTTTTCCGAAGAATTTTGGTACTGTATAATAGAAGAAAAATTAAAATTTAATTGGCACACAGGCGCATTCATGGCCCGCTCAGTGGCTTTCTAATGCGCCATATTTTGATTTTATGCGCCATTTGCGCATGGCGCGTGGCCTTCCCAACCCTTGCTACTGAGCCAACCACAGAAATAATTATGTGGAATATGGAAAGGACTAAACTGTCCCATTTATATTTTTGTTCAGTGTACATAGTTCATCCACTCACAGTCAAAGTTCCAACTACGTAAGTTAGCATCTGTGCTTTCAGAAAATGCACCCCCAGGCTTCCTGTTCATGTTAGATGCAGGTCAGGAGTAAAGATTAATGGGAGAGTCTCGTTTTGAGTTTTCCGATGGAGTGTGGAGGAAAAATTTTCAGATGACGCGCAAGTTATTTGAAAAATTAGGCGGATTAATGGAAGAAGTTATGAGCCCCAAGACATGATTGTTCAAGTACCAATGCCCTCGCACACGGGGATACTGTCCTGTACACTGTAAAACCTAACAGTATATCTTACTAGTTGAATGAAGTTAACAGTAATTAAAAACAGCAGAAATGTCAAATGACTTAAATGTTTAAAGTATGTTGAACTCATTAGAGACTGGTTGTGAGAATAACTTAAACAAATAAAGTCTACATTTTTGTTTCATCCATATTTGAGTAGGAAATAATTGATTGCAATGAGTTGAGTCAGGTTGGCTGAAGCACGGCTTCAGCCTACGCAAACGTCAGCCATGTATCAACCAATCAAATTGCCTATTCTGCCAGAGCTTTCGACAGTGAAAAATATTCCAACATGGCGACAGTCTTGAAAAACGGTAGATGTTAACGTGTGTATTTCAACTTTTAAAGATTAGATTTGATTTATGATACGAGAAACCACTATTGTTTAGTCCATAAATTCTGTTGTTAATATGAAGAAGTTCGCACGAGGTGAGTTGTACATCAGTGTCACAGCTCACTGATTGCCAGCATGTTGGCGTAGCAATTCTCGGTATCGCCAATACGCAAAAAATGCCGTATATAGCATTTTCGACAATATTTATTGCTTCCTCCACCATCCACGTGTTTTAAATGCATTGAAGAAACTACGGCAACACTTGGCATCACCTCGCTGCGAGTCATGTTAACACACACGCACATATATATGGGGTCATTGTGTGTATAAGTCTCTCATCCAGGGGTATTTCTGAAGTTATTTTCCGCTTATTTTTGTTCGACGAACACATGGCAGTTTCACAGTAACGACTCATGGCCTTAATGACTACAGTACAGTTACTGTTGGGCTCTGCAGAGACCAGAAGCGACCGGGTCACTGAACTATCCCATAATGCATCTGAAACGGGGCACAGATGAAACATCCGGGCATTTTTTGCGTATTGGCGATACCCTCAATTGTTCAGCTGTCAATCTCAAGCGCTGCTAAAGGTTTTGCCCTGATTGGAGCCTGGCTGTGCGGTGAAGAAGAGTCCCTCCCAACCTAACCCTAAGCCTAACCTAAATAAAGAAATGTGTCATCACTGTGTTACCAATCTAACAGTTTAAATATTTAAAGATAACTCAACCATTTCTGCCGATTGACACATTTATGGCTGGAGTTGCAATATTTGTGAGTGAGTATGAAACTCGGGGCTCCTGACAGGAATGAAAGAAGAAAATGAGCAAAGTCTCTGTGCCATCTTAGGTCACTGCTAAAATGAGGAAGTAGTATGCACATGCTACATGTCTGTCAATCTTATGTAATTCTTACTTATCAAGATAACTTAAACAAATGAGTAAAAAGAAATGCTTCACTTCAGTTTAAGTTTGGTGAATGTAATAAGTATAGTTTACTTGACTCCTTTAAGTTAGCACAACACAAAATATACATGTACTTATAACTCAGTTAAATGACTTATCCACACTTAACTAAATGAGTTACCAAACTCAAATGATTCAAGGCAATCGGTTTCCTCAAACAGTTTGAGTTAAGTTAACTTCCTAAGGTTTTACAGTGTACAAACTTGCTAGTGGGGCAGAGCAGAGTTGCTGCTAATCAGTTTGGTGTTTACAAGTCTACAAGACTTCTAGGTCAAAGCCCCGTAGGATGAATTGTGGAGCACGCACAGAGCGCATCGTCCAGTTCGGTTCAATTCAAACATGAGGAACTAGACAGGTCAGTCGCCCACGACCAATATGTGTAGCCCCAGATCGCCCACAAGTTCCTTTTTTTCCACCCCTCTCATTTTGGGTAAGTTTCTGACCCACAATATTATCAAATCATCACAAAAAGCTACTGCTCATCAAAAGGTACAGTACCATAAATTAACAATTCTACAACTGTACTAGACACACTAAAGGGTTCAGCAGGAGAGCTCCAGTTATCTTGTGTGTTCATTTTGGCTTATTTTTGACACAAAATTGTCTATTATTTAGTGAATTATGTCACCATGGCAACCAAAATCTATTGGCACCATGTCCTAACCACTGCTCATATACATACCGAATATAAAAGAAATAGCTTTAAATTTATGGCCTGTAGAGCGTCCACAAAAAAAATCTCTATGGAGGCTGACGCGTGACGAGGCCAAATCCATAGTGGCCCCAACTTCATCTGTGGGCTACAATAATGCGACTAGTAACCGCATTATTTGGGTGTTTTAGTCTGACTATGAGAAATTTGATTTAGTACGATTCCAGTCGGACTAACGTTTGCATGCATTTTAAAAGTGCGGCGTTAGTCAGACTACCGCAATAAATCAATTTTCTCTAGCGTCAGGTAAACGCACTCATTGTGACTCAATGGCGGGCAGCAGCTGCTCAGACCTATTAGAGCTGACCAATCAGAGCAGAGTGGGCTTTCCGGGAAGGGACTGCCACTCAAGTTTACGGCTTTTACTACAAGCAAATATTCATAATCAACTAGCATCCTGCTAGTCTTTTTATGTGGACTAAGTCAGAGTGTGACGAAATTAGTGTGTGGCTTCATTATTGTTCATGATACCATATCATTAGTGACACGCGCATTTTAATGGGCACAAAATGTTTCAGTTTCACATGGTTGTAAGGTAATGCACATTATATCAAGAAACAAAACGTACTCCATCTCCGGCGACAAATCTACTCAAAGACCTTATTTTCACAGATTTTCAAAAATTCCATTCATTTTTCCCCATAGACACTGGACCGTTGGAACCGGAGGTGTAAAAATGCAAACAATGCAGCCTACAAAATGATGGCAGTGCTGTGACGCGATACCTTTCTCTTTACTTGGAAAATAATGATGTTAGCAGTGGACAAGAGCAAGAGCAGAAGCTTCATAAACTAGGGGCAGCTGCATGGTTTGCAAATGGCTCAGGAAACTGTAGACCCTCAGGGTGAACAGGGCTGTAAGGCTGCCACTGGAACTTAACCACCCCAATAAAAAAGCACCCATCGCCCTGTCCCAACAGCCACACTAGCTGACAGCTAGTCCTGCAGTGGATGCCACTGGTTGGAGAGCATCAGAATAAAAGAACATCCAGAAACCCAAGAAGACTCCTGTGCTGTGGCAGCCAGTCCTGCAGAGATCCTCTCTGTGCTGTTACAGGAAGCACTTCATGTTCCATCCATAGTTAATAAGTAAATAAGTCTTTTTCCAGCAACCTAAGCAGTTTATTCATTAACATAGTTTAAATGGGCATGTTTTTTGCCTCAATTCAGTAATATGGTCTTCGAAAAAAAATCTGATGGAGTCCTGTCAGACAGAATTTTCTCATTTAGTTAGATTTAAGGCATGCATCACCCGCGAGTTTGAACCACACTCATTAATCTATTGAGTCTCTCTTACCCCTGACCCCATAGATCAAAAAAGCCAGCAGTAAACACTTATTTCAGTTTGTGGACAAAATAAAATCCCTTAAAAAGTATGCGACAAAAGGGGCCTCAAGTAAATTAACTGCCCAAATGTATGTGTGCACGTGCATGTAAGCATGCATACAAATACTCTCGAAAACTTATAATTTACCCACCCACGGATCCTAAAAATGTCAATCATGTCGGCCAATTACAAATGTAGATGAGCAAATATTGAACATAATACAGGGCCTGAATTTCAGCGCGGGATTGCGGGTATTGCGCACAATTTAATTGATTCCCGCACATCCAACACTTATAATGCGGGGAATTCCTGCACACATTTACAGCGATGTATTCATATTCAACCAAAGTCTGCAGTGGTGCTAACTGCAGGACTACTGGCCGCAACCGCTGTGTCCGACTGTCTGACTTCGACCCTGAACACACCTGTAACTCTCTGTGTACCTCCCGTAAGCCCAAAACAGACAAGCTAACAGTGATATTAAGTTCGAGGAAACTAACACAGACCGCTGGCTAAAACGCAAATCTACATCATCTGAGGCGGAACCTGCTCAGAAAAAAACAGCGGAGCCCAAAAAACTAATGAAAACCGCGCCTTGTGATGTCAACATTAACAACATTAATCCTCAGACAGGTAACTATAACACTGCAGTATATGAACGGCTCCAACTAAACAACGGTGATATTAACGGCACAATGTGTAAAATGCTGCGGTGCTGCGTTTTATCAGCTGATATTACAAGACGTCAATATTAAGTCACTCAGATGTTTCTCATTCAGCAGTCCTGAAGAGAGTGAGGCATTCAACAAAAACATGATGCTAATGCTACTGAAAAGGAATATAACTACTTAACTGTATAATACTATATAACTTGTAATTACTGTAAAATATAGTTCAGAGAATAACTTAACTACACTGGCCTAACCTGTGCAATCTAATTCAATCCAATACAACAGCTCTAAATTCTACATTTATGAAGTTCATACATTTTTTGACAAGAACGTGAAAATTCTGCTTCATGTTCATTATTGAGTGATGGAGGTGTATTGGGGTGCATTATATTGAATGGTGTTCTTAATATTTTGTCCACTCCATTAACATACATGAGGTGGGCAAAATATTAGGAACACCATTCAATGTAATGCACCCAAGTACATCACCACTTAGTATAACCTCAGTAATAATCAAAGTAGAATTATCACTTTTTTTTGACAATGTCAACAAAAACTGAAAATGTACTAACTTCAAAAAAAGCAGAATTTATAGCAGAGCTGTTGTATTGGATTGAATTTTATTGCGCAGGTGTTCCTAATGAAGTTGCAGGTGACAGTAGTTCAGAGAATAAAACTACTAAAGTATATAGTAAATAACTAATTAACATATAATATAGTTCAGAGAATACCTTAAATTGAAGGAAAGTGACAGAATACAATGTGCAGTAAGAATAGGACAAGGTGCGACCTATAGTCCCCCCCAACAAAGTAAAATCCCCCCTATATGAAGCATTTAAAAGGGGGGGAATCCCCCCTATTTTGAAAAATGAATTTCAGGCCCTGCAATAAACCAGAATTAGCCATTTTCTGGGTAAATAACCATTCTGACCATACGGCAGAACCATGGTGGAGAGCCTAATGATTTCAAAATGTACTCCTGGCTGGGTATTTCACCAAATCATCACTGGAATAAATCGCTAGAGATGGTCTTTTCCAAAGTAGAGATCTACAACGCACAACGGTATATGCCGGCATATATCCTGGAGACGTCGGGTCATCTCCACTTTCGTTCGCTAACCTGTGGCAGCTCCTGAATCTTACGAAAATGCTCGAATTCAGCTGAAACTATAAATAATCGATTCAAATAAAAGCGCATCTGAAAAATTATTCCAGTCTATTCTACAGTGACTCACCTTGGCTGCCCTGGCCAATCACACCATTTGTGTGGACATTTTCAGCCATTTCAATTAAATTATACGTGCGTTCGCATTGAATCATATCAATACCCTAAGCACTATTTGACTTTACAGGATACAAATCGGCAGCAAACAAATTCCATTCCGGACTCAGGATCTCGCAATCTGACCAGTTAATATTTACGCATAAGCTAGCTATGGTAGACAGCAAGCTAACCACTATCTAGCAATAATAAGCGTACTTGACAGACCCCCTTAAACCCTTAACCAGTATCAGTAATCAGACCGTTGTGGCGATATCTCCATATTTAAGACACAAATCCTGGTTAGTATTGCTGGGACAGTACTGTCCCTGAACAATCTAATCGCTTGACCACAAAACCCAGAGGTGGGCAATGAGGGCCGTATCTGTCCCTGGTTTTCAAACCAACTTATGGCCTTTAATTAGTTGATGGTCTAAATTAGCCAAACTATTTAAGAAATCTGATATTTCAGGCGCATTTCTTTACATTATTGTGAATGACCCCCAAAGACTGTTCTTGTCTCTCTTCATAAAACATTTTTCTTTGATCTAATCTTTGCACAAAACTATATTTGTGCATGCAACCAATTAAGTCAATTCATCAGGGTAATTCATAGAAATAAAAACCCACATACACACCGGCCCTGCAGGACCAGGATTGCCCACCCCTGATATAACCCATTTCTCAGAGGATATGACAGGCAGCCAACAGATAGCAAGGCCAGATCCAGATCCTGAGATGCTCCCAACTGCGCTTTGCGATCGGCTTGCCTAGACACACTTCCACTCCATTGTGCCGTTCCCAAAGACAAAATCAATCCAGTTAGCTAGTTAACAGAGCTCAGCACACACTGACTACGCGCAGAGAATTTAGAGCAGAGGTGGGCAATGAGGGCTGCATCTGTCCCTAGTTCTCACACCAATTTCTGTCCTTTAATTAGTTAATTATCTCAATTAGCCAAACAACTTTTAAAATCAAACATTTCTGCTGCATTTCTTTAAATTATCATGAATGACTACCAAAGACTGTTCTTGTCATCCCTAAATGTAACATTTTACTTTGGTCTAATCTATATGCAAATATGTGTTTGTGTGCACAACCAATCAGCTCAATTAATCAGGGTAATTGATAGAAATAAAAACCTGCATACACACCGGCCCTGCAGGACTGGAATTTCCCACCCCTGATTTAGAGTCTTTATAGAAAGTCAGTCTCTATGCAGGCAACGGCAAATTAATCATTAAAATAACCCGAAAACACGGTATGGCTATATAACAACACGCTATTTCAACTTTTCCAATGTGGCTAAGGATGCACAGAGGCTATCGCATTTCTCTATTTACCCAGCAGGAGACTACATTAATAGCTATGTAATCAACACCACCAAGGCACCATCGCACTGGAACTAACTTACCTTGCTGGCAATATTAGCTAGCCATCTAGCTAGCTAACAAGCCTTACACTGTGCACTCTCACATTGCAGGAGTCAATTATTTTAAGCATAATGTTAAATTACTTTACGTCAGCTAGCTAATCTCCTAATTAGCATCACTCGCTAGCACGCAAGCCTTTCTCGATCATGCAGACAGATAACTAGCCGAAAATTTTAAGTTAGCAAGCGAGGAGAGTAACAAGACTGGCAAATAGCGAGGTAAACAAGCTCACGTTATAGCTCTCGTTCACAGATTGCCGAGGCGAAATTCTGATTTTTAAAAAATTGTAAAGATTAGTGAGAACAAGGAGAGGTCAAGCCGAACAGTCAGAGGGCAAATCTTAAGCTGCTTTCACACCGGACGCGAAACGAATTTTTCGCACGACAGATTACATTCAAAGTCAACGTCTTTGCATTGACTTTGAGTGTAATCTGTCGTGCGAAAAATTCGTTTCGCGTCCGGTGTGAAAGCGGCTTTAAAAAACCGATGGCATCCTTTTCGCTGGGAAACGCGCCGTCCTTAGGTAACGTCGGCCAACTGCTTCAATATCTCCGTTACTGTTGCAGTGGGTTCAAACGTTAGACTGCAAATCAGCATGTTGCTGCAAGGTTACCCATGACTGTTGGTGAATATTATGTAAATATGTTAATAATGGCAGGTTGGGCTATCATACAGCTAGGCAATTTACCACGCTAATGTTACCCATACACCAAGGCCCTCAGGAAAGTAACGTTAGTTAGCTAGCTAGCCATCTTCATCATCGAACGTTAAGCTGCTTTCACACTGAACGCGAAACGAATTTTTCCCACAACAGATTGCATTCAAAGTCAATCCAAAAACGCGAATACACGCCAAAAGCGTGTATTCGCGTCTTTGCATTGACTTTGAATGTAATTGGTCGTGCGAAAAATTCGTTTCGCGTCTGGTGTGAAAGCAGCGTTAGCTTCGCAGTCATCCTTGCTAGCCTTTCCCACCTTCCCAGTTCTCGCATATTGTTATGGACCAGCTACGAGGCAGAGTTAGCCAGTATACCTCCATTTAATGCAAGTTATAACGTCAAGAAAAAAAAAACCTAGCCAACTCCGAGTAAGCGTTAACGTCATCAATCTTGCTAGCGACGTTACTTAGCCCAGGGAACGGAAAAGCCAGCCGCAAATGGGCACTTCATAAAATAGGGCGAGTTACCCCAGGACTCCGATCAACCGCACATTCATCTTCAGCCGCTTTCACACTGGACGCGAAACTAATTTTTCGCACGACAGATTACATTCAAAGTCAATGCAAAGACGCGTATACACGCGTGTATTCGCGTCTTTGCATTGACTTTGAATGTAATCTGTTGTGCGCAAAATTCGTTTCGCGTCCGGTGTGAAAGCAGCTTTAGCCTAGCTTAGCTTAGCTTAGTTTCACCACAAAACAGATGCGATTTCGCAACCGTGTAGACCGGCCAACACATCCGCAATCTTGAAACATGATCTATGCAGGTTGTCAAGCACCAAGTTAATTGTTAAAGCCAACTTTCGAGAACAAAATTTCTGAGTGAAGACAGCACTGCTGTTCAATGCCCGGAAGCCTAATTCTCGCAAAACAAAACGAAGATGGGAGACCAGTTAGCCTAGTTAGCAGAGCCAACTATAGACAGCTAGATTCGATTCGTAGAAAAAAAAATGGGGCCGAAGCCCGAAAATGCACAATCAAAATCAAATTACTTGTGCACTTGCCCATCAGAAAACTGCAGTAATTGCGCAATTATGGCCCAATCGTGCGAAGCGCGGAGGACAGAAGACAGCTAGCACCGCTGATTAAAAATGGCTGCTGCCAAGAACAAAGCAACAATGAAACTGGCGAAACGAGGCTCCATTAAACCCAGAAAAATCGTCCACATCAGCATCGTAGCCAAGCCGCAACTCACCGGTCTCACGGAAATGTCCTGGATCAGATCAAATATAACGAAGCTTTCCCGGTGCACAGGATCACTTAGAAGGATGGATGGAGATTGTTCTCCTGTTTCGTTCCGTGTTTATTCTTTCTACGCTCCCTGCAATATTTGAGCTTGTGTTTTTAAAGGACCCAACCGGCCTTGAGAATCCCAGCAGTGGTCTGTGGTGTCGCTGTCTCCTGCTACTCGGTAGCAAGGGCGCTGTTACTCGGGTGCGAATAAAAGAAACAGCGCCTCCAAATACCCAATATTTATGATTCAGAGCTCAATTTCGTCGGACGACAACACTAATTTCACTGTGAAATGCCTAACATATATAATTATTTTGCATATTTTGTGCGTAGTTTTATGGTAGATGTTTGCTCACGGTCGTCGCATTACAGTAAATATTTGAAAAGGGAAACTAATCACAGGCCTAATTTGACTGAAAATTAACCTAATAAAACCTACGGACCCAAATATGGGTCCGTCAAATTCAGCTGCCGTATTCAGACCTGTGGAAAGTCAGACCTATTTTAAATTCTAGTGGAGATCCCAAGGTCATCAACGATAACATATATGTCCTACTGAATTAAAGGGAAATGTGTATAAAATGATGCACAAGATCCACATATTTTCCATTTTATGTAATGCTGTGGTCATAAAAGAATGGCGTCTTGAGTTTGAATATTTCTCTTACTACAAGTGTGACAGCTTCAGTGAAGCGCTGCTGATACAGAATATGTTTAAGGCCCTGTCCTATAATCTGAAAAAAAGAATGCTTTTTAAGACTTTGAACCCACCTAAGGGAAACCTTAAGCGAAAAGTTAGAATACAAGGGATTAAACAACTAAACATTCTACAAAGCAATTTTAGCTTATTCAGCCCCCGGGAAAACCACTGTGCACCAACTTGTGCTCCAGGTTGAACCCAAATATCCTCCTGAGACCCAGCAGAAAAAAAGTATCTATCGATCTGTCTGTCTGTCTGCCCGTCCGTCTATCTATCTATCTATCTTCAGACAGGCGAGAAATTAAAAGAAAAAAACCCAAAGAAAGGTGTGGACAAACAACCAATGCAGATGCTTCAGTCAGTGGCTTTTCCTGGCATGGTTTCAGTCCACTCATTCCCTTAAAGAAGGATGGGTCCCTTCAAATCAAAGCAGAGTTATACTGTATGATCACCTTTATATGCTAAGATATAAGATATAATTAAAATATAAATCAAGAGACTCATGTACATTAACATGGTAAAACATGAAGACCACAATGGAAAAATGATCAGAGTCACATTTTCACATTGTGGAGAAATGATGAATTAAAAATTCAAAATGATCTTAGAAACAAAGCGCTGAAAAAATTTGCAAAAAACATCCAATATATAAAATATTATAATAATATATAATATAATTATATATTATTATAAATATTGTAATAATATATACAAAAATGCAAAATTTGGAGTCTGATCGTTTTTCCTTTGTGGTCTTCACATGAATTGCTGGAAAAGTACAGTGCATTTTAAATTTTGATTGCTATTCGAGTTTGTGGGATAGGTGGTGGTGTGGAAAAAAAAGGCTCATGAAGTATAGGTCCTTCAGGGCCTCAGTGTTTGCTGGTGCTCAAGTCATTTTGATAATCGTCAGTGTGAGGGTGCATGGTACAGATTCTTCAGCCGATCAATTAATTGCACCTTCATGGTAATACACATCAGAAAAAGTAGAAAGGGCTTGTTGGGTAAACAGTGCATAGTAAGAGAGACTAACAGAATTTTACTGGTAATGACTTGTTAATTCCTGCACATGAGGTGAGGGGTTTGTCTCTGCTCTCCAGCAAACTTCTTCAGACACCAAAAACCATTACAGGCCCTTTAAACCTGAAGAGATGGCCATAAATCCCTGACTGTCCCATGAGTTTTGACCATACCAAAAGTTGTACAACTTTCTGAGACAAAGAGAATACCATAGTTGTAGCCTTATGTGAAAAAAAAACTAATGAACACGTCCCCTTTTACAACCCCAATTCCGAAATAGTTGGGACGAAGTGTAAATTGTGAATAAAATCAAAATGCAATGACTTTCAGATCACATGAGCCAATCTGTTATTTACAATAGAACATAGATATCATTTCAAATGTTGGAACTGAGACATTTTACATTTTTTATCCACAAAATGAGCTTCAAATTTCAAATTTTCTGGCTTCAACGGGTCTCAAAAAGGTTGGGACACAGGCAAAAAAGGGCTGAAAAAGCAATTAATATATAAGAGGATCAGCTGAAAGAACATTTAGCAAGCAATTAAGTTAACTGGCGTCAGGTGTGCAACATGATTGGCTATAAAAGGGATGTTGTAGAGAGGCTGTCTCTCAGAAGTAAAGATGGCCAGAGTCTCTCGAGCCTATGAAGGCTTGAAAATACTTTAAAAACAATGTTCCTCAACGTCAAATTGCAAAGGCTTTGAAGGTCTCATCATCGACAGTGCATAACATCATCAAAAGATTTAGAGAAACCGGAAAAATCTCTGTGCCTAAGGGACAAGGCCGAAGACCTTTACTGGATGCCCGTGATCTTCGGGCCCTCAGACGCCACTGCATCACTCGCCGGCTTGATTTTGTCATTGACATTACTAAATGGGACCAGCAATACTTCAAGAAACCACTGTCTGTAAACACAGTCCACCGTGCCATCCACAAATGACACCTAAAACTCTATTATGCAAAAAGGAAGCCATTATTGAGCATGATCCAGAAGCGCAGCCGTGTTCTGTGGGCCAAGGCTCATTTAAAATGGACTGTAGCAAAGTAGCAAAGCGTCCTGTGGTCAGACAAGTCCAAATTTGACATTCTTGTTGGAAATCATGGGCGTCGTGTCCTCCGGGCTAAAGAGGAGAAAGACCACCCCTCTTGTTGTCAGCGTTCAGTTCAAAAGCCAGCATCTCTGATGGTATGGGGATGCATTAGTGCATATGTTGTGGAACACTTGCATGTTTTAAAAAGCACCATGAATGCTGAAAGGTATATAAAGGTTTTAGAGCAACATATGCTCCCCTCCAGATGACATCTATTCCAGGGAAGGCCTTGTGTATTTCAGCAGGACAATGCAAAACCACATACTGCAGCTATTACAACAGTATGGCTTCGTAGTAGAAGAGTCCGTGTGCTGAACTGGCCTGCCTACAGTCCTGATCTTTCACCGATTGAGAACATTTGGTGCATAATTAAACGAAAAGTCCGTCAAAGGAGACCCAAAACTCTCCAGCAGCTGGAAGCCTGTATTAAACACGAGTGGGATCAAATTCCAATGGCTAAACTCAAGAAACTTGTCTCCTCAATGCCCAGACACCTCCACTCTGTGTTAAAAAGAAGAGGCCCCTGTCCCAACTTTTTTGAGACCTGTAGCAGCCATCAAATTTGAAATGAGCTCATTTTGTGGATAAAATTGTAAAATTTCTCAGTTTCAACATTTGCTATATTATCTCTGTTCGATTGTGAATAAAATACTGGCTGGTGTGATTTGAAAGTCATTGCATTTTGATTTTATTCACAATTTACACTTTGTCCCAACTATTTCAGAATTGGGGTAGTACTTCAATGTCATTTTATCTGTGAAATGAAGTGTTCAGGAATTTTATGAATTCACCTTGACTGCCATCACTGCTACCACTGCCACAGATCCTTTGTGTTGACTTGATAGCTTGAAATCGCACAAATGTTTTTGTGGTCATGCCTGGTGCATAGAGGATGAATCCTAGGCTACGTTCGAATAGTCAAAAAATTACGTCCTATCATGCAATTCCCAACCAGTTTTCTTAAACCTCGATGCAAAACATCAAGAAGGAAAGGTGTTAAGAGGAATTCATAACAGCTTAGGAAGACAACCGCGCAAATAAGAGAATCCAAATGCACTTACACTGGGCAATGTGATCATGCATCTCTTCCCCTTCATGTTCATTTGTTTTTGTGATTAGCCGGATGGATGGTCGTTGCTCTAAACATTGCTGCTGCACAGTATTGTGGGGTGGGTTTATCTCCTTTCTTTTTGTAAAGGATGGTTCAGTGTACACTGTGCTGAAGGTGATAAGTTAGGAAGCACTGAAGCTCCTTTCCTTTACATTTAGAGAATTCAAACACATATCATGGCTGCTACGTAAATAATTCTGGGTCATTTTCTTGGAGATAGGAACTTTCCTAAGCTAAAAGGATTTTTCACACACTGCCCTTTTGTTTTAGGTGACCCTAAAACCTTTCCTGTAGCACCACCACCAGGTCAAACTTCATGTTTCCAAATGCAATAACTTAAATCAGTTTTGACAGGAATCATGTCACCCTTCTTGTGATTGTTTCTCGAAAACAGAGAAGGCATGTTATTGATGTTGGTCACCAATGACTTTTATCGTAACACCAGCATCAGGTAAAACTTTTAATTAAAAAACTGCAATAATGTGATAGTTTTTTTGGGAGTCTCAGGAAACATTTCTGTGTTAATTTGTGGTGCATAGAGGATGAACTCTATTGTTTTGTATGACCCCCCTCAAGCTTCCCTGTAGCGTCACCACCAGGTCAAACTTCAGATTGCTAAGCGCAAAAACTCAAACAGCTTTGATGGGAATCATGTCATGATTGTTTTTGGTGCAGAGAGAGGGCCTGTTATTGATGTTGGTCACCCTATGACCTTTAGTGTTGTGCCACCACTAGGCCGAATTCTTATTTTAGAAAAATTGCAATAACTTGCCAGTTTTAATGGAAGTTCCATGAAACTTCTTGTGTTTACTCCTGGCGCATACAGGCCAAACTATATTCTTTAGTGTGAACCTATGACCTTTCCAGTATTGCCATCACCAGGGCAACCCTTACATTTGCAAATGCAGTAACTCAAACAGTTTTGCTGGGAACCAAGCCACACTTATTGTGACCGTTGCTGGTGCATTGAGAAGGGTGCATTTTTAATGTTGGTCGCCCCCTGACCTTCGCCGTAGTGCTGCCCACCACCAGGCCAAACTTTTAATTTTTAGGGGTTAAAGTCCGAGGGGGTAGGTAGCCATGCTGCTGCAAAGCAGGGTGGCTCTCAATACCATCGGTGCTAGGAATGCTATTGTAATTGCCCAGATTTTTTTTTTCTCCATTGGTGAAAGTGGTACTGGAGCATACACCGTAAAAGTTATGTCAGAAAAATTTTCGGGCACAGTTCAGAAGGATGCACTTACCTCTGACACCAAATATGACACACACAGTGCTGTGAAAAAGTATTTGCCCCCTTCCTGATTTCCTATTTTTTTGCATATTTGTCACACTTCAATGTTTCAGATCATCAAACAAGTTTTAATGTTAGACAAAGATAACCAAACTAAATACAAAATGTAGTTTTTAAATGATGATTTCATTTATTAAGGGAAAAAAGCTATCTGATTAAAATGTCGCACACAATGTTAGTGGCTGTACAGCATTTGCGCAGACAGAATACAAGCAAAGACATGATAAAGTCTGTCTGAACTTACACTGGCTCTTGTGCAAATGCTACGGCTACCAGGTGGACAATAAATGGTATCAGCATGTACCCGAAAAGGTGCTGGATGCAGATGAAAAGCCAAGGATACTCTGGGATTTTCACTTTCAGACTGACAGAGTTACTGAACACAGAAAACCTGATTTGGTACAATACAAGAAAGATAGTAAGGAATGTTTGCCTACTGGTACACCATAACCTACCGGTACACCAGTCATCAGTGAACATCTTACAAACTTGTGTACTGTGCGAAGTCTATGACATAATAATAATAATAATAATAATGAATTATTTTACAATTTGCAAATGAAAACAGATGGCATAAAATTTATGAATGCGAAAGAACCTAAGAATGATTTGGTAAAGCTAACGAAGATGATTCCTGTGGTTGCTGGGACAAAAAAAAAGGCACAGCAGCAAGCTGTGTGGCATTCTTTGAAGTTTATCTGCTTTTGTTGCAGGGTAAGGGTCAGTCCAGAAAAAGTCAGCGCTTAGGGGCTGTTTCCAGTGGAACATAATAAACCGTTTGCGTCCGCCTATCAGTGTGACATTTACAGCAATGTCAAATAGGTCTAGTGGCCCTCAAAGCCATTTCCATCCGCTTTTACCTTAATCAACGTACAGAATCCAATGACAAAAATTGTACTCTGCTGAAGTTTCTGTATAAATTTTGTCATGGATATTTTTCTGCTTTCTGCATTTGTGTAATAGTAAAAAAGAATAAATTAGAGATTTACAATTTTTTTGTACTCCACTAAGGAAAGTAAGAGAAGCAATACCATGCAGAGAGCCCTGATCTCAGCATCATGAAGGCTGTTGGAGATCACTTGGGGCCAATAGACAAAAGATGGACAGTCTGCTGAAGACTGTGGCAAGTTAATCAATATTCTTGGACCATCTTACCAGCCAATGTTATTATCCAACTGCTGGGCAGTATACCAATATGTAGTTTTAACAGCCAAGATTGGTCATTGTAAATATTAATTTCAATTAGCAATTCATTGTTGACAATTTTTACGGGATGTTTTTAAATACATATTTAGAAGCTTTTAATTTCGTTATTTTTGCAAGGATTTTTGCCTGAGTGTTGGACTTCTTTACTTCCACCTTAGATGGTCACATATTCTAATGATAAACTGGACCAAGTGTTAATTGTCCAGAGACTTGAACTCCTCATATGGCCAAGTAAACAAGCCAAGCAGCAAGTTTTTAAATCTCTTTGTTATAGGTGTACAAAAAGTCATGAAAAATGGGAGGATTCTGGCTGGGAAATATTGCAAAAATATCTCACAATATTTATTTGAAAATTAATGAAATTAGGACCACAATCTGTCATGCAGTAGTGTGCAATGATGATTATACACCACCACTTTCATCTAAAACTGGTCCTAATATATTCTCTAAAATTTTTTGGTGAAAATACAGTAGCTGACAAAAGTCTTGTCGCATAAGGACATAGTAACTAAAAATAGCATATAACTTTATTTCTAACCAATCAATTGTTATAATAAATGGTTCATTTTAATGTCAAGGGCTTTCACATTAATAATTTGGTGCAAAATGTAACCGTCAAAAAGTGTTCTGATGTTCACAGCTTGGCTAAGCCCATAACATCTGTTTTTGCTAGGACAAAAGTCTTGTCGTCTCTTCAGATGATGCAACAAATCGCAGATTAGAGTTTAACCTATGACAAATACTGTAATTAACACATTCCCAGATGTGTATAGAAATAACCCCAGCACACCAGACTTTCATATGAGGTGCGACTAGACCTCTGACAACATACCAAAGATTCAACCACAGACCAAAGTGCTGATCATCAAGAGCCTGAAGACTGAGTCTGCTGCTGAGGTGGCAGACATCTTTAATGTATCCAAATGTCAAGTGGAGGGGATGAGAAAAAGATTTGAAGAAACTGGTGACGTTCATGGCAAGCGCAGGTCAGACAGACCCCGGTATGACAACTGTTTGAAAGGACCGTTTGTTGCTTCAACTGTACAAGGCTGGCCCTTCTTCAACTACAGCGAAGCTACATGAGGAAATGTCACCAAAAATCCCAGTATCTACAAGAAGAGTTTGTCAAATTCTCTCTCAAAGTGGTTTTCATAGCCAAATTAGTACATAGAAGTCTGCATTAAACAGAAAACAAAAAACCTGCATTGCATTTGCCAAGGCCCACAGCTCGCAGAAAGGATTGATACTGGAAAAGTGGCTGAAAGTTGGAACCTGTTGGAACCCTCATGGACCCAAGATTCTCCTAGAAAACAATCATATTTGGTGGAGGAAAAAACATGGTTTGTTGTTACATCCAGCATGGGGTTGTGAGAAAGATCTGCGGAGTGGATGGCAACATCAACAGCCTGAAATGTCAAGAAGTTCTTGCTGCCCTACTTATACTGCTGCTCCTTCTCATTCTTCTACCTCCATGTCACAGTTCCTGAAAGCGAAGAAGGTGAAGGTACTCCAGGATTGGCCAACCCAGTCACCTGACATGAACATTATTGAGCATTTCAGGGGTAAGATGAAGGAGGAGGCTTGGAAGATGAAACCATAGAATCTTGATGAACTCTGGGAGTCCTGCAAGACTGCTTTCTATGCCATGCCAGATGATTTCATCATCAAGTTATCTCAGTCATTGCCAAGACGTATGGATGCAGTCCTCCAAGCTCATGGGAGTCATACGCAATATTAATTCTTTTTTCCAAGGCACCATGGCTTTATTTTCTGATATTATAGTGGCATATTTGTGTATTCAAAATAAAGTGTATGTATAATTTCCACATTTTTTTTCAATGCGACAAGACTTTTGTCCAAGCAAAATCTGACCTTTCTGTACAAATTAAATTATAAAACTCAATCAATGACACAAAACTCTATTTTGGTATATTTCGCATAATCTAGAGGGCTTGGCCTTTCATATAAGCCATTTTTGATTCCAATTGACCGACTACAAGTCAGGTTATTATTTGTTGTTCCTACAACTTGGATAAGCAACAAGACTTTTGTCAGGCACTGTATACTGAAAAATGCTATTGTAAGCAATCAAAAAAAAAACATTCCCACAGTATATTTAGGTAAAATATGGGTAATAAACAAAAACACTGAAAACATTAGTTTTTTATAAAAATTGAAAGGTGTTGCAAATTTGATTTTTTTTTGACTCTTGCATTGCCTGAACGCATGTTTGAAGGCTCATTCCATGATTATCGATGCTAAAAAATTTGTTTAAACTGGTTTGAAGCAACATTTTTCTGCAAAGTAACCTCCGATGGTCAGTTGTTCCACTAAATAAGGTGACATGAACTTTGAGCAGTGTCACAGTGTTAAACACAATGGCACAATAGAGGGAGCTCTCTGAGATTATTCATAGCCAGACTGTGGACTTACATGACACTGAAGATGTTAAATTCTGCCTCGGCACATTAAGAAACACCATCAAGGGTTTCAAAAACGGAAATTAAGTGCATCTCTTGGGAATGAACTTAAAACCTCATGGAATGGTTTAGCGAGAGAGGAAATAAAAATTGAAGTGGCTGTTCCACCAACCGTTGGTGGTACAGGAGAGGAAAGTTGCTCTTATTTCCCCAGCCATTGGTGAAACAAGGGAGAAGGTTTCTCTTATTCCCTCAAACGTTGGTGGAACAAGGGTGAAGGTTTTTCTTATTCCCTCAAACATTGGTGGAACAGGGGGGAAGGTTGCTCTTATTCCCCGGGTAAATCTCAGACACCATTCAAATGGCGCCAAAAAGTTTCACTGGAAGATGTTGCTCAATGGTTGGGGAATAGCCTTTGTGAAAAAATATGTGAAAACTATGCCTGAAAGACTAAATGGTGTGATCAAAGCAAAGGGTGGCCACACCGGATAATAATGCCTTTTTTCTCTCAAAAAGGCATTATTACTTTTGTCAGCTGGGATAGGCTCCAGCTACCCCACAACCCTAGTGAGGAAGAAGCTGTATAGAGAATGGATGGATATATATTGTTATCTGTTTACTTATTTCCATCTATGTGATCCAATATGACATGAAATAAATGCTTAAATAGTACTTGTTTCAGTTTTGTCTTCATTATGATTGATGAATAATCATCACTGCACACTACTGTATATTTCAGAACTCTTTGGCCCACTATCTTACTTCTGCAGGTATTTCATAAATCAGGATTATTGAGTTTGCTGGATATCAGTGCTGATTAAAACCTGGAACAAATCTTACTACATAAATTTATGCTCTGCATTTAAGAGGATCCAAAGTTTTGTTCAGTCAGCCTATCCAGGTAAATCACTAATTCTGCGTTTTGAAACAGAATCATGGGCTAAACCGAGATTATAAGAAAAATCTTTGAAAATAAAATTAAATCAAGTACTAACATTGATCTTCGTCAATTAAGCTGGCTTTTTAATTCCAACTTTTTCAGGTTTTTGGGTATAGAATTTGTAAACTAGAACTCAATTTTAAGAGAACGTTTACAGCATGATAATTTTCGATTTAAATCCAAATTAAGAACAAAATTATCGCAGCTTAATCTTAAAATGATACTCATGGTCAAGTAGTTTGTTAAGCATCACGGCTAGTATTTTCCTAAAGTAAATACTGCCCTCAGCTGTCTGAATTATGAAATACATTCTCCGTCTAATTCTTTTTTCTTATCTAAATAGATGTTGTAGAACTGCGAATAAAAATGCGTTTTTTAATAGATTCACATACAACACAGAGTCAACATTGAAATCTAGCTCAATATTCTCATTATATCATCCTGTTTAAGGTTGTATAAGCGGCAAATTTTCATTGTTCCTCACTTGTTGTGCGCCTCTGTGTTGACTTGTAAAACTTATCAGACCGATCAGTCCCGCTCGAATTATAGTAAGCATCGGCTCATGTTATCCGTAACTCCACCTACACATTAAAGGAGCTGGTCCAGAAGTACTTTATAGAAAATTAATCAGTTTTTTCAATTTCCACAACTTAACCTGTTATAATATCTAAAATTAATTCAGAGCAAAGCAATCTGCATGCCTCCGATATTACAGAAGAATTCTACTATTGCTAGCACTCCCAACCAACAAATGGGAGAGAGACTTATAAATAACCCCTGATGCTGTCTTGTGGACGCAAGTATGCAAGAATACTTTCTCTGTGAGAAATAATACCAATCTGCTGCAGACACAATATAAAATGTATCATAGAACACATAACTCAGGAAAAAATGTGTCTCGTGGGTTTCCTAGACATAAGCACTTGTTCTCAATGCACTATGAACACCATAGATGACTATCTCCGTGCAACTTGGCTCTGCCCCCTTATGCAACCTGTCTGGAAAACAGTCGCTGACAAACTATCCCTCCTTTTGAGCTGTCAAATTCCATTATCCCCTTCACTTTGTTTACTAAGTGACTTGTCATCAACCACCATCCCTAGCTGTCTTACCAAAGTCACACTCATTGTCTTGACTGTCGCCAAGAAGAGCATGAACTAAAAAACAAGACAAAAAATTAAACAGTACAGAATGGATCAACCCTCTGACAGAACACATACCGATGGAAAAAACAACAGCCTCCAACAAGAATCAACTACAACTTTTCAATCATACCTGGGAGTCAATCACAATTTCTTTATTTTCAAAGAAATTAAAATATTGAATTATTGATCAAACAAGTACAGAACATACACACATATACAGGCACATTTACACTTCTTCGCTCACACATTCACACATACACATACATGAACACACAGAAACTTTGTTTTGTTATCTTCAGTTTGTCTAGTTTTGGCATACCATTCCACTGTGAAGCTTCAGCACAGTGTTTTATTCTTCGGAGTTATAATAAAAAATAAAGCTGAACTCCACAGAGGAGGGGTGGCGACAAAAACAAACAAACAAACAAACAAACAAAAAAAGCCAAAATACATCAATGAAGATAAGCACTCCTGTTATCATCTCATCATGATTGATCTGAAACTTGATAAACATCCATGGGATGCAATGTTTGGTTCTATTGACGATAATCATAATTTTTGATTGAGATCTTATCTAGCTAATAAAATAAAAACAGCTGTCTGTAAAGTTCCAGACCAGGAATCAAGTATGGAGGCCGAGTACAATCCAACATAACGTAAACATAAAAATTCAACTGCAAACTATATTCATTATTTTCATTCTGTGACACTAAATTGCTCTGCAACCAACTTCCATGGTTGGTGCTCAGGGGGGTGAAAAACTGTCCGGTTTGCTCCAGATGTATCCAAGTATGTCTATTGCGAAGTAACAATCAACAAATGTGGATGAAAATGCAAAAATAGAACTGAGATACAAGCCAAGTCATTGATTGTTCACATAGAGCTAGGCACGATTACCATAGTAAGATGGCAGCCTCGCTGGACGTCTTCCTCCTTGGTTGAGCAAAGGCGCGTTTGCTCTAATGTTATTTTTAGCTCTATGTAGCTACAATCTCACATGGTTTAAGATGGCTTTGAGCACTTCTGTGAGTAAGTTTGTTCAATTCAAAGTCTTTCTATACATGCGCAATGCGCTGCAAAAGGAGGGATTTCCCCAGACTCACATACAAACTCAAGTTACAATGGAAGTCAGCCATTATGACAGTTGAAAATGTGCAATGTTTGAAGTTGACCAGTGGATGTCAAAAATTTATTTCAATACCTATCGAAATTGCCTCGCAAATTGTGAACACCGAAAAGCCATGAACACAAAAGACTTAAAGGAGCTGTGTCATGATTACTATGCATGCTCAGAACTTACATCCCAAGAAAATGAATCTGCTGCCTTGACTGCAAGTCAGGATCCGATTCCATCCTTGCTTATTTGTCTTCGTTTTCCATTGTATTTAATATTTATTTTAGTTAGTCAGGCATTATGCTTTTTATATTAAGGAGACATCATTGCTAAAATAGACTTGGCTTAAAGAGAACTTACTATAAAATACAGTAAAGGAACAAGTGCATAATTTAATAAAACAGCTGAACATCAGTTTTGTTCCACATTTGTGATACTTTCTCTTTAGATGTTGCTTTGAGCTTGTGAGTTTTAGAAGGTGCGTAGAAGGGCTTTGGTTTTATCAAATGAAAAGCATCAGGGTAAACCAAACATTCAAGCAAATTGCTGCAAGACAAAATAATAGTTCGTTCTTAATTGGCATCTGACTCAAAGATATTTAAATTCATTCTTTTCCCATTAAAAAAATATATATATATATTTTTAAGGACAAGAGCTTGCTTTAGATGATTGCTTTTTATTCAATACGTCTTTGAAAAGGTATATCATATAATCATACTAGAAGCAGAAATAATTATTGTAAGAGTAGCAGTAGAAATCCCAAATCGAGAAATTCACGTTTGAAGCCTATTTAAGCAGTGCCTGCTAATAAATATGACATTACAGTAAGACTCACCAAACACAGTACCAAACAGAACAGCAGACATGATTTCAAACAGCAAAGCTAGCAATATACTGACTTGGCTATGGTCATCCCAGACCTCAGAGCTGTGGGAACAAAGCGCTGTTTACACTTCTCAGCGGCACTCTTGCAAGACTGACCCAATTACTGGAACTGCCTCTATACTGAATCATATTGAGAGAATGAAAAGTACTTCATGCTTTCCCCGCCAGAGTATTTTTAGCTCCGCTGTGATGATAGTCAGCAGTCAGCGGAGCTTTTCTAATGCCGAGTCGTCTGGCATCCATCTGTCTGTCTGTCCGTCTGGCGTCAACTTTTCTCCTCAAATTTGAATATCTCAAAAACTGTCTGATTACTTTTTTCTGATTTGGTGCGAGCCTTCCTTATGATATTCTGAATATTGACTGTGAAAATTTGAAAATTCTACATCCCAGTTTTTGAGAAATTCAGCATTTTGGACTTAGAAAATCAGTGTTTGTGCTCATTTTTTCAGTCTTTCATTAGAATCTCAAAAACTGTCTGATAACTTTTTGTCTAATTTGTTGTGAGCCTTCCTCACAGTGATCAGTGAATATTATCAAGAATTCTAGCAATTGCTGGCAACGTAAACAAGAGGCCTGTCGGCCTAGAGAGCTCCGCTGAGGATGAGTGAAATCTCCATTTCATAACTTAATTTCAGAAATCCTTGAAAACTATTGCAATATGAACACATATGACACATTTGGTAACCAGAATATGCTGTGAACCAGTTTGGTGTCTCAAGAACCACACTACAAATTGCAATCATTTATTTCAATCATCTTACCAGCAAGCAATACTAACAACCAACAAAAACCCTCGAACCCCCCCAATGTACACATCATCAAAATTGAAGTGAAAGTTGACGATTATATTGTTCTGCATCATGTTGTTCTGGATCATATTGTTCTGGATCATGTTATTCTGCATCATGAGTTCCTCATCATTGTTCTGGATCACGTTGTTCCAGATCATTGTTCTAGATCATGTTCCTCCGGATCGTCGTTCTGGATTAATTGTTCTGGATCATATTGTTCCACATCATATTGTCCTATGACAGTGTTAGAAGGATTGTGACTGCTATATTTGTGATGTATAGGGGGAAGGGTATTTGTTGGTTGTTAGTGTTGCTTGGTGGTAAGATGATTGAAATAAATGATTGCAGTTTGCAGTGTGGTTCTTTTGTTATACTCCAAAAATTCAGACATCAAACTGGTTCACAGCATATTCTGGTTACCAAATGTGTCATATGTTGTGTCACTATTGTTAATATTGCAATAGTTTTCAAGGATTTCTGAAATTAATTTATGACATGGACATTTCACTCATCCTCAGTGGAGCTCTCTAGGCCGACAGGCCTCTTGTTTACGTTGCCAGCAATTGCTAGGATTCTTGATAATATTCACTGATCTTTCATGACCCCCAAAATATTCGGGTCTATTAATGTGTCAACAGAAATAATGAAGCCTCTAGTTTTAGACAGAAGAAACCATTGCATTCTTGCTGAATTCATTCCCTTTTTTCAAACACCTGAATGCTGGTCATTTTCATCCAAAAAACCCACATTTTGGACAAAAAGCCCAGAAAGGTGAATGAATGTGACAAAACATTGACCTGCTGCTTTGTTTCCAAGTTGTCTGCATGAACCAAGATGATTTATCACAGCTCGTGAAAAAGCTTGTGGTCATGAAACTGGCCTAAGGAAAAAAAAAGTAATTTCTGTCTTTACATGTTCGCAAGGTGGACTAGAATGAACCGTTTTATTGGTTTGACATATTTTTGTCACACAATCAACAACAGAGTCTGTCACCATATAACAGTGAAAATGCTGATAGATGGCAAATCTCGTCAATGGCGGGGAAAGTGTAAACAGAACCCCTAGATCATCTTAAAAGTTGGATTCATTTGGTGAATGAAGCATGCCTAAATTGGGGGTTCTCAGGTGCAATATCCACCCAGGAGTGGGCTGGATTGATACTGCAAGGAAAATCTTAGCCGATGACCAAATCTTAGCTTTAGGTGAGAATAACGTGGGTTGACTAGTCATTTGCCACAACAAAATTAAGGGTGGCAGGGAGGGATTTTTTAGTCACCAAAAAAACTAATCCACAAATCACAGAATCAAACTGAATGAATCTGTGAACCCAAGGTAAATCTAAAAATTAAAGTCCAAACAGCCCCAGTCCTCTCGCATTTGACACTGGCTTCCCACACCTGGAACAGCACTCCTGTCTGACATCCCTGCATGGTTTGATTGAAAAGAACAGAAAGAGTCCATCACTGACCCAATGAGCCTGGTTTCCAACTTAATTGTCTGTGGTTAATGTTGAAGAAGATTTGATTTACATTTTGATTGAACAAAAAGGCAACTAATTTTGAAACCATACTCTGTCGGAAAGAATATGACTTACAGTTTCAAAACTAACCAACCATTAATTTCAGGCACATTTTCCCATGGGCTAAGACAGTTCAGAAAAACCATAGCAAGTCAGTATATGTGTCTTTCCATTTAGGCTGTTACAGCCGCTCACAGTGATGTTGATTCTGCACCACTAGTCTCCTATGCAGAAGGCGGATATTCTATTTAACATTTTGAGCATATTGTTGTACACCATGTAAATATACGGCAGCCATTGCACTCATTGTTGCAAAGAACCTGAATAATGAAAGTCTTCAGTGGATCACTGCTACTGCCAACTGCCAGTTACTGGGCAAAGAAATGTTTCATATCGGCAACGTATTAATTCAGTATTGTTCCAAATTACTCTCAAATAAATGATGTTACATTATTTATATACTGAATACTTGAACATAATTTTTCCTCACCTTTCTTATTTCTTTGGTATAGTCCCTTTTCTTCCTGCAAGATACTGACAGTGGTGTAGTTGTAGTTCTATACAATGCTGCACAAACATGGTCCGGATAGTATTGGATTTTAGTACACAGGTCAATGACAAATAAGCCTTTTAAAAATGTTGTTTCTTTTATAAATCTTTAAAAATGTACAGAAGACATTTATTTGAAGTTGGAAGAGTGTGTTTAAACAAGTGGTTGCACAACATTTACAGGGTTTTAGTACAGTTTTAGGCTGTATTTGCAATTTCACCAGCCAAAAAATGTCAGGTGGCGCAACCAGAAGTTTCTTGAAAAAAAAAAAACACTCTTCCCCTTTTTTTTTTTCTAAGTGATTTTTTAGTAAGTATACCTGGGAGTGTCTACTCTGCCTAAAACATTACTATTTTGTAGTTGAGCTGGGTATTAAAAGTAACTTATGGATTCTTTATTGTAGGGGGCGGGTATTTTGGTTTTTCAAACAATTTAAGAACAATTAAACTATTAAACTTTGTTTACTTGAAAGGTTTTCAATAAAAAATTATGCCCCCATATTAATATTATATTAATTCATATTTTAAATTACATATTTAGGGCTCTATCTTTCACACTGCCCTACCCGTTGCCACTACCCGCTACCCGTGAATTACGCATTTAGCAGCTTCCACTATCCCTAAACGGTATCTTGCGGCCACACTACCCGCTATACATTATGCCGACTCCCTTATTTGCGCCTGGAGGTGTGCCCGTGGGAGTGTTTATGCGCTTTCCCTACAATTGCAATCTTGACCACACGTTAGGGAAAGCGTATAGCGGGTCCTCAAACCACCCGCTACCCATTTGGGCTTTTACAACAGCGCGCCCAGGCGGCTTCAATGCACGTCCACTTGGACACATGTGGACGTGCACATGCGGCTCCACCTCCCGAATTAACTCGCCTATAAAAAGCCACCTTGCTTTAGCCTCAGTTGAACCCCTGAGAAAATGGCAGAGATAGTACTAAATCGCCTTGATCGCCAGTTAAATAATAGAAGACGCCCAGAACGCATGTACCGCCAACGCACCAGCTACCTGGGCCTTTCAGGTAAGTCTATAGTGTTTGTATTTTGTATCAATCATTTTTCCTGCTTTTATAATAATATATAATTATTATATATAATATATATTAATGATATATATAATATTCTAAAATTATAATAATACAATACAAGTATTATTTCCCACAGAACGAGAATGTGTGACAAAACTGCGCCTCTCCCGTCAGGCAGTGACAGAATTATGTCACCTGGTTGCAGATGATGTATACACCGCTGCCAGCTGTCCGTATGCCTTGCCTGTTGCTGTTAGGGTTACTGTGGCACTATTTTTCTATGGTAGTGGGTCATTCCAACACCCACTCAGCTCAATTGGAGGCATGACCCAATCTGCCGTAAGCTCGGCTATAACTGCAGTCACTGCCAGCATAGTCCGACATGCCAGTAGGTACATCACTGGCATCCCTGTGACACCCGAGAGACAGCGCAGGGTAAAGTGGGATTTTTTGGCAAGATATGGGTTCCAGTGGCGGGCGGAGGACGGAAAACTGGGGGCGGAAAACATCCCTTGAAACGGATGAGATTAGTGACTCAATTTCAATCATTGTTCTTGGTCAACATGTTAGTTTCCCTTATAATGAAATGTTTAAGCGAGTGAATAATAAATTCTATAAAATGTTTAATTCACATGCCTTAATAAGCAGCTCTTCACGAAGAAACCACTGTGGATTTTCCGCGTTAAATTTTGTCACATCCTAAGCAAGTCGTCAAACTTGTGCGTAATGATTGTTTAATTGAAAAAGATTGAAATGCGCTCTTTTTTTGGGTTCAACTGGTGCGTTTGATTTCTCGTCTTAACGAAGACAATTAGCTACACCTGAGAGGGGAGAGTTCAAGTGTCTTTCACCAGGGAAATTGACTGAAAGCAGATCAAGACTAATAAGCAGTTTAAAGACATGTTTATCGGTGGCTCATCGGTCTAAGGGGTGATTCATGCTTCTTGCGGTCGGCGCGGTCAGCACGGCCTATACGGTGAAATGACGCAATTGCGGCCAAGGCGACAGAGCGCGGAGGGTCCGCGGAGGCTCTGAACGCCGAGCTGCGCACCTGGAGGATTTTGTAACAACGCGGCCGGGGTTGCACAGACCGCGTTGCAATGATTGGCTAGCTTCGGGACTCGGAAGTACATATACCTATTAAAATTAAAAATGAAAAGCTTCAAAGAAAAGCCAGCTGTACGTACAAACAGCTGAAAATACAAAATCTTTACTACAGTTCTTGTCGGATCTACAAGGATGCTCATTGCCAGACATCGGTGCAGGAACTGCCTAAATGCAAACCAAGTCAACTTAGTTTTCGGAAGTTTCAAGTGTACAAACATAAACCTCAAAGTGTTGTAAGGATAGAACCAGAGCCAACAGCTCCTTCTCAATTGTGGAATAGTTCTTTTGGTGGCGATTGAACTTGCTGGAGAAGTATGCCACGGGATGCTCAATGTCATCAGAGTCACTTCTCTATAGGAGCACCGATCCACAAGCTTGGTCACTAGCATCGACTGCCATGGAGAACGGTTTGTTGAAGTCAGGAGATTTGAGCACGGGGAAGTGACACAGCAGAGACTTCAGGCGATCGAAGGCTCTTTGGCATGCTTCATCCCAAGTGAACTTTACGCCTTTCTTCAGTTAGTTGTTGAGACTGAGAGCAATCTCAGCAAAGTTCTTGCAGAACTTGCGGTTGTACCCAATCATTCCAAGGAAGCGGCGCAAAGCTTTTTTGTTGTCAGGAACTGGAAAGTCCATGATGGCCACCTTACCCTGGCCTATGACGTAGCCAAGATACATGACAGTAGCACAACCAAAGTCACTCTTGTTCAGGTTAACAGTCAGGTTAGCCTGGGTCAAGCGCTGGAACAACGTCTCTATATCTTTCAGATGTTCTTCCCAGGAGTCACTCCATGTGATCAGGTCATCGATGTACGCACCCGTGTGTGGCAATCCGGCGATTGTAGACTGTATCATCCATTGGAACGTGGCTGGGGCATTTTTCATGCCAAAGGGTAGGACTTCATACTGGTATAACCCAGATGGTGTGGCAAAAGCAGAGATGCTCTTGGCCCTCTCAGTTAAAGGCACACACCAATAACCCTTCAATAAATCAATCTTGGTCAGAAACTTTGCTTGTCCTACTCTATCGATACAATCATCAATCCTAGGTATTGGAAACACATCAGTTCTAGTTACAGCATTGACTTTGCGATAATCTGTACAGAATCTAGTACTTCCATCAGGTTTTGGAACTAGAACACAGGGTGAACTCCAATCGGAGTTAGAGGGTCTGATAATATCATGTTCTAACATGTACTCAACCTCTTTCTCAGCAATCTTTCTCTTTTCAGGATTCATCCAGTACGGATGCTGTTTTATTGGTTTGGCATCACTAACGTCTACATCATGAGAGGCTATTGAAACTCTCTTTGGAACATCAGGAAATAGATCTTTATATTTCTTGATCAACCTCTCAAACTGATCTTTCTGTGAGGGTTCTAAGTGCTGGAGTTTTTACATCAAGATTTTGCAACACTTCAGAATTTGACAATTTACATGAAAGAACTTCAGCTTTAATTCTAGGTTCATCATCTTGAAACTCCCCCTCATCTTCACAAGTCTCGGCCATAGGAGGATCTGAAGTGACAGCTGCAACCCTAGCATTCCTATCATGATAAGGCTTCAGCATGTTAATGTGACACAACTGTTTTGGCTTTCTCCTATCTGGAGTCTTCACAATGTAATTGAGATCATTGAGTTTTGTCAGAATTTCATAAGGACCATGAAATCTAGCCTGCAATGGATTGGACTGCAAGGGAAACAACACAAGGACCTTGTCTCCTGGTTTAAACTCACGGCTTCTAGCCTTATGATCATACCAAGTTTTCATTTTTCCCTGACTTGATTTCAAGTTCTCTTTGGCTAGGTCACAAGCTGCACGCAGTCTTTCCTTGAACTTGCTAACATAGTCTAACAGACTGATATGCGGCTCTTCCTCTTGCCATTGTTCACTCAACAATAGCAAAGGTCCTCTCACTTCATGGCCAAACACTAGCTCAAACGGACTGAATCCAGTAGACTCCTGCACTGCTTCTCTAGCTGCAAATAACAGCAAATGAACCCCTTCATCCCAGTCTTTCTCATGGTCATAACAATAAGTCCTCATCATTGTCTTGAGAGTGGAATGAAACCGCTCTAAGGTACCCTGACTCTCTGGATGATAGGCACTGGAAAGAATCTGCTTCGCACCTAGTTCATACACAACCTGTTGAAACAATCCAGAAGTGAAATTGCTACCTTGATCTGACTGAATTTCCCTGGGAAGGCCAAACAACGTGAAGAACTTTATCAAAGCCTTCGAGATTGCAGTTGCCTTGATGTTGCGTAGAGAGGTATGGCTTCAGGAGTCTGGTAGATGCACACATGATTGTCAACAAGTACTGATTTCCAGATCTAGTCTTGGGTAATGGACCAACACAATCAACGATGACCTTGGAGAAGGGCTCCCCAAATGCTGGGATAGGCTGCAATGGAGCTACAGGTGGGTCTAACTGGTGTTTTCCAACTACCTGACAAGTGTGACAGGTTTTGCAAAAGTTGGAAACATCTTTCCGAAGTCCAGGCCAGAAGAAGTGTTTCAGGATCTTGTCAACAGTCTTGTTAACACCAAGATGACCTCCTAAAGGCAAACTATGAGCCATTGTTAAGATCTCATTCCTGTAGGCCTTCGGAACAACAATTTGCTTGACCACTGCCCAATCTGCATTGGCAGGGATATCAGGAGGGCGCCACTTCCGCATCAACACTCCATCCTTGAGATAATACCCAACTGGAGCTGCATCTATTTCTTCATCAGGAAGGGCTCTCTTCTTTAGTACACAAATTTCAGGATCATTGGTTTGCTCCTGAATCAACCGCTTTCTGGACAGAGACAAGTCTCCAGACACATCAGAATCACCAGACCCATCTGGCTGGCTGAACAGAGAACTGATAAAAGTGTCTGATAAGTCCTCAAACGGAGAAACCATAGTAGGCTGAACAGAGTCATGAGGCGAACCACCTGAGTCATGACTATTCAATGTGCTGGACGGCACCACATCATCCTCTTCTTGAGCCTTCTTGGCCATAGCACGGGTCACTGCACAGGAAGGATACAGAGATGGGTCTTCATCGCCATCTTCAGTGCTCGGCTGTGAAGTAAGATGAACAGGGGGAACTACATTGCCCCCAGCCAGGTCATTGCCTAGCAACAGAGAAACACCCTTGATAGGTAGACTTGACATAAGTCCCACCTTTACCTGTCCTGTAACTAAATCTGACTTCAAGAATACAGAGCGCAGGGGTACAGATACAGTCCTCCCTTCAATACTTTGTACAAGTATGAAATCCCCAGAAGCGGTCTCATCACGTAACTCCAAGGAGTCCATCAACAAAAGTGACCGAGAAGCTCAGGTATCCCTTAGGATATTTATGGGTACAGGAGGAGAATGCTCATTCAGAGCCACAAATCCCTCTGACACAAATGGAAGAAATTCCTCCCTCACAAAGTCAGCAGTATCAGGCTTCTTAGCCTCACAAGGAGCAGGCAATTTAGCAGATCGGTCATCTACTACAGGGGTTTCTAACCTTGTCTTCACAAAGGCATTGGGTTTGGTATCCTTTTCTTTTTCTTTCTTAGCTTTAAGGAACCAACAGTTAGTTGTAACATGACCAGATTTCTTGCAATAATTGCAAACTAGACCACTTTTGTCACTGTCAGCTTTCACACTTTGATCAGACCTTTGACTGGATTTCTGAGCACCATCACCAGATTTGTCTTTGTCTTTGGGTGAGGAATCTTGGGTATCACCGTTACCTTTCTTCTGAAATTGGGACCATCTATTTTTACTGCTAGACTGAAATTTGGACTTATGTGTGAGAACATAATCGTCTGCAAACTTGGCAGCTGATTGCAAATTCAGAGCTTGCTTCTCATTAAGGTAGGTCTTAATATCATCCTTGACACAGTTCTTGAATTCTTCAACTAACACCATCTCTTTTAGTGAGTTGGAATCATCCTTGACCTCCATAGAAGTACACCAGCGCTCAAAGCAAACCTTCTTCTCGTTAGCAAATTCCACATAAGTCTGATTGTCAGATTTCTTCAGACCTCTGAATTTCTGTCAGTAAGCCTCTGGAACCAACTCATAAGCTGTCAAAATAACCTTTTTGATAACCTCATAATCAGAGGAATCATCTGCAGACAAAGCCGAATAGGCTTGTTGAGCTTTACCCTTGAGGACAGTTTGCAACATCAGAGGCCAGTGTTCCTTTGGCCACTGACAACTCTTAGCTACCTTCTTGAAGCACTGGAAATACTTATCAACCTCCTTCTCCAAGAATGGAGGCACCAGCTTTACCTCCTGGCTAGCACAAAATTTGTTTTCAGCTTCCATTTTAATTTTTAGTTGCTCCATTTGGAGCCTTTCTTCTGTGTCTAATTTTTCTAAATCAAAATCTCTGTCTCTCTCTTTCTGCTCTTTCCACTTTCTCTCTCTCAAACTGCCTTTCTTTCTCTCTTTCTGCTCTCTCAAACTCTCTTTGTTTTTCTTTTTCTCTTTCTGCTCTCTTGAATGCTCTTTCCTCTCTTTCAATCTCTAGCATTTTTAATTTAAGTTCCATTTCTACATTTGGATTTTCCACTGGAAACTGTTCCAGATCTCCTGGTGCAAACACATTTTCATCAATGTAATATTCAACAATCTCTCTAGCCAGTCTTGCTTTTCGCATGGCTGGTTTTACATCTGTCAGCTCTAACTGTCTGCATATTTCTAGCAGTTCTGTCTTTTTAAAAGACTTCAAAACCTCTACGGTTGGTGATGCCAAGAAATCATCCATTGCTGTTGATCTGCCAATATAGATCTAGGAAAATTCAAAAAACAATTTCACAATTTGAAATTTTAGATTTTTCAATAAATGACTCGCACAATGGTCTATCCCGGACAAGCCCCCAATTTGTTATGGCCCCAATTTGTTATGGCGTCAATTTGTTATGACGTCACGGACAGCAAGGGATGACAGACAAAATTCTTAAACTTCAACAGATTTAATTGAACAAACACTTAGAACTAATCTACAATCTACCCTACTGACCAAGATTGAAATAAAAAAAAGAGATATTTACAGTCCTCTGGTAATTGAGATGGGCTGCTGTGTTGCGATGTCCTGGGACAGGAAAATGCTCCACCACAGGCAAAAATCCACAAAAAGCTTCACAGGTCTTGAAAAGAGTGACAGGTTTGGTCAAATGTATCCTTCCACAATTCTCCTTGCAATTTCTCCTACTACCTTTCACTCTCTTTCACTCTTTTCCAGCCCCCTCTGAGGCATGCCCAGGACATGCCCCAAACCTAGCTCCAGACTTGGCTTAACAAAAAAAATGTCAATACTGCCATCTAGTGGCTTTTTTCACATTGCAAATGTACTTGCATTTTTTTGCTAAATGTTTACTTGTTTTATATGCTCTTTATACTTTGTTCAATGTGTTTTACGAGCTGTTTTGTTTCCATTGTAAAGCGACCTTTAGTCTGAAAAAAAGGTGCCATATAAATAAACCTTATTATTATTATTACTGTATAAATCATATGCATCCAATTGGTTAAAGCACTATATGCTTTGTTTTGGTTAAGCAAGTTCCTCTGTGCCGTGTTAACGAGCGGTCTTTGGTTCTTTAGATTTCTTGGGCACGATTTGGTTTTTTCCTTGGTTTACAATTTCAGTCCTGTTCCTTGGGTTTGTTTGATTTTTTCGTGTTTGATTTCTCCTTGCTCTTTGGATTTCAATATTTTCTTTTTATGATTTGGCTTTGGTGCACTGACTTCCTGGTTTTTGACTTTTGTACTGTACTGTGATTACGATTCTAGATTTGCCTTCCTGTACTGAAACCTCATTGCCTGCTACTGACCTGGATTTTCTGACCACGATTATAGATAAAACCTGTGAACTGGATTCTTGTCTGTGCAAGAGTTCTGATTCTGCATTGTTATGGTCTGCTTGTAAAGTTCATTTAAGTATTGTTAAAACAACACGTCTTCTCCATTTGATCACATTGCATTTACTCCACTTGTCATTCTCATGGAGCCTAACTGACATCATATCAGAAATGATAAAAGACGCTTTTGATAGGCTAATGCTACAACATGGCTGTGCACACAGATATGGTCCAAAGTTGGCCTTTGGTACCTTTTATTATTAAATTATTTGGTGAAAAAAAAAATTGTAAAAAACAATTATTGTACATTTTGGGAAGCAGAAAATCTGTTTTTTGCATTTCAGTGCATATGTTGTATCACTCGCCTTTTCCTTTAATTCTTTGTCCTTTAGCTCATAGTAACTATTTCAATAATTAGAATTAAGTTGATTTTTTTTATAAGCAAAAAAGAGGGATAAAGATAGAGGATTCTGCAAATGTATTTAGCAATAAATATACAGGCCTGAAATGTTAGAGAATAGTTGCAGTGATTTTTTTTTTTTAACAGTAAATGAATATTCAAGAGCATCTGCTCACATTGTTTGGGGTAAGGGATGCATGGCCAAACCTGTCACATTTCCCAGACCCATATCTTGCTATGAGCAGTAAAATGTGACTGTACAGTCCATGTGGGACCAGATGGGCTCTGTCACTTCCTGTTTCCAAAATGATCCACATACGGAAACTTAAACTGTTCTCAGTGCAGTGCACGTTATGCATTTTCTGCTTGCTAGATGATTTTGGGTGTTTACTGAAAAAAATGAAGTAGCCAATCCCAGCAGCATACAGGCAAGATGCTCTGTATTTTGGAGTCAAACCACCCATCCATCAGCTACCTTAAATCCATCTCAGCACTTGTAGGCTGAGAGGCCGAAACACAACTTGGACAGCTTGCTAAACCATCACAGGGCTGGCAGATTCACACAGCAATCACACAAGTACACACACACACGCGCGCGCGCGCACGCACGCACACCTATGGCCAATTTAAAGTCTCCTCTTAGTTATCCATACATGTATTTATCTTGTAGGTGAAAACTGGATGACCCGCAGGAAACCCATATAAACACAGGGAAAACAGACACACCCCATACGCAAAAAGTCTTAAGCCAGATTTCATCCCCCAGAAAACTGATATGAGGCTCTGAGCACTTTTGTGTCACCTAGCTTGATCAAATGAAAAAGTTACGCTGGACTTTTATCCAACCCTCCTTCGGGGATCAGCTTTTTTTTTTAGGTTACATTCATTTACACAATTGGAAATTTTGAAAACAACAACAAAAAACGTTATTTTGAAGTTGAAAAAACTAGCAAAAACATTTAATTACAGTAATTTTTATACAAATCTCCCTGCCTTTCAAATTGAGGCTGACTGCCTGCACATAAAAGTGATATTCATTGCTTTTTTAAAATGCAGAGACGTCTAACAAGTAAAAGGTGTCACTGTTCAAACAGCTACAAACTTCAGCAGAGGCTTCCAGGCTGAAAGACTGTATTATTATATTAGCGTGTCTTCCTTACATCACATGATCAAAGTTCATCTCCACTGTGACATGGGAGGGCCTGGACCTGGTACCCCAGAGTGCAGTAAGCTGTCGAGTCTCCACTTTCTGTCAGAAGCACCGGTTCCTCAACAGCAGCTGCAGCTGACACCAAAGAACCTGAGGGCTTGGGGTCTTGTCATGAAAATATCAGTTCCTGTCCTCTCTGCCAGGTAGAATGGGCTACTTCAGTTAACCGGCAAGTAGACTGGAGCTCTTTGTGGGGTTTCACATGCATGTGTGTGTGATGGTGAATTCAATTAGTAGGTACGCGAAAAAAAAAAAAAAAAAATTTATTAAAGGATCATCCAATCTCCAGTTCCACTGGGAAGAGCATAAAAAATCCTCCAAAATGATGCAATTTTTTGCCTATACCTCGAGTACGAAGCAAATTATGGTCATTTGTCGGTTCAAAAAAGGGTAAATCCTGGGCCTTTCTTTTAATGATTTTTAAAATAATATGTGTGATCAAAGTGTGATCAAAAGCAATGGAAATTAACTTAAATAACTAAGCTTCCTTAAAACTAAATGAAATTGATGAAACTTTCAGATAAGGAACCTTGTGCACCCTCTGAACTACAACAAAAAATTTAAGCCAAAGGTAAGCAATTAATTTGGGACTGATGCTGTCGCAACCATTTTTACCTCGCGTGGAGTCCGTACGGGCGAGGTATTGTTACTGGTGGGGTTTGTTTGTTTGTTTATTTGTTTGTTAGAAACATTACAGTTAAACGGTTGGACTAATCTTCCTGAAACTTTCAGGATACGTGGGCATTGAGGAACCTCCAACATTTTGAGGGTGACCGGGTCAAGATCAAGGTCACTGGAAATGTCAAAATCATTTTTCTGCAATAACTTTTATAAAAATAATCATATCAACTTCAAACTAAATCCAGAATGTGCATGTTTCAATTCTGCTTCCACTTATGTGCCACATGATGGCGGTATCTCTCATAGTTTTCTTAGCGGTTGGGGGGGTCAAAGGTCGGGGGGGGTCAGGTCATTGCTTAAAGTTGGATAATTTCCATCATAACTCGAAAAACGGTTAGAGATAGATAGATGTTTACTCTTTTCAACATCTAGGAAGTTGTATATGGGCTTTCATCTGGAACCATGACCTTTGACCTTCAGTGGCCTTGAAAGGTCAAACTCAAGGTCACGCATTTTAAAACTTCAGTGTGTTTTGAAAAATCTGTGCTGTGGGGAGTCTGTGGTTGGATAACTGGTGCTGTAAATAATCTGTGCTGTGGATAGCCTGTGTTATAATGATGTATGTCGTGAAAGATCAGTGCTTTGGATAGTTTTTGGCATGATAATTTGTACTGGTAATAATCTGCCGTGGGAAGTGTAGGGTGTTTATTGAAGTGTGCCCCCGTCATTCCCCCCAAGAGGAAAAAAGCCTGTTTACCTGGTCAATATTTTTCATGACATGGTAAAATGTCTCTCTTGCAACATGTGATATGTTGTGTGCGTTCTATTGTGAATAAAATGTGGGTTTATGAGATTTGCAAACCATTGCATTCTGTTTTTATTTACAATTGACATAGCATCCCAACTTTTATGGAATTGGGGTTGTAATTAGACATATCAATAAGTCAGCTAATGACACCTAACAAAACCAGATGAATGTAAAATAAAAATAACTGACATAGTGTTAGCTGATTAACGGAAATACGAATGCTTTGAACAGATTATTATTATCTAGCCTCGCTATAGAACTGTAAAAAATAGTTGGCAGGTTTGGCAAGTAATCTTAAAGATTTCTGATCACACTTTGCAGTCGGCTGTTATTCTCAGTAGATTATTGTGCTTTCTCTCTGCAGCGTGGAAATACAATTTTAAGTAGAAGACAATCACTATACCCAGGCAGAAGAGTGTAATATAGCCTAATGATTTTATCATTAAAATTGAGTTTCAATTTAGCTCCATGTAATTCATTAGGAAATGCGGTGGCTGTTTTCGAAAAGTAATCTTGTTTCAAAGAAGACACTGGAAAGTGACTTCATGGTTTTACAATTCAATCCCTCCGAGTAAAAGATAAACAGCCTATGTTTAGACTATCAAGGGGGACGGGGATTTGAGCTATGCAGAGGGTTATTGTCGCTGTCCATCAGAAATGGAACTGAACAAACCTTGCAACTTTATCACAGTCTAATTGCGAAGGCCTATTTGCTGTGGCTCGTGGTACTGTACATAGACCCAGATTATCCATGAATAACTTTGATTTGTGTTTATTATTGTTGTTACCAAGCCTATCATATTGATGAGTTAGCCACTTCTAGGGGGTATTCCAGAAAGCAGGTTTAACAAACACGGTGATAAAGTCTGAACTCGTGTTTGGTTGAACCCACAACTTCTAAACCCGAGCTGTCGGTTCCAAAACACCGGTTATGAATTAGTTCACTCAACTCCGTATTGGTTAATCAAGACTGGTGCGCGTTCACTGCGAACATATAAAGACATCATCAATTGAGTGTCGAAATCCTTTGAGGAAATGATGAAACGCAGAGCCCCGTATTTTTCTGAGGCAGAATTACAAGTCCTCCTCGAGGCCTACGAGGAGGAACGAGTAATAATCGCAAAGAAAAGCAATGCCAGCGCGTCTGCCACTGCACGCGAGCATGCTTGGCAGAGGGTTGCGGACCACGTAAATGCGTAAGTTTAGTCTAGGCTATTAATAGGGCTTATTAAAAGCACAATATATTAGCCTACCCTCGACAAGATCTAATTCAGTGACTATTATTGCCTACTATGGGCTTCTTTAGTAGGCCTGTTTCCCCCCCTGCAATTGGATAAAAAATATTATCCTCAATTAGATGTAACCCGACCGCCCCAAAAAGGACGTGGCTGCAAGTGAAAACTTAATATTAAAATATCGTCCAAACAGGTAAAAGTTTCCTCCTTGCATCACTTCTCTATACTATATTATAGGCATATTACTATAAATCCCTGGTACATCTTTTTGCTCGTCTCTTTGAAAGAAGTTGCCTAAGAATCTGTTAAGCGCAAGGCACACTTTACGCACCGAGCGACACACGTGGCCTTTCCGACTGTATAGTGAAGTGCAATGCATAAGGTTTGGATGGATGTCAAAGCAAACCCCCGATGTGTGGTGTTTAAAATGTATGGATGCTGCAGGTTGTTCAAATACATGAGCGACTCCGCTGAGAAGTGGTAGCGCTCCCGCAAACAGTCATCAGGATATGACAATATATCGTGCCGCGGTCGTATCACCCTCTCACGGTGAATTGCACGGACAATTTGAGCTTCGATGTCTATGGGACCTTCTTCAAAAGGAAACGCCATTGTGTGACAGAATTCAAAGGAGCAGCTTTGCTGAACGTGCTCTTAAATCCCCGAACATAACCTGAGCTTAACCTGAACAAAACCTAGGTTATCCACATAAAATGTACTAAACCTGAATAAAACCTACCCCAGCCAGGTTATGTTCGCATCATATGTTACCATAGTGACTAATTTAGCCAGACGATTTAGGAACAGAAAACCCAGGTTTATCGCATACTCTGGGTTAACTTAGCCAGCTATGTCTGTAAACCCGCTTTTTGGAACAGGGCCCTGGTCTTTGTGCTTTTTGTTTTTTTTTTTTTCCAAGTTGCTCAAGTTGCTCAATAGAAAGAGAAACGGAAGGCATCACACAAGGGTTGTGACAACCTGGCTGAATCAGAGAACATACAATCACTGTATTCAATTCAGAATTAGTTCTACTGCTTTCATTAGCAGTCAGTCATCATCAATCAATAAAAGGGAACCACTTCCATCGGCAGCCATTCATGCCCATGCCACAAGGCAACATGCTTCACAAATGAGATGCTATGCTTTGGAACATGAGCGGTTCTGTCCCCTCTTTGCATATCATTCTGGCACTAGTTGATCTTTGTCTTATTTGTCCATACACAATCTGTACCTTTTTGCTTGTTTTTTCTTTTTTTTTTGGCAAACTCTTATCTGATCTTCCTTTTGAGGCGTATCAATCTTCTGTTAAACCTATAGAATATGCTCTGGTCTGGTGAATTCCTCTCTTGATCATTGAATTTGACAAAGACATGCTTACCTGCTAGAGGGTTTTCTTGTTCTGGCCAATTGCTGGCCAACAAACTCTGCTCAATAACAATTACCCGTAATTCTGAGGAGCCAACTGTCCAATTAGTTTTTATCTCTTGGGGGGGTACAAACAAAAAGTGCTATAATTCTTAGTCCATTAATCAAATATTGATGTAAATACACTCAAATTAGAGTTGAACCTTTGGCCCTTTGAGCTCATATTCATTGTTTTATTTCAACTCCAAAATGCCGTGGTAAATAGTATAAAAATAAGTTTGTTGGTGTCCAAATATTTATGGAACTGACTTTACCACAAAAAGAGAGGAGAAATCCACAACATAATGTCACAACCCCCGTGTGAATGCCATTTGTTTCCCTTCCGATTCAGCAACTTGCGAGTCTACTACAAGTTGTGCCGCCTTTGATTGGTTTACGATTTGCGTATTTGCTCCTCCTTGCCTGCTTCTCATTTCATGGTTATTTCTTAATTGCTGTGTGACCCCTTGCTGGGGTTTTCAGGTTGCTGGATCATTTATTTGCCTTTTGTGTGTAGACCCAGTCAGTATTCCAAGTAGAAAGCCTTCGTCTTCATTAAGTGTTGTGTAATCATTATTAGCTGAAACTCACTGTCTCTAAGTGTAACGTAATCTTTGACGACAGTTATTTGCAGAAACTTTCCGCTTTACTCCGTCAACTCAAATGAGCTTCCTAGCGTACTCACGGTCTAGGATTGGGATCGCGCTACAGTTAATGCAGCCTTATCAGTTCTACTGTCCAGTTTAATAAGAACAAGCTTCCAAGCCTAACCAGGGTCCAGGATTGGGACCCCGCTCCTGTTAACCCTTTCTAGTCAGTTCCTCTGTCCAGTTTATCAGGAACAAGCTCCCTATGCTTTTACAGTCATCAGGATTGGAACCAAGCTCCCCTCAAGCTACTCCGTCTTCCGGTGGGACAGTTTGGTTCAGGCGAAATGTGCACTCCACATGGCTGTAATCCCGGAAACCACCGCCGGCAATTGACAGTTCAGCTTCACGCACAACATCTGTACTGAACTGTCCTATCTTTCTCTTGGGCTCTGTCCCCACCTCTTCTTCTGGGGTTTCATCCCCAAATTACCCTATAAGCTGTATAAAGCTGCCTACTGGGTTGTTCTCAGCTTCCGCACTACTTGATCTCTGGTCTGGAACATAACACATACACTGCTGAAACAGAGGCAGTGATTTGAACTGGTATTAGAAGAAGCACACCGTCTCTGTAATGGTTAATTACCCATCAGCTGTTAAGGCAAAACTAAACATTCAACCATGAAATGTTGAGCATATGCACCCAATAAATACTGACTAGACAGCAATCTGGATAAAATTCATTTCCTCCACCATAAGTTATCAGTTTGAAATTTCACTACACCTGCCTGTTCACGACTTTATGGGCATTACTGACTGTCTCTGCCTCCTGCTCACAGCTCCAGTCCAGGAAACAGTGAATGCCAACATAGAGAATAAAAATGCAGGCATTCGCGCTGAGATTACTGATTACATTAGTACGGATCAGTTGCTTACACTTGTGGCAAGTCAGCATGAACAATATCAGAACAAAATTCAAAGTTAGTTCGCTGCTAGCTAATATTAGCAATGCAATAACTACTCTGCCCATCCAAAACAAAAGTTGTCGTTTGGATTTAAATGAGCAAATACTCAAGAGCCTACTGTATGTTGGAATCATTTTTGTAGTGATGAATATGTTTCAGCTTGCAATAATTCTTTTAATCGTGACTGATTCATTACGTAAATTCTCATTACTTCAAAAAACCGTCGGAAGATGAATCTCACAGTCATTGAAAAAATTTTACAGTGTTTCAAGTAGGGAAAATTAGATGCCAGCATCTAACAAAGAAAAAAGTGAAGGAGATTGCTGAAATCACTAGAATTGGGTCAGGAGCTATCCAAAAATTTACCAAAACCTGGAGGGATAGTAATGAACTGTAAACTTCACAGAAGAAATGGGTTGGAGAAAAATCATGACTGATCCTGATTGGACATCACTAAAATGCTCAACGTAGTCTCACCTGAAAGAAAAAAAATCAACAGTAGAACTCATGGCTATGTTTAATTATGAGGGTAAGAGCATTTCCATACAGACGATGCAACAAGAGCCTGGAGCATAAAGACTGGACTGAGGAGCAATTGAGAAAGGTCATGTGGTCTAATGAGTTCAGATTTGCCCTATTTCAGAGTGATGGGCATATCAAGGTGAGAAATGAAGTCCACGAAGCAATGCACCTGTCATGCCTAGTGTCTAATTTACAAGCCTTTGGAGGCAATGTTCTGAACTGGGTTTGCTTCAATTGGTCAAGTCTGGGCTCAGCAATGTTCTGCAGCAATAAAATGAATTTAGCAGACTACCTGAATATACTGTATGACCAGTAACCCATCAATGGACTTTTTAATCCTGGATGGCACAGGTAGAATCCAGGATGACAATTTCAAGATTCATCAAGTTCAAATTGTGAAGGAGTTGTTCATCGATGATGAGGAATCATTTTCACACATTAATAGGCCACTTCAGAGTCTGGACCTTAACCAATTGAAAGTCTTTGAGATGTGCTGGAGAAGGCTTAATGGAGTGGTTTGACTCAGGCATTGTCATGGTTCTGTGTTTATGTTCATGCTTCATGTTCATGGTCATGTCTTTTCTTTATTCTTTTTGGTTTTTGTATTCTTCGGTTTTCAGTTCATGCCATTTTCAGTTCCATTGCACTCGTCTCCCCTGTCTTGTGATCTAGTTGGTTCAGTCCGTCTGCCCAGTCTGCGTGCTTACCTGCTTCGGGTGATTTCAATGGTTTCTGGTGTTTCATATTATTACTTCAATTCTCGTTTACTTCCTTCGCCTTGCTTTTCTAGATTACTGACAAGACTAACATTTATATTTTGTATCATAGTCTACTAACCCAACTAATCCATGTATATATTACTAACTCACTAACGACCACTTTGGTTAACTTGTAAAGCTGCACCTCTACTAATTGTTACTAATTCAATCTCAGCAATCACCCTGTTCTAGTCTCCGCCCTTGCTTGGCTTTCCCCGTCTCTCCCTACGTTTCTGCGAGATCTCTCGCATGTGCTTAATTCCTTTCCTGCACTGATTGTCTATGCACTTAGAACTCCTTGACCGGAGCTGTTTATTTGTCATAGGATGTCTGCGTGAATCCCGTCCGTGTCTTGGCTTTTGCCAATTGTTGTGGTTTAGGACTTCCCCGTGTGTACCCTCCTTTGTAATTAGTTCTCATCCAATTCACCTGTTCCCTGCATAGCATGTGACTTCCGTTCTGTCTATTTAGAGTCCTCACTGCTGTTCTGACTTTGTCAGAACGTTGATCAATATTCCTTTGTGCAGAGCCTCTTGTATGCCAATTGATTATTGTTTCTTCACGACTGTTTCGTCCGACCTCGATTTTGCCATAGCCCTTTTGTTCTTGTTTTTGTCTTTTTGGATTTTTGACCTATTTCTGTCCGGCCACGTCTACTATTTTTGGATGCCCTGTGTATGACCCTCTGCTTTGTATTTCGACTACAATTTTGGCCTGCTGTCTATGTACCGTCGCACTTCTGCTTTACTGGTTTTGACCCCGGCCTGTCTAGTCGACTTTGTTTTTTGGATTTCGTTTTTGGCTTGGCAATTGTGTCCTCTGGTCCTGACCCTGATTTCAATAAAGGCATACGATTTTTGGATTCCCTGCTCTCGCGTGTGGTTCCTAAACGCACCGTGACAGGCATTGTCAATACAATGGGCTCTAATTTCTTGGCGTAGTGTGGCGTAGCCCATGCAGTGGTAATTTCGTCCGGTGCAGCTCGCGCAGTGGCAATTTTGTGTCGTGGTGCAACACCGTGCGCAGCCACTTTGGCAATTTGGTATACAGACGTGCGCCGAGATGGGTGTGGCGGCGTAGTAGGGGGAGGTGTCACACATTCATCATGACGCGTTGACAATTTCGTGGATAAAGGCCCCGCCGAAAGTCTGCAGAGAGGTCGCCAGCTCCAACCTGGTTTACTTTCTGTGCAGTGGTAATTTGGCTGACCGGCGCACACGTCACCGAAACCTCACAGGCAGGTTTCCAGAATGTCAGGCACATTTCAATGCAATAAATAATTACAGCAACCACTATTTAATGTAACTATCTGAATCAGCACATAAATTATAGTATCTATATCAATTTTCCTGATGTCAGACCAAAGAAAGAGAGAGAAAGATGTGTGCATGTGGGCGCATGAGTGCGTGTGTAGGCTATGCGGGTATGTGTCCTTCAGCTGCTTTCACACCGGACGTGAAACGAATTTTTCGCACGACTGAATACATTCAAAGTCAATGCGAAGACGCGAATACACGCGTGTATTCGTGTCTTTGCATTGACTTTGAATGTAATCGGTCGTGCGAAAAATTCGTTTCACGTCCAGTGTGCAAGCGGCTTAATACTATTATCACTTAGGTTTTATCGTTTTTAGCGGGGGAAAGGAATACAGCCTGATTGCTATGATCTCGTACTGAGTTAAGATCACATATTGAACATAAATGTGTCACGTATCTTGCATTGTTGTCCATGCATGTTAATCCCAAAATTTTAAGCAGCAACAGGGTGTAATAATAGGAACACATTATCCATCGTTTCTCTTCCCAATGATGCAGGCAGAAGAAATAAATGAGCAACCGTCGTATTTCATTCCAACTTCATAAGTTTGAATGATCTGACGTTTTGTTTTAAATTCCATTTAAGTTCGCTAATGGTAATAATCATATTCGTAATGCTTAATATAGACGTAAGCGGAGCAGAAAACATGCCTGAAGCAGCATAGTAAAATGCAACATTCACGCATCATGCAGATATAGGACAAAGGCTTCTTTATGCCAATTTTAAAGGTGAGGAGAGGAGCTCATTTGATTGGTCAAGATTTGACTCGGCTGTGTTAAACCCACTCAGGCCTTCTCTCCTCCCTCTTTGCCACTTGCGCCGGCAGGAGGGACAGCAGCGGGACAGAGGAGTACTTGCGCCGGGCTGCACCGGGCACGAAATTGCAAAATATGCCTGGATACACCCCGTTGGCGCGGCGCTCCCTCCATTCGCCGCGCCTGCTCCTGGTCTACGAATTTAGAGCCCAATATCTCGACCAAAAATGAGTGAATAGCTGGTCAGATTCAAGCGTTGTAACATTGTATGAGATTTTTGAAACAATACGACAATGAATGTTCACCGTGATCAAAGCTAAAGGTGGTCCAGCAAAATATTATAGTGTGTTACTTTTTTTAGACAGGCAGTATACATTGCCCTTAATCAAGTTTAACTTGGGTCACATAAGTAGACAAGTGCAGAAAGATGTATCGTTAGTGTTTACACCCACATTTACACTTGACATAAGTAGCTAGCTAGCGAGGTACAATTTGACAGGTTTTTTGCACACACAGGTCTTAAAGGTACACTAGGCTCCCGCAGATTTGTTACAATTTTTTAAAATTCTTATTCTACCTCTACAGTGATCGATAGAGCTATGAAACACAAGATGTTTGGCACTGGAATGAAAAAAATATGTCTATCCTGTAAGGGGCAAGAGCTAAAAAACAACAGCCAATCAAACGTACGACCAACTCAAATGATTGGAATGATACAACTGTCAATCAACGCACACAGATTTTCAGGCATGGCTTTGGAACCATCATGGTGCGCTGTGATTGGTGGTGGGCGTAGTCGCATTGAACTGCAGGATTTGAAAGTTCCGCCCTCAAACCCACGGGCGCCTAGTGTTACTTTAAAGGAATTGCAGTTGCTCTATTATCTCACAAGTCTGGCTATTGTGGATGAGGAGTATTTTGCTTTTAACTAGGTATGGAAAAGTCCCTTATACATGACGAACGCAATTTAATCACCAAAAAGTGTTTATTGTCCCTTTAAAAACTTATATTCTCTGGAATGAAGAACTTGTAATGAATTATACCATGCAACAGAGACCATTATGTAATATCACACAATGGACTTTGTTCGGACAAAGTCAGTTCCTCATCATCTGTCACCCACAAGCCCCTTTCTTGTTATGAGCAGCAGAAGTGGGAACCAGGTGCAGATCGCAGTTCAAGCTTAAAAAGGCACTGTTAATGAAAATAGATCTGCTGCAATTGACACTTAAACTGAAGAAGTTAAACACTGGAGGAGTTCAGGCAGAAGAATGGTTATAGGTCAGATAGTCCAAACCAGTACACAGGTAGACAGGCTTAGGCATAGTAGGGGAGAACTGGTCCGAGGTCAGCACAGGGAAGTGGAGCTGTGGGTGCGTCACACAATGAACTGTGCACGTTCAAATCCAGAGGCTGGAGGAACTGAAAGAATCGCCTCTTGTCAGGACTACTGACACTGGGAATATATACATCATAAAAAGGTTACTTAGTTTCTTTAAGGTTTTCTTTAAATACCGAGGGCAGAAGACTTAGAGAAAATAATCTGGCTTGGTGCAAATGACAATGAAAGAAAGCAGTCCAGCAAATGAGAGACAAAACACAGGAATTTAAATACACTAGGACCACAATCAACAGGAATGTGCAAGTATGAGGAGGAACACGAAGGGAGGGGAGTAGAACAAGTTGATAGGGAAATGGGACTGAAACTGACACAGATGGCTGGACTGCAGGAGAAACAATTAAGGAAAGACTTAGGACATGACACTACCAGTTGAAATCAAGGAGAGGTAGTGAAGCGATTTTCTCACGCAAAATTGTCAGAGAGATTTTAGATTGTGAAAGAAAGAGGGAGTGATGCTGTTAGTAAGATAAAGGGATGGATTCACAAGCAAAGATTTTAAAATAGACTGAAAGAGAAGAGGGGGAGAGGGACAGGGAGAGAAAATATTGTAATAATTAAGAGGGTTCATGCTGATCTACAGCAAAGAAAAATTCAGGATGAGCTCCCCAATATATAACATTTACATGTCCTAGAATAAAGTGAGTATTAGTCACACCTAAAGATTTTGTGCATTTTCCCATTCATCACAATCCTCAATCCTGAGAAATACATGTAGTTCAGTCACACAGTGATCACTACGTGAGTTCCCTGAATTTTCTCATAAATGTCTCATTTCTGGAGTCGGGTAAAATCTCACATGACTGTCGATACAATACTAACAATTGGATGTAGTACCTCATTTATGTTTCAGTTTATCATAGAAATCTCCTGAGAAATATGCACGGTTCACCATGTGAGTTCTTTAAATTTTCTAAACAGGTGTCTCAATTCCAGTCTCAGCTAAAAGAAAAATGAGAGTAAATACGAGCTCTCAAATGAGTCTCAATACAATATCAACAACTGGATGCATTACCTCAATTGTGTCTCAGTTTATTTCATACTAATCTCAGTGTCACTTTCCCATCATCTTGGACATGAGACCCTTAATGGCAATCAATTCATGCAAATGTGATGTATCAGATTTGGTTACAGGTATAGATTGCGAGAGCCGTCAAACACCAATACAACAGTCAGGGTTTGCCCTGCATTAAACATCTGAGAATGAGTACAAAAACTAATGGTGTTGAATCCCACAGAGGTATACTGAGTGCTCCCTTGTGACTTCCAGCCTCAGATGCCCCTCAGTCCTCACTGCTAGGGCTAAATACTTTCCAAGGGTGCCATCCTTCTCACTCCAGAGTTAACTGGACCAGAGATCAGCTGCTCATGTGACCTACCAACTGGGGGCAAGTGAGAACTGATGACATCAGCTTGAGGTGGAGTACTCTCTCTTCTGAATATGGCCTTTGCCCAATGCACCAAAGAGATCTACCCCAGGCCAGAACTCTGAAGCTGGATTTATGGTTCTGCGTCCACTCCACGTAAAGGGCACGCCGTCGCCTCAACGCCGTCGTGGACCTTTCGAAGTTCTGCGTTGAGGTTTTTTGCGTCATGCTGTGCTGCGAAGCAATTCACCGACAAACCGCTACGTGGCGTCAGGTTTCCAAAAGGCCTGTCGTGAAATCACGCGAGACTCGAGTAGAGTGGACCAATCAGTGCCCTTGTGGTCTGCATCGCTTTGACGCGCAGTTAGAAAATTTTCGAGGTGCATGGCAGGCGACGCAGAGGCTCTGTGGTGGGGGTTCACACCGCCGAAGAGGCTCTGTGTAGCGACGGCGTTGGTTCGACGCAGAACCATAAATCCAGCTTGAGGTAGCAACCTGAGCTCTGTGAGCTCACAATCCTCATGGCTAATTAACCAGCACTAGTCCTCACACCTCACATTCCAGCACCAGTAAAGTGCACAAGGCATACTTGAGGTCAAAAGTCATCAGGCAGGTGTACTGGTAGAAGTTTTTAATATGTTCCCATTGCCTGTCCCTTCAGAAGACATGGAAAGTGAAACAAGGGTGTTTAACTTTGCAGAGGGAAGAAAGGAACACACCTTATGTGATCAGGTCAGTGCTATGAGTAATTACCTAAGAGGCTATAATCCCAATGCTAATTCTTTTTGATCAGGTTCTACCCCTCTTGTTTGTCTATGACTTAGATGAGACTCCACTAAAGGCTTACTCATGAACAGCCATCATTAATGAAAACAACTGAGCTCTATTTTATACAGAAACATGCACAGACACAGGCCCATTCCCATGTATAAACACACACACGTGAGCGCGCACACACACACAAACACACACATACATGCACAAAAATGCATGCAGTGATACACAGGCATACATACACATCCCCACACAGACACTTTGGTGCACACTTGCAAAGACATACAAAATGCATTCCTTAATACACCATTGTGCTTGTAAATAATTAATGTGTGCAGGGTTATCCTAGTCAGCTTACATCACATGGCATTGCATGTCACCCCATTGGAACAAAATGTAGTCATTAGATTCTACGGGGAAATAGTTTTAAAGGGTAAATAAACCCCCAAAAACTTTTTATTGATTATTGATGTATTTGATGACATCTAGGTGGTAGACATTTACTCTGCAGCCAATCTGGACATTTCATAGCTGTCCATAGGATTATATACAACAGCAATTGTTATTGTAGTCAAAAAAGGAACCAGGCACAGATCCAGAAAGAGCTATTGCCAAAGACGGGAGAGCAAAAGGCTCGTAACTAGGCATAGGCCAGAACCACAATGCAGAGACAAGACAATCCAGCAAGGGGAGAATGCAGACAGATAACTTAGATATGCACCATATCACTCAATTTGGGAAATGGAAATGCGAGCAAAACACGCCAGGGCATGAGGGGAAAGGGAACAAGGTGGGACAATAATTTATCAATTAAGGGAGATGGGACTGGAATTGCACACAGACACTGGATTTAGGGAAAACAATTTTAGAAATCACTTTGTACGTAACTATAAATTTGCGTAGTTTCATAGTCAGAACACCATGACATCTGCTGATATCATTTAAAAATACTCGGAGGAAAGAAATTAATAGAGAGGGTAAAATGAAAAACAATCTGACTGAAGATCATTATCATGCTTGTCAGCAGTAGCTATGCACTTTTTCATTGTATGTGCATAAAGTAGCATTGATACAGTGGGCTCCAAAATTGCTGGCACCCCTGACTGGCAATGCACAAACGATACAAAAAAGTATTAACAATATAATTATAGAGAAACGCCCTTTACCCTTGAGGTTTTCAACATACCAACATGCGTTAATTACTTTACTTTATTAATGTTTCAATGGAAACAATCAAAATCATAACAATTATTTAATACAAAATAAATTTCAACAAAATCAAGGTTTCATAATAATTGATTCCTTTTCATTCCTCTAGGCAGATCCTTTCAAGATCCTTCATATTCTCAAGTTTATCAACTGCCCTCTTCAACTCAGCCCACAGGTTTTCAGTTGGATTGAGGTCTGGTAACTAAGATGGCCATTGCAACACATTGATTTTGTTGTCACAGAACGATTTCTGTGTGGATCTTGAGATATGCTTTGGGTCATTGTCTTGTTGGAAAGTCCACCTCCGGCCAAGTCCCAGCTTTCTGACTGAGGCAACCAGACTGTCAGCCAAAATATCCTGATAGTTGGTGGAATTCATTAGGACATTAATCTTAACCAGTGCCCCCGGAGCTCTTGAATTAAAACAGCCCCAAAACATGACTGACCCACCATCATATTTCACCATGGGTATGGGGTGACTCTCCTTCATCATGCATCTCTGTTTCGACGCCAAATATGCTGATGCTGTATCTAACCGAAACATGCAATTTTGGTCTCATTCGACTAAAGCACCTTTTTCCAGTTATAATTTAAATGACTTTGGCAAACTCCAAGCACTTGCTTCTGGTCAGAAAATGCTTTCTTCTGCCAACCCTTCCAGAGAGCCTGTGGTTGTGGAGGTGGTGCCTGATTGTGCTTTTTGAAACCTGGTGACCCCAAGATGCCACCAAGGCCCGCAATTCCTTCACAGTGATTCTAGGGGATTTTGTTGCTTCACTCACCATCCTCTTCACTATCCATGGGGGCAAAATGCAGTTGCGCCCTCTACCCTTGAGGTTTTCAACATTTCAGTATCTTAGAATTTTTTTCATTATTGCCCTAACAGTGCTCAGTGGCATATTCAATTGTTTGTGAATCTTCTTGTAGCCATTACCAGATTTATGAAGGTCTATGTGTAATGGCCGGTAGTATACAGAGGCCAAGTGCAACGACAGAGAGAAAGAGAGTAGCATGAACACAGTACAAACACAGGAATAATATAGACCAAACGCAAGTACTCGCGCTTCCAAAGGACGTATAAAAGTCCAAACCATGGAAGCAAAGCGAGATAGAAAAGGGGAGAAGAAACTCCAACAATAAGAAGATAGAAAGTCATACAAAACCTGACTACAGATATCTTCGGCTATAGTGAGAAGCGAAACACAGACACCCTAGCGAAGGAGGCGCGCCGGACATCCTGCTTATATAGATTCTGGGGAAGCGCCGCCCCAGCTCAGTCAACCAGCTGGGTAAAGAATTTGATGGCCCAGGAATTCAATATCGTCCCGGGACGAGAGCCGCAAAAAAAGGTCCAAACAACACGCACACCTCACAAACCATGACACTATGACCATCTGCCTCTTTTGAACTGATAGTTGTACTATTTTCTCCATGGTATTGGATGACAAAGGGACATTGCACGTGTGTTACCTCATTTTTTATATCAAAGTGTAACAGAAATTTATGTAATGACTCAATATAGTTCCTTCACACTTGGATGAAACTTAAATACATTTAAGTGGAATTTAATGCGTGGTTTTTGATGTTATTGACCATCTTTAAGGGTGCCATCAATTGTGAAACCTTGAATTGGACGAGAGTGATTAATAAAACTTAGATAAAACCTATAAAGTGGAATTTAATACCTGATTAATTTTGGTAGATGTTATTTACAATAATCTTTAAGGGTGCCATTAATTGAAAAACCTTGAATTGAAGGAAATTGATTTTTAATTAAATAAGTACATGATTTTGGTTGGTTCCATTAGAACATCAATATCATTCAGCATTTCTTACCTGTTGTTATTTAGAGTATCTTAAGAAATATGTATTTTCAAATTTTTTAAATTATTGTTTGTGCATTGCTAGTCAGGGGTGCCAGTAGTTCTGGAGCCCATGTATATCATGCAGTCTTGAATACATTTGTCTCACAGTTTTGAAGTCTCCTGGTTCATTATCATTAACATACCCATAAAAAAAAAAAAATAAAAAAAATCTGTGGTGCATTAGACTCTTTAATTGACATTGACTACTACAATGTCATGCTAATTTTAACTAAACTATGCTGTATATCGCCCGAAAGCCTGCCTGATTTGTGACATCAGTTTTTTCAATAAAGCCAGGTTGCTAAAAGTGTCATACAATGGTGATTATTCAGGGTAGATTCCTATTTTATTGAGGAGAATACAAAACAAAGGCAGAATGACAGAATACTCTGTCAGAGAAAGTTTGGAGATGAATGAAATGTGTCCTGACTTGAATGACACATAAGGTCAGGACATTCAATTACATTCTGAAGGAACAAATTAAAGTGATCCAAAATAGATAAGAAATCAATTACTGAGATAAAACAAAATAATAACTGATAGCATTTTTTGTGGGATTGGCCACGAAAGTAGTCACACAACCTTAGCAAAGCAGCTGGCATTTATGATGTTCTCATTGTATATTTAATCAAATTTCAGCATATTTCTAGTTCACCTCAGGTTTCAATTACAGTTTCAATGCCTTAAAGTTACACTTTGCTGATTTTCAACCTTGGCTCCATCAATCCAAGTTAGGAATATAGTGTCAAAACAGCATGCAGTTTTTGTCCATTTTTGGTACATTTCTGGAAACCAGCTGCAAAATCTGATGACCTCCCCCTCCAGAGCCATCATTTGATTTGTGGCATAGTTGGAGGTAAGACAGAACTACAAGCCATTTCAGCTTGGATTTCTACTCTCTGCCTTCGGGAGGCCAGGGTGCCTGCCCTTACATGCCACTCAGAAAACAACTTTGTTGTTTCGCTGTCAAACTAGCTACATTTCCAACAGCAGATATGCCATCCCAAAATATGAGTGAAAAGGATGTTATGAACGAAAAGACATATTTCAGAAAGCTAACTAGCTAGATAGTGTGCCTTATATAATATTGCCTTTCTGCTATGTTTCATCAAAAATACTAGAGGTTATGTTTTACCAGCTTTGTTCATACCTAAATCAACATAACATCATCCACAAGTTTCAGTCAGGCTTTAGGGCCCCCATACAGAGACAGGGCTTCTGAAAGTGACAAAACGACCTGTTGCTGTCTGCTGATTACAGGTCTTGCGTAATGCTAATTTTACTTGACCTCTGTACGGCCTTTGACACTGTTGACCACAATATTCTCTAGTACCATCTTAAATTTGATGCCCAAAACTGGTTCATTTCTTACCTCAAGAACAGATCATTTCCTGTTAGGATTAAAAATCTTTCCTCATCATCAGCACCTATAGCCTGTACCACAAGGATCAATATAAGGACCTCTTCTGTTTTCCCTTCATATGCTCACACTGGGCTCCATTTTTCAGAGACAAAAGGTATGATATCACTGCTATGCTGGTAATACAGCATACTTTTCATTAAAACCACAAGCCTCCCCTATCCTCCTTCCTTGTCTCCTCAAGGTTCATTTACGAGCCTGATGCCTGAGGGGGAATGACTTCCAGGTCACAGGAGGAGAGAGGACGCAAGGAAAAGTAAGTTACGAGAAAGAAAACCACCAGTAGTCAAAGCTATACATGAAATGGGGCAGAGAACAGGAAGTGATGAGTTGAAAGGCAGCAGCTGCCTTCAAGACAGCAAACTGGAGGTCTGTCTGCAGGTTCAACTCAGCCAACCACAAACGATGGGTGTATACCTTTTCGCAGAGAGTCATTCCTAAATATGTCATCGATTTGTAATCTGTAAAAATGTCTCTGCGCTAGCAAATGTACAAACTTGTTGCTACTAGTTCACTAGCAGCTTGCCTCTTTCTGATGGAAGGAGAGTTCCTTGGATGGAGGTGGTGGGCTAGTTGAATAAGAGGAAGGTGGAGTATTAGTTGAGCTTAACCCGGTCAAAGAGCCTCCAGCTTAGTATTCGCATAGAAATGAGAGTCAGGCAGGAGTTGGAGGAGAGCCATACAGACTTCTGCAGGCTGCAGTGGAGGACACCCAGGCTAAAGCAGCAGGCCATGTCTGTCAGGTGGTGCTGCCCTAGCAGGACCCAGGACAAGCCCACCAGGAAAGCCCACAGCACCAGCAGTATGTGCAGGGGAACTGCCAGCACCAGGTCCGACAGCAGAAACGTAGCCACCGTGGCAGCTCGGCCAGCACGGGTGGCGGGGAAGGGATAGGTGTCCATCGTCATACAGTCCAGGACACTTGGACTCCACAGGGTCAGCATTTGTGCAGTTGTTAATCCAACTCTTTACTATTTAAGGTGTGAAGACATATGATTTGAATATTCTTTACAAGACACTCTAATGGTGACAATCACTTCCAACTGAGACCACTGACACTAGAATAAAAAAAACATGTCAAAAACCTACTTTTTCAAATGGATAATTAATAAATTAAAGCAAAATTCTTAACTGTTATATTACTTCCCTTGATTTCTGGGGTCAAATATGGTTGGGTCAAGTAAGTATTCGAAGACACAAAGTGCAATACCCACACATACTCACTCGTGCATATATTCATCTTTTAGCACCGGTGTCTTATGGAATGAAATATTCTGGAATTGTCACCTGGACTGCACATAAAATGTAACTGTAAATCTTGGTTAACCTTTGAGGAGAAGTTAACTAGCAGTAAATGTCAAAAACCAAAGTAATAACCTTATGGCACACTTGTGGCTTGATATGAAAATGAAGGATGCACTTTAGAGAACATTACAGATATGCAATAAATGGACAATCAGGCCTCTAAAGGATTTGTAGCAGGGTGCTAGGCACTGCAATGCTAATTAACACTACACTGCATCTGCACTGTTCACCGAATTGCCCAGTAACACTAATGATAGCTCAATCTGGTGATTACGCTGTATCTTTAATTGCACTGCTTTGCTAATTCCATGGCTTGAGTAATTGCATTGTCCTATGCTGTATGTTAATGGCAGTGAAACATTTATTGCTCAGCAGTTAATTTTACTTTTCCACCAACCACGCTGAACCTCAAATTGCACCATCCCCGGAATTACAATTACCATTAATGCAATCTTCCCCTAAATGCACAGAATAGCTAATTAAACCGAACTGCTAATTCCTTTCTTTAGTGAGTCAGATTTCTCTTTTATTAGTACTGACACATTTATTATTGAGAAAAGAAATATAATGTCAGAATCCTCAGGGGAACATTTGTTAGCTTCCTTTCATTTCAAGAATGCGCTGCAGTCACGGTCCATCGCAACGCAGACGTCAAGGACAGAGTGAAGGAACAGTTCAAGAGCTGGCGCAGCGCAGAACTCATGGAGCAGAATACGATTTTCCGCAGCAGTGCGTGAGTGTGCTTGGAAAGCACGAGCAGTCAAGTACTCAACGTCATCTGTAAGATATTGCAAAAAGCCTTTTGAAAAAAAAAAAGAAAAAAAAAAACAACAGCTGAAGGCAATGATAAAAATTTTGATGTTCTGAAAGACAAAAAACCAAAACTCAGATTTCCCTTAAACCCCATAACTTCAATAAACAATGAATTGTTTAATTTAGCACAACTTTACTTTGAGAACATCAGCCATAAATGCAGAAATAAGCTACAGTATGCATAATATTTTGAATAAAAACTCATTCTATCCCAGTTAGCAAGTCACTCGAGGCTAGATCTGCATTTGCTTTTTATGAAAAATTGGTTCATTTTCTGACACATCAGAACACTGTAAAGCCCCATTCATGTTACATTATCCCCACCTTCAGCAGTCTAAATAATAATGCACAATCCGTACCTTTCCACGCACATGCGCAAACACACAAGCATGCATGCACACAAATACACTCAAGCATACGCACATACACACACACACACACACACACACACACACGCACGCACACAGGCACACACATACACATGCACGCACAAGCACTCACACAAATATTCACGCCTGAACACACACACACAAACACACACACACACACACACACACACTCATGCACTAACAAGTCAAACAAAATACTGTGGCCTTCAAAATTATTGTCACCCTTGGTGACTATGAGCAAAACAGGCTATGGACAAAAATGTCCTCTTTGTCTTTTACTCAAAATATTGACAGAAATCTTACCTTTGCATTGAAGTAAAATTATAGAAGTTAAAATCTATGTTGGCATAACATTTTAAAGTCCACTTTGTACGATTAGGTGCCCCAAAGTGGTCAACCATGACTCTCAATGGAGTATAAACATGGGGTGGTACAAGCCAGATATCTTTAGTCATTCATCACTACGGGAGAGACTCAAGAATACATTGATAATGTGCAATAAAAAGTTGTTGAGCTGTGCAAATCAGGGAATGGATAAAAGAAAATTTATAAACAGTTGAAAATGCCCACTAACAGGGCAATAATTTAAAAAGTTTGAACTGATGGAAGATGTTATAAAACAGCTTGGAAGAGGATGTGTGTAAATAGACCCCATGCACCATGGGGAGAATAGTTCAACTGGCAAAATGATCCCTTAGGGTCACAGCTGGAGTATTGCTGAGGTTACTAGTGTCTTGTGGTCAGAAAGACTCTTGAATTGCTATAAAACGCCCCCAACATCACGACAAGTTGTTCTGAAGGCCTGCCAGAAAAATGCCTCTGCTGTCTATCAATAACGAACTAAAACACCTACAGTTTGCTAAACCATACTGGGACTTTCTGTTGGACCAGGACAAACAGCCAGGTAAAGCTTTTTAGCTACAAATATCAAGGGTGGGTTTGGCATGGACAGAAAGATAGCCATACAGAAAAGCATCTCATGCCCGCTCTGAATTATGGTGGTGGATCTTTGATGTTGTGGGGCTGTTTTTCTTCCAAAGGCCCAGGACATGTTTTAAGGATATGTAGTATTGTGGAGTCCATCAAATACTGGCAGACATTAAATGAAAACCAAACAGCCTCTGCCAGGAAGCTGAAAATGGGCCATGGTAGACCTTTCAGTGAGACAATGGTCTGAAGCACACCTCAAAATCTGCACAAAATTGGTTCACCAACCTCAGAATAAAGGTTTTGCCATCGCCATCAGAGCCCCCTGACCAAAACCAAACTGACTTAATCCTGTTGACCTCAAAGTCTGAAGGATCTGGAGAGACTCTGTATGAAGAAATGGTTTTAAATCCTGTGCCATGTGTTCACACATCTCATCACCCATTACAGATGACTCTGAGCTGCTGTCATAGCAAAGGGAGGCGGCACAAAATATTGAATGGAGCGGTGCCAATAATTGTGGCACATATATTTTTGAGAGAAGATTTGTCTCGCTTAGAATCTTCCTGTCGAGCGCCCGTCTGGCCAACAGGAGGCCCGTAAGGAACGAGCAAAGCTACTTATATTACCCTTCCCGGAAGACCCTTCACAATTTGCATCCCTGTAGCGCAATGGCCAATTGCGCGCTACTTCTGAAAAAGCTGCCGACCACTGCCGGATGGTACGACCAGGGCTCGAACCCGCGCCGTGATAGTCACTTCTGCTTCACAATGCGATGCTTTAACCAAGTGAGCTATCCAGCAGCTCTAACAATCATTATTTTCAAGGGATGGGTTTGAGCCTCCCCTATCGCTAGTTCACCAGCCGCCACCGATGTACACTGGTGTCAAGATATGAATAAACACGGCTCCACCTACTGTATGTTTCGGGCCTCTAGTCATTTCCTGCAACTTATCCTGTTTAGACTCACTCTGTGTTTCTCTGAGTGTATAGAAATCACTCAATCCAAATTGTGCATGATTCACAAATACTATAGAACACTGAAACCCCTCTTGTGAATCTGTGCCCCGAATCAAGAGGAATTGACCTTGCACTGTCCCGTATTTCCCCAGCTCCCTGCAGATACATGTTACCTGCTCCGCGGGGCCCGTCATCAAAGTAAACATACAAGCAGGCAGGGAAAACAAGGTGGTTCCACAGACAGGCTTAAGATCTTTATCTGCTCACTACCCCCTTTCCTAACATCTTACCATCGTAAGCTCCCTACTGTTCGGCCTGGGTGGTTTTCTTGCTCCATTCTTCAGCACTTCCTGGAAAATTGGTGCATCTTCCTCAGACCAATTGCATTGGGTACAAATCTGATCATCAACTTCCTGTGGCCTGCCAGGCTATCCGTTAGATACGGTAGCACTGGCTTGTTCTCTTTGCTGATGGCGTCATTGTCAGGAACTGGATGTGCTTTCCCAGTCAAGTTGGCCCTGATTAGTGTGCTTCCACTGTCTAATAAGACTTTTATTCTCAATGATTTTTTTTTCTTCCTTCGTGGACATGAATTCCTGCTGTTGGAACCTGGCGGAAAAACTCTGAGCTTGGTCCACTTGTCGAATAGTGTCTACCGGACTGCGAGTTTGTCAACATACCCAGACCCTCAAGGCACAGCGGTAGTCAAGCTGTCATTTTTAAAAATCATTTCAACTGCCACTGCTTAAACTCAGACTCTTTCCCCTTGTTTTGAGGCAGAATTAATTAAAATGGGAATGGTCAATCCTTTATTAACCATTCTTGTGCCTTGGATGCCAAAATCACATGAAAGCTTTATTTCACAATTTGCAGACTTCCTATCACATATCATGCCTAGCTTTGATAGAGTTTCGATTCTTGGCTATTTTAATATTCTTGTCTTTGTTTCTCCAAACTATTTGTTTGTGATTTTATGCATTTGATTGAACTTTCAACCTCACCCAGTGTATCAGTGTTCCAACTCATAACCAAGATCATACACTTGACTGGGCCTTGGCCATTCCATGTCTTCCTGATCATTGTGCTATTATGTTTAATGTTTTTCTGCCTTAATTGCCTCAAAAATCCCTCTTACCCACTCGTTGCTCCTGCTACTTTAACTCTGCCACTGCTAGGACATTCTCTACTGCCCTCATAGTTTCAGAATCAGAATCAGAATCAGAATCAGACGACTTTATTTGTCCTCAAAAGGCAATTCAGTTTCTCCAGTCTACCGGGGAAGGTAGACTGCAACGGGTCGCACACTGAGAAGCGCTCGGAAACTTTCCTTCGAAAATTAAGGTTACAGATGCAGAACACAGAACAAACATATATAACATATATTGAAGACATCAGACATAATACACATCAGGTTTATAACACGACACGCTGGAAACGCGTAGGAATTTTTTCAAGGAATGGGGGGGATGGGAAGTGGGGGCAAGAAGGGGTTAAATTGAGAAGAAATAAGCAGATGGAGGGTCCAAAAAAAAGAAAGAGGGGGGTAACGAGACGATACAGGACAAAGAAAGGAAACATAGGCAGGAGCAGAAAAAAGTACGACTGCTCTCCCCGAGAAGCGGAAGTGGAAGTTTCCACTGAGATCTGCATGATTGAGACCTCTTTACCTCAACTCAGCACAGAGAAACTTATCTCCTCATTCAATTTCTCCTGGTCATCCATTCCCAACTGGGTTGCTCCAATCAAAGAGAAACAGTCTATGCCTAAATCGCAACTTTAGCTTAATGACATCAAAAGAACCCTAAGAAGAAAAAAGCTGAGCGAAAGTGTAATTAGGACAAACTCCAAATCTCCTTTGAAATTTTGAGGACTATTTTTTTTTCTTTTATCAAAAAGCTGTTAAGGCGGCAAGAACAAATCACTTCTCTGAAGTCATTTCTAAAAATTGCCATGACCCTAAGATCCTGCTCAGTTTCATAACCTCTCTCACCTGCCCTCCACCAAGACCCAGCCAAGATATGTCCTCTTCTAAATGTGAAGAATTCCTACAAATCCTCAAAAACAAAGTTGAACATATGAAATCCAATATTTTAGCTCCCATCCAAGACATCGATGTCTACCTACTCTGCCCTCCACAACTGAATTGTTTCCAGCCCATTTCATTATGTGTACCCATAAGCCCCACAGTGCTGCAAAGGGCTCCAAAATTCAAAACACTACTGCTCCATTATTCATGATCAGATTATCATGATACTTGACAGTTGACAGACAAATGGAAGACAGAAGTATGTAGAGATTAACGGAGGCCAATCCCTCCCCAGGAAAAAGAAAATGAAAACAGTAATTTGTGTCAAGTTAGTGTTGCTGCGCTCTTGACCGTGGTTGAAAAATCAATAAATTCCAAATGGGCGTTGGCAAGACATGAAAAGCGCCCATTTTCCAGAATGGGCTGTCTGGACCCCATGGGGGCCCAGATGGCCAAAACACTATTACTGTGCTACCCATGCTACGATTATCTTAAAATTTGACAAGTATATTCTAGATGTCAGTAGCCCTACACAGGCGGTATCAGAGGTCGAATCTCGAAATCTGACTGACTATTAGAAATATTAAGGGATATGCAGTGCCCAGAAATACAATGCAAAGCAAATTGTTGAGGTAGTGGTGGGCTTTCTGGCCAAAAAAGGGTTGCTGGTGTTGAAGGTGTTTCATCCGACCCGATCGCCATGTGGAACACCGGACCTTCGCCTAAAACATTTGAGATGTTGGTGGCGTGACAGGAACTCCGTTCTGTTCAGCATGTTATTCCGGTCCATCGTCCTATATCTGATTCGATGCTCAGGCATTTTGGATTTCTCCCATTTCAAAACTTTAATGTAGGCTATACGCTAATTTAAAAGAGATTTTTGTCTTTTCTTAACTGTTGTTAAATATGCAAAGATCCTTCGCGGGTGAGGATTTCCCCTCTTGTCCGTCCAATTTGCAGTTGAAGTCCCAGACCTATATAAACTAAATGGAATGCATGCTCAGGTTGGGCTATTGTATATTCTTCACTCCTATCTGGCACGGAAATGTTTCACTGCCAGAGGGGGCCGCCAATCAAACGAGTGGCTATAACTGAGAAGAAATAGCCAACAACGGTTGACGTGAATAAATGAACTGGGAAGGAATATAAAAAAGACCCATGATCGAGAGTCCCATCGTTTCGCCGACACGTGCTAAGTTTCACATTGAGAAGGATTACGGTAGTTGCATTCATTTGTTCAGAACGTTACAAATGACTATTGTGTGTGCGTCTGAACACGAAAGGCACGGTTATGCACGTCAATAAGTAAGAACAGCCCAGCAACAACGAGTTTTTCGCAAGTCTGATCAGTCAAACTGAATCCCGCCCGGAGCATTGTCGTCCAGCTATTCCAATCACGCGCGGAATTCAGCAAGTGTCGCAGTAACTTCTATTTTTATTGCCTTTGACAAGGGCCGTGAGAAATTTAGTCATATTCCATGTCTCTCTGATCGACTAAGCAACTGTAACATTCCACCTTAAGAATTTGAAACCTGTCGACAGTCTCCGTTTCGTTCCTCTAGCTGTCGACCCGATCCAATTCCACAGGGCTCTTCGCAGCGACCCGCGTTCCAAATGGGAGTTCTCCATGGTCCTTAAACTAAAGCTGGTTGTCCCGCTAAATTAAGTGGGGCGCTCAGATTATCAAAGAGGAATACGTTGGCTCAGTTTAGCCTGTCATTACTGTTTCGCGTCAGTCTGCTTTTACTTTGGCCCGGCTGTTGGCGATCAGTTTGCAATATTGTCAGATTTAATTATGAATCAGGTCTATTGACCTGCAATAGGCTCTAATTAAATTCGTAATCAGGCTTCATTACACACCTCAGCTTTTAATGGAACATAGGCTATCTCTCGCGGTCTCTCTAAGACCGTAACTTTCCTACGAAGTCGACAGCCAAAAACAATACAGATGGCAGATAACATGTAATAAAAGCAGTAAATCTAATAAAGCCCGTGGCTCACTGTGTAGGGAAACAGCTTTACCCTAAAGTGAAAATTATAAAACTGTGTATGTTACTACATATCTATATTACTACATTTCCCAGAATGCTGATAGTTGCCAAGGGGAAGTGTCGTTCGAAAGCTTGTCAAATAAAGCAGCCACAGTCCCATCAGCCAAGAGAAAGAATTGCGGGATGGAGAACCGACGGCAGCTGCGATGGAGCGTTGGAGCAAAGAAATGAAATGCTGTAAGGACTGTATGTGTGACACATCGCAAAGAAGAGAAAGCACTGAGAAGAGAGAGCAGGTCTACTGACCAATTATCGCTCCCTGAGTATTACTCAAAAAAGTCCTCCTACAGACAAAGCCACAGAAGACAAAGTTGACCTGGCTGCTTTTGGTTGTTGCGGTATTTAATTGCATCATGAGATAGATTTAACTCGATAGCATCTCCGCTGTAAATTATAGTTCATTCGTTGAAAAAAGAAGACTGTCTGCAATGGACTCGTCGGGATGACTTGGAATTGCCTCCTTGACTATGGGAACCAGTACGGGGATAGATCAGTTTTTAATATCGCCCTTAGTAGTATTTTTATTTAAATGTTGCTTTAATTCAACTGGCAAGTGTTACGTAGTCTGCCTTTTATTTATGTACAAACGTATGCGACTGAAGGATCTACCGTGGCAGATCATTCAGTGTTTTTAATGTGACTGGTTTCTTCCTTTCCTTTGATCCAATGCGTCTGTCATTAGCAAGAAATTTTTGCACGAAATTAGATGATTTGGGACATAATTATCATTATTTCTGGAAAATATTAAACTGCCATTTCCTTATGAATATGTCTTTGTTTGACAAAATAGAATCAATACTATTTTTAACATGAAAAAATCTAATGGACATACAGAGTGTATATGGGCTTTCCATGCCACTTCAAATATTTATTATGCAAATATAGATGGAAATTGATTGATTAATCGTGTGTGAATAAAATGTGTTGCACTGCTATATGTGTAGTTTACGCAAAAGCTTTAACTTCAACCTTAGTTGACAGGAGGGGATAATTGCAACAGGCTACCATGCTGTGGCAAACGGACGATTTTTGCACAATTAAGACGTTATTTTGCTGCACCAAATGAGTCTCTTAAAAAGACAATAGAGGACGAAGAGGGACTTAACGGTCCATGTTGCCGTCAGTGTAACTAAAGCAAACTGGCCTAATAGTTTTAAGATTATGTTTAAGTTCCAATAATAAAGGTTTGCTGCACATATCCATGGGGCAGGTGCGCATACAGATCATTACATGTCGCAGGCAGAGACGCCAGACAGACGATAGGCTAAAAAACCTATTGAAACTGATGGAGGAAGCCAGAAGAAACTGAAAAGAACGTTGCATCAGCGCAAGCTGAACTTAGAAGTCCAGCTACTTGCCGCGGAGCGTGCTGATCAGTAGTCAACGGGAACATGCAACTGCAAGCTGCACACTATCGGAAGTCTGCTGCTTCTGATTAATCTATGGATTACACATCGTTGTGTGGAGGATACAGAGGGCTTCATATTTAAACTAGTTGTGGAGGCGCCTTTAGTCTCCGCGTTACGGGCCAGTTGCCAAGAAGATTCCTCGTGCGTATAGCTGTATTCATCGTGAATTCAGCCTTTTACAGTTTCCATGCGTCTTTATTTTTCAAACGAAGTGACTTTAGTTTGGATTTTGCTGATATTTAATGCGATGGGCTGTATCCAAAGTATTAGGTGTAAGCCGAGGAGTTTCCGTGAGAGCATCATCGTTCTGGAAGTTAACTCATCCATAGACGCAAACCCCACCAGCATCGATGAGTCGTCCAACGTGGTTCTGCGATACCGGACACCGCATTTCCGGGCCTCGGCTCGCGTACTGGTTCCACCTGTAGCCGGTAAAGAGACTTGGACAGTGGGCTGGATCCAGGCATGCAATCATATGGAGTTTTACAACAAGTATGGGAATAAAGGAATGTAAGTATAATGTTGGGAATGATATTTTGTTAATGAAGTTTATTTTCAAAGGTTAGGAAATAATTTGTACTGACATGTAGCAGATGGGTTTGATCAAAACCAAGCATCTAAAGAAAAAAGAGAATCATTCGAGAGCTAATTATTTTTAAATCAGGAGTGGGAAGGGGTTGTGTCTTTCGTTACTGAAGTTTCTCAGTTCATGCATCACCTTTGCTGAATGCGCGGTCACTAAATTAAGACATGCTGCAGACAATTGCACAATTCACTCCACAGCCTTCTGCCGAAAGTGATAAGTAAGCCGATTTCCTGTAACAGCAAGTGAATATACCATGAGCACTGGCAACCCGGATGTTTTACGCTATTTAAGTAATGTCAGCAAGAATGATGTCTCACTGGCAGTTCCTTGATTTGTGCGTTACAGGACCCCCATGCATTTAATATGTTTTAATGTGACCTGCAAATTAAATGAACAGAATCATCCCTTTAATACACACAATCAAGAAGATACCCGAAATAAAATGGTCCTCTTAAAAAAAACGCAATTATATCGTCTACCCCGGGCTATTGCCAAGGCTCCGCTTGTTTTCTGTGAAACGCCTTTGCTTGGCATTTCATCAGAAGAACCGTATTTTGAGTCTGCCGAAGAGAGATAATATCATGGGCGCCTCATCAAATGAGTCGGCTTCTGCATCAACATACCATTGAGCTTCCCCATCTCTCCGTCGGCCTTTCACACTCCAAAGATGGGTTCACACTTGCTAAAATGCAAATGAGTTGAAATGTAATCTCCCTTTTACAATAAATATGTCCATTTTTAAAAAATAAATCTTATCAACCTTGCTACAATACGTATCCCAGTCTATCGACTTTATTCAGAGGACCATTCTGGATTTCACCAGACGCAAAATGCCTCAACTGAAACGACGTCATCAATAATACAAAGATGATAAATGCCCAAATTTGCACCGTTTCGTTTGAAGCCCAGTTTGATCAGTTTGCATGCGTAATAGGCCTGGCTTCTTTTTTTTTTCTACGAAAGGTTGGAAGCCGCAAAAACCGTTAATTTACGCATTTTTGCTTGAAATTTGGAGAGGTGCAAATCGGAAGACCTTTGCGTAAGTGCACTCAAGATATTTCTCAGGAAAAAAAGAGAACACAAAAGCATTGCTTTTCATGGCCATTTTCGTCGGAAGATAAAATTAATTATTTTCAAATTTTCTACGAGTCTTGTCTATGTTTTCACTGCATTACACCAGGGTGTGTTTGAACATGTAGGTCTGTCTTTACGTAGGACACCAATCGGCTAAGAAATGGGAAGAATCATAAGCTCTCTGCGCTATGTTGAACCCAGACATTCCCTCGCTCCAAGTGCTGTTTTAGTGCTCTATGGTTGGGGCCTAGGGCCACATTTTAGCAGATTTAGTACTGTCCGGTAAATCCTCCCGGATCCTCAGAATTTTTTTCAATTCAAACCCAAAAAAAATAACGTTTTCAGATCAGTTGCAAATTTTATGGTGCTATTTCCATTATTTGCTTGCTCCTACTGCGAAATTTGAGAATCGTTCAAATAAAAATCATTCGAGAAGCTTCCTCTATTGTTGTATTAGCCTATGCATACTCCAAAGGGTCGTATAGGCTACTTCGAGCATGGGCACCGACAAACTGAATTACACAGCACGTATTGAACAGTGTCACCGGCAACGCCGAGTGCCGCTCTCTCTTCAAACTAAACCCTTCCCTGCACCCACAATAAGCGGCTAATCCACAATAAGCCGCTAAAATAACGTGGTTCTCAGGCTCTGTAGACGCGCTTGCCGACTTATCTCAATCCTCAAGAGGGGCTAGAATGATGGAATGCTAAGAGTGATAGATTATGCACAGGCTACCTTACCAAACAAGACAGTCTCCAGTCAGAACCGAGAGAGCACGCTCACTTTGGCCCGAATGTATGTCTCTACTAATCATTATATGGAGACAGCCAGAGTGAGGAGGAACAGAGTGAGCAATATTAATATCCCTCAGAGATTAAAGGAACCCTTCCTCTCTTGAATCAAAACAAGCCTGTCGGAAATAAACTCATCTGTCGTAAAAAAAAAAAAAAAAAAAAAATTTAAGACCCCACAGAAACTTCTACTTCTCAAAGTACAAAGTAAAGATGTTTCTCTCTTGTTTCAGAGAAGAATCAGAAAATATAACTTCAACGACTGAATAGTTTTGCAAATTAATACAAAGACACACATGATACTGAACTTGTGACCCTGTTCAACAATGGGCTTTATGATACAGCACGGGCTACACTATATTTAAAATATTTGCTGATTGGTCAAGGTAGTTGGGGTCTGCAGTGTCCTATCGCAACTAGCTCTTTCTTGTTCGTGTCCTTAGATAACCTATTTGCATTTGTTGGATTGTCTTGCCTGCAGAATTGTGGGATGAAGGTTTAGATGAATATGTCTTCCCATTTTCTGCCAGAAATCTCAGGTTAAACATCCACACTACTGCACATTTTTGTACCTGGGTGAGACTATTATGAAAGGGTATAATTTCTCCATCTGTATGCCCTCTTTTAGATGTCTTTATGGAGGCTTGCAAACACACTAAATTGACAGCCACCACAACATTGTATGACTGTGTAGAGAGGAACTCTGTGCTGGTTGGGTGAGGGACATCCCATGCATGTTTGGTGAAATGAGTCTTAAAAGCCAAACACATTGGTGTCTGGGGGGAACTGGTTGAGAATACCCGTGCATTGGCTCTAGAGTTCCTCCTAACCTGGCGACAGAAATTAATCATACCCCTCAACAACACATACACCTTGCTTGATTTGAACAATGGCTTTCAGTCTTAGATTGAAAACGGGGAAAAGCCATGAGTCTGAGGGAGGTCATGATAGCCACTTTTGAAGACACTTGGCTGCTTGGATCAAAAACTTAATCTAAATGTTCTGTAACTCTTTGCAAGTGTTAAGTTTCCTCAGATAAGCACGAACCTGCTAATATGAGCGCATATCTGAATGTGCGCACAAACTCATTGCAACGAGACAGGAAGCAGGTGATTGATTTTGTAGACTCACAAGATACATCTCAAGAAAGTTCTTCTCTTCTGTATTTCTATGGCAATAGCATGGCTATAAGGACCATCCAGTTAGGTGCCTGTAGCATCAAAACCGTGTAGGGTCTTTTGAAATATCCAGCCGAATATCATTCCTCTTCTCTACTAGACAGACACAGCAGCCCGGCCTTCAGAATATATAAGCACTGAATGACATCTGAGGGACAGTGGAGCTAACTTTTGTTACATTGGCCCTATACTACATTTTAAAGTGCCAACTGTCATTTATAATGTGAGGGTACTGTATGATCTGTTGACGAACTAAGGCCTTTTGATGTTTACAGTTCCCCCATTTGAGGTTGTTGTCTATGCCTGTAAGTCACGATAGTATAAAACAGAAACTAAACAACTGATCCATTCCTGAAAGAAAGAGAGATACATCACAGAGTAATAACACAGTTTATGAAGTGCCCATCTGTTTCCGGCCACGAGAGTGGAAGAATTTAGAAGGCTTCTGTTTTTTCTTCCTGGCGACGCTATATTTGTCAAGTGTCTGATGCCAGTGTCAGTGCCCCCAGATAAAACAGCATTTAAAGGCTCTTCATGGGGACATGGGATTTAATTAGCTTTCAGGACAGCATGGTGCACATTGTATAAATACACAAGAATGCCACATGGCTGCAATTGGATCCTCTGGCTATATTGGGTTTCAGACAAACACAAGGATGAACGGAGGAGGGTGACCAATATGCCTGACCACTCCACCGTTAGCAGTTATTCTCCATGTGCTCTCATTTACCAGTGTTAATGTCAGTGTTGTGGTAAAGACCTTCATAGTTTGGAGCCTGTCCCTTGGAGAGAAAAATATTTACACATACTTAATTTTTCTAATATTTTTTCAGTGTGTTGCCATTGATAAAATAAGTCATTAAAGGTGTTGATTATTGGCACAGACAGCCAATGCCATAAACAGACTGGGAAAATACTTAGGACATCTAGAACAAGTTTTAAACCCTTTTGAATAAATTCCTACAAAAAAATTGGATGTGAAAGATGATACATATAAGATGCAGTGCTTTTGAAAGTGAGGTCCAAAAGAATTTTGAAAGTGACAATTTTAACTTAAGTTTCTTCACATCCGTACTGGGTTAACAGAGTATGAATTACACCCTCCACCAAAAAACAAACAGACCTCACTGTCAGCTAAAGCGGGTAAAGTTGAGTCATAGCAATCAGTAGAAAAAATTCAAAAACAAACTTAATTTTTAGACTCTGGGTTCAAGAACCCCTTATAACCCCCAACACTTCCTCTTTGTAATGCTATAGTAAACATATTTGGGGAGGATTTAAAATACAACAAGTTCCTTTATCTTTTAATTTATTGGTCCTGCACCACTGCTCTTTGCCACTGTCCCTGTAGGAATAATCTGCAGACTGGGAGTGACACAAACCATGCCTCATCATGAGCGCACTCAGATTGCAAACAGGCGCGTTGTTCTTATTACACAGATAGTAATCAATTCCTTCTACGATATGGGCCTTGCCCGCTGCATATCATGTGATTGCTGCTCAGGAGCTGGGAGAAAGGTCATCTCTTATTTATTTTTGTCTTCTCATGGACAGTGAATCGATAGGCAGGCAGGCAGCAGATTGGTTAGCTGTACAACCCCCCCAAAAAAGTACTTTAGCCTTTATTTTGACTGAAAAAATTACCTCTTTGTAAAAGTAGTCATTAGACAAACTGAGATGCATACAAAGAAGGGCACCTCAGACCCACAATGAAATACAATGCTGGATCAGTAATATTTTTGGGTTGTTTTAATTTTAGAGGTCCAGGGGCTCTTGTTAAGATTAATGGCTTATTAGACACCATTAAGTATCTGGACATTTTACCAAACTATCTGGTTGCCTCTGTAAGATGGCTGAGTCTTGGCCACAGGTGGGCTTTTCAGTGAGACAATAATCCAAAGCACACCTCAAAATTTGCAAAGAATTTGCTCAGAGACAACAAATCCATGTTCTGCATTGGTCATCTCAGTTACCAGACCTCAATCCAATCAAAAAAGTTTGACTGAACCGAGGAGGGAAGTTGATAAATGCAAACCCGTGTGCGTGACAGATCATGAAAGGATCAGCAAAGAGGAATCATCCAAAATCATTCCAAATTCATCCCTTAAATTTTTCAAACTATACAGGGAAAGATTCCATGTTGTTATCTGTGCCAGAGATGATTGCACTAAGTGCAAAGCTGGGGGTGCTATTAACTGTGAAACCTTGACTCATAGGAAATTGAAGGAAATTGATTTTTAATTAAATGAATAAATGACTTTGGTTGATTCCATGTAAACATTAACCATACTCACTTTGACATTGCGAGTTTTTCGCTATAATGTCATCATTTAAATTTTTAATTGTATTTTTTATCCGTTTCCGGACAGGGGTACCCATAATTTTGGAGGCGTCTGCATCACCTCCGCTTCTTTATTCACACTTGAACATTTTCTTAAAATAAACGCTCTCAAGCCAAAGACCAGAACTGAAATTTTTTCCCTCAACTTCCTCCATCAGCTACTACAGGCTGCAGTGCAGTGATAGTTTTATAACCCAGTACATGATCAGCTAACCCTGAGCTCAGACAGCCAAATACTTTCTGTATTTTTCAGTTGCTCAGCTTTCTGTCCATTAGTTAAGCATTTCATTGCACAAATAACTCCTTAACTGCTTTATTGAAGTGGAATTAACTGCAAATTTTAAGGCACTACCATCTTTTGACTGAGTCATTTAACATCCCAAAGCACAAGTGAAAGCAACTTGAGTGAAAAACAGGAAGTGCTGACTGAACTGATAGTATGTCAAATAACCTTTTGAATGTTTCCAATGGTTAATTAGTTAATTAAGAGTAGGTGTGTTCAGAATGCTTTTTCAAAGTTCTTAGTCAATGATCACAAACTCTGCTCATTGCAATTAATAACAAGTAATAATGGCAAAATAAAATCTGATGAACACTTAAATCACATATTTGCGATCTTACACCGTAAATAATTGAGAGAGTGAGGCATAAAAATTGACTCAGTAGCCATACAGAACCAAAACAGCTTAAGTTCATGCAAGCATGCTGTATCGTTCTGCAATTCTGTTATAGCACAAAACCATTTACTGAAACAAAAATATTTGCTTAAAATATTTCAGTTTCAGTGTTTAAAAGGGAAAAAGTTGGTACAGCGCATAATGTGCTAATAAAAACAGAAAGTATTTGCTTGAAAATTCTCTTTTCTTCATATTTAATTGAAAATAGTTAAAATAAACAATTCCTAAGGTTTTAACAAATCAACTTTATCTTTGTAAGTACAACCCCAATTCTGAAATAGTTGGGACGAAGTGTAAATTGTGAATAAAATCAAAATGCAATGACTTTCAGATCACATGAGCCAATATGTTATTTACAATAGAACATAGATAATATTTCAAATGTTGAAACTGAGACATTTTACATTTTTATCTGCAGAATGAGCTTATTTCAAATTTTCTGGCTGCAACAGGTCTCAAAAAAGGGCTGAAAAAGCAATTACTATATAAGAGAATCAACTGAAAGAACATTTAGCAAGTAATTAAGTTAACTGGCATCAGGTGTGCAACATGATTGGCTATAAAAGGGATGTCTTAGAGAGGCTGAGTCTCTCAGAAGTAAAGATGGCCAGAGGCTCTCCAACCTGTGAAGGCTTGCGTAAAAAAATAGTGGAATACTTTGAAAACAATGTTCCTCAACGTCACATTGCAAAGGCTTTGAAGGTCTCACCATCGACAGTGCATAACATCATCAAAAGATTCAGAGAAACTGGAAAAATCTCTGTGCGTAAGGGACAAAGCCGAAGACCTTAACTGGATGCCCGTGATCTTCGGGCCCTCAGACGCCACTGCATCACTCACCGGCATGATTCTGTCATTGACAGAACTAAATGGGCCCAGGAATACTGCAAGAAACCATTGTCTGTAAACACAGTCCGCCGTGCCATCCACAGATGCCACCTAAAAACTCTATCATGCAAAAAGGAAGCCATTGTTGAGCATGATTTAGCAGCGCCTCCATGTTCTGTGGGCTAAGGCTCATTTAAAATGGACTGTAGCAAAGTGCCAAAGTGTCTTGAGGTCAGACGAGTCCATATTTGACATTCTTGTTGGAAATCATAGGTGTCGTGTCCTCCGGGCTAAAGAGGAGAAAGACCACCCCTCCTGTTATCAGCGTTCAGTTCAAAAGCCAGCATCTCTGATGGTACGGGGATGCATTAGTGCATATGGAGTGGGACACTTGCATGTTTTAAAAAGCACCATGAATGCTGAAAGGTATATAAAGGTTTTAGAGCAACATATGCTCCCCTCCAGATGACATCTATTCCAGGGAAGGCCTTGTGTATTTCAGCAGGACAATGCAAAACCACATACTGCAGCTATTACAACAGCATGGCTTCGTAGTAGAAGAGTCCGTGTGCTGAACTGGCCTGCCTTCAGTCCTGATCTTTCACCGATTGAGAACATTTGGCGCATAATTAAATGAAAAGTCCGTCAAAGGAGACCCAAAACTCTCCAGCAGCTGGAAGCCTGTATTAAACAAGAGTGGGATCAAATTCCAATGGCTAAACTCAAGAAACTTGTCTCCTCGATGCCCAGATGCCACCACTCTGTGTTAAAAAGAAGAGGGGATAATACAACATGGTAAACAGGCCCCTGTCCCAACTTTTTTGAGACCTGTAGCAGCCATCAAATTTGAAATGAGCTCATTTTATGGATAAAATTGTAAAATTTCTCAGTTTCAACATTTGCTATGTTATATCTGTTCTATTGTGAATAAAATACTGGCTGGTGTGATTTGAAAGTCATTGCGTTTTGATTTTATTCACAATTTACACTATGTCCCAACTATTTCGGAATTGGGGTTGTATTCTCTTGTTCCAATTTTAATGCCTGCAACACATTTCAAAAGTTGGTACAAGGGGCAGTGTTGCACTGGGAAGGTTGAGGAATGTTTATAAAACACCTGTTTGAAACATTCCACAGTTAACTAGGTTAATAGGTAATTGCGATCGCGATTGGCCATGTGACGACCATTTTTTATTGTTGGGAAAAAGGAGACGCTTGAATGAATGAATGCACACTCTTGAGTTAAAGTTGCGAACTAAAAAAAAATAATTTATTGATCCAAGCCCAGGAAAAAGACGAATGAGAAGTGTTTCAAAATAATCATTGAAATTAAACTTAACGAAAAACCGGTGGTTGAGTGAGTTGATAACCAAGAGCAAGGTCAAAGTAGGGTTTTAAGCTACGCTCTCCCATTTTCCCAACCCCGCGGTTCCAATGCGCCACTAATATAGCCTTCCCTTTGACCTCTCCCCTCAAACGTGGCACCAAAGGTAACAAATGGCCACTTAACCAAAATACAAATAACAAAATTCAAAACCACAAATTATAACCAACCAACCAATCCAACCATATGCAAAATAAATATTACATTCCATAAGTTATAAATAAAAATGGCTGTAACAGGCCATAAAATAAGCATGCACAATATGCTTGGTTGTTTACAAGCTCGGATGGTTTGAGTTTAACCAATTTGCATAAAGGTGCACGAGTAAATATGTTAACAGTTTAGGAACATTTCTCAGGGCATTATTGCACAGACTTTAAAGATTTTGCCATCTGTTGGGGAAGAGCTAGAGGCTATGACAGCTGACTATGGGCAAAAGGCTGGGACACACCTTGGACAGCTCGCCAATCCATTGCAGGGTGCATACACCATTCACACACCATTCCTTCATGCACTCATACCTACAGGCAATTTAGAATCTCCAATGAGCCTGGCATGCATGTCCTTCGACTGTGGGTAGAAATCAGAGTACTTGAAAGAAACCCACACAAACACAGGGAGAACGTACAAAATCTACGCAGAATAGCCCCAAGCCAGATTCGAACCTATGACCTTCTTACTGTGAGGCGGCTGTGCCTCAAAGGTTCAGCTAAAAACCATATTGAATGACTGCAATCTTCAGCCCTCAGACAACACTGCCTTAAAACCCGACAAGCTTTTGTGATAATTATAACTATACTGGCCCTGGAATATTTTGATAGATTTTTATTGGTAAAACGTTGCTTGTCAACTCCACCAACTTCTCGGAGCTTGAACGCATCGGAGATTAATTGAGATGAAGTAAAAAGGTTTGCTATGGTCTGACAAGTCCAAATTTGAAATAGTTTTTGTGATTAATAAAGGTCACGTTCTCTGAGCCACAGAGGAAAAGGACCATCCTGATTGTTACCAATGCATAGTTCAAAGCCAGCGTCTGTCCTAGTTTTGGGGTCTGTTATTTCTCATGACGTAATTAATGTTAAAACATGCATGCACAGTTTGGAGCAACATGTGTTTGCCATCAAGACAACATCTTTTCCAGGCATGTGCCTGCTAATTTCAGCAAACCAAAGCTAAACCACATTCGGCACATGTACAATAGCACAGCTTTTCAGTCAAGGAGTGCGAGTGCCAGACAGGCCTGCCAGCAGTACAGACTTCTCTCCCATTGAAAACCTGTGGTGCATTGTGACAAGCAAAATATGACAGTGCAGGCCTGGACTTTTCGGAAGTTTCAGTATTATATCAAGCAAGAATGGGAAACCCTTCCAAAATTGCAACACTTTGGTCCTCCAATCTCAAATGACTGCTGAGTGTTGGTGAAAGGAAAGGTGATGGAACACACTCGCAAACATGCCCCTGTCCCAACTTTTTTGGGAACGCGTTACAGGCATCAAATACAGAATCAGTCTATATTGACTAAAAAAACAAACAAAAAAAAAACATTAAAGTTGATGAGGTAAAATGTTGTCTTGTTTATGTTCTGTTTTTTATTGAATACAGGTCAGGGCAGCTAAGTGGTAGGTTTCTTAACTGGTGACCAAAAAGTTGCTGGTTCAAGTCCCTAGAGGTGCTTGGGATTCTGACTTGGTCTGGAGAGATGAAGTTGGCAAGAACTCTGCTGTTGGGTCCTTGAGCAAGGCCCTTAACCCTAAAATTGCCTCAGGGGCTTTAGCCCTGTTTCTCTCTATCCTTCCTCACTTACAACTGTTCTACCAGGCATTTCTCCCTGGGCTTCCTTGAAAAACAGAAACATGTTCTCAATGGAACTTTGCCTGGTTAAATAAAGGTTAAAACATTTGCAAATTATTGATATCTGTTTTTTCTTTCCATTTTATGTACTGTCCCAGCTTTTTCAGAGTTGGGATTGTATTATTCTCCAAGTGTTTGGGAACTCCTGTCTCAACCTCTGAACTCACCTCAAGTGTACTTGTCCTTCTCAGGTCAAGCTGGGAGCTCCCAGACCTCCGAGATGGAAAGATCCAAGCAATAAGCGACTCGGACGGCGTCAACTACCCCTGGTACGGCAACACCACCGAGACTTGGACTGTGGTGGGACCCACCAAAAAGGACACCAAATTCGCTGTGAGTATGAATGACAATTTCTACCCCAGCGTGACGTGGGGTGTCCCAGTTAGTGACAGTAATCAGCCCCAGCTCAGCAGCATCAGGAGGGACCAGAGCTTCACCACCTGGCTGGTGGCCATCAACCAGGCCACAGCAGAGACCATAGTGCTGCAGACAATCCGCTGGAGGATGCAGCTGCACATCCAGGTGGACCCGGACAAGCCACTGGGCCAGCGGGCTCGCCTCACTGAGCCGCTGACCCAGGAGCAGCCCCAGATTCTGGGCAAGAACGAGTCTATCCCACCCAACGCCATGGTGAAGCCCAATGCCAACGACGCCCAAGTTCTTATGTGGCGGCCAAAGACCGGGGAGCCCGTTGTGGTCATACCACCGAAGTACTGACCACCTGTGAAAGGGGTCGGGTTTTGAGGTGGACATGGTTGGGTGCAGCTACGCCCTCTTGGTTTTTCTTTTTTTAAAAGAGCTGGAAAAAGGAAAGTCAAGGGCTGTTGTGACACTGGCAAAGAACAACCACCTTTCCGAGAGGATTAAGATTGATTTTTTTATAGAGGAAACATTGGACAATTTGCAACCATTCTACCTTTAAAGACTGGGTCGGGTATCACTGTGCAAAATTAAATAATTGCAAAAAAGGTAAACAAAAAAAAAACTGCTTGCTTTTTTAATGGAATATCATATTTGCTCATGTATTGATGTGTACTTTGGCTACACATAATTTTACACGCCTTTGTGCTCAGATGAGGCATTCCTTTATGAGAAGAGATGGACTGAATTTTTCTTTTGGATGGGTAGCAATTTGATCAATAATACAAAAATGATTGAAGAGTACAAAAATGTAAAAGACATTGACCCATGCTGTCTTAAGTTTACATTGCTTCTTGCTGTAATTGTTTTAAAGAAGTTCTGCCTTAAATTGCGCGTAATGCAGTATCCAGTTCATACATATTGCCATGGGCTGCTGGTGCTGATGGGGGCAGTGGGAGTTTTGGATGGGGAGGTATTCGTCCACTCAAATAGTTCTGTAACATAACCCATGCGTATGTTGGTTTTCTTCCAGAAACAACACTTTTTGCAAGCTGATAATTCAACCTACTGAGGCCGTTTCCTGTTATGAGATTATTTCCCTTCTTCAGCCACATTATGTCAGAAATGGTTGGGCATCCCTCGTGGAATTTTAGAGTCCCATATAAGCATAGTGCTAGATTGCAATTGATTACACGTTAGCTTTCCTAACTGATCAAATTAAAAAGAGAAGTGTATCAACTCCTATTGGCCTTGCAAATGATGAATAGCCAAGTCTGTTTGATGTGCATCCATTTCCTTCGTAATTGACTGGCTCATTTATCAGGGGCAATGTTTCCAAACTTAAACTATTTGCCTCAATCTTATATTTCATCAGCTTGAAGACATTAACTCTCCTCTTGCAAGCATTACCTCTAAATAAATATGGGACTGTTATGCATTGGTATTATTTTTACATAATGCACCTTTAGGGGACAAGAAAATCCTTCAAAACATAAAAGTGGTCATGAAGACAAATGAACAGCTTGTTTGAACTATTTTATAACTGCTGTAGTTGGAATGAAAGCCAGCATACACTTGGGTACTCAGGTCTGAGTTTGAAAACCGCTACAGTAGAATACCCTCTTACCTCAAGAAGATAAGCAAGAGAAATTAGCCAGCAGCATAATAAGACAGCCGACTGGGATTCTGGAGGTGTGTTGCCGTGTGAATACGTGTGCAACCATGCTTTTTTCAGTCACTCGTGTTAATGGTGTTCAGTGCTCAGAATGGGGTACTAGTTGGGGTGGGGTGGAGGGAAGGCGGTGGTGCTGTGATAATTCTTCGAGCATTCACTGATTAATCATGTCTTGATCACCAGCTGTGGGAAAAAATTCTTCCATTATTTAGTGTGTGCTGTCACCCTGGAAAGGTGCTCCACACACTCCTGTATGTGAGCCTCACCTTCCCGCTCCTGTCATTCTGCTGGCCCTACACCAGATTTAAAGGGCTTGCCCGTGATTGGCTGTATGATATGGCCAGACCTCAGCAACTCTCCACAGAGGAGGCCCAGGCCACGGCTTGTAGGATCGATTCAGTTATTAATACGCAATCATAACTGCACACAAAGGGTATGATAGTGCGTTTAATAACTGAGCCACACAAGTGTTCCCTGGGGAGTCAGGGATATATAAATCATCCCAGTCTCAGTGTCTGGCCCACTGATAGCCGGTCAAATAAAGGGCAGAGTTTGAACTGGCTGGGTTTGTCACATGACACAGTATCCAATAAGGGCAGATAGAGGAGTGTGCAGTCAGGCAGACAGATGTGCAGGTAGAGAGACAGATGAACAAATGAAGAAACAAGCAGGCAGGCAGGCAGGCTGATATGAAAACAGAGGAAGACAGGAAGGAAGGAAAATAGACCAGAAAACATGCAGGCAGAAAGGAAAACAGATACTGAATAGAGGAAGACATACAGACACGAAGGAAAACTGACAAATAAGCAGACAGGAAAACATATGAAAAGACAGGCAAGATTTAAGCAGGTACAGGAGAGAAAAGACAGTCAAGAAAACAGTCCGACAGGGAAAAGAATGGACAATTTCCATTGCTTATAGTGCGTCATTGGCCGCAATGCATAGCTTTCTCTAATCCAAATCCTCTAACATAAATGATAACCACACTCTCTTAAATGCACAATACTGTAGAGAGGAGAGTTGTATTGGTTTGGGTTTCAAGCCTGAATAATAGCAATTGTGACAACAGCATCACTGGAGAGAGAAAGGGTGTTATTTTTTTCAGTCTGAAGGTGTGAGGAACTGACCCAGGGAACTGTAGCTACTGGTGAAGCTGTCAACTTGATGTGCATCATGATCCAGACCCTGGTCTCCCCCCCGACATAGTTTTGTTGTGACTGGATGAGGCAGATACAGCACTGATTGTTCCTTTTATCTGTAAACTGCTGCTGAAAAGAGGGGCATCAGCTAAAGCCATCAAGTTTAAATCTGCCATTTTTCGCAAGACGTCTGAGAGCGGAGGTCAGTGTCATGCACTGTTTTCGTGAAAACCCTCACAACAGTGGCATTACTGTGATTTTAGAGAAATATCTGCTCATTCTGCATCTAATGTCTGTTATTACACGTGTAAAGGAGAGAACAGCCATTTGCTTTAATTGCACTGAAAAAGGGAGTTAGATGGAAACATCCATTTTATCACTCCATTCATTATAGACAGAGAAAGAAAAACATTGCTTGGTAACGAGATTGTTTTTGTACAGTAATTAATGGCTCCTTTCAGAAACGGAATGATTGCTTATGCAGTAAATGCATTAATGCCCCCCACCATCACTTTAATTGACCCTTATTGTCCTCTGTGCCCTTCCATCCATTTGCCTGCTTCAGTGCCATTCAGTGATTGGCATTTTTAGAGCACAAATATAAAAACAATGGGTCAGTACAACAATACATAGTCCAAAATGGAAGTGTTTGGCTTGCTGAGAGTTGCACTGTCTGGCGTTGGGAACCCTGAGGCATATTCACAGATAGGCACAGCAGTATTAAAGTTTAAATATTGAAATGAAATATGGGTGCTGTGTATTAGGGGCCCAGAGGAGCATAGATCTGACTGGCTGCAGGGTCCCATTACTTTGAGTTGTGGTTAGTGATCACTCCTGGGTCTAAAACTGTTGAGATTCAAAGTTTGTGCAGACATACCCACCTCTGAAATGAGAAGTGTGCAAGTGCGTCGGGAAGCAAATTTGTCTTTGAAGTCCTAGCGCCCAGCAGTGTATCTTTAGTAGCTCAGAATAGCTTTAATTACTTGAGCTATGCAGTAAACTAGGGTACTTGGGTATCTGTCTTGTCTACTTCAGCAAGACCTTGCTGGTCAGTTGCGGCCTGTTTGTGCATAATCCCAATAATGGCACAATGAACTCATGAACCTTAGATTGAATGGAGCCATCAGGTGTCATGACTGGCTCCCAGTAACCTCAACCTCATAATGTTTTCTTATGGAGAACAGCACTTTGATGATTGCATATGGTCAGAGACTGACAAGAAATGGCAGCTCCACAAATTATTTGGTGTGTGGAAACAGGCGCCCCCACACCCATGCTGATATGAGTCCCCTTTCCAATTGCTCTCTTGAGTGACAGAGAAAAGCATTTTATCTGCCGTTAGCTTCTGAGAAGTTGCTCACTGCTCATATGCAGGCTTGGAAGCAGCTGCGGCTCACATTCTCACATGACGCGTTTCGCCATGCATTCGTTTCCCTCGAGGGACCCTCACCTGCACCATGGTTCACATGAGTCAGGATTCTGCAAATAGATCCAGCTTTATTCACCCCTCCAGTCTGTCCATTTCTCTACTGCAAGCATAAAGCTTCTTTTCTTCTTCTCTTCTTTTATTTCATCGTTACGAGAGCATGCAAGCATGTGACTACAGCCCAGGCTCCAAGCACTAGTTCAAGGATCTTTAAAAGGGGCATGAAAGCATCACAAGATTCACTCGATAACCGCCCCCGACTTCCAGGGAGGCCAGGGAGAGGGCAGGGGTTAAGGAGAGCCATCTGATCCCCATGTAGTCACTACGTTCCAGCAGCATACGAACCTGGTTATGGGCTAAACACAGCGCTGCTCTCGGGGGTGGCTGATCGATTAGCAAATGCAGGAAGACACAACTGAGCGTCTCAGCTTTCTGAAAGTATTACAGGCTGTAGTGACGGGTAAACAATATGCCGAGTGGTGTAAAACATCACCTTTAAACTAATTATTATTGACTCGTTTTCAGTCATTCTCCTTGATTCACACATTTTCCAGTGATAAGAATAATCAACTGGCAGATAAACACACAACTTGCTTTTTAATGCAACGTTAAGGTGATTAATAAAAAGTTCCATGCACTTGCCTATGTAATACAACCCCCATTTCCCAAAAAAGTTGGGATGCTGTGTAAAATGTAAATAAAAAAAGGAATGCAATTATTTGAATTATTTGAAAGTTATTTAAACCCTATATTTAATTGAAAACAGTACAAAGACATACCAAATGTTGAAACTGGGAAATCTTGTTTTTTTTTTTTTTTTTTTTAATAATAGCAAAGAATTTGTTGATTTCAGGCCAAAAGCCAGTATGTGAATGGTCGTGATCTTCTGGCCCTCAGGCGGCACTGCATTAAAAACTGACGGGGTTCTGTGGTGGAAATCACTGCATGGACTCAGGAATTCTTCTGAAATCCTTGTCAGTAAAGACAATTCAATGCTGCACCAACAAATGCAAGTTAAAACTCTACCATGTAAAGATAAAACCATGCATAAACAAGATCCAGAAATGCTGCCACCTTCTCTGGGCCCAAGATCATTTTAAGATTGACTGAGGCAAAGTGGATAACTGCTTGGTGGCCTGACCAATCAAAATGTAAAATTATTTTTGGAAATCATGGAAGTTGCATCCTTTGGGTTGAAGAGGAGAAGGACCATCCTGCTTGTCAGAAGTGCACAAAGTGCACAGTTCAAAGGCTAGCAATCCAACATTAAGCAAGAATGGGAAAACATTTTGCTTTCAAAACCACAGAAATTGGCCTGCTCCATTTCCTGAAGCTTACAGAGTTTCATTAAAAGAAAGCGGTGATGCAACACGGTGGTAAACATGCTGCTGTCCCAACTTTTTAAAAAAGTTTTGCTGGTATCAAATTCAAAGTGAGCACATATTTTTTTAAAAAAGTAAACATTCCTCAGTTTCAATATCTGATTTTTTTTGTCTTTGTACGGTTTTCAATTAAACCGTTTAAATGATTTGAAGATCATTGCATTCTGTTTTTATTTACATTTTACTTAGCATCCTTTTTTGCTTTTTTGTAGACGGGGTTGTAGAAAAAATAGATTTACTGCTGTGGATCTTCCAGTTTAACATTTGCACATCCTACAAAAGTTATCAGACCTGTGCTTCCTGGTTGTTCAAATGAAAACAAAGAAAACGAAGATTGATATGCATACAATGCATTCAAATTAAGTGTTTTATTCTTTGTCTTACCTTAATGAAATTAATTGCCTACACCTGAGAGGGCTTAATGTGTTTACAGAGTTCAGGTATCATTAATCAAGGAAAAAAGTAGAAAACGGATCAAGACTAATCATCAGTTTAAAGGGACGTTTTATACCCCTTGTTTTCTGTGCAGAAGCTGCCACTAATTACAGGCACTACTATGCAGTATTAGCACAATGTAACACCGATATCTGAGCAGTTCTCAGAGTTCTGATGTACCATACTTTTTGCTTTGTTTAGTTTCACTATCAGATAGTCATAAGTTGCCACTTGGACAATAACCGTGCATTTCATATTTGGAACACACACAGACAGAATCTTGTGTGTTAAATACAAAGGGAAAGTTCACCCTCATTTTTAAACTGTAAGTGCACCTTTACCATGCCTCCTAGATAGAAATGTCATGACACTCTCCCCTGCTGTTATGAATCTTTGAGAGCCACAAGTAGTCTCTAATCCTATGGCCAATGGTGAGGGGGGCATGTTACCAACACTGAACTCTATGTAACTGAGCGTTGTACACCACCACACTGCCAGAATCAGTGTGGTCTCCCACCAATACACTGGGGAGAGTAAATCCACCTCCAAGTTTACTCACACCAGAACCACACATACGTAGAAGAACAATACATGCACAAACATTCGACTAACTATAAAAATCAGAAGAACCATGTCCGTCCAACAACCCAACTGTCTGAATACGTTTCTCCTCTGTAGCTTGGCCAATCAATCTAAAACTGCACATGGGCATTGACCATTTGCATTGGCAGGGACTGACAAGCTGAATTTTTCATTTGCCTAAATTTAAGCTGTTTAGGAGCACAAATAAGGAGTTTACGAGCATTTTTGACGAGTCTGCACATCGTTGGGGTGCACACATGCCCGGGCTTCTACAACAAGTCTATTTTATTCCTCTTTATTGAAATATTCAAATGTTTACATTTTTTCAGTTTATAGAGCACAACATAAAATCTGCACCACGTACATGCAAAAAAAGTGAAATTTAAAGCTGGTAATAATTTGTTAGTCTTGAGATAAGATGTTCAGTATATTCATGAAAATTTTGATCCATTATTGGACTTTGCATTGACATAAAGAGCAACTGTAATATTTCCTGCGGAGTCGGCAGATGACAAATTATTGAACTTTGTTCCACATATTGATGTAAACAGTGTCTACATCTGGCAGAATCAGTCTCAGTAAAGCAGTACAGCATGATCTATTTTATCCACAGTTACAACTGACTTTTCGTCTTCTGTTGCGGACCCTGCCCATTACTGAAACTACTTGCTCCCAAAATGAATGACCTTAGGGGAGACACACAGACGCATAAATGCAGCTTTATAAATTGATGACTCAGAACAAAGAAAATAATGTTTTTGTTTGTTGTGCATTTCCCTGCGAATATTGTCACCAATACTTGAAAATAGACCATTGCAAAAATAATATACAAAAAACTGTGAAAAAGTGTTCTGAAATGATGGGAAAATGTTTTTGATGAATAAAAAAATGGAAAAGCAATTTGTATTCTTGTAAATATTCTCCAATTCTGTAATCAGAAACGTATTGGTTTTTCCTTTATGCTTTTGAGAAATAACGCAGCTGGGCTTCTGTTATTCTTGAGGTCACTGAAAGTGAGTTTGTGTGGCACAGACATCTCAAAGAAAAGGGTGCAGCACGGCAGTGTGTGCGGCCCCGCTTTATCAGTGAAACCCATGTGTGTAAAATATCCAGTCGTGGTGAGGCTGTAATCAGCTGGGGCACTGTAAGCGTGTGTGTGTGTGTGTGTGTGTGTGTGTGTGCGCGTGCGAAAAGAAGCGTTCGGCTTCTTGGAGGCTTCTCTCCCTCGAGAACAGGACGCACTGACAGTATCAGCTGGGGCACTGTAAGCGTGTGCGTGTGTGTGTGTGTGTGTGTGTGTGTGTGTGTGTGTGCGAAAAGAAGCATTCGGCTTCTTGGAGGCTTCTCTCCCTTGAGAACAGGACGCACTGACAGTAGTGTGCGTGTGTGTGTGTGTGTGTGTGTGTGTGTGTGTGTGCGAAAAGAAGCGTTCGGCTTCTTGGAGGCTTCTCTCCCTCGAGAACAGGACGCACTGACAGTTTGCCTCTGCTGCTGTCGACAGTGCTCTTCAGTCCCCTGCCCCCCTTTTTCTTTTCACTTCATCTGAAGCCTGCCGCATAAAAGCACACAGCGGCAGCCAATAACCCCACCTCACCACGTCACCATCACGCCAATGACACGTCCTCTACTGACTGTCCCCAGCTTTCACCCAGATTACACTACAGTGCTACTCTTCAAAATGCTCAGGGCAGGTATACCCATGAAATGAGTGCAGTCAGAATTTAAGAGGATCAGACTCCTGTCAGCTATATTCACCCAGACGACACCCCCCCCCCTTTTCTCACTGGCTGGCATGAATCAAATTCTTTTGCAAATTAGACACTTAGTGCACTACTTGGAAAGATAATTAGTGCGCAGTGGTGAGTATAAAGGAGCATGTACTTAAAGAGGCCGAGATTCATGGCATGCCCCTGGGGCAAGGCCGCAAACATCGTCGCTCCCCTGCTGAGATGATGGACAGGCGCCATGACTACGCTCTGCGCTCCTTCAAAAGATCCTCGTCTAGCTCTCCAGAACTAAGAAACTTCAAAGTTACCAGCATCTGCTCTGTTATGTCCACATTTTCATTACAAACCCCAGGATGAGTTTTTATTTGGCAGAATAAAGGGAACGAGTTGCAAGTTAGGGAGATGAGAAATGTACATTACAACCTGAAATCAGAACACAGTTTGCTTTTATAACAAAAGATTTTGATGTGTGGAAAAACCTTTGGAAGTCATATAGTACTGACACAGACCCTTCAAGGTGTCCAAGTCATGATGTGACAGAGGTCTAATAATCTCTCACAATTCTGTAGTGCACACTCTGAAACCAGGCGAGGTGAGGTAGCTAGGCAAGTGAACGAATATAAGGGCATTACAATTGGCAAATTATTGGATGCCCTCATCTGGGGCTGTCGCCACTGTTCTTATGAGGGTGAAATTAGGTGTGACCAGTGTTATTCAAATTAAGGCCTAATCCAATGGGAATACTGCTCATTAATTATGCTGGTGGCAGAATGAGGGAAGAGCAAATGGGAAAACTGGTCATTGATGATGCTGCCATGCCAAAGCAATGGTATTGCAGGCATCTGTTCTGACAGTTGAGCTCAGTAAAATACCATTCTTTGGCCAAAAGGACCAGAAACCAGTAAACCAAAGCTCCTACTTTCCTCACTCAGAAGAATGTATGGTGAACGACTGCATTGTCGTTCATGGCAAAAGCCACCATAACCATTGGCAGGAGCAAAAAAAAAAAAAAAAAAATGTGAAGAGTAAGACAACCTGAGGTAACAAAAAGGATGAGAGAACGTGAATTAAAAGAGATTACGGTGTTTATACAAAGCTGACAAGCCTTGTATGCAATAACAGCACCAAACCTCATTTACATTTTCATGTAATGCAGGACACGGCTTATGTATGCGGGGAGACATTAAAGGGGATTAAACGCAACCCCTACTTAATCCAGGTTGGATTTATATTGCGGGTTAGAGGAAGATATTCGCTCAGTACAAACAGAAAAAAATCCTCAGATTTGAACATTAAGGCTAAAATGATATTGCCTGACCTCGACTCCACATCTGTGGCAATGCATCTTCAGGGGTCAAGTCCAGAGCTTTCCAGTGAAGTGGGTGGGGGCAGCTGACCCAGGTTTATCATGTGGAATTAAAGTGTTGTAATGTGTTTCACTGTCATCTCTGCCTTTATTTAGGGCCAGCCCTCAAGCAAAATGCATATAGTGGCCATGCCATCCACCACCCAATCTTCCGTGATCCCTCTGTTTTCCCCGAGTGAGAGGCGACCCAGTGAACTGCAGCACACTGTCCGGAGTGTGTGAGCAGCATATTAAAGCCTGCGATAAGAGTAGCAGAAGCTGAGAAGGAGAAGAAGAGGGGGTATGAACTGATGGCTCAGAGAAGAGGGCAAAGGAGGAGAAAGAAGGAAAAGTTGATTTAGCCTAGCTTGCTAACACCCACCCGTAAGTAAGTAAGCAAGCAAGCATCATCTGAGGCAAGCCTTTCACCGGCAGGCTGTCATATTGACAGGCCTAGGGACGGGGACTGGGGGGGGGGGGGGTCCGTCTAACCAGACTCTCCGTCCCCACGGATGGGTGGAGTGATGGAGTGGCGAGACGCAACTCGGTGTTCTGGGACAACCAATCAAATGGGAGCAAAGATACGACAGAGGATCAGTCCTTGTGTGCAAAGAAGAAATGCTCTACATAAGCAAATGCATACTGTGATGAGCCAAAACATTATGATCACTGACAAACCAAGCAAATAATGTTGTCTCCTAGCAACGCCATGTCAAGGTCTACAAACAGACCTTAGACATTAAGTGCAGTTGGCTCTTGCAGTTGACATGTTTGATGCAGGACAAATGGAACACAAATGACTTTTACAAGGACCAAATTGTTATGGACAAACAACAGAGACAGAGTACCTCCAAAGCAGCAGGGCTAGTGAGTTGCTCCTGTTCAAAAATAGTGAGTAGCAACCAACGACCAGTGGCCTGAGGAGGGAAAACCATGAACCAGGAAAAAGGGAGCAGACAATAAAGGTTATCCTGTCAGGTCCAAACCAAAAAAAGGGCTTCTTAATCATGGTACTGGGAGGAATGTTTCACAACACATGGTGCAGTATACCCTGCTGTGTATGCAGCTACGCAGCCACAGACTGTTCAGAGTGCCTACGGTAGCCCTGTCCATCGTCGAAAGCAATTAAGATGGGCACACAACCACTGAAATTTAACCAAGGAGCAATGGAAGAAGGTTTCCTGATGTCTTTTTGCCTGCTGGTTTTTTGTACATCCTGTAAATTGGGCGGGTATGTGTGCATTGTTTACCTGGGGAAGACAACAACCGGAGGCACTATGGGATGAAAACGAGCTTGTGGAGGGAGTGTGATGCTCTGGCAAATGTTCTGCTTAGAAATCATAGGTCTGGGCATTCATGTGGACTCGCATTTGACGCAGCCATTTTCGCAGCGCACTGATGACCAAGAGCACTAAAACACACACCCCCTTGTACTTCAATCCTTGTGAGGACATTACATTTACTTCCATTTATTCCTTGTGTGTCTGTACAGCCCTTCCCTAATCTTACTAATAAGCATTGCATGCCTAACCCAAATCTTAACCTAACTTTAACCCATCCCTAATTTTAACGTTACCGCTAACCTAAACTAATAAATCAGAATTTGCCTTTGCAATTGTGAGCACAGCCGAAACAGTCCTCACTTCCCAAAAATGTCCCCACTCTGTTGGGGGGGAACATTTCCTGGTCCTCACAGTATAGCAAGAACAAGAAAAGTTCAGAGAAGTCATTGTCTCCTGTAAGGCTCTTACAGTAATTACGCACACACGCATGTACACACACAAACACACGTGCATAAAATGAATTGCCTTTTCTACTTAAAAGCTATATTCACCATAACACAAGTGATTCCCATCAATTACCATTCACTTTTAATGTGGATCCCTACAACACAGCTGTAATGCACTAGCCCAGGTCAACACAAAACCCTCTGATGACAGATTGCATTAGCCCATTATCCCTAATTGAAATGGAAGCAGTTAATGAGGTCTGCTTGAGCCAATCTGCAGCTCCAGAGCAGCTTAGCATTTTGCAGCACACATGTGGTGAAGCTACTTCAGTTCCACCAATGGAAACCTTGTTAAGCTAACAGTCAGAGAGAGCGCCCAGTTTATCAAGAGAGACAGGCTGGATCTAAAGGCTAAGTTTAGGCCCTCAAGAACCTATACACAGAAAGGGGTCCTCAGGAGCTCAATCAGGAAAGCCACAGAGCATAGGCTAAGGACTGCATGGAAGCCCAACTATGCTGCCAGCCAAGCATAAATAAAGTAATAAAGCTCAGGATCAAAGCTTGTGATTCATCTTCTCAAATGTCTAAAGTTTTTACACACAGAACCTTGGAAGGTTCTGAAAATTTACATAACCATAATTGTTTGAGATGTCCTTAGTGAATCTGGCAATTTCCCACAAGTTTGACAAAAGGAGACAGCACAATTTTGGGAGTTATCATTCTTTAGAGGGGTGCAAAGCAGAGAAAAGTTTAAAAAATCACTTCAAAGGCAATCAAGCATACACTGACTGCAAGTAACGAGGAAAACAAAAACATATGAAGGTGTTCTGCCATCTCACTGAGGACACTGAACCTCACAGATGCCAGAGTTTCATATAAATGAAGCAGTGCATCTCAAATACCAAAGGGCACAATGCAAACAGGGCAGAAGCAGAAGGCAGACCAAAAGGAAAAGTGCCCCCTGAACATGAAAAGAGCACCGCTCACTGTTTGTCATCATCACACTGAATCCATCACAGTCACAGAATCCAAAACAGGGCTCCCAGCAGCTCAAAAATCAACAAACAAGCGAAAGCTATGGGGGAATCTGCATGAATGAAACTCAATCAGGCACTCCTCTTGAACTAAGCCAAGATTTGCAACCTATTCATAGTCTCAGCTTGGAGACACCCTCCTCCCCCTCGATACATGTAAATGGACTCAGTCCAGGGCCTAATTGATCAGGATCCAGGAGGTGGTTTATGACACACACCTATCAGCTCATGCACCAAAGAGTGGGGGTCTGGGTTCTCACTCTAACCTGTTTTACTGGCTCCTCTCGCCATGGCACCCAATGAAAATGCTTGTTATTCAGTAATAAACAGCTCTCTAGAGCCATATAATTCTGAATAACAATCACACCCTCAGTGCAGTCCTCAGAAACAAGCATTGTGCAGCTGTGAAATTAAGCGCTCTAGAACAGAAGACCTTCAGAGACGTCTAAGACAGTACAAAGACGACCAAGACAGTCAAAGACAACCGACACAGTACCGAGGCCAGGGAGAATTTAAACAGACAACTGAGGCTTTACACAGATTAATGAGATAGCACAGGCAATAATGAGACTGTAATAATACTACTCAGCCTTCACTGAGACAAACCAGACAGCACAGAACAACCACGACTCTGAGACGGCCATACAGTACACTGACTACAAATGCCGTACAGAGGGGGCACCATACTGTTTGTGACTGTCATCAGAAATCCACGAACATTCAAGATTCTCACCTTCTCAGCCAATCAGCCAGTTTTTTTTTTTTTTTTTTTTTGAACTAAGCCCCATCCCCATCACCCAGTATCTCAAGTTGTATTTGCTTTAATAGCGCAGTCTCCCTCTCCTGTCTCTCTCAAAAAATCACCAGTCCAATTTTTTAATTCTCCTGGACACTGTCTTCTAGCTCAAAAACTCTCCACAAGTCACACCTCTTTGAACAGACATGTTGCTGTCTCTTCACTCCTCCGTTCTGATGTTGGGCTTTTATTACCATCTCTTCACTTAAAATGCAGTTTGACCACATCTGACATGATTCCTGTCATGCATGAAAGATCTCATTCAGTCAAACTACCAAACTCAGACCGCTCCTACTGCACACGGTGCAAACTCAAGCCTAATTCTGAGGTCCACTAAAGTGCATATGTAAGACGGGCAGCATGAGAGAAAGGTTCAGGACCGGAGGGATTTAATTTCAAATCTCCAAACCACCAGCTACTGTGGCATTTCCAGGCCATATATTCCTAGACTTATTTCCATGGCTGCAGGTTAATCCAGGACAGAGCTGCTACCATTCCCATCTGTTCCACACTGTAATTGGGTTCCACAATCTCACAGACTACAACAAGACAGTTCCCCCCTGTGATTGTGAGTTTACATGGATGAATACTAACAGGCAGACAGTGAGGCTCCAATTAGACCCCATTTCATTCTAACCCTATGCTCCGCATTTGGATAATCAAGGTGGAATGACTGATTTCAGTCCATTCGAATATCTTTTTTTTTTTTATGGAAGCTGCAGTCTATTTTTCATTTGATCAATTAGCAATGATTATTAGGTAATCAGTTGCTAACTCAAAGCAAACTAGGTATTCCACATGAAAAGTCTTTATTATAAGCAACAATATGTACAAACATTTTTATTCCAAGGTTCGCACCTTTTTCAAAATCAAATTCAAGCACGATTCAAACATTCTCAAGGGGCATTTTCAAGCTTTACTAGTACTTTACAGCTGTGGTAAATTACATATTTATCAAACTAATCACTCGTGTAGTATTTTATAATGAAAGCAATCGACAAATTAAAATTTCGAGTGACATCAAGGCAAGCACTGGACTCAAAATCCAAGCATTTTCAAACCTTGAAAACAGCATATTAAAAAGACAGCATGTGCATGGATTGCCAGCATTTGACGGAACCCTGAATCAAAATGTATTTACAACGTAATAGATTATATTCTTTCATTTAAGACCAACTCTAGTATCCTGACTTCTTTGTGGAGTATTATGGATTAAATTAAATCTTAAATTGATGTTGAATGATGGTGCAATGCAAGACCTCCATCTCTAAACCAAAGCTTAATTTTTTGACATATTTGATTGTTACGATCAAATAATTGCTGGATTCATCACAAATGCACTCTGATCTTTTTTGATCGACCTGGTTTTCTAAGAGCACTAGCTGCATTTTCATATGTTGGAAAAAAAAAAAAAAAAAAAAACTGAAATCAAAAGTCATGATTGAAAATAAAAATATCAAGAAACTGAATCTGTGATATGAAAAATGAATAGGAACACAAGTATTTATTAAGATGATGGCGGGGCAGAGGGGCACTGGTAGTTTGTGAGACAGATAATCAACAGCATCCTGACAGTTTGATAATGGCAAAGCATTCAGTGATGCATTTTCATGAGGACCCTGGACCTGCTGCCTAAATTGTTGCGGGATGCAGGTTCAAAGCCCGCATGGATAAACTGTAACCTGTCATCACAAGGAAATCTGATCCCTTCTCCTCTTATATCTCCTCTTTTCAATGAAACCGAATAAAATAAATACTGAAAAATAGTCTGCAAAGACCAATGTCTCAAGCAAAAACGAGGTTTGTTGCATTGAGATTCTGACAATAAGAGAACAGCATTCAAAACCATTTGCCGCGATTATACAGCATCTACACTTTAGAATGCTTTACTAATGATGGTTTAATGAAATACAGGCAGTTTTGATTATGTATATGACCTACATCAAAAATAATGTTATTTCACATTGTATTAGACTAATTAAAGTTAATATAAAAACATAAAAAATATAATTTCCATAATCTAACAAGGGAAGTAAAATCAAGCCAGTTGGAGACTAATTGAACAGTAAAATAACAACACAAAACTCACAAGTGCAAAACATCAGCACTTCCACGGCTGCACTGGAAGTGAACCTTCAGAGCCACAAGATGGCACTTACAGAAAAAAATGCCATGAATCTGCTCTGCAATTATTGCGAGAAAAAAAAGGTCAGTTTGATTAATCTAAGATTTTTCCAGTTTCTTTCTAAATTAAAGGGAATTATATTTTCCATCTCTGACTGCTTGAAAATGGAATATGTTCAAAAACGTTTGACTGGTAGTGTATGCTGTCTGCTATTTATACAATCACTAAACAAGGGTAAAGGAATGCCAGCCATCCAGTGGGACCATAATCATTTCACTCTACGACAACATCAAGGGCGATCAGAATCTTGCACCTCCAAGCAATGAAGGGGCCCAGTTTTTTAAAACATCCCTCCACCATTTTACACAGTCAAGTTCTCTAGTATTTTAGATGGGCCACACCACTAAGCTTTAAGCACCATATAACACCGGTAAACAAATCTACAGTAGAGTGCAGTGATGTGATGATTATACACTTAACAAAATGAAGATGAATAGTACTTGGTTTCTGATTTATTTCATGTAATATTTGATCATACAAATGAAAATAAGTAAACAGAAAACAATATCTGGAAAAAAAAATACATTTTTGAAAGAAAAAGTCAATATCTAGTGTGGTCACCCTTTGCTTTGATAACAAAGCAAATCTTTTAGGCATAGTTTTCAAATTGTTTCATTTCTTCACACCTTAAACCATTCAGTGTGGTTTGAAGTTTATTCCAAATAGATTCTTTTAATGTTACAAGCGCATCTGCTCAATTGAATTAAGGTCTGGACTTTCAGCAGGCCAAGTCATAATTTTTATGCCACCAGATGTTTCTTTCCGAATGAGACAAATCTTGTACAACTTAGAAGTGAGTTTAGGGTCAATTTCTTGTTGAAAATAAAATCCCTGACCAATCAGTCTCCATGGCAATGCGTGCCTAACAAGGATGCTGTGATACTTCTTTTGATCCATGATTCTGTAGATTTTTATGAGATCACAGGCCCCCTTCAAGTGGACTGAACCCCAAACCAAAATATTACCACTTCCTAGTTTTACTGAGGGGGTTAAGTAGTAATTTCTGAAACATTCTTCCAATTCCACGGTGCACATAAGTTCTGCGTTTGGGTTTTCAAAATTTCAAATTTAGCCATTTTGATTCATTGGTCCTAAAGGCTTGTTCTCAGTCCACTGGTGTCCAATCGTTAGTTTTCTCAGCAAACTCAAGTCTTATTTTGATGTTGCCTGCTCTTGGCAGCAACACAACCAATCAGACCATTGTCATACAGGCGTCCAGAAATAGTAGATCTTGATACCAGAGGCATAGCCAGAACTTCAAGATATGTACACACACAACATCCCTTCACAACAATTATTAGTCCTGACTTGTTCTCAATAGTTTTTCATAATTAATGATATATTCACTCTGAAGGCACTCCACATTGTCAGCTGTTGGTAATTCTCTTCGTTGGGCAAGACGACAACCATTCATTTGGACGCGCAGTTGGCGTGTTTCAACCACCCTTATTTAAAATAGTGTAAAAGGTGTTTCAAGTCTTTGTATTTGGTTTAATTCACACAATTTAAACAATCATTAAACGCAGGCTAGATCACATGATGTGCCACAAAGATAGCACGGAAGTTCCAGAGCAGTTTACCTTTCGTAAAGGAAATACCTACATATGAGTAAATTAGTTTTCTGAGCCAAATTTAGCTTATTATTAAGTTACCCTTAGACCGCATCAAGAAAGAAATTGAGTCTTTAATTGCCACTGGATTATTCTTATGTGTTTGTGATTAGAAAATGTGCTAATAAAGGAAAATGATTCAAAGCAAGCCAGGACTAATAATTGTTTTAAAGGCATGTTCTCTGCATACACATTTTGAAGTTCTGGCTATGCCACTGCCTGATATTTTCATCTCTTCACTTCTGGCACTACTAATATCATCACAGAGTTGTCATACTGTGAACTGCTGATTTTTTAAAATTTTTTTGCACTTTTCAAACACAGATCAGAGCCACTCAACTTCCCTTTTGCACCTCTATTGCCATTAGTTTACAGCGAACCAATCTCTATGAAATGCTTGATGGTGTTTCTTACAGTGCCATGGCAGCATTTAACATCTTCAGCATCATGTAAGGCCACTATATGGCTACAATCAATATCGGAGAACTTCTTCCGTCGTGCCATTGTGTTTTACACAGTGACACTGCACAAAGTTCAAGTCATCTTATATACTGTATCAACTGACCATCAGAGGTAATTTTGCAGCATGATGTTGCCTCAAACTAATATAATAATATATTAGGACCCCTTTCAGATGACAGTGGTAGTGTATACTCATCACTAAACACTACTGTAGATACAGACTGACGGAAGATTCTAAAATCTCTTCCCATCCTTTTTTATTGCTTGCTAAAATACATGTACTTTCTTACTACACAGGTGATGCAGGTGTGCCTGAAATATAATAATTTGCTTTGAGAACAGCAAGCTGTATCTAAAGGCTGCAATGACAAGAGGGAAAACTCAATCAACAAATGATAAAACAGACCACATCACTTCCGCATATGGCACATAAAAAAGCAGCGATAAAAACAAATTTATTCAAACCTGAATTTACTTGTCTTTCGAGACCCGCTAACTCTCCTCAGCACATGATTATGAATTGTCCTCCATAGTTCTTATGATGCTCATTTTTCCAATTCTGAGTACAGCTTGAACAAATACTCGGCTGAGAATTCACTGGACATGACGCGTTACTAATAAATTGCAACTAGTAGAAAGCAGCTCCCAAAAAGAACAATGCAACTAAGGGGGGAAAAAAAGCACTTTCTACCTGCCACATTGAAAAAAGGAGTTAGGGCAGCCTGCAACAACTTTCCAATATTCTATTTCTCTTCAGCAGCACAAAGCAGTCAAGGAGATTCCCCAAAAGGTTGGACAAGTGTGAAGTCAACTGGCCAGGACCCAAACCCAGCTAGGTGCCCATTTAGAAAATAATTAAAACAATAACAGAATTGTGTCTTTCTTGAAACACCCCAAGAAATAGAAATAAGTGTCTTGTAAACCCTCCCAGACTCACTGACCCCTTCTTCCAAGATACTGACAGACCATACCAAAACATGCTACCATATTCCCCAACACTAGATGAAGCTAGTTTAACATGTGAGAGGGATTCGCTCTGGTGCGGAGTCGAGGTACAGAATGATGGGATTATCGTACGAGAGGGTCTGTCTGTAAGATGCCCCTGAGTGTGAAAACTAGAAGTTTGTACTCGTAGCAATTTGATCACTAAGGTTAAGAATGAACAAACTATCAATCCCAACAACTTTAACAGTCTTGGTCCCAAGTAGCCTTTTGCAGGGCTGCAGGAAGCAATTTATAGAGGGATGCCAACAGGATTCCGTAAATAACACAGGCGTAACAACATTCACCACTGAATCTGAACACGCCCTAATGTTCAAACTTGTCATGAAGAGTCCTTTGTGATACCTGTGTAGTTAGATATAATTTCTGATATTGCTCCCATCAAATAACCCCTATCTTGGTAACTAAGCTGATAGGAGAACAAGGATAACCATCTATAAATAAGCATTCATATCGTAAAGTGCTGAAAAAAAAAACATCTGCCCCTTCCCCATTTCTTCTATTTTTGCTGATTTCTAAAATTCGAATGTAGACAAACACAACATGAGTAAAAACAAAATGGAGGTTTTAAATGATCACTTGTTTCATTGATCATAAAGAGTTATTCAAAACCAACATCAACCATATGAAAAATATATTTGTCCCCTAAACCAGGTGTGACATATCTCTGAGAAAGAGTGGGGAACCACATAAACTCGAGGTCAATAAAGTCTGCAATGTGACACGTATTACTGAGCACACGGGTGCTGGCCCATCCCATCCCACCACAAAAAATTGGACCAAGAATCCTGTAGTCCAACGGCCGAAAAGAGAATTTAAAAAAACTTTGAAAATTTTTGCAAAAAATTGACAATTTCAAGGTCAAAGGTCATGGTACCAACAACACTTTCAATACCTTCACGGCTGATGGGTAATAATATCAATATGTGCAAACATTTCCAAGAGATAAATTACAGAGACTTTACAGGGCCATGCCTTGGGTTCTGCCCATGATGGGTGGGGCCGCCCGGCCGCTTTTGTGGCCACCCAGCTAAAAAGTTAAATCGCCGCCTAGTACTAAAAATAAAAATTCATGCAGTTTTCACGGTTTATTTGTTTCATATAACAGCGCGACGATCATGTTATTAAACTTAAAATTGCATTTTACGAAGTCCCCACCAGGCGCCGCTACTTGCATTCATTATTTGCATAAACAGAGTCCGGTCAGCTGGCTGAGAAGGAGCCATGTTATTACCCTTCTATCGCGCAGGGCGCTGTCAGGCAGCATGGCTGAGGTACTTATGGGAGCGACCAGATATACAATATGGCGCATCGCAAGGCGGATATGATTGTCGATAATGACGGATCAAAGTTCAAAATGTAGACAAGTGAACTTCCGCCCATAACCGCGCGCAGTTGAACGCTAGCTAATATAATTGCGATTTATAGCATTTAGTTCCCAGACGTTAACTCCGGCTTTCACTTGAATTTAGCGTTTATTTGAATTTTGCGGTATTTTCATGTTCATATCTGTGTATCCACGATGGTATTCTACTGCGAGGCTGCGGAATGCTCATCGCATTCTGACATGCATGCATTGGGCTTGGCGAATCTAGTCTTATTACCTAAAGTGCGGACGTCTAATCCCGTTCATTCATCTCGTCTCCCGATTTACGACAGTATCGCGCAATATAAGGTCGCTCCTATTGGGCCGCACGATTTTCTTGTGCGCCCAAACTAACCAAAATTGAACGGTAAAATTCTTGATTATATGGACTGAAAGTTGCTGTACACGATGGGATACAAACTAGTCATAGAAAACAGCATTGTTCTTTACGGAAGAAAATTGTCACTCAGAAACTCCATTCCATCATGGTCAAGTTTAAATGCGTAGGTACAAGGATGAGTCTCTACTTTTATTAGATGTATCATTTGTGTGGTGGAATGAAGTTACTGATTTATTATAAGCACATTCGACACGGGCATCTTTCGCATGTTTTTGCTATGAGCTAATGTAATAGCTCGACGTTGGAATTGTGTTTCATCTTGGTAAAAATGATTATCGTGAGCTTATAGGCGAGTTTCTTCCCATTAAGTGGGTATATAACAGTCCAAGTGATAAGCAGTTATCAGGTTGTCTAGTCAACCTGAAATATAACCGGACATCTGGGACTACCAACGAGGTTGTCTAAATTCAACAACCAAAATCCCGGCAGCTTTATTAGTTTAAATGTGCCAAAAGGTTATTTACTTCCCTTTGCTGTGGACGTTACCATTTAGGTCATATATAACGCCTGCTGCGTGGAAGTTTCACAAATCTTGTACGGGCGAGAAGGTGAGTCCTAATTTATAATGAACCGCGGCAAACAGCTGAGAAACAGACTGCGCACTGCAGTATATTGGATATAAACAATCATTGCAGAACTGCGTCAGTGTAGTGGTTTGCGGTCTTTTAGCATGAAACTTTGCTGTTCTTTGTCACCAAGAGGTATGTTATCCAAGATTTTACAGCTTTATATCAAAATTCACGAGTATTCATTTACAAATTTTGTGGGTGGGTTGCTAGTACGTACAATATGGCCGTCATTGGCACCATCTTGAAATGTTGCAGATACCTTAAATTTCTTATGAGCCAAGCACACTCAGCAAGATTTTGACTGTGCTGCCTTGGCGGAGGTTTGCACTCTCGGAGTGCCTCTAACTGTGATTGATTTTAACTGGAAGGACCAATCTAGGCTTAACAAGAATATCATGGGCTGGGGATGAATTTTCAGATGGTATCCTGCAGTTTCAGCCAAGGGAAAATACTGTATTTTCCTTGACTGAAACTGCAGGAAATCATACCTAATTCTAACTCACTTGAAGGGTTCAGTGCAGTAACTTGATAATTGCCAATCTCATGTTTTATTACACAGATATACTTTCACCTTGTACCAATGTTGTGCACTGGTCAGGATGGCACTGTAAAGCACAAAAGCACAGATTTTGTTGTTGCATAAATAAAGCAATGGTCAAAACCATCCAAATTCATTTCAGTAAAATTGGACATAACGTTATTGCACTGAACTCTCTCAATTCTAAAAATGCTCTTTGAGTGAGGGGGGACGTGCACCGCCGTGTACATGTGTTCCACCCCCCCCTATCAGGATGACGATTTGAGCGAAGATTTTTGAAGACTTGCACTTAGTGATGTTGGGTTTGACATTCAAGGTCACTGAAGATCAAAGGTCAATAATACTAAATGTAAGCTGTTTGTATGCCCAATATTGAGAACAAGGGAGGATTCAAAATTTCATAAAAAATTCAAAAATCAGTATTTCAAAAAAAAAAAAAAAAAAAAAAACCTCTGTAGACCTCATCACAAGGATGCTCCGTAACAAACATTAAGTCATTCTGGCAGACAGTTTTGGTTTAGAAGATTGTTCAAAAATTGCTAACGAAGATGATGGTGGATGCCGGACGCCACATGATGCCCATCGGCCCTTTGAGCACCGTTGGACTAAAAACAGCATTTTGTGTTCACTTGGGTTATATTTTTCGAATATTTTTAAATTAGTGTGATGATCTGAAACGTGAGACTGATATGCAAATATAGAAGAAATCAGGAAAAGGGCAAATACTTTTCACAGGACTGTACCAGAATCTAGTTGGAGTAAAACTGACGGACATTGTGTACCTAAGATGGTGCAAGACATGGTGCATCTGAAAGCAAAAAACCAATTGCAAGGACATTTGAAGGAAAGTAGTGATCTTTCCTTATTTCCAATGCAAACCTCCCCATCCAACATTCTTATTACAATGTCATAAGTATTTGCAAGACAGGCTCCCAATTTGATCTTCAAAGGCAAAGCAAAACTACAACAATGGATACATTTCATTAACAGCTTTTATTTCAATAGCTTCCATTCCTGATCGAAACACAAATACACTTGTTCTGATACACACATAAAAATTGCCAAATGTTAATCTGAAAAAGTGACCAAGCACAGAATCTCCCCCACATAAAAGATGTTGTTTCCTACTGCAGTCCAGTCCATCTTCGGTTCTATCTGAAAAGCACAGACACACAAATTAGGGAGAGAAACCACAGCAGCCATAGAAAAACGTGGCTGCCTACAAAGCAAAAGAGGGCCGTTTTCAGGCTGACACAACATCCTTCACCACGATGTTTGATTTTAAAAATGAGAGCACGGCACCTTTAGAAAAAAGAAAAGTGTCACACAAACTTCCGCCAACTAGTCTTCACACCTCCACATCCTGTGTTTGCGGAGGAAATGGCAAGCACCAGGAGCAGCGAGTTGGCCTTCACAGAGCCTAACCACAGCGCGACTGCCGCTCATCATAAACCAGTGACATGCAACAGTTTCAAGCCGCAACAGCGTCAAGCCAATACTGGGCTTTTCCTCCAAGAAAGAAATTCTAGGTTGGTGAGTTCCAGGAGCCATTTAGTGTGTACTCAGCTTGGCTAGTAAGCCTTTAAATACAACCCTCCATTCAATTCCAATTCCAAGTATGATTATAAAATGCCATTAATATAAAATGGATATAGTTAGGCCCATAAGTATTTGCACAGTGATGCAATTTTCATTATTTTGCCTCTGTAGAGCAACAGAATGAATTTGAAATAAATAAATCAAGATGTGAATCAAGTGTAGGCTTTAAGCTTTCATTCAATGGGTTTCACAGCGATCCTGCGTTAAGCATTTGTAATTACAGCCATTTTTATATGTAGATCTCCACTTTCAGGGCTCAAAAGTAATTGGGCAATTGACTGACAGTCAGTCTCTTTGCCAGGTGTGGTCTGTTCCCTCATTATTTCACTATAAATTAAGCAGTTTTATTCAAAGTGTTCAATTTACATTTGGTAACCGTTCACATGTGGTCTCCAAAGAGGCAGCAACGCAGGTGAAGGAGGCCATCATTATGCTGGAAAAAACAAAACAAACCTAAAAGACAGATAACACAAACTTCATGAGAGGTCAAATCAACAACTTGGTACATTGTTAAAAAGACTGAATTCACTGGTGAGCTCAGCAACACCAGAAGGCCTGGAAGACCACCAAGACGAAGAAAGTGGATAATCAAAGAATTATTTCTTTGGTGAAGAAAAACCACTTCACAACATCTAGCCAGGTCAAGCAAACCCTCAGGGAGGTAGGCGTGTCTTGTTCAAAGTCCACAATTTACCACAAGGCACAAACCACGAGTAACACTGACGAGCAGAAAGGCCAAATTAGACTTCGCCAGAAAAGAAAATTAAAAACAAAAAAAAGAAAAAACGCCAGACTACCTTTGGAACAAATTTCTTTGGATGGATGAAACCAAGATCAACTTGGACCAGAATGAAGGGAAGAGTATGGAGAAGGAAAGGAATGGCTCATAATCCAAAGCATACCACATCATTGGTCAGACATATTGGCTGCAGTGTTATGGCATGGGCATGTATGGTTGCCAGTAGAAGTGGGTCATTGGTATTTATTGATGAAGTGACTGCTGATAGAGGAAGCAGAATGAATTCTGTACTGTACAGGGTTATCCTCAAATTCAGCCAAATGCTGCAAAACCGAGGGGACAGTGCATCACAGTGCAGAAGGATAATGACCCAAAGCATTCTGTGAAAGCCAAGAAATTTAATATTCTTGAATAGCCTAGTCAGCCAAACTCACCTCAACCTAATTGAGTTGCTTTTCATTTACGGACGACAAAACTACAAGAAAAAAGACCCACAAACAAGCATCAACTGAAGGCGGCAGCAGAAAAGGCCAGGCAAAGCTCTTCAAGGGAGGAAACTCAGCATTTGGTCATGTCCACGGGCTCCAAAGGTCATTAATGAGTTTCATCCAAGTATTAAAAAAATCCTCATATTTATAATTTTGTTAGTTTATCCAGTTACTTTTGAGCCTCAGAAAATGGAGGACTATAGATAAAAATGGCTGTAATTCAAAAACAGTTAATGCAATTCTTTTGCAAAAAAAGCATTTGAATTAAACCTGAAAGTCTACACTTCGACTGCATCTTGATTCATTTGTTTAAAATTCATTGTGGTTGTGTACAAAAGTGAAATACTGAAAATTTTATCACTGTGCGAATACTTCAGGACCTAACTGTAAAATTGGGGCACCCAGAAAACCTAAAATGGAGCATACATATCTGAAATGATGACAGTTTTCAATCATATAACACAAGAAGTCAGTGGAAGGTTTTCAGTTGAATGAGACCATGCAGCACGGTGCTCTCTACTACTCTTCCTCACTCGTCTTATAGCCTCAGGTTTCTGCAGTGCATATGGACTATACCAGCACACACCATTTCGGCTCACTAATTACCAATTTTCCATACAGATCATTCAAACTCATTTAAATATGCTACAGTACATGCAATCATTCCATGCCTCTAACCCAAGCATTCACACTTACCAGTTCCTCAGATGTTGTGTAAACACAAAACTTGGTTTCGGTGAACAGGTAAAGGAGCTGAGAGAAACCCAGTTAGGTAAGGGTTCTGCTCGAGTAACTCTGTTTTACTTAGTCAGGTCTCTCACTCTAATTATGAAGTCTGAGCATGGGATTTACAAATACCACAGCATCACACTGAATAGAAACAAACGAGAAACCACATGGTGAGCAGTGACCTAAACGCCAGCGGCAAAATGAACACCAAACTCCTCATTACCGTAGAGATACTACATACTATTCCTCTGTTGAATTTTAAGAGTGCTAAATAATGAAATGTTAGGATGGCTGAAGGTAGCAGAACAGCAACACATTAAAGGAAATCCTTATGCCCCTTACAATGTTGTCAGACTGCCATATGGGAGATGCGGTTACTCACTATTGCATGTACAGTAAGGTTTTTAAATGAAGCAGGTTTCTGCCATAACCCCGCTTCTTGCAGTATAAGGATCATTGAAGCACAAGTTACTGCGCGGATTAAGACACTCTTCAGATCTAGAAATATTTCTGGTTTGCAGGGTAGCCTGGTGGTGTGGCTTTGATTGCCAACTGTATCACCAGTGAGCACACAAGGACACTGACCAGCACCAGAGAAGATGAGGGGAGGACCCCTCCAAAAAAACCAAGGCACTTCACCTAAAAACTTTCCTCCCTTTCGCCCAGCTTGCAACTGTTCTTTCTGACACTTCTTGTATCTTGAACCAGGGCGATGCTCTGAAAAGCGTGCACTTAACACTAAGTCAGTCTCACTATGCAATTCAAAGGGAGGTGATGAAACCAATAATTACAGGCGACGCATGTATAATACATGAATACGGCAAGATAAATTAGCTATCTCCCATTTAGCATGGCAGAATAATGGAGTGTCACATCCCACAGTAAGAAGCAGTGTGAAAAAATGCAGGAAAGCAGGCTTTCGACCCGTGAAGAATACACCAGGGCCACAGCTGACAATCAGTCTCAACTCATTACTAATTAAATTTATACAGCCGTGACGGGAGTCAGCATACAGACTTGGGAACTGGAGAATGATAAACAAGTGTTCTGCAAGATCATCAGTCCCCAGGGACTCGTGGTCCAGTATCTCTCCCCCCCCCCCCCCCCCTCCCCCAAAATAAAAATAAAATAAAACTTGTGGATCTTAGATCATTTAAAACAAAAAAAATTGCTCCAACTCCAGCTCATCGCTGCAAGAATGTGAATAATACAACCAACCGTAACTGGAAAGGTTCCTGAAATGAATTTGTATGTAACACACAAGTTGCAATAATACTATGAACTATGAACAGTTCTTGAAACCAAATTTCATGCCCCTACGCTTTAGCCACAGCCGCCCAGCTCTGCTATTCTCAATTCTTAGAGCTTAATGAAATATTTACTTTGTGGATACCATTATCCTGCACGACACTGAATACAAAACCAGAGTAAAAGGTAGCTACTACCCTCAGAAAGACACTGTATTATATGCCATTTGCTTGTGCAGAGATCTTGCTTGCACTTGTCATAAACATTAGTTCTATACCAATACCCTTCTGACACACCTATGTAAATACAGAATAAACTGCAATGAAAAAAAAATGCATGCATGTCTCAGAGTGAAAATGAGAAGCAATTTTGGGAAAGAGAACAGTTGTTATAAACATAACAAAAGGATTCCACTACAGCAAGCCATATAGCTTTCACTATAAAAAGAACAGGCAGTCGCCCGAATCTATTCAGTACTCTAATGAAGATGCATTTACCCCACAGTCATGCCATTATCTGCACTGACATCAGCCATATACCAAGGGAGGAACAGAGGGGATTCAAGAAGTCAATGCAGAGAGAGGGCAGGAGGGAGGGAGAGGCAGGGGGAGAGAAAGCAATAAGGGAGAGGGAGAGAGGGGCAAGGAAAAAAGTGGAAGAATAAACCAGTGACAGAAAGAGGGGGTAAAAGAGGGAGAGAGAAAGAAGCAGCAACAGAGGAGGAGTGAGAGCAAGATGGAGGGAAACGGTACATTTGATCGCAACTCTCACTCATTTACTTTGACGGCTGGAAGCGGGGGGTCACCTGACACTTGTGATACATCAGTAATATGTGGAGGGGCTCATTAGAGCCCCGTTTCCCTCCTGCAACACAGAAGGCATATACCGCGCGTGCGTGCGTGTAATTACTCTAAGAGCCCTATAGGAAGCAATGACCCCCTCTGCACTGTGGTGCTCAGAGACCCAGCAATCAGGGACACAGCTACCTGGAGCCCTGTCAGTGAGCATCATGCTGTGACATTCAAACTTCAAGCTTCTTGAAACAAACACACACAGGTACACGCACGTATCCAGCACATCCAAGAGCACACACACACACACATGCACGAATGCAAACACACACGCACATCCAAACACACATGTAATTATAAAGATGCACATACATGTTAAAAGGGACATAGGATAAATTCATATATTCAGCTTTTGTGCGCAGTATCTAGAGTGCCCACCAACCCACTACAATGAAGTAAAATAACCCAGTCATCTTTTGTGAGCTGCCTTTTTCATAAAACACTGCACTCGGCACGACATTCAGATTTTTCGCTCCCCTTCCTACCTCACATTCAGGCTCGTAAGAATTATTCAGGCCCTCATTTGAATATTCCACCCACAACTTATTTTTTACAGCAAAATCCCGGCTTTAGTTGGAAAAAGCCCATAACTAGCAATATGCATGCTATACACTTTTTGCCTGACTGCTTCATACCACTAACCTGGATCAGTATTACATAGGACAGGAAACAAATTTTATATTGAAGGGACCTATTACACTTTTCGTAAGATACAAAGAAGCGTAAGCGTATTACACTTTTCGTAAGATGCAAAGAAGCGTAAGCGTATTACACTTTTCGTAAGATACAAAGAAGCGTAAGCGTATTACACTTTTCGTAAGATACAAGGAAGCTGTTTATATTCAAAGTGAATTCCAAGCATAACCTTAGTTAAATGTGTATGGCTTGGTTGTAACTACCTAGGTTGCAACCAAAGTGCAACTCTCAAAGCTGACTTACTTAGCTAGCATGCATACAATACCTTTCCATAGTCATTGGGTAGTACATTAGCTAGCTACCAAATTGGCTGAAAAGTTAGAAACTGCCAGAAGCAGTCAACAGCAGACACATCAATAGGAAAAGATAAAATGGGTGACCATTTTTAATCAAATACAATCCATTTTTAATGGAGTAGCTGGTGCAGTCAATGGAATGTTAGCCAACAGTTGCTACTATACAGATGCTAGCTGGTTATCATTCTTAATGTTCAACACTGAACTGAACAAGTGTAGCAAAACTATTATAGTGAATACATGCCTTATTTCTGTGAATGTAATGTCAGCGCTTGGTCAGCCAGCAGAAATAACCTTTTCATACTCTTTGAGTAGTTTAAAGTCTAACTGGCTAGCTACTTTTTCAGTCATCTGTATTTAGAAATTTACCACTAGCTGGGGGATTATTACATTATTGCTCTCCATTGACACGACTGCTCTGTTCGATGGCCAATTAGAACAAAGCTCATTCCATAGAGGAGACGCCCACTCATAGGAGCCTATTTTTCAGAAGGTTAGGAAGAACAGGAATCAAACTGAATAGAAATCATGGAATTTTTGTTTTTCGCAAAACAGTATATACAAACTTCCATATTGGACATCCAAGGATATTGTAACTTGGAAAAAAAAATGGCATAACAGGCCTCCTTTAACACAAACACAAGAATGCATGTATGCACATGCAGCTACACAAATATTCTCAAACTCTGCAGAGGAAAGACAGGTTAACACAAATAGGGTAGCGCTTCAGTTGCCTGTGGATCTCCAAAGGATGTCAAGGCAAGTCCCTGGAAGGTCACATTCAGATTCACACACTGCCTTGACAGAAGCGCATATTTTTACACACTGGGTCTTCATCGCAGACCGCTCCCAGATACCATCACTGACACCAGCACGCTTAACACCCAGTGACACATGGGGAAAAATCCTCTCCCATCTAACACAAGGTCAACGTCTTTCAAAAAAACCCCCAGAAGACAGCATCGCCTCTCCAGAATCACTTAAGAGTGCAAAACACCTCGTCACTCAAATAAAAGAAGGCAACCACCAACAGCCAATAAGTATTCATCCCCAATGCAAATTCTGTGAAATTAAACTCGCCCCTGTGACCTACCCACTTCCAAGAGAGTATCTGAAAGTCAGAGAAGTGGCGCAGGCACCACCATGCTTCCTGCCCCACCCGTTTCCTCTTCTATTTCTGAATCCTATGCAAATGCAGTCCAACAAGCTCTTCCCCATCTCCAAGGGGACACAAATTATTATGCGCTGTGTGACGAGGGAGAACACCATCATTTGTGGCAGAGTCAGGAAAAGATCTTCCCTCCCTGACTATTGTTGCTAGTTCCTGCCAGCAACAGCAAGCGTTTTTTGTTGTATGGTAATAAATATATATAATCTATCCCAGACTTGATTTCATGGGACAACAGTAGGTCAATAACTGCCGACGTTTAACCCCCATCCGCTGGACCGTTGTAAACTTCATTTCTTCCAACAAGCGTGTAGAGCCAGAATGAATGAGTCAGAACTAATATTCACCACACCAACTGAACCCGGAGCACTGGTGAATAAACTACAGATAAAAAGCTTAAATTGCACCCAGACAGTGAATTTAAAACTATGAGCCAAAGAACTTAATGTGGACTAAAAACCTATCCACAACAACAGAAAAAATCTCCGGAGTGAGTGCACAGATTCTGACAATCAAACAACAGAGAGAAAAAGTTGTTCTGCTTTTCTATAACGCCAAAAATTCAGCATGTAACAGTAACAGTCGGTACGGAGTGCGGGGGGGCTATTCCTGTACAAACTCCAGGGCAACAGCTGCAGTCCCAGAGCAAGAGCCTATATCCTGGAGCTTTTGGGGACAGCACAGAAAAGGCACAAGGGAGGTGGGGGGACAGGAGAAGGGTAAAACAGAAGAAAGGTGAAGTTGTGACGATAGGAGCCATGTAAGGAGGAAGGGTACTGCTGCACCACCACATTACCCTCATCACTCCACCTCACTGGGAGGGTCCTGAGAGTGCGGTGGGGTATGCTGGGGCACCTGGGGGAATCAAATACCCTTTCCAAAAGATTTTTATGAATAAATCCCACTTAGAGATATAAAAGTGTCTATTCTTTCCCCGGATTTTCCCCTGCATAAAAAAATTAGAAAATCGGAAAGCCAATACTTTAATTTCTCAGATAACATTTCTGATATTTTCTAGAATCTGCAGACATTAATACCCTGTGAACTAGTCACTGTGACCATGCAGGGTTGAGCAGAAGTGAAACCCTTCATTCTGTGAGAGATGGCACCAGCCATATTTGAAACTGAAGGCCAAACAAGCACATTTCTATTTCAGGGCTCAAAACGGGCACCGAGAGAGTCCCAAACCACTTGCACATTCCCAAGCTAATATTTAAAAATAATTTATTTCCTTTCCCTCGTAATGTTCAAGACGCCAGAGAATCAGATAGCAGTCTTTGTGGACAAACAAAGCAAGCCTGACGGGAAAAATAAATTGATGAAAGTTTTTTTTTTTTTTTTAACATGAGCAAAGGGGGTGGGGTTTTGTGCGCTAGTCACATGTGACACTGGAATTTGTATGCGACAGCAGCAGGCATCTTAAGGGGGTAGAAGGCGATTGTGACATTCTCCATGCCTGGCTCTCGGAACGAAGGCATGGGTAGTGAAAACCACACACTGCAAATCTCAGAACTCTCCTCAACCCCCCTCACAGAAAACATCTATTTATAAGGCCTAATGAGTATTAAACACGTGTGACAAAAGAAAGGGCGGGTGAATCGCTACACAAGCAGCTGACCGTTCAGACACTTTCTCCCTGATGCATGTCAATGTCAAAAGTGCCTTGTCTTTTTCCTACCTTGCCTCAATGCTGGAGAACAAAAACAAAATAAAAAAAAAAAAAAAGGCAAAACAAAACGGAAAAAAAAAAAAAAACACATTGGAAAAATGACAGTGGACATCCTCCCATTCCAGATCAGGCACTTTCACTACCCAGTGCATTTGCAAATGCTCACAATTACAATAGAGCGCACAAGCCATCTCTCCCATGGACAAAACTGGCTCTGTTCTCAAATCCCCACCTTAATAATTATTCCTCCTTTTAAGATTCACAACCTTCAGCAGCGTCCTTCTCTTGTGCCAAGACTTTTAGACAAAGGTTACTTTTACAGTTTATAAAATGATGTAAACACCTTTCTATCCATTTAATAAGCTCATAGAGAGTCATCACAAATCATGCCTGAGGCACTCAAAATTAGAATGATGTAAAGAGAACCATTAACAAACAGCACAAGCCTTTGTGCACTGAAGAGAAGAGACTGCATCGAAGAGAGATTGAAAATAGCCAAGTTTATTTTCCCATTTCCATTCTAAAATATACAGTGCCACGGAAAAGGGGTTCTGCAGCAGACATTAAAAAAAGGCAAAAGACATCAGTAACAATTTCTCCTCTGGGAAGTCACTTCACATCCCAGTCCGTCACAGACAATAAAAAAACGCATTTTGGAGAAAGTCGCTGATAACTTGGTTGGTACTCTTGTCAGGTTTTTGTCTGATGCAAATGCTAAGCTGTCCGCCATCTTGCTGCACAATACCACTGCTTCAGTGATAAATGAAGGAAAGCTGACTGGAGCTTGAGTTCTCTTTTCAGTGAGAAAATGATGACCTCCCTGTACATTCAGATAAATGAGGTGACAGAAAAGATCAGTTGTACATGGTTTGTAGAGGGAGGGGCCCAGCTTTTGACAGCACAGCACTTAATCTGAATATTAAAATTAAACAGAAAATGCAAATGGATCAAAATCTATCATTTATCACTTTAGCAGCGCTTCCTTTTTGCAAACTCAATTTTTAAGCGTACATGTCACACGTATGATAAGCTTCAAATTCCTTCATGGCAGAAACTGCAATAAAAATATTAAACGACACAGTGACACAGGGGAAAGGCTAAATGACAGACTAGTTTACACAAACTACAGAACAATCAAAAAAATTTCCTTACAATCTGTTTGAATGAACCCTGCTGATACAGTGCATCTTCTGGGTTTGGTTTCTTTTGTACTCACTTCCCTGAAGCACCAGCTGGCAATTTTATGACAAAATGAACTGGGAAGGGTTCCATTTTAATTGCGGAAATAAACTGAAATTCAATCCCTCAACCAAATAAATCAACTCCTCTTATGCTAGGCATTTTTTAATGCCATAACAGCATTATAATTAATCTCCAGAACTGAAATGGAACTCAACTCCCAACCAAGGCAGGCGATTTGGAAGATCGCGGACGGAGTCCAGTTGTGCATTCAAACTCAACACATCCTTTCCACCTGCCACTCGAACCCCATAGCATCTTCCACCCAAAAAGCTTGATTGAAGATGAGGGGTCCCTCATCACCCCTGCTGTCTCCTCTTGACAGGATTTACAATAACTAGCTTCTCCAACCGGCGTAGTTTTGGTTAGATCTGCAACAATAAAGAAAAACACCGAAAAGAAAGAAAGACAAAAAAGGTGGCTGAATTGGAGGAGTCTGCAGAGTGCATCGTCAGAGAATAGGACTCGTTTTCATTTCATTTTTAACAATCATGGCACCCAATGTACATCTACAGCATCCAGAGGCTGAAAGATGAGCAGAAAATCAAGGAGAGAGGCTGGTGAGGCCATGTTGAGGTCACACTGAAGTCACATGACTCAGATTGCCCAAGGTGCGATGACCTCATCAGGCAATCAAACAGCATAGAGTAGTTAATGGGAGGGGTGGGGGTGGTAAAGCGTGGGTGATGCCACAAAGCACGTACTAAGAGAAGCCACAGGGCGTGAGCAGGAGGCTGCTAATTGGGCAGAACGTTGAGAGGGGCGGGCCCCTTCCCGGCTGTCCCATAGGAACAGTTTGCACCTGCCATCCCGCTCGGAGATGAACTAGTCGCCCAACCCAACCATCCGCAGGGGTTCTACGAATGCCGTTCATGGATCAGCGGGCCCATCTCATGCTCCTGGTCCTTAAGCTGTAACCTTTACAATTTCCTTTAGGATTTACGCAACGGCAGGGCACCCGGAACCCCATCATTCTGGTTTTTTAAATTATTTGCCCATCGTTTTTAGAGTAGCCGTTCTCCCTGACGAGCAGATCTTGCGGGGCTGCATTTTGGAGATGACTAAGATCAACACACAATGACAGCCTGTCAGTGCTGGGAGAGAACACACGGGGAAAAGGCATCACCTACAGGACTGATGCACAAGAGTGGTGCCCAGACAGGCCTTACAAAAGTTCTAGGAGTAAATTAAAAGTCAAAAGATGCATAGAGCAAGGTCTGAGAGTAAATTAGAAGTCCAAAGATGCATAAAACCGGCTCATCGGTTGAATGTTTACACAGAAATTCAACTATAAACCAAGGGAGTTGGTTTGAGAGTTAGTGGGGACGAAGGAAATGTGAGTGCACATAGTGCGCGAGTCGGAATATTTTCCGGAATAATTTAGGTGCAAATACTTCTTTTTTTTTAATTTTCAAAGATTATCCTGATGAGTGTTTCTTTGAATTTTTTTTTATGATATACTACCATCTCTGTAATTTTCATTGATAGATGCCATATCCATAAACTTGTTTCACCATTTTGTGTCCACATATTTTTGATTTGATTTTTGAATACAAGCTAACAAATGCTCTTAATGTTATTAACATATATACAAAAAAGTAGCAGATATAGAAATTGCAAGGTCAATAACAAACTAATAATATAGAATAATTGGTCCCAAACGAATTGTATTTTAACAAAGAAGGAATTGAGTAAACAATTCACCCGATATTTCATTACCTAAACAGTTTCCCTTGCTGTCATAGTCCGTGAAAGAAGGAATGGGTAAGAAAAGGAAATTGAAAGTCAACATTTTTGCGTCAATAGTGCGTAATGCCCCTGTTACTGGCCAAACACTCATTGATTCGTAGAGGCACGGTGCATATGAGTCTATGGTGATCTGATGAAGTCCGTTCCATTCTTCCACCAACGTCTGGCCAAGTTTATCTAGCGTGGCTGGTGGCCAGTCAAATTGATGCACCCGTCAGCCATAGATGTCCCAGGCATTTTCAATGGGGGAAAGGTCAGGGTTCATTGCTGGCCAGGGCATCCAATGGATAGTGTGCTGTTGAAGGTGGTTATTTACTATTCTTGCACGGTGAACATGGGCGCTGTCGTCCTGAAAGACAAAAAGCCGCCCCTCATGGCATGCAAAAGGGACAACATAGGGTGTCTCTATGCTGTCCCGATAATACTGGCCAGTGACTCTTCCTTGCACGATATGGAGTGCGGTTCGGTTAGTAATAGTGATCCAACCCCACACCATAACAGATTCACCATGAAATCTGCCATGCTGCCTCAGGTTAATATTGGGATGGCATTCGTTACGACATCGCCAGATGCAACCACGCCTACCAAGGAAGTCTAAAGCGTACCGGACTCATCTGAGAACATTACATGCGACCACCGACAATTTGCCCAGTTCCTGCATTGTGTATGCCATTCACATCTATTGGCAATGTGGCAGTTGGTCAATGGCGGCACTATACAAGGCTGTCTAGCATGAAGGTGGGCATCGTGCAGACGATTTCTAATTATCTGACCTGTCAGTCGGACACCAGGAGCCTGGTTTAGGTTTGAGGCAATCTGATTTGCTGATTCAGTGTGATTTCTCAGAGCCTGGGTATGAATCAACCTATCCTGGGCTCTTGTTGTTGACTGAGGCCGCCCTGAGCGGCGTCATTATGGGTTTGCTGATACCTTCTCTATAATCTGCTAATCACAGACTGGGAAATATTTAAGAAATTGGCAACCTCAGAGTGACGGCTGCCAGTTTCAAGCATATCAATTGCTCTTAGATGTTCAGCACGTTGAAGATGTCGCTTGCGAAAAAAACAATCAAAAGACGTCTCAGATAAACAAGATCAACAAAGGATAACAGTCAGAAGCTATCAGAATGAAAGAAGTCTTGATCACAAGGGAGTAGATAACCTTTCTGTAAAGTGTCAAATTCAAATATGCATCATGGCCACGTGTTTGGGATTTTCACGTGCTACACATGCACACCATTGGCTGCGTTTTGGTGTTGTTTTAGAGCAGCTCATGTAATCTTCATTGCAGTTGGTTACAGTATCCAAAACACAATCATTACTTTGTTCTTGACCTTGAAATTCCAATATCCCCCATTTTTTTTGAGGAGTGTATTATCAACCTTAACAATACCAAATGATTGATAAAACTTTTCACAATTTATTACTTAATTACAGGATAAGTTTATTATGAGCCAACATCAAAATTTATTAGCTAGCTAGATAGCTTGCTAGCAAGTTATCTAGCGATGGTCTGATGCCAGCCACACAATAAAGGATACACAAATCACAAACCTAGAAAAGCTTTTAGCTCATTTGCTCCATTTCTGTGTAGCCGAACATCGCACATAGTTCCCATTTAGACAACCATTTTACACAATTTCACAAGAACCTAGATTTAGCATTTTCAGACCAACCCCAATTTGAAAAGTAAAACTAATTTTTTTTTCAAAATTTATCGCATTCTGGCAAATCCGAAATTTCCAATTCATTGTCCACTAAAACTTGAAACAAACAATTGGTGCCAGCAAGGTACTTTCATACAGTCGATAACTGTCTTTTGAGATGGCAAACTGGTTGAGCTGAAAACAATATACCAGCAGCATGTAAAAAAAAAAAAAAAAAAAAAAATTCCAATGCCAGAGTGAGAGCAGGTTGGGAGTCACCATCGGTACTCATTAAATTAGCAAGCCAGCTAGACAGCACAGTGTCCAGCTAAGGGTACGCCACCTTTCGTTCTTCAGGTGTTCTACTGCTGTTCTTTGCACTAGACAACAGAAATAGGAGTCTAATTTAGGATATTTTACCTTTTACCTTCCTCTCTACTTTCATTTTTGTTTTTGCTCCAATTCCTGTGTCTGGCCTTTGATGCCTGCATTTTCAGTGAAGGTGGTGAGAAAGGCTTGCTGATTAATCACACTAGCCGACTCGAACATTCGATTGCTCAGCATATTTCCTATGAATCTCCACGGAAGAAAAGCAAGCAGAAGGATATTTTCTGTAATATTAACAGAAAATATGCAGCCTAATCACCATGAATATTAAAAAATGTCATTATTTAGGTCTAACGGAGGCAGCTACATATTTATTACACGCAGACTAATTAAAAACTTTAAAATGTTGGTTCCCATGAATGTGATTTGTTTGGTTTTTATGCTGTTCATAACGCAAAAAATACCTGACACAAGGTATTCATGTATAAAAATTTACCTCTCTCTAATTAAAACATTGACACAATTAAAAGAAAATATGCTTTTACTTCAGATAGTAACAGGGATCGTTTCCCCACAACCATGTATTTACTTTTCAATAAGCTCCCATCACACACAAGCCTGGGAGAAACTTCATCCCGGTGTTTCCGTCACTGGTTGTAAAGTAATTGAATATCAGCTGATGTTTGAAATTTATTCAATAGCCACAATCTTCACTGACCGCAGCGACTCACCTCTGCACACTCCCGAAACCCATTCAGTTCTACTTCAGCAAACAACAGCGTGGAAATATAGTAACATTACCAAGCCAATTTGCAATCCTAACTATGAAGAATTTTATATGTTGTATTGTTTACTTGAAACAAGGTTAGTTACCCGACTAGAGCAGAAATAAATACTAAAGATTGGACAAAGCTGCAAACCACAGAGCGTGCCAACATCACATTGGACTGGAGCATGTTAGATTTACATTTCCGTTTTTCTTTCGTTTTCCCCATTGACCCAAAGTTGGTTGGGATCTTCATACCATGTCTGAAAAATGTTTGGGACATTTCCTAGCCATTTCTACCCAAATCTACGCCTATGCAATACACTAAAATTTGTGAAGTCTGGAAACACCGAAAAATCATGTTTCTGAAAAGATTTCTTACTTTACTCATCAAGGCATCATTAAACTGAACAAAAAAGACATCAGAGGTATGGACAGTGTGACAGATTACCAAACCATTCAAAATTGCTTTTATAATTCAATACGATCAATTTAAATATCAATTTAAATATGATGGAAAGGCCCCAGTTTTAGCAGTCGTTACTCAAGTGCACCAAGAACACAAGGAGTCACCTCCGTTAGTAATCATGCTAATAAGCAAATTTGTTAGTAAATAAATCACTGTCATTATGGGCACTGGTTTCTCAAACTAGGAACTTTGATGAATTTTCCTGTTGCAGAGTTGGATACAGACACCGTCTCTATCGGTGTCAAATACAGTTCATGCTCCTCTTTCAAATCGCCATTGTACAAGTTTGTTGAAATCTACTGTTTTAAGGGATGGAATTGCCTACATCCATCAAAACAATTACTGACTGACAAGCTACCAAAAAAAGTTTTTTTTTTTTTTGGCCATTTGGCCAACTTCTGGCATGCTACATTATTCTTATTATCATATTTTGTAAAGCTGAAAGTGGGATATTCTACCTTCATTCAAAAGCACAATTATTTTAACAATTTGGGAATGGTTACTAAATGAGTACATTTGCATGATTACTTCATGACGAGATTATTCAGTGTAGTATGGCCGCTGAAAATAGGGGTTTGCAATCTTTTGTAAAGTATGAAGCAGTTTCAATAATGATCATTTTTAAATTTCTTACATGATTTCTTTAATCAATTTAGCGGTAATGAAAAAAATAAAATCTGTCATTCTGAACTTTTGCACGGTATGGCATAGTAAACACATCTGGAGTGTTACAAGATTTCTGTGTGTTGGCTTTGCACTCCAGCACGCTGGATCTGAACACAATGAAGGAAAGGTTAAAATCGAGGCTGTCAGCTTAAATTTGCTAGCATATAAATCGATATTTTGTGAACCATGTAGGAATTGTGTTTATTTTCATAAACACTGTCACTGTTCAGATATTTACAGACTGCCCTACACATGAAATTAAGTGACTGAACTTTTATCAGATCTCTACAGAGGTATGCGTCATGGGGAGAGGGATAGAGAGAGGTCCTCCTGGGAGTTGGCTGGCTGAGGATTCAGCATTGTAACTGGGTCCGCGAGAATGCAAGTGAAGCAGTGCAGGGTATTGCCAAGGGAACAATGCACCAGAGATACAGCACAGGCTGCTCTGATCCCTACCCTCCAGCCTCCACCATCAGCACAAAAAAAAAAAACTCAAATATACAAAGGCTGCAACACGTGTGCACACTGACGTACACAGGTGAGCATGCACAGACACATGTATGTGCACATGTCCAGAAACTTATGTGCACAGACAGACGTACGTGCACACACATAGACACACAAGCACACGCAGACATGAAAATCAATACTTACTGATTTGTGGACCCAAAGCCACCACCAGAGAAGGCTAAAAGGAAAGACAAATGTAAACTTTGTGTTCACTGCATGTCATATTCTTTAGACATATTAATGAAACATTTTACCACTGATTTAAATCAACTTAAGTTTAAGAATAACCACAAGGAGGTATAAAAACAATAAAAAGGTTAAAAAATGTTCTCAAGAATCAAGCATTTGCAGTAATGAGATCTAGACTTATTTAAGGCTACAGAATGAGGGAGGCAAAAGCCAGGAGGGGGGAGCGTTACACAAAGAAAAGAAGGGCCAAAACAGGCGGAAAAGGAAAGAATACGACAGGCCTTGCGCGGATGAAATAACTGATTGGCTGTGAAAAACAGTGAGGGGGAAAATTTTTTCATAAAATAAAATTCATTGATTTAACCAAACAAAAGCCTTAGAAAGGATAAATAACAACACAGGTTTCAAAACCCAAGAACATATTTATTAATCACAGCACTTGCACATGAACTAGCTGAGAGCGAAATATCGCTATGTGAGTCTCATGCATCTCGGCCAATAATTTAGTTGCTTTTGCCATTTTCAATAAAGCTGAAACAAAGGAGGCAAAAAAAAAATGGAACTGAGGGGGGTCAGCCCCCTTAACACCCCTCGTGCCGCAGGGCCCAACAGGCAAGAGATACTGGAAAGCCCTTCCAGATTTCGCTCTTAGAGAAGTGCAAAAATAAAAAAAAATATGAAAAATAAATAAAAAGTTGTGGAACTTGACGTCATTCCAAAAGTATGGATTGAACCAGTGTTATCAAGCCAGTGAGGAATCCGGCTTAATGACAAGCTGCCAGGCAGGAGTCAAGTCATCCATCCTACGACAACCTCTGGCTGGTCAGCCACATCCAATTGCTCTGGGTAGTGGCATAATTGGCTACTTTACTCACTCACAAACAAAGCAAATCCTGAATACATCGCCCAGTTGCCGCACCTATTTACATCCACCAAACCCTTCCTCGATAATATGTGAGTAAACAGGATGTTTCTCTGGGTGAATAGAGCAAATTGATGTGCATGGCTGTGGATAACTGGTGTTTCTAGTAAATGTGAACTTAAAACTGATGTTTGAAAGCTGCTAAATTACCTTCTATCCACACTTATAGCATATTGTTTTGGATAACAATACCTGTCAAATAAATTTGATGTAATATGAACCATAAACTATTTCCGCTCTGAAACCATTATGACACTTGATTCCATTCCCCAGCACTAGACACACAGCTCTTGCCTCAACATTGCAGCGCCATGGAAGCTGTTCACAAAGGTATTCTGGGAAACAGTAACTTACCTCCTGCAGACCCGAAGCCGGAGAAGCCGCTGCTCTGGTTGCCGAACCCAGTGCTCTGTTGGGCCAGATTGCCAAAGGATGGGGTGTTCTGACTGGCCAAGCCGCCAAATGATGGAGCGCTTTGACTTGCCAGGGCGCCGAAGGTTGGGGCATTAGAAGCAGAAGCAAACCTGCAGCAGATTGAAAGTTAATCAGACAGGCGCAAAATTGTCAGCACAATTTGTCTACCTTCTAAAATACACTTAAGCGTCCAACCACCCCAACAGACAGTCGCATCATTTTTCCTTCTTGGCTCGATGCTCCAGCACACCGACATGGAATATAATAAATATAAACTAATGAATTAAAGGAATATGGTTAATTTTTTTTTTTTCCTCCTTCTCATCTTCCCTTTGGTGTCCAAATATCTCTGAATCATGTTAGCAATGGTGTGAAGTCAAACTATAACAAACATTTTTATTTTTCCCTTCACTTCGCTCTCTGAGGATGTAAAAACAAGGGACAAAAACCAGAATAAATGGGTGGACAAATGTGTCTATTCCTTTTCCTGGCATGGTCTAGGTCCACTTGTCTCCTTAAAGGTAGCAGGGTTACTGCAAATCAATGCAGTTATTCAGGGTGATCACATTCATATATGGTGATCAAGCATTCCTATCATGATGGGAGTGGTCTCTTCCAGAATGACTAGGGCACAATAGGGCACTGAATGGTTTTATGAGCATGAAAATTATCCTAAGCAAACAACACCATCTTCACAGATCTCAAACCAACTGCACTCATATGGGAGGTTTTGCCACAGCAGGATTAGATGGCACTCTCCCTCATCACCATCAAAAACCAAATGAAGGAATATTTCTTGAAAGAAAGGTACTCTGTCCATCCAGTAACGTTCTACGTTAGTTTCCTCCAGGCCAGGGCATGCTGAAGCTGATCTGGCAGCTTGTGGAGGCCCAAGAGCTCACGACGGCTATATTTGTTTATTTTGTCATTAATCAGTCACCCCTCTATATGCAGTTATGTTATGTCTCTTTATATGTAGCCATCTCTTGAAAATGAAAATAAATAGAAAGAGTTAATCTAAATGAAAGTAAGGCAGGGAGACTATACTTTTGGTGGTAGACACTTTCACATTCTTTATATTATTATTTTTGGCTTTTGAAAAACTTTATCACTGCGTGCACATGTATCCATTGGTTTTGCCCAAAGATGCAGTAATAATAATGCATTACCAAATAAAAAAAGAAATTAATCAATATGAGGGTAAAACAGTGACTGTCAACATTAATTTGCAGGTATTGACATCAATGGTACTTGAACCAGTGGCGGCTAGTGAACTGAAAATTGGTGAAGCGCAAACCATCCCTTGAAAATAATGACTGGTCTTGACCCATTCTCAATCATTAATTGAAATTAACACTACGGAAACTTTGAAAACACTCAACATTATCAGGTGTGGCCAGTTTTCCTTCACAAAGGCAACAGAGGACATAACGCATCATTTCAACGCAAAATTGCATTCATATCAACGTCATTCATTTGCAGATATTTGAAACCAATTTTTGCTTTGTTTAATGTAAAGAAACAACCATGGAACTAAGAATATTAGGCGCAGGATATGCTAAAAGCAAACACGAAACATAACATAGAAGTTTATCTTTTTTGTAAAATGAATTAAACATTTTCCATTTAATCGTAGCCACATTGTATTGAAGGAAGCTGAGTGTTTAACTGCTGATGGCCCATTCTTATCATTGGAAAACAAGTAAATCAAGGGAAATGACAGCAACAAATCAAGACTTGTTGGTTCTTATCTTACCTTAACAAGGAGAACTGGCTACACCTAATGGTCCCGAGTGTTTCCTGAGTTCACATAATGTCACATAATGTCACACAATAAACTATTTAAAACTATTCAAAACCAATCATTTTCAAGGATTGTTCTCTGCTTCACCAATTTTCAGCACACCAGCCAGCAATGGCCTGAACCACATTGAAATTGTAGCACTTTTAAACGGCACTTTTATAACACTTCCCAAGATATTCACAAACTGCACTGGATCGTGTAGCTCCAATACAATTTCTCCCCATTCTGTCTGATTAGTTTCAATAGCAACACTGATGAGAAGTACAATAAAAAAGGCTGAACAAAAGAACTCTTCAGTAAAGCAAAGGACAGTGGAGTGTGTTCTGTTCAAATAATGCATTATACAGAAAAACACTTCCTCAGAATCATAATGAGCATTGTAACACAGAAAATGCATGAGGACTATTACTACCTGCTCCAGTACAAAAGAAATAATTACCACCATAATAAATGGTTCCACACGAAAAAAAACAACAATGTGACTGATAATAAGCAAGCACCATAAATACAGGCTCCAAATAAACCTTAATTTTCAGATCTGTCCCAGAGATTGTGATGTGTGGGTGTATGTGTGAGTGTGGTTATACTGCAGCGTCCCTTCAAGCGGGATACTGGGCTGAAGGAGCAGCAGCTGGCCCTCCCACCCGGCCGGTGAGCAGCCCCACATAACAATCGAGGGGGGAGTTGGGGAGTCGGCAGGGAACAGGCACTCATGGCAGAAGACAGGCCAGGTCAGTGTCATTAAAGGCCCGTCCTCTTCCCGCATCTAATCTAAGCAGCGGGCCCAAGTGTAGCTGACCCCTCGAGACTTCAATTCAGGACACAATTTTTGAATGGCTGCCCACCCCGACAACGGCTGGCAGCCCCAGACCAGATTTACTCCCCGACAGAGCAAGGCTGTGAGAAGAGAGACAAATGAGGCAAGTACCACGAGAGCATAAATCCTTGGACAGGATTTGATCTGATGTACCGAGCATTCATGCGTCAGGCGAAACCGCTAATGCAGAATGAAAACTTTTCAAAAATGAGGAACTGACTACGTCCACGGAAAAACCTGACATGCCCTTTGGAGCAGCGGTAACAAAAGCTCTTCCTACAGATCCACAGTGCTTGGAGAAAGTATTTCTCCTTCTTGATTTCTATTTTTGCTCAGTTGTTATATTCATGTTTCAGATCATTCAACTAATTTAATTACAGGACAAAGACAATGTGAGTAAACACAAAACGCAGCTTTTAAACGATCATTTCATTTATTGTAGGTGAAGAGCTACTAAAACCAATATCATTCCTGTGAAAAACGTTTTGGCCCAGCCCCCCCAAACCGAATAGCTTATTCTGCCACCCTTAGCGGGATGGCTTGCTTGTGATTACTGGCAATAAGTCTTTTACATCATTGTGAAGGATTTTTTGCCCACTCTACTTTGCGGTATTGTTTTAATTCAGGCACATCAGAGGGTTTTAAAGCATGAACGCCTGTTTGAAGTCATGTCATAGCATCTTGATCGGATTCAAGTCAGGACTTTGACTGGACCACTCAAACACCATTTCATTTCTTTTGAGCCACTCAAAGGTGGACTTGCTTGTCATCATTGCCCCACTGCATTAGTGAACCACGCCTGAGCCACAAGTCACAAACTGGTGGCCAGACAGTTTTCAAGAAAAAAGTCAAATTTTTGACTCATCGGTCCACAGAATGTTATTCCAAAATCTTTGAGGCCATCAAGATGTTTTTTTTTTTTTTTTTTTTGTTTTTTTTTTTGCAAATATGAGAAGAGTCTTTGTTCTCTTTTTGGTCAGCAGTGGTTTTCACCTCGCAGCTCTCCCATGGATATCTTTTTTGCCCAGTCACTTTTTTTTATTGTGGAATCGTGAACACTGACCTTATCAGAGGCAAGTGAGGCCAACAGTTCTTTAGATGTTAGCCTGGGTTCATCTGTGAACTTTTGGGTGAGTCGTCAATGCACTCTTGGGAGGAATTTTGGAGGTTGGCCACACCTGAGAAGGTTCACCACTGTTCCAAGTTTTCTTCATTTGTAGATAATGGCTTTCACCATAGTTCAGTGGAGTCCTAGAGCCTTAGAAAAGGTTTTGTAATCCTCTCCACACTGATGGATGTCAATGACTTTGTTTCTCATTTGTCCTTGAATTTCTATAGATTGTGGCATCATGTGCTGTTTTTTTTACCAACTTCGCATTGCCAGGCTGGTTTATTTAAGTGACACTTGAAATTCTGAGGGCTGAGAGTAATCATGCCTGGGAGTTTGGCAAAATTAAACCCAATTATCAATTAAATTAGTTTAAATGGTCGATTTAGTGACTAAGGGGGGGGCAATTACCTTTTTCACAAGGGGCTGCTATGGTTGAATAGTTTTTTTTTTTCCTTCAGCAAATAAAATCATCATCTAAAAACTGTACATTGTGTTTTCTTGGTTTATGCTTGTCCAATATTAAAATTATTTTGATGAAACATTTGACTGGTCCAATTTTTTTTTTTTTGGAGAATCTCCAGAAAAAAGTCAACCATAATCAGCCATTGGCTAAATCTGTGTCAAAGAAACATCCCAATGCATCTGACATCCAAAAAAAAAAAAAAAAAAAAAAAAAATCTTAAGTCAGCTGGTGAGAGCCTCAGGCTTGCTGGCACGTCCAACTCTGTATGGTTACGCTCTGAACAGCACCCGCTAAAAATTTTCAGGTAATCATAGGGCGGCTTCAAAAATGACTCAAATTGGCGTGCCGCCCCTGAACAGACTCCTCAGATGACAGACCAAAAAAAGACCCTGGCTGAGAGAGGCTGGCCTGCTTTGATGCGGGGAGAAGGACACAGCAACACCCTGAAAAAGCCTAAGAGAGAGTGGAGAGGGAAGGAGCAGGAGAACTGGGTGGGAGACCTGGTGCAAGAGGAATGGGGGGGGTCAGGCACAGAGGGGAGGGGTCAGGTGCAGAGGGGAGGGGTCAGGTGCAGAGGGGAGGGGTCAGGCACAGAGGGGAGGGGTCAGAAGCAGTAGGGAGGGGGTGGATTTTGCCACTTAATCTACCCCCCGAGGCAAGCACTCAGATCCTGGATTATCGCCGTGTAATCTGCTGCCTCAATAAGAGCGGTGATTTCTAACATGGTAGCACTGACAGACAGAGTGCACTCCTAGGGTGGACCTCCCCAGGGGAATAATAATCTCCCATGAGGAGACACAAAAAACATTTAATGAATAAAATCCTCCTGATAAGATTATTTATATTAAAATTAGATCATGTCAGTGCCTAGGTCCTCTGCGAGACCATTACTAAGCGGATTCAAAACGCATTTGCCAAAGATAAAATTTTGCAATTAACACAATGGTAAAACATGTTTTGTGTGGGAAAATAAAAATGTTAACAGTCCTGCAAAGTTGTAATAAGGGATGCAGTGTTAAAGTGGGAGAAATTTTCTTTTGATGAAGTGTAGATAAAATACCCCAATGATGCAGGTGTTTCCAGAGTCACACAGAGTGTGCCTTTGCCTGAAACTACCTCGTTCTCAAAATAAATCCTAAATATAGTAGCATGTCCTCCGTCCTGTTATTCCGATGATAGATCGAACATATCCCAAGGCAGCCGGCCTTGTAATTAAAAGTAACCGCCTCTTCTCAATGACAAATCGAACAGTGCTTAGAAACCAAGATGGTTACGCCTCTTCCTCTCAGTAGAACCAGCCAATGTATGGTTTACTTCCTGAAAAATGCGCAAGTGAACACACTCAGCAAATTCCAGGAATATGTGCATAACCACAGACTTCGAGAGGACTTAAGGGCACAAAAGTCTGCATACTAACAACACTTTGATCCAGTACACTCTACTTGCCATGACTGTAAATGACAGCTGGCAGTAGGTTTTATCAGTAGGTTTATCAGTCAATGCACTTCTGAGAATACAGTGGAAATGAGCATGTTCTTAAGATGATCAGAACATAAAACTAATTTCCCAACTGTTTTTATGGGACGATGGCTGAGGCAGAGCTCATGCTCACCCAAATCCTCCAACATTAGCGGCCGCTGTTCCCTCCCCAAACACCTTCCCAGAGCTGGGTGCCATGGGACTGCTGAAAGAGGGGGCCCCCCCAAATCCCGATGTCCCGCCAAAGGATGGCGAGCCCCCGAAGGAAGGTGGGCTTCCAAAGACCGGGGCACTGCCGAATCCACCGCCTGGGAGAGAAGGGAGGCCACCAAAAATTGAGACACAGGAAACACGTCAACACATCAAAGGAAGCATATCAAACATAAGGCAGGATTCATCTGGCAACTTTCACAAGACCGCCTCCAGTCAGCCCTATACCATCTCAGCCATGCTACTTTCTTCACCTGGCGCTGTGCTCCATAATTTTAGATAGTAAACTGATAAATTTAAATGACTTTAATCCAAACAATTCACATAAAAGCACATTCTGATTTTTTTAATCAAGCATTTAAAATTTTTCCCAAACAAGAGCACATATTTTTTTAAGTACATATCCAAAAATGTCCCAAAAGTTTTGGGGCTCACCAATTACCAGGGAATCTGCACACAGCTGTAAAATTCAGGCCAATAGTCTGGGAAAAGTAAGTCTTTGTTTTCCATTAAACTCTTTTTGCTGCCATTTGTAGATGCACCTTTGTATTGCAACACTCACTGAAGGTTGGCAAAAATAATCCAGAGCCCATGAGGTTATACCGCTTACAGATAAATGACGGTTCTTGATGCAGAGCCGTCTGAGTGATCTGGAACCACATGCATTCAGCTTAGGCTTGCACCCTAATGTTTCCTGCATAGAAATTCCTCCACATTCCTCAAATGTTTTTTAATTATGTTACACACTGTGAAGGGTGAAATAACTAAATCCCTCCCTATCTTTTTTTGAGGAAACTAATTTTTATACCTTTCAATAATTTTCTCATATATTCATGGTCAAATTGGCAATTCTTGGCCCATCTTTGCTCCTGAAGGACGAGGCCTTACCTGGATGCTGCCTTTGTACCAAGTCATGATTACAATCAACTGCTAACTTTAGCTGTTTCAAATCACATAATTCAAATGTTTTACCTCATTACTAATCCTAAATGGCCTCTTTTATGCAATGTGCTGCAGGGCCTGCATGGCAGGAAAGGATGTGCATTTGCATGCAACACCAAGTTGAAGGGACAAAATATTTTGTCTTTTTGCTGTCTGCAATGAAATGCAAGTCAAAGTAAATTTAGAAATCACTGCTTTGTTTTTATGTTCATCTTCCATATCGTCGCAACTTTTCCCGAGTTGGATTTGTGGAAAATGAGTGTGACTCTGTAAAGAGCATCTTAATGATCCTCTCAGTGTAAAGTTAGGCCAACTCCAGCACAACCAGTGGCTCTGCAAAACCAAGGGTGCCGGGACTTCATGAATCCAAGAGGGAAATTCCAGAATTTAAACACAGCGTAACTGGATGAACATCAGTATGAACACAGGATAGGCATAATGAAGTCACTTAAAGATGATGCCATTTGGTACATGTCAGTTGGTTACCATGGCTGAGTTCCTATTTCCCATCAGCCAGAATTTTGAAGTCTTCAGCAGAAAGGGAAAAAAATACAAAACCTGAAAATAATTTCAAAAACAATGGCAGTAATTACTATATGAATAGCACAACTTCTACACCATTGTCGAGGAATGAGAAGGGTGACCATAATTTACTTACAATACTCTGTAGACATGACCTTACTTTTTCTCCTTAAAGTTAGAAAAAGTAGGTCTTGAGGGTGGGGGGCTCTAGAGATCACTAGATTCCAAAAAAAGAAACTGGAATCATCTTGGTGAGACAATTATTTTCTATTAAAATATTTCAGAGAAAGTGCACCTAAAACCCCACCTCCCTGATGACTAGGGCCCGCATACAGGCACAGAGCACGCTGTATAAGACCTGTGTCCATATGACACATCACTGAACAGTAACTAGATAAAGCAGTAGGCTACTTCTCATCCAATACCTCATTCCAAAATCCTGCCCCACCTCTGCCACTTAAACGGCTTTCCCTCTCCTCATCAGGCCTTCCACTAGACATCGCTACAGGGACTTGCCTCCATTCAGCTAGTAAGGCAATGGAGCACGAACACTGATGTTAAGTGATTAGGCATGGCTCGAAACCTGATATTCATCCTGATCGCAAAGGTGTTTTATGGGGTTGAGGTCAAGGCTCTGTACAGGCCAGTGAAATTCATCTACAGCAATCTCAACAAACCATGCATGGACCTTACTCTATGTATGGGGATGTTGTAAAGCTTAAAAAAAGTCATCCTTCAACAGTTGGAAATATAATAATAATACGGAGTGTCACATCAAAACCTGCATCAAAACTTGCTTACAGCAGAGCCAACTTTGCCCGAGTCATCAAAAACAGAAAAACTAATGAGTGTCCATAAATTTTTGATGCCTTGTAGTGTATGCTTTTAGAATAGCCAAACACACACGATAACATTTATTGAAAGGCTTCCCGGTGGTGCCCCTCTGCTGAAGAGCAGGTTGGGTTTAAGTTTCACGATACTTCTGAGATCGCGCTCCAGAAGCTACGCCACTCTCTTCAAGCCAAGCTGGAGCAAACTGAAATTTCAGCTGCACCCTGACAGAATGCAGAGGTCAATAATTAATTAGGCGGCTATAACCAGATAACACTCAGCCACAAGCTGGTGAACGAGTTGCTGAGAGAGGTGGAGGCCTGATAAACAGCTGATATCTAGGAGCCAGTGGGGCAAGAGGGACTCTTAAATTGGAAAATAGGCCAAATTCAAAAACCACAGTCGCAACAGCTAAGAATCCTGCACGTACCACTGCAGCCGAAAGCATACACATGCACAGTAAATGAGCACACGCTTAAAAAAAAAAACAAAAACAAAAAACAATGGACACCCATGCGCAGAAACTCAGCAAAAGCACAATCAATTACAGCAGACCTACACTGCAGCGCTGTGAATATTGTGGCAAGAAATCGATAAAATGATGTCCAGCTATTTTTTTCGTTTAATTGAGTTGGTTGAAATTTCTACTGCAAATCTTGTTGCCTAGTTATAACCAAGGTTAAATCATCTTTTCCTAAATCACACAAAGACAGCAACATTCATACGGACGCCAATTTTCCAACTTGCTGTCCACAATTTCTCATACTTTAGCGCAAGAACCTTACCAACAGAACCCTACTTATTGAGAGAATATGCCTCTCCAACAGAACCCAGCAGACTGACATAATTCGGGTAAAGAAATTACTTTTGTAAAAGGGTTCCACAAACTACTGCAGCACTATTTCAATGTAATGCATAACTAAAGATAACTCTGGGAACCATGCAATGTCATTTAACAGGGTGGATATGCCAGTGTGAAAATTGCAAATGGTGATATTGTCCCCTTCAGTTATTTATTACCATAAATCCCCTGATGTAGCATTAAATCTTGAGCAGTGTAATGACAGGGACTGATTAGCATTACAATCGCTGCTTCAAGGTATGATTAAATAAAAATTTTAATTACACAAGATATATACAAATTAAATTAAAATTATGAAAATGCTGAATACATGAATAATATTCTCCTCAAAAGTAATGAATTTGATGATTAAAAGAAGAAAACACTCAAGGTTAGCTTTCAAAGCAGTTACGCGCGTCGATTTCAGCAGGATATGACTTCACGCGGTTTGCAGTGTACATTAGCATTAGCAACCTTGTGCCAGATGGAAACCTGAATAATAAACATTAACGACTGCAGCCGCTGCAAAATGAGGAAATTGTGACACAGGCCTAAAAGAATGAGTTTTAAAATTGGTCTCCTTAAAAATGCGATCATTTTTCACTTTTGCCAGCAGGCTCTAAGAATGTGTTCGTCCAAATGGTACAACGAACTGCAGAGTAAATGTACTCTTAACACAATAAAATGCGTCACTTTGTAAGTCAAAAAAGACAGTCAGCCAACCAGCCAGTGATTCAAATAAGGCATGTTAGCATTTCAGTGAAAGTAAGTCACTAAATGGGAAAGCCAGTAAGTGCAAGAAGGTGCTGACTCTGGGCAGGACAATGTTTCTGTGGGTGAGTCAGGGCAGTATGTTAGTGGACAGGGCAGGGTCCGTGTATTGGGTTGGTGCAGTATGTCTGTGGGCAGGGGCAGGGTCTGTGGGCGGGTCTGTGAGTTGGGGGTGGCGCAGTATGTCTGTGGGCAGGGGCAGGGTCTGAGGGGCAATATGTCTGCAGGCAGGGCGGAGCCGGTGGCGGGTCTGTGTATCGCAGGGTGGGGCAGCATGTCTACGGATGTGTCCTTGTGTCTGTGGGAAAGGTAGTGTACCTGTTTTGACTGGACTGGTGAACGACCCAAAGCCCTGTGCCGCGACGCTCCCCACTCCAGTGCTGAATGTGCCGCTGGGCTTCGACTCGCCAAAGGAGGTCGTCCCAAATCCAAACGCCTTCGCCCCACTGTTCCCGAACAAGCTGCTGGATCCTGAGGGTCAGACAGAGGGTTTCACCAGAACTTAAGGATTCCCCCACCAGAACTCCCATCCCACAGCATCACTGTCCAAAAACACAGCTCTCTCTGCAGAACAGACCCTCAGTGAAGTCAGCACATCAAGTCAACTACCACACAGCGCATCACAAATATGTGGACATTAAAAACTATAAAGACAAACAATTCACAATGGTGTTCCTACAAATGAAATGAATAGTACTGCAATATCAGATATGGACTAATACATAGTGAATGGTGTGACTGCCATAGATTTAAGTGTTTGGATGTCCTGATATTTTACAAACGTACATTCCAGGATAGAAATGTTATATTTCAGGTATATTGCTGAAATGGGCAATTTCACAGTAACCTTGGCTATTAATAATAATATGCAAATGAGTCTTAAGCCCTATCTTAAGTCATGATTGCATTGGTGTGTTGATTAGCTAATAGAAAAGTATGTCATGGGCCAGCATTATGCAAAATTTCAAGGGTCTACATCCAGAACTTAGCGTGTCCTGAAGTGCCAAAATTTTGGACATAAACTTGGGTCCCATTGAAATTCATCATTTGACTGAATTGCCATTATTAATACTTGTAAGAATGTTAAATTGAACAATGCACCATAGTAAAAATTGTATGATGTAATCTGAAAGTGCCATCTGCAATAGGCGCAGATCAAATACGGATTGGGATTTTTGCTCATTTTTGTTTCCCCAATTTTTCAGTCAAAAATGTTCACTCTGACACAGAGGAAAATGTATATAAACACATCAGATTTAATGCATAAACAAAACACCATGAGATCTGTGGAAAGATCATTTTTTATTTATCACTGGCAACGGAGCCAGGGACTGACTCCTGACAAATCCTGTCTTTCCATCCAAACATGTCCACTCTGACACATTCACGTTTCTACATCTGACCTTCGACAAATTCTAGTTGTTACCGTGAAGGGACCAAAATATATGCAGCTTTGTAAGATTTATATTCAGTAAATATAAGGTACAAAGATTCAATTTAAATGGAATCAAAGCGATAATACCCGTTTGCAGGTTTGGCATTTTGGCTATTTTTGAAATCTATGTACACGGCACCGGTGGCATCGAGCAGCCTTAACGGTGCCACTGGGGTTAGCTACAACCTCAGTTACTGGGGAGGGCTGCGCAGTGCTGGCGCTTTGTACAGGGTATGAAGGATGCCTGCTCTCAGTGTTTGGATGTGACACAGGAGAAAGACATCTCAATCTCACCTTGGACTCAGGGCAAGAAATTCTTTCTAAAATGAAGGAGGAATACAGGGATTGCATCGTTCTATGTGTTGATTTCCACAGTGTCTGACTTTCTCCCCTTGTCTCTTTACTGGGGGCTCCTATCCCTCCCCTGCCCAGTGACGTAGACAGTCCAAGCTCAACTTCAGCCCTGTTCCTTCCGCCCATGCCTGGTCACACCGTGGAGCTGCTGATGCACCACCACAGCCCCCCAAACCGCCGACACAATCTTCACCTTTATCTTTTATCTTCATCTTTACTTGATTTGTGTTCACTTGTATGACCATTCATGTGTAGAATTATAATAGACTTCTAATGGATTTTAATAGAAGTATATAACCAACACCTGTAAACACGCACAAGCTCAGCCAACAGAGGATGGGCTCTCCCACTGAAGTGGGGTTTGTCCTGAGATTTTTTTTCCATTTTTTTTTTTTTTTTATAACCTCGCTACCCATTTTGGGTACTTGGGCTGGCATCTTCCCTACTGCTATTCAGTAAAGTGTCTTTCTGACAGTTTTTTAGCAAAAAGCTCTATATAAATAAATATGGATTGGTATTGAATGGAAAATCCCATTTTTGACCCCCTGATAAACTTATGCTTGAGGATACTGTGAAATCATCCTGACAGGACCAACCCAGAATCACTGGGTTCAGAGACCTCCAGCCATCTTCTTGCAGCAAGTTTTCTTGTCGGTCAAGCAATCATAAAATGATTACATCTGGATAAAAAATTATTTCACCATGACTAATTCAGAAACTCTTCTCCTTGGGGACACAGTATTAATTTTTGAACAGAGAACAAAGCCTCAAAGGGGAGCTGAGAAAAGACACAAGAAGTTACATATTCAAAACAACAAAAAAGAAAATGAAATAAACAAAGCAAATTAACCAAGACTACCACAAACAGCACCATCAATGCTGTACCGATGTATGAGAGTCATTATGAGGCTAAGGCACTCCCCCCAGATAAGTGAGGGTGACTTGTAGGATTTTATGGCGCCTGTTATTGCCGATGCCTGGCTAGGACATGATATACAGGGAAGATGGCAATCTCTGAACCGTTGGAGGAAATGAGATATCTCCCTCTGCGTATTTAAGTGTGCCAGCATTACCATCAGATAAAGTCTTTCCATTGCAACCAACTGCAGACTGAGGAAGATGATACAGAACAGTACGAGTGACCTTCATGCACAGTATCATGCATCATATCTGAAGTCTTTTCTGTCCCTTTATCCATCAGCATCTACGGGGGGTGGGTGTCAAAGCTTGTTGCGCTCTAAAAATGTATTTGAGATAAAAGTTAAGTATTCAGGTCTCCATATTCAAATACAAAGTTGAGTGCTGCAATAGCAGCTTTCAGCAAGAGTAATACAGTACTGTGCAAAAGTCTGAAGCACCCTAATCTACTTTTATTTCAATTTGATGTTGGATGTTTAATTTTCTTTTCCATATTAGTGGTGCTGTAGATAAAAAGCCTATTTGAAGCACTGCATGTTTATTTAAAAAAAAATTCAAAAGAATCTCATATTTCACCAAATACAGTGCAAATACTACGCCATGACAGAGCACAGATCTCAGCATCATCAAGGCTGCCTGGGAATACCCGGGGAGACAGACTCAAGTGAGACTGTGAGCCTGCAGAGGAACTGTGGCATAATCTCCAGCACGCTTAGAACAACCGAACAGCCAGAAATCTTAAAAAAACTGAAACTGCATACCAACATCCCAAATTTTTAGGCAAAGTGTAGTCAGACCAAATATTGATTTCAGCTTGTTTATAACAGTTCATAGCACTTTATAGTACATTTTTCAATATTTAGAAACCTTTAATCAAATGATTTTTGGAAGTATCTTCACCATACGGAATCGCGTTAAATGTGCCTAAAACTTTTGCACAGTACTGTATCCAAATGGCTGGACGTGCAGTTATAATGTAAACAGAGCGGAGTGCTAAATTAGCATAAAATGCAAAGTTTTAATACAATGTAAGAATTGGTGATGATATGTTCATTGAAGCCCACATTCATTGACTGAGGAATCGTGGACGGTAACAGAGGGGCATCTTACCAGGCTGGTTAGCTTGCCCGAAGCCTGTAGTGGACGTGGCACCAAACGGGTTCTTATTTGCCGCGTCCTCGCTGGGTTTGCCCCCAAGGCCGCTGAAGAACCCGCCGCCCGTCGTAGAAGCGCCCGCTGTACCACTTGCTCCAGGGCCAAACAGCCCCCCGCTGGAGCTGGACGGCTGTGTGAAAGGACACACACACATGCACGCACACACATACAGACAGACAAACGCATTTATGTGTAAACATTCACACAAAGACAACACAGACAGTGGTAAATAAGTTGTTTAGTTAGTTCGACCACACAAGTCATCTTCAAACAGACGAATGCTACTGGGCAAAGTGGCAAATGCATTCGGAGTCAGAGACTGAGTGGACGTGTTACCTGTCCAAAGACTGTGCTGGGGGGGTTCTGTTGGCCAAACACGGATGGGGTGGGCGTGCTGCCAAAAGCTGGAGGGGAGAGAGTGCAGGTAAGTGCGTCACATTCACAAACACACAAATCACCTGCCATCAAGCAGCTGTGCACTCTCACAGGGGAGTATGTGTATGAGACCGTACAACCACATTGTGAGCACCAGGTCCTGCGGTCAGTAGTTTAACCCATTTCTCCCCGACTCTTACGGTACATGTTCAAGGGCAGCGCGGTATTTGGGCAGGGGTAGCACTAACCTGAAATATGTGCTAGCCACTGTGGCTACCTGACTCTCCATTTCTTTTGCCACATTAGAGGTCTCTTAGGACTGTGGCTAACCAGATCCAAAAAGTGTTAGCCACATTATTTTGACAGATATAAAGGCATGACAATGAATAAAACAAGAGGCCAGTCGGCCTAGAGAGCTCCGCTAAGGATGAGTGAAATGTCCATGTCATAACTTAATTTCAGAAATCCTTGAAAACTATTGCAATATTAACACATATGACACATTTGGTAACCAGAATATGCTGTGAACCAGTTTGGTGTCTCAATCTATGTAGTATAACAATAGAACTACACTGCAAATTGCAATCATTTATTTCAATCATCTTACCAGCAAGCAATACTAACAACCAACAAATACCCACCAGGCCTCTTGTTGAGATATTAATGAAAGACTGAAAAAAATTAGCACAAACACTGATTTTCTAAGTCCAAAATGCTGAATTTGTCAAAAACCGGGACATAGAATTTCCTAATTTTCGCAGGGGATATTTGTAACATCATGAGGAAGGCTCCCAACAAATTAGACAAACAGTTATCACAGTTTTTGAGATATTAATGAAAGACTGAAAAAATGAGCACAAACACTGATTTTCTAAGTCCAAAATTCTGAATTTCTCAAAAACCAGGAAGTAGTATTTTCTAATTTTTGCAGGGGATCATCAGAACATAAGGAAGGCTCACAAAAAATTAGCCAAAAAGTTGTCGACACTTTTTGAGACATTAATGAAAGACTGAAAAAATGCGCACAAACACTGATTTTCTAAGTCCAAAATGCTGAATTTCTTAAAAACCGGGAAGTAGAATTTTCTAATTATCGCAGGGGCTCATCAGAACATCATAAGGAAGGCTCACAACAAATTAGACAAAAAGTTATCAGACAGTTTTTGAGATATTCAAACGTGAAGTGAAAAGTTGACGCCGGACGGATGGACAGATGGACGCCGGACGACTCGGCATTAGGAAACTCCGCTGACTGCTGACTATCGTCACAGTGGAGCTAAAATCTATTTAATCTCTTTGTTTTAATACATGACATACAGTCAGTGGTGAGAGGTTATTCAGTTAAGCCTCAAAATAAAAAGCCCCAAATATTCAACCTCCTGCCTCTCTGTAATGACCACAGTGACAGAATCCACAAAAAAAGTCTTTTTAACATTCATTTTCACTTCATAATTAAATTCTCTTTTTTTCCTTTGTTCTCTACACTAACATTTACTTGACATAAATTATGCCCATCCAAACTGCCACATTTATAGCCAAGATCCACCCTGCCTGCCACACGCCCAACGCCGAAACGGTTGCCTGCCCTGGGTAAATAAGTGGTTCCCACATACAGAAACTATTTTCGATGTACACTACCATTCCCACAGACACAAGGACACATCCATTGACATCTTTATGACCACTGCAGTAGGCTGGCCAAATAACAGAAATTTAAAAAAAAAAAAAACAAATAAGGAAAAAATGAACAAGTAAATTGTGCCTACTTAAGTGCTTAAACTCCAACTTCCAATCGAACTTCCCTTATACTCTGATTTTTGCTTGAATTGCTGCTTTAGTAGGTTTTAAGTTAGAAAAAGCACACGTCACATGTTCTGATCTTGCTGGTTGCAGGGCTTCATTGAAGCTACATCGCCCTTATATTGAATGAAACATTCAAACTCAGGATACCATGTTTTTATGGCTGCAGCATAACAGGCCAAGGGAACTAACCCCTGTGAATATCTTGCATCACCTAGCTCGGCAGTTAGGGTCGACTCCACCTGCTGTTTTCCCTGGATGGTTGGCTATTATTATTATTAAGGTTATAAGTTAGCAATGTCTGCTGGTATTAACAGCTTGGGTTCCAGGTGCAGGTGGATATCAAGGAAATAGATTCTAGAGATGATGCTGCAGGGGAAGGGACCACATAACATGAAATCTGCAGTAAAAGAAGAAGAAATTAATCAAAGCAAACTTCATGCAGCATGACCACGAGCGTATGCTGATGAATATATTCCTCAGACTTATGAACACGCTCACACATGTGTGTCCAAACTTGAATTTTCAGGTTTGTTTTGGTCATACTGACATGGAAGTGTTCGGATCGAGGGTGAACAGTGAATGCCTGAGAGGCTACTGAAGAAGCAAAGCTAATTTTACTTAAACCTACGTCTACGTCTATGGTGGCACCTGAAATGCCACTAAGAAGATACTCGCACCCCAAAAAAAGTGGGCTGAACCTGCCACACAAAACCAATACAAAGGCTGAGATCAATGCCAAAAGTCAAACTTTAATTGGAAGTGACCACAAGAATTCAGAACCTCAGGTGGCAGTACTTTGGATGGGAATATTTAGCATTGCAAATCTGTCAATATCATGACTATGGGTCTGAAGCAGTTACGCACACACATGGATATGTTTAGGAAGCAGCAGGAACAGGTGTGAACGTGCGAATGAAATGTCACAAGAAACGTGTATTCGCAGAAACAAGGTTGTTTCAAGTTTTGAGCAGGTTTTTGCCAACCAGGGGAGAGTGAAGGTTGAGCTGTGCCTGTCGGATGCACTATGCCTCAAAAATAAAATACTGAAAAACATTTAAAAAGGAGAAAAGATTTAGGGATTTAAACTTTGCAATACCTACAGGGATTTTTTTAATCAAAATAAGGAACAGCTGTAAGTGAGGGACTGAAAGCGAATTTGTTGTTTATTTAAAAACCGAAATCTCATTAATGCCAGCAGGGAAAAAGACTGGTTTTCAAATATGGCCCAGGGAATCATGGAACAACAAGCCGATTTCAATTATCAAAGGCCAGATATAATGAGAGAGAGAAAAAAAACAGGCTGACAGACTAACAGAATGACAGAAATTTACCCCCCCCCCACCCCCCCAGGTTTCTCTATATTGACATCAATTCAAAAAACCATTTCCACTGGAACTCTCATTACAAAATGCATAAAATTCAAAGCTTGACAAATTTAAAGTTTCTGTTTGTTAACAGATTCTTTGTCCAAGTATCCAGGGCAGTTGTGTAGACAGGAACATTGGGTGAGCGCAATGTTCAAACAAACAAATCAACCGCAACAATAAATGAACCCCTAAAAACTTTTTTTTCACCTTTCAAGGGTCTTTAGGCAGGGCTTGACACTAATCAAAGAAGATTTTAACGCCACTCAAGGCGGTCTCTAAAAATGTAACAACAATAGCCAGTCACAAAATTCTGCTGTCTTATATAGCATAATCAACGCACCAATCGAGCAAAAGGAAATGCTGCAGAAAAAGGAAGTTTTGCTTGCATTGTTTATCGTATGAAATAGTTTGAAGCTCCTCAGCGAGCCATCACAGCTGGAGCCGTAGTTTCTTCCCAAAGTACGCGATCATAAAATGTTCTCACTGATATCAGAACTTAACAGGATATTTCAACTGAAATAAGAGCAGGACAATACGTACTCACGCTACTTTATCGGAGCAGAAAATACTTCAAATTAGGGCTGGGTGATAAATGTATCGCGATAATTTTTAAGCGCAATAAAAGTAACTGCCTCTATGGGACAGACAGATGAGCTTGATTATTACCTTTTCTATGCCACATAACTTTAATTTAGTGTTGAACTAACATCAGAGGCCATCTGAAGTTCTTCCGGGAAGAAAAGTGCGATTTGAAGTCCGCTAATTACCAGCGAGGTTGGACAGCTCCATCGCCTTGGCATAATTAGCTTACCTTAAATCAATTCCCCTGTACTTTGCCTAACTTGCAATCAAGCCATTTATTCAGCCAACTGACTGATCAAAACCAAAATCTGGCCGATAATGATTAAGAAGAGATAATGAGAAGCAGACCGACCTCACCAGGCTGCCGTGTTAGATTGAAAGAATGTCAGTAATCTGAATAAATAGCAGATCTCTGAATTCCGCCTCTCATCGTGAAACTTTAACGTATTATTCAAAAGGATTCCTTAAAAATAAAATCATGTTAAGATGGCCCTGGTTTTTAAGCGTTTAAAAATATACGCGAAGTGGAAAACATTGTGAGAAGCATATCGAACGTGAATGTGAGAAAGAAATTATTTTCTCATTGCAAGCAATGGACAAATGCACCGAAGACTTGGCAAGCATGTTCAGGAAAATCTGTGCCGCAAATTTTTTTTAGCATTTTTTATTTAATAATTTAACAAGATTAATTTGAAGTAAAGTATTTCATAGCTCTTTATTTTAGTTACTTTTGAGTGTCTAAATAGCCTACAGTGAAGGGGGAAAACATTTTGTTTAAGCGTAGCTATCGAACGTGACATGTAAATTGTTATCGCATTCGCACACAACGGCCAAATGTAGTAATCCAGCAAACACATTCAGGCAAATTGCGCGCTGAACCAAGCAACGTTAAGGTCTTCAAAATCATCATACTCTACTCGACAACTGCTTTCACCCCCTTCCCATTTACTTTGCTCAATTTGCAATCAAACATTCGATTCGCTCAATGAACAATTTAAATTGGTTGGCAGTCTAATTTATTTCGATATCATTTTTGTTAGTCGCATTTTGAAATTTAAATGGCCATGAAACATGACAGAGTTGCCTATCTGAATGTGTTTGGTACATTATTTCTAGTTTCACATTTGGCCTCTGTGTGCGAATGCGTTAACAATTTACGTCACGTTCGATACGCTAAAACACAATATTTTCCACCTTCACTATACAGGGTTTCCGCTACATGCACACCGCCACGGCAAAATAAAAGCCGCCAAGCCTATGTAAAATGACTTCACATAAACTCCAAAAATTCGAAGGACAGTCAGGTGTCGCCAGTTCTCCTTGTTAAGTTAAAATGAGCGCTAATAATTCTTGACCTGTTGTCAATCATTTTGCTTGATGAACACGTTTTCCAATAAAAATTAGCCATCGGCAGTAAAACGCGCTGCTTTCTTCTTCATACAACGTGTGCAACGATTAGAGAAAAACTATTTTGTTCACTTTGCAAAACGATAAACTACGATGTTAACTTCTGTGTTTGCGGTGAGCACATTTTGCTCTACCTAATTGTATTTTCATGATTATTTAATTCCAATTCCGGAGTCGTCATTGGTTTTCATGTGAAATCCACCGTCACGCACGGGAAACTGATAAACCTCCGCGCACATAGACTTCAGTTACTACATCGCCTACGTGATGATTAATGAAAACTGGCCACTGATAATGCTGAGTTTTGACCCGACGCTGAAGCCCTCCGCCACGGTTAAAAAAAAATCCTGGAGGAAACCCTGCTACAGGTTATTTAGATGCTCAAAAATAACCAAAATCAAGAGCTATGAATTACTTTTTCAAATAAGTCCTGTTAAAAAAAAAAAAAAATTAAGGCATGTTACAGGATTAGCTATGATGATTGTGCAACTGATAATATGAAACACCTTTCGAGGTCTCAGGGTACAAACAGCTCAAACCATGCAAAGAATGAGGCTGGCTCTCAGTAGGGGGTGTACAGGGTAGGGTAACACTGGCTGTAGAGGGTAGCTCCCTTAGTAAGATGGGTGTGACTGGGTGGTCGGCTGACTCCAGTCAGCTGTTTCGGGCAGTGGCCCACCCAAGTGTAACGTCCCGGCTGGGAAATTCTGGGAATGTCTGGGAAAGAGCCGCTCCCTAGTCTCCGGCCAGACTTCAATCCCTACCCTGGATAGCACCAACCAGCGGAAGGTCAAAAGGTGACCCCTGCGAAACCCAGCTGACCCCTCACCTCTCCCACTGGTCCCACAGGGGCAGTGGCTGTTTGAACCAAACGTTACAAGACCTGTTCTCCTGCACAGCCTAATTCTCCAGTTAAACCTCCATGCCATAAATGAAGCTGGTTTCAAAACTTCATAAACATTTATAAACCATGCAGTATTGGGCCTCCAAGCGGCTCACAGCTAAAATGTTTGAATCCCAGCCACGCCACTACCAGCTACGGCCAGAGATCCGCATGGGCTTGGGAACAACTGGAGCAACTTCACCAGGGATAACGACGGTCAAGCAGGGTAAAAATTTGTTTGTTCGTCGCTCTCTAGCAGCCACTTCAGGCGCATGTATCTGCAAAAGCTAAATTGTACGCTGACAACATGATCCTTTGATGTGTGCAGCGGGTAATTGGCAGTGCGACTGCATATTGTAAAGAAGCGAGGGCTAGTCGTCACGTGTGTCAGAGGAATTGCGTGCTAGGACGTGTTCCTAAAGGGCTGATGGGAGCAGGTCGATTTGCGGTGGGCTAAACAGTTCGGCCGAGTTCAGGGAGGGAAAGAGGAAAAAAAACTATGCTATGCAAAATTTGAAAATGAATCTAAGCGAACAACGGTAAGGGTGAGACACTGAACATCTGCTCATCGAGGACACAATTAAGCCTCGAAAGCTCACCATATGCGCGTAAAGAGCTCATGCCATTACTGAAAATGGCCTTGGTACTTGCTAGAAAAAAACAACTAACCCTGATTGACATATAAAAAATAGGAGCCAAATTCAAACAGCGGCAGCAAAGTCATTTGACGTGACCAAAAACAGACTGACAACAATTTAGCTATTCATGAGTGCTTGCAATGAAACCACTCCTGTTGTACCAATAGGGCTGTTTGAGTGCAGTCCTGTAAAAGGAGAAGGAAAGGACAGTGAGCAGAAATTGTGTTGTTCTTCAAACAGGTGCCGAGGGACTAGAGGAGAGGCATGGGCAAAAAAGGTAATAATGAAAAATTTTCTAACACTAATCAGCACGAAAACAACCGTGCAGACAGGCGGCTGAAACAGACCCAGGGATGTACCGCATATTTAAGGACAAAAAGGTTGTTGCTATTCCAGCTTTAAACCATTCCAGCTTTAAATCATCAACATGTTTTCTGAGTCGATGTCTCGTATTTGTTTCCTACGCCACTGTTGACACTTTGGAACACATCGGCCATTTCTGCAAGTTCTTAAATGATAGGCAATTACAAGGCATGAATATGAATATGACAAGTGAAAGATGTTTTCATAATTAAAATTAATGATTGGATTTTTATGAAACTCGGCACTGCAACTCTGAATAATCAAGAATGTGTCTGCAAAATTTGAAAACAATGTAAGGCTAAATTTTTGAGATATTGGTCAGAGAAAAATGTCTATGGAAGAATGAACAGATGGACAGAATCTAAGGAATTAATTAAAAAGGCAAAAAAAATACGCCTTGCCACCCAAACCATTTTGCATGTACTGCATGTGGACAATTAGTTTTCAAATCGGGATACAGTGATATAAAAAATGCATACTATTTCATTTGTTGCCAGAATGCACCAACTACCACCATTGCTAGTGATCCTGATGACAGTTTGATATAAAAACATCAGGTAGTCAGCCAAACAACCTCATAAATACAGCAGGATGCACTTTTAAAATAACCCTTCCAATTAGTTCATTCCAACACGACCAAAAAATTGAAAGTGACTGCAGTCAATTTGATCAAATACAGTATGTATGGAGAACAAATAAAAATGTGACATTCTCCCTGACTCAGAGCTTCACGCAACACAAAAATAAAGGCTTTAGTCAACTTAGAGAATTCTTTCAAGATTTTCAGAAAACCCACAGGACTTATGAGGTCGTTCTCAAACAGTGCCTTAGGTTTTAGAAAGCTTCTTTGGAGGGCATTAATCCCACTTCAATTAAAGTTTTCTCTACAAGCCAGCACATCAATTCAAAGATAGAAAGTAGGACTGCATGCAGCAGATTAGCTGATTTTGCCGACAAACATTTAAGAAATGTAGTAATTCTTCAGAGTATATAATATGTTGTAAATCAATTCAATGGATGTTAGCATTAATGTCACTGGCAACGAGCACTTTCTGTCACACAAACATAACCGGTGCTTGTAAATTATAGCACTGATGAATTATACAACCCCAATTCCAAAATAGTTGGGACAAAGTGGAAATTGTGAATAAAATCAAAATGCAATGACTTTCAAATCACACCAGCCAGTATTTTATTCACAATAGATAACAAAGCAAATGTTCAAACAGAGAAATTTTACAATTAGATACACAAAATGAGCTCATTTCAAATTTGATGGCTGCAACAGGTCTCAAAAAAGTTGGGACATAGGCAAAAAAGGGCTGAAAAAGCAATTAATATATCAGAGAATCAGCTGAAAGAACATTTAGCAAGTAATTAAGTTAGCTGGCATCAGGTGTGTAACATGATTGGCTGTAAAAGGGATGTCTTAGAGAGGCTGAGTCTCTCAGAAGTAAAGATGGCCAGAAGCTCTCCAACCTGTGAAGGCTTGCTGTAAAAGACTGTGGAATACTTTAAAACAATGTTCCTCAGCATCAAATTGCAAAGGCTTTGAAGGTCTCATCATCGACAGTGCATAACATCATCAAAAGATTCAGAGAAACTGGAAAAATCTCTGTGCGTAAGGTACAAGGCCGAAAACTTTTACTGGATGCCAGTGATCTTCGGGCCCTCAGACGCCACTCCATCACTCACTGGCATGATTCAGTCATTGACATTACTAAATGGGCCCAGGAATACTTAAAGAAACCACTGTCTGTAAACACAGTCCGCCGTGCCATCCACAGATGCCACCTAAAACACTATCATGCAAAAAGGAAGCCATTGTTGAGCATGATCCAGAAACGCTGCCCTGTTCTGTGGGCCAAGGCTCATTTAAAATGGACTGTAGCAAAGTGGCAAAGTGTCCTCCGGTCAGACGAGTCCAAATTTGACATTCTTGTTGGAAATCATGGGTGTTGTGTCCTCCGGGCTAAAGAGGAGAAAGACCACCCCTCCTGTTATCAGCGTTCAGTTCAAAAGCCAGCATCTCTGATGGTATGGGGATGCATTAGTGCATATGGTGTGGGACAATTGCATGTTTTAAAAAGCACCATGAATGCTGAAAGGTATATAAAGGTTTTAGAGCAACATATGCTCCCTCCAGATGACATCTAATCCAGGGGAGGCCTTGTGTATTTCAGCAGGACAATGCAAAACCACATACTGCAGCTATTACAACAGCATGGCTTCGTAGTTGAAGAGTCTGTGCGCTGAACTGGCCCGCCTGCAGTCCTGATCTTTCACTGATTGAGAATATTTGGCGCATAATTAAATGAAAAGTCAGTCAAAGGAGACCCAAAACTCTCCAGCAGCTGGAAGCCTGTATTACACAAGAGTGGGATCAAATTCCAATGGCTAAACTCAAGAAACTTGTCTCTTCAATGCCCAGACGCCTCCACTGTGTGTTAAAAAGAAGAAGGGATGCTACACCATGGTAAACAGGCCCCTGTCCCAACTTTTTTGAGACCTGTAGCAGCCATCAAATTTGAAATGAGCTCATTTTGTGGATAAAATTGTAAAATTTCTCAGTTTCAACATTTGCTATGTTATCTCTGTTCTATTACGAATAAAATACTGGCTGTTGTGATTTGAAAGTCATTGCATTTTGATTTTATTCACAATTTCCACTTTGACCCAGCTATTTCGGAATTGGGGCTGTAATTTTCACAACAGAATATCATAAGGAAGGCTCGCACCAAATCAGAAAAAAGTTATCAGTTTTTGAGATATTCAAATTTGAAGTGACAAGTTGACGCCGGACGAACAGACAGACGGACACTGGACAACTCTGCATTAGAAAAGCTCCGCTGACTGCTCACTATAGCACAGCAGAGCTGAAAAGTTATCAGACAGTTTTTGAGACATTAATGAAAGACTGAAAAATGCGCACAAACACTGATTTTCTAAGTCCAAAATGCTGAATTTCTCAAAAACCGGGATGTAGAATTTTCTAATTTTTGCAGGGGATCATCAGAACGTCATAAGGAAGGCTCACAACAAATTAGACAAAAGGTTATCAGACAGTTTTTGAGATACTAATGAAAGACTGAAAAAATGAGCACAAACACTGATTTTCGCAGTCCAAAATGCTGAATTTCTCAAAAACCTGGACGTAGAATTTTCTAATTTTCACAGTGAATATTCAGAATATCATAAGGAAGGCTCATACCAAATTAGAAAGAAATTTAAGAGTTTTTGAGATATTCAAATTTGAAGTGAAAAGTTGATGCCGCGGACAGACAGACAGACAGACAGATGGACGGACGCCGGAAGACTCGGCACTAGAAAAGCTCCGCTGACTGCTGATTATCGTCACAGCGGAGCTAAAAAAAAAAAAACTTTCATACACAAGCAAAATAACACACAAACGAAAATGTACACACGAATGCATGCACACACACACGTACACACGCATGTGCACACACATACCTGCAGGCTGGCCAAAGCCGAATCCACTGGAGGTTGTGGTGGTGGTGTTGCTGCCGAACATGGAACTCTGCCCGAAGCTGGAGCTCTGCTGCCCAAAGGCGGGGGTAGTTCCCTGTCCAAACAAGCTCGTACCACCACTGCTGGTCGTCCCGCCACTGCTGGTGGTCATGTGACCAAAGGAGAAGGAGCTGGCCGAGCTGGTGCCGGACGAGCCGAAAAGACTGCCGCTGGATGCCGCAGGAGCTGATGCTTGCTGTCCAAACCCGGGACTCGATCCAAAGGCCGACTGGCTAAAGCTGAAGGTGCTGGCTCCACTGGAGGCGGGCTGGCCAAACCCGCTCGGCTGTCCGAACGCAGGTTTGCCAAAGCCCCCTGCTGGGGCCGTCCCAAACACAGTCGACCCAAACCCAGAGGTGGTGCTGGGAGCCGGGGATGGGGTGGAGGAGGGGGCGGAGACAGAGTCAGGAGAGGGCGCAGGGGCAGTAGAGGGGGTGGGGCCAGAGTCAGTAGAGGGCGCAGGGGTAGTAGAGGGGGGTGGGGGCAGGAGAGGGGGTGATGGCAGGGGCAGGAGAGGGAGCAGGAGCAGGGGCAGTTGACGGGGCAGGGGCAGGAGAGGTAGTGGGGGGAGGGGCAGGAGAGGTAACGGGGGGAGGGGCAGGAGAGGTAGCAGGGGGAGGGGCAGGAGAGGTAGCAGGGGCAGGCGCAGCAGAGAGAGGCGCGGCAGGGTCAGTAGAGGGGGCAGGAAAGGATGCTGAGGCAGTAACGGGGACAGGGGCAGGAGAGGGGGCGGGGACAGGGGCAGGAGACGAGGCGGGGACAGGGGCAGGAGACGAGGCGACGACAGGGGCAGGAGACGAGGCGACGACAGGGGCAGGAGACGAGGCGACGACAGGGGCAGGCTGTCCGAACACGGTTGCTGGGTTAACGGTGGCGCTAGCAGTGAGGGAAGGGCTGGAGGCTGGAATGGGGGATGGGGCGGAGAGGGGAGCGGTTTCCTGGACAGGGGTGGGCCCAGATGAAACCGTAGTGATGATGGTCGTGAGGGCGGACAGTCCAAGAGTGGTGGAGACCTCTTCCACCTGGGTGAAGATGGAGCCGGGCAGAGAGGACGGAGCCGAGTCACTGACAGTCGCCGCCGCTGCGAATTCTGGGAGCTCAGCGCTGGAGCTGGAGCTGGAGTCTGGTGCAGGGGTCACCTCTGTGGGAGGGGTCACAGGGTCAGCAGCAGATGAAGGTGGGGGGGACGGAGTGTGGGCTGGAGATGGTGACAGAGCCTGATCTGGGGGCGTTGGAGAATTTTCTGGAGCCGTGGTGGTGTCTACAGCGACAGACAGGGCCAGGGTCGGCATGGAGGTGCTCTCATCCGTTGGTGACGGAGTCACGGCAGGAGGAGTTGGGGTTTGAATGCTGGGTTCTGCAGGGGGCGGGGTCTCTGTAGCAGGAGGAGTGGCCTCAGTCAGGACCTGCGGTGGGTCAGGGTCCTCGTTGGCCGTGGAGGGGGCGGTGGGGAGAGGGGCGGTCAGGAGGCTGCCAAACGACAGGGCAGTGGAGGTGCTAGGCGGCAGTTTGGTGGCTGCAGCTGATTCTGGCGGTTTGAAAACCCCGGCTGACAAAATGGCAGGGGAGATGCTAACGTTAGGCAGGTCTGAATCTGCATCGTCCGGAGTCGGCTCAGCCGGCCGACCCTGCAGGAACGCCCCGCCGAGACTGAACTCCGCCCCGTTATCCAGTGGCCCAAAGCTGAAGCCAACACTGGATGGACGTGGCTGCTCCTTCGCCTCGTCCTCGCCCTGCCCCACGCGGAGGCCCGAAAACATTCCCAGTGTCTCGCCGCTGCCGCCTGCCCGGGGAGGCTGGGGCTCCACCCTAAGCGCCGCACCCTTGGGCGGCTCAGCTGACATGCTGGGCGGGGGGTGGGTGTGCTGGTGCGCCCTAGGGCCGGGGAGGCAGATTTCGGGGTGAAAGGGAACGGTGCCTCTCCAAAAACCATTTTTCCACTGCTGTTGCCGAAGGAGAACTTATTCGGCTGGCTGACCTCTTTACCTGTGAAAACCAACATTTATACAGATGCAGTTAAGGATGCACCGATAGCACTTTTTTCAGACCAAGTATGAGTACTCACCTTTGGGACATGCCGATACAGAGTACCAAACAAGTACTTCAATATTTACGGAAACCACAAGGAAATACTGGCATTGAAAACTCCATTTTACACACATTAGTTGAAATATCTAGATGTCAAGTGTTTGATTAGGTTGCTAGCGTTGAACGATCTAGCTTTTGTCCCTCTTCTCGATATCTTGGCTGAAAAAAATTTTCCATTCTGCATATTTATTTACCTCACTCACTTGTTAAAACTTCTACACAGCCCAAATTATTTTTACCTCATTGGAAATTTAAGTTATACTTCGTAGTTATATTGAAGTGCGCATGATGGTGCAAAAAGCTTTGAATTTCTTACCAAGTTTCCGTCACCTTATTCACTTGCTATTGTCACAGCATCGTCAACAAACTAACATTCAAATCAGCTTAAATTATGCATTAGTGTTTTGGTCCTCACTCGCCGGCATAACTTTGAGGCATTGAAAACGTTGCACTGTTTTCCCTAAATTTTTTCTCAGAAGCTGCATTGCCAATTTAATGGCTGAGTCTACACGGCTCGCGTGGTCGTGCTGACCTGACACCCAGGCTGCATTCGAATTTTCTAAATTGCAATGAACCTTTCTCACAAATGGACATGAACCGGAAACAGTTTGGCAGGTAGCCATGACAAGGAGCACCCGAATTGTCTATTTCATGAAGGGGGCAATTAGCCCCGTAGTTGCTTCCTTTCAGCAAGAAGATACAGGACGAACCTCGAAAGAAAGGAAAGATCGAATCCAATAGATGGCAGCACATTCGAATCTGGCACATTATCAGTTGGTTACAAATGTTATTGACGAGACTAATCCAATTTTCTGGCGAGAAACGATGAATAGCTAAGTATGTCACTAAAACAGACGTTTGGATCCTTAGGCACGTAAACGCAAATATAACAATAACAATTATTAAACGTTAAAATTTTACAATAAATCCACATTTTCATGCCAGTGACATTGTTGAAGTCACCCTCAACTTTGATGCTTCCGTTCTGACCAGTTACCTTTTCTCAGCCTTTCTATTGTCAGTTTCCTCATCCTCTGTCCCTTTCTAGGCTACTTAATACATGCAAACGAACGAAAATGAGGTGTAAAAATTTCATGGAAAATAAAAATTTGCCGTATTGCCTCCATAAAACATTTATACTAACAGTTGGATGGCCGAAAAATTTTTGTCAACGGATTATCAAAATGCTTTTACTTCAATTCCGACTTAGCAACAGGAAGAGAGAACGGCCAGTTGGACAGTATGTTTTAATGTATTCGGCTGACTGTTAAGAAACAGCAAAGATATCATTTATACCAAATATAACGGATGAGTAGATTTTTACATTTCAGGAAACTGAAACTCCGTGAAGACAGGCTAGGGAGAAAGGGCAGTAAAATCAGAAGAGCTGAAATACAGATCTGACCCTTTCATGTGCATCACAATGAGCTTTCTTGATAAATCCGGTCATGGCACCTGGCAAATACGGACCGCTGCAGGCTCAGTATAGCTGTACTGACATTTTGGGAACATACAGCATATAGGTTTGCATGTTTATGGACTCATGTTTATTCAGCTTCCTCATCAATAGCAGTGAACAGCTGCACTGAAAGGAGAAAGGGCAAGTGACTCGCGTTTTTCGTGAAAGAGCAGTAACGCGCTCATTATTCAAAAGCGGCAGCTCGCCGGTTCTAAATGCAGATGGGGTTAACACTGTGTTGGTATCAGTTTTGGTACTGCAGCATTTTTACAAGCCTGAGTGGAGCACATAAATGCAGTATTACTGCCCGATACCAATACCATTATTGGTGCATCTCTAGATGCAGTGAAGCCCAGTGAGAAGTCAGGGGGTATGACACTTTCATCAAGAGCACGTTACTGCTTTACACCATTTAATAATGAATTGAAATAAAGGTCTAATTAATTATGGATGGGAATATTTCATCAGAGCCCTTCTCGCGCTCAGGGGCCCCATGAAATGCTCAAGCGAGCGGAAAACGCAACGCACCGACCCGCCCTCTTACCTTGAGAGGCCATGCTGCCCTGGGAGGCCGCGGCAGACGACGTGCTCAGAGAGGTGAACGAAAAGCTTCCGGCGTGCCTGTCAAAATAAAGGAAGGCCTGAATTATAATGGAGATGAGGGCAGTGAACGGTTTGAAGCGGTTCTCAATGAGAGCACCTCGAGAGTTCGACTGAGCTCGGCTAGAAGAGACAGACAAGAGCTGACTGCATCTGGGTCGCACAAATAGATTCAAATAACTTCCTATAGGCGGAATTCAGCCGTCATTAATTCAGGACGACTACAGACATGAAATCCTGGAGTCAGGAAGTTTAACTCCTGTAATGCTTTTGTTCCAAACGTGACCTGGAACACTGGATCTCAACAAGCATAATTTTTAAAATTTCAACCCCCCAATTATAAAGGATGCAAATTAGTAAATCTTTGTGACTATAATGAAATAAGGAGGAGGACCTCAAGTTTTTGAACCAAAATTTCAGATTATACTCATGGCCCATGACACTGCAGTGCTGAAATGCTGAAGTGCTCAGACAGGTGCAAGCCCATAGAACCATCTAGTGCGGCCATTGCAAAGCATACATTCCCCACAAAACAACTCTGCTCACAGGAGCTAAGCTGAAAAGGAAAGATACAATATTTTGCCAATTAAAGCAGGGTGACCCAGAAGGACAGATATGGCAGAATATCCCCACATTTTACTTTAAGTTAAATCTTTTCAGTGAATCACCATTTGGGCTCACATTGCCTCACATTGTCAGACAGACCAACGGTTGAATACTAATTCAGGCCTGAAACAGGAAGTGGTCAGTTTCACACAGGAAGTGCTGTGTCTGGGGAAAAAGGCACTCACGAGGCAGAAAACGAGAAAGGTTTTGTCGTCGGCTCTGAAAGGGAGGGGGTGGAGCTGGATGAGGCTGCACCTGAAAAAGAGGGAGGGAGGGAGAGGGAGAGGGGAGAGAGAGAGGGGGGGAAGAGAAGTTTTTCAAACCAAACTTCCTTGTGACACAGCACAAAGATCAGCGCACCCAACACAAACCTCATGAAAACCAAAACCTTAAACCGAGACGCACAAGAAGAATGAAGGAAAATTTGTCTGAAGAAGCAAAAATACATTTCACCATTTGTTAAAACTGAGCAAAATGCTTTTCCAAGATCCCAGGTTTGCGTGAACCTCTCCAAATTCCTGACTAGCCGACAACAGGCAGGCTCTACTCTAAGCCAATCATTTACTAGGTGCCTTTAAAAACCCAAACCTCTTATCGAATTTTTGCAGGTTTTCCAAATTGCCAATTTTGCTGTACTGGAAATAAAAGTAATCAATGTCAGCAATATTTTTTCTTCGTCACATATTTTGGGCCACTGATAAAAAGCTCAATGGGAAAAAACCACCCCAAAATCCTGAAAAAGCTTTTATAACAGGCTGAGCGATGGCACCAGGGGACAGATCCAAGCAAACAAATGAAAAACTGAGTCAGAGGATAAACGACAGCAGGCCCTAACACTGGGGACCATGTGCGCAAGATGCCAACTCATGGCTATCGCCTCAGGTAGGATCCGCAACTGGAGGTAAGCTGTCCTCCATCAGGCTTTCCGAGAAGCGTCTGGACCAAAAAAATTCAATCCACCTTGATTCCTTCACCTCCGTCAGCGGGCATATTTAAAGATGCTACAACGCATGTATAGTAAGCTGCCATCTTTGTGACTGCCAGGACCACTCCCTGATGCTAAAGGTGACAGAGAGACAACCATGCACAAATATCACACTCATCATCCGATTGGTCAGAATGAGCACAATTTTCTACAGGTACACTTCGGAGTTCTGTCAGGGATGCACAGGCCTCCGTCACAATCCGCTGCGGTAGCCCTGATGACCTCATGCCAGTCATCTCCTCCAGCGCAGCCCCCACTATTTGAGCGAGCTTCATCTAATGCCCCAACTTCACGCAATCAGTCTCCCATAAGCAGGTGTGTAGAACAGAGTGATAAATCAATGGCTCTTCAAACAGCCATGGCCACAGCATTTCACTGGGTTCGAGAGCAGCTGCAGAACTTAGGGATGCACCAATCTGACTTTTTTAGTCCCAATACCGATGCAGATACCGGGGCTTTAGGTATCGGTATCGCGTGTCCATCTGACACCAGTCTTCAATTAATAAGCTTTATGCCTCACTCCCTGGAGAAAACTGGGATCATTCTTTTGTGTGAAATGCAACATCAGGCTTGACTTGAGCATTGCTTTCTCAACCCTGTAATACAGAATGTAACAAATCAATATATTATTATAAATGTGCATCTGCCACCCTGCGCTCTCCTGAGAGATGTACCCTCACTCACGCTGTCTCTGTCCCCTCTCTCTCTCTCTCTAACTCACTCACTCACTCTCTCTCCCTCTTGTTAGCCGTGCTTGTGCCCTTACGCCAATATTGTAGTTGGTCGTGTGTATAGCTGCTTGCAGTGGTATTGGCAGGAATACAGTACATGTTCATTGATTAAAGTATTACTGACTGTGATATTGCAAATATTAACCAAACTGTTATATTCTAAGAGCACCTTTCTGTGATTATTTGTGCATACATATTTTGGTGACAGCTGGTTGTGAAGGCTAGTGCTCAGATCCCATCCATCATTGTCCATTTCACAAATGCAAAATAGTTTTAAATATTGATATTTGGGTGTGAACACCTCCTTTAGAGACTGATTATTGGTCCATGATCCCGGGGTGGTGCCCTGTTGTTATTTAACTCATTAATAACCCTATTCATACTTTTAAAAAATATCATTGCCATTAATATTTGTTACCAAACATGCTACTCCCAGTTACCCAACAAGAACAAATAGTCTGTCAGAGAGGTTAATGCCGGCTGTCCGATGACAGTGAATTAGTCCCTCCGGATTCCTTTCCAGTCTATTTGACGGTACCTTCGATAAATCTCGCAAACGGTACATAAAAGAGCAAGAGGCTGCCAATTTTTGAGGAGGGCCAAGTCCCCTATCTTTGGCAGGAGAGATAGTGCTGCAGGTTGCCAGGAAACTGGCATCGAGTCCCCCTTTAAAACGCTCAACTAAAACTTCAAAAAAAAAAAAAAAAAATCAGTCCTGAAACAGCCCCAAAGGCAATCATAAAAGTTGGAGGTCAGCCCGTCTCTACCAGGTGCCTGGCCTGGTGAGGGCCGCTTCACTTTGGTAGTGAGGGCATCCGAGACGAGCTCAAAGTCTGAGGCGTCCCGTTCTCTCTTGACCCAGCTGAGGCAGCTGCTGCAGGAGCTCAGAAGTAGAGACTTCGCATCACATTCCTCCGCCCCACAGAGCTGATTGTAAAAGTCCACTTCGCGACTCCACATCTCCTCTGGGTTCATGGTAACCCTCCCACCAGGGAGCTGAAAGCACAACACCTGCTTTTTCTGTGCCACTGATCTTTCCAGGTTAAAGACAGAAAGAGCTCAGTGCGTCAAAATCCTTCAGAGTCAAACTGAGCCCTTGTCGTGGCTTTGAAGCTCCCCTGCAAACAAAGAGCTCAGTTCTTGCCTTCTCCCATGTGGTAGTCCAGCCAAGATAGGATTTTTCTCAGCACACAAACCCTTCTCAATATTTTATCAATTTCATTTTCAAGGTTCTGAAGTAATCTTTACTGTACAGTGAAAGGTTCCCTGTTACACAAATGTAGTATTTGAGCCCTTACCCACCGCCCATCATTGCATTACTGTTCCAAACGCCCCTCTCTCTCCCTCCAGCAATCCCAACAATATAAAAACCTCTCAAAAAAGCATTGTCTCGTGACAGATGATTATTAAAACGCAAGCGAGACATGGCCCTGGAAGAAACGGACAGGCGCAGGTCAGCTGTAACGAGGAGTTCATCTACGAAAGCAACTGGATAGATGGAGCTTCCCACTAAAACGCGGCGTGGGCTTTTGTCGCATATGTCCGATACAGCCTAGCTGCACTAATACTGTTGTCCAACATTTTTACCCAAGACTACTGCCAAACAAATTCCGTCCAGAAATTCATTTGCTGAAGTGAGAGTAAATCACCCCCCACCTCCCGCCCTGAGAAAATGCATCAGATGCAGCTGCCATATCCAATTCTGAATAATATCTGATTTCTTGTTCACAATTACAACATTTTCCAACAACAGCCAAATCTGATGTCGCCTTTTCTCGATTAGTCTGACTTTCCCCACTCGAGCTGGTTACGTGCTCAGCCGAAGCACTGGACTACTACAGGCTTTCATGAAACCTCTGAGGTGTTGTACACGCTGGTCTCAGAGCAATAGGTAACCTTCAGTTGCGCAGGGTAGAGAAGAAAGCCCTGGACTTCTTTTTGACGAAGCGAAGCCAGAACCGATGAGAAAGCCGTTCTACGCTCCGCGTGTAATTGTGTCGTCCAGTAACAGCCGCAGCTGGGTCTGACCGTGAACCAACTGATTTTGACTGCGTATGCTCCCAGAATAGCCTGCCTATCAGTATATCTGAGAAGTCTGAGTACAAGATTGCAAGGTCAGTTCGACTTGCTAGCAAAGTGAATTCTGTTCACCCTCTCCATTTTGATGACCCCTCTGGAGCTCAGGAAAGGAAACTAGATGGGAAGCTGACGCTGTAGATAGCCGATGCCATCCATGCCTTCTGCAGTCTCCGGAAGGTTTACCAAACGCAGGTCGGAAAAACAGTTCCTGTCCTCCAGTTCAGCCATTTGTCATTGTAGTCGAGTTACATTGGCCACTGATTCCATAATGCTGTCTCAATTTCATCTTTGCGTGGTCTGCAAAATATCCATGCATTTGCTTTGATTCGTGGCTGCAATGGTTAGCGATGCCATTTCTGTTTCCATATGCTTGAGTCTGAACTGAGAGCTATCCAAAAATTTTCGAATGGCTTTTACATCAACACACAGCTTGATCTACGTATCCATGAAATCTTACAGAGTCGGTAAAATGCAGCTTTCAAAAGCTGAGATTGGGAATCGGGTAGCATTAACACATTGTTTTTGTCGCAAACCAGGCCTACTGGCATATCAAAGGTCATGTTAATGCGTTTCTTGGCCGATTTTTTCAAGGGGTTTGTCGAAGGAGAGGGTGAATTGGGAAGCATTTTATTCGCAGTTTGCTTCTCAGTTGAACTCATTTTCAGCTAAACCTGGGTGAAGGCCCACTTTGAAACTGCAGTGCAGAAAATACAGCTGAAACTCAGCGAAGCGATGTGCTCATCTGAATTATGCAGCCATCAGAGATAAAGGCCAACCCGGAAGTCATCTTTGTACCATTTTCAATTAAATATACAGTTTAAAAGATTTGCCAATGATTGCATTCAGTTTTTAATTTACATTTTACACAATGTCCAAACTGTTTTGAAAACGGGTTGTACATAATCCCACACTCTCACAAAACTGACGGGTCTCCTCGATGTGTAATTGCACCAATTTTAACTTCACCTTGTGAGGCCGGGTCAGGAAGCCATGGCTACTGCTCATGGCAATATTTTTCAGGCTTACGATTGGCCTACAAAGTCTTACTTTAAATTAAACCTATCATTGTTTCCTGTTGTTTGGGCATGCTGTTGATGGCATTTAAATTAGTTTTGTATTTTCGTGCATTGAAACTTTTTCTCAAGGACGAAGCAGAAAAAAACCCTCAGTTTTTTGAAAATACTTAAGTACATGTAGATGAGGCCTCAAACTCCACACACTGTGCAGTGCAAACTCACTCTGTACACAACACAAAAAACTCAGATACTGAAGAAATAAACTGCAGTTGAAACTGCATGTGGACTTCTCAGATTGGCTTGTCACCTGAAAGCCTTGATACGACAGCCCCCCAGCACTGACTCAGGGCCAATCAGATTTTAGAGTCCTGGAGGCAGAGAAGAGAGTCGAGTCTGACGAGGAGCGCGGCGGCTCTACTTACCGAACACAAAGCTGGCCTGTGTAGACGCTGCACTCTCGCTGCTCTGCCCGGTAACCTTCAAAGCATTCTGCATGGAGTTATTCACACGTCCATCCGAGCCAGGGAAGGGGGGATGAGAAAGAAAACAAAATAAATTGGATGGGCAGAGGTTAATTAAAAGCACTCTGACTGTATTTAGACTGAGAACTTGGATGCAGGTGAGATGGGGTCTCTCTACTCACATGAGAAGAGAGAAATCAGGGAAGAAGGAGAGACAAGAAAGGACAGCCAAGGGAGAGCAAGAGGGCAGAGATAGAGGGAAGACAGTAAGGGAGGAAAGGCAATGAACACAGAACATGCACATGAAGGAAATAATGGGAAAAACCTAACTAAAAGCCTGCAAGCAAGTGTGTGTGTGTGTGTGTGTGTGTGTGTGTGTGTGTGTGTGCATGTGTATGCATGCATGTGTGGTGGTGGGGGGGTGTTTGTGTGCATGTGTGTGTGTTTCTGTGGGGAGAGGAGTGTGAGTGAGTGTGTGTGCGTGTGTGTGCGTATGTGCGTGTTTCTGTGGGGATAGGGGTGTGAGTGAGTGTGTGTGTGTGTTTCTGTGGGGGGAGAGGGGTGTGTGAGTGAGAGTGTGTGTGTGTTTCTGTGGGGAGAGGGGTGTGAGTGAGTGAGTGTGTGTGTGTTTCTGTGGGGAGAGGGGTGTGAGTGAGTGAGTGTGTGTGTGTTTCTGTGGGGAGAGGGGTGTGAGTGAGTGAGTGTGTGTGTTTCTGTGGGGAGAGGGGTGTGAGTGAGTGAGTGTGAGTGTGTTTCTGTGGGGAGAGGGGTGTGAGTGAGTGAGTGTGAGTGTGTTTCTGTGGGGAGAGGGGTGTGAGTGAGTGAGTGAGTGAGTGTTTCTGTGGGGAGAGGGGTGCGAGTGAGAGTGTGTGTGTGTTTCTGTGGGGAGAGAGGTGTGAGTGAGTGTGTGTGTGTGTTTCTGTGGGGAGAGAGGTGTGGTGGTGTGTGTGTGTGTGTGTGTGTGTGTTCCTGTGGGGAGAGGGCTGTGAGTGAGTGAGTGAGTGAGTGTGTGTGTGTGTGTGTGTGTGTGTGTGTGTTTCTGTGGGGAGGGGGTGTGGTGTGTGTGTGTGTGTGTGTGTGTGTGTGTGTGTGTGTGTGTGTTTCTGTGGGGAGAGGGGTGTGAGTGAGAGTGTGTGCACTTCCATCCTGTGCAGGTTCCATGGCCATCGATCCCAAACTGTATTCTCCTAACAGGAGACAGAGGGAAGGGGTAGTGTGCGGATCTGAGGCATAAATAACACTAAAGCAGCAGCAGGAGGTCTCGTCTGGGTAAACCTCGCGGGAGAAAGATAACTTCTAACAGACGGGCTGGGATCGGTTTCTGCACAGCGATATCAGAATCGCAACCATTAAATGCACAGCTCAGAATTGTTTTTGTCAAAACAGTGTGGTTTACAGTAATGAAAACTGTCATTTCCTGGCCTTAAACTGCACAATATATGTTATGGAGGACGATTCATCCAGTCCGGAAGCATTCCTTTGCGTCCTCCAGCCGACGCATACTCAAGAACTCTGATGAATGGCCACATATGCTTAAACCCCTCAGGGAGAATGGTAGCGACTCATAGTCCAACTGACTGAGAAAATATAACGCAATTTCATCCTAGAAACTGAACTTGGAGAGCAACTTCACCTCACCCTAAATGTGTCCTTGCCATCAGGATACAAAATGCACAGTCTTAATTTTTAAATAACCGAGATGAGCTGGCCACTGGTTAACAGTGAACCAGGGCATCTGCGGAAACGTGAAGGCCATGGTCAAAGAAATGACTTCAGCTACAGATGTATGGGACTACCATCCAAGAAGCAAAAAGTAGGCAGAAAGTAGTCGGGGTGATATTCACTCACTATTAACATAAAATCAGAGCGATACGGTCATAGAAATATCATCGAAAAGGCAACAGAATCATCTGGAACAGCACACCCCCTGTAATGAATGAGGAAAAAGAAAGAAGTGCTTACCCTCTTGGCCTGATTGGAGGACACAGATTGATTGATGGGGACAGGGGACGCAGAGCTGTGAAAGATCGAAAGGTCTTGGTGTAAATTACAAGGAATTAAGCAAAATGCACAACACTTTTTTACTCGAACAACCTAAGGCTTGCAAACGCTGGTTGTAAAATAATCAAATACAAGCCTCGTAAAAAGTTCTTTAAATAGCCCCATCATACAAAAGCTGGGCTGAATTGGGATTAAGCAAAAAAACAAAAGCATTCATTTTGTAGTGAATGGACACAATAGACAAGTATTTGAGGATAGCAGAGAAAGAAAAAATGCTAACAAAATGATTCATGTCTTTCTACTCAATAAGCCAACAGTGGCCAGTCGGCCGTATGTTCATACACAAACACTATAACTCCAAGTCATCAGGAAGAAGAGTCAATAATCTGCCCATAACAATTCGTCCCTTATCAAAGTGGCTTATGTTCCATTTCATCCAACACAGCGGCTAAGTGTTGACATGTGCCACTGTTAAAAGATGACGTTATTTGTCTCATCAGTCAGAGGTCATAATGTTTTGGTTTTTTATTGCAAGTGCGAACACACTATTTGCTGAAACATTGATACAGCTCTTCACAGTTTTTAAAACTTAGTTTGTCCTTAAATGACCTTAAAAGCAAGTCTTACTGATGTACTCCAGGTACGACCTAGATGAGCACCTGGAGAAGGGAGAACACTTTTTTGTACTGAATGATTTATCGCCAGCTCACTCTCGCTATAATGGAGGAGTATAAACTATCCCTGCAGAAACCCAGAGATTCAATACCCAAGCAGCACAACAGCCTGCATATTCAAATAATGCTCAAACCCCACACAAAAGCAGCATGCTCGTACGGCAGCCCTGACATGCCACACCCGAACAGAGCCTCTCACTGCGGATTTACTGCTCTGGCTCCGGCTCAAGGTGACGGGCCCCGAGCCTTCTGAGCGCAGGGTCCAGCTGCAGGCACTGCGGTTCTTTTGCAGCAGGGACTTGAAAATGGGCTGTAGCAGTTTACACAAAAATGCACTTGCAGCTAAATTACGAAACGCCACGTTACGTTTTGTTCTGTGTGAATGCTTTCATGTTGCACCAAACAGGGTTTGGCTACACTGAATACTCATTAGTGGCAATTAACAATAATAGAGGTGTGGCAGACCAGCTTAAAATATCTCTGAAATTAACTTCAACCTCAAATCAAAAAATGTTGGGATGGAATGTTGAATAAAAAATTAAACTGAAAGCAGCGATTCACAAAATATCTTTGACCTGTTTAACATTGAAAACAAAACCAATGCGCTACTTCAAAATTGAAAACTCAAAATATGCTGCATATTCTTTATTAAGGGCAAGTCAGGACTGCAGGTAGGCCAGCCCACCACCTGCACCCTCTTCTCACAGAGCCATACCTTTTTAACGCATGAAGGCTGCGGTTTTGCGTTGTCTTGTTGAAATGTGCGTGTGAAAAGATGTCTTGAATTCAGCGTAAGCTGCTCCAAAATCTGTGTACTTTCAGCATTAATGGTGCCTTTATGGAAGCGCAACTTATCCTTGCCAAGGGCACCGACACAAGCTCATAACATATTACAGCATGGATTTTGGACTTGTTGCTGGAGACAGTCTAGAATATCTTTTTCTCAATATGTTTGTCAAATTTTGGACTAAGTAGGTTAAATATGTAAGGCCTTTGCAGCCAGACTTTGATGAGGGCTCCAAAGAATGATTTTGTATTTTAATGTTATTTTATTCTTGTCTCATTGACTTCTTACTCAGGTGCTCTCTATTCTCCCCCTGTAATATTCTCTATTGTTTCTTTGATGTACACTTTACCTCTCCCAAAATGTATAAAGTTCCTTTTGTTTTATTAAAAAAACCTATGGACAACTGTGGACATATAACTGCCCTGGCATACATTTATCATTGATGTATACTTTGTAACATAAACTGTTGTCCAAAATAAAGAATTGTGAAAAAGAATATCTTTTCCTCATTTGGCCAGGAGCACAAAGCATAACTTCAAAAAAAAGACCGGTAACATCGATTGGCCTGAGCACAACACACGTTTTCATTGTGTGATGGTCAATGGCACAAGGACGAGCCCTGAGAAGCTGACGACGTTTCAGGACGCCGCTAACATGAGGTTCCTTTTGCTCAAAGTTTGAACTGACATTTGTGGATGCAGCTCCATATTATAGAACTTAACAAAGGTTTGCCAAAGTAATCCTGAACCCAAGAGCTTATATCACAATGATAAATGGCGGTGCTTGATGCAGTGACGTCTCATTGATCAGAGATCACAAGGATTCAGCTTAGGCTTTCGCCCCTACCCTTTACACATAAAATTCTCCCAGATTCCTTGAATCTCGATTGTGTTATGCACTGAGGAGGTTGAGATATCCACATCTCTTTCAGTCTTTATTTAACCCTCTAACAAACAAGTGTTTTAGCCACTAAAATGACCAAGTTGGGTCATAAATGACCCCACTATGTTTTAAGTAAAAACATACATTTTTACTGGCTATTTTTGTGTTCATCATGTCTACACAGCTTCATGTATGCATGAATGATATAATTAAATGATCTCATGAAATTAATTAAGGGTTTTGATTGATTGTTTTTGTGTGCCAAGAATAATGGAAAGTTGTGTGGGGTCATTTATGACCGTAGAACATACAAATGTGTTTCGACCATATGGTCGAAAAAAATTCCCTTAAGGGAATAAGTCAGTACAGACCGAAATGGAGAGAGCTGAAAATAGAGAGGAGCACAGAGAAGGACTTGTTGTTTTCTTTTACTTCAAAACATGATCACTGATGAATCACAGATCTGTGCCTGGCAACACTGGACGATAGCTGTCATGTTAATGAATTCAGTCTGGATAGACAAGGTATCCTAGAAAGCACAAAGAGAGAGGGGGACTGAGTGAGCAAAGGAGGAGAGAGTGTGAGATGGAGAGAGAGAAAGAGAAAAAGACAGAGCAAAGGGATCAGTGGACACTGAGGCTGCTTACGTCATGAGAAGCAGTGCCCTAATACAGCTGACAGAATTGAACTAGACTGTCCCTGAAAGCAGGTGCACGCCGCAGTTACTCACAAAGGAACAAGGCTTTGAAAAAATGCTAACTCAGAACATATGCTATAGTAACATTACAACAATGCTACAAGAAAGCCACATGCATGTGACGCTTACACTACAAAAAAGTTACACGCACACCAGCTCTATATTCATGACATGAACATGTTAAATACTACACATAACAGAAGCTGGACTAACACCACAAAGACTCTATGCATATGCCATCTCAGCTGCAAAACCGTAAAGCTGACCCTTCTGCCACCCCTAGAGGGCGCTGAAGAGTGCAAGCAGCAGAGCATGAAGGGCTTAGGAGAGAGTGAATAATTCAGTGCTGCCAGGGTTAAGACTGCATGGCAGAAGCTGGTGCTGTGTGTCAAGTGAGCGCCACAATAGCGTGCTAAAGCTAGATCCTTCTTCAGGAGCTGGCCCGTGGTTTAACTCACCTTCCCCATTAACCTGGCGAGATAGTGCATACGAACACATGGACACGTGAGGCCGGGTTACACGACACACACCGATACGCCATGAACAGCACTGTCACAGACCTATCGCCATGGAAACTGAGCCTCATAGTAAACGATGCCATCTTTGAATTGCATGCTGTCTGGCATCTTATTAAGAGTTTGGAACCTCAACTTGTGCAAAAAATTCACTGCACAGAAACTGAGCGGCAAAAAAACGCTTATTGTAACTCAAACCACGACGGAACATTGTTCAAAATCTGATAGAGATATCGAGATCCCAAAATTACGGCTATATTACAGCCATGAGTCACATTTCAGTATGTGTGCGTCCGATTGGTCCAGACAGCTGAACATGCATTTCTTTTTTTTTTTTTTTTTTTTTAATAATTTGGCATCTCCTGCCCCATGTGAATCTAGAATCTCCAATCAGTCAACCAACTATGCCTGGATGCGACTCATTGCCATCTTGGGCAAGTGAGGAGTTTGCGTTTCTCCTCTAAAAAACGCATCTGTAAGCCTCTGTTTCTTTTGACTCCAGTCAGTTCTAGCCTGCAAAAAAAGAAGGATGATGGAAACCACCCTGCTTATTCAGATATCAACTCACAGTCATTTGGGTGAACAGTAAGAGGTGCTGGAGGGCAGAACAATGCTGGCCCAACAGACATATCCAATATCTCATACCCCGAATGGCAATGCCAATTCGTGATGCCAGCTGGATTTAAACAAATACCATGGCAGTCACTGTTGCAGCGCAAGTGGCCAACCCAGCTGCTCACTTCCATGCGTTTCTGACAACTGACTACCTGTACAGTGGCAAGGTAAGGGGCATTCAGAAGGGTCCTGGCCAAAAGCAAGAAAACAAATAAAAAAAGACCATAAAAAAGACGAATAGTGCAATAGTGCATTGCGCAACACTATGTGTGCAGCAAAAGGCACCAAAAAATGAGAAAAACACAAAGAGGACAAATGTGAAACATGGAGAATGAAAGAGGAAATGAAAACATGACAAAGTAAACCAGATTCTGCTCGGTGCTACATACCCCCTCAGCGTGACCTTGACATTAAATAGGATTCTGCAGACACCCAATCTCAGGGCTCGATCTTCCCATTTTTTGCCACTAGACAGTCGGGCTAGTGACATAAAAAAGTCACTAGCCCGCAGAAGATTTTACACGCTCAACTGAAAAAGACTAGAATATCACGTGAAATTTAATGGTGCGGTATAAACTTTATTAAAATACTTTATATAAATCAAAAGGAAATTTAAATAAATTAAAAACACTAAAAGTTTAAATAAAACCTGATCATTTCATACATATTATTTTCAAGCACTGCCAGCCAAAAAAGGGACCGAGTCGTGTATCTCCCCGATCCCCAAATTTTCAGACAAAATGGCCGCCGGCAGTCATACTGGACGTCCAAAATTGCCGAAAATCAGTCTTGAGCATTGCCAAATAAATATCTTTGCCTTTGCAAAATTAGAAAACATTCCTGTAATAATTGTCGCTTCCAGAGCTCGGAACAGATAATCTCTGCAGGCGTGGCGGCGGTGGCCCCAGAACCAAACCATAGTATCTCCCGACTATCGTCGTCGGGAAGAAACAAAAAAAAGGGCACCACCTGGATTTAACTAAGCAAAAAGGTAAAAGCCTTTCATTGGATAATTACCACAGTGATTAATATGTTTCTGCTGGCAAGAAGTTATTTAACCCTAGCTGATGTAGTTAGTAGCTTCTCATTTCTTAAACAACCATGTCAGATCATACATATCCTGTGGTTGTGAAAGGAATGCTCTGTTTCTGAAGGGTCAGATTATTGGCCTGCATCAAGTAAAGAGAACAACTGAGAAGATTGCTGGAACTACTAAAATTCGGTTAAGGACTGAGGTTATGGCCTATAAATTAAAATTTGGTCAAGAACTATGGCCATCGAAGTTCTCAACCCTGCCAAGACAACGGCCATAAGCGTATTCCATTAGTGTAATCATACAAGTGAGCAAAAATGAGAAACGTAACGTTGCTGTAAAGAGTGGGAAAGTGACGTTGTTGATCCAAACAAATGGGCACTCTTGACAAAGCGGTCGTGTGAAAAACATTGTAAAATCTGGAATATCTTTGTTATCTAGCCTCCTTCACAAAACCCTGAAGGAATATGCTGAAGCAAAAAACACAGATCTCGGATCTCACTCGCTCACTGTAAAGACACTGCCAAAGACAGAACAAGTGACATTGCCGATGACCAGTAGAAATTACAGAATTCAGAGGAGCCATCAAACTTGCATTGCATTGCACGTGTCCATGAATGCTGATGATTTGTTGGATATAGATAGCCAGCAAGCAATGAAACTGGAGCGTTTAATATGCAACTACAGCATCAAGTGCACGCAGTAAGTAAATCCGTTCTGGCGCTGATTTCAGCAGAGAGCATACCCATACTCTTAACTGCATATTTTCGTGCAGGAGTTCATTTGCATGTGCTCCAAGTACTGCTCCAAAAACTCAATATTTCTTTGATTTGTTTCGCTAGTTTGCCTTTAATTGCCGTTTCTCTCCTCGCGGGTATGTCATCATTTTGTGACTCCTGGTATTCCGAACCATTAAGCCATTTGAAGTTTAAGTTGAAGTTCTGAACAGCTCTATCTAATTATTTCGATATTGACTTAATATTACTTTACACTTGAAGCCCACGAGCTTAGACGGGTAGCCCCGCTAGCTAAATGCATTCACACAAGCACATACCGATTGGGAGAAAAAGTGAGACATTCGTAACTAACATTAGCATTATTTACTACACCGAAGAAACGTTAGAAATTACTGAGTGAATTTACTAGTGATCTTAGGCTAACTCAGGGTTAACAGTTGAAGATTAATATGATGTGCTTTAATAAATAAACTGATAAACAGCCTAAGTTTTGGTAAATGTTTTTGGGTGGCTATTTTAGATAGTTGGGTGGGTTTAGAATTCGTTCTGAGGTACGCAGCTAAGTTAGCAACTTGCATAGTTCAACCATACACAGTCAGTGGTTCCAACTATACTGAGAAGCACTAAAAATGCATAATAAAATGTACTGTTTCAAGTAGTAGTAAATAGTTTCTTTCGTAGTTGCAAAACACGGTCTCGGGAAACTGTGCTTCTGGTAGTGAGACTTGCCATCACTGTTATCGTTACATTGGCAGTCAATTCAGCAGTTCTTATGCATTTTTTATGGCAGAGGACGTTTTATGGAATGTGTTTTTGTGGCGTCACAGATGACGCACTTTTTCGGGAATGACAGCTGACACATCTGGTCATTCTGTGTCATCCCTGCAGTCTGGATACAGTCATTTAATGGACATTAATGCGTCCAGAATCTTTTCTTTGAGACTGGCCATCATTCAACATTCAAAATGTTTGACTCCTCTGAGATTCATTTGTTTGTGGTATTTGAAGTGGGAATGATGTGACTTTGTTTATGTGTGTTTTTATTGGCCCTGATCTTCAAATTCATGTGCAAAATGATTTCTCCCAATGTGATTCACGACCATGATCCAAGGAACCGTGCTGCATTTAGATAATCATAATGAGGTATTCAACCAAGAAAGGATTCGAACCCAGACACTTGACATTTTGCAATGCTTACCATACCTGATGGTCATCATGTCAATCAGCAAAAAGGAAAAACTATCAGTTTTCAAATTAGACGATAAAAACCACTTTGCGTTTTTAATGCCTCTCAGTATATGTATATTAGCATCTGCGCTTTCCAATTTGGCAACAATGCGTAAGAAATGAGGATAAGAAGGCGGAATTTGTTTAAACCTCTGATGTACATATAAAGATCAATTATACGGTTGGATTGTAGGAATATTTAATTAAGATCATGCGTAATCTTCGCTCGCCAGGCGGGCGAGGAGTCTGAGCTTATCTGGTCACCCAACGATTTTTCGGTTGCCACGGATCTTGGCCGAGTGTGAAGATCGAGCCCTGCAATCTGCATAACCTGTTTAAATTTGAGGGCTGGCCCCTACAACAGTACAGCTGCTAGAGCGGTAACAAGTGATGGTAACAAGTGCTAACAGACAGACAGATGGATGCATTGAAGGACACACAGATGGTAGAGGGGATGACAATGCACCATCAGCTAGAATTGCTGAGGGGGTAAAAAAAAAAAAAAAAAACAATAAAAAAACAGCCATTAGAATTTCTGCTGACCACTGCTTACAGCAGGAAGTCTCTCTCCGAAGTGTAAACCAGTAAGTTCAATTATTTTGCGCAATGGGTAAAAAAGCGGTCTGAACAGTAAATGCATCACTGATCATGCATCTTCATTTAAATTAAGCACCTAAGACAGCTGTAACAGACAGAAAACTTACCAAAAAGAAATTTTAGTTTCAAGGTTACAGTGCCATGGTCCTAATACTTAATTACCCTCAAACAGCAAACATATGAAGTATGCTTTAATTCCAGCCTAAAATCAACGCTCCAGAGTTGATACATTCAGAGATATGCTCTGGAAACAAATTTCAAGGTCAAGGTCACAGCGTAAAGGTCAAAGGTCAAATAATCTCAAACAACCAATCAGGCATGTTTCCTTTGCCTCAAGTATACACGTGTCCAATCTGGAAGAGCTAGCACCATACAGCACTGTGTAAGAGTGATGGCCGCCCATCTGCCCCAACAGCGCAGGGAATGATGATCGTCCACACAAACTATCGGTCTGTGGACTGAAAAGTGTACCTCCATAGAAGTGTGTGAAACGATACCAGACTCACTCAATTTTTCATGCTTGTAGTTGCAACAGTCCTACAAAGCACTCACTTAAGGAGCATCTTGTTATTACTATCGGCCGTTGAGTATCAGAACAAAAACTAGTCTGCTTACTTGATGATTTTCAGCCTGCATACAATATTGAAGAATGCTTCATGCTCAGGGATTTACATTTTCTAGTCTTGTTACTCTCTCACCTAAGTAAGCAACATCTCAGCATTGCAATTTTCGTTTTTATTTTTTTATTTCCTCCTAATCAAAGCTAAGGAGTTCAGCTCGTCACAAGCGGACTGGCACTGTTAATATGGGTTAACTTGTGAACCGTATCCTCTCATTTTAATCGTGCTGAAATATTCATTTTAAAAATACAACGTAATTGTGCCTTTGCAGGGAATGAAGACGATCGCATTGCCGTTAGGAAAGCAGCAGAGTCACTGGAGCGCTGAAGCTTTGTGACATATGCAGCATGTGGTAAATGTAACCTTAAAAACCTACCGTTTACAGCAAAAAACCAAACCATTTTCAGTGCCAAGCCACACCATTAGCTTATTACATCCAACATGTTTTGCAAGTGTCATAACAGAATTGTGAACAACAAACAATTATTCATTTACTGGCATACTACAGCAGAATCAGAATGCAAGTGAATTGGAGTACATGACAGATTATCAAATCATTTGCATCTCAACACATACATTTTCCATACATTCCATTTATGTCTCCATTGTTAAGCGTGCGGGCCAAAACTGGCAGGGGCCATGTACTGACTTCAAGCACCCTGTGCAGCCCCCATAGGGCCGTCTCAGCAGAGGTGGCCACCAGTTCTCTGTACATCTCGATTCTGGCCCACATAGCAAATAAGGCTACAGCCTCCTAGCCCCACAGCTATTGCCCCTGCAGCAGCATGGCTAGGCCACCTAAGCACCTCGGCTATGCCCACCAAGCACTGAGGCTATGGCTATCCCAGCATTGCAGCTTTACCCTCATAGCACAGCCGCAACAACCCTGGGCATTACGACCATGTCCCCAATACCCTGTAAGCAAGCTTAGAAAGACTAAATCTGCATTCATCTGTTGGTTGCCCCCCCCGGCTTGTTCCATCTGCAGCGTTTCAAGCGCAACCCACAGCTGTTGAAGTGCACAGCTGCCCCGCTGCCCCTTTGCATTAGCCACAGCGCTAACACCACTGCAGAGCTATTCACCGCCAACACCAACTACACACTGACCGTGGTTGACCTACAGTGCCACTGCTTTCAATCCATGGTCATATTTTTATTTGAAAAAACAGGGAACTAAAGTGTATTTTTACTTGCAAAAACAAACGTCTCCCCCCCCCCCGCCCACCCAACCAACCCCCTAAATAGCCAAAGGCATCAGCTTAGTAGCAGATCAATGCTACTACAAAATATTGAAATTTTAAGCAGTTTCTGAGTTATGGCCCGGAAATTCTTTGGGAACGCAGACATTGACAGGAGCCGAGCCGAAAACAACAATATGGGGGAGGCCGGAAGAGGCAAAATAAGAACTATTGCAGGAGATCAGCCTCTTTGTTTACCAGACTGAGATTCAAGCATAAAGCCTAAAGAACTTCCTCTTTCTCAGACAAGGATTCAAACTCAAAACCCAGTGCCTTTCAACACCCCTGAGGACTGCAATACAGGAGTCCAAACCTCCTGGCCCTTCTGGTATTCAGACAATGATTCAGACTAAAAACCTCCTAATCAGTGGACTAGGATCCAAATAAATATTCAGGCCTAGCTTTTCCTCTAACAGAGATTCAAACTCAAAGCCTTGTGGCCATTCTGATTCTCAGACTGATTCAAACTCAAAACCAGCTGGCATATTTGGTCCTCGGTCAGAGTAAAACTCAAAACCTCCGAGCAATAAGGTCAGTTTTCTGAGCTCTAATCCACCAATTTCTACAATCCCCACCAGTCCGTTTGAAAAAAGAATACCCATAAATTTTTTTTTTTTGGAAAACAAAAGCAAATAACGTTTTCTGGTATTGAGCCAAGCAATTATCTTCTCCCAAGTCCACACCCATGGATAAGAGACACTTCAGCGAATGGCTACCTGCTACAGAGATATTTTGAGGACAAAAAGGATTTTAAATTGCAGAGCACTCTGATAAAAACCAAATTAATTTAGCTCTGTTACGCAGATGTATTATCCTGTATTACAGTTCTTGTAATGAGGTCACAGATTGTATGACAGTCTGTGTAAATTCAGTATTAAATGGGATGATGCAATTCCTCAGTATTAAGAAATCCACACTGTTAGGTGAAGAGTGAGTCCCAGAGCTCTGGAACTCTGCCTCCCCATGATCCTATTGGCTCAACCAGCTCTGGCCAGCCAGAATGTCACAGCAACCCCATCTGCGCAAAAGTAGCCAGCAAATGGAAATCCAGTGTGGACAGGATGAGGGTTGTGTTGAGTAATTTTACAGCTATGCATTGCTGGGTTTTCAAAAGTAACACCCCTCACTTGCTGTTGGTGGAGTCCTTTGCACAAGAGTGGATTGATGAGAGTAATTTGCTTCTGAGGAACAAAATACAAGAATGAACTAATCGGATCGTGCGCATGACCAGCTTTAAGCATCTGGGATGCTTTATGGAGAGCAGAACAGAAAAATAAGAAAGCTTTACCCTGAAATAATTTTGGTTTATTTACAGTCTGTCAACACGTGGGGAGCCCTAAAAAATTAAAATGCAATTCATCCAACCAATAAAAATTTGTCTATTGGGGGAAAACATTCCATGGTCCTAAAGTTTCTGGACAGTGATGCTAAATGAAAGGGGCTGCATATCTCCTGCATGGTAAGGACGAGATGAATGCAAATACAAGCAAATTAAGGCAGATGATAATTTTACGCTCAAATTCATTCCTTGCAAATCTCACCCTCTGGTGTACAAAGCTGCAAACAGCGAGAATTACCGCCTCACAGGTGTATGTCTACGACAATCTGTGGAGTTGTGTTTCACATCCACGTCTGCCCAGACTCAAATATGTCGTGAAGACTTTGACTGAATTTAGAAAAAGGTATCAAGTGTCTTTTTTTGGCAAAATAGAAGTTATCACTCAATTGACATGTATGAATCTGGAGAATAATTTCCAGTGAGAAACATAGTCTCTTCACTCAGAGACTATTTTTACAAAGGAGTACAGAGGACTGATAAACAGCTTTGTCTGCGTGTGCTTTGTGAAATTGACCCCATTGATAAAATAATTTGTTTAATTAGTTGATTTAGTAACTAAATCAGGGTCTGGGAGGGATGAGTAGCTTTTTGCCTTCTATAAATGAAATCACCATTTAAAAATTGCATTTTGCGTATAATATTGTCTTATATTAAAATTAGCTTGATGATCCGAAACACTTAATTGTTAACTAATATGCAAAAATTGAAGAAATCGGGAAGGGCGCAACTAGTTTTTCATAGTGGTGTATACGTTTATGGCAGGGGTGGGCAATTCCTGTCCTGCAGGGCCGGTGTGTATGCAGGTTTTTATTTCTATTAATTACCTTGACTAATTGAGCTGATTGGCTGTGCACGCAAACACAGATTTGCATAGAGATTAGAACAAAGTAAAATGTTACATTTAGGGATGACAAGAACAGTCTTTGGTGGTCATTCATGATAATTTAAAGAAATGCAGCAGAACTGTTTGATTTCACAAGTTGTTTGGCTAATTAAGATAATTAACTTATTCAAGGTCAGAAGTTGGTGTGAAACCCCGGGACAGATATGGCCCTCATTGCCCACCTCTGGTTTATGGGGACTGAGAATGGGACAGGCGCAGGTCATTTCAACCTGACTGACAAAATTTGATCAGTTCATCCTGGAGTCCAAGTAGACATTTGTGCCAAATTTGAAGAAATTCCTTCCATATGTCCAGGGGTGCACATAATTGGTGCGCTGGTGCGCATGCGCAGAAAAAATAGAAATTGCGCGGCAGAAAACTTGACGGGAAGCTCAATTGCGTACCAGCATATTTGGCATTTTTGACTGGTTTACTTCGGCTACTGAAATAGGATTTTTCTCCATACATCTCTGGTAAGACAGAAGACATTATGACAAGTGTGTTCATTAATTATTAGCTTTTAAAGTTTACTCAGCTTTCACCCAAATTAGCAAAACGTCAAATCCATCAAAGCAGGGGAAAATCGGCATGGTCCGTGATCGGTTATTTTCTGCCCGAATGCGGTTTCCGTGCAGAGCTGCCTGAACTTTGACTTGTCCCAGAAAACTCGCTTCTTGTCGGCTTTTGTTGCGGTATTCCTCAGTACTATTTGAATATGGAGTAGCCGGGAACTGCCTTTATATCCTCATCTTTTAAGTTTTAAGATCTGCGCACATTATCCGTTTCATGAACGGTTGTAAGCATACGGTCGTAGGTGTAGGCTTATAATTTACACAAAATACTGGTCAGACACTGTTAAAAAACTAAATAGACGTGATCTTTAATATTTCTATTTAGATTCTGTGAAATTTTATCGATCAGAAACTTTTTTGACCGACCGGTTCGAGGCAACTGGACCATAACTTGGCCCAAATCCAGAAACCTCCATTATGTTCATGGGCAATTTAATGCGACAAAATCGCGAGGAGCTAGCTAGATAATGCTTTGAAAATACCTTCTATGATCGACAATGTCATAGAAGACATCAAAGCACACCACATATTAAATTCTGAAAATCTCCGCAATGGTACAAGCGAAGTACTTAATTTTTTGCTTAGATTTTATCGTTGCCCCATTTCAACGAGAGCACCGATGCATGCAAATCCCTTTCAGAAGCTTAGTAATCCTACCTTAAACTCCGGTGCCTTATTGGAAAATTTCTATAAGAAATATCTACATTTTACGTATTACATTTCCCATACTGAAAAAAAAAACTATTCTTATCCATTAACAATCCACTGTTCCTTGGATTAGATCCGTCAGAGACCAAATGCTGTTTGTTTTAAAGTTGTGTGTTCTTGACTTGAGAGCCATCAGAGGCTGTTTTGACTGGCAACCATGCTTGTTTAAAGCTCTGCAATGGGTTTCCGATAATGTTGGATCTCAGGATTAGCGAAGCGTGCACAGAGATTCTTAAGCAAATCTAACATTCTCTCATGTTCGTCACATTCTCCTTACGAGGGTTTCCCAAACACAGTCGTTAGACGGCCTAAAGAGGAATTTTGCGGAGAGTTTCTTGAGTCCTCGCTAAAGCATTAGTTGTTAATAAATCGATGCTATGAGATTGAACGTCCCTCGTTTTAACCAATCAACACTGAAATACAATATTTTAAAAACACATTGTCATCATCATTAGTATATGACTAAATTGATTCAGTGTCTTTTTAATTAAATTAGCTTACAGAAATATTACAACGAAAGATCACAAGAATAGAAATAATTAAGAAAAGGTTTAATAATGACGTAAAACTCATTTAACCTTTGTCTGCTCAGTTCATTGTTCAGTTAAACAATCCAGAGCCTGATTGCTCCAATAAATTGGCATGTGGCAACACGGTGTCTGACAATCGGTCATGTAGGGGAAAAGGCCACGAAAGTTAGCATTCACAAAGGAAGAAATCCTCCTCTTGCTTGATGAAATTGAACATAAGAAAGATTTACTGTTTTCTAAGTAAAAGTAAATATACATTAAGAAATATTTTAATTTTTTTGTTTTGCTCAACTTGCTCAACTCAGCTTTGCTCAACCTCGTTTGTGGGCTGATTTGCATCGAAAACGCATGCGTATTGAGTGCTCTGCAGGAAAGGACGGCTGCGATGATGACACCTTGTAGGATGGGCGCTGCGTAAAGAGTGAGCACCAGGGAGCATCTCCAGATGCTCCCTTGAGAACCACACCAAAAAAGTTATGTGCACCCCTGCATATGTCCCAGAGATCTCACGTTCATAAGATTGGGACAGACGAACAGACAACCAAAAAGTATAATGCCCCCGCCACGGCTCTCACCGCCGCGGAGCCATAAAAACCACCAAAATCAAAATACTTCAGGACTGCACTGTTAATGTTAAGAAAATTGCCCCATAAAGCGAGCATTACCCCTCAGCACTTGGATTGTTTGGAATAAATATAAATTGATGATGATGTCTTCAAGTTATCGTGCAGAATACAAAATTCACGATGGCGGCTGTGGTGGCCATACTGAACATCCAAGAGCCGTCAAAATCGACAGGCTTCGGCAGGTACACTAGACCAGACAACACAGCAAAAATGTCGATTGACAAAGGCATTTTTAAGTTATCGAGCGGAATGCAAAAGTTTACGGGACAGACGTACGGACGGACAGACAGATGGCCAGACATCGCACGCAACGACAACTTAGCTGGAGTAAAGACCTGGATGCGAAGACGTTGAGGATATTTAATGTCCTTCAGGAAATTGCCTTTTCCATAGCAGGGTAACAAGAACAGGGGTGGATGTGCCATGATTGGCTCAGTCACGGCTGGCTCACCTGATCACCGTGGGGACAGGCATGGGCGGGCCCATCTGGTTAAGCTCCAGCACATTCACCACCTGGGGCACAGTCTTCAGGGTGGACTCGGTCAAAGATGTGCTGACTGCTGGATCACAAATAGAGCAAGAGGGGAAAAAGGAAGCGTCACACAATGCCCTGTGACATCACACACAAGCACATCCTACACTCGCATCACTGCACAACTGCAACCTGGACAACTTATCTGCTTTGCCTGCTATTGAGAAGCCCACGACAGGGGAAGAGTGAAACACACTCCAACTAATAGAAAATTGGGTTCATCTAGTCAGAACTTTTGGGAAACATGCCGATGTTGTGGGTAATGCAGCTGCCCAACAGGAAGACGGATGTTATCCCTGCATTTGTGTGGGAGACACAGACACCTCAGCTATTGAGTGTTCTCAGGCTTGCAAAATAGTATTAGCACACAAAAAAAAAAAATCAGCTCTAGGGTGCTGCCATGCTGTAGAATTAGGAGCCAGAGTCTATACAGTAGAGCTGTTAAGTATTTCATGTAATCAATTATGCATGTTAGAGGCACCGATGTGACCTGTGCCCGATTCATACATAAACAATCTCTCTGTTGTCCAATTAGCAAAGTACGTATCTTAGCAAATAAATACGGGAAACACACAGACAAAGAAGAACACATCTCGAGCACTGACCTTATATTTTCATGTTAAAGCTACCAATTGATGCGAAATGAGAACGGGGTATTTTTGTCCTGTACTGGAATACTGGAGCAACCTCTCTCAAGGAGACCAGGAAATGAGTGTTGAAAATGAGGTCGGACTGAGGCCAGTTTTCTTACCTCCGGATCCAGTGGTTTCCATCCACAGTCCTAAGAAATAATTGTTTGGCTAATTGAATACTTCCCAAGTAACGTAATACACCGCAGAGAATGTGGGCAGCGACAGCGCATATGCATCCCCCACCCGCCCCACTGTTTTCCACCAGTGGAGCCCAATCATGTGCAATGGAGGGTCATGAGTATGCAAGTTTTCAGTCCACCAAGTCATTAAACCAGCTGAATTCATTGGTCAGCTCACCTTCAAGCGAAGTTGAGTGAAATCAGCTGGTGCAGTGATTGGTAGGACCTGCATACTCTCAGCCCTCCATGGTACATGATTGGGCACCACAGACTTTCCAACAATTGTTGAATTCACCAGTTCCCCTGGTGGCTATAATGTAACATTTCATACTCAGTTAAAAGGAGGAAACCTACGTGATTTAGACTAGTAGGAAAGGTTCCTGGATCAACATCCCACAATTCAATCCTGAACCAACATTGCGACCAATCAACCACAGCCCTCTGACATCAGTGTACTTTTCGGTCCAAGTAGGTACTGAACTAATAAGATGAAATATTAATGGCTTAAGGAGACTCGTAGTTCAAGATTTTGTCCAGTTTTAATGAGGATTTTGTTCAATCAATTGTACCAACCGCAATCTGGGAAACTTGGCTAACTGCATTCTGAGAGGCAGTGCAGTGATGATACCAGAGGGCCGTGAATGGTTGACCACAATGTTGGTCCAGGACAACAACATGGTGTGTTGAGTTGAGACCAATGTTACTCACTGAGTATGTATGAAGGATCGGCATTCTATGTGAGCGAATAATTGATGTTGCCTTTACTATTGCTGTCAAGCTCTTATGAAGTCTGAATACATACAGTTGTCATTGTATTGAGATAACACCAGGAACATGTTCTTTGTTAAATCATGCCTTGCCTCTTCTTTCAAGCTAATGAAAAGTACCAAAGTCTCTCGTCTCCCACACCCACTCCAAACGCCATCTTAATCCCTCAATGACCTCTTCATTTGCCACAGTGACTCCAAATCTTCATTCCACAGTGAAGCAGAGCAAACTCACCAAATTTAACAATGAGAATTGTACATTACATTTATACAAAATTAATGCATACAGGAGTACAGAAAATATCCTGCACATACACTCCCATTTTTATGGCTGGATATTTTATTGAAGCAATTCAGGTCAAACAGCAGCACTTTAATAAACACACCAGTGGTGCTTCACCAATGTAATTATGGCAGTAAGCCCAGTTTTGTGCCCAGTGCCCTACACTAAGCCCATGGTACTGCAGGAAAGGTATTGTAGCACTGTTCCCAGTCTCTGTCTGATGAAAACTCCTACCCTCTGGATACCAGGAGGGCCATCATGGCCAGATTATAAAGAACCGTGCAACCCCAACTACAGCTGGGTGATCGAGAATCATTTGCCCCAAAGTACAATAAATAGTGAAGCACAATGGTTTATATTTGCAAATATCTGACCAGCTAAAAAGTTTTGATGTAAAAAACTATTGTCATGGAATTATTTTGCAATATAAAACCACAGCGTGTAATCTCATGGCTCCATCTATAGCCAGGGAAACTCATTATCATCATCCATCATGTTTGCTCCTGTTTTTTTAATCCCTCATCAAGGCAATCTCTGGTGGACTCCCAAAAGAAACAGAACATGTAGGAAGTCCAGACTTTATAAATGCCTGGAGGTAAGCATCCACCTCGTCAGCAGATTTCTGCAACACCTGACATGCTAAGTGGAGGACATCTCATGTTTTGCAGAGGACGGCTCGTACAGCATGTATTAATGACTTAATAATTGCTCTAAAATAATGTCCAGTCAATTGTCAAGGGAAAAGAAGACAAAATGAATATGTAAGGAATTAATTTGCATATCACAGCCAACTTTTAATTTAATTTGCATTTTAAGACACCAAACTACTGGAGAAGAAAATCTGCTAAACTGAAGCACATTGTTTTTTCACCCAGCATGAATAATAAGTGTTCCATAAACTGGCTGTTAGTCAGAACAACCAAAACTCCACTGATGCTGAAATTCTGACTAGGCGCAAATCAATGCACAGTGGCAAAAAAAAAAAAAAAAAAAAAACTGAACACAGAGAGCTGCTTTCATCCTTATTTTCAGTTCAATACATGGTTAGAGCTTCAAAGTGAAAATCCTTGAGATATTTCGCATGGAATGGCGCAGATAGATGAAGGAATTCGAATCCTGCTGTTCAGTAGGCAAAACTTATTCTGAAACACTAGCCAAACAGTATGTTTTAAGAACAGATGAGTGGGAAGGGAGGAAGAAAATGAATCCAATCTCAAATCTGCTCTTGTCCAGCACAGCCAATGGGCAGTCATGAGCAAAAGACTCAAAAACAGCCCGAAGGCCAACCCATTTCAGGCCACTTTTCTTCCACACAGTACCAGTAGACTCTAAACACCGCATAGCGAGAGATATATTTAATATACATTACAGTTGGCCATGCATGAAAAGGCTGACCATGAACACTATATCTGGGAGTAAAATGGGAAGAAATGGTGGCACAGAAAACTGCCAAGACGACCATGCAGGATAAATAAAATTAACATTAATTAAAAGGTTATGTTCCACAAAGTAAGCAGCCACTGGCACCATCATAAAAAAGATACTGCGCTAAATTCGACTAAGTTCAGTAACTATATTAGCAGTCAGTACACCATCTTGAAGTTTTTCATTTTTTTAAGAAAATTACCCATGTATTTTCAGACAAGCCCCTCTGAATTATTCAGATGCGAGTCAGAACTGAAGAAAAAAAGAGGAGACTGATAAGTATAAGACTTCTGAAATACTGTAAGTTACACCCATTTCACAGGTGTGGTTAATTAATTAATTAATTAATTGTATCCCCGGACGACAAGTCAGGGATACTATGGATCAGCAATCGCTATGCTACGTCTGTCGCCACCGCCGCGTCCAGAGAGATTTCTTGTGAGCGCTCTAAAGTTCACAATTCTTTATGGATTCTTTTCATATTTGGCATGGACCTTGTGTGGGATGAGGTCACGAAGCCTATCGATTTTGGGAGTGATTGCTTTTGGGCATCCAGGGATACCCTTCAACGCGCTGGCGACCAACTGTCTATGTATTATTTTACATCACTTTCTACATACAATTTCACAGCTATGTCGTGCCATCTGTTGTACTCCTCTAAATATACATGGGAATTGAACTGAATACCATTCACTTAAATACCGTACTCAAATCTATGGGTATTTTCGCATCCAGGAGGGGTTGAAGATAACCACTGAGGTACCTGGCTTTTGATTGGCCATCTGCCTGCGGAAGGCTGCATTTGCAGCGGCCTGCTGCGCGGTGACGGTGACGGGCGTGGCTCTCTCAGTGGGTGGGGCTCCGTGCTTCACCGTTTTTGTGGCGAAGGCCGTGCTGTCCGCTCCAGAGGCGCTTACCTTACCAGCCAGAGCTGAAAGGAAAAAAGATAACAAACAGCAAGAAATAAGACAAACCATTTACAGATTCATTACAAACACCAAAAACAGCACTAACATAAAGCATCAGTGACCCGCAAAGTCAAAGTAACAACAGTGTACAGCCATGTGAGGGAATGGTCTATGACTCATGAATCCACAACTGACCGTAAAGCTAAACATCCAGCAGCCATCACCTCCGTGTACAACCACCACACTGGGCCACATTTGTCATCAGTAATTGTTCCAATGTGTCCATCTGGTACCAGAGGAACAACTTCTATAATTTTAAAAACTCAGGGAACTGAAACAGACATTTCCCCATCTAATACTTATTGGCATTTATAATGCTCAAGATTGGTTTAAACAGGCACAAACACAGAAGTAAATCTCTGTTTGTCAGTGGGACACATCTCCATTTCACACATATGCACGGAGGGGAAATGGTTAGGGGTGATTCCATCTAAAATGAGCCAGTGGCAAAATAATTTTCCACCACTTTGTCTTAGATTTTGCTGATTTTTTAAATATATTGTTGGTACATGTGCGAGAACAACAACCCTCTATTTTGGGGAGTCAATTCCCTCTCCCCTCCGAGTGGCAGCCACCTTGAATTTGGACCTCGGGGCTCGCTGCAACATGCTACGCCCCCCGTTTCTGAAGCCCTTTTTCCTAAACAACTCAGCACAGAAACATGCAATAAAAATGGAAATTGGTGTATGAATGTCACTTTTCATGTACAGTAGAAACAGAATCTGTAATTAGACTGGTGATATATACAACAGTCACAAAGATAAAAGACAAAGCTCAATGCTGAGGGTGCCACACTTGTGACCAAGCTTTAACTTCCTGGCTGATGTCTTGAGATGTTGCAATAATATAGCCATGTAATTTTCCTTCTTCAAGATGCCATGATTCATTTTTAAAGTGCACCAGCCCCTTCTTCAGCAAAGCACCTCCAAACCATGATGCTGCCACCTCCGTGCTTCGCAGTTAGATGTTGTTTTCAGCTTGCAAGCCTTCCCATTTTGCTTCCAAACATAACAACGGTCATAACTGCCGAACAGTTAAATTTTTGTTTCATCAGACCAGAGACATTTCTCCAAAACGCAAAAGCTTTGTCCCCATGCGCAGTTGCAAACCGCAGCCTGGCTTTTTATGGCGGTCTTACACCAGCGGCCTTTTCCATGCAGACCAGCCTTTGAGGTCATGTCGATATAGGACTCGTTCCGCAATGAATAAACAAACTTTTGTTCCGTCTTTTCCAGCATCTTCTCAAGATCCTTTGCTGTAGTTCTGGGATTGATCGGCACTTCTCCTGTCCATCTCTAGGAGACAGAACACATTCCTTTCCTGAGCAGTGTGATGGCTGCGTGGTCCCCTGGTGTTTACATTTCTGCAATAATGCTTGTACAGATGAACAAGGTGCCTTCAGGCCTTTGGAAATTGCTCTAAAGGAAGTCTTAGGATGCTTGCCGATCTCCCAGACTTCATGTCATTTAAACAATTTCATTTTTCTCCTTAGTTTGCCAGCTTCAGTTCTGGCTTTTTCTCAACATGCAGGCAACAAGAGCAGCATCCTACAAGAGTCACTTCACTGTTGCAAACATTGCTGGGTGCTACTCAACGATACTGCCAGCTGAGGACCTGAGAGGTGTCCAACTCTCCAACTACAGGCTCTGATGTAATCTTCATTTGCACCCTGAGCCTTCATCTTCCACTTTGCGCTTGAAAATTTTGCGACTGGCAGCACAGCCGAACAGACAAACAATACCTTCAAAATCCCACACAACTCTTACAGTGCGATTCATGTCAGATCAGTTCTGCGCAATAAAAACATGTGGCTAGAAACAGCACCAGCCCCCCCCTTTCATCATACCAGGAGATATGCTGGGCCCGAGGCCAGAGGCCACTTTGGTAAAGTGGCTGGACTGTCCCCCAAAGCCGGGCTGGATGGATGGGGTGCGCACTACGGTGGGGTGTCGTGGCGTCACGGAAACGAGGGGCATGGCTGGCTCCTCCTCTTCCACCCCGTGCAAGTCCTCAGGTTCCAGCTGCTGCGATAGTGAGGAGGTCGAGCTCACGTCATCCAGGTCCTCGTAGTATTTGGGTGACAAGAAGGCTGACCGGGACAGGTTAGCTGTGGGGGAGAAACTGGGCTGCTTCAGTTATTCACTTACAAAACACTCTCACTGTTGGCTCAATGATCTAAACAGAAGCCCAATGACAGCTTTGCGTCATGGCAACATTACTAACAACATAACGCACACACGTTCCATTATTCCCTAATTGAATTTTAAATCGAAAACTATTCATTCGCACGTTCACTACTATTGAAGCAATCATTCATTTAATTTGATTTTAGGAGCATGATTGCCATAACTTCTTCACAAAAATATTGTTTTAAATCATATCTGACAAACCTAACATTCTCAAACTAATTTTGGAGACTGTCAAAAGAATTGAACTAGATTTACGCTCTCAGGGACCCCAGCTAAGGTATATCCTTGTTGACACCATTTTACTTCTCCAATAATCTAGAAAAATGCCTCCCATCCAATGTATTCTCAATTACACTTTCATTTCACATGACACAAACACCAAGCACCAAAAGCCAAAAGCTTCGGTTAAGAACAGACAGTTCACATTTTCTCATGAAACTAATTTTTAAATAAAAAATAACCTACACATTAGAATGTGTTATGGCTGAGTCAAATAAAAGCATAAAACAGTGGTGTGGCCATAAAACTGCAACTTCATAAGCACAGTAGCAGAATCTGCAAGAGCAGCATGAAGAGGAGGCGCGAAACAGAGTTAAAAAATTTGACCAATAGAAAAAAAAAAAAAAAAAAGGATGACTGTTGGTCGACTAAGATTGAGACAGGAAAGAGGGAGGGGCAGGGGTGAGACAGGAGAGAGGGAGGGGCAGGGGTGAGACAAAGAGAGGGAGGGACAGAGGCGAGACAGGAGAGAGGGAGGGGCAGGGGTGAGACAGGAGAGACAGAAGGGCAGGGGTGAGACAGGAGAGAGGGAGGGGCAGGGGTGAGACAGGAGAGAGGGAAGGGCAGGGGTGAGACAGGAGAGAGGGAGGGGCAGGGGTGAGACAGGAGAGAGGGAGGGGCAGGGGTGAGACAGGAGACAGGGAGGGGCAGGAGAGAGGGAGGAGCCGGGGGTGGATTGGCGGTTAGGCACCTGGAGCAGTGGAGTGGACTGGAGGGGTCTGTCTCTTGGACAGGAAGTTCCTCAGCTGAGACAGCTTATTCGGAGTCATTTTGACTGAAAGGGAAGAGGCACTTCATGTTATGCAGCAGATATCACCACAAATCATTCATAGAGAGAACTGAGCCAAGCTACAGAATTGCTAATACTGAAGTGAGTACACCAAGAATATCAGCATGCAAGAGTGTGCGCTTGGTTGTGCGCGCGCGCACGCGTGTGTGTCTGCCTATCTGAGTCACCTCAGGATCAACTCTGATCGGAAAACACGACAAAGCAAATACGCAGCTGTATGCAGTGTGCATTCTGCGGGTGTGCACAGTGCTCAAACGGCGCGCTGCAACTACCAGGCGATTTGGAGGGGGCCTTCTGTGCAGTCTCCAGACTGGCTTTCCGTAGGGCATCTCTCAGGTTTTCCAGTTCACTTTCCAAACTGCCACACAAACACAGCCCACCGTCAGCACTACAGCACATCTCCATTTCACCCAGATGCAGCACAAATGAGGCATTAAATCTGCACTGGCCAGGGACACACATTTTTCTCATGAAGACAAAATCTTCATCAAAATTTCACTTTCTGGTTGGTACTGCTGTAGCTCGCAGCTGACAGCCAGCTCTAGACTTGTACTTGAGTAGCACAACCCTGTCCTGAGTTAGCACTGCTCAGGCTTCGTACCCCTGTATTGTGGGCGTGGGTGACAGGCGACAGGGCGAGGCCCAGGTAGAGGTGGTCCCGTAGAGCCTCAAGGACTGCAGCGTCTTCACCAGCTTCTCCAGCTTCTGCTCCTGCTGGTGGATGATGTCCAGATGATTGGACAGGGTGGTGAATAGAGCCTCCCGCTCCGGCACTATCAGGTGCCTGAGGGAAAGAGGGACGCAGCAAATTCACCAGACACTCCTGACAGCTCGCGCTCCACCCTGTACACTTCAGTCTACACATCTCATTCAGCTCGCGCACGTGCGTCATACCACGCACTTTCATTCCAGTCTCAACACACGCCATTCGACTCTCAATGCATGTTTACGCAACTGCATAAACTTCATGGGGTTTTCGATATGCTTGATTCAGCATATCAATTCCTACACATTCATCTCTCATCTCTCAGTCATTCAACTCTGAATTTCTGTCATTCAACGCTCAATTTCCATCACCTAACACTCAATTCCCTTCAATCAACACTCAATCCCCCTCATTCAACACTCAATTACAGTCATTCAACACCCAATGTCTGATTGGCTCTCAATTCCCGTTATTCGACTCTCACTCCCAGTCATCCGACTCCCAGTTCCCGTCGTCCGACTCGTCTCTCACCTCTGCTTCTTCTTTTTTTCCAGGTGTTTCTCCCACTCCACATCCAGGACATCATTGACGTCCTCAACCGCAAACTTCACGTACTGGAAGAGCCGGCGGATCTCCTGCTCCAGAGAAATGAAAGGTGGGTGATCAGGGACACTGCTGCACCTAAAGACAGAATTATACAAGGCCAGGAGGAATCGGGTGTTGCTGATGAGCCAACAGCTGGACAGCTAACACTAGTAGCACCCAAAAACCAAGAAAGTGCACCATTTTCCGAGAAATTCCTATAAAAACTTAGAATACACCAAGGTTTACTGAAGATTTGAGGCCAACTTGGTTAACGTCGGAAAAACTTTACCGAAGTATCCCGAAGTCTGTCCAGTTTACTTTAAGTTTGGACAATACCTCAGTAAACCTCGGTTAAATTTTCCCAAAGCACACCGGGGATTGTCTGGCCCACTGAAGCTCAGAGACCACATCGGTATTCCTCGGGAAAATTTCACCGTGGTAGACCGAAGTTTGTCTGCTTGGCCAATGCTCACACCAGAACAAGGGGGAGGTGTGAAGACAGTCAAAACACATGCCTCATTAAAGATCTGCAGTCCAAACACCAATTAATTATGCAAATTACCAGTACTGCCTGTTCAACCAGGTGCAGTGTAACTAAGCCAGGTCCTATGCAGTCCGGATGAAGTACAGGCTTAAAGTACAGACCATTCCAAAGTTTCAACGAAATTCGGCGAATATTCATGTTTTTTCATACATCTGAAAATTTTTTTGGTGGCCGAAAAAATTTTCGGATAGTTTTCCATTAAAAATTTGGTAGCCAAAAAAAATTCAGGAAAATTTGCAGAACGAATTATCACTGAAAATTCGGCAAATTTTGGATTGGGGAACTCTGGAATGGCCAGTACTGTAAGCCTGTACTTCATCCAGACTGCATCTAGGGCGGTTGGCGGTTAAGTACACAGTTTCCCTTTTAATGAAATGTCAAGGCGAGTGAATAATAAATTTAATAAAAATGTTTAATTCACGTGCCCTAATGGGCAACCCTTCACGAAAAAACTAATGTGGCTATTCCGTGTCAACTTTTGCCACATCCTACACAGCAAGCAATCAAACCTGTGGTTCATGATTGTTCAACTGAAAACAAAGATTGAAATGCGCACTTTTTTTGCGTTCACTTGATGCGTTTTATTTCTCATCTTAACAAAGACAACTAGCTACACCTGAGAAGGGAGAGTTACAATATCTTTTATCAAGGAAAATGACTGAAAACGGATCAAGGCTAATAAGCAGTTTAAAGACACGTTTATCGCTCTCCTGGTACTCTGTCCACCGGCTGCCATGGAAGAAATGTTTGAATCGTAAATGACAATTGTTAAGTCGTATTCAGAAATTTAATCAAAAGTATTTGGATACAAAATAGAAAAACAATTTTATGAATATGGCATCTACAGTATCAAAGAAAATTAAAGGCATCTCGCTACGCACCATGGAGGATATCAAAGAAACACAGTAATCTCTGGTGATGGAGAGGCTATATTTGCATTCAAATTGTTGCAAAATTTTTCCGATTCCTACCAACTCTCAGATTAAACCTACGCCCTTCATTGACAAGATATTTAATGAATAATGTGTATTGTGCTTTGTAGCTCATGGAAGGCGGATTATCATTTTAGGAGACGGCAGAGTTTTTCCGTTCAGCACTCCTAGCATCCTGGGCAGAACCCTGCATCACTAATGTTAAAATGCTCCCAAACCCGCAATTTCTTTAGCATTTTTTACACTGGTGGTTGGTATGAAGATGAAGTAGTGACAGAGTGCCAAGCTCCAAGCGAATTCAGATATATAGGTATAATATGATCCTTTTTGTAAGGACTCGAGTCATTTACTACAATAGCGCTAGAACCAAAATGGTGAAATAGCTGAAATTTTCTTTTCTGTGGTTATATACCAGAAATGCATGGTGCTGTATGATTGCGGCTATAGACTGTCCTGGTTATACGTGTGTACCTGAGGCAAACAGGAAAAAAAAAAAAAAAGTTTTTGACTGGCGCAAAAATTTCAATTGTAATGCTACAATCGCTGACAAATATGGACTGAAGCAGAATATTTTCTTTGACAAAAACATTCCGTACATTTTGGAACAGAAATACTGGGTTAAAATGGAATGAATACATACCAAAAAAAAAAAAAAAAAAAAATACAGTGTTGATTGAAAATTCGATAAGCTATGTTCTGAATGAGGTTTCCAACTATATGGTACCGCCCTAATTTGAGAACAGATTTACTTTGTATAACCAGCTCCGTAAAAAAACAGCCTAATGCTGCCTTCATTGACTCTAAAGCGCAGTTTTTGTAGACTAGACCGCAGGGGGTAGCAATGGGATAAGTATTCGGTTGGAGAGGGTATTCAATTTCTGCACTCCAAATAAGCAGTACTTTAGCTAATGGCCAAACTTACAACCATACAGTAAGGTCACAGTGAGGCATCGAAACAAATGGCTCCTCTGCTGGGTTACAGCAAAGCACCAAGGAGAAAACGATGTACTGCTAGATTACTGCAAAGCAGCTAGGTTGGTGACTGTACAGCAGATAGAGAAGATAGAGACTGATGAAGCGGACGCCTTACTTTGAGCTGCTCCTCACTGCGGGGGTCCAGGGGTTTCTTATAGAGCAGCTGCATGTATTCCCGATCTCTGTTCAGCTCACTCTGCGATTTTGCATCCTCTGCACCAGCAAAGCCCTCCAGCAGAATGGTCTTCAAGGAGCGGATATCTCCGTGCAGAGACTGGAATGAATGCCCACAAAGCCCACAGTTAATGAAAGCATGCACGTCAAGCGGGCATACATTCTCACTCATTAAACTGACTCCACAGAGAGGACCGCTCGCAACCGTTACCTCAGTGGTCTCCTTGATCTCCAGGGCGAATACGTGCAGCTCTTCAGATGCCTTACGAAGGGCCTGCATCTCCTCGCTGGTCCCCACCTTGAAGTCAGCTTTGCCGCTGCGGCCCTTCAGGTCATCCAGCTCCTTCTGGAAATGGGCGATCTAGGTTTGGACAACAGAGGCAGCAGAACCAAATAAGCACACTGTGTGCGGTTATCACCTCCAAACTCCAACTGACCTCCAGACAGCCACAGCGCAACTGTGACTGCTCACTGGTAAATTAAAGCAAGGGCTGCAAGATGAGTGAGAAGATCCTCAGAGTAGGAATGGCAGCGAGACAGACGGTCAGACAGACTCACTTCCTCCAGGATGCCCGTCATGACAGGATCCTTCTTCTGCTGCAGCTGCCTCTCCAGAGCCTTGATTGACAGTGACGTCTAAAGACGATGTCACAAACAGCAACCCAACATTAGAACAGCTTATGCCGGGCTTAGCGCAAGTGAGCCACATCTCTTAACTAAACCAGGAAATCAGCCTTGAACATGAAGCTCAGGTCATCATGACGGCTATAATATTAATTTCTACATTAAAACAAGCATAGACATCATTTGAATATAAGGGGGTCCCAAACGATCACATCTGTAAGACTTATTCAATGTTAAAATTTAGCAAATTCCCTTGAGAGCGAAATACTCTTTGACGGGTTATCTTTAGTTTATCATTGATATTCAATAAAGTTCAATAAAGTTGTTTTGGAGAACAAAAAGGAAAAAAAAGGAAGAATCTGCCCAAAGTGGCAGCATTTATCTTGTAACCTTTGACCCAGGTGAACCCAACGCAGTGGATGCACAACTCCACATTGGAAAAACACATCCCTGATGTATGGATCCCTTGTGCCGAGCAGGTGCAGAGATCGCATCCGCACAAAATAAAGTACATTTTCATGTCCAGTGACCTTGACCTTTGACCCAGACGAATCAAACATGGTGGATGCATAACTCGACATTCATATAAACACATGCCAAAATATGAAGCCATTGTGTCAAGCGGTTGCCGAGATTTTGTCTGCACAAGAAAGCACAAAGCTAACACCGACGCCAACACTTACACTAACGCAGACAGGAAAACAGGGACAAAGATATTGGTACGGCCCTCGGGCGACCCAATGACCTTAATATCAGGGATAGCACAGAATTGCACAGACCCACCTGGGGAGCTGGGGCAGAGGCGGGAGGCTGGGCGGGCAGAGCAGCCTTCATCGCTGAGGGGGAGGGGCTGGACTGTACAGTTCGAGCTGGAGAGGGGAGACATAAAGACATCCCTAAAATGGCTGATGCCTCAAACAGACAGAGGGAGTTTGAGAGGCAAAAAAAAAAAAAAAAAAAAAAAAAAAAGAATCACTGCAGCCACTGGCATAAAATAGAGACTTCAGGCTTTCTGATGAGCTACAAACTCATTTCAGAGGTACTGCCAAATGACCATGCATATGTTCTGCAAATTGACCACAAAAAAAAAAAAATGGACAATTCGGTTGCCCAGTGTCGACGGGTATCCCCAGACGCCCAAAAGCAATCGCTCTCAAAAGGTTTCGTGACCTTACCACACACAAGGTCCATGCCAATGAAAAGAATCCATGAAGCACTGTGACCTGTATAGCGCTCACAAGAAATCTCTACGGACACAGCAGCGGCAGATTCGGCATAACAATCGCTGATCCATGGCATCCCCGACTTGGCGTCCGTGCATACAATTAGTTACTTAGTCACCTTAACCGTTCAAATTCTTTTAAATTAAAACAAATAGGTGTGCCTTTTTATCACACAATCTACACAGAGCACAATAATAAAATTCTGATGAAGTGTTAGTTTTGGGCTCACACTCATTGGTCAGTCCAATCAGCAGAACAGATTTAGATATACCAGGAGTGGAGGCAGGCTTGCTGGCAGCAGGTAAAGCAGCAGGTTGGCCCCCTGGAGTTGGAAAGGCAGGTTTGGGGGTGGAAGTAGTGGCAGCGCTGAAGGAGAACTGCTGAAGTCCTGGGGCCGCTGGCGTCTCAGCTGTCGAAAACCTGGTTGGGGACGAGGGAGACACAGAGATGCTTGAACCACAGAGGGAAAGCAAACTAGAGAATCAGAACTCCTGGTACAGAGCTCCCTCTCGGTAAATACCAATCCAGTGGTCACCAACTGCTCCTCAAGTTCTACCATTCAGGTTTTCATTTCAACTCCGTTCTAGCGCAAGTGAATTGGCAGATTCACGGCTCAACAAAAATCTCCAGCAGTGGAATGAGTTGTCTCATGCGAGTATTATAAAGAAAACCTACAGGACATCAGCTGTGCAAGACCAGGGTAGAGTACCAGTACTGAGGATCAGGAGATCGCAACCTCATACAGAAAGGGCCACGGCTGGTGCACGCTTTCGTTCAAGTTCTTGAGCAAATACTCCAGGGGTTGATAAGCAGGATCAGGCGAGTTAGTGCAGGGCTGGAGCTAAAGACTGCATACACCTGAGCCCTTTCTCTAAGGTTAAGAAGCCCTAATCTGGACTGTGTCAGACGAAATGTAGGATAGATAGAAGTCTTATTAACTCCGTTCCCCATAATGACAACATATGACGCCTATAAGTATATCTATTGACCTTTTCACGAGCCTCTCCCCATTGACTGAAAATGGAAGTATCCCTGAGGCATCAAATGTGGTCTTCATGGATATGGTCATCATTTGCAGTCATTATGGGGAAAGGGAGGGGGAGACTCTGGGGAAAAGAGTTAACACAGCGGGAGAGTCCAGGAGGTGCAGTGCAGGTTGAGAGCCTCACCTCTCGTTCAGGTTCAGCTTCACTGCAGGCGTGGCCAGCTCAGCGGGTGGCTTGAAGACTGTGATGGGGGAGGAGGTGGCGATGCGCTGGGGGGCAGGGCCAGGGGCCGCTGCGCTCTCCACGGGGGGTTTGGCAGATGGGGTGTTGAAGGAGAAGGCTGAGGGGGCGGCGGGTTCTGAGGCAGGTCTGGGGGCCGGAGCGGCGAAGGAGAAGCCTGCTGCCCCCAGGGAGAGCCCGGCTGGGGCTCCAGAGCCCGAGGCGCCCATGGAGAAGGGCGAGGGGCCAGAGAGCTGAAGGGCAGGTGTGCCGAAGGAGAAGAGGGAAGAGGCAGGGACAGGGGCAGGGGCGGGGGCAGTGGGCGGAGCCGTGGGGGCAGACGCTGGACTGCTGGTGGGCGGCGGCCGGGGAGCTGAGGCTGCTGCGCTTACAGCGGCTGCAGTGGGCGGAGCTGCGAGAGAATCTGAGAAAACACAGCACAGGAACCATGACAGGAGAGCCTGCGTTCAGCAGGTGAGGTAAATAAAGAATAAGAGAAAGAATAATCTATAGTCCTTTTCACAAGCACTGTATTGAAATGGCTGACACTTTGAGGCTTCAGAAATTGAGCCTCGAGAAAAGGGTGGCCTTTAGCCAAGCGGATGGGGCATTAACTCTGATTGAGAATGCTGGAGGTTCAAGCCCATAGCCACAATATAACTGTTGTATCTTCAGGCCAAGCTTGAGCAAGACACTCAACCCCACACTGCTCTCACGAATTGGCCACTGCTTAGTATAATCAACTGCAAGTTACTGTATGCATCAGTCAAGTAACTGTTGTATGTCGCCACAAGACAATTACATTAACAACATTACATTAAAATCCCACTGACAAGCTCCTCTTCAGGGCCACTCAAAGGAACAGCAGGATAAGCTCACAGGAGTGTGATGCCAAGCACTGACCAGCAGAGGGCAGCCTCTCGCCCTCCAGAGGAAGGCTGGCAGGAGCAGTGACCAGCTGCTTCACATTGGGGTTGGTGTTGAGGAGGGAGAAGGGACACAGGACGCCGTCGGTCGAGAGCAGCATGAGGACGGGCGCTGGGGGCAGCGTCTTCTCATCCGCTGTGAGAAAAAAGGAAAAGGATCAGCACTGACACACAGGCGAGGCGGGAAGCGCGAACACAAACACGTGATCTTTCAAAACGCAAAAAAGCCACACAGGTCCCCATTCATATAACTTTTGGGTGACGGCGCCAGCAGAGGATGAGATTCCCATTTCGGCTCATAAGGCATGTGGTGAGGAGGAGGGCAGGGGAAACTGGCCTGAGATCAGTGCTCCTGCTTTCAATGGGCTAAATGACGACAGCCACAGCATTCAGGCAATTTAAAGACAGCTACTAGTAATGACGTAATATGTAATATATTACTGGACAGCGTTCAGTAATATGATTATTTCATAATCCAATATGAAATATTTCATCTCAGTTTGGAAAAATTACACCTGAAAACTGCAGGGCGTCAGCTGGAATAATTATTTACAATTGCATCAGTTAATTGGGATAAGCATAAATAAGGCAAGTAAAAGCCGAAACCTGCATAAAGCATGAACATCACCTGAAGTAAAACTACAGTTTTGAGATTTGATCAGCAGCTTTCCAGCCAAGACAGTCATTCTGCTTTGTGAAATAGCCCTATCCCTGAGAATACTCACACTGATTACACCAATGCAGTGTAAAACAGAGTTTAAACCCAATTTTATACAAAGAACACTCCATTCACCATGCTCAGAAGCACATTTTAGGAATTTCATTTTCACTTTGCACACAATACAAAATTTTAAACCAACAAAAATGTTTATTTACATTACCAATGTTAATAACAGGCTACTACACTATTCAAAAGTAAACATAAAGTTAAAAACACTTTAAATTAAGCTCTTTGCCTACAGTTACATTAATTGACCACATAAAAACTGAAATTCCAGGTGCCAAGACAGCATACAAGCATTGGTTTTTTTCTGTGAATTAATTTCAATCAGTAAAAATGCAACAATATTCTTACCATGACAAGACATGGCTCAAGCATGCAACAGGATCCGACCTGCCAAACCAGACAGCTAAAACACTTTCGAAGAAACGAAACTTAACAGACTGCCCTTTTACCGTAATGCTCAGAATATACAGGCAGCACTCAAGACATTTACTAGTGCAGTACCCTGTAACTGCTAACAAAGAATACAGTCACAGGGCCTGAATTTCAGCGCGGGATTGCGGGTATTGCGCACAATTTAATTGATTCCCGCAAATCCAACACTTATAATGCGGGGAATTTGCGCACACATTTACAGCGATGTATATTAATATTCATCCAACGTCTGCAGCGGTGCTTACTGCAGGGAGACTGGCCGCAACCGCTGTGTCCGACTGACTTCGACCCTGAACACACCTGTAGCTCTCTCTGTACCTCCCGTAAGCCCAAAACAGACAAGCTAACAGTGATATATTAAGTTTGAGGAAACAAACACAGACCGCTGGAAAACGTAAACGTACATCATCTTAGGCGGAACCTGCTCAGAAAAAAAACAGCGGAGCCCGAAAAACTAATGAAAACCACGCCATGTGATGTCAACATTAACAACGTTAATCCTCAGACAGATAACTGTAACATTACAGTATATGAACGGCTCCAACTAAACAACGGTGATATTAACGGCGCAATGTGTAAAATGCTGCGGTACTGCGTTTTATCAGCTGATGTTACATAACATCAATATTAAGTCACTCAGATGTTTCTCATTCAGCAGTCCTGAGGAGTGAGGCATTCAACAAAAACGTGATGCTAATGCTACTGAAACGGAATATAACTACTTAACTGTATAATACTGTATAACTTGTAATTACTGTAAAATAGGCTATAGTTCAGAGAATAACTTAACTACACTGGCCTAACCTGTGCAATCTAATTCAATGCAATACAACAGCTCCAGGGGTGTCTCTAGGCCTGAAGATTGGTGGGGCCTAGAGCTTCCCTTTAAAACAATTATTAACCCTGACTTGCACTCAGTCATTCTCAAAACAATCCTTCCAGGATTTTCCCGGCTTTTTTGAATTGTTTTATTGATTTTTTTGCCTTGTTTTGCGGTAGCTTTTTCAAAAACTGGCAATGAAAGTTGCAATGTCTTGGCGATTTATTTTTTTGTCCGCGAAAAATTTGCGTGGATTGGTTGAATTAGCGTTAATAGTTGCAAACGCGACATGCAACTTCCTTGAGGGACTCAGCAATAGATTCACTCCGAGAACACGCCGGTACGGTACGGTAACGTTACATTTCGGTACCGCGACAATCATTAATTTGGACGCGTAATTTCCTGCATTTAAATCAGAATTATTCAGAATTGCACACAGACGTTTCAAATGGTCTTTTATTTTATTTAAACAAAACGATTATGAAGCGCAAGTTAAATCAGTTGATGTGTGGAAACGGTAGCGCAGACGTTTCAGAGCAGTTTGTCTTTCATAAAGCATTGGCCTATTTTTGAGTAGCCTAAATAATTTTTCTGATCTGAATTTAGCCCATTATTTAGTCATCAATAGATCGATGCAGAGAGAAACCCAGAATTTCGATTGCCAGAGGATTATTGTCATAATCGGAAAACGTGTTAATAACGGAAAATAACTGAGTACAAGCTAGGAATAATCATTGACATAAAGGCATGGTCCCGGCCCCACGAATTATCAGTTTTAGAGACGCCACTGAACAGCTCTAAATTCTACATTTATGAAGCTCATACATTTTTTGACAAGAGGGTGAAAATTCTGCTTTATGTTTATTATTTAGTGATGGAGGTATATTAGGGTGCATTATATTGAATGGCGTTCCTAATATTTTGTCCACTCCATTAACATACATGAGGTGGGCAAAATATTAGAAACACCATTCAATGTAATGCACCCAAGTACACCACCACCACTTAGTATAACCTCAGTAATAATCAAAGTGGAATTATCACTTTTTTTTTTTTTTTTTTTTTTTTTGACAATGTCAACAAAAACTGAAACTGTATGAACTTCAAAAAAAGCAGAATTTATAGCAGAGCTGTTGTATTGGATTGAATTTTATTGCACAGGTGTTCCTAATGAAGTTGCAGGTGACTGTAGTTCAGAGAATAAAACTACTCACGTATATAGTTAAGTAAATAACTAATTAACATATAATATAGTTCAGAGAATACCTTAAATTGAAGGAAAGTGACAGAATACAATCTGCAGTAAGAATAGGACAAGTTGCGACCTATAGTCCCCCCAACAAAGTAAAATCCCCCCTATATGAAGCATTTAAGGGGGGGAATCCCCCCTATTTTGAAAAATGAATTTCAGGCCCTGCAGTCATCAATTACAACGATATTTCCTAAAAAGTTGGGACAACATGGAAAATACAAATAAAGAAGAAAACTAGGATTTGTAAACTATTCTTGACTTGAATTCAAATGAAAAGTGCAAATAAAAGATATTAAATGTTTGGAAATAAACCCTCATTTCAAATTTTATGCGTGCAACACGTTCCAGAAAAGTTTTGACATGGGTGCGTGTTTAGAACTCTGGTGCATCGCCTTTCCTTTTATTTACCACTCAGCCTTTCTCCCATAGTCAGCTGGGATAGGCTCCAGCTCCCCCCATGACCCTAGTGAGGAATAAGCAGGTATAGAGAATGGATGGATATTATGGTCAATGGAGTATTGTCATCACGATGGAGTCTGTATATCTGCCTCTGTGTCTGTCTGTGTACCTGTCTGTCCATCCCACATTTTGTGCAGGCCAGTAATCAGTCGCTATTAATATTTAACACCTTATACTTAAGATATGTAAGGAGCTTGAGCTGTCGTTGTGCAACCTACTCTTATGGAGATTTGACCCATGACCGCGGAGCAGTGACCTTGACCTCAGGCTGTTTCTCAATAATTAATCATGGAAGCATTGTGAAATATATTACATTATATATAAATATTGTGGCCAAATATGAAGTACATAGAATGGACCTGTGCATTGTCTGGTTGTATTCCACATTTGAACTTCGACCTTTTGCATGGATCCAAGATCAAACATTATGAGTTGCGTGTGTGCCTCGGGTAATGATGACTCCAATCCGTTTGATATAATGGCAAGCCCGAGGGGTCTTAAGTGCCTTGCACGTTATGTTTACAGCACTCCAAGTAATTGTTCGAAGAACTAAAGACACCAAATGTTCCAGTTTTCTAGGATCGGAGCATCATCTGATCTAACAAACTGTATGTAGCTCCATAATGCATACATGTCCTTCAGCATCAACCTTCAGATATTTTTGGATTATTTAATCATTTTTTTTTCTAAGTGGCAAGGCTCGACCACTCATTGCTTCAAAACAACCAAGTCATTTGTGGAAGCTGCTTCTATATTAAAGCAGGATAACCTCACCTCCTCAACACCTGTACACCTGTTCTTTTAGCATTCCAACACTGCGTCTTTTATTGACCCCGTCTCTCCGTTCTTTGAACATACAGCATGCATCCACTTCAGGAAGGAAGTATTTCCAAAAATACAATTCAATTAATATAGTGAGACATAAAATATTCTGTCCAGTACCATTTTCAAATTAAGGTCAAAGATGATTTACAAATCACTGCTTTTCTCTTCTTACTAACATTTTCAATACAGTCCCAGTTTCAGAAATGGAGCTGTACATGAAGTTATTCATTGAATAAAAGGAGTATAGCTATCACTGTTAATACTTTGTGACATAAGTTCAATAACTGTCATTATAGAGCCCATTTCTAATGCAACTATGAGATTTTACATACACCATAATTACAATACGATGGTAAACAAACTGCATGAATAGCCTTAGATGAAAATGTATGCAAGACAAAAAAATAAAAAAATTAAATAAAAAATTCTCCACAACTGCCAAACCCAGAGCAAGTGATCCATTTTCTTCCAATACTCAATTATAATTTGGAACTCCTGATAGACCAATTCACATCTAAATGGATCCACAGTTCACCAGGAAAACCTTCTTCAGCTCTAGAACAAAATGTGCAGAGTTGGAACAGGGCTGGGCAGCCATGCCCTACTCAAAGACAAAAAAACAATCTGCAAAAACTGAAATTTTTGTGTTTTGAACAGTATGATGCAAGGGTACACTCACAAATGTGTATCTCTTCCTGGCTGGTGTAGTCAACAGCCAATCCTAATGGCAAAGTATCTTCATTGTTCAAGGTGACTGGTAATTCCGCCCGACTGGCATCTCCCAGTAGCCACAGTTCCCAGTTTGTCTGAAGTGTAGACAACATAAAGGTCACAAATTATTGTGTTTATATTAGGAAAATGAGCCCATGTAATGTGCACAACACTTAAGCGTATTCACTGCAGAATGCACTGAAAACTTGTTGGAGTGTCATCAACGATGTGCCGCTTCAAGGGTTCCCGCCATAAACTGCAAGGACAACACTGTCTTGAATTACTGTTCTCTTCCTTCAATTAAACATTCTCGCTCGTTTTGACTTCTGATCGAAGAATAAAAAACCTCAAAGTCAAAAAATTTTATAACAATATTGCTGTTGATGTGGAGTAAAAGCATGTTTGAGAGTTTTTTAATGTGGATCATATAACACAATAGCGCATAACCAATCCAAGTTTCAAACTCAATAAGAAGAGACAGTCCAGTCTCCGGGCTGCTAAGTCACCTTGTCCTCCTGCTTGGCGATGATGCTGACTTCAATGGAAGCTGCAGAAGCTGCTAGAATAAGGTCCCTGGAAAGCAAAAATCAGTTAAACAATGAAACATGCAGAAAGCAAGAAATAAACAGAATTCAACTGATTTGATCATCCACTGATGCACAGTGGTTTTGTGTACCGTCCATGCAGTGCAATTTTGGTTGCCGTGAAAGGAAAATTTCTGTTCACCAGTCTTCAATGCAAATGAGTGCAGGCAGTGTGTGGTTAAAAAACACCATTTCCTGAAGAAAATGAATTTCAAGCGGGAAGTGTGTAGTAAAAGCTCACCAGTCTTCGATGTGCGTGAGGAAATAGTGGTGCTGTCTCTCGGCGCAGGAGCCGAACACGAGTTCATTGAAGTTCAGGTAGTTCTCTGGTCGCCTCTCATCCTTCTTCTGCAGTCAAGAAAAGCAGAAACTAAACTTGAGCCAAACTGCACTTTGACTAAAATTCACCTAAGATGGTGAGCCACAGGAATAGACAATGGGCACACAGTTGAGGGCACAATATTTGACTTGGACAAAACTGAAAATACGATTTTTCCTGAGGAGAGGAATGGGTGGAGACAGAGACGTAAGAACTGAGGGGTTGTCTTAATCTTGACTCAATAGCAAAATAATGACACTGCAAGCTGGCAGGTACTAATGATTTGACTTAAAAACTGGACAGCTAGATCAATTCCAAACTTGCCCAACCCTTTTCCCCATAGACTACCCCCTCCCTATCCCCTATCCCCTAATGACTACAAATGACGACCCTGGACATCGATGTAGACGACATTTGACGCCTTGGGGATAACCCCATTTTCAATCAGTGGGGAGGCTAGGGTAAAGGTCCATTGATATACATATCGGCCTCATATGTAGTCATTATGGGGAAAAGAGTTAAGACGTCATATGTAGTCACTATGGGGGAAAAAAGTTCAACGTTAAATAAATTGAAAGCTTGTTTTTTTCGCCCGCTTACTTCAGTCACATCAGTAGTATTAGATTGCTTAGCTTTAGACCTAAAAAACCAATCCAGCAAGCTGCCAAACATGGACAAGTCTTCGAGCCAATATTAGTGCATTTAATGAATATCAGGGCAAGCAGCAAGTCAGGTCCTAACGTCGCCCTAAATTCCATACTTACTTGGGACAAAATTTTGGGCAGCCTGCAAAGTAGCAAGGGATTATAGCAGGGCTGCGACGATTCAGGAATCGCAATTATTTTAAGCGCAATAAAATTAACTGCCACTATGAAGCAGACAGACGTGCTTGCTTGTTACCTTTTCTATGACACATACCTAACGCAGTCATTTGAAATGCTTCCGGGAAAAAACTGATTTGAAGTAATTACCAGCGAGGTTGGACAGCCTCCATCATCTTGGCATAATGCGTTGTTCAGCCCGTAATTTGCCTGAATATGTTTGCTAGATTATTTCTAGATTTACACTTGGCCGCGCTGCATGCGAACGATTAACATGTCCAGTTCGATAGGCTATGCTTAAACACAATGTATTCCACCTTCACTATAGGCCATTTAGTCGCTCAGAAGTAACCAAAATCAAAAGCTATGAATTACTTTTTCAAATTAATCTTAATCAATGATCAAACAAAAAATGCCAAAAATTTGCGTTTGCCTGAACATGTTTGCAAAGTCTTCGCTGAATTTATCTATTGCGTGCAATGCGAAAATAATTTCTCTCACTTTCACGTTCGATATGCTTCACAAAATGTTTTCCATATTGCGTATGTTTTGAAACGCTTAAAAACCAGGACCATCTTAAAATGATTTTATTTTTTAGAAATATTTTTAATTATATGTAAAAATTCTATGAGAGGTGGAATTCAGAGATCTGCTATTTATTCAGATTATTATCTAACACGGCAGCCTGGTTAGGTCGGTCTGCTTCTCATTATCTCTTCTTAATCATTATTGGCCAGATTTTGGTTTTGAATGGTCAGCTGGCTGAATAAATTGCTTGATAACAAGTTAGGCAAAGTACAGGGGAATTGATTTAAGGTAAGCTAATTATGCCAAGGCGGTGGAGGCTGTCCAACCTCGCTGGTAATTAGCGGACTTCAAATCACAGTTTTCTTCCCGGAGGCATTTCAAATGACCGCATTAGGTATGTGTCATAGAAAAGATAATAAGCAAGCATGTCTGTCTGCCTCATAGTGGCAGTTACTTTTATTGCGCTTAAAATAATCATGATTCCTGAATTGTCGCAGCCCTAGATTATAGGTCTCTGATACTGAGCTCCTAGATACTCACAGGAAGTGACACCATCACTAGTTCAGGGGCCGTTTCCGAGGAGCTGTCAGCCGGCGCATAGACAACAGCAAAGGCATAGGTACTGAGCCACAACACATCCAGGACTGAAAAAGAGACAAAGAGACACAGTGCATGAACACAACAGTAAAATTGACAAGGCTAAATATAAATCGATGATGGTTCTCCATACACAGTACTTGCCATCTCTTCTAGAACTCATCGCACCATCAAACTCTCATTACCGTACAACCAAAATGGTGAGATGTTAGGAAGGACTTGAATCGCAAAATGAACAGAGAAAACAAGCAGTTGATATAGGTGATACCAGAAGAGCATAAGTTCACAGTAAAATCTAGGTCAGGAGATACTTAACTTTAGTGTTCTTTACACCATTTCAAAGACAACATGCATAACCACTCAGCATTTTAGCCAAATTTTAGGCAACAAACAGAAAAACTATAAAGAGGAAGACAAAAAAAAGCAGCAGTTGACCTTTGACAGGGTCAGCGGTGTAAAATGGTGGACAGGGAATCACTTTCTTTTCCACTAGAGTCTGCAATGAGAACAGAGAAATAACGAGAAACAAAAATTAACATTAAAACTACAATTTTTATCAGTTCTTCAAAACACCAACTATAGAATATAAACATCCATCATAGCACACGTATTCAGACCTAACTGTGGCTCATTTCAAATACATGCTTTTTTCCCCACAAACTAGTTGACTTTGATGAATTAAATTCTGTGATGTTACTTGTCATGACCTTGATTGGGTTCAAAAATGGGATTCCATGGAGGAAGGGGATATTGATGACAATGTTTTCTTGTTGACCAAGAGACAAATCAATTGTTTGGCCTGAACAAACAATGGCAGTCCTAGGCCAGTGGGCTCCTCCGTAAAGTCCAGAGATGTTTTCTGGTCAAAATTTTTGACACCGATGCTCAGTTGTAAACTTTTTCACAGCAGGTATGCAGAATTCAAATCATGGCACATATTTCTCATGGTATGTAGCTTTATCAATATATCACCCTCTCCTAATGGATAAAGACAATTTTATCCATGGATGAGACATCAAAGAACAAAACTGAAAACGGCAAACGGATGAATTTTAGGATGAACCTAATCGAAAACTGGCGCTAAAGAAATTTCAGTTGTTCTGGTGTAGATAACCAATAAATAACTTATTATTTTATTTCATTTATTGTTCCAATTTTTTTTTTTCCTGAAAAACTTCTGGAAGTGATTTACTTGTTGCCCGCGTGAGTGTTCCCCAGACTGCTTGTAGGCTAACGTCAGATTTTATGAGCCTGCATATTTCCCTGGCCCGGCGTACTACTGCAAAGTGATCATGTGGATTACAAATACCAACTTAAGCTGCCCCGAGTTGATCAAAATTCTGTTAATTACTGAAACAATGTGAAATAACCTACATGAGATACTTACAAAATATGCTCAGTGTCGTGCAACAAGCTGAAAGGCCCTGATGAGGACGTTCATGTTTTATCTTCATATCTGATGAGAATTGATCTAAGCTTCTAGTAAAGCTTCAAGTTGTCCAAAGTAAAAGCTTATCATGCCATCTGCCATAAATATAGACAGAAATAATGCACAGTTTAACAAAAAGGATTGTCTGATTGCCCGGGGAAAGAAAAATCCCACAACGGGCTAATAAATCGAGCAACTCACTTGCCTGATCAAGCATTGTTCTTTTTGGGCGCTGATGAAGGAAGTAGTTAAAAAGGGTTTTGGTTCAAAGGGATGTTACTACCGAGTCATATGTGTGAGTAATATGTGTATCTGTATATATACATGTAGGCATTTACATTGATGCATATTGCTATGTTATTGATTAATATGCACTGCCCTAATTCAATAAATTCAATAAACAGAAAACTATGCCACTAGTTGTGTGCCAATCCTTGTAAGCGCTTGTAAGAAACCTGGCCATGCAGTTTGTCACATGTTAATCTCTGTAAGAACATGTAAGAATTGTAAACTTGGTCATGTAGTTTGTTGTGTGTTTATCTTTGAGAGAGCCTGTGAAAACTGTAAACTTAAAAAGCAGTTCTGAAGACGGGGTAGGGGAGAGCCGCCCTTTCCTTGTACTCCTGTTTTTATAGTTAAATAGTTAGGCAAGCGCATTGTTTTTCTTTTCTTTTATTTCACTGAGGTAAGAGTATAGATAATTAATAGGAATGTTTTGCTTGTTATTTTGGCCTGGGCTCTCCCTGACTTTGGCCTCAAATTTTGTTCGTTGAGGAAATAAACCAGAAATTGTGAACTGCATATTTGTTTCGCTGGTATCCTTTGAGAGCAAGGAAGGAAAAGGGTCGCTTTTGTGCTGCGCTCCAGTTTTTCCCTAGGCAAGGCGTAACAGGGATCCTGCCCCAAGCAAATGTGATGTTATGTTCTTTTTATCTCCTTCTGGCTGTGAAGGAAAGAAAGGTAAATCTCTGCATTGAGTTTGCCTTAGCTACTTGTCATTTGGTTTTACGATAATTTGACACATAGTGGTCATAGTAATTTTGTTCGCATATGTGAATGCATCAAGTAATAACTGACATTTCGTGATATTTGGACTTTTTTGACTATTTGCTATAGTTTGTTGTATAAAGCAAAAAGTATTTGATGTCTTTAGAGCGATTCATCAATTAGTTTCAATGGAATAATGTACGAAGTAAACCGCTATCGCGGATCCAGTAAATAGAGCCCAACTTTAAGAGCCTTCATCTCAAAATCTAAAAGGGTCATGAAATGTCGATTTTTACTTGATGCCTTCACATATACCGCAGCTACTTAACCAGTTATCTATCCCCAGTTAATCACGAACTTCAGCTAGCTTGTTAACATTTTACCCTCGCTGTGATTTTGAATAAATGATCTTACATTAGAAATTTGAGCGTCTTGTCTTCCGAGGTGATTTTTACCTCGGCAAAATACTCCAATAGTGTAGTAGTGCATAAAGCATCTAGGGCAGACTAGCTGTACAATAGTACAACAGGCATGAACCTTATCCTGTTTACATCATATCTTAATCGTGACAATTAATGTCAGTTAACCAGAAACTTTTCCATTTGAATCCTCTAGATAGATTTATAACTCACGCATGGTTTCAAAGCCACAGAGGAAGCTACCTGGGCTTCATGCATGGGATTCTTACAGTTTATAATATAAAAGTTATTAAAAAAAAAAAAAAAAGTAAGTAATGGTGAACTGAAAAACAAAATGTAAATCAGTAATTGATTTACAACCCCAATTCCGAAATAGTTGGGACAAAGTGTAAATTGTGAATAAAATCAAAACACAATGATATCAAATCACACCAGCCAGTATTTTATTCACAATAGAACAGAGACAACATAGCAAATGTTGAAACTGAGAAGTTTTACAATTTTATTCACAAAATAAGCTCATTTCAAATTTGATAGCTGCTACAGGTCTCAAAAAAGTTGGGACAGGGGCCTGTTTACCGTGGTGTAGCATCCCCTCTTCTTTTTAACACAGAGTGGAGGCGTCTGGGCATTGAGGAGACAAGTTTCTTGAGTTTAGCCATTGGAATTTGATCCCACTCTTGTTTAATACAGGCTTCCAGCTGCTGGAGAGTTTTGGCTCTCCTTTGACGGACTTTTCGTTTAATTATGTGCCAAATGTTCTCAATCGGTGAAAGACCAGGACTGCAGGCAGGCCAGTTCAGCACACGGACTCTTCTACTACGAAGCCATGCTGTTGTAATAGCTGCAGTATGTGGTTTTGCATTGTCCTGCTGAAATACACAAGGCCTTCCCTGGAATACATGTCGTCTGGAGGGGAGTATATGTTGCTCTAAAACCTTTATATACCTTTCAGAATTCATGGTGCTTTTTAAAACATGCAAGTGTCCCACACCATATGCACTAATGCATCCCCATACCATCAGAGATGCTGGCTTTTGAACTGAACGCTGATAACAGGAGGGGTGGTCTTTCTCCTTTTTAGCCCGGAGAACACAACGCCCATGATTTCCAACAAGAATGTCAAATATGGACTCGTCTGACCACAGGACACTTTGCCACTTGGCTAAAGTCCATTTTAAATGAGCCTAGGCCCATAGAACGTGGTGGCGCTTCTGGATCATGCTCAACAATGGCTTCCTTTTTGCATGATAGTGTTTTAGGTGACATCTGTGGGTGGCACAGCGGACTGTGTTTACAGACAGTGGTTTCTTGAAGTACTCCTGGGCTCATTTAGTAATTTCAATAACAGAATCATGCCGGTGAGTGATGCAGTGGCGTCTGAGGGCCCAAAGATCACGGGCATCCAGTAAAGGTCTTCGGCCCTGTCCCTTACGCAGAGATTTTTCCAGTTTCTCTGAATCTTCTGATGATGTTATGCACTGTCGATGATGAGACTTTCAAAGCCTTTGCAATTTGACGTTGAGGAACATTGTTTTTAAGTATTCCACAATTTTTTTAAGCATTTTTTTTAAGCAAGCCTTCACAGGTTGGAGAGCCACAGGCCATCTTTACTTCTGAGAGACTCAGCCTCTCAAAGACATCCCTTTTATAGCCAATCATGTTACACACCTGATGCCAGTTAACTTAATTACTTGCTAAATGTTCTTTCAACTGATTCTCTTATATATTAATTGCTTTTTCAGCCCTTTATTGCCTGTGTCCCAACTTTTTTGAGACCTGTTGCAACCAGAAAATTCGAAATAAGCTCATTTTGTGGATAAAAATGAAAAATTGTTTTGTTTCAACATTAGGAATGTTATCTACACTACCGCTCAAAAGTTTGGGATCACTTGCAAATTTCTTTGTTTTCCAAAGAAAAATATATTTTCATGCATTTCACAAACAATCTTTTCCATTTCACAAACATTTTTATCCATTTCACAAACGATTAAAATTAATCAGATGATTTTCAAAGAATGATCTACATTTTTGCATAGAGGCCTATTATCAGCAACCGTCAGTCCTCTGCATCAATCTCCTGGTATGGCTGCTAATCCAAGTTAAGCATTTTATAAGGCTAATTGATTATTAGAAAACCCTTCTGCAAATGTGTTGCACAGCTGAAAACCGTTGAACTAATAAGGGAGCGCAAAAGGGAGCATGGCATTCTTGAGGTTGGTTTAGTACCTGAAGCATCAGCAGTTGTTTGTTTGTTTACAGGCTCAAAATGGCCAGAAAGAAAGGACTTCCTTTAGAGACCCGTCAGTCTATTGTTGTGCTTAGAAAAGAAGGCTATTCAATGCGAGAAATTGAAAACTTAAAATCTCTTACCACGCTGTCAACTACTCCCTTCAGAGAGCAGCACAAACTGGCACTAACAAGGACAGAAAAAAGGAGTGGGAGGCCCCAATGCACAACTGTGCAAGAAGACAAATATCTGAGAGTGTGTAGTTTAAGACAAAGACGCCTCACAGGTTGTCAACTAGCAGCTGCGCTCAATAGTTCCCGTCAAAAACCAGTTTCAGTATCAACAGTGAAGGTGGTTTTTTTTTTTTTGATGAAGGCAAAGTTTGAAGAACATATTCATCATTTTCCATTAAAATCATTATTTCTAACTCAGACAATGTCAGCATGTTCTGTTCATTTGCTATATTTCCTATTCAGACTAATTTCACGTGTGTGTCCATGGAAAACAAGAAAATTTCCAAGTGATCCCAAACTTTTGAGCGGTAGTGTATGTTCTATTGTAAATAACATATTGGCTCATGTGATCTGAAAGTGATTGCATTTTGATTTTATTCACAAATTACACTTCATCCCAACCATTTCGTAATTGGGGTTGTAATTTCATTTTATTTTATTTCAAAGTTGTAGGCTAACACAGTAGGCCGGTTTCAAATTTGGGAAATGGTGCGTTGCATTTACACTCACGCCCATCCTATTGATGTTGCTTAATGACCGCTGGGGTTAAAGCATGTTTGAACAGTTGCTTTGCAGGAATATCAATTTTATATCTTTTTTTCCCTGAGAATGAGAATAAGGTTGGGTTTCAGGGAAGGGGCTGTCAGGCTATATGGTAGAAGAAAATCTTATGCGATTCTCATTCAGCCTAGAGCAAAGCTGCATATATTCACTGGTTCTGTCCTTCTGATGATTATTAATTTAATCCTATTGGTATAAGAATCACTTTCAGAAGGTGATATTTTAAAAAGACCATTATTAACCATTCTTCTATAATGTCCTAATCAGTTATTATATGAAAAAAGGCCTCGGAACACAGGAACATGAACATAAAAATAATGTTTCTGCTCAGATCACACCAAAATAAAAAATGTTTTATTTCATCATTTTTTCCCTTAAACTCTTTCCCAAAGGCACTGCCAAATCCCAGTTAGATATGACCGGCAACAAAGGTCATCACTTTCCATAATTTTATGTCTTCAGTATTACATTGAATTACTTTCCGTAACACATCAAAAGAAAGAGAAGAATCCGCTCTTTCTAATGATACCCAAACACGGAAACATTCAGCTATCATCAAAATAGTTCAGCTCCTCAAAGCACAAGACGTCATCTTATTTGTCTTCTACACACTTCAAAGTATATTTTGTCCATTTTTGATGACTTGTGGTGTAATACTTCCAGTGGATATGTATCAAGACAATGAATTTTTGCTTGTTTTCACCCATTTTCTCAACAATATTCAAGAGAGCTGAATTGCATGTCTTATATTATAGCCGATCTTTTCATAATAACCTTCAAAAACAAAGCCCAAGTTCGAAGCTTTCTTATAAGGTATCACGAGGACACAGACAAAAATAAAAGAACAAAATATTTTAATTAATATTTTTGAAGGGCAATGTTATTCCTCAGGCATTTTGTCCTCAGCTTGGCCAGTTGGGAAAGAATTAAAGCCTTAGTGCATATCAAAATATTGTTATCCTGGAAATACACATCTATCAAATACATAGACCACTTCATAATTATATTCCTCAAGTTACTGGAATCATGTCACAAATGCATAAAGACAGTGGAACGCAATATTCAGCATGCTATTGTAGGAGAACTTACAGGTGTATATTGGATGACTGTGGCATCTTGCTTTCCAGCAGCAACTTGCTTACCCTTAGGACTCCAACAAACTACAAAATAAAAGAACAGATAAATAGTCCTATGAATACAGAACAATGGAGGGAAGAGTGCTGTAAGGAGGCAGGAACTCACCAGCCAATGTCCGCCCATTATGGGAGGGGTCAGGCCAAGGAGTTAAGAAATGCATTACATTACATTTATTTAGCAGATTCTTTTATCCAAAGGAACTTACATGCACTACCCATCCACAGTAAAAGAGGCAGGGACTTACCACATGTTATCCCTGTGGCTGCAGGCAGCTGAGCTGACACAGTTACACTGTCTTTCACGTCCAGTACCAGCATGCTGCCATCAGATAGACAGGCTGCTAGGATAGAGGCATGTGCTGGGTTCCACTTCAGGTCCTGAACCATGATCCCCGGGCCCACAGCTGGCCGCATGGATGCAAAAGGCTGCTTCTCGTGCCTGGCCTAAACACATTGATATTTATCAATTAACTTCCAGCTTTTACACATAGCACTGAAAGACCACATGCACAGGATTTCAGTCACTTTCAGTGTGAAATAGGGCAATGCACGATTTAAAGTCAAAATTCCACTTCCAGCTTGAAACAGGATGATGACAGACATCAGCTTGAAATGCTACTGAACATCATAAACCCACATCACTTCAGCCACTTTCACCTTTAAACAAGGTAACAAACCACACATCAGTACCATTTAGCTTGAAACTAAAAACCTAACAGCAAAGCATTTCAGTCATTTTCAGCCTGAAACAAGTCGATGAAACACCGAGACACAATTTCGGCCAATTCAAAGTGAAATTGTATTGAATGACACAAAATCCTCAAAGCCTTAAACAGGGCGATAACAGACCTATACATAAATCATTTCAATCACTTTCAGCTTCAAAAAGGAAAGAAATCTGCACTGAACCATGTCTTCTTTTCTTTGCTTTATTTTACAAATAGCATGGCATGGAAGACAAAAAGGAGCTTAATGAGGTGGACAATGTTTTTGTCATGCAGTTTGTTTAATAAAGCAAAAAAAAAAAAAAGCGAGGATTCCTTTCCTTCTTGCGTTTCACATAATTTTGGAAATCGGCACACCAAGTAAGTCTTTGTGTCGTTAGTTAAACCAATGCATGGGCTGTTGTTTGAAGTCACTTTCAGCTTGAAACGAGGCAACAATAGATTTATACACACATCATATCAGCCACATTTATCTTGAAGCTGAAAAAGGGAAACTAAACACCGAACAGCAATGTAAATTTAGTCCCTTTCAGCTTGAATGATGGTTAAAAACAGCCTAAAAAAATAAATAATGGCACCACAAGCACTGTAGCTCACCTGGACATTCAAAATTTTTGACCTAGATAACCATTTGCTGCACCTTGCTAGAACAGCGCAACATTCAGTAAATAACTCAAAGTATGCATGCATTCTCTGGTGTATTAATATAATGTAATTAGTTGCAGGTGACCCTGAATTTACTATTAGCAAACGGAGTTCATGAATTTTGTTTTTTTTCAGGCAGAAATGATCAAAATAACGATAGGTTGTCTATTGACAAATTTTAACAACTTTCCTAATGGAGACCTCATTGTTAGGAAGATGTTGAACATAGTTTCAGCTTCCGAGGAAAAGTCATTTCAGAGATTTTTAAAGCCATTTATGAAAGTTAGGAGCATGGTCTGATGTCAGTGGTCAAATTGAGGCCAAAATTCAATGTCCAGAAAAACCTAGAATCTATGTGTCGAGTCATGCTGCTTAGTATTTAATAGCAAATTTCCACCCAATTGTCAGAAATCACTGATAAATGGGCAAAAAAAATGGCACTTTCAAGTTGGCTACTGTTGTGGCCATATCTGAAGACAAATGGCAATGACTGATAAACTGTGCTGTCCTCATTGATTGGACGATGTCTGCAAAGTTTCAGCTTCACCAGTTAAATAGTTTCAGAGATGATGTTTCAAGGTACGAAATTTAAGGGCATGGTTTGATATCAGAAGTCAAAGGAAGGTCGAAATGCAACAGAAATGCCCGGAATGAATAAGTCTTCATGCTGCTTTGTACCAACATGAGGGATGTCATAGTTATGAAACTTTGGATAAGGATTACTGTCACACAAATAATTGTGGTTAACAATTATTTATTTCTTTTTACTGTCATATTACTGCTGTATGGTTGTATGTGTCTAGTTAATAAATCTCACATAAAATTCCCACCTTATGTGCAATGATGCCTATTTGTTGAAAATTGAAGCAAATTGAAAATGAAATATTGACTTGTACAATAACCTCAAATAAAATTCTGTCTGTCTTTCAGGCTTTGTAAATCAAAACAAACTGGACTGAGAAAATGAGAAAAATATTATTGTACAACATCTATGTAAAGTCTAACAATGTGAGTTGCAGGGAAAGTTTTTTCAAATGATGTACAAACTTTTTCAGAATTGGGACTGTCGATTTTCCGTTTAGGTATACTCACCATCTATATAAATATTGCATCCATAACTACATCTCACAGCAGCAAAGCTTAACCAATTTACCCCAGTAAAAGGACCAAGGATAATTCTGACACGCTGACCTCGTTGATTAATGTCCTTAAGTCATAGAAAGCCAGTGACAGGGGTTCCTCGTTGGATGTCCCGCAGACAGACAGCGTGAGGTCATCACTGCTCAGGGCCAAATGGTGTATGGGCAGGTCTACAGAAACACTCAGGGACTTCACATCCTCCACTGAGAGACAAAAATCACACAAAGTCACAAGAGTCAAATTTTTTGGCTCCACCGTAGGTGAAATGTTTTAATAAACATGATACATGCTACACTGCACCAGATTTATTCTTTAACATCATGTTCCGAGGTTAAATCAAAATGAGTGTTTAAAGTATGCGTACATCACTGATCTTAAGTGCAGGGCAAATCTTAGGCATCAATTAAAATGCATATTCGCATGCTAATAAGAAGGATACAATGTTGGCAGGAAAGGAGGGTTTTATACGTTAGTTTAACATTATAAATTTTGGTTTTTATTAGTTTTTTGGAAGTATTCACAACATTAATATTACCTGAACTGTACAATTTAAAGAGAACGTAAGCCCAGTTAAGAGTGAAGGACTATCACTGCCATACCCGCAGCATTCACAATGGATTGTTTCATGGATATGGATAATTTGCACGATTGCTCGACATTGACAAACCTTGGTTGACCAACAGCCCATGAACAAAATAATTGACCAGTCAAGGAAACGGGGTCAGCCCTAGTTTTGTGACAAGATTCTGAGTTGTTGACAAAAGAAAAACATGTTAAAGTGAAAGACAACCTTCATCTGAAGTGAAATGACTGCCGCTTACCAGTTAAAAAATGTTTGTTGTACCTTCTTGCAAAATAAAAGTCAGCTTTGTGATTGTGAGTCTCATAAAACCCACTGTTGAAGTGTCCAAAATGTACCCGGACACCATGCAAGTGCCCATTAAATTTCCCATTTAAACTGTATAGAGTATAATCCGTGTGTGCATGTGTAATGAGTACATGACCATTTGGCAAGATGCACCATTTCATAGACATCAGTAAATTCTCTGGCTGGATAAGTAAAGACCATAGTTCAAATGTGCATAAAGCTTTTTTGTGGGTATGAGCAAATTATGCATATATTATATAACCTGCTGAAATTCCACCTTAGCTTGGTTAAACTGTGTTTTTTTTTTTTTTTTCCCAGACTGCTGAAATTCCAGCTTAGCTGGTTTAAACTGTTTTTTTTTTTTTCCCGACATGTAGCCAGTCAACCCACTGACCATCATGCAATTACCTAGCCCACCAGCTTACAATGTCAACCTTGACCAGCAACCAAAAAGTTATCTGCACCTTGGAATCTCACTTGATCTTTGCTAGAATTTTCGGCAGAACTGTATAATGATAGCCTGATTAAATTGCTATTTCACATTTCAAATGAGTGCGTCGCATTTAACAAAACTAAATCAGGACTGGGATTTTGTACCCACAGGATTTAATCATGACCGTCAAACAATAAAAGCTGAAATCACCTATTTCATCGCCGGGGCATTCACTCTTGTTCGCGGCTATGATGTCCCGGGTGTGAAACACTTTTAGAATGCGGTCCAGTCCCACAAACGTCAGTCCGAACTTGTTGGATACGGCGAGTAAACTGGACCTCTCCTTCGGGAGATCACTAGGAGAATCAAATGCACGTATCTTCTTCATCTGTCGAAACTGAAAGTCCTGAAAGAAGTTTATAGCATTAGATGGCAATCACTTAATTGCTATTTAAAAACACGTAACATAACCAGTATAACAGCAAACCAGGGGCCTCATTTATAAAAATGCAAGATTTTCTAAACTCTGTGCATGCTCAAAGACAGAAAAAAAATTCACAACAACTATCCTATTCGGGAATCATTTGGCAAGCTATACTGCATGCACTTTTTATTTAATCAGGATTGAGGCAACACTTTCACCCGCACACCCCCCCTGAAAAGTTATCGCAGTTCGGAACAGGGTTTGGTTAAGGACACAGACAAGGGATGGAAATGCCCTTTTTTCGAATGTATACTGGACCTCGTAGACTGAAAAAGGGGGTGGGCGGAAGTCTTTCCCAGGGTTAATACTGCAACGAGCACGGTATTGTTCAAATGAAGAGGACAACCAACCTATATTGGCCATGATCGCATCACCTGACGTTTGACTGAAGTTACTCTTAGCTACCTAGGAACAGCATCTTTCCGACCATAACACCTGACAAGATTCAATTGTTATCCACGCGTTAGCCAACTTCAGGACCCATGTGTTATCGCTAAGAAACCCAACTATTATTCATCCAGAGATTACCAAAGCAACGTTGACATGAGGCAGAAAACAATGTTTCTTGCAGTCACTTAAATGTGGGTAATGCCCTCTGCAGAACGCTTGTGAAATTAAAGTTGCTGCGTAGATAACAAGCTAGCTGTTAGCTAATATTGTTGTAGTTGTTGCATATTACCTTCATTTCCCTATCGGGAATGGCATCTGAATCGTCGCTCATTTTGAAGGAGAGCAGCCTTTATCACACGGGAGAGAAGATTTTATAGGAGTTAAAAAAATTTCACTTCGCTCAGTAAGACACAACGGGTTCACAGCCACATTTCAGAACTCAGTAAGATAGCTGCGAAACTCAGCACAGCTACCGCGCTGTCACTAGAAGGAAGTTACGCGCTCCCGTTCTTTGGCAGGAAATGACGCACTGTTCCTTTGCAGGCCAGTCAAAACCTGAGCGGTTCCAAAAAAAAAAAAAAAAGACCTGAGCTGTTCAATGCAAAGCCATGAAGAGAAAGAGTCGCGTCAACGGAAGTCCAAAATTCTCGATCGTCACGTGGTTCTAGAGACTGCGAATAGTTCCAGGAAGTCGCTGGCGGGCAATTTGAATGCGTCTGTGAAATAGGCTGCAGAGAGACATACCTGCGATTCTCGGTAATTACTAGTCAATAAATAGCGTTATTTCTGCCTTGTTTACATATTTTAGGCTTGAGTGAACGTTTGCCGTCTCACTAAAGTGACCCCAACGTTAAACAACCAAGAAAAAGCTACATTTAACAACAGAATGTTGAACATTTGCACTCAATATATGCAGTATTCGAGCGGTTTTAGTGCCTTAGAATTATTAAAATAATTAAGATGACTAAAACGAGATTTAGTCATTCTAAAGAGCGTGTTCCTGTTGTCGATTGCTTTGAATTCTTGGTTTTTGCTTTTAATTACAATGCTTGTTTAATCCCATCCTAATGTTTATTATGCAGAGGGAGGGGAAGGAACGTTTCAAAATTCTGTTTAATTTTCTACCATTTCTTTATTTGCTTGGGGTTTTAATAATCCCATGGAAATGGAGGATCTAAGTTAACAATTCAATAATGACTAATGTAATCGTCATGACTTTCAGAAAGGACAGAAAACTGACAGGTGACTATCAATGAGTATCAACTGACAGCACAATTAGTCCCTGCATCATTAAAAGCAGCATAATGTTCAGTGTGGCATCTTAGAAAATCCACCGGAAATAATTACAGTTTATCTGTTCATAATTTTGATACATATCTGCACTTATCACTTTACACCAATACATAAGTTCAAAACAACTTTTTCATTGACTTTTTCCATGCAGAAGGAATAAATTTATCTAGGCTTGCATGTAAAGTAATATTTTTAGAAAGGGCTCATTAAACACTATACATCCAGACAGAACAAGACACATTAACACACAAACTTATATCATTATACACATACAAACACATACATTTTATGTATATCTTTTTATTTTGCTCTTATGTACTACAATGACTTCATGAAAAAGAAATCTTGAATAGACTCAGAAACATGAATAGCATGTGAAGCAGTTTGTCTGTGCCCTCTCTTCCATGTTGTCCTTGTATGTAATCTCTACCATGGTTTGCTGTGCTGCGTGGGGATGCTCCAATCGCTGGGGGGTTGAGTACAAATGTACGGTTTGTAGGCTCAATTCAGCAGGAGAAATCTAACAATCATTAATTACAACAACAAAAATGTGAGGTGATCATGTTCAAACACTGCACCTGCATTTTTTCACAACCAAAGACCACACGATTTGGAAGCTTATTGTCCAGTTTATTAAAAGTAAGGAACAGGGAAAGGCTTGCACGGCTTAGGGAGTTAAGACTCAGGGTGCAGGGTGAGTTTTGTCTGTGTCATTGCAGGGAGTTCTCTGGCTCTTATTGAATCGCCTGCAGTTCTTCTGCTGAAAGAGAGAGAGAGGGGGAGAATAAGACAGGAGAAAGGGTTAGACACACCTATATGGGCTTGGATGGGAAATGGTGCTGAGAGATGAGGTGTGGTCTTTGTTTCCCAACTTAGCTTATGGAACTTAAGTAGTTGTGATCAGCTTTTGCTGCTGATTTTTAAGAAAGTATGGCAAGTGGCATCAGTAGCAAATGTAACGAATTAGAATAAAGTTGGATTATGTTCTTTGCAGTCTTTCAGACAAGTAATACAGAACAGCTCAACATTTATACTATTCAGTATGATTCCCCACTTAGTCTTCAATGCTTAATTTTCCAAATTGTTTGGCCTATTTGGCCAGTACTTTCTGTTTTCAATCTTCTATTTGGTCCTCCAGCTTCCCTCTCCCTTAATCATCAACCCAAAATTAGCAAAATGAGCAGCAACATAATATTGACAAGTAATGGTCAATAGAATCTCAAATCCTAAAAACTCTAACTAGAGATAATGTTTTAGTTCATTGAATAGCAGTAAAAAAAAAATAAAAAGTTCTAACAATCAATATTAATAGCGATGTATCACTGCAACCGATGGCTCTCTTCTTTATCATTGTGTAACATTGACTTAATTGTAATAGCTAACGTTAGCTACCTTACTCAAAGAGAACCTCACTTCACCACCTCCAGTACTATAGCCAGTCTGATGTTATATTTACGTTAATTCTCTAACATTTCACTGCTCCACCCCACTCCGCAAAAAAATCACTTTAAGGAGCCTTTTTCTCTAATATCGTGTCGTTGGATGAAATGACACTGAGAGAACGGAGTTTTCAATTATGCTGCTGCTCATGGTAAGCACTAGTAACTGTGTCGCTAACTGTACCTAGCTAGTAGGCCTATCCTAGCCTCATTTTTTGCCCGTAAACATTCAATATATCTCGAATTGTACAGGGGATAATCCAGGAAAACGCTTTACTGTACGTGTTAATTTAATTCAGATGTGCTGACAACATATAGTCTAATTCTTTAAACGTCTTACCTTTTGAAAGATCATCACGAACGGTTCATTCCGCTTCAGCACAGCTGCTAGACTAGTCTTCGTCGCTAACTTCCGGGAACTATTGGGAGACTCCACGTCCCGCCATTGCTGTAAAAAAGTGGTCCATTGGAGTGAACGGAGTTGACGCGACTCTCTCTCTACATAGCTCTGGTTCAATGGTACTCTCCCGATTCCGGATTCCCCAGACGGCAACAAACTGCAGGGGTTGCCGGTGGTATTGCAATGTGATTGCAGCTTACTCAAACCTATCACTAGCGAAGGCAAAACAAGGCCTTATGAAGCTTTGAATCTTTCCTAATCAGTGTATCAGAAATCAGTTGACTACTTGAGGCTTCATCCATGACGCCCGTGGGTGATATCTGCTGGTAAAATATTAGTTCTGACGTCAAATGACCTCTTTTGCTTTGATGCACACCCTTAAAAAATATTTTAAGAACGTGTATGTTTTTTGTTTGTTTGTTTGTTTCTGACAGGTCGGTTGACAATCTGACTCTTGCGTTGTCGCGCTATAAATAATGTTGTGAATGCAGATCTCAAAATTATAGGGCAGAGGTATTAACAATGACGCAGCGGATGTGCTTGGTGTGCTGAACAATAACTGCAGTCAACTAGTCAACAACGCCAACTCCAAAACCCACCAATGCAGTGGTTATTAATGTCGGACCAAGGGCCCCTTGTATATGAGTTCCCCCCCAACCGCATCAGCAATCGTGATTGAAAACAGCTGATATAATTCTTAATTAGGTCTTGTCATGTTTGATTATTTACCCTGTTTAGCCACGCTGTCTGAAATAGCTATAGCTGAACAACGTTGGATAAAATGTTTTACTGCAAAAAGTGGTTTGACTTGGTTTGAGTCAAACCACTCTTTGAGCTTTCACTCTACATCCCAAAGACTTTCAATTGGTTTAGGTACAGACTCTGTGGTGGCCGATTCATGTGTGAAAATGATTCCTCATGCTTAATGAACCGTTCATTCACAATTTGAGCCCGATGAATCTTGGCATTGTCATCCTGGAATATGCATGTGCCATAAAGGATTAAAAAGTCCTTTGATAAGTTACGGTCCATTCAATGTATTTAGGCTGTCTGCTGAATTCATTTTATTGCTGCAGAACAGTGCTTTACCTGGGCCTGACCAATGGAAACAACCCAAGATCTTAAGACTGTTTCCAGAGGCTTGTGCAATGGGCACTATGCATGATGGGTGCATTGCTTCTTGGGCTTCCTTACTTACCCTGATGTGCCCATCACTCTGGAATAGGGCAAATCTGGACTTGTTAGACCACATGACCTTTTTCCATTGCTCCTCAGTCCAGTCTTAATGCTCCCTTGCAAAGTGAAGTCGTTTTTCCCAATAAGTCTGGCTAAAAAGTGGCTTTTTTTGTGGCCACACAGCTGTTTACCCCCAATCCTCCAAGTTCTTGTTGCATTTTGCACGTGGAAATGCTTTTACCTTCATGATTAAAAATAGCCATGAGTTGTACTGCTGATTTTTTTTTTTTTTTTTTTTTTAAGATGAGACTTCACCAAGCATTTCAGTGATCTCTGATCAGGATCACAGACTGTATAAAAAGATGGACGAAGCAACGGTGACGTCACCCATTGGTTTCAGCATACAATTTAGGAAGCCTCGATTTTGGCAATTTGAATTGCGCCATTTTGTCATTTTGTAAACTGATGTGATTCCTATTGGACGAGAGCGTGAATTGAAGATCCGGGGAGGACCGTGGCTCTGGATCTGACCGTATCGGACGAGGACCAAAGGATAGCCACGCCCTTAAAGCATATTCTGGCTTTATCCTTTATTCTAGTCTATTTGGGACCATAATTTACAAAAATGAACATCACGATATATCGAAGGAGACTTGAAACTTGCGATAGACACCATAAAATGATGTGGAAAATCATTAATGAAATAATAAATCAGGTGGCAATGTAGGGTCATTTTCTCATAGACTTCAATAGCAGTGAACTCCTTTCTGCAATTACCGACGTCGCCATCTGCCGGCTATTAAATATAATGCAAATTTTTGAGATTTCCGCATCGCCTCACTTTTCAGACCCGGGTGCTGCGTCCGTCTTTTTGTACAGTCTCTGATCAGGATCAGTCATGACTTTTCTTTAACCCATTTCTTCTGCGAAGTTGACAGTTCACCACTGTCCTTCCAGGTTCTAATAAATTTTTGGATGGTTCCTGACCTTATTCTAGCGATTTCAGCAAACTCCTTTGATGTTTTTTTTCTTTTTTGGGGCTTGATGCTGGCCAATAATTTTCCCACTTGAAACACAGTAACATCTTTTCAATCGTGAGATGCATCTTCCAACATGGTTTTTGAAGAAATACTAAGTAACACGCTGAATCAGACAGGATTAAAAGAATTATTTCCAGCTGAAACATATTAATCACGGGAATGATGATTCAGTCTGAGGCTCTTGAGTATTTCCTCATTTAAATTCAATCGGGATTTTTTTTTTTTTTGGATGGAAAGTGTGATGGGAAGTGACTGAATTAAAGAAACTTTTCAAAAATTTTCAAAGCCAGTTTGAATGAAGCAGAAAGTAGTTTAAATGTCATAACTCACATGGCTTTTCCTGGACTGAAGCAAGCCTTATCACAGTGGCTTCAAAAAAAAAAAAAAAAAAAATCCTCCAAGTTCAAAGCAAGCTTCGGAACCTCGGCATCTGACGCAACATTACTACCTATGATATTTCCATGGTGAATTTACACTTTTTTGACAATACTTTAAAATTTGAAAATATCCTGACATTAAACTGATCACTCCATGGGGCCAATTTTATTTCCTAAGTTATCCAGATGAATATACATTATATTATCCCACACCTTTTAGGTACTCAATGAACTTGCTCCGTTGAGGAAAAGCCCCATGTTTGCACAAGGCAGCCTCCGTGAACTGGCTTTGCATGCCAGTGAGAAGGTCCGATGGGAAACCATTGAACAGCAAGCGGAAGCTATGAAGTTTTTAAACTTACCAACTATTAATTTCAGGCACGTTTGTCCACCGACTTAGGAGGATCACGAAAGTCATAGCAAGCAGGTTAATGTACATTGCTATTTTGGCTGTTTACAGCAGCATGCATGACACCGATTGTGCCCTGCTCTCCCATGCAGGAGGTAGATATTCTATTAAGGCTACTGAGCATATTGAAATACACCATGTAGCTAAATATTTGGCAGCCGTTGCACTCATCATTGCAAAAAACCTGATCTACATTTTTAGCAGATCATAGCTATTGCTTTTAACCGGTTAATGGGCATAGTAATGTTGCAAAGGCAACTTATTAATTCATTATCTTCTGGTTTATATTCATCTACATGATGTCATATAATTTATGTATACTTGAACAAAACATTTCCTCAACTTTCTTTATCTATTCAGTATATTCTCTTTTCCTCCTACAAGACACTGACGACTGGCATTGGGATCATTCCGCGTCAAATGTCCGAATTTCAGAGAAAGGAGGTTTTGCAGGGTATAGGCAAATTTGCCCACAGCCCAATTTGAACCATCTTCTGGTTATATGTACCTACTTGTGGGACTGTCCAGAAAATAGATTTGAAATGTGATATTTGCATACAGGAATTGAACTGTGACCTATTTAGTGATTTCAAGATTTTTGTGGGGCAAGGCCTCAAAAAGTCCATATTTAAACCCATTGTTCTGAAAAACCGGACGATTTTTAATGGCTACACAACAACATGATGGACATTTTGATACCAAACATAAATATATATGTGAAAAACTGAAGAAGTTTCAGACAATTTTCCATTGAAAAATGCATCTGTCTTGATGCAAAATGTAAAGTTCATCTTGAAAAACAACCAGGTTCCCATGAAAACACACCTAAGATATTTTCACAAAAGTTGCCTCATATAGTTGGCTAAATAATGTGCGAGTGTCGTTGAATTGCGAGACCAGTAACATGGTGTATTCAAGCCATTTTTATTATATACTACATATTTCTCAGAAAAGCCATTTAGATGTTTTCATAAACTGTTGTACATTGTATAGGTTCTATATCTCCCAGGCCTTGTTTTTACTCCACTGAGCAAAGCGTAGTCTGCGCTTGTGGTCACGCTTCAATGATTTTGTGAACCTCAAAGCATTCAACATTGTTGTATGCCAGGGGTAGGGAACCTTCTCCAGAAAGAGCCACTGTGGGTGCAGGCTTTCATACCAACCAAGCTGCTACACACTTGTTTCTAGTACTCAAGGCCCTTAACAAACATTCTAGAGGTTGATAAGTAGAATCAGGTGTGTAGCAACTTGGTTGGTATGAAAGCCTGCACCCACAGTGGCTCTTTCTGGAGAAGGTTCCCTACCCCTGTTGTATGCTCATGCTTTACATCCCAGTGGGCACACAACGTTGAAACAATGTTGAAACAACGCTGTTGGGGTTGCTTCAATGTTATATCAACGTTGAATCAACGTCGTGTGCCCACTGGGATACTGGCGCTGTTTCAGGCGATACATTTTATAAATCATACATACAGTTCATTTGGATTCCAAAAACACAATAATGCCAAAGAAATATGTGATTTGCACTACGAGGTTCAAAGATAGTGCAAAGTGTAGTAAGGGTGCTCGTAACCTAAATGGACAACAAAATCAGTGGCTATACTCATTGTTGGTGAATGAGGGGATGACAATACAAGACGGTGACAAGATATGCAGCAAATGTTATTTCAAATATGTCAAAAAACGACCAAAACCAGACACAGACAATGACAATGACACAACAGATTATATTACTACATCAAACAATGACATTGATGAAACAGAGACTGTGTTTCTTCAGGAAATCTTGGCAGATGAGGAAGAACTTATCCAAGGAAATCCTCTCAATGTATCCTGTCCAACTGTTGATTTAATGTATGGAACATCATCACATCGAAGGTGTTCCATTTGTAAACAATACGATGACTAATGCTTAACAATACCAATGGCTTCTTAAAAATTCTCAGTCTATAATTACATCCTAAAATCCATGAGGCCTGTTTACGACCTATACAATGTTCAACAGTTTATGAAAACATCTGAATGGCTTTTCTGAGAAATATGTAGTATATAATAAAAATGGCTTGAATACACCATGTTACCGGTCTCACAATTTAACGTCACTTGCACATTATTTAGTCAACTATATGAGGCAACTTTTGTGAAAATATCTTAGGTGTGTTTTCATAGGAACCTGGTTGTTTTTTGAGATGAACTTTACGTTTTGCATCAAGACAGATGCATTTTTCAATGGAAAATTGTCTGAAGCTTCTTCACTTTTTCACATGTATACTGATCTTTGGTATCAAAATGTCCGTCATGTTGTTGTGTAGCCATTAATTATCATCTGGTTTTTCAGAACGATCATTTATGGGTTTAAATATGGACTTTTCAAGGCCTTGCCCCATAAAAATCTTGAAATCACTAAATAGGTCACAGTTCACTTCCTGTATGCAAATTTCACATTTCAAATCTATTTTCTGGACAGTCCCACAAGTAGGTACATATAACCAGAAGATGGTTCAAATTGGGCTGTGGGCAAATTTGCCTATACCCTGCAAAACCTCCTTTCCCAATTGACCATCTCAGATTTGGCTGAAAAAATTCCAGTGGGTGCATACACCTCCTAATAGGATAAATCCAAAATTTTAGCTCTCAACTCCTAATAGTTTTGTCATTAAAAAAATATTTTTGCAACTAAGTTATTTGAACTCTTTCATGAAGTTTTCAGCTACTTTGGAGTCCTGCACCTTGAGTGCATATCTACGTCCAGTTGTAGTGCTTGGAACTTCAATCTTGGCAATGATATGTGGCAAAGGTACTCAGCATAGGTCTGAGAATGCCATTTTATTTGATCACAGATTAAATGAGTTATCATATATATACACTTTGTAATAACTTATTTATTAATAACTCAACTTATAAAATAAAACAAAAAATAATTATATATTTTTTTTAAGCTGTAAGTTTAGAAACATGTTTGGTTATGCAGAAGCTATAACTTGTCTGATCAGTTCGTGCATCCGCATAGGCCAGCAAAATGTTTTTTTCTGGCCAAGGAGGGAAGACCTATGCTGAGTACCTTTGCAACATATTATTGCCAAGATTGAAGTTTCAAGCACTACAACTGGACGTAGATATGGGATCAAGAGCAGGACACCAAAGTAGCTGAAAACTTCATGAAAGAATTCAAATAATTTCGTTGCAAAAATATTTTTTTTAATGACAAAACTTTTAGGAGTTGAGAGCGAAAATTTTGGATTTCTCCTATTAGGAGGTGAATGCACCCGCTGGAATTTTTTCAGCCAAATCGGAGATGGTCAAGTGGGAGCCATTCGGACATTTGACATGGCATGACCCATTGTTGTCACTCACAATGTACAAACTTGGGATCTCATAGGAAATTAATTTGCATCATTTTGTTGTGGGACCGATACCACATTTTAAATACTGGTCCTCTCGATAATAATGAGGCAAAAATGCTGAGAGCATAGCAGTGAATTACGGTTAGGTTCGTACTAAATGGAGGCCATGTTCTTCAACATGTTCTTTTGTCTAACAGATCTCGCCATGGAAATCACATGGAGCATCAGTTTGATGGACTTCCAACTCTCAATCTGCTTGAATCATATGTCCTATTTGCACATCCATTGTGGCATTATGGTCATGCCTGCTTGTGAACTTCACTTAAGTAGACCGAAACCAACGCGTCTTCTCCATTAGATCACATTGCATTTATACCACTTGCCATTCTCATAAGGCACAACTCACGTCATACAGGAAATGGCACAGGACTCTCCTGATAGCCTAATGCTATGACATGACTGCTCAAAAAAAAAAAAAAAAAAAAAAAAAATCAAAAACATACTTTGGCACCTTTTACTGTTGATTTAGTAGGTGAGAAAAAAAATCGTATAAAATAACTATTACTCATTTCGGAAAGCAAAAAGTCTGCTCTTTGCCCTTCTGCGCATACATGGTGCCACTTGTCTTTTCCTTCAAACATTATCAGCTTGAAGAAGTTCTGGAATGGGATTTGGTTGCAAGAAAAACTAGCATACACAGGCAAGCCTCAGGACCGAGCTCAGGTACCACTGGCTTAGTCCAACTTAACCACCATCAAGGTTGGGTTCAATTACTTTTTTCAATTACAATTACAGTAATTGTAATCAATTACTTTTCACAATTGTAATTTAACTTTAATTGAATTTTTAATTGAAAAATAATTATAATTGTAATTGAACATTCTGTCCAGAAAGTAATTGTTATTACAATTACAATCAATTGTAATTGAAAAAAGTAACTGAACCCAACCCAGACCACCATCGGCCGGTTTGAGCAGAAATTTTCAGCAGGGCAATGTGTTACACCTTACTCACGAACTGAATTTAAATTCTGATATGACTGAGAAATACAAATAACCAGAACATTACAGCACGCATTGTCAAATGCAGGGGTGATGAGTAAAACGCATTCAGTCAGAAGGAAATAACAGTGAAACCAATGATGAAGTGAGGACTTTTATTAGAAAGCAGATTGTTCAGTATTGCATTTGAAAAGAAAACATAAAGGTGCACATATACTACACATTGTCACCTGGAGAGGTGGCAGACATTACAATGAGAAGACAATGCACAATAGGAAGGGAATCAAAGGAATCAATTCTCTTCATAACATTCAAAATGGCATTTTACTTATTTGTTGTTTTCTGTTAAAAGGTGCACAGACATATTTTACATTTTTATAATTTTTTTTAATTTTTTTTATTTTTATTTTTTTGTAAAGCTGTTGCAGAGTTCCCCTTCTGCCTGCACTAAATACTAAAACTGCACCTTCACCATTTTACCTTATGTTGAACTCGGGGGGAAAAAGCTGCCTAGCATTAGAATCCAGTCCGTCTTTAGTCCCATCTCTCTGTATACAAGCTTTTATCCCCTTCATGAAAGACTGCCTTCACCAAGACAAGTCAGATCACTCACTACGCAGGCCTGTAAAACCAGCCTATAGAAGGCATCATATAATCTCTCAGTCCAGGGAGTCTCTTGCAGTAAAAAGATGTTCAGATACTAAAGATTGAATTACTTCCTACTACGTTCTTCTGCCTTGCAGGAAGCCCTGGCCAGGTGGCACTTACTATAAATTTACATAATCTTCCAACTCCAGGGGAGATAAATGGACTGCAATCCTCCATGGAGCTCACAGTATTAACTTATATGGATTAAATTGTAATATCATAGACTCAGAACATGTCGAGTAGGTCGTTTCTGCTGAAAAAAAGGGCTGCAAAGTGTTAATTTCAGATCTCTCTGCCACTCTACCTACCACGCTAATACTGAAAGCTCCATCAATATATTTTTTTTTTTATAGGTAGAGTTAAGCAAAAAAAAAAAAAAAAAAAAAAATCCTGTTTGGGAGCAAGATAAACAAAAAACCATAGTGGACTGTGCCACAAAATGAGAGGCCCACATTGACCCCAGCAGGCGAAGCACAGTTACAGGGTCCACAGGTCAGGGCCCATGAGCAGCAATCTTTCCGAGGCACAAGATCTGCCGTGATGAATATGACACTCACTCTAAATGTTAACATAATGAGCACATGGCTTTAAGGGCACCCTTCCCAGGACTCTAAGCCACCACTTCTAACTCTCAGTGTTTTTTTTTTTTTTTTTTTTTTAAAGTGCTGGCATTTTTTTTTTTCGTCAATGAAATGAAGACCTTGGTTTTGTGGCTTCCATGCCTACTTATAATACATATACTAAATACATATATGATGGTCTTGGAACACTTTGCAAACCAGATAACCAAGGCCGTTAGTACCTGGGCTTGCTGTTGAAATGGGTCCATAATGAAAGCAAATGAAGTGGGGGGATCCTCAGCTTTCACTCAATCAGTTTCAAATTTCAGATAATCCCACAGTTTGGCCAGATTGGTGGTTTGACTCATAATAAAGTCATTGGCTTTCTAGTCATGGAAAAATTGGACAATCAACCAACCTAACATTCCATCAACGTCAGTAATGCAGAAATTTACATTCCACCAGTCCCAACAAACTGAAGGTTTAATCTTTTGCTCAGGCCCAAAAACATTAAAGACAAGATGGGGCCTACCTAAATCTTAGATGGATTGACAGCAAGCCCCAAAAACATTTTGGCTCTTGAAATTCTCACACATTTAATCAATTTTTGTGTGCCCTGGTCCACTTTCTATCGCACCCAGCCCACCCATGATCAAACACACAGAGGGTCCGCAGATTTCATATCTGTCATCTAACAGCTCTCTCCAATTGCCTATTTTTCATATCTTTTCTTGCTCTTAGCTCCACCTATTGGGGAGGCAAGAAAAACAAATAAGGAATACAATATCAGGAATCAAAGAAATTGAGAATAAATGAATTTGAATGTCATTGCTCCTTCAAACTTCACTCTCAAACTACATAAATAGGAGTCTGGTCAGATGGGGAGAGGTGGATCCAAGGTTTAATCAGTTATACTCCATGTATTCCAAAGAAGTACTCCTGTAGAGGGCACTCTTAGTATTTTTTGCTCAAGATTTCACTGATTAACTTGAAATTTCTTTTTAAGAACTCATTTATTAGAGTAGAATCTCCTTACTGCTGGAGGACCAAGATCAATTTCAGGGTCAGGCACAGTGAAAGGTCGGATTTGAAATATAAGCAATTGGCACAAACCCAACACACTTGAACAGGCCCAACCCATCTTACTGCTGTGATTCAGAGAAACTGGGGTGTGGACACGATCTTGGCAAACTTGCCAGCCTTATTGTTAAAGGTGTGAATACAATCTTGTCATACTTGCCAGCCAAATTGTTAACGTATATAATCACATGAAAGTCTAGGGATAGCTCTCACTCTGTCAAGGCCTACCATGAATTCTGCCAAATCTCTCATCTCTCCATTGGATACTAGTGGAATTACCACTTGCTTTCACTCCCCAGACTAGCATTTATGATCGAGTGAAAATAACATCAACATCAAAACATGAAATAACTTCATGATGAGCGATGTTGCTATGGAAGGTAAAGAGATAGTGGAGTCAAAAAGCAGGAAAGAGGGCATATTAGCAAAAGAAAAATAATTAGGTGAGGAACACTACAGGGACTCAACAGTAGTCAGGGCACTCCATTCGTCATGTGTGCGATCACCTGCCTGTCTTTGATATCAGCATTGTGGTATTCATTTCATTTCATGTTTTTTTTTTCCCTCCGCAATGCTTTGTAAATTCAGAGCCAGGATGGTCCTGAAGCACAACACATAAAAGACCTTCAAAAATATTTTCCTTTTTGAAATGAACTGAGCAACACTGCAGCTAAATCAGAATCCCTCATGGGTACATTCTCGTCTCTCCTTAACCAAGAGTAAAAGAGGTCTGCTCTCTCTCAGCAATGGAATGCACATGACCACAGCGAGGCAAAGACCCTTCAACATGTGATTAGTTTTGCATTTCAGCATTAGTGCAAGTTTTTCTGATGCTGCAAAGCAACTCCAAGCCTACGCCAACAGGGTAAGTCACAGTATTCGCCATTGTGTTTTTTCCCCCATTCGTTTGAAACCTCTGAGTGCAATAAGACATGCATAAATGGAAAACTGACACCCACAGTATTTGGCCTGAATAACTTTCCATCGTCAGTCTGCCAGGAAGTACCACCATCAGTACAGAAATACACTGAAGTGATGCCCACATCCCCCGACAACCTTTTTCCAATGATCCAATTAGACAATAACAAAACAGCAGGCCACAAAATGTTTTTGTCCTCAATATGAAATGTTGAGCGGGAAAGATGCCTCTTCCGGGAAAAGTCATTTATACACAGTGCATTAATTACATGAATCCAGCCCACAGTCACCATCCCTGTACCCAAGGAATATAAGGCACACTACCCACTCTCCCCCCCTCCCCCAAGCTCCACCTTACTCTTGAAGACACCAAGTATTGCAGTGGCCAGTCAAAGATCATTCGCTCTTCTTCAGTAGCTAAGAGATTTAATCAATACAGACCAGACCAATGGAAAACATAGATGGCTATTCTTAAAATTGGAGATCCTTCCCAATGCAAAACATTGCCAGAACAGCCCAAATTTGAGCGTGAGTGAAAGATGAGACAATTATGGGTCCATCTTACACATGTAAAAATTTGAAAGTGCAGAAGATGACCAGTCCTTCCAATCAATTTTTTTTTTTTTTTTTTAGGATCCCTTGCTTAAATCAGTGCACTTTGGAGCCAGTGACTTCTGACTCACTCCACCAAGTACCAAAATAATCTGAAAATGTAATATTTTACAGCACTGTAGCTGCATTATTAGGTTTAATGTTAATTGGGTTCAACAGCCTAGTGTAATCAGTCTGTTGAAAAAAAAAAAAAATGCCACTGACAACTCAGTGAGTGAGATAACGAAAACCAACTGAAGGCGTACATTCTTCTGCAGATATTTGGTGCTCGTGTTGGCATTATTCTCTAAATTTCATTTTAAACTTTTATCTCAAAATACACTGCATTCATAAAAATGCCATTCCATTAATAAATCATAGAATACCCTGTGAAATTAGGCAAAATATAATAATTCTTAAAAATATCAATAATGTATTTTAATAATTTCTGGTGAATATCTGTAAAGATATCAAGAGACAGATTTCAAAATTGACTTTGATTTTGTGCATTTTCCAAAGAGTAGCTTAAATTTTGCAATAAATTTTCATGAGCATCTTGGCAGAGTCCTCATTAACTGAACAGACACCTATGAAAGTCATTCTGTGAGATATCAGTAGTGGCCAGACATCAGTAACAAAAACCTTCAGTATCCTCAGCTTTCAATGCTTAATTATCAAATCTTGTCATAGTTTAATTTGCGTGAATAGCAACATTTGCGAAGGCTAACTGGCAGAATGACTGTCAAATTTATTTTTGATAACATTTGGCTATTGTACATTGCATCACAGTGTTATGAGACCTTCTGCAAATAAATGACAACGTAAAACGTTGATATGTCTTTTGAATATTCTGAACTTATGCAGCTCATGAAACGGCACAGATTAGCGTAAATTAGTTTACGAGGCAGTAAGTACGAGAGGCCATGCTATATTGTGAATATCATCACAGCTAAAGGGCATTATTACGCAAGATGCATGGCAGCGTGACACTAAGGACAACAATAATCTGAATAAATGAAAAAAATCCAAACTTTCGCTAGAATTTTTCATGCAGCTGAAAAAAATAGTAAAACTAGAGATAGACGTCTATGAAAGTTTTAGAATTTTTGCATTTATTTGGATTATTGCCATCCTCCCAATGTCACATCAATTATATAAACGTAGCCAACAGGCAATCACTTTCTCATTATCATCTCTTAATCATTACAGGCCTTGTATTGGTCTGGATTATTCAGTAAATAAATTGATTGTTAATAAGGCTTAAACAGGTACAGCTTGAGGAAAATCATGCAGTAAAAGGTGAGGTTACTGAAGGCCCTTTAAATATCTGACAACACGCCATGTATTCATATATATATATATAAATAACTTTACATTTCACGCCAAGAACCCCCCTCTCACAAACTGTTCCCACAAAATGAAGTGCATGCCAGGATTCATATTTTCTCACAGTAATACTTCTGTAAACGTTTCCACAACTTCTTAGTGCAATCAACCTCTGCGTCTCACGCTGTCCTCATCGTTCCAATGGAAGAACCATATTCTGGAAATATACCTCAGGTATCAATAGATTGTCCCAATTTTTTTTTGATATGGCACATACATTGAAAATGCATCACAAGCAGGTGCATGTCTTTCTACATGATGAATTCTATAAATCTGGAGTTTCTTGGTTCAAAGTCTATATTACACAGTTTAGGATTCACATCTGTGAAGACATTGGACTTTCATGAATGTTTACTACAGTTCCACCCCAAATATAATCATCACTTTTGCCCATTTCCCTGGCAACCATTCAAGGCTGTATAATCCATTACTGATCCTTTCTTTGCAGGGAAAAAAACCATATTGATAATGTATAATCAATGTTTTGTACCCAATGATGCTTTGTTTAGAAACAACAGTTGCAGTCAGCATGGCTGGAGGCATTTTGTCTGCAGTGGTATGACAAAGCCAGAAAAAGCAGCCTGGTTGCCACCGAAAAAGCTGTGTCAGGAGCTTTTTTCATAACCACACTGACGTGAAAAAGTAAATTCATGCATCTCCACGGACTGCCCTCACATGCCTTCTCTCCTAGTGCAAAATCATTGAAGGGACAGTTCACTCCAAAATCAAAAACACAGATTTCATCCCTTATCTGTGGTGCTATTTCTCCATCTAGTGCAAGTTGCAGACTTTTGAGGAAATTGGCCATAGAAATGACTGCCTTCTCGAGTATAATGGAACTAAATGGAACTTAGACTGTGGGATTTAAAGTGCCAAAAAAAAAAAAAAAAAGAACACTTGAACAACTCAGCACCATTGTCTTTTTCCAGAAATCATGACCCCGTTACTCAAGATAACCCACAGACCTTGATGCAAGCAGTTTCATGCAGGAACTGTCTACTCAGCTACACCCACCAACGGGAAATCTGCATCTACTGATGGACAACAGCATGAGCCACTTGTGCTACCGTATAGCTTGGAGGTGTCGTTCGGTACAAAGAAATGCGCTCTTAAATGAGACTGCACACAACAAGGTCTGAGGATTTTCTTCAGTAACCGTGTCATGATTTCTGAAGAAAGACATTGCTGCTGAGTTTTTCAAATATATTTTTTGGTGCTTTTAGCACTACAAGCCAAGGGCCATTTAGTTCCATTATGTTCAGGACAAGGCTGAGATCTCAACAGCCAATGTAGAAATCTCCAAATCTCGACAACTCACACCAAAACAACCTAGATGAATAAACAACACTATGGGTCAGAGGAAAAATACGCATTTTTGATTTTAGGGTGAACTGACCCTTTAAGCCAGCAGGATTTTTTTTGTACATTTTCTTACTTTTCAATACAAAATTAAAGGGAGGGTGGAAAAAAAAAAAACTAAATGGTTGATGGTGGAGAAGGCACTAAGCACCCAGAGCCCATGCAGGATGAACCCCCACCGTAGTGCTGATTCTTCCTCACAGTGGACAACGGTACCCCTTCCCCCCTCCCCCTGGCCCCACCCCCTCTCATGGCCCCACCCCTAATTAGCTGCCAGCCTATCCTACCTTCAGACCCACTCTGAACCCACCCAAGAGTCTTAACAGAAGAAAAGTCTGAACAATGTTAATGTTGCTTTGTCAGGCAGCCACAGTTTTTTTTCTCTTCTTTCGCAGGTTAGTGATTGGTTCTTTTTATTCTCTATTCATTTTGCATGCAAGCGCTTTTTTTTTATGTGCGCGTGTGCGTACTTGTGTCAGTACTCTGCACGCCTGCGTGTGCGATTTGTCCTTCTTGAGGGCGTGCTGGGTATTGCAAGCTTAGTTCTGTCATGTTGGAGTATTTCGTGCATCTCTGCCAACAATAACAGGAAAGATGTAAGGTGTGTGTATGGCATACGGTGTGTGTGCACGCACGTGTGAGGGCATGCATGGGTTTGGTATGCGTGTGTGTGTGTTTCACATCCGAACAAACATGTTCATACAGACACAGGCATTGCAGCCAACCAAGCTCAGCACAGTAATTAAACCACACAACTTGTCCACATGTCCTATCAGAGCTCATCCTCTCCTGCAGAATCCTAAAGCAAACTCAAAACTCCTCTGTACGCTATGGACAGAAAATTCAGTCCAGTCAGCTCGGTCTGTGCATGTACTGTACAGAGTTTTCATTTTTCAGAAAAGCACTGTGGTTCCGGTGGGGAACGCAACGAACATCAATTACCGCCCAACTCATATAACTACTTCATAACTGGCAATTACACCAGCCTCAATGCGATTTTCACAAAATAATTCCCTTCTTTGCTCCACGTTTTCCATCCCTAAAGCAGTCATCTGAGCAGAGAACGCATACAACTATGTTCATTTTCCAGCAAGGATCTTATAGAACTTAAAATAATTCAGCTCTGCTGTCCCGTTTTCCTTGCCCACTATGCTAGTTTTACATGACGTATCTACAGCAACATAGACTATTTTTATTCAGTTCAATATAATTTCAGCCTTTAAACAGCTCATAAGGTTTCCCCAAAGGTATCCAAACATCCTACACATTCTACTATGTATCCTATTAGTTTTACGTCCCAAGCCTGACAAAATAAGTTTTTTTTTTTTTTATCAGTAGTTGTATTTTGTAAAGGAACTGCCATTCTTTTACATCATAGTCAGTAAGATAGAGCAAGGTGGGAATAGGACCTTTCTCTGGTGCCAAAGTGCTGGCTGGTCTGTCTTGCCATGCCTGTGTCAGAACACATTTGTAGTCTGTGGTGTGGTCTGTGTTATGCTAGTGTGGAGTAATAGAAGCTCTGTTTGGAGGCTGGAGGCTAAGTGAGGTGTGTGTGTGTGGGGGGAGGAGGTGGAGAGGGGTTAGGTGGTGCTGTGTTAGGGCATGTAGAAGCTCACTGCCCATTTAATCGCAGCCCCTCCCCAAAGTCCTCCCCCTTCTGTCTTTCTGGGGTGCAGGGTCGACAGGCTCCTCCACCTCCCTCGCCCCCAGGAACTATGGGGACAACGGCGGCTTCGCCCTCCACGTTCTCCATCACCGCCTCCTCTTCCTCCTCATCCTCAGGCTCCTCCTCCCCCGTGGCACCGCCCAGCTCGGGCTCCGCCCCCTCTGGGATGGTTTCAGCCTCCGGGCTCGTCCCGTCCAGCTGAAGGTGAGTCCTCAGGTTCTCCTTACGCTCGCCGTACAACCGCTGCTCAAAGGCAAGCCCGGACGGCGTCAGGGACTTAAACTCCGCCTCAAAGGGCAGGGCCAAGCCGCCAGCTGCCTGGGCCCCGCCCACCCCAAGCCCTGGCCCTGCCCCGCCCCGGTAAACATCCATCCCATCAGGGAGCATGGACTTGATCTTGGGTAGCCAGCGTTTCCGAACTCGACGGGCATTAGTGCACATGTCTGCCGCGATCACATTCATCTCGCTCTCCTTGAAGTTTGGTGCAAAGTTTTGACAGTAGACTGCAGATGAGGACGGGAGGGGAGGCCAGAGTGTGGGAGAGGACAGATGGAGAAGAGGGAGATAGAAAAGAGAGAGGGATGAGATGAATAAGAAAAGGAACAACATCATATTTACTTCTGGCAGAACCACATTTGTGGCTGTTACTTCCTTGGCATGAGCTGCTCATCACTCCAACAGAACGAGACAGAAAGATCAACATCTGCCCACAGAGAGTAACATTCTTATCGTGCAACTTCCAGACCATTGCAACATGCACATAAACTAGAGACCATCTAGGATTGCGCCAGCCGCAACAGCAATGCTGGTATTGTTTCCAGCAAAGCAGTCCTCATTATAATGCGTTCAGATAGGGCGTACTCAGACCACCCCCATCTTTGAACTCAGCCTTCTTCATCTCAACAACTCACCTGTGATGTTTCATGACTGCATCTTAAAAGCTTGCGATGCAGTCTTGTTTATAAGAATTGTCCACCAAGACATACACCCACAAACATATAATCACTTGCAAATTACTTAAACAGCTTTCATGGTAGTTTTGTGGAAGTTTTTGAGTAGTTTCGCAGTAGTTCGCCCCGATCGCTCTTTCACACACACACACACACACACACACACACACACACACTCTTTCACACACACACACACACACACACACACACACACACACACACACACACGCACACACATATAGGTCAACTGAAATCAAAACCAGCATTGCTACAGTGTTTAATCACAAGTGAAATCAATACCAGCATCGCTATCTCGGCTGGTAATCATCAACAAATCTTGTCTAACATGGTAAATAATCAACAGTTCTACTCTAAAACATCCTTCATATCTGCTCAGATTACCATTTCATGTTTTCTGCTCTCATCTTCTTTGACAGCAAGAGTGTTTGTTAATACAGTCCTTTTAACCCCATAAAACCTACAGACCTATAAACAGGTCCATCAAATACAGCTGCAGTAATTGTACAACTTCAGACCTACTTTAAGTTCTAATATACATCCCAAGTTTTCCAACGATCTCAGATATGTCCTCTTGAATAACAGGGAAATGTGTATAAAGTGATGTACAAGATCTAGATATTTTCCATTTGATGCAGGGCTGTGGCCATAAAAACATGGCATCCTGGATTTGACTACTTTCTCAATAAACGTGTGATGTAGCTTCAGTGAAGCACGGCAACCAGCAGATACAGAATATTTGTGCCACTGTCCCATAATATGAAAGAAATGTTTTTTCTGAATTTTAACCTACTTAAGGGAAAACTTAAGTGTAAAGTTAGAGTTTATGGGGTTAAAAGGAGCTTGTTCCTTTGAAGTAAACCAGTCACTGATTTGTGTTGACATTAGAGGAGGGCTTGATAGAGGACTTCCTTCTCTTTCTGATCCATGTAAGCACTGATGACATCTCAGACCAGTTGTTGGTCACTCAAGAGCTCTCTCAGAAAACAGACCTTACTGCTGTGGCACTGGATTTCAAACATAACCGCACATAAAAACCAAGAGAGACTGTTGGGTCTCATCCAGGGGTATGACTAATGACTCAAGTGACTCAGCTTCGCAGTGTTCATATGACTTGTGTCTGGTCAAGGAACAGCCGTTTGCACTAATATGTTTTGAAGGGTGTGCGTGGAGACTCACGTTTGACAGCATTGAGCACGCGGCTATCTAGAGGTTTCCGGCTTGGATCACTGGTAGAAGACCGGATGCCTGTTCCGCAGCTGTTGGCTAGCGTGTTCCTGCATGTACCACAGGCAGCCACCAGAGGGCAGCCCGCACAAAATGTGTTACCCCAATGCAAAGAGTTGTGCACAGAAATATTCAAAGTTTACTTTTTAAGAGGTACTGTCTGCCATCTCCAAAACAGCCTTTAAAACTAAATACATAAAAATGTACTTTAGAAACAAGATTGCTAGGCACCAACACTCATACTCCAAACCGCCATATTCTCTTCCCTAAACAGTGAATAGGTCAAAAACTACAGAACTCACCTGTCAAAAAAGGTGGCAAGAAGGCGACGCAAAAGAACTTTATGCTTGATTCCAGCACAAAGATGACAGTTCATGAGCTGCCCTCTGGTCATAAACACCCCAGTACCTACAGGAGAGAGAAACGGAGATAGATCTTCAGTAGAACCACTGCATTGTGTCCCTTCCTTTCACCCAAAATGGCTGCCATAAATCAGGGTAAATAAACATTAATGCCTGAGGCCTCTTTCCAAAGTTCTGAGTTCAGGCTATATACAGATTTAGTTAATGCAACTAAAGTTAAATCAAGATAAATGCAATTGGACAGGGAATATTGAGTCAGCTGCACTGCGCTAGGCTTCACACAACTTATCTGCTATAAAGTGCTCTGCTGTATGCTGTTCTTCCCCTACACACTGCTGGATCACTCCTTACCTCCAACTAGCTCCAGCTTCTCTCCAGGGTCCCCCTCGGTGTACAGTTTGGGGTGACAGCGGTACCCAATCTGGCTGATGAGACTGGCGGGCAGTGCCACCAGGTCCCGGCGAATCAGCACACAGGATCGGCCCTCCAGTGACAGCGGCATGGCCGTCACATCCGACTTGTCCGGGACTACGAAACACAGGAGTGGATAAAGGTGGAGGAAATTAAAGGAGCCACATTGTGGACCTGTACCATTTTTAGGCCAGCATGTTCCAAACCTTTTTATAAAAAAGTTGGGATGCCATGTCAAATGTAAATAAAAACAGAATGCAGTAATTTGCATATTATTTGAGCTCTACATTTCATTATAGTACAAAGGCAACATAGCAGATGTTGAACCTGTAAAACTATACTGTTTTTTGAAAAATATCGGCTCATTTTGAATTTCATGCCAGCAACACATTTCAAAAAAGTTGGGACAGGGTCAACAAAAGACAGGAGAAGTTGTAGGCTATGATGCAAAAAAATACACCTGGTGGAACATCTCACAGCTAAATTAGGTAAACTGGCAACAGGTCAGTAACAAGACTGGGTCAAAAAAAGCATCCCAAAGTCTCAGAAATAAAGATAGTTCGGGCTTCACCACTCTGTGAAAGACTGCACGAGCAAATAGTTCAACAATCAAAGAATAACATTTCTTGACGTAAAATGACAAAGAATTTGGGGATTTAATCATCTATGGCACATGACGTCATTAAAAGATTCAGAGAATACAGAAAAATCTGTACACTATTGACAGGGCTGAAAACCAATATCAAATGGGAGTTATCTTCAGGCCCTCAGGCTGTACTCCATTAAAAATAGACAGGATTCGGTAGTAGCAATCACTGCATGAGCTCAGGGACACTTCTGAAAACCACTGTCAGTGAACATAGTTTGTCACTGCATCCACAGATGCAAGTTAAGGGAGATATTATTAAAATAAAATAAAATCACCTTTTCAGAGCGTGGGAACATACCTTTCAGTATCAGGAGTGCCTACAAACTCTAAAATTGTGATATGAAACAACCTAGTCAGTTTTAGTGAGCTTTCTTTTTCATAAAGCAGCAATCCATCATGCTATTCAATTTAGGTTACCATCCTACATCACAAGCAAGCTCATGAGAGCTGTCCCAACCCTCAACCGAATATTTCCTCTAACAGTGGAAAGACATGTATGTCAAACAAACTGGAGAGAATAAAATATTCCCTTAGGTATGAGGTGGAGAGAGATATCGAATGGTGTGTGTGCTTGGGGATGGACTGGCAAACAATACAGTTTGTATTCTTGCCTCACGCCCATTTGATACTATAGGATAGACTCCAGCCACCACCTAACTCTGACAAGGAATGAGCGGGTAAGATAATGGATGAATGGATGGATTGGTCGTTGATTTTATAAATGAATGTGGGGCCAAGTGTATGCAGTTTTACAGAATGTGATGAGTGGTTTGCTCAGCAATGACAAAATTATAGCTCATATAATTTAACACTCAATCAAGTCAGGTCCTGAATGCCTCTTCAACATGGCTTAATATGCTCCAGAGTGTAGAGCATGTGCCTTGACTTTGTGAGGGCGAGGGAAAGAAATGGTCTCGGGAGAATGTAGTTTCAGGCTTAAGATGCAGTTGAAAAGGACCGTAATTTTGCTTGAGTTAAATAAGAGGAAAAAATACACAAAATAAATACATAAAAACAATATTGGTACATTTTTTCTTACTTTTGTCCATTTCCTACCAATAAAATGCAGTAATAAAGGAGAGTTTTGCCTATTTTTATTTCTGTACCATTGTCCTTCACCCGTACTGGCATAAGGGGAATATGAAATGAACATATTTTTTGCTGATGTAAAAATTATTCAGGTCCCTCTTTAACAAATGCATGCACTCACTAAGTACAAAAAAAAAGTACAGCACTTAGACCTTGAGAAAGCATCCAGTGTAACGGTGTAAAAAACCTTGATGCTTCCCATTCTTGGAGCTCCTTCACAGTGACCTCTGCGGCCCCAGTTCACACATGCTCAGCACTCTCAAATATCCTGCAGTCACCCTTTCATAAACACTCCTAACACAAAGACATATCCCAACACAGTCCGACACAATGTCAGGTTGATAACGCCGCCATGGTCACAACTGATCCAGAGTCAGTTTTAGCAGACTTTGGAACAAACAGGCTAAATTGCATGAAGTAAAATTTCCAGTTAATTCAACTGTAAATGAGTACATGAGCAGCACATTTCTCAGCAAGAGTTGATTTCACGAAGCACAGTGCGGGAGGTCACTCCTGCAGAGTTGGAGCTGTAATTGGCAAATTAAAGCAGCTCATACCACCATTAAACCACCTCATCCAGCTTCATGAATGTAAATGCATTGCTGATTTTAAGGATGGCCCACAGGATTAGAGCCAGCCATTGCTATACTTACCATTTACACACGGAAAAGCCTTCAGGTTAGCGAGTTTAATGAAGATAGTTTAATGACTAAAAGATAGCAGAGTTTTATTTAGAAAAACCCCTAGGAAAATAACAAACTGTGCTCTGTAATGGCCTATACCCAGTTATGCATTCCGAACACCCAAATAAACTTTACTCACTGAGCTTATTTCCAAGTGCTAACTGACTCCCCCCCCAAGAAATTACCAATTAATTTCAAGGTTATGAAAACAGTGACACCGTTTTTATCACTGAAAGCTAAGAGGAAATCTCTCTCCAGAGCCAGGTCCTGAAGACTGCGCTGAAAAGCAGGATGAAATGGATTTTATGCATGCTTTTTCTCGTACGAGGTAGTCTTCTTGGAAAAGCTGCTCTCGACCAAATGTTTAAAAAAATCAATGCCAGTAAGTATCAAATTCTCTTCTACTGGAACATGTGGACAGAGAGGAGAAGGACTTTTTGACCTTTGTAACCTCTTCTTTATCTGCTAGAAGTTAGCTTCATTTAATGGCAGAGTTCAAAAAAATTAAACCATGTGTGGCAAAGTGAAAAGCAATGCAGTGAATTACAGACTGTCATTATGATTTCCTCAGTATAGAATTATGCCCAAAACTGAAAAGAAAAAAAAAAATCTTGTGCTTCTGGTAATATCAAGAATTTGGGGGTAGGGTCAATGGGTAGGACATTATCATCTTTTTTTAATGTGAAGTCAATCCTGTGATCAATCCTAATGTTAGATTAGTTTCTCCTCCCAATGTATGTTTTTAAAACATAATTGTATGACAATGGAATTATACAAATTGTATTAAGTTTTGCATGCTGTTGTAGCCTATTCAGAGTGCAAATTGTCAAAAAAAAAAAAAACTATAAGCACTAGAAGCAATGGTTGTGTGCCTCTGCCAACCAGTTCAATTGCAATTTACGTCCTTGTCTGTCCAGACTCATATAATATATCAACTGAAAACTTTGATGAAATTTAATAAAATGTATTAAGTTTATTTTTTTGGTGAAATGGACCCCATCGCTCTACTGACATATATAAATCCAGGGAATATTTTCCAGTGAGAAACACGCCATCTTCACATACAGAGTATTTTTTCACAGGAGAACAGACTGGTGGACAGCTTTGTTAAATGGTGCAACAACAATCAGCTGAAGCTCAATCTTGGCAAAACCAACTAGAATGTAGTTTGTGAACAAACTGCATGTTGGCTAGACAAAGTCAAACTGTTATTACTCACATGATCAAAGGGGTTGGGGCCATGTCTATTAACATGTAACCCTTTCCTGAGTCCAACAATCCAACCCCCTACTCTCCAATATATCCTGATCAAAAATTGCAAAGGATAAGAGCTAAGCCAATCAGGAAAGGGGCAAGTCTTCATAGATTAACATGTGACCTGTTACTGTGTCCAAAAAACCAACCCCAATCTCAATGATAAATGGTTCAATAGTTACGAAGAACCAAATAAAGAACTATCAGGAAAGGGGATGGGGCTTCAACAATAAACATATGACCCTTTCAAGGGTCCAAAAATCACCCCAGGGCAGGGCTTCAAAATGAACAACCAACTCTTCCCACAACACATCAACCCAGCCCCAAACTCTCTGTGACCAATGGTTTACTAGTTATGGAGGATCAAACATCAACCAATAAGGAAAAGGGGAGGGGCTTTGTCAATTGACATGTCACCCATTCCTGATTCCAACAAAATAACCTAAGGCGATCCTTTCCCAAATCCAAGAACCTAGTTCCCAACTCTCCATGACAAACGGTTCACAAGTTATGAGGCATCAGGAATCGAGTACCAAGGAAGGCGGTAGGGCCTCACCATTTAGCATGCAATCCTTTCCTTAGTCCAACAACCCAGAACCCAGTCCCCAATTCTGTATGACAAATAGTTTGAGAGTTATAAAAGATCAAAGATAATCCATTTGGGTAATATGTGGGATCAAGTGATAATAAAAGGAGAACAAGAGTGCTCCGCGCATCTGAATGTATCTGCATGGTGAGGGGAGGGGGGTGGGAGGGGTGGGCAGAGCAGAGATATCAACATCCACCCTTTGGGAAAGTCTTAAGTATGAAGCAAGTTTAAAAGCTCTACCTGGACACCTGGAAGACTTGGTAAAAAACTCAAATGGAGTTTAATAGAGGATGAAGTGATGAATGAGAACAGAAAGAGGGAGGCAGGGCCACAAAAACATCAACTTCCTTTCTTTGGGACAGTCTGAAGCTGTATATGCATCAAACTGCAGGAGGGTGTGGGCTTTTGAAAATAAACGGAGGTCTATTGAGCTGAAAAGAGATAAAAAGGGATGGAAGTGGGGATCATCAAGAAAACTTAATAACGACAAATCTGACCCAACATGCAGCTTCACAGCAATTTTGATGTTTCTGGCTGTGAAAATGTAAGCCTTTTAGCAGTTTTAATAAATGGCCCATTAGAAGTTTATGGGCATTAAAAACAGAGGAGAGGTGAGGTCATGTTTATCTTTGATCTCTGACAACTAAAATCTAATCAGTTCATCTTTGAGGCCAAGTGGACAATTCCGCTCAATTTGAAAAAATTCCCTCCATAATTTCCGGTGAAATCACATTCTCAACAATGAGATAAACGATGAGATAAACTTGGTCATAACGATCTTGACCTTTAACCATTGTCCTCCAAAATCTAACCAGTTCATCCTTGGGTCCAATAGGACATTTGTGCCAAATTTGAAGAATTTCCCTCAGTGCATTCTGTTAATATCGTATTCAGAATTTGTATTGGAGGTTTGGCAGGACGGACAATTCGAAAACAATTCCTCCAGCTATGTTCACTTTCAACGTACGCTTGAAAAATGTAAAGAAGTGTAATTCATGAATTCAAAGCGTTAAAAAGTGTAGAAAATTATATAAATTTTGAAGTATGATTCAAAAATGAAGATCAACTGAGCAATCCAGCATTTCCCCGAAGGGCGAAATAACAAAACTGATTTAACCTACTGAAAATTATCTAGTTACGGGGCTGCGAAATTAGTATTTTCTCCTTTCCCGATTTCTCCGATTTTTGCTTTTTTTTTTGTCACACTGAAATATTTCAGATCATCAAACTGATTTTCATATTAGACAAAGATAACCCCAGTAAATGCAAAATGCAGTTTTTAAATGATGATTTAATTTAGTGAAAGAAGAAAGTTATCCAACCCTACTTTTCCCAATTTGAAAATGTAATTGCCCCTTTAGCTACTAAATTAACCAATTAAATTTAATTGATAATTGGGTTCAATTTCACAAGACACACTCAGGCAATATTCTAGCCAGCCCTGTTGAATCTGAACATCACTTAAATAGAACCTGCCTGGCAATTTGAAGTAGGCAAAAAGCAACAAATTAGGCTGCCATCTAAAAAAAAAAAAAAAAAAAAAAAAGAAAATCGAGAACAGATGAGAAGCAAAGTCATTGACATCCCCCAGTCAACTAAGGGTCAAAAAGCCATTTCTAAGGCTCTTGGACTCCAGCAAACCATGTCGAGAAGCATCATCTATAAATGGAGAAAACTTGGAACAGGGGTGAACCTTCCCAGGAGTGGCTGGCCCACCAAAATTCCTCCAAGAGTGCATCGACTCATCCAGGAGATCACACAAGAACCCAGATTACTATCTTAAAACAAGCATTCAGAGAATTCAGTCTCGCCCAACAGCCCGAAATTTATGTCATGCCGTGAGGTCAGCCCAAGGTGTTTACATGTGAAAGATGATTGAAATCGGTCCAGTGGTTCTGGAGATATCTGCTCGGAAACACACATGCACACACAGACAGACAGACAGAATCACAAGGTGATTACAATAGTCTCGCAAACCCCTGCGGGGGCTCGACTAATCAGCAGGCCTCACCTGCCACAGTAAAGGTCACTGTTCACAATTCCACAATAAGAAAGGGAAAAAATGGCATCCATGGAAGAGCTGCAAGGCGAAAACCATGGCCGACCAAAAAGAACATGAAGGCTCATCTCAAATTTGCCAAAAAACAACCCACAAGACGTCTGGGATAATACTCTGAACTAACGAGTCAAAAGTTAAACTTCTTGGAAGACATGGGTCCCTTTACATGTTGCATAAAGCTAACTCAACATTACACATTAAGAACATCATACCAACAGTCACACGTTTGCGGCAGCGTGGTGGTCTGGGGTTACTTTGCCGTTTCAGGACCTGGGCGACTTGCCATACTTGATGCTACCACAAATTCTGCGCTCTGCAAGAAAATCCTGAAGATGAATTCCCGGCCATCAGTTTGTGGCCTAAAGCTCAAGCGAAGTTGGGTTATGTCCCCTCTGAGGAAGACTCACGGGTGGATGCTAGAGCAGAGGTGGGATGTTAACTAGCAGCAAGCAAGTGTAATGCAGCAACAGAGCCATGCAGCCCTGCAGCAGGCACAGACATTTTAAGCTGCAAAGGCGGAGCAGGAAAGCTGCTTATATACAGTAGCTCGCCTACAAAAAAGGCAAAGCAGTGCATGATATGCAGAGAAATACCTACAGGAATGTGGGCATGTCTTGAGTTGTCTGCCATAACTTGCTCCGCAAGCTGCGCCAAATTTATTAAATTCAGTTTTGTTGGAGGCAGAAATAAAAGTTAAGCCCGACGCCAATCTCTGTGACAACACATTTTCGGTTTTATTTCAGTAATTTTGTGCATTTGGAGCTGCTAAAATATTTTTAAAAAAACTTCAACATTCATATGCTCCAAGAATGAAAAGGGTTAGATTGGTACTCATTAATTCTCATTTTTGAACAGCGGTCTCAAAACTATAGGGTCAGCGTTTTTAGCAAAGGTCTGTCAGGTTATTGGAAACACAGTATTTGTTGCATCCAATCATTAGCACATCTTTTTCTTCCAGCATTCACCCAGAAATAGCGATATGTACTAGGCCTAGGCAATGGATTAATGTTATTTGTTCCCCAAAAAGTGATTAAATCAAAGGAATCTGAACCACAAACCTGTATATTCTACTTTTCCATATTTCACAGTCCCGTGGTTATCCGGTTTATTCTCCCATTACATTCATTTAAGAACTGTCAGTACAGGGATAACTTAATGGCTTTGTTTTCCATACAATTCACTTTTCCGCCTGTTTCAACTCAACAATTTCTCTCTGGCAAAACCATGTACCATCTTCATAGAAAAAGGTTTAGCAAGCCTCTAAAGGGAGGTTTTTTGTTCATTTTAGCATGTCGGAACATAAAAGGGAAAAGAAAGGAGGTGGCTTAGCATGTAACACAAATTTACCAATGTAGACTAAGACGGTGTTGAGGGGTAAACAAAGGCTGGGAGGAATGAAAATAAAAAAAAATCCATCTGTACAAGTTTTTCTGTCCTGTTACGAGTCTTGTCTACTGTAGTAAAACAACATTAGCTACTTTAAGTCACCTCTTCATTGATTTATTGGCAAAATTTGAGAGTAAAACCAGCTTATCTGACTTTGCAATCTTTAGCCTTATATTGCAAATATTAGAAATATAAGATTTGAAGTATAAAATACTTACTAAAATGGACCTATTTTTATAGTTGCAGTGAAGAGAGGGCGGGTACTTACTGCCAAAGGGGTTAGTGGAGCGCCCATATATCTGGCTGTACGCCTCCTCAGTGATGCCGTCGTACGGCTCTTCCTCAAACTCCTCATCCTCGTTCTGGTAGGAGGTGGGGCTGTCAGTGGTGGGCAGGCTAGAGGCCCCGGGACTGGAGCGCTCCCCTGGGTTTGGAGGGTACGACGGAGCGCTTGGGAATACTGGGGTGCCCCCTGCCCCAGTGGTGTAAAACAGCGAGCCTGCCCGTGCCAGCCGACCCCCAAGAGCCCCTCCTTCCCCGCTGGCACCCCTCTTCTGCCCGAAGCCCTGCAGCCCCAGCGGAGCGTCGCAGCCCTCCAGTTTGATCCTCCGGGCCCCACCTGAGAGCGACGGGGACCAGCCTGGGGGCCCCAGCACTGACACTGGGTTGTTGCTCGGACTCTGGGGCTCAGACCCGGGGTCCTCCATGGCGGCCGTCTGGGAGTCGCAGTGTGGGGAATTAGCCTTGAACATGAGATCCATGCCCCGCTCCACGATGTGCTGGATCTGCAGGTACCCCGCTGTGTACATCACCACCAGCTGCTCGCTGGCTGCCATGGTCAGCTTCCCCGTGTAGCAAAAGGACAGAATCTGCTGGAAGCAGGCTGGTGCCACCGAAGAGGGCAGCTCGAACTGGGTCTTGGTGCTGCCGCTGAAGAGGTCGCGGAAGTACAGGCTGCTGGCGGCCAGCACGGCACGGTGGGCTTTGAAGGCCTGGCCCTTGACCACAATAGACACATCGCAGTACTGACCCAGAAGCCGCTGCTCATTCAGGCTGCCCAGGACTGTACTCCCGAAGTTGGGGATCTCCACATGCAGTAGCTGGGACATGGCGGAGCGGGAGAGTGTGGGGCTTCAGTGCTGCTCGAAAAACATCTGCGTGTGAAAGAGTGAAACATTCACCATTAAACCTCATTCATACATTACATGACATTGCACAAGACAAGTCACACGTACTGTACATACCATACAGCGCTGTGCAAAAGCCAACGGCATGTTTAAAACAATTCTGTAATTCTTTTATACTGAAACAATAAATAATAAAAATGTACTAAAAAGAGCCACAAACTATGAAAAACTAAATCAAATTTGCCACCCCATGCCCCAAAATGACGCAGTGTCTTGTTCTTCAGTTTCCGGAATTCTTTTTGGCTTCTTTGCTTCTTCCAGGCAAGAGTACTGAAAAACCTGCCACAGTTCCATTCCTTGGCAGACTACACGTCTCACTTGCTACCGTTTTTCCAGGTAATCTCAGTGTCTTCTGTATCAACTGTCTTTAATGGAAAATAAACACTTGTTTGTAATTTATTTTCCAATTAGCATTTGGGATCTCAAATTCACTATTCACCTTCTGCAAAACTATTGTGGAAAATTAAAAAAAAAAAATCAAATTTAAATGAAAAGCTCTATGGTGCCATATACATTTGCCCACAGCAGTATATTTGAACTGTACACAGTCGAAGTCAACAAACATCTTAGTCATATACTTTTTAACTCAATTTTTCACAAATCCTGAGATTTAATCCGAGTAAACATTCTCAGTCTTACGACAGTTGGGATCACTACTTTAAGAATGTGAAATTTTGGAATAATAGCAGACAGAATGATTTATTCAGCTTCTATTTCTTTCATCACATTCCCAGTGGGTCAGAAGTTCACATGCACTTTTTTGTTTTCCGTTGCATTGCCTTTAAATTTCTTAACTTGGGTCAAATGTTTTGGGTAGCGTTCCACAAGTTTCTCACAATAAGTTGTGGTAATTTTTGCTCATTCCTACCAACTCAAGTTACAGAACTGGTGTAGCGCATTCAGCTTTGTAGGTCTCCTTGCTCGTGTATGTTTTTCAGTCCCGCCCACCAATTTTCTATTAAACTGAGGTGAGGGCTTTGTAAAGGCAACTCCAGTACCTCAACTTTGTTGTCCTTGGGCCATTGAGCTATAATTTCAGAAGTATGCTAGGAGTCATTGTCCATTTTGAAGACGCATTTGCTAGAACAGAAAATTTTCGTGATATCAGAATAGAGAAAGAGAATATTTCAAAAAGTTAGATTTTTGTCTCCATGTGCAGTTAAAAACCATTGTTGGCTTATATGGTGGTCTGGAGCTGTGGTCTTTTCCTCGCTGAATGGCATTTCAGGTTTTGTCGAGATCAGTCCCATTTTACTGCGCATATGGATACTTTTGTGCCCGTTTCTTCCAGAATCAAAAAGTCTTTTACGATTGTTCTGCTGCACTTTTCGTGTCTAAGTACATTCATCTCAAGGAGGCTAAACGCACCTCCATCCTCTGCGGTATGATGGCTGCATGGTCCTATGGTGTTTATACACGCGCACTATTATTAGTGCAGATGAACTAGGTATCTTAAGGTGTTTGAAAATTGCTCCTAAGGAAAAACCAGATCGCATTTTCTTTGAAGGTCTTGATTTTCCCATAATGTCAACCAAAGAGGCACACTGTTTGCAGGTAGACCTTAAAATACATCCACTGGTACATCTCCAATTGACTAAAATGATGTCAAATTGCCCATCAGAAGCTTCTACAGTCATGACATAATTTTCTGGAATTTTAAAAGCTGTTTGAAGGCGCAGTCAATTTAAATAACCCAGGTTTTAAACTTCAGACCCACTGGAACTGCGATACAGTAAATAATAAGTGAAATAATTTGTAAGTAAACAATCACTGGAAAAATTACTTGAGCTATGCACATAGTTGATGTCCTAAATGACTTGCGATAAACTCAAGTTTGTTAACATGAAATCTTTAAACTGGATAAAAATGAATATTAACGACCTCAACCTATGTGTATGTAAACTTTCGACTTCAAGTGGGTTGTTGGACTTTGAAAAAAAATTATAACATAAGCCAAACACTGAAAACAGCAACTGCAAAAAATAACCGCGGCCAGAAGTAAAGCTCTCTGATAAGGACAGAAAGATACTTGGTGAGATAGTCCCCTATAACCTCAACCACATCCCTAAAAATTAGGTACTCGGTGAGTACATGTGTCCACTGCAGATTGGTTCACTGCAGGCTCGGAAGTTTTGCTTATGGACTTACAGACTTACAACTCGATAGCATGGCGGCCATTTGTGCACACGCAGTAGACACAAAAATCAAAACAGAACTTGAAAAAAATCTGAAAGTCTGACTCAGCGTAAAAAAGCAGCATATTGCCACCTTCACAATGCTGGTGTTAATAGCAGAGTATCACCCCGTATGTACCCATGTACATTTTGACTTCATTTAAAAGAGATCCTGAGGAAATCTGATGAACAGACAGAGGGACAATAATGATGACAACAACACTACTACTATTACTAATAATAATAATAATAATAATAATAATAAATTATAATTATTGACCAGATTATGCCATTTTAACCAACTGCACTGGCAAATTAACATGCCTCACATGTTAGACCCGAGAGCTAAAATGAAGCGAGAGAGTTAGAATGAGAGATACTGATAGATTACACACTGCACACGATAGTGCCTTTTACTTCACACACATCCGCTACTATACCTTGGCTGTGGTCAATAAGATCCACTTCCAAACTAATGCACTTACAATTCGCTTACACCCACGCGGTAACTACCATGCAGGTCCTACATATTTGGACAGTGACTAGTTTTTTATGTGGCTGTGCAGTATAGCACACTGGATTTGAAGACAATGAATATGAGATTAAAAATAGAGGCTTCCAACTTTAATTTGTGAAAAGTGAATGACTATATCATTAAAGGTTCTAGTCACTCTTTAAGGCAGTAACATGTGCAAGCTTTCGCAATAAAACTGCCAAGCACCGGCAGGCTCAGTCACTTCAGTCCCATCACATTTCTGTTGCAAAATAATGCGATTCAGGTTACTAAAATGAGGCTAATACAGTCATAAAGAACCCTTAACAGTCCAGAGCTAATCATTGCTCATTAATATGCCTGACCAATCATCTCATAAAGCACAGCAGAATGCTACTTTTAAACCTTGTGGAATTCCCCCACCACTGCGAAAGGGACATTTCTAAATCAATTATAGCAACTTAATCTGTTAAAATTCAATAAGGTCAAAAAGGCGGCAACATTTCCATTCCCGATTTCAGCAAAGCTCATCAATTCGCTCTGCTCACCCACTCTCACAACTTTCACTATTGAGCAATACCCTGCAAGGCTTCCAGGAAAACTAAATGGTTATTTCCCCACCGGATTCCCTTACAGTAGCACGCCCCCCTTCTCACACACAAACACACATATGCGCCAATGCACACATACAAGCATGAACACACACACACGCACACACACACACAAAACCACAGGCAGATACACACACTCACTCACTCACACACACACGCGCGCGCACACACACACACAAACACCCACCCAAACACAAATATTCACCCAGTCTGACCTGTGCTGCAGGATCCAGAGGAAGAAGGAATGATGGAGCCAGAGCATGTAGCTTTCACACACGAGCACCAGAGAGAGGAAAAAACACTGATTCTCTCGCTCTCTCTCCCCCTCTCTCTCTTTTGCTCCCTCTCTTGCCCTTGCTCACCCCCTCTCCCTCTCTCCTCTCTGGGCTGAATTCAACAAGTGCCGCAGCTGGAGAGAGCATGTCAACAGAGAGGAGGGAGGAGCGGAGTTGCTGTGTGAATCAATGCAGCATCTATACGTCGCAGAGAGAGAGAGAGAGAGAGGTGGAGAGAGAGAGAAAAACACAAGCTACAGTTACAGACAGAGACTGGGACCGAGAGAGGGAGGGAGGGAGGAGGGGAGGGGAGAGAGTGAGACAGAGGGAGTCATCTGAGGACGGACACACTCTCACACGCGGGACACACATATACACACACACACACACAGCCCCACGAAGGGCACAGGTAGCAGACAGGGAGAATGGCAGTGAGAGAGAGAGAGAAAGAATGGGAGACAGACAATGCAGAAAAGAGAGAGAGAGAGAGAGAGAGAGAGAGAGAGAGAGAGAGAGAGAGAGAGAGAGAGAGAAAGAAGCCACACAGCTCCAGGAGTCTGTTTTCTGAGACACTGAGAAGCACCATGGGGAAACCCCCCACTGAATGTCATCCTTTACAACACAGACAAATCCTAGGCCTCCACTGCTCTCCTGTCCACTGCCCTGCTGTACAGAGCGTGTGAAAAAGGGCAAATTTAGTGCTGCTGCTATCAGAGAGAGAGAGAGAGAGAGAGAGAGAGAGAGAGAGAGAGAGAGAGAGAGAGAGAGAGAGAGGGGTGGACAGAAAAGCAGCACAGACAGTGACTGGCAGGGAGCAGTGAGGGACAGAGCAGGCACCCTTCTCCGTAACAGACATCATGAATGCCAAACAATCATGACACTCCGATGCCAAGTGTGTGTGCTTGGTTGTGTGTGTGTGTGTGTGTGTTTTTGTTACCTATTAAGGACCATTCCTGGTACAAACATTAACCTTGCTGGGACCAGTGATCCCATGGAAACCAAGGACCAGCCCAAATTAAGCAAAATGTAATATCTGATATCAATGTTAAGGTTAGGGGTCAGGTGTGAATTGAGGTTAGGTTAAGGTTAGGGTCAGGCATAATTTGGTTATGGTTTGGTTTGTAGTTAGGCTGTCTACAATGAATGGCAGTCAATACAATATGCTAATAAAGCATGTCCGTAAGCATGTCCGTCTGCACGTATGTCCCGAACTTGTTAATATTGTATAAAAACAAGGTCAGTTTGACAGAGGACAGGGTCACCCATGACAAACATTTCTTTTTTTTGGTGGTCTACCACGGTACGCTGGAGATTAAATTATGTAAGGAACGTAAACTCAAAATGCAGACTTTTAGCTTTAATTTCAGGGAATTTTAACTACCAAAAAGGTGAACACTGTAGGATTACAGCACTTATTCACTTGGTCCCCTCATTTAAAGGAGCAATTGGCTGCATGGCCATTCTGTGGCCTAGTGTAGCAGATAAAAGGTCCAGAGATAATTTCAAATGTGACATTTGCTCTGTGAACTGCAGCCGCCGCTCTCAATATGAAATTCAAAGAGCTGTCACAATCGGAGATCCAAGTCATCATTAGGCCAAAAAATCAAAACAAGCCCATCAGAGAAATGGCAAATTCATGAGATGCAGAAAAATCCATTCGGTACATTGGACAGTGCCTCGCAATGCTGATGGACAATGACCCAAAACACACTGCGAAAGCAACCAAAGGCAAAGAAAAGGCGTGTTCTACAAGGGCCAAGTCAATCACCTGACATGAATCCAATTAACATGCATTTTACATGCTAAAGGCAAAATTGAAGGCTTAAGGACCAATGAAAAAGATGAACAGAAGATGGCTGCAGCTAATGCCTGGCAGAGCATAATCAGGCAAGAGACCGAGTGCCTGGTGATGTCTCTGGGTTCCAGACTATGGGTAGTCACTGCCTGCAAAAGAGTAATTAACATGACCATTTATGATTGTTAGTTAGTCCAATTGCTTTTGAGCTCCTAAAATTCGGGCCATGCAGATGTATAAAAATGGTTGTAATTCATACAGTTCATAAAATATTTAAAAAAATAATAACAATAATAATAAAGCTTAAAGTTTACTCTTCCAGCACATCTTGAATGTTTAATTTAAAATCATTGTGATGGTGGACAGAGAAACTATAAAAATCATGTAACTGTCCAAATACCAGTGGACCTCACTGAATCTGAGGATTGAAGACCGGAAGAAAGAACACTTGTTGGGCAAGAGCAATGATTATTTAATCCCCTCACCCAATCCATTACACTGATGAATGTTTGCACTTGGTATCATATTTATTGACCAGAATGTACGTGAATATGCATGTGCAAGTGAACATGTGTGAGAGTTTGTGTGCGTCTTTGTGAGTGAAAACTTAGTGTGAAAGTGTATACATGTTTCTAAGACCGATTGCAGTTACACTCAGCAGTGTGTGCATGATTGTGTGCATTTGAGTGTGCGAACGCACATGAGCATGCGTGGTTATGTGAACTAGTGCATGAGCATGCTTGTATCTGTGATATTATCATATTACCTCTTTTCCTTAGCCCCTCTTGCTCTCCATGCCTTTTTATAATGTAATTGTCTATCTGGTTTATTTGTGTTCATTAAAACTGTATAGTTTGTGTTCATATGCTTTGGCAACATTGCACTGTATGCAGTTATGCTGAATAAAGCCTCTTGAATTGAATTGAATGGAGCATAAGTGCTTGCCCACAGGGGTAATGTATGTATATATGAGTGACTGCGTGTACATGTTGGCACCTGTCTGCAAGTGTGTGCGTGTCAATATGTATTGTGTATGCCTATGTGGGTTTGTGAGAGTTTGTGTGAATGTTTGTGCGCGTTAGTGCATGCAAATGTATGTGCATGCGCGCATTTATGTGTGTATGCTTATCGATATATACCTGCATAAGCGCGCGTTTGTGAGTGTTTGTGTGTATGCTCATGTGTGCAGTATGTGGAATGTGCATGTGTGCATTTATGTATGTGTGTATGTTTACGCATATATACCTGCGTGTATGCATGCTCATGCGTGTGTGTTTGCAAGTTTGTGCTCACGCATATGTATGAGCATGCGTGTGTTTGTTCATGTGCGTATAGAAGAGTGAGCTCAGGTTTGTGCGCGTGTGAGTGTACGCTTGTGAGGGTATGTT